>CM062820.1:896133082-897400582 GCA_031772625.1 Pinus tabuliformis | reverse complement strand
CATATGTCAAGGAAGGCTCACATAAATACTCTCAAGCTCATGATCATGTAAGATCACTCTAAGTTGAATTGACTAGATTATGTATCTATTGATAAAAGTACATAATTGATCTATGGTTTGACATGATGAAATGAATATTGAATTGAATATGGCACATATCAAGTTTACACCCTTGAGGTAGCTCATAAACCACAACCATCTTTACATGGGGTCGAGAAGGAGGCCCATCACTAGCATATGAATTAACATATACAAAATAGTTTAAATTAATTAAACAATTTAATCAAAATATTATAATCGGTAACATGCATTAATAACAAAAAAAATTATGGAACAATACTAATCAAAACATCACAATAAATTTACAGTTTTGATATGTTGGCTCAGTTGTAATAAATAATATGTTTTCACATCCCTACCACTCCATTATTGCATCTATATATTACACAAGATTGAGGATAGTATCGTCCTCGCTATCTAACATAGCGATACCATTAACACCCACCACCTTTGTTGACAGACTAATCGCTCTTGCAGACAAGAGCAATCTCCCTAGGTTCAGAAACCAGACATTAGAACAAAACACAAACAAAAATATACAAACTTTCCCTAGAATACTGTTGAAAATGTAAACACGGACATACCTAGTAATCTGGAGTTTGTCATTGCACGTCCTTTGTTTGTTGTTTCTAATGTTATGTCTTTGATCCTCAAATCCAAAAGCTACAATATCACCAGCAAACAACTAATCAAAGCATTTGATATACAAAATACTCAACAGATTCTAAATGGATGATCAAGTAGTTCCATTACAATATTTTCACAATGAAATAACATATGTGGGAAAGAAATATATTTTGTATTATGGTAGCGATGAAAACCACTTGAGCAATGATTTGAGTCCATGTCCTCACCGATCAAAAAGATACCTCCACGAGGCTTCTAGAGAGGAAGCTTCATGACATTCTTTAATTTTTACCCACGTAAAAAGACTGATGCACTTTTTGATAAGACAAGTTGCAATGGTGACATGAGATATTAGTTATGCAAGGTGCAATGTCATAAGTTGTAATGCGTTAGCCTGCGATGGTCTCCAAAAATAGGGTTTTTAAGGTATGTAATCCAAGATTCTTATCTTTCATGGAGAGGTATTTCTTCCATCTTCTTCAAGGATTGATGACTATAGGTCTTTAGATAGCAAAAGATCCATATTATACATCATTTGGATGAATGCTTCAAAATAATGTGTTACATATTTCCCCCAAAGTATAAAGTTAGAAAAGGTATGATGACTAAAGTGCTTTATCATGCAAAGGTTCGAATCAAGGAACAACTATTTGGAAACTTGTAAGTCAACAATCCAAATATCACAGTACAATACCATCATATGATCATCTCTGAGGTAGACATTCCCATACTCACAATACAAATAACTTTAAATGTAAGTATGAAAATGTATAACGATCCATGTCAATAAAGTGATTTCATGGTCACTAGACATACATCATGGATCCATGCTAAGAAAACTCAGTACAAACATAGCCACCAGAAAAAAATTATGGATCTATGTCATAGTCATGAATACTTCTAATTCCATGCAACCTGGATATATCAAACAAAACGTAAGTCTTCATCTTTATCTATCCATAGTACAAATCTAACCATGTGAATAAATTTCTTAAAGTTGAACATGACAGAAAGCATCTGATTACCGGTCAATGATGAGAACCATTAACAAATGCGAGAGGAACTGCCAATAATGACAATGGGCCTCAAGGTAATTAGTACATTCTATGGAGTGTGAATAAATAATCTGAAGTCAAACATCCATAGAATCATTTGATCAAAGTTCAACGATGTAAACCTATCGTCGAAAGTGAGGAGCCCTGCCATTGAGGCATGCAAGTTCCAAGGTACTAAAAGGTTTCTAAATGTTACAAATATAATTTATATAAAAGAATATAATGAATAAAAATGAATAAAAAATAATCATAATTATAATTAATTAATGATTAGTTAATGAAGAGGCATGTCTCTAACGTACATGACCATTCATGAAGGACACCTACCTAGGTATATAAGTGGGCCCTCATTTTAACATCCAAGCATCCTTGTTTGTATCATCTTATCAATAAAAAAATTTATTTACAATACATTTGCGTACTCACAATTTTAAGTATATACAACTACAAAATTTGTTTCTACAGTGGTATCAGAGTTATTTGACCCTCTGGTCATTTGAAAACTATTGCACTAGATCCATTTTAGATTGTGTTTATGTGTTCTAGGTTCCTGGAATCATTGACACATATTTAAGGAATCAATTGAATCTTATAAGTCTAAATTTGAACTGTTAAGGGAAATTCGAGAATCGTTACAGAAAATAAAAATATCATTTACAGAATCATTAAAGGACTTTAAAGCATTGGAAGCAACACCTACAATAAAATTTGACATTGACATCTTAGAGACAAAGAATTATGTGGAAGAAACTAGGAGCTAGGATTCTAAACATGTTGATGACACATTACTATCTCCAAGAAAATATGAAAATCCCTTTGAAGAAAATGAGCTAGAAGAATTACACAATAGGAATATGAAACCTTATGAGGAAGTGAAATGTGACACCACTCTTGAGCTAGATTCGATCAGAGGCAATCAGAAAAGTGAAGCATTTGATCAGTACCAAAAAGGTGTAGGAGCTATATATAAGATTGAATCTAAGGAAAATATTGAATTCTTCAACTTTACAACATTCGATGAATTGAATGTCTCCATTGATGCTTTACCTCCCATTGAAAGCCATAATTGAAACAATGCATCAGTGTATGGAGAGACTACTCTTGTTTCAATGGATCGTGCTTTGATGAAAACTCATACTCCCACACGTACAAGAGGACTAGAAGGAAATACAACATGGTATCCTTCAAATATTCATACTCCTACACCTAGTGCCACCACACCCATAATCATTCAAAGAAACACAGGGCTCGTGACAACGCATCATTCATATCTAACAATTCCTAATACCCACCTCAATGGATTTCTTAGTGACCAATCCCACATGAATGGATATGGCCAAGTTTAGAGACATGACTTGTCAAGTAACAGTATGTTTATTTTTTCAATAGTATTGCAACCAATGCCCCATCCTCAATCTCAAATTAGCACTCTCGATTGACAGTAAAAATCACAATAAGCAAGTCTATCAAATATTTAATTTCATAACAAAGTGGGTAGGAAAAGACAAGTAGGGTGTAAAGTAGAAAAGAAACAAGTTGCCTGCATTGGTAATATTATTGGGCCCCAATTGGAAGTGGGAATGGGAGTATCTACCAGAAATCAACATTCAGTGTACAGCCATCCCCATCGTAATGTTTCTAGTATTCAATATAGTGATATGGGAATTAGAATGGATCAGTTGCATATCCTTCCTCGGATAAATCAGTTTCTTTTCCAGGGAATTACCTTTCTTGTTGAGGACAGAGGAACTCAT
Source organism: Pinus tabuliformis (assembly GCA_031772625.1). NCBI lineage: Eukaryota > Viridiplantae > Streptophyta > Pinopsida > Pinales > Pinaceae > Pinus > Pinus tabuliformis. Next base: position 897,397,086 of record CM062820.1, on the reverse strand, counting down.
AAGGCACAAAACCATTCTCAGGCATTGCATCCACTTGCTCAAAATGGCACTACAATTCCAAATACTAAAAATCACATGACATCCTAAACTCCTAATCAAAATACTACTCGGGATATAATTTAGCAAGAGCAAGCTCCTACTGACCACAATTCAATAGAAGGAATAATGGGGGGACATGACCCAAATAAAGTAATCCATAATTACTACAACAGAGGCCAATAACCCATGGCTTAGTTTCCCAATCATTTACAATGTGCCCAAGGCAACAGAGAAACACCCATGGCAGGGCTTCCATTGAGGAGGAATCAAATGTTGGAGACAAATTGTGTTGGAGACAAATTGTGTCGGAGACGCTTAAATTGTGGAAATCCAATTTCATGGTTTAACGAAATCCATTCCAATTTGAAAATTATGGAAGAAGGCCAAGGGCAAGGGCATCCACAACCAGGAAGAACACAGTTTCTATAAGGTACTCCAAATAATACTCCCCCGATGCGTCCAGACGAAGAAAATGGCTGGGACGACGAGAGAGGAGGACAATTTAGAGAATTATTTGTGAAAGTGGAACACGAATTTAGAGCACTTGGATACCTTGATCAATGAATGGATCATATTTTTAAAGAAAAACTCATTGAAATACGTGAGATTCATAAAGAGTTTACTCAATGATGGCGTGAAATAGACATAGAATTTACATAATTTTTATGCGATTAGGAAGAGTGCATAAGACAACTGAACGAATGATGTGAATGTGATCCTTATCAACCCCAACACTAAATGTAAATGTGGAACCACCAGTGTTTCCATCAATTGCATCTCGCACAAAAAACATTTATGGTATTTCTTGGTTCTTCTGGCTGCGTCTTCAAACGTTTCATGTGGAAGAAATGATCTTGAATATTTGTCAAGAGAGGGAAGGGTTATTGATTGTCGCCTTGTAGTTGAACCCTCAAACCATCAGCCAAAATAACTTTGCAAATTCATCTCCGTCAAACAAGTCATCGTGAAATTACTATTAGGATAAGAAAATAAAGTCATTATAAAGTATTTAAAATAAAAAGTCACTTTAAAGAAATTATAAAGTAACTTTCTTTAATTACAAAGTTACCTTATAATACATTTTTATAAAGTCACTATAAAAATAATAATAATAATTAACTTTTTATATAAATAAAATAAAATATTATTAATAAAAAAAATAAAAAAATAAAATATCGAAGAGGAAATGGAAAAAGCTTAATTTCAAGATAGTACTACCAACAACTTACACATGCTGAAATGACATGGCAAGTGAAGAATTGTCAGTGTCAAGCTTTGAGGACAAAGATTTTTAAAGAGAAGGCCAATGTTACAAATATAATAATTCTGGACTTATGCGGGAACGTAACAAAATACAGATATAAACGTAAACGTAAACAGATAGATGCAGTAGAAATAAATCATCATTTCATTAATATCATAGAACTGAAAGATGCTTACGTATAGAATGGAAATAAACTAGCTCGAGCAATGGTAGCTTATCTCTGAGAAGATATGTGGTGGCTACATGCCTCTGAACTGTGTTACAATGAGGCTCAAGGGTATTTTTATTATTGAACAACAAAGGGAAACCCTAAACAAGTAAAACCCTAACCCTAGGAGATGAAACACCAAGAGTTTGTGGGCCTTGTTGGGGTTAGTTGGGCGGCCAACTTCTTGGGGTTGTAACTTGGTCATATGATCTTTCTTCAGCGCATGAGATACCTCATTAGAAAGGTATATTTGAGTAATATAGGATTTGTAATAGGCCCCTGCCTTTGGCCATGAGCCTATTGCAAACCTTAAAAAAACATTGTTTAGGGGGTCAAAAATAGCTACGGAAGTTTAGGACTCGAAAAATAGCTAAAAATAGTAAATGCTACTATAATCAAAGAAAATGATGAAATCGACTAGAGGTATAGGTGGAATAGGCAGGTGGACACCAATATCCACTTGGATCAATACTCCCCCCTTAGGAAGCAATGATCCCCATTGCATGTAGATCCTCAATGAGGCGAGGAAATTTCTGTTGAACCTAGTCCCTAGTGAGCTGCTTACCCTAGTGAAGGAGTTGGCTTGCTTTGACAAGTCGATATAACTGATAAATGTGCCCATGATCCTATCAGTTTTGTCTTGTTCGATACAACTTGGGTTGAACTATGTTGGTGCCAGCTAAACAGCAACGTCGAATGTGTCCAACAATGGGGGAAAGTATGGCTGCAACCGATCCACATTGAATACTAGGTGCAGACCAAGGAACAATGGAATGATGAACTTGAAAGCATCATCCCCTACAACCTTAGTAATGGTGTAAGGCCCATATCAGATCAGGTGAAGCTTGCAGTGGGCCCCAGTGAGGTGCTCCTTCCGTAAATTTAACCAAACTTTGTCACCCACTTGGAACTTATGTGGCACCCAATGTTGATCATGACGTTGTTTTTACTTAGCTCTCTCCAATATGTCATGGACCTGTTGGTGGATGTGCTAGATGCACTCAATGAAGTTGTTAGCCCTATCAGCTTCAAACTAGACATGATTCGAATCTTTCTGAGTAGCTACAAATGGTATGGCAACATTAATGAGACATAATGGCTAGAATCCCAATCCCACCTAAAAGGGGTTGTGTCTAGTTGAGTTGCGGAGAGCCCCGTTGTAACTCTGTTGGACATAAGGGAGGCTCTCATCCCATGTTTTCGGGTGCTTCGTGTTGTACATGCACCGAATGTGCCTAATCATTTTATTGACGACCTATGTTTGGCCATCAGTTTGGGGGTGGAAGGTCGTGAGCTTAGTGAGATTGGTATCCAACAAGCACCAGAGGCTTGACCAGAATTCACTTAGGAACTGGTTGTCCCAATCTAAGGTAATGGACTGTGGGATCCCAAAAAGTACCCATACTTGTTTCATCTCCTAGGGTTAGGGTTTTACTTGTTTAGGGTTTCCCTTTGTTGTTCAATAATAAAAATACCCTTGAGCCTCATTGTAACACAGTTCAGAGGCATGTAGCCACCACATATCTTCTCAGAGATAAGCTACCATTGCTCGAGCTAGTTTATTTCCATTCTATACGTAAGCATCTTTCAGTTCTATGATATTAATGAAATGATGATTTATTTCTACTGCATCTATCTGTTTACGTTTACGTTTATATCTGTATTTTGTTACGTTCCCGCATAAGTCCAGAATTATTATATTTGTAACATTGGCCTTCTCTTTAAAAATCTTTGTCCTCAAAGCTTGACACTGACAATTCTTCACTTGCCATGTCATTTCAGCATGTGTAAGTTGTTGGTAGTACTATCTTGAAATTAAGCTTTTTCCATTTCCTCAAACTGATATCAACCTACTAGATCACACCATTATTCTCATTACTCAGTGTCCAGCATCAAGCTCGACCACAAAACTCAGAAAATCACACTTAATCAATCATTCCTTACTTCATACACATGTCATTCTTTTTACAAGAGCACACACATCAATACACATTACAATGACTCCCCAAAAACCCCAAAATCGACCACATCAAACAAATGTTGATTACATTCAATACGTTATCTCACATCTCTCTCATGCATTGGGCCTCACGCATTGGGCCTCACACATTCAAATCAATAAGAATTGGACCATTACTACGCATCCTTGTCAAAACATATATATAGCAGAACAAATTCAGTATAGAAAATATAATCCATGCACTTTAAAACACTTTGACATCATACTCATGCACTGAATCAGATCTTTACATTTTGACACAAGATCTAAGATCTATTCATGCCTTCATTAGACCAGACATATAGTTATATGCTCTACATACTTGCACATACGGTCATTAAGGAAAAGGGCACATGCAAACACAGCTACACTTTGACCAGTAATCACTCAAGAACATAAACATAATAGCAATGTGATTACATTAACAACAAAGTCAGTAATAAACTTTATGCCAAAACAATGGAGTCTTGACCTTATCTACCAAATAATGTCACAACTTGGTTATGTCAATGTCATACTAAAACCATGCAATTATTTTTGTGCCAAAGATTAGAGATAGCCCTTAAAAATCTAGGCCTTAACATATAAACAAGAGATGAAATCATTGTATTAGATTGCATAACCAATACGCCTCTTCTACTCTAACTTTGCACATATATATAACCTTTTCTCAATAAGAAAATCATGTCAGCCCATCAAATTACCATGGGGTAAAACCAAGGTAAAGGTTTGATAGTAATGTGAACTGACACACAACTGTTGTGAGGAAAGATCAATTAGAGAAACCATGGCTTTGAGGCCCCGCTTTGTTTTTCATGCCTGGAAATGTGGACATTGGTTGTCCACGAACAATCTAGTTTGTGTACATTGGTTGTCGATGTGAAATATTGGATGCAAATGTTGTTTGATTGCCTTTAATATGTGTTTGTTCCCAAATAAACCTATGTTTGCTTCAAAATTGATCTAAGACCTCAAATTACCATCATCAATTGTTCAATCATACTCCAACTTCCCTATATTAGGTTGAAATCAATGCCAACATCAAGTAACCATAATGTCTATACCAAATTTTCTAATAATGCCAACACCAAATTTTCCAATATTCCTAGGTTCAATTTTTCTAATTTGATTAAGTTATTCTTCCATAACATTCACCCAATTTTGGTCCTTATTAGCTTCTACAAATTCCTTTGGCTATATTTTGGATAACAAGGTAAAATTGAATTTTCCTGGCGAATTGGTTATTCATCTCCAGGTTTGTATACCTAGATCAACATCTCCAATAATTTGGTTCTCTCAGTGATGTTTTTGCACTAATTTAAAAGTTGTCTTGGATGGAGATTGTTATTATTTTTTTGTTAATCCTTTGTAGTAATATCTTCTTGGACCACGTAGATGGTACCTTCTGATTTATCATCTATTTGTTCTACTTATTTCTTTGGCCAAGCTTCATCTAATCTCACATCAATACATTCCATAAATTTGCGTAGTCTTTTTTTGTAGAATTTGTAAACTTCTTGTTGAGTATCCAAGGAAGATTCCCTTGGCTACTCTAAAATCAAATTTTCCAAAATTATCATCATTTATATTCATGTAACTCTTGCTTCCAAATTTTTTTAAATACTTAACTAAAGTTGACCTACCTTTCCATAGTTAATTTGGTGTCTTGTCACTATTAACTCAAAGTTGTGATATGTTCATGATGAAAATTATTCCACTAACTGCTTCTCTCTAAAACTTATATTGTAACTTGGCCTTTAGCAACATTGTTCATGTTGTTTCTTTCATTAATATGTTCTTTATTTATACAACTCCATTCTGGTGTGGAGTTCTGGCAATTGAAATTTGTCTCTTGATACCGTATTTCTCACAACATTCACTAAATTCATTTGAGGTAAATCCACCTCCTCTATCCGATCTTAAACATTTGATTCTTAGATCGCTTTCATTTTAAACTAAGGCCTTGAATGATTTGAAAGTATCCGATAATTCTGTTTTTTCTTTAATAAATGCAACCCATATCATCAATAAACAACATAAAGTACTTTTCACCTCGCAAGGTTGATGTTCTTGTTGGTTCGCATAGATCTATGTGAAAAAACTCTATTGGTCTTGATGTCAAGCACTCCTTTGAATTGAAGCTCACTCTTGTTTGTTTCCCATGTTGGCGAGATTCGTAGATGATGCTTATTGGTTTTGATATTTTGGGCATATCTCTCACTACTTATGTTTTGTTGATTTTTACCAAATTGTCAAATCTTTTATGTCATAACAATCACTCATATTTCTCTCAAATGTAGAATTTTTATCCTTGAATTTCATCAATAATATATAATTTTCCTAGTGTCCTTATTTCTTTTCCAACTAATCTTTTTGAATCAATCTTCCTTATTTCACATTATTTAGCATGAAAATAGAGATCATAACCTTGATTGCACATATAATTGACACTTAAAAGATTATCTTTGAGTCCTTCACCGTATAAAACATTTTATGCTTTATCCCTACCATTTTCAAGGTATACAATACCTATTCCAATGATTCTTGTAGATCCATTATCTCCAAAAGTCACATTACCTCCTTTTTCTTCTTTTATAGGAATAAATTTCTTTTGATATCTGATCATATTTCTAGAGCAACTGTTATCAATGTACCACTAACTTTAATCATTTCGAGCATACATATCTACTCCACATTTTTCAGTTTGTGGTTTTTTTTATTTTTCTTCCAAAACACTTCTCTTGATTTTGTAGGACAGTCTTGTGCCATATGTTTAAAATTGTTATATCAGTAACACTCTATATAATGATTGGATAATGAAGAAAATGAATTACAATCTTTTTATTGAAGCCATCATTATCTCTGATGTTGTTTTCTACGAGCTTATTCCTACAGGTTTGATGAGAACTTCTTTCATAACTATTATAAGCTTTACAATCTCTTGCTTAATGTCCAAAATTTTTGCATATAAAATAGTGACCAAGAAACTTAGTTTGATACCTAACTGTGTATGATTTCCTTAATGGAGCAATTCTTCTAGAGTTGATCTACTTTGGAGAAGATTGCTAGTCCTTGTCCCTTATCATATTGCTACATGTTGTGAATTGAATACTTCATAGCATCAACATAATTTTTTGGTGAGGCAGTGTTTTCACACTCCTCCCAACTTTTGTCCTTACTTTGACTAAGATTGGAGCTTTTAGGATTTTCTCCAACTTTCCTTCCTGGTGTTCTTAGGGTTTGCATCTTCTCTGTATGAATTCTCACCCATATAGCGAAGATCGGTCTTGTCATATTGTAATATTTGATTGTTGAGAATAGCATCAAGGGTTTGAGATATTTTCATATTTTTGTTGAGATTTTCTAGTTTTTTCCTTAATGAGACAATTTCTACTTCAATTTTCTTACAATTTTCTTCCTTTTATTTGAGTTGATTGTTTAACACTTCTTCCATTATTTTTCTTCATCTTTTTGAGGGTTGAGGAAGATGGTTTCCTTGGATAGTATTTTTTTGTTCTTCCTAAACTTATCAATCTCTTCTAATGCATTAATGAATTTTGCTTCAAGATCCACTATGCCTTCAATACCTTTTTCTTCTGTATTTTATTTTTTCTCCTCTGATTTATCTATGTTGGATTCTTCATTTGTGGCTAAAGATATGATCTATATTTTGTCATGATTGGAATCATATTCTTATTCTTCATAAAAATCATTATCCTATTTGGAGTAGAGATTTTCCTTTTCCGAAGATTTTTCTTTGAAGACCCTTTTTCTAGATTCTTCCTCATCATCACTATATTCGTTGAAAGGAAACTTAGTTGAAAAATGTCTTCTATTACCACAAAATAGATGAAAGGTAACTTACCTTTGGAAATGTATCTTTTCTTTAGTTTTTTTTTTACTAGTTGAACGATTTCTATATCATATTCATTACTGAAGCAGTCACTAAAATTTCATTTTCTTGACCTGTTTGATGCTTTAAATGTTGCTTCCTTATCTTATGAGTTTCCTGTCCTCATTTCATATGCAATGAGAATTATGTGAGGCTCATCCATTGTAATTTCCCCAAGTCTTTCAATTCTTCTTTGGTAGATACTTTGGCATCAAAAAATAGAGGAATACAACTCATAACGTTTTGAACAATCGTTGTTTCTTCAATATTTTCACTAATTTTGAGAGAATTTACCCCTTAATCTAATCGAATAAAATAAATAGTGACATATTCTTCATCATTCATTTTTATAGTTTAAAATTATCTTGATTAGGTATGAAGTTTTTCCTTTTTCACTTTGTCATCTCCTTCATAGTTACTTAGAAGCTTGTCCCACATCTCTTTCACTAATTCACACTACATAACTTTAATAAATTTTGAATCTTCCAAGACACTTAAAATAGAATTCATGGCTTTTTAATTGGATACATAAGCCTTTTTCCCATCTTTATCAAATAGAGGAGAAGATGGAACCTTATATCCATCTACAATAGACTGCCAAACTTTAGCTTCAAGAGACGTCAATAGGATCTTCATTGTTATCTTCCAAAAATAAATAAATTTTGATTGAACCTTCTCGATTGGCCATGGTCCTTGTAATATCTTCTTCCATCTATTAAATTGCTTCTAAAGAATCCTTCTTTGATACCAATTGTTGAAAAACATAGTGATACTGAGAATGGAGGGGTAGGGTGAATCAATATTACTCAAAGTTGAATCATTTTCACTTAAAATAGAAGTCACACCACCACATCAATGATTAACACAATGCATTAATGCAAACATTAATGTGTAAACCCAAATTGGGAGAAAACTTGTAATACTTATCTAATTGTCTTCAATTTGTTACAATGTTACAAGAAACCACCTGTGAGGACACCAATCCTATATAAGCACCATCTTACAATGTTGCAGGCTTCAACCTACAAAAAAGATGAGGAAAACTATCTTTTGTAAACACTAATTTGTATTTGATTAGGCTCCAACCTATTTTATAGATGACAACACAACTCTTATGCAATTTAATTCAATCTATCACTTTGTTATTCACTATTCAATTTCAATATTTGGACTTCTAGTCTATTCAAAAAGTAGATCTTCCCACCTGGTAGTTTGTACCCAACATTGCACTTGGTGTTCCAACACTTAGTTAGCCTTTACAACCCTTATAATTATGTTTTCACTTCTCTTTAATATGTCTTATAGGCCTGTGGCCTAGATAGACCAAGGCTCATCCTTTTCTAGAAATAAACAAGGACAAACACAAAAAAATACAAGAGAATATCCAAAAAAATCACCTCTTGCAGACCTTCCTTAACAACTCAACATCCAACAGAACTCAACCTCAAATTCCAACAAAACTTGACCTCCTCAGGAGATCTTGGCCTCCCCAACAGAACTTGTCCTTCTCAACAGAACTCAACCTCCTCAACAAAACTCAACCTTCTTAACAAAACTTGTGGGCATCTAAGGCAGGGGAAACTTGTGGGAAAACCTGTGCAAAGATAGGGTGTTTATATATGTATATGTATATGTATATGTATATGTATATATATATATATATATATATATGTATATGTATATATATATGTATATGTATATATATATGTATATGTATATATATATGTATATATCTATATATATATATATATATATATATATATACATATATATGTATGTATGTATGTATATATATATATATACATATATATATATATATATGTATATATATATACATATATATATATATATATATATATACATATATATATATATATATATATGTATATATATATACATATATATATATATATATATATATGTATATATATATACGTATATATATATATACATATACATATATATATACATATATATATACATATATAGATATATATATATATATATATATATATATATATATATATATATATATATATATATATGCTCCTCATTTGTGAGGAGTTAGGAGGTGTGCCACCTATCATTGGAAAGGTCCCAAAATATGTTATTTGACTATGTAACTTTCTCTTTCATTTGGACAACCTTTGACATCAATAACAACCATTTTCAACATAATATTGTACAAATATTGAGTATGGAAAATATGTGTTCTTACGGAAAATAATTATGTTGTGAATTCTCACCATTATATATCTCTATGTGAATATGTTAGCCATATGTGAGTATACTTTTAATATATCTAAGTCATATTAGAAATATTATCATAATCTAATTAGTAAATATTGTGTAATAGTCATAAGACAATTATTGTGTAATGGAAATTATTGTCCTATGACTATTATTACATGACATTTTTTTATTACACAATGATGATATTTGTAATATACCTTAGATATATTACAATATTCGAAAACATGCGAGTTGTGCAAGGAATGGTTTATGTGAAGGCAATGCATCATTATTATAATTCTTTGTGTTTTGGTGCAACATGGGTGATTTAACACTCTATATAAGGTTTGTTATATTCCAATCATATTCCTATGTGAAGAGTATAACATTACATCAATCGTGCATGTAAAGAAATCTAGTGGAAGAATTATGTAGGCCATAACTCATGGTTTCTCATTGGAGTATAGTGCACGGAGATATGATGGAGTTTTTTCATGGGATGGTCCATGAGGAGGTTCGTTCTATTGAATGAGAACAACATTTGTGCAAGAAGGATACGTCAATGTAGAACAATGTCTTACAACATCCAATTATTTTTTTTGCAAAAGAGCAAGGTGCGATTGGATGCATAACTTAAATACTTGTGTCATTCTAAGGATGAAAATTTTGTGTGCAACATACATTGAAGGTTTTTGGGAGTTTGTGTCTCTAGTTTTGCATAGATGGCTTGAATTCCATTGTGAGTTTACTTTGATAGGAAAGGGGGGTGTATTGTCTTGATTAAAATATATGATCTCAACAATAAGTATACATGTCAAACTATTGTAATTCCAACACCATTCCAAATGCGTACCTCCAATATCTAAGAATATCAATACACATTGGTATAAATCTCCATGATTTGAATGAACCAATAAAATCCTATCTATATGATTAATAGGTGGACTGGTGCATGTGATAGTTGGTGCAACAGATATATTGATAATTGCATCAGTGGATGGATGAGTGGGTCCATTGGTGGGTGGAGTAATCGAAGCAGTTTATGGCATAGGTGAAGGAGGTGGAGGAGGAGTATCCTTAAATGTCTTGACACCTAAATATGTAGATGGAGGAAAAAGGATAAATGAGCATGTCTCACATCTTGTCTCTCCTTATTAATCACCCTCTATACTAGGACTAAGATATTGACAATTTGATGCATTAATATTGTCATATGTCAAGGAAGGCTCACATAAATACTCTCAAGCTCATGATCATGTAAGATCACTCTAAGTTGAATTGACTAGATTATGTATCTATTGATAAAAGTACATAATTGATCTATGGTTTGACATGATGAAATGAATATTGAATTGAATATGGCACATATCAAGTTTACACCCTTGAGGTAGCTCATAAACCACAACCATATTTACATGGGGTCGAGAAGGAGGCCCATCACTAGCATATGAATTAACATATACAAAATAGTTTAAATTAATTAAACAATTTAATCAAAATATTATAATCGGTAACATGCATTAATAACAAAAAAAATTATGGAACAATACTAATCAAAACATCACAATAAATTTACAGTTTTGATATGTTGGCTCAGTTGTAATAAATAATATGTTTTCACATCCCTACCACTCCATTATTGCATCTAGATATTACACAAGATTGAGGATAGTATCGTCCTCGCTATCTAACATAGCAATACCATTAACACCCACCATCTTTGTTGACAGACTAATCGCTCTTGCAAACAAGAGCAATCTCCCTAGGTTCAGAAACCAGACATTAGAACAGAACACAAACAAAAATATACAAACTTTCCCTAGAATACTGTTGAAAATGTAAACACAGACATACCTAGTAATCTGGAGTTTGTCATTGCACACCCTTTGTTTGTTGTTGCTAATGTTATGTATTTGATCCTCAAATCCAAAAGCTACAATATCACCAGCAAACAACTAATCAAAGCATTTGATATACAAAATACTCAACAGATTCTAAATGGATGATCAAGTAGTTCCATTACAATATTTTCACAACGAGATAACATATATGGGAAAGAAATATATTTTGTATTATGGTAGCGATGAAAACCACTTGAGTAGTGATTTGAGTCCATGTCCTCACGGATCAAAAAGATACCTCCACGAGGCTTCTAGAGAGGAAGCTTCATGACATTCTTTAATTTTTACCCACGTAAAAAGACTGATGCACTTTTTGATAAGACAAGTTGCAATGGTGACATGAGATATTAGTTATGCAAGGTGCAATGTCATAAGTTGTAATGCGTTAGCCTGCGGTGGTCTCCAAAAATAGGGTTTTCAAGGTATGTAATCCAAGATTCTTATCTTTCATGGAGAGGTATTTCTTCCATCTTCTTCAAGGATTGATGACTATAGGTCTTTAGATAGCAAAAGATCCATATTATACATCATTTGGATGAATGCTTCAAAATAATGTGTTACATATTTCCCCCAAAGTATAAAGTTAGAAAAGGTATGATGACTAAAGTGCTTTATCATGCAAAGGTTCGAATCAAGGAACAACTAGTTGGAAACTTGTAAGTCAACAATCAAAATATTACAGTACAATAACATCATATGATCATCTCTGAGGTAGGCATTCCCATACTCAGAATACAAATAACTTTAAATGTAAGTATGAAAATGTATAACGATCCATGTCAATAAAGTGATTTCATGGTCACTAGACATACATCATGGATCCATGCTAAGAAAACTCAGTACAAACATAGCCACCAGAAAAAAATTATGGATCTATGTCATAGTCATGAATACTTCTAATTCCATGCAACCTGGATATATCAAACAAAACGTAAGTCTTCATCTTTATCTATCCATAGTACAAATCTAACCATGTGAATAAATTTCTTAAAGTTGAACATGACAGAAAGCATCTGATTACCGGTCAATGATGAGAACCATTAACAAATGCGAGAGGAACTGCCAATAATGACAATGGGCCTCAAGGTAATTAGTACATTCTATGGAGTGTGAATAAATAATCTGAATTCAAACATCCATAGAATCATTTGATCAAAGTTCAACGATGTAAACCTATCGTCGAAAGTGAGGAGCCCTGCCATTGAGGCATGCAAGTTCCAAGGTACTAAAAGGTTTCTAAATGTTACAAATATAATTTATATAAAAGAATAAAATGAATAAAAATGAATAAAAAATAATCATAATTATAATTAATTAATGATTAGTTAATGAAGAGGCATGTCTCTAACGTACATGACCATTCATGAAGGACACCTACCTAGGTATATAAGTGGGCCCTCATTTTAACATCCAAGCATCCTTGTTTGTATCATCTTATCAATAAAAAAATTTATTTACAATACATTTGCGTACTCACAATTTTAAGTATATACAACTACAAAATTTGTTTCTACAGTGGTATCAGAGTTATTTGACCCTCTGGTCATTTGAAAACTATTGCACTAGATCCATTTTAGATTGTGTTTATGTGTTCTAGGTTCCTGGAATCATTGACACATATTTAAGGAATCAATTGAATCTTATAAGTCTAAATTTGAACTGTTAAGGGAAATTCGAGAATCGTTACAGAAAATAAAAATATCATTTACAGAATCATTAAAGGACTTTAAAGCATTGGAAGCAACACCTACAATAAAATTTGACATTGACATCTTAGAGACAAAGAATTATGTGGAAGAAACTAGGAGCTAGGATTCTAAACATGTTGATGACACATTACTATCTCCAAGAAAATATGAAAATCCCTTTGAAGAAAATGAGCTAGAAGAATTACACAATAGGAATATGAAACCTTATGAGGAAGTGAAATGTGACACCACTCTTGAGCTAGATTCGATCAGAGGCAATCAGAAAAGTGAAGCATTTGATCAGTACCAAAAAGGTGTAGGAGCTATATATAAGATTGAATCTAAGGAAAATATTGAATTCTTCAACTTTACAACATTCGATGAAATGAATGTCTCCATTGATGCTTTACCTCCCATTGAAACCCATAATTGAAACAATGCATCAGTGTATGGAGAGACTACTCTTGTTTCAATGGATCGTGCTTTGATGAAAACTCATACTCCCACACGTACAAGAGGACTAGAAGGAAATACAACATGGTATCCTTCAAATATTCATACTCCTACACCTAGTGCCACCACACCCATAATCATTCAAAGAAACACAGGGCTCGTGACAACGCATCATTCATATCTAACAATTCCTAATACCCACCTCAATGGATTTCATAGTGACCAATCCCACATGAATGGATATGGCCAAGTTTAGAGACATGACTTGTCAAGTAACAGTAGGTTTATTTTTGTAATAGTATTGCAATTAATGCCCCATCCTCAATCTCAAATTATCACTCTCGATTGACAGTAAAAAATGCAATAAGCAAGTCTACCAAATATTCAATTTCATAACAAAGTGGGTAGGAAGAGACAAGTAGGACGTAAAGCAGAAAAGAAACAAGTTGTCTGCATTGGTAATATTATTGGGCCCCAATTGGAAGTGGGAATGGGAGTATCTACCAAAAATCAACATTGAGTGCACAACCATCCCCATCGTAATGTTTCTAGTATTTAATATGGAATTAGAATGGATCAGTTACATATACTTCCTCAGGTAAATCAGTTGCTTTTCCAGGGAATTACCTTTCATGTTGAGGACGGAGGAACTCATAAGGCACAAAACCATTCTTAGGCATTGCATCCACTTGCTCAAAATGGCGCTACAATTCCAAATACTAAAAATCACATGACATCCTAAACTCCTAATCAAAATACTACTCGGGATATAATTTAGCAAGAGCAAGCTCCTACTGACCACAATTCAATAGAAGGAATAATGGGGGGACATGACCCAAATAAAGTAATCCATAATTACTACAACAGAGGCCAATAACCCATGGCTTAGTTTCCCAATCATTTACAATGTGCCCAAGGCAACAGAGAAACACCCATGGCAGGGCTTCCATTGAGGAGGAATCAAATGTTGGAGACAAATTGTGTTGGAGACAAATTGTGTCGGAGACGCTTAAATTGTGGAAATCCAATTTCATGGTTTAACGAAATCCATTCCAATTTGAAAATTATGGAAGAAGGCCAAGGGCAAGGGCATCCACAACCAGGAAGAACACAGTTTCTATAAGGTACTCCAAATAATACTCCCCCGATGCGTCCAGACGAAGAAAATGGCTGGGACGACGAGAGAGGAGGACAATTTAGAGAATTATTTGTGAAAGTGGAACACGAATTTAGAGCACTTGGATACCTTGATCAATGATTGGATCATATTTTTAAAGAAAAACTCATTGAAATATGTGAGATTCATAAAGAGTTTACTCAATGATGGCGTGAAATAGACATAGAATTTACATAATTTTTATGCGATTAGGAAGAGTGCATAAGACAACTGAACAAATGATGTGAATGTGATCCTTATCAACCCCAACACTAAATGTAAATGTGGAACCACCAGTGTTTCCATCAATTGCATCTCGCACAAAAAACATTTATGGTATTTCTTGGTTCTTCTGGCTGCGTCTTCAAACGTTTCATGTGGAAGAAATGATCTTGAATATTTGTCAAGAGAGGGAAGGGTTATTGATTGTCGCCTTGTAGTTGAACCCTCAAACCATCAGCCAAAATAACTTTGCAAATTCATCTCCGTCAAACAAGTCATCGTGAAATTACTATTAGGATAAGAAAATAAAGTCATTATAAAGTATTTAAAATAAAAAGTCACTTTAAAGAAATTATAAAGTAACTTTCTTTAATTACAAAGTTACCTTATAATACATTTTTATAAAGTCACTATAAAAATAATAATAATAATTAACTTTTTATATAAATAAAATAAAATATTATTAATAAAAAAAATAAAAAAATAAAATATCGAAGAGGAAATGGAAAAAGCTTAATTTCAAGATAGTACTACCAACAACTTACACATGCTGAAATGACATGGCAAGTGAAGAATTGTCAGTGTCAAGCTTTGAGGACAAAGATTTTTAAAGAGAAGGCCAATGTTACAAATATAATAATTCTGGACTTATGCGGGAACGTAACAAAATACAGATATAAACGTAAACGTAAACAGATAGATGCAGTAGAAATAAATCATCATTTCATTAATATCATAGAACTGAAAGATGCTTACGTATAGAATGGAAATAAACTAGCTCGAGCAATGGTAGCTTATCTCTGAGAAGATATGTGGTGGCTACATGCCTCTGAACTGTGTTACAATGAGGCTCAAGGGTATTTTTATTATTGAACAACAAAGGGAAACCCTAAACAAGTAAAACCCTAACCCTAGGAGATGAAACACCAAGAGTTTGTGGGCCTTGTTGGGGTTAGTTGGGCGGCCAACTTCTTGGGGTTGTAACTTGGTCATATGATCTTTCTTCAGCGCATGAGATACCTCATTAGAAAGGTATATTTGAGTAATATAGGATTTGTAATAGGCCCCTGCCTTTGGCCATGAGCCTATTGCAAACCTTAAAAAAACATTGTTTAGGGGGTCAAAAATAGCTACGGAAGTTTAGGACTCGAAAAATAGCTAAAAATAGTAAATGCTACTATAATCAAAGAAAATGATGAAATCGACTAGAGGTATAGGTGGAATAGGCAGGTGGACACCAATATCCACTTGGATCAATACTCCCCCCTTAGGAAGCAATGATCCCCATTGCATGTAGATCCTCAATGAGGCGAGGAAATTTCTGTTGAACCTAGTCCCTAGTGAGCTGCTTACCCTAGTGAAGGAGTTGGCTTGCTTTGACAAGTCGATATAACTGATAAATGTGCCCATGATCCTATCAGTTTTGTCTTGTTCGATACAACTTGGGTTGAACTATGTTGGTGCCAGCTAAACAGCAACGTCGAATGTGTCCAACAATGGGGGAAAGTATGGCTGCAACCGATCCACATTGAATACTAGGTGCAGACCAAGGAACAATGGAATGATGAACTTGAAAGCATCATCCCCTACAACCTTAGTAATGGTGTAAGGCCCATATCAGATCAGGTGAAGCTTGCAGTGGGCCCCAGTGAGGTGCTCCTTCCGTAAATTTAACCAAACTTTGTCACCCACTTGGAACTTATGCGGCACCCGATGTTGATCATGACGTTGTTTTTACTTAGCTCTCTCCAATATGTCATGGACCTGTTGGTGGATGTGCTAGATGCACTCAATGAAGTTGTTAGCCCTATCAGCTTCAGACTAGACATGATTCGAATCTTTCTGAGTAGCTACAAATGGTATGGCAACATTAATGAGACATAATGGCTAGAATCCCAATCCCACCTAAAAGGGGTTGTGTCTAGTTGAGTTGCGGAGAGCCCCGTTGTAACTCTGTTGGACATAAGGGAGGCTCTCATCCCATGTTTTTGGGTGCTTCGTGTTGTACATGCACCGAATGTGCCTAATCATTTTATTGACGACCTATGTTTGGCCATCAGTTTGGGGGTGGAAGGTCGTGAGCTTAGTGAGATTGGTATCCAACAAGCACCAGAGGCTTGACCAGAATTCACTTAGGAACTGGTTGTCCCAATCTAAGGTAATGGACTGTGGGATCCCAAAAAGTACCCATACTTGTTCAAAGAAGATTTTGGTAGTGGCTTATGTTGTTATACTCTTATTGCAGGCCGCAAGAATGGCCATCTTAGAGAATCTTTCGACGACCACGAAAACACAGTCATTACCATGCTTGGTAGAAGGAAGGCCTGACATGTAATCCACGGAGATAGATTCCCATGGCCATACAGGAGTTGACAAAGGAGTATGCATGCCTTGATTCTTGATTGTAGGTTTGACAATGGTACTCGTGTAGGATCTTATGCACTTCCCAACATCTTGTTGAAGGTTCAACTAATAAAAATACTTTTGCAGCATTGTCATTGTCTTTTCTACCCCAATATGTCTGAAGACCAGACTGTAGTGTGCCTCCCAAATCATCTTGGCATGCTCACTTGAAGGAACAAATAAGTTTCCTAGGTGGCATAAATGTGTGTCTTGGAGGTAAAAATATGGGACTTCCTTACCTTTCAAGAGCATCTGGTATGTGGTGTCGAATTCTAGATCACTCTGTAAATATTCGGCCATCCCGAAGTCTCGTGTCCATAAGAGTCGATCACAGTGGTCAATGCCATAACCAATGATCGGCTAAGGCAGTATGCATCATTATTGGTGTTTCCCTTCTTATACTTAATTTTTAAATGGAATTGTTGCATATATGTGGACCATTTTTTATGGCAATCGTTCTGCAACTTTCATTGTGTTTGTATGAACTGCAAGGGTCGATGGTCTATGTGGATGATTGTTTCCTTCCCCAGAATGTAATGCTTCCATTGTCGGCATGACTACATAATGGAATACATCTCCTTATCATAAATGGGATACTTCTAGACTATATCTAAAAGTGTCTCATTGTGATATACCACCAGATGCCCCTGTTGGGTAAGAACTACACCTACAACATAGTTGGAGGCATCTGTCTCAATTTCAAATGGTTAATGAAGGTCTAATAATGTGAGCACTAGTGTAGAGAAAAGGCAATGCTTCAACACAGAAAACACCTTTTGTTGGGATTCAAAAGAAAATAACTTTTCTTTCACTCCACCCTTGGTGACTTGACGCAAAGGCCAAGTGACAGGAGATAATCCCAACATGAACCTGCGATATAAATTGGCAAGACCCAAAAAGCTGCAGACCTATGTTAGAGTGGTTAGGGTTGGCCAATCTCGAATAACTTGTATCTTGGATGGGTCCACATGCACACTATGCTCATCAATGATGTACCCAAAATATTGAAGTTGGGTCATACCAAAAGCGCATTTCTCCAAATTGGCACACAATTTTTGTTGTCATAAGGTTTGGAGGAACTACCAGATATGGTGTATGTGTTCTTCCCAACTCTAGTTGAAGATCAAGACATCGTCCAGGTACACTACCATGAACGAGTTGGTGAAGGGCCTCAATATGTCATCCATCAACTACATGAAGGTTGTAGGGGCATTCGTCAACCCGAAAGGCATGAACAACCATTTGAAAAGGTCCTCCTTGGATTTGAAGGTAGTCTTCCACACATCGGAGGGTTCAATCGGTACCTGGTGATAACCAGACTTCAAGTCATTATTATTGAAATATTTGGCCCCCTAGAGTTAGTCTAGAAGGTCGTTAATCCAAGGGATTGGATACCTATTCTGGACTACAATCTTATTCAGCAATCGATAGTTAATACAAAGCCTCCATGTTCTATCCTTCTTCTATACCAGCATGATCGAGATTCCACAAGGTGATGAACTTGGCCTATTGTTCCCTTTCTACAACAGCTCTTGAATTTTACTCTTGATATCATCATTCTGCATAACAGAGCATCGGTATATTGGTCCATTGGGTAGTGGTGCGCTTGAGGTCAGATCGATGGACTGCTTGACCTGGTAATGTAGGGGTACCCCTATGGGTGAGGTGAAGATGTCCTTGTATTCCTCAATGACCTTGTCCATCTGTTGCTTTCATGCAAATGAAAATATAAAAATCTCTTGTTCTAAGGTGAATCATAAGGAAAACAAATTTCCCAGTTTGGGAAATGATCTTACTACATTGTTTAGTAGAGATCAAAGAAAGGGCGGTAGGTGATGCTACCTCTAGTATCCTGTACAATTTCTGACCCAAAGTAATAATAATAGAATGAGGTCTAGATTCATATACAACATGACACTTCCATAGCTATGGTTAAACTAATAAAACATCACAGACTTCCAGAGGGGAAACATCGCACAATACCTCATCTGCAAAGGGCTTGATGCTATAAGGCAGATGACGCTGTTGGCTGACACAGAGATCTCACCCCTGGTGGAGCCACTTGATGGTGTATGGATGTGGGTGTGGCATTGTTGGCATCTTCAATCTCCTAATGACCATGGCTGAGATCAAGTTCTTCTATCTCCTGCTGTCAATGATTAACTACACCATTGAATCCTTTACCCACATCTGCAAGTGAGAGAGGTGCTCTCCCTCCTCTGGATTCTCAAGTTCCGCCTTTTGGAGCTTGGTGGTCGTTACCACTGTAGTGGGTTTAGCACCAATGATCTACTTTCCCTTTTCAGTTCCCTTATTGGGTTCTAGCTCAAAGTCAAAGCATGCATCTGTCTCTTAGTCTTTCAACTCAGCCACTGGCGCCTGCTTGGCACAATATTCATTTGTGTTGTGAGTGGGAGTTTTATGGAACTGACACCATTTGCCAGTGTCTTTCTTTTCCTTCCCATTATTCTTGGCTTGTGGCTTCGAGGAGTTTTCATGGGGGGTCATGGCCTAACTCTGCCCATTGCTTTGTGGCTTGGGGGTGCCTTTTCTCTGCTTTGGGTTTGCATATCCAAAGTCTCACCTCTTCTACTTGAATTTCTACTCAATCTTGGCAGCATATCAGTCTGTTGCACCAAGTGAGGAGATGTACAGGAACTCCATGTCCTCCTAAATGTATTTCTACAAACAACTGTGATACTTGAGAATCAAATGTTTCTCAAATATTTGATACCCAACTTTGTGCACGGGGTATGGAAAATATTCATCACCTCATGCACATCATGATCCCTTTGTTGCTGTAGTATAGTCCATTGTATGTACTTGTCCTCATAGCTCCCCTAAGGGTAATATTGTTCCTTGATGGTGTCTTGGAAAGAATTAAAAGTGGGTGTGATGGAAAACAATGAGGGTTCTCTCTCATCCCTCTGTTCACGATAGGTTTCCCACTAGTCCCTGATATGGGGGGTGGCTTTAAGGAGTGCAAAAGTAAAATTTTCCCGCTTGGAAAAATCATGAACCAAAAAATATTCTTCCAATATATTTAATCATCTATCTATGGCATTTGCATCTATTTGGCCTTCAAATATGGGAATGTCAAAGTTGACTTGTATCTTGAAGGGAGTGGTGCCTCGAGAGTGGTTGTCAAATGAAGTTGTGTCACATGTGGGCACCCACCAAAGGATTTGCACAAAATTATCCATCATCGCATTCCTTTATCACTTGAGGGCTTCTTCAATCATTATTTTGAATGGATCTTCTACTCCCTCGTCTTTATTTTCTTCCACAATAGGAGGCCATCGAGGTTTGTGAGGTTGATCTTGCAAAGTTTCAACCAGTTCAAGCCCTAACTCCTTATACCTCAACCTTGTTAGGGAAATGCAAAGAAAAAAGGAGAAAGAGAAGGCGACTCTAATACCACTGATCCAAACTTATGCAAGAACACAAAAGAATACATATATAAACATAAACATAAATGCAAATATGCAACAGAAATAAATCCTCATCTCATTAATATCACAAAATTAAAAAATGCTTACATATAGAATGGAAATAAACTAGCTGAGGAAACGGTAGCTTATCTATGAGAAGAGATGTGGCAGCTACTGTAACACCCTCCTCCCACATCTATCCAAGTAACCATGCCAACTAGGGTAAACATACGATGAAAGGCTACTATGATTGGATTCGACCTCCTATGTGACCTTAAGGAAGTGGAATCAACGGAAACATAACACACAAACATTCAACATCAGCTTCAGGACCCTCGGGAACCAATCCAACACTTCAGACAACTTTCCCTTCAGTCTTACTGAATTTTTGACCAACTTAAGACTCAATCGCTCTCATGCTATAGGCATGACAGCATCCAAAAACCTAGAGTCGCTCTCACAGGCTTTCCTACCAGCATCTAGAGACTCATTTTGCTAGTTTTGTGCCAATGTCCCCAGGATTTGAGCCACTTTTTCAGGCCCAGAGCCCAGGTCACTGCCCAAAATGGAATGATAACTTAGGAGCAGTAAAATAATAGGGAAACAATGATACAAAAGCAATAAGCTAAATAAGACCTTAATTAGACCCCTACTAGCCATGACAGGCATTTCGTCAAACATGTCGCAAGCATGTAATCTACAGGTGTAACCAACATAATTAAACATAGGGATCTTGTACTTATTTGAGAATCACTAAGAACCATTTTTCCCTCATGTCATTTGTTGCATTACCATCTATTAGACCATAGATACATTATCCATTCATTTATAAGTAAAAACATGCTAAGAGCCATACATAGATGTTGTCATAAAACACACATATAACCAGCATAATAACAACATAAATACTCATGAAAGTACAACCATATAAACCACATATAATCCATCAAAATGCTCATATAAATACAGGAACCTTTCATTAATGATGTAAAATGAAAACCCGGGATGGGACTTCCATGTTCCACTTGATTGTAGAATGGTTGAGCCAAATCTCTCTTCCATCATTCACTCTCGTTCCATATTCCAAGCATGAATGTGGGACTCAAACCAAAAGAACCAACCAGGGCATATTGAGGCTAAACCACCTCACCCTCATCAATAGAAACCAGGCTTTACCATAATCCATCCTGGATCACTAGGCCAACACAATAAACATATCATAACAGGATTTACTGTGATCTCCACCCAATCACTAGGCCAAACAAGCATGGATGCCACCAGATTTCTCCACCTACACCGTGAGGAATTTTCATGTCTCCTAGTCTCTCAAGCTTTACCGCAATCCAAACCCAGATCACTAGGCCCTAAACTAAGACCCCAATCTCTCAGACTTTACCACAATCCGCACCGGATCACTAGGCCCTAAACTGAGACCCACTCTCTAGGCTTTACTGCATATCTCGACCCAAGATTACTAGGCCCAATAGAGAGAAAACCATATCTTGGCTTTACCGTATATCATGTCATTCACTTGCAAGGATTCCTAGGCCATCCGAGGCAACACAAAATCCATATTTACCGCAACCCACAGTCTAGTTCAAGGGTTACTATGCCATGTGTTCTATCATTTCGTAGATCCACCTCACCCAGCTTTGAATCCATCTAGCCATCAAGCTCAACCAAAACATGAGAACCCCATCACACCACGACTACCCGGAAATGGAAAGGCTAGGCTGAAAACACTATTACACCTAGAAAAACCCATGCCACAACAACAAAAGAACCACATGCAATACCATTCATGCCAAATCTAGCAAGGAAAATACACATGCAAATCGATACTTGCAATGAATCTTGTTGTATTTTCTTGATCATGCCTTTCCTTGCTTGATCTTTGCTTCCTCTTGCCTTCTTTGCCTTTCTTAATTCCATGCAAAACCATAGCAAAAACTTGCGCTAAGAACTTACACTGACTAAGAGCTTGCCAACTGATTCTCAGAATCCTTTTTATGAATGAGGCCTCTATTTTCTTCATTTTCCATTATTTTCCTTCATTTTCCTCCTCACATGCAACCTGTGACCTTTCGCCTTACTTTTCTCCTAATTTCATTTATTTTCATAAATAAATGTGCCAAAAATGCCTTTTATCCTTTTAATGTCTTTGCCTTATCCTTTTCCAATTTCCTTAGCCATAATAAACCAAATGAATACCCCCTAGGTTGTCTTTCCCAACATTCATCTTGGAATTAGTGTCCCATCAACTGTGGTTATTGTTTTTGCCTTTATTAACTTTTATTACATGGAATTTTCACCAGGGCTATTACAGAACCCTCCCCCTTGGGGCATGTTGTCCTCGGTGTTAAACCACACCAAGACCTCAGTGAAACTGTTGAAAAAGAAAGCATACTGCCCATGGAACTTTATAACTTAGCTCATTGTAGTATTTACAATGAAATACCTGCTCAAAGAAAAACATCATGACAACATGACAACATACCACATATTGGAGCTTTATAACACAACTCATTATGGTATTTACAATAACCACATATACATATATGCACATTTTCTAAACCAGCGAATAAAAGGATACGATGTTTGTATTAATCAACAATGGAGTCCAGAGGCTCACACCTCCACCCTCAAAGAAATACTAGGATTCACCTCCTTCCCAGGAAGTCCAGAATCCATTGCCAGAGTCAAACTACATCCAATGTCCTGCGTTATAATCTTGTGCCACTTGTCCCCTCATCGAAAATTTACTGGCTCATTGTTCTAGGGCTCACTCCCAATGTGCATCTGATTCCATCTAGCAATGCTAATGACCAAAACCAATATATTCGCAACCTTCTGTTCTCTGCTACATAGTCCCTCGAGAAATCCAGTCACCCCCTTCTGTGCAGTCACTCACCTTCCAAGTTCCCTAGTATCCCCTATCTAGGGTGATCCATCCCTTGGCAAGGCTTCCTTGCATCGGAAGATCAAACAACAAAGGCATATACCTGCATCAACCATCATATCGGTCATAGCTCATGGAAATCAATGGACGTTATTGGGTACTAGTGCCCCATAATGGCCTTGCTCCTAAAGTGTTTTACCAACATCTTGTTGCATGTTCCAATTTCTTTCATTGCTGTTGCTAATTCTTGCAGTCGATTTCGGCCACTCAACCAGGCATGTTAATGCATTCCTGTTCCAAGCACATAATTTCCATTAGATTCAAAATAAATTGACTAACTTCAAATCATACCTCATTGGTGGCTCATCAATAAGGTACACTTGTAATTATGTTTGCTTCCTATCACAACAAGTCAAACTAGCATCTTTGATCAAATCATCATGTATAAACATATCGCATCAGGTTAGCCCGAAACACAACCATCATAGATCAAAATCACAAATCACATGTAACCATCATAAACCAGAATCATAGATCACATATAATCATCATATACCATAGTCATAAATCACATGCATAATAAAATTGGAATAAAATAATGATACTTATCCTTTAATCAATCCTTAGCTTCTACCTTTGCCTTTATCCCATACGCACTCCAGATTGGTTTCCACACTAGACAAACACCTAGTGCCTTCTCCTAAACCATGTGCACATACACATAGTGTGCATCACACACATACAATCACACACTGCATACAACACCATGCAATACATGCACCTACACCTAACATACAACACATACACCTACACCTGGTGTACAATACAACACAAATATGTATATAGAGTGCAACATAATGAATGCATATGTCATGATACCATGACTACATAATGCACATACATAGTACTGCATGCCCGCAACACAGCATGTATGACATGCACTCAATCCCACATGTACACCAATACCACATGTACAAAGCACCACCTGCACAATGTGTGCACAACATCACATGTACATGGCACCACCTGCACAACGTGTACACAATGCCTCATGTACACTGCACCATTATACAATGTGTACACAATACCACATGTACATAGTACCATACGCACGATAGGTACGCGACACCATATGTACACAACGCCACATGCACAACATGTACACAACACCAGCTGCACACAGTGCAACTTGTACAACATGTACACAACAACATATGCACACAACACCATATGTACATAGCGCCACACGTAAAACATGCATGCAACACTACATGTACATAGCACTACATATCCAACATGTACATAGCATCATATGTACACCGCACTACATATCCAATCATGCGCACAACACCATATGCAATATTCGCAAAACACTATTTGTACCATCATGTACATAACATTGCATAAACAACATGTACACACACTATATATACACAACACCACATGTGCACATGTCATCGATGCAACATCTACAACATATACATCATATGCACAAAAGTAGTACCGCACATCCAAAACCACACTATCCTTACCAAGAAACCTTGCTTCTAGTGTCTTATACATGCTTATCCTAGCATGTCGCAAACCACACTGCTTTCATTTTACTGATGTATCCCTCGGTATAACCTATCCATAACATAAGCATAGGCATAATAGAAGCATACAATATAAATTCACATTCACATGATACTGGCCTCATATATTTTTCATGACTACCCTTCCCACTTGATTCCTCATAGCCATGAACTTCTTCATGTCATTCGCCTACATAGGCAATCATTTCGTCACAAGAACGATTCTTGATGATCTATCGGACAATGACATAGTGTTGACAGTTCTATACTTGCCAACATCAGGGGATCACCTCGGTATGAAGTCCCAACTAGACCTCAAACCGTTTGGTGTGGGAGTCCCATCCGGTATGATGACCTGGTTACCATTTTCTTAAATATTTGCCCCAACTTTTGCTTGTCAGCACAAGAGAGTGGTCTACTTTGTCTTGCGAGAAGTGAGTTTCGCATGCCTGGTGATTGTAAGTGTCTCTTGTGTCAATGGCTCTTTCACCGTACAAGGAGAGGGTGGGACTGAATCCCAGGTTGGTTGGGAGAAGTCCCAACTCTGCTAGGAACACACAACACAATAGGACGTGCATAGCTTCTGGCAGAACGGTCCACACGGATGCGGCAGTCACAACACACAAGGGAAGATAACACGTATAACACTCAACAAATTAGTCCGTGCGAGTACAATGGTTGTTATAGCAAGTTTTATGTGAAAGTTCTATAACACCCTTCAGGGTAAATGTGCATATAAAAAGCATAATAGGAACAGAAATACAATAAACATATCAGTCATCAAAATCCATATATACATCAGTACATTTGCACATGAAAATCAAGGGAATGAATTTTTTCATTAATAAATGCAATGAACCAACCAGAGATGGGACTACCACGTTCCACCTGACCATATATTGGTTGAGCCAAGTCTCTCTTCAGCGAATCACCCCCATGCCATATTCCAAGCATGAATGTGGGATCTCATAGAACACATCAATTAAAACTCATCCAGGGCTTCTAGAGGCCGCCCACCTCAACCCACCAAACAGTGATTCCACCTCATGGTCGGACATCACCAAAAACCATCATCAAATTGGTCTCCATCCAAGCCTTCCAAGGCTTCCAGAACTAGTAACTCAACCCATAGATTATACAGGGCTTCCAGAGCGTTTGTCCAACCAAGGCTTCGAGGACTAGTAACTCAACCCACCAAGGGCTTCCAGAGCATTTGTCTAACTAGGGCTTCCATGACTAGTAACTCAACCCAATATGTTACAAGGCTTCTAGAGCGTTTGTTCAACCAGGGCTTCCAAGACTAATAACTCAACCCAAACTAAGGAAGCATGAGAACCAACAAAAACAAAGCAATGAAAGTAAACTCACAATCACCATGGCTATCCAGGAAACGGCAAGGTTGTGCAATCCACTGTCGATCCAGGCAATCCTCCATGCCAATGATAGATCACAACCAAGAAACCACATGCATGTCTACCTACAAGAAATTCTGATGTAGTTGTTGATGTTGATGCCTTCTTGCGCTTCATGTTCTTCCTTTGCCTTCTTGCTCCAAGAAACCAAGTATGCCACACCCTCCAAGAGTGTTCCAAGAAAACTCTAAGTCTCCAAGAGTATGAGAGAGAGAGAATAATGAGAGAGATCCAAAGCTAAACTGACCAAGTCTTTCCCATTGATCCTCATAACCCTTTTTATTAATGAGGCCTCTATTTTCTTCATTTTCCATTATTTTCATAAATAAATGTGCCAAAATACCTTTTTGCCCCTTTAATGCCTTAGATATTTCCTTTGCCAATTTCCTTAGCCATAAACAACCAAATGAACACCCCCTAGGATGTATTTCCCACCATTCAGCTTGGAATACGTGTCCCATCATCCGTGGTATTTATATATTTTTACATGGAATTTTCACTAGGGCTATTACAAAACCCTCCCCCTTGGGAGAACACCGTCCTCGATGTTCAATGATGCCTATAACCAAAAGACTTTTGAAAAAAAACATACTGCCCATGGAGCTTTATAATGCAACTCGTTGCAGTATTTACAATGAAAGATCTGCTCAAAATCAAAACATCATGATAACATGACGACATACCACATAATGGAGCTTTATAACACAACTCATTATGGTATTTACAATAACCACATATACACATATTAACATATGCACATTTGCTCAACTAGCAAATAAAATAATACAATTCTTGCATCCGCAACAAGGGAATTCAAAGGCTCACACCTCCACTCTCAAAGTAATACCAGGATTCACCTCCTTCCCAGTAAGTCCAGAATCCACTGCAAATTCAAATCTTCATCCAATGTCTAGCGCTATAATCCTACACCACTTGTCCTCTTAGTGAACAGTTACTGACTCATTGTTCCAAGGCACACTACTAATGTGCATCTGATTCCATATGGCAATGCTAATGACCAAAGCAAATCCATTCGTGACCTTCCCTTCTCTACTACACAATCCCTCAGAAATCCAGTCACCCCTTCAATGCAGTCACTCACCTTCCAAGTTCTGCTGGCACCCCCATCCTAGGTAGTCCATTCTGTTGGGCATGGAATCCCCCCATGGCATGTTTTGGGGCTCAAAGCCCAAGTTTTGAGTTGATATTGTTGTAAAGCTCCACGAATTGCAGGCGTGAAATGTATGTTAGGGTCATAGGGCTTTCCGCCCTAGTTTTTAATGTAATGTCGGCCTACCCATGGTCCACGGACCATGGGATTGTATAAATAGAGCACAGCTCTAAGTGTAAAAGATAGTTAAGTAAGAAAGAGCGAAGTATGAGATAGAGGCACAAAGCAAGTGTCTAAGTGTGTCTTGGGTTGTAGAGTACGAATAGGCTCTGCGGCTGAGTGCGCATTGTGGAATAGAGTCTGTAACCGAAGGAGGAGAATAATAAAGAGAAGATTTATCTGAATTTCATGTATCTGTTCTTGAGTTATTACATGTTTGATATCAATTTCTAATGTATTGTTTATTTACTGTGCGCACTTGTATGAATGATTTATATTGCTAAGTATACTTTACACCTCCAAGTAAGCTAAGTTAAACGACTAATATTGGGTTACTAGTAAGGATTTGGGTAATAATGATGTTCGGCCCCCGAGTAGGGCTGCGTGAAGGCAGCATCATAGGCTGCGAGGTACGAGTAAGTGTGTGTAGAGACATGCGCGCAGGGTCGAACCGCGTACCACTTGAACCCATCAGACATCCTCAGGGTGTGGAAACCTAGTTCTAGCACCCTCCCATACTACTTTAGGTGAGACCTCAGTCTGCGCTCCGCAAACTGTTGCCGAAAGGGCCAATAGTACCAGGATTTGCTTGGCTAAATCACCTCTGAACCTAGGTCAGGGCCCAACAAGCCAACAAATGGTTCCATTGCCGGGACCAGGATCTGCATAATGGATGTCTGATGTCGTGTCACTGGAATCCAACGAAAAAATAAATTGAGGGTGGTTGAACAGAAGGATTCATGAGTTCGTGGCACGGTAAAACAGGAATCCATGAGTATCAAAGGAACAGTGGTTAGAGCGTTACTTATATACAGAAATCCATGAAATTTTATTTGCATCCTTCCCCTCTGAGTTGTATGAGTGGATCGCGAAGCTAGCAGACAATCAGGGAAGGTGTAGGCTCGACAAACCAATTGTGTGGACTCCAGAATTGGTGCACAGACTAGAAGCATCAGAAGATAAGATCGCATGCGTTGTGGACCATTTGCTCGATTGAATTATAGGAGGGTTTATCACCGAGTTCGCGGTAGACACGATAGTCAGCTACAGCGAGGCAGAATGACACTTCCTCAAAGGACCATGAGATAAGTACATTAAATATTTGAAAACTTCGATTAAAATGCTATTGTGTGAAAAGCGGGTTATGCGAATAAATTGATGTTTAGGGCTATGCGAAGTGGGAGAATCTATAGAAATGAAGGTAGTGCAGAAATAGAAACTAGCCCCTTGATTTCGCCTCGGCGAGAAAACGAGGAAGAGCTCGCGAAAGTTTCACCAAGAAGTGCGATCAGTCTGATAAGGCAGCAAATTCCACGCATACCACCTCCACCTACACCACCACTAGTCTCACCATCTTCACCTCCATCTCCACCCACACCACCTCCACCACCACCACAGTTCAATATGGCGAGCGCGATAAAATTTCTGGTATTCAGAGGAGTAGGGAACGAAGATCCGGACCAATTTTGGTTCGTGGTAAAAGTTGTATGGGAAGCACAAGGAGTCATGGATGAAAATATAAAGAAGGCAATGCTAGTAAGCGTGTTGCACGATCGCGCACTAACATGGTACATTAAGCATTCTAATGACCATCCAAACGCAGGGATCGCAGATATCTAGGCTGTGCTGAACAGGGAATTTAGCAGGCCAAAATCGGAGACACAATCAATTATCGGGTTTAAGGAAATCGCGATGCTTCTAGGTGAGACCCCATGGGATCTGGATTAGATACTGAAGAGTATGATTCGTGAAGCCAACATGACCCTGACGGATGGATAGCATCGCGCATGGTTTGTAGCGTCACTAACGCCGCATTTAAGAACAGCGTTGTCACAGTAGAAGTTATCCACCCAGGCTGAAGCTTTGCAGATTGCAATGAGACTGCACGAGACCCCAATACAAGATTCTGGCCTAGGACTCCAACAAATCCACGCGCAACGACAAAATTTGTGTCTAGAAATGGAGATTTTGAAACAGGATAGGACAACTCGCCCAGAAGCGCGGGAAGCATGGTGCATAAAATGCAAAGGCAAAGGGCATGACAAGGACCATTGTCCAGTCTTCGTGAACTACCTAGTGGCAGGAGGGCCAATGTGTTATCGGGAAAACTAGTGTCCATTCAGAGCTGCTAGTCCCACTAAGATGGGTAGCTATCTTAGAAACAAACAAACTAAAGTTACTTGATTTTTCCTTTATGAGAGATAGATGAGAGAGAAGCAGAGAGTACCAACCTCAGTCTTTCACTAGTCTCCTTGCTCATTTCCTCTCTCCCTTGATAGAGCTTTCGCCACTCCTTTCTCACTTGTCCCGCTTCAAAGAACACCTGTAGATTCAAGGCAACAAAATACCATCAAAGCATAGAGATCTATAACCATAAACAATGTAGGATTAGATGTACATTAACCATGTAAATGCATATACAAATACAAGATTCAAAGATATACAAGCATATGAAGGAAAACTCAAATAGATTTATTGATAGAAGTAGTAGAAAGGAGGATTACAACCAAGTTCTCTGATCCAGCATCATCCTCCCAACATGAAAGCCCTCTTCACCTCATACAAAGCAAGATCACCCAATAATATCTTCAAAGAGAAACCAACAGCACTTCCTTGCAAATTACAAAATTCCTGCCTCTGGATCTCTTGGATGAGGGATCCATATATAGATGTCTACAGGAGAGTGAGTCAGCTTTTGGGATTTTGATTAGTTTCATTTCACTGATAGTTCTTGGTTCCACTTGGAGATTTCAGATCTCTTACTCATCCCTGGACGAATTCAGATAGGCAAGTGTCATATGAGCAGTTTCTAGAAGATTCTTTGGGTTTCCACCTAGCAAACTGCTTCTGCCATTTTTCTGCTCTTGCTCATCGCACCCTACAGAAGGGCTTTCCAGTATGCATCGCACCCCCCGTGTGTAATAGGTGAGATGCATCGCACCCTATGCATGGAGGAGTCTGTATGGTCCAGTTTTGACCAGTTCTGAGTAGTTTTTCATGGAGAACTTCTGGGAGATGATGTAATCAACTGACCTTGTTCCTTTAGGGTATGAAACAACACTTTTAGGGGTTTAGAAGCCCTTGGTGTATGGACATATGTGAATAGGGTTGCAGTGCCCAAATATGTCTATAACACAATGCCATTAAGACAAGAGGCACAAGCAGGGCCGAGCGTGGCACCTACATTATGGTGTGTGATTTTTCAGATAGGAGTAAAGCACGCTACAGATAATGGCCACCTATTATAGAAGTATACGCAGACGTCCCAGCAATTGTTCTATAATTTCTGCAAGTCGGTAGGCCATGATGAGCGCACCTGCAGAAGTTATGAACTGATGATGGATCGAACTCCTACCTACAGAGTGCAGAACAAAACACAAGCCCTCAATCCAAATGTAGGGATGGTGCGCACCGGATTTCAGGGGCATGGACGAGGTTGAGGTGGAATGTTACCAGGAAGGGGTCGCAGACATCTAATTTGTTACAATTGTGGAGGGCCAGGGCATTATGCCCGTGATTGTACAAATCCGATGAGAGCATCGTGTTTATATTGTACTCAGTTTGATCATAAGACGGAGGACTGCCCTTCACTGATAGTGAGGTTGCGCGATAAAGGAATACTTCAGCCTCCCCCGACTCAATTTGCAAATGATGAGGTATGAGTCGTGCGAAGAGGACCTGAATGTAAACATCGTGCTTCGAAGTGGTATCACGATAGGAGATGACAAAGGTAAGCAGCCTAAAGAAAGTGCATGGGTTCGCAAGGCTCCTACAAAGGAACCTGAATTTGATTTGGAGCACGCGAAGGAGACATTCATGGAAGCTAAGAAGAGCTTCACAGAGGCCTCCACTTCAGGTAGTAAGGATCAACTAGAACTGGAGATGGATCCTTCAATGCTCACTACCTTTCTGGAGACATGCATGAAGCTACTGTGTGACAGTAAAGCTGTGAAGGGACTGCAAGAACTTATCACTAGGTGCGTTGGGTCTAGAGAACTGCGTGTAGTCCAAAAACTTAGAAAGCACACATCGCGAACAAGAAGGGAAATGAGATTGATTGCGCAAATCAAAGAGTATGAAATGGATCAAGTAATTATGGATCTAGGATCGGACGTGAATGTACTGCCAAAGCAGACATGGGAGTGCATGGGCAAGCCCGCGTTGCAATGGTCCCCTATTTAATTTCAAATGGAAAACTGCAGAAGATCCTACCGATGGGAAGATTGCAGGGAATAATGGTAGAGATCGAAGGTGCGATTGCGCTTGCAGATTTCGAAGTGATAGAGATTTTCAATGACAACAATCCCTATCATGTGCTACTGGGAATGGATTGAGCCACTAATATGAATGGAGTGATAAACTTGAAGAAGTGTAAAATGATTTTTGAGAAAAAGGCACTGCACATAGTGGTACCTTTAGACCTTGTGGAAGGATTACGCAACACAGAGCTAGTGCACGACGACGAGAGCGACAACGAGCTAGACTGTATCTACAAGATAACCGATCAGGAATAGGATTGGGTAAATCCTACAGTGGATGGTAGGATTTCATGGGAGCACGAAAGCTCCTGCACATCAGATTCAGATGAGGAAACAGAATGATGGTAGAACCGGTTGCACGAGGTAACCACACTCAATTGCAACATGATGGTAAGATCACTACGCTGCGTGAAAACAGAGGTAAGGGATCTGCCTATGTATGACGGATTGACAGTGGTGGATGAATTCCTGAACAAATTTGAAAGTGAAGTGCCAGAACAGCAACGGTTCGATGCTCTGAAATGGGCATTGCATGCTACGCCTGCAAGGTGGTGGGGTACGCATCAAAGAAGTATTGAGAGCTGGCGCGAATGTAGAAAGATGATGTGCTTACAATTTGGGAAGCCTCAAATGCAGATGGAAGCTGGGCATGATGGATGAAACAGCCTGCACGCCCACCTTTCCAGATGGGTACAGGCGTATGGTACGCAGCCCGCACGAACGCACACTGCTCTCACGATAGGAAACAGGAACAACAAGTAGAAGCAGGCAAGACAAGTGTGCGAACGGAGAAGTATGATAAGACCTAGTGTGCCAAAAATCATACATGGGGAAGCCTTTGACAAGGTGTGCGAAGTGCTGAACAGGGTCCACCATGT
Source organism: Pinus tabuliformis (assembly GCA_031772625.1). Taxonomy (NCBI): domain Eukaryota; kingdom Viridiplantae; phylum Streptophyta; class Pinopsida; order Pinales; family Pinaceae; genus Pinus; species Pinus tabuliformis. Next base: position 897,363,846 of record CM062820.1, on the reverse strand, counting down.
GCGACAAACCAACTGGGACTTGCGCGTACCAACAGTTGTATAGGCTTATAGGACCATGTGTAAAACCTTGACCGCGAGAGCACTTCCGAAGCTGAAGTATGAAGCAGGGGCTGTAATCCCTATGCAACATGCGAAGCTGAGTCCGCGCATAACAACACCCCTAGATACAATGGTTCGTACAAACTGGAATGAAGAAATCACATAGCTATGAGAAACAGAACATATAAGACTTAAGGAAGAAATCCGACAGGGAAACTTTAGACTTTGCGAAATTGAAAATGACTGGGTATGGCTAAGGGAGAAAAGCGCTTTGATGGATGCAAAGGTCAAGAAGCTGGAAGATGAAATAAAGGAAGCATTTCTCATCAAAAAACTAGGAATGGTAAGGCAAGATGCATACGATCGTACTAACAAGTTGGAGGACTATCATTATGAACTGGTTAGTCTGCTGCCATGGCTTGGACCACATATTGCCAAACGAAGTGACCAGGGTAGCATGTTGCAAGTCGTAAAGTGCGCAGTGTCGATCACCACAATGAAAGATAAGGATTCTCCATGAACCATGGTGGAGGACGGGATGGAGCTACGCATAGGTGGTGCGACCACCTGACTAGATGTAGGGAGAACAATCTTAGCGCTCCAAGCAGTTGAAAGGGAGCGCGGGACTATAAAATATTTTTCTTGGGAGTTGCACTATATTGGAGATGCACGCAGAATCATAACGTCACAAGGTTCACGACTGCGCACGGAGGACTGCGTTGCCGCTCGGGTTGGCTGGGAACTGACAGTTGATGTCACTATTCACGACGGGATGTGTGATTTGAGGCCAAATGGAGTAGGTGGCGAGCATTTAAGACGCGAATTATGGGCAAGATTTGGGAAAATTTGCCACCATGAAATCATTGATAGCTCGAAATTGGGGGAAACGGTCTAATTCGAATTCAAAAGGCACTATAAGACACAAAGGGCTGGCCAGCGAACAACACTTGGTCATTTGAGAATTGAGCGCTTGAGCAAAGCACTGACCATTGAGAGCCAAACGATAATTAAGCCCCTAAGTTCACAAGTGACAGAATACAGCCTAAATATGATGACGACCACTAAATATGGTTTGGGAATTGAAGAGGTAACCGTTGGCGAGGCCGCGCATACCCAAATGATGGAGGATGTTCCAGAAGGCGTCGGGGTTGTGGCAGAAATCCCCAAATCACCACAAACACCGAGGCCCAAGAAAGATAAATAGGCAATGGCTCCAGTACACATGTCCCCAAGAAACCCACTGCGTAGCAAGCTATCAATGGCAGAAAAAGGGAAAGTTGTCACAATCGACACAGATGAGGAAGAAGAAGACTTGCAGGCCCTGATCGCCATAGAAGAAGAAGAAGAAGACATGGAGGAGGATATCCAACCGTTACGCTCTACAACAAAACTGCCCGCATATGTCCCTCTGCAGAAAGGGAAGACTAAAGTGCCGAAGAATCTGGATGAAACCAAGAGTCTGCTCTAGACCCCGCTCCTCCCAGATAGCATCGTGTTTGAAGGCACACACTTGGGCCACGTGCCAACCATGAATTTCAAACATTGGGACCTCACTGACCGCAATAAGTTCCCTCATCTGGAGAACGCGACTCTAATGAAGCAGAATACTGAGGGGGCAGTGATAATGTTAGAGCCGTGAAAATGGTTGTGTGGTGTGGAAAAGGTCAGGTTGCTGCACTTATTATGGATACCACATTTCCACCGCGCGCCCATCACCATTTTCGTCATCAGGTAGTTGCTCTGCCTGGTCCATGATGGGTATCTATGGCTAGAGGAGCTTTTTCCCATCACGACAAACCTCATTCACTGTATTTCCCAGCTCCCTTGTAAAGGAAAGGACCCCGCGACTATAGCCGAAAAGGGTAGCGATTTGGCTCTCCCAAATTCCATGAAGGCGAAATACAAGCTGGAGAAGAAGAAGATGGGCCACGCCATCTCCAGCATCAAGGACAAAGGGGTACACATAGCAACCCAAAACCTGGCTGGCAAAGTTATGAGGAAGTGTCACGCCGACGAGGTACAAGCACTGTTGGTCGCATTGGCCGAGCAATGCATGGAGGGGGTCTAGTTCAACTAGTCTGAATTCCTCTGTGAAAAATTTTTGACAAATTGTCGCAAAGCCCATGAGCAGGGTAAAACCTTCCACTACACGTGGTCATATTGCTAGTAGTGGGAGAACTGTCGGAGGATAGTCAATTCCCCAACATTGACAGAGAGTTACCAGAGGCCACGAAATACGCTTCGCTCTAGGCCACAAAGGATGTGAACCAGATTCACGACACCAAAAATTTTTGGGTGCTCATGGAGGCAAGCATCCAGATGTGGATCAACCGGAGGCTACGCCTGTCACCTACGGTGTACAATAGTCTGCAGAGTTTTGCAGACTTCAAAGCTAATATGCACAACATTTATATCAGGGCACAAAAGGATCCAATGAAGTAGTGGATGAAGCTACCTTTTTTAGCCACTAACGATGCGATTTTTACTGTCTTGGAGACATGGCCTCCCGAATGGCGTGCCCCGGATCTGGCAGAATTAGAGAAGGCGGCAACACAGAAGAAAAATGACGATGCCAAGCTACGCATCACTCAATTAGCAGAGAAAAGGTGAAAGGAAAAAGCAGCAGCTGAGGTAGGGGCAGCATGAGAAGCGGCACAAAAAGCTGTGGAGCAGAAGAAGGCCGCAGAAGCAGCAACAGCAGCACAGGTAGCATAGGCAGCAACAACATAGGAAGATGAGGGCCAAGCAACGTCCTCACAGGAGCAGGAGGCAGAAGAAATAGAAATAGCAGAAGGAAGCATGGACCTAGGGGCTACATCCACACAGTTAAAGTGCCCACACATCGCAGAAAGAGTAGGACAAAGGAAAAATGTCAAGGCCTCGAATTTTGCCATTGACCCGATCACCTTACCCAAAGGTGATCTCCATGACATCGGCGAGATGATCCGCGATGTCCCAAATGAAGCGCTTCAAGATTTTATGCAAGAACATCAAACTATGTTGGGGGCCCCCAGGGTGCAGCTACAGGAGTTATAGGTGTGGCCCCCTTAGGTGGGTACCCTTTCTACCCACCTCACAGCAGGATCCTCGACAGCAGAGCAGATGCTGCACACACGGATGGACAATACGATAGTATTGTCAGAAGGGGCCATAATTGCAGCGAATGTGACCGATAGATTTTTGGTTAGCATGTTGAAAGGACTTGGCCTTAATTTGGCTACCCTTCCACGAGAAATGTTGTATCAGCTACAGGATGGGATAATGGCAGAGTTGCGCGCCAGGGAGAGTCGCGCGATCCAAGTTCTTGGTGAGCAGAAAATAAACATAGAACAGCTCAGCTTGCAGCGCGACGAGTTGGTGTCACAAAATCAACATTTGGTGTAGACGGTAGATGATGCATGCCGACTGTTACAGATCCATTTGGGCACATCAACCCCAACCTATAGATCAATACTATTAGGGCCCATCAAACCCTAATTTAGTTGTTACATGCCCTAAAGAAGTCAACCATCAGAATGCCTAGCTTCCCAAGAAGTTCCATGACTGAAATCATCCAAAAATTGCCTCTAAGAAGATCAGCGCAGGCAGGCCTTCATTAGGGTGCACTGTAATGCAGACCATACACTGATAGGGTGCTATGCAGCGCACTTGAGCCCTCTTTGGCCTGCGCTGGGTGAATTTGAGCGAAATTGCATTGGGGTTTGGGAATATTCTTATCCATTGGATGCATATAGAAGTTTCCCAAGTTTATCTACTCCTTTGAGCTCGTATTTGGATGAGGTAGGGAGTTAAGGAACATCAATCCCTTTATCCCTTCCTCCATGGAACTAAATCCTAAGTTTGGGAGGGCATTCATTATCACCATTTATGGCATAACTTCCTTCATTCACCTATAAAAAGACCACTCATCTAAGTGATTATGGGCTGGAAATTATTGAATTACAGGGAGATGCTGCTAGTATGAGACTTGAGTTGATTTCAAGTATTGTAATGATGTCAAAATGTCTTGCTTGTTATGAGGAGAGGATGGCATTGAACTAGAGGAGTGATGTTGAATCAAGCAAATTGGGTTGTAACTCTTCCTTTTACTAATAAAGTGTTCAAAGCTTTTTCCATATACTTGTGTTATTCATTGATTCTTTCATATGTGTACTATGTACTTGATTCCATGCTATGTTTAATCAATAGATCATTATCATATGCTTTGATCGGTTTTTGTCTTCTGTCTGTGTGCAGGTACTCTTCAAGCGAATTAAGTACGAAGAGGAGTGACAGAATTGGTCAAGGGAGATAAGGAGTAAGTGAAAGCTACAGGTAGGCTTCTTTACCTCTTATTTAATCTATTGATCACAGAAAAAGTAGAGAATGCTTTGCATTGTTGTTCTAGACTTAGCTACTAGTCTAGGGGTTTAAGTGTTTATCCATAGACACTAAAACTTCCCAAAACAAATTGGCTACTTTTCTAGGGATCGATAATCCACTTTAATATCTTATTAGCCTCTTAAGACATTTCTACATATTGTACTTGTGGTCGTTGATTGAATTTCATTCTTCTTTCATTGAAAATTGAGCCAAAACTGTGCCAAATTGCCTTCAAAATTGCTTACTGTCACTAGCGCAGCCCAGTGAAGGACATAGTTCACTGCAATGTACTTCCCACATAGATCCAGTTCTCACTACTGCCTGCACTGATCCCTTGAGGGTCAGTTTCCCACCTAGGATTTGAAGTTTTTTGTCAATTTTCTCTTGTTTGAATGATTAACTGAGTATCAATGATGTCTTGTCTCTTAAAATAGTGTTCCATCTCCTTACATGGCCCTACTTAGACTAGGATTGATAAATGTTTCTTATGTATTTACTTTTTCATTTTCAATCTATAGTCGAAAGTTAGTTTTTGATCGATTGATCTTTAGCAAAATAAAGTGTCATTAAATCGTCTTTTCCTTCGAAAATTGAATTGTCGTCAAGTCTTCATTCATGAAAGATAGATTGATTGATGTGTGCATATGATTAGCCTTTTCATTGAAAGTGTCATAATTCCTCATTTCTTTGAAAACGAAAGTGTCGTAAAGTCTTCCTTTCCTTGAAAAGAAATTGTCGCAAAATCGTCATTTTTATGAAAAGAGTTTATTGATCGATTGTGCATTAGTTTTCCTTTTTGTTCATTCACATTAAGGGAAATCGAAAAGAAATACATGCATTTTGCATTATAGATATTGTAGTTTGTGAATGCTTGAAAGGAATAGCTAGGGAAATTGCATTAGATGTGCTCTTTGCTCTTTGTCAAAGATCTGATTGCTCTATCCCTACTAGCTAAGGATTTTCATTGTTAAATTGAATGGAAAGAATGCTTATCATATTAGTTGCATTTTAGGAATTGCAAACATACATCACGTGGTGAACCTTGAAAGGAAAATTCTAAAGAAGATCAACTTAAAATTTATCTGAATTTACCTAATGGAGCATTGTCACCTAACGAAAAACATTTAGAGGTATAGGCTAGGTACGTGTTCCGGCGTCGTAAAAAAAAGCAGTTGTCGCTAACTTGTCTACAATACATCCCAAGTGTGATGCCTCATTCCTCGTACGTGAGTATATCGTAGCTTGTCCACGTACCTTCGGGTATATAGGGCGGTGTTATAGTACGTAAAGTATATGGAAATGCTCTCACTGTGCGGTTTTGCATTAGACAGTGCTTATACGGATTAGGCCTCCATATACTTTCGGGTATATATGGGAGGAAAACTCTAGGTTTCTATCCATCCTTACGTAACCGATTCGGCCGCCTTGTACATTGTGATACACTGAACACAGCATTCGGGGAAACTTCCTACCAGTACTTCTTGGTTCGCCAGGAGGTATTCTGTAGTTCACAGTTGCTTGGTAAACCTTTTGCCTAGATTATCCCTGTTTTGTTTTTGTTATGTTACTTCGATTAAAATAAATTAATTGACCACGGATAACATCCTCCACACTCACTCCTTAGTTGATCTTAGGTTGAAACATATGGCGATGAATCTGGATTCCACCGATCAAGGAATTCCTTTTGATGGGAATCCTAGTCCTTTTCGTTCCTTCGGAAATATTGGTGCTCCTTATATGGCTACATTGTCCCTTCCGAGATTTACCATTGGCTTTCCAGTATGGTTGTTTTCAACCTCCTTGGTTCAAAAATGTCGTTATTTCTCCGCAATCGGGTACACCTCCAACTGGAAAAAATCAACCTCCAGTTGATCCTCGATTGTTTCTTCCTCCCCTTTTTCCTCTTCGCCTGGTGAAAGTATTGGTACTAGTAACCAGGTGGCTAAGAAGAAGAAGAAGAAGAAGCAAATTCAGCAGAGGGTCAACCAAGCAACCATTGCTTTGAATGCAATATCTGATGAGAAACCGTCCATCAAGCCTTACAAAGTTCGATATCCATGCAAACTTTGTGCGGGAGACCATCTTCTTCGAAATTGTCCTGATATTCCTCAAATCTTAGAAGAATGGTCTTCCCATTCACATCATCTTGTGTCATCAACCTCTAGAGATCATGTTGGTGAAACACCATCAACTAGTGGTAGTAAAGTTCATGGAAAAAACGTCAAAGTTAAGTTTCCCTGTAGGTTATGTGAAGGGAATCACCCCATTCACCTTTGTTGCTATCTGGATGAAGCTAAAAGGGTGTTGGATAACCGTCCTACTTCACCGCAGCGACTTCCATCTGGTTACAAGAAACTCTCCTTAAATCCTTCACTAGTTGAGGAATTGACTGACCAAAATTAACCGTCGGTCAAACCCACTCTCTCTGAAAGTGAATCCTATGAGTCTATACCTGACCTAAATCAACAGGTCAAGGTAACAGTTGACCCAATTTCACCTTCAGTAAATCGTACCTTTCCCGAAGAGAGTGAATATGATACCACTCAAGTTCTTTTTGTTTCTTCAAATTCTAATGAGCTTGGGAGCAGTCTGCCTGTTCCATCAAGACAAGAGGACAATCCTTCCGCTCTTGTAACTCAAGGGGTTAATTCTCATGTTTCTATAGTACCCCCTCCAAGTAGGCTGGTCACTTCCTTTGATTGGAATCGACTAGCAGGATTCCGCCTTCCTTCTTATGTGCCTTTCTAGATCATAGTACAGGTTTGTAATATGATTGTATCTGGCACTATTATAGATGAAGGTGCATCTGTGAGCATCCTTTCCTCAACTGCTTGGCAAGTGCTCGGTTCGCCACCACTTGTGTCAGTTACCCAGAATCTGTTGGCTTTTAACAAAGGAACCAGTCAACCATTAGGGATCCTCCCTCGGTTACCCATTACTTTGGGGGGAAAAATCATTTATCTAAATGTGATGGTAGTCACAGGCCCTTTAGATTACAATTTACTTCTAGGGCACGACTATTTTTATGACATGGGAGTTATTGTTTCAACACTCTTTCAAGTGATTTGTTTCCCGCATGAAGGTAGAATTGTCACCATTGACCAGCTTTCATTTCCCGGTCCAAATTTGGCTCCCAGTCAACCATCTTCCCTAAATGGTCCTTTTGTACCAATGGCATCATCCCTGCCGCGGATTAATTATGTGGCAACCTGTTCCATACATACATCAACTGACGATCAATTCAGTGATGTTGTACATCATGTATTGGGGGCATAGTGTTACAGGGAAAAGTGTCTATTTAGAACTGCTCTATCCCACTAAGGTGTGACAGCTTCCTTAGAAACAAACAGAGAAAAGCTACTTTTGTTTTTCCTTTATGAATTATAGATAGAGAGGAACAGAAAGACCAACCTCTATCTTGCGCCAATCTCCTGATTTGATCCCTCTCTTCTTTGATAGTCCTCAACTACCTGCTCCCTTGCACGCCCAGCTTCACAAAGTACCTGTAAGATCACAGAAGCATAGCACTATACAAAGACATGGATCTATAATCATAAACAATTTAGGGTCAGATGTTAATTGACCATACAAATGTAACAAGCATCAATGACACAAAAGCATGGAGGAAAACTCAAATAGCTTTTATTGATAAACAAGAAAAGAGCCAAGAGGAGTTACAACCGGTTGTTCTGACCCAGCATCAACCTCCCAACAAAGAAGCCCCTCTTCACCTCAAACAAAGCTTAGATCACCCAACAATCTGATGTTTGTCTCAGGAAACCAACAGCAATTCCTTACAATATGCAAAATTCCAGCCTTTGGATCTCTGGGATGAGGGATCCATATATAGATATCTGTAAGGGGGATGAGTCAGCTTGTGGTTTGATTAGTGTCTTCTCTCTGATAGTTCTTGCTTCCACTTGGAGACTGATGGCCTCTTACTCATCCTTGGTCGAATTCAGTGAGGCAAGTGTCACAGGAGAAGATTCTGGAAGCTTCCATTGCCTCTCCACCTTGCGGAATGACACTACCATTTGTCATTTCTCACCCATCGCACCCCACAGAAGGGACTTTTGAAATGAAACGCACCCTCACAGTGTATTTGGGTGAGATGCAACGCACTTAGCCAATGGAGCAGCTGCAATGATCCTGTTTTGACTAATTTTGAGCAATTTCTCATGGAGAACTTCTGGGAGAAGTTGTAATCTGTTGACCTTGTTCCTTTAGGGGTTAGAACAACACTTTTAGGGACTTAGGAGCCCTTGGTTTATGGACATTTCATGCTTGGGGTTGTAGGGCCCAAAAATGTCTATAACACATAGGAACCAAATCTCTCCTTCATGACCACTTATGAGTTGTGATCAAAAGAGTATGAGGACAGTTCTTTGTCTTGTGTCAACCTCGTTAAAAAATGAAACAAGGGTCCATGAGTATAGTTATTTTATTGTGTCAACCTTGTTAAAAAATGAAACAGGCCCATGAGGATAGTTCCTGGTCTTGTGTCAACCTCGTTAAAAAATGAAACAAGGAGTATGAGCATAGTTCCTTGTATTGTTTCAAGCTCGTTAAAAAATGAAACAGGGAATCTAAGCATAGTTCCTTGTTTTGTGTCAAGATCATTAAAAAATGAAACAAGGTCCCAAGTTCCAAGTCGAGTTTTTGAGTAGATCTCGTAAAATCCCAGTCGAGTCTTTCACTTGATCTCGTAAATGAACCTTCATTCCATCCACCTGATAGCCACGAGTAGTCTACTTAGGTGAATGTAATGAAGCTTGGGGGGCATGCACCTAATGGTAAAGTTAATTTTCCCTGTATGTTATGTGAAGGTAATCACCCCATTCACCTTTGTCCCTATCTGGACGAAGCCAACAAGGTGTTGATAACTGTCCTGCTTCACCGCAACGATTTCCATCTAGTTACAGGAGACTTTCCCTTTTATCATGCTAGGGGCATGTAAACCAATCTCAAGCATAGTTTTTTGTTTTAAGCTTGTGTAAAAATGAAACTGAATTCTAGCATAGTTTTTCATTTCAAGCTTGTGTAAACATGAAACAGAATCCAAGCATAGTTCCATATGGTTCAAGATTGTCTAAAAATGAACCCATTTCCAGTTTAACCCTCATGATTGCCATTCTATTAGCCTCTTTCGTTAGATGAGCCTTGGTTTTTTTCATCCCATCGCCACCATCCCTTTGGCTGATCATACGCTTTCACTTGGTTGTTTTACCCTTTTTTAGGGACAATTGAAATGAGTGGTCTTATTAGCCAGCCTCTTCACATCAATCAACATGTTTTGAGAAGTTCCAACATCACCGGAACCAGATGCTATCCTAGACACCACTCGTTCCTCAAAATGGAGTCCTCTTTAAGCTCTTTTCAGACTCTCTAAACATGAAAATATTGTTGAGCACTTGTCCTTTCCAGCTCGTTAATGGATTGGAAATGATATCTCTCTTGTATTATTTTACGCATTTTTGGACTTGAGATATTAATCATTGAAAAATAACTTTTGGAGTTTCCTTTTCGTCCCTTTTCAAACTCTCTAAACACAAAAAGGACTGAGTTATCTTTGTTACTAAACTCGTTAAAAACATCAAATAGCAACAAACTTGTCCATCTAGACAAGACCGAGTTTCACCTTCGCTAGACTCGTTAAAGCATCAAATAGCGATGGATTCACCCAAAGGGTGAAATTATACAACAAGAATATGTTATCCTCCTCAAGCTTGATTAAAAATAAAGAGGTACTGGTCAGCAATGACTAGGGAAAATTGGAAAAAGGGGAAAACACTTTATGGTAGCAAGTCACTCTTGAACATGACACTTTCACCTCATCACCGTGACTATGTGGGTTGGGTCATTCAACTTGATGGTTATCACACTATTGGTCTATCATACCATTCATTACTTTGTTTTGGGTAAATGCTACCACTTCATCTTAGTGTTGTCGACATGTTCAAGATAAGCCATTCATTTCAAAATTCATCCTTTGCAATACCGTAAACCTTCATTTTCATGACCGGCATTCATTAACCTTCTGTCGTCAGTTGATTTTTCATCTCCAAAATCATTTACCTCGTTTCGTGTCGTTGATGTGGGATACATCAAGGCCATCCTACGACGAGTAACTTCTTGTCGACATCAGCACATCATCCAAGAAGTTGACTTAGAAACACCCCTTTAGTACCTTGAGGCTTGCATACATTAATGGCAGGTTTCTCGCTTCTAGAAATAGGTTGACATCATTGGCCTTTGTTAAGTTATGATATGTTCTATGCTTATAACAGTTTACTTCTTTTTCTTATTATATTCCACCGATTAACAATCACATGTACATAAAGTAAAGTGCAGATAGAACATTAAACGATCGACAGAAAACAAGCCAAGACAAGAGACACAAGATGTGGCGGCTAGCCAGGGACAAACCCCACAATGTGTGGGGAAACCCTTTGATCAAATCTTCTTTTATCTTCAATAATTCAGCAGAGAGAAATAGTACAATAAATCTGATTCATATCAGCAGTAGCAAACCCTAGATCAGTAGCATCAGCATTAGCGGCTTCATTATCAAACTAGGGCAGACCATATCTCACAAACCGACAGTCAGATTGACTTCATTCCACCACCAAAAGTTGTGGCTTTCAAAGGAGGTTCAGATGAACCTACAGTGCAGTTCAGATGAGGAGATCTTCTAGGCCACGCAAGTCAATCTTTACTTCTGCAGTTGCAGCTTCAGTTTCAGCAGTTTTCGGCTTCAAACTAGGGCAGTCGATATCTTGCAAACCGTTCGTCGGATTGACTTCATTCCACCACCAAAAGTTGCGGCTTTCAAAGGAGGTTCAGATGAACCTACAGCGCAGTTCCAAAGAGGAGATCTTCTAGGCCACGCAAGTCAATCTTCACTTCTACAGTTGCAGCTTCAGTTTCAGCAGTTTCCGGCTTCAAACTAGGGCAGTCGATATCTTGCAAACCGTTCGTCGGATTGACTTCATTCCACCACAAAAAGTTGCGGCTTTCAAAGGAGGTTCAGATGAACCTACAGCACAGTTCCAAAGAGGAGATCTTCTAGGCCACGCAAGTCAATCTTTACTTCTGCAGTTGCAGCTTCAAATTCAACAGCTTCCGGCTTCACATGTGTGAGAGAGAGAGACCCATTTCAGCGCAGTAGAGAAGAGACTCATATCTGCGCAGTAGAGAGAGAGAGAGATGTGATGAGATGAGTGAGTCCAAATGAGGAAAAGTCCTCTTATATTTATACACAACGTTGGTGGGTGAATAGATGCGACTGTTGGGCTTCTGAGCCTACATGAGTTGTAGGTCGGCTTGATAATAATTCCATAATCAAAATAAATTCATATCTCCATGAATACTTATCAGAATTGGATGATCTTTATATCAATCCTACACCTCTCGATGAGAGGAATCTAATAAAAATATTATTAGCCATGAATAAGATGACCCACATGAAGTTTTTCCCTGGTTTCCAATTTTAACACTCCCTCTCAACCATGGAGAACTTCATCTGCAATATGTCTATCGGTCGTTACTATTCATCCATCAAATGCACTGCCTTGTATAGCCTGACCCTTGCCCTGCTCTACTCTATTTTGCCTGTTCTGCTTTGTCTTGTTCTGCCCAGCATTGATCTGTACTGATTTGTTCTGTTCTGCTCTGCTCTTGCATTGTTCTGTTCTACTCTGCTTTTGTCCGAATTATGAAGAAGAAGAAATGATCGAGGATGTATCATATTGACTCAAATTCAGTCTCAGAGTATGTACCACTGGTCCCAGACCAGTCTCAACCAACCCAAAGTCAGCGTCATAGTGAGTACAACTCTAATGGTCCCAGACCAATATCATCCTCCACTGACTCAAAGTCAGTCTCAAAGTATGTACCACTGATCCCATACCAGTCACAACCGACCCGAAGTCAGCGTCATAGTATGGTACAACTCCTACCACTAGTCCCAGACCAGTATCATTGATCCCAGATCAATGGAGGTCATCCTAGCATAGGGAGTACGGTAGTTACAACGATGCATCCATCGGTACTACTATGGTCCCTAACTTCATTTCCCTACTCATTGTTCAGATGAGAGGTACTTCCCATGAGTCCCAGACTGCATGGGTAGGATGCCTCAACAGGAGAACTAATCAATCCTGTCCTCACAGGAGAACACATCAATCCTGCTACAATTGCCATGGAGAACACATCAATCCAAGCCTCACAGGAGAACACATCAATCTTGCTACAATTGCCATGGAGAACACATCAATCCAGGCCTCACAGGAGAACACATCAATCCTACTACAATCGCCATGGAGAACACATCAATCCAGGCCTCACAGGAGAACTAATCATCCTGCTACGCAGGAGAGCGAATCATCCTATTCCACAAGAGAGCGAATCATCTTGTCCCACAAGAGAGCGAATCATCTTGTTCCAGTGTGCACCACCAGGGGAGGGTGAGTCACCCTGTGGTCGTATGTTGCTCCAGTAATAACTGCAAGCCCTCAGAGCTCCCAGAGCTCAATGTATGCAACATGCAGGACCCTTGTACAAGGGTTTCTTACCGACTCCAAGTCATTTGGGAAAATCACAGATTAGATCTTTCCTCGGGGCTTTGACAAGGTGTATCAACCTGTACATCATCTTAATGTGATGGAGCCTCCTTGCTTATCAACTTACCATATCCAAGATGATGTCTATCTGCTGGAGTACTCGACGAATACGGGATTCCTCAATAATCGAATCCCACCTTTGGTTGTTATAGAGAATCACAGTGGTATCCAACGTAAATCCAAACAGCTCACTGAAGAGATTTCGCAACCAGACTACCTCACACGAGGTTATGCTAGCAACAATATATCCTGCTTCGGCGGTGCTCAAAGCCACCGACTTCTACTTCCTGCTCATCCAGGATATTGAAGCAGATCCCAAGGTGAAACAGCACCCGGAAGTGCTCTTACGGTCCACCACACTGCCTGCCCAATCAACATCAGTATATCCAAGTAGTCTCACATCTCCGACAGTGTATCTTAATCCATGAGAGATTGTGTCTTGAAGACATCTCAGAATATTCCTGGCATCAATCCAATGAGGCTCAACCAAATATGAGCTCACAATGCTAACTGCAAAAAAATATGTTCGGACGGAGGTTCACCAAGAACATCAATGCGAATGAGTTTATGAAACTTAGAGGCATTTCCCAAATCTGGTCCGACATCACTACCATATAACTTCTAAAAGTTAAGATCCTCGAGGTAGTCACAGGCTTGCAGTCCATCATACCAAATCTTTCCAATATCTTTACCACATATTTCCCTTGAGATAGGAAAATTTCCCTTGGCTTCTGCCATACTTCAAGTCCTAGGAAGTAGTGCATCAGTCCTAGGTCTTTCATTTCAAATTCAGAGGACAGCTCCCTCTTACATTTGTGAATGAGAGGGTCTGCACCTATTAGAAAGAGGTTATCCACATACAATACTAGTATGAGAGGCTTGTCATCTTCAACCTTAAAGTAAAGGTTAGGATCAGCTTCACTCCTAGTGAATCCCAGCTTCATCAAGTAGCTATCGATCCTCTCATACCATGCTCGGGGTGCTTGCTTCAGCCCATAGAGAGCATTCTTCAACCTGCATACATGAGATTTTCGATCATAAATCTCAAATCCTTCGAGTTGCTCCACGTAGACCTCTTCTTTGATCGAGCCATGCAAGAACACAGTCTTGACATCCATCTGATGTAGGTTCCATCCTTGTGAAGCGGCAAGGGCTTTGATCGAGCGGATGGTCGTATATCTGGCAACAGGTGCAAATATCTCATCATAGTCTATACCTTCCTTTTGGGAGAAACCTCGAGCAACAAAACGAGCCTTATACTTTTCCGTGCTTCCATCTGCTGCATGCTTTATCTAGTAAAGCCATTTTGAAGTAACAATTGTCTTGTCCAGGGTCTGGGAACTACTTCCTAGACATCATTCTCCATAATAGACTCATATTCTACGGTCATAGCATCCTTCCATACTTGATGCTTGACGGCATCTGAGAATGACGAAGGATCATTTTGTATGATCGTGCTCATGATGGTCAGGTATCCTTGATACCTATTTAGTTTCTTACTTTGACAGAAGGTTCCTCAGGGTGCAGCATGTCCTTTAGCATCATCATCCCCCTAAGCCATGAAGGCCTCTTCCTAGAAGAGGAAGGCTCATGTGGATGAGAATCTATCAGATCCATGGGTTCTTCTACATCAGGCATTGATTCATCATCCTTTTCTTTCGATTCCCTGGTGTTGGCTTCTTGAGAGCTCCTCAAAGTCAAAAGATTGTTCACCTTGCGGTGAACTTTTCTTTAGGAGTCTTGGAACCCAATGCTTGATGAGGGCATCAATTTTGTACATATACGACGGTGATTGTAGTTTCAGCCCATAGAAACATCAGAAGTCTTTGATCATGTAGCATGGCCCAGATAGCTTCCATCATCGTGTGGTTCTTCCTTCCCACCACACCATTCTGCTCAGGAGTATGTGGTGTAGTAGTCTCCCACTTAATGCCAACCTCAGGTATGCCTGAGTGAACCAATTGTAATATATCAGAGGTCTTGCTTTGGCTTGAGGGGAATGGTCCCCTTTTGAGCTTTCCTTCAGCACATCCTGTACATACACCTTCATTCTCTATTCAGAATTCGGGCATCCCTATCACCATTTGTCTTACACCGAGTATAGCTTTATAATGAAGGGGGGAAAACCTCTAATGCCAAAGTTCGGACTGAAGAGATGTGTCATAAGACATGACACCTAGCAGACTTCCATCGACCTGATATAATGAATCAACACTAAACCCAAGAGTAAAGGCATCTTTAACATTATTTTTCCATATACATACCTTGCCATCGCTGAAGGTTACCTTGTAGCCTTTGTCTTCCGTTCCCGAGATGGACACTAGGTTCTTTTTGAGGTCAGGTGCATTTAATACATCCTGGAATTTCTGGCCTTCTTGAATGCTTGTCCTCTTCCTTGATTCCCAGCTCTCCTCTTAGCTTTGTTGTTGAATTTGTTATACCTTTGATTACCATCAGAGGGATTTTGATTATCATCCTAGAGTGAGTCCTTTCTATCAGGGCACTCTCTTGCATAGTGACTTGCTTTATTGCAAATGTAACATCGTCATTTTCTTCTAGCCTTAGGTCTAGCTTTTCCTTTTGATTTAGTCCCGGAATTATTTCTTTTCTTTGCATGAAAAGAAAAGGCAGCAGGAGGACCTTTAGGCATGGGCATTTCTTACACTTCTTCCCTTGTTTCTTCTTGAATGCATCTAGCCATTAATTCCTCGAAACCAGGAATTACATTATAGTTCAGAAGAGTAGTCCTGAACACATACCATTCAGATGGTAATCCTTCAAGAGTTGTGAGTGCCATTTCTCTGTCAGTAATAGTTTCCCCAATAGATAGGAGATCGTTCTTGATCTCGGTGATTCTTAAGAAGTATGCTTGCATACTTTCATCTTTACCCTTCTTGATTTCCCTCAGCTTATTTCTAAGAAACAAAACTTGATTTGCATCATTAACTTTAAATAAACTCACCAGTCTGTCGTAGATTTCCTTGGAGGTGTCTAGATCAGAGATGTAGGCCACCAAGCGCTTGTCGATAGAGTCCCGGATGATCTTCTTTGTTTTGACTTCTCCATTTTTCCATTTGTTCTAGGCAGCAGTAGATGCATTTGATGAAGGCTCAACAATATTGCCTCTTACATGGTCCAGCACTCCTTGATCTTCAAGGGTTAGATCGATAGACATCTTTCGTCCGTGATAGTCAGCTTTCTCACGGAGCTTGTCTTCGACAGGAAAGAGTGTTGAGGACCCCATAGTTCTTTTAGGATAGCCTTGCCAATCTTCTCTTCAATGATTGCTCTTGCTCTTGCTCGGGCTTCGTCTTCACCTCAGCTCTGATACCATGTTAAGTTATGATATGTTCTATGCTTATAACAGTTTACTTCTTTTTCTTATTATATTCCACCGATTAGCAATCACATGTACATAAAGTAAAGTGCAGATAGAACATTAAACGATCGACAGAAAACAAGCTAAGACAAGAGACACAAGATGTGGCGTCTAGCCAGGGACAAACCCCACAATGTGTGGGGAAACCCTTTGATCAAATCTTCTTTTATCTTCAATAATTCAGCAGAGAGAAATAGTACAATAAATCTGATTCATATCAGCAGTAGCAAACCCTAGATCAGTAGCATCAGCATTAGCGGCTTCATTATCAAACTAGGGCAGACCATATCTCACAAACCGACAGTCAGATTGACTTCATTCCACCACCAAAAGTTGCGGCTTTCAAAGGAGGTTCAGATGAACCTATAGCGTAGTTCAGATGAGGAGATCTTCTAGGCCACGCAAGTCAATCTTTACTTCTCCAGTTGCAGCTTCAGTTTCAGCAGTTTCCGGCTTCAAACTAGGGCAGTCGATATCTTGCAAACCGTTCGTCGAATTGACTTCATTCCACCACCAAAAGTTGCGGCTTTCAAAGGAGGTTCAGATGAACCTACAGTGCAGTTCCAAAGAGGAGATCTTCTAGGCCACGCAAGTCAATCTTTACTTCTGTAGTTGCAGCTTCAGTTTCAGCAGTTTCCGGCTTCAAACTAGGGTAGTCGATATCTTGCAAACCGTTCGTCGGATTGACTTCATTCCACCACCAAAAGTTGCGGCTTTCAAAGGAGGTTCAGATGAACCTACAGCACAGTTCCAAAGAGGAGATCTTCTAGGCCACGCAATTCAATCTTTACTTCTGCAGTTGCAGCTTCAAATTCAACAGCTTCTGGCTTCACATGTGTGAGAGAGAGAGACCCATTTCAGCGCAGTAGAGAAGAGACTCATATCTGCGCAGTAGAGAGAGAGAGATGTGATGAGATGAGTGAGTCCAAATGAGGAAAATTCCTCTTATATTTATACACAACGTTGGTGGGTGAATAGATGCGACTGTTGGGCTTCTGAGCCTACATGAGTTGTAGGTTGGCTTGATAATAATTCCATAATCAAAATATATTCATATCTCCATGAATACTTATCGGAATTGGATGATCTTTATATCAATCCTACACCTCTCGATGAGAGGAATCTAATAAAAATATTATTAGCCATGAATAAGATGACCCACATGAATTTTTTCCCTGGTTGCCAATTTTAACAGCCTTCAACCGAAAGACTTTGTATGGTGTTCGAAATCAAATCATTTATTCACACCATGCGAAATGTACTGTAGTACCTTGAGGGCTGTTATCATTATCGGTGATTCCTCTCGTGTCCGTTAACAGCTTACATCATTGGCTGGTAATCAGACAATGTCTTCCCATGTTCGACTTCAGATCATCTATTCACATGGTTAGACTTGTACTTGAGCGAAAGATTGAACGAGATTGAAGACCCTGGATCTAGTTTCATCCATCCGGGCTATGATATTTTCAGGAGTACTAAATCAAATATACAATGGCCTTACATTCATGGTCATCCATTCATGGGCCTATATTTGTAGATGACTATAATTGTACATGTAATGAAAGTTTATAAGTTGAGTATGGGTATGCCTTCCCTTAGCAAGTTCATGAGAAAAAAACAAATTATCATGATATATGTATTGTAATTGATGCAGGTCACCTTCTGCTTCGAAACCTCCTCTCCACATGATAAAGCATTTCACTCGACATACATATTTATGACTTCATGCTTTAGGGGGCAACTGTTACAGATCCATTTGGGCACATCAACCCCAACCTACATATCAGTACTATTAGGGCCCATCAAACCCTAATTCAGTTGTTACATGCCCTAAAGAAGTCAACCATCAGAATGCCTAGCTTCCCAAGAAGTTCCATGACTGAAATCATCCAAAAATTGCCTCTAAGAAGATCAGTGCAGGAAGGCCTTCATTAGGGTGCACTGCAATGCAGACCATACACTGATAGGGTGCTATGCAGTGCACTTGAGCCCTCTTTGGCCTGCATTGGGAAAATTTGAGCAAAATTGCATTGGGGTTTGGAAATATTCTTATACATTGGATGCATCTAGAAGTTTCCCAAGTTTATCTACTCCTTTGAGCTCGTATTTGGATGAGGTAGGAAGTTAAGGAACATCAATCCCTTTATCCATTCCTCCATGGAACTAAATCCTAAGTTTGGGAGGGCATTCATTATCACCATTTATGGCATAAATTCCTTCATTCACCTATAAAAAGACCACTCATCTAAGTGATTAGGGGCTGGAAATTATTGAATTGTAGGGAGATGTTGTTATTATGAGACCTAAGTTGATTTCAAGTATTGTAATGATGTCAAAATGTCTTGCTTGTTATGAGGAGAGGATGGGATTGAACTAGAGGAGTGATGCTGCAAATTGGGTTGTAACCCTTCCTTTTACTAATAAAGTGTTCAAAGCTTTTTCCATATGCTTGTGTTATTCATTGATGCTTTCATATGTGTACTATGTACTTGATTCCATGCTATGTTTAATCAATAGATCATTATCATATGCTTTGATCAGTTTTTTTCTTCTGTCTTTGTGCAGGTACTCTTCAAGCGAATTAAGTACGGAGAGGAGCGACATAATTGGCCAAGGGAGATAAGGAGTAAGCAAAAGCTATAGGTAGGCTTCTTTACCTCTTATTTAATCTATTGATCATAGAAAAAGTAGAGAATTCTTTGCACTATTGTTCTAGACTTAGCTACTAGTCTAGGTGTTTAAGCATTTATCTGTAGACATTAAAACTTCCCAAAACACCGATGCATCCCGGAGTTGGCCATCGCAGCAGATCTACCGGTAGAAGTGCGAATCCACAGTTTGGCAACTGGAGTCTGCGAGGCCAGGGAAGAGACAACAAAGGTGCAGCTGGAGCTGAATCTCTAGATCGTCGAGCTATGGTTGAAGGCGCAGCCTTCCACTCCCCCAGAAATCAGAGAACAATGTGCTAGCGCTATTGCAGCAGGGTTGGAAGAAATTGGAGGTGTAGTGCATGACTGTACCGGCATGTTGGAACAGGCACTTGAGGTTCTCATGACTTTGTAGGAGGACCCCAACATCCAGCGCCTGGAGACAACTGCACGCGAACTCCAATAGCAGTACGATAGTGTCAGAGGAACTACGCAGACAGTAGTCCTCACTCAGCGGCTTGTGAGGATGCAGCAAGCCAAGGCATTAAAGGAGCAGGTGGACGTGGCGCACCATAAGGAAGCAGTTCTCAAAGCACGCGTTCAACCATGGATTAACGAGGCCTTCACGATCACAAAAAATATCGAAGGGAAGCTTGTGCACATACAGGGGATGAACGTGTAGATGCAAGAAATCGTGCCGGCCACAGAGATCTCAAAAGAACAGATGTAGCAGGTTCAGCAAGTAGCGGCTCAGTGTGCTGCGGACATCAGTATCATTCGAGAGCAGTTGGAGGGACTCCGCGCCGATAGAGTGACTAGAGGCCGAGTCAAGATGTTTGTGTCAGGGTCCTGTTGGGCATGGAATCCTCCCACGGCATGTTTTGGGGCTCAGAGCCCAAGTTTCGAGTTGATATTGTTGTAAAGCTCCACGAATTGCGGGCGTGAAATGTATGTTAGAGTCATAGGGATGTTCACCCTAGTTTTGAATGTAATGTCGGCCTACCTAGACTGAAGCTCTAAGTGTAAAAGATAGTTAAGTAAGAAAGAGTGAAGTATGAGATAGAAGCACAAAGTAAGTGTTTAAGTGTGTCTTGGGTCGTAGAGTAGGAATAGGCTTTGCAGCTGAGTGCGCAGAGGCCTAGTAGAGTCTGCAACTGAGTGTGCGGACCCCTGCAGCTGAGTGCATAGGGTGGAATAGAGTCTGTAACCAAAGGAGGAGAATAATAAAGAGAATATTTATCTGAATTCCGTGTATCTGTTCTTGAGTTATTACATGTTTGATATCAATTGCTAATGTATTGTTTATTTATTGTGTGCACTTGTATGAATGATTTATATTGCTAAGTATACTTTACACTTGCAAGTAAGCTAAGTTAATTGACTAATATCGGGTTACTATGTAGGAATTTACAGGGTAAGTTCCTCAGAAAGAATACCAAAAGGACACCGCTCACAACCAGATCTCAAATCAATACACCAGTATTTTTGACGTGGTTAAAACCCTCAGAGTGCAAGGAGGGAAACAGTCCACGGCCTGTCCCAACGTGGGTACAGACAATTTATTAATCAAAGAATGAAAATTTACATAAGCTTCTCTCATGCACGGATTACCCGAACAATGACCCTCCATGCGCTTTAAATAGAACTCATGGACCAATCGGGTGTCAAGCCACGGATCAAGTGTCGATAATACCGAGGTGAGAGTGAACCGTCGGATCACTACATATCGTGACCGTCGGATTGTAAGTTACAATATGTACAACGGTAAAGAAAGACACTTTACCTAACTCTATACCTAACTCTAAACTAGACCAAGTTGATCTTAACTATATCCTATGTGTCGGAATATCCTAACATCCCCCCTTAAGAACAACTTGGGATAAGATTGAAGGATTTACAAATATGACACAATAGGAGAAGGAAGGAGGCACTAGAGCCTATCCCCCCTTAGTGACAACTTCCTGAACTCTAAGCATATATCGAAGTTTAGTGAACTTCGCCTCTGTGAGAGCCTTTGTGAAGATGTCTGCAATCTGATCATCTGTTGGACAATATTGTACTTCAAGAGCATGGTCATGAATGAGTTTTCTGATGAAGTGCATGTGTAGTTCGATGTGTTTGCTGCGCTGATGCTGGACTGGATCTTTGCATAGCTGAATGGCACTTTGATTATCACACCAAAGGGAGGTTGGATGCTGCTGCTCAAAGCCAAACTCTGATAGGATCTGACGAAGCCACAAGGCTTCCTTACTAGCTTCCACGGCACCACGATACTCTGCTTCTGCTGACGAAAGAGAAATGGCAGCCTGTTTCTTACAAGCCCATGTAATAGGTCCTGAACCAAGAGTGAAGACATAACCGGCAGTAGACTTCCGATCATCAGGGTCACCAACCCAATCAGAATCAGTGAAACCAACTAACAGAGGAGCTGCTTTGGCACTGTAATGAATCCCAAACTGTACTGTACCTCGAACATAACGAAGTATTCTTTTGGCTGCTTTCCAGTGACTTTCACGGGGGTTTTGCATAAAACGAGCAACAAGGCCAACAACAAAGGAAAGATCAGGACGAGTATGGGTTAAGTACAAGAGTTTTCCTACAAGTTGACGGTATAAGGTAGCATCAACTTCAGGAGAAGAACAAGAGACTGAAAGTTTGACTCCAGACTGAAAGGGAGAAGGGGCTGGCTTACAGTCTTCCATGTGAAAATGACGAAGAATATCACAAGCATACTTGGACTGGGAAAGGGAAATACCCTCCTTGGATTGCAAGACTTGAAGACCGAGAAAATAGTGTAAGTGTCCTAAGTCTGTCATTTCAAATTTCTTTTTAAGGATAGACTTCACATGGTTTATAAGGTTGGGATCACTACCAGTAAGGATAAGATCATCAACATAAAGAACAAGGATGATAAGAGAGTCACCCACTTTCTTGGTGTAGACAGTATTGTCAGAATGACACCTAGAAAAGCCAGATTCTAAAAGAAAGCTATCCATTTTGGCATACCAAGCCCGAGGAGCCTGCTTGAGACCATAAAGGGATTTCTTAAGTCGACACACAAGGCTTGAGTCTGTTTGTATGAAGCCAATGGGTTGTTCCATATAGATTTCTTCCTGCAAGTCCCCATGCAAGAAGGCAGATTTAACATCCATTTGATGGACTTCCCATTTTAAAGAGGCAGCAAGGGAAAGAACAAGGCGGATAGAGTTCATTTTGGCAACAGGGGCGAAGGTTTCAGTGTAGTCAATTCCTTCAACCTGTGAAAAGCCCTTAGCAACAAGACGAGCTTTATGTTTATCAATTTTGCCATCTGGTCCATACTTGGTTCTGTAAACCCATTTACATCTTACAAGTTTTCGTCCCGTTGGTAGAGGAACAAGATCCCATGTATCATTTGTCATCAATGACTGATATTCTTCATTCATAGCTGCTTCCCAATGTGGATGGCCTGAAGCTTCTGCAAAAGTGTCAGGATCATGATTTACTGGAGCTTGAGCCAGTAAAGAAGAGGCTCTTTCAAACTGAGAACGTGTACGTCGTTGATCTGTAGGATCACCGGCAAGATCACCTGCTGCATCTCGAGTAGCACGGACCCATCTTGGAAGTTGAGGATCCTGAGAAGGTGGGGGAGGATTGTCATCCTCACTTTCATCATCTGAAGAAGAAATGTTTTCAAAAGTAGAAGAGATAGGAAGAGGTGGCACATCCGCCGGACTAGGCTCGCAGGCCGATTTATTTTCATCAAATTTTACATCTCTTCTAATGATAACATTTTTGGACTTAAATGGAATAAATCTGTAACCTTTTACATCTTCAGAATATCCAACAAAAGTGCATTTCTCACTCTTAGGTTCTAAAGCTTTATGCTTTTCATCTGGAATATGGGCCCATGCTTCACTTCCAAACACACGAAAGTGACTTACATCTGGTTTAATGGAACTCCAAGCTTCTTCTGGAGTGATATTCTCTAGAACCTTAGTAGGAGTGCGATTGATTATATAATTTGCACAATTAATTGCTTCGGCCCAAAAACTAAGACTGAGTCCTTTAGATTGCAGCATACAATTAGCCATTTCCTTTAAGGTGCGATTTTTCCTTTCAGCTACACCATTTTGTTGTGGAGTGTATGGAACAGTATGTTGCATTTGAATTCCATTTTCAGTGCAAAAGTTGATGAATGTGTTTTTAACATATTCTCCACCATTATCAGTTCGTAGCTTAAGAATTTGATGTCCAGATTGTTTTTCAACAAAGGCTTTGAAGGCCAAAAAAGTGTTAAATACTTCGCTCTTGAGTTTTAAGAAGTATACCCAAGTGCGTCTGGAGAAATCATCAATGAAGGTTAAGAAGTACTTGCAACCAGAGAATGAAGCAACAGGAAGAGGACCACATAAATCACTGTGCACAAGCTGTAAAGGGGCTGAGGCGTGCCAAGAGGCACGTTTGTCAAAACTGTCCCGATGATGTTTTCCGAGTACACATCCGGAACAAACACCATCTCTGCAAGATATCATAGGAAGACCTGTCACCATATTTTCTTTACATAGATGCTGAAGGGAGCGATAGTTTAAGTGACCAAATCGCTCATGCCAAAGTTTGCTCACTTCATCATTATGAGCAACAAATGCTGAGGGAAGATTTGATGACCCAAAGTTGTGAAACTTATACAACCTTGTGGAATCATCAGCAAGACCAGTAGCTAGAATCTGTTTAGGATCTTTTAGATCCTTGATTACAACATCATGAGGTGAAAATTCAACAATTTTGCCTTCACCTGAATGAGTTATCTGATAGACAGATAGAAGGTTGGAGGATAAGGTTGGAACACATAATACATCATTAAACTGACCATTGTCTAGATGAACAGTTCCAGTCCCTACAACACTAAGAGATCTATCATCACCAACATATATATTTTTGGTGTTACAATCTTTTAAAGAAGAAAACATGGCTTGGTTTTTGGCCATGTGATAAGAGGCTCCAGAATCAATGAGCCACTCATGAGAATGAGAAGAAGAAGAAGATACATTTAAAGCATAACCAGACTGAGATGATTGACAACGACATGCAGAAAGTGCCATTCCGGAAGTTGAAGTTGAAGTAGGCTCCACATGGATGTTATGTTTCTTCATTGCGGCTTCCAAGGCTTCCATCTTCTTAAAGCATTTAGATTCTAAGTGGCCATCTCGATTACAAAAGTTACAATGTCTGTCAGTCCTCTTCCATTTGTTTTTATTGGTCTTGTCATTTTGCTGAAATGATCTTTCATCTTGAGGCTGAGTTGGTTTAGGACCATTCCTTTGAGGATAAGACTTCTTAGGATTCTTTGAATTTGGTTGCTGTTGGGCGGCTAACGCTTTCGAGGAAGAGTTTCCAAGATTAAGAAGACCAAGGTGTAAGAGTTTTTCTTGTTCTCTTATTAAGGAATCACAAAAGGAGTCAAAGGAAGGGGGTTTGTAGTCTTTGCCTTGACAAATGAAAGCTTCCCTTGTAGAATGGAAAGTGGAAACAAATACAGAGTAGGCTGGTCCCAACTTAGTAAGGATGGAATAAATAAGGTTACCATCTTCTTTCTTAACTTTAACACCTTCCAAGAGATATCTAAGGGTCTTGAATTTGGACAAGAAATCTTCAATGCAAGAAAAATTATTAGGATCCAAAGTAAGCAACTCATTCTCAAGTTGATGGGCTCTAATTTCATTTTTAATCCCAAAAACTTTAGCAAGTTTTTCTAATGCTTCATGAGGAGTTTCAATTTCTGCAATGTGGAATCTAAGATCAGGAGAAACAGACATTCCTATCAAACCACGTGCTTGATCTTGTCTATTTTCCCATTTTTCGGCCTTGTCTTCATCTTTGGGTTTCTTCTCTTGGTCTGTGGCTATTCTGAAGAGACCTTTACTTCTAAGTAAATCTCCCATGTAGGCTACCCATTGGAAGTAGTTAGTGCTGTCAAGAATGACTTGGCATGGACTTTCCATTTTTTGAAAAAAACTGAAGCTGAAGATGCTGAAAGTAAGTGGTCCAATGGATAGATCTCGAAAAAATAGGCGGTTTTAAAAAAAACGGCTCTGAAAAAGGCTTCCGGATGAAGAAGTTATGGCTTTTTGAAAAAAAATTGTTGACGTTGCCGGCAAAGTGCGCGAATGTGCGGGAATGAAAAAATCCGCCCCCACAAAATGGAGACTTGAACCCAAGACCTCTACTCTCTTAAAAAGTCTTTGAACCAATTGATCTATACAAAATATTTGAGAGAGAGAGAGAGAGGGGGGGGGGGCCTCGATTTGCGTGCTTGCCTTGGAAGGCTCTTTTCCCCTACAAAACACAAAACACAAAACCCAACACGAATATGCAAAGAAAAACGAACCTTACGGCTCAAAGTTAGCTTTAGCCAAAAAACTAGAATTTTAAAAAAAAATCTCAAAGTTAGCTTTTAACCGAAAAACTAAATATTTTTCTCAATGTTTCTGATTTTCCAAGATCACACTAAGGTGCAGGGAAAAGAGCATACGCATGAGAAAAATCCTTTCTTTCTGTTTCTGATTTGCCCAGATCGCACAGAGTCGCAGGGCAAAGAGCATACGCAGAAATGAAAGGTATAGATCCGGGAAAAAAAAGGCTAAATAAACCGAAACCGAAATAAGCAGAGAGAAAATGACAGTAAACTGCAAAAAAACACTGTATACCTCCCGATCTGAAAAATGACGCAGCTAGGGCTACCGGAAACCTTTTCGCGTGAAACGAAAGGGGTTCCTCACTGAAACAGATGCTCCGAACGCAACAGAGCAGTCCTCTTGGCCCGAAAGCAGTCAGAAACAGCAGATCTAGGAAACGACAGCCGCATGCAGTTCTATCGGCTTCAGATTTGGATCACCAACGGACGCGGCCCTCAAATAGCTCTGATACCATGTAGGAATTTACAGGGTAAGTTCCTCAGAAAGAATACCAAAAGGACACCGCTCACAACCAGATCTCAAATCAATACACCAGTATTTTTGACGTGGTTAAAACCCTCAGAGTGCAAGGAGGGAAACAGTCCACGGCCTGTCCCAACGTGGGTACAGACAATTTATTAATCAAAGAATGAAAATTTACATAAGCTTCTCTCATGCACGGATTACCCGAACAATGACCCTCCATGCGCTTTAAATAGAACTCATGGACCAATCGGGTGTCAAGCCACGGATCAAGTGTCGATAATACCGAGGTGAGAGTGAACCGTCGGATCACTACATATCGTGACCGTCGGATTGTAAGTTACAATATGTACAACGGTAAAGAAAGACACTTTACCTAACTCTATACCTAACTCTAAACTAGACCAAGTTGATCTTAACTATATCCTATGTGTCGGAATATCCTAACATACTAGTAAGGATTTTGGTAATAACATTGTTCGGCCCCTGAGTAGGGCTGCGCGAAGGCAGCATCACAGGCTGCGAGGTACAGGTAAGTGCGCATAGAGACGTGCGCGCAGGGTGAAACCGTGAACCACTTGAACCCATCAAACATCCCCAGGGTGCGGAAACCTGGTTCTAGCACCCTCCCATACTACTTCAAGTGAGACCTTAGTCCGCGGACTGTTGCCAAAAGGACCAGTAGTACCGGGATTTGTTTGGCTAAATCACCTCTGAACCTGGGTCAGGGCCCAACAAGCCAACACATCCCTTGGCAAGGCTTCCTCACATCAGAAGATACAAAAACAAAGGCATATACCTGCCTCAACACATCATACCGGCCATAGCATGCTCATGGCAATCAATGGACACTATTGGGTACTAGTGTCCCACAATGGCCCTGCACCTGAATACTTTACCAGCATGCTGCTGCATGTTCCAATTTATTTCATTATTGCTGCTAATTCTTGCAGTCGATTTCAACCACCTAACTGGGCATGTTAATTCTTCCTGTACCAAGAACATAACTTCCATTAAATTCAAAATAAATTGAAATAACTTCAAGTCATACCTCATTGGTAGCTCGTCAATAAGGTACATTTGTAATCATGTTTGCTTCCTGTCACAACAAGTCAAACTAGCATATTTGACCAAATCAACATGTATAAAAATATCACATCAGGTTAGATCAAAACATAACCATCAAAATCATAAATGACATGTAACCATCATAAATAAAAATCATAGATCACATGTAATCATAATAAACCATAATCATAAATCACATGCATAGTAAAATTGAAATAATAGACCGATACTTATCCTTCATCGATCCTTACTTCTACGTTTTTTCTTTTGTATAGACACCTGATTGGTTACCACGCCCGAAAAGCATCTAGTGCCTTATCCTCTACCAGGTGCACATATGCTTAGTGTGCATCACACACATACAACCACACCTGACACACAACACCATGCAATACATGCACCTACACCTGACGTACAACACATACACCTACAACTAGTGTACAACACAGTGCATCCATCTATACCCGATGTGCAATACCACCCAATACATGTACCTACACAGAGTACAACACAACGAGTACACACGCCGCAATACCACGACTACATGATGCACATACATAATACCACATGCCCTCAACACAGCATGTATGACATGCACACAATACCACACGTGCACCAGTACCATATGTACAACATGTACACAGTACCACTGGTACACTGCACCACCTACACAATGTGTGCACAGCATCACATGTACACGACGCCACCTTCACAACATGTACACAACACCACATGTACACCACACCACTTGTAGAATGTGTACACAATACCACATGTACACAGTACCACACACATGACATGTACGCAACATGTACAACATATGCATAATAGTAGTACCACACATCCAGAACCAAACTGACTCTACCAAGCAACCCTGCTTCCTGTGTCTTATCCATGCTTGTCTTAGCATGCCATGGAACACACTGTTTTCATTCTGCTGGTGTATCATTTGGTATAGAATGTCCACAACATAGACATAATATAATCACATAATATCAACTCATAACCATATGATATTGACCGTGCATATTTGTCATGACTACTCTTCCCACTTGATTCCTCATGAACCAGGAACCTCTTCATGCCATTCAGTTGTGTAAGCAATTATTCCTTCACAAGAATGATCCCTGAAAATCCCTGTCAGACAGTGACATAGATACATACATACATACATATATAATCATTAGCATAAAACAATCATCACCTTGTCAAAAAACGACATACATACATTCATGTATACATATATAAACATCAGCATAATCATGATCATAACATAATTACCAAATAACATAAGGTCTAGGTTAAGAGAAATTCCTTTATTCATGCAACACATGTGCAACATTGAGAACAACAGTTCCCAACATAGCCAAGGCATATGATGCCTCAAATCCATTTACTTTACCTTTTCTTGTTACCTTTCTCATGACTATATTGCTACCGTCCATTTACCACAATGGACCCAGCCAGTCCAATCGATTGTCATAGCCTTACCTTTTGTTGCGCTTACTCATGCACCGAGCTTCATCTGAATCTTACATTACCTTTTGGGTACCACACAGCTCTCCTCGAGCTCCATCAACTTTCCTCTTTCCCAACCAATTCCCAAGACTCAAAACAATAAAAGAGAAGACAAGAAAAAACCAAGAAGAAGACCACGAAAGCCCATAACGATATGACACTACAACAAAGTGGCAAGGCCTTGCACCAGACATAAACAAAACCGAAAATCAAGCTCAAAATACCAAAAGCACAAGACTGACACCATGACTCAATCCCCATGGTTCCCAAGGAAAGCTCAACCTAAGCCATCTTCAATATTTCATGGCAACCTGTCTTGCCATGCAACTCCCTGCATCATGCTGCCATAAACACATAATTGTCAATGTATAATTAAGCATAATAATACACCAATTACCTCATCTAATTGTGCCAAGCACACTTCTTGCAACTGAACACATCCATGCCATCTCTCAAGGGACTCCAATCCTTTAACAGATCCACTTGTAGCTAAAGACTAGCTAATATACCTGTCAAGTACATGTTCATGAATATAGCAGATATCCACATTATTTCAGACAAAAACAAATTTAAGAAGACTTCCTGTGTGCAAAGCACTCATTCGTTCAAAATTAGGGTTTCCAAACATAGCCAAAGGAATTCTTGCCCAATTCCTTTCTTTTACCTTTTACCTTGTTGAAATCGAGGCTTACTATATGTTGTCACACCACCAAACTGTTAGTTATATAGACACATCAACTATTGCCTTGTCATGTTAATTGATGAGCCCCAAAAATGGGTAACTTATTGGGATCATTTTTCCTTCTGTTCTTCATCAATCCACCATTTTTCATAGTTTATGCATGTTTTTTGAGTATATTTATGTTGGTTGAACGAATGAGGGTAGTCACTTGACCAAGAAGGCTAACACGTGGTTATTGCAAGTTTTTGGACAAATTTTGGACCAAAGCAAAGCATTTATGAGCCAGATAACAGCCAAGCATGAAGGAACAAGGGTGAGGATTCGTAGGAAGGGTGTCTCCTACACTAAATGGCCCCTTCCTCGAAATCTCCACCCTCAGCTCAGAGTTCAGCAGGCCACCGAAAAGGATTCCCAAGGGCAGCCGAGCAGTTTTGTGTAAAGTGACTGATCACTGGCAGTTTGAGCAGCCGAGCCCCTCGAGTTAAGGAGGGTTGTTGGAGACCCTCGTAGTGCATAAATAGGAAGGCTTCCAGCCTTCGTAGGTTACTTTTTGAACAATTGTATTTTGCACCATAGTGCTGCTAGTTTCTCAGCTCATTTTTGTAGTTTCTGTTGTACAACTTTCTTGTGACATGGTTATTTTTTAATAATGAAAAGAAGTTTCATTTGGCATCAGATCTGAGCTTTTTCTTAGGAGCCTATAGCTCTTGGGGTTGGGCCCAACCGAAGTGCCAAGGCTTCCTTCTTGTACTATTATATGTTTTGAATGTCTTCATCAAATAATTTCTGTTAAGTAGATTACAATTTTGCTTGATTATATAGGTCATTGTTGATGATTAAAAAGGTTTTTTTATGTTCAGATTGATTTGATAGGTTAATAACAGAGAATATCTTTAGAAAAAGGCCATCAAGCACCCCTGATCTCACCTCTCCCTCTGTGGGACCATGAGCTGAGACCAAGGTGTCCTTGCAGCTACCAAAAACACTGTCTTTGCTTCATCATGCAATTATTAGTGTAGATTCTCATTTGCAGAAGTTGATACCAGTTGAGGTTACATGTTCAGGTTCATGATTGCTTAGTTTGCATAGCTATTTCACATGATTTCGTTGCAATAAACTTCTGCTCATTTGCTTTGCTGATATTCAGGTCAGATTAGGTTAAAGTAGCTAGGTCTTTAGTTTTTCGAGTCTTTGTTTGAATAGTTTGGGAAAATAACTTGCAGAGCACCTGTAAAACCTCTTTGCCTACCCCTACTCCATCAATACCACCTGCTCCGCCCTCCAACTCTGATTCTTGCCTCACATTTGCTACGTTCCCTCACTTTGACCTAATTCCCATATTTTTGTGCAACATTGCTCTACCCCTCCTTGAACAAATCCAACCATCCTTGTCACTCACCCACTTCGTTCGCCAGGTCCTGGACCATTCCACATCATCATCAACCTCCATACCCACTTCTTCACCTCTTTTCCACCATCAACCCTTCAAAAACCTCCTTTCGAAACATCCTATAGAACCCCTGCAGACTTCCTGTAGAAGCTCACGAAAGCGGTTTCTTGGAATCTGATCACTGTGAAACTCTTTGGAAGGGTGATAGGGACCCCTTAGGCCCTCTTCTAACCTTTCCAACCTCCTGCAAGCGCCTACCCCATTTCCTTTCACCAGTTAACCTGTGCCCAGTCAAAAACAGTTAAAGCATATGCAAAATAATCTTGACGAAGTACTCAAAAATGCAAAAAGATGTTTTCTTCATATTTCTCTTCAGAAGTAGCTTAGTCACATGCATTTTACCTTTCTAGAAGTCAATGGCATCTATTCCTGTAGCTTAATCCTTTTACTTGCACCAGTAGGGTTAGTCGGTAAAACTAGGGTTTGTTAGGGTTTGCGTTCCTTTCTAGCTTTCAACTTCTTTCTGCAAGTAGATTAGCCTCTGGTTGAGTTAGCTTTCATCCATCACCATTGAAATCTTCTTCTGAGAGCTCATAGAAGTTTGCTTAAGCTCCTAGCAGACTCGTGCCATCTGATCCAGTGACAGCTGCGATAAGAGCTAGTACTTGTGCATATAGCACCATCGCTTCCAAGTTTGTTATGAACTACCGGGTTGATAAAAGTAAAGAAGGGAGTCCCAGGAGTTGCAGCATTATTGTTGCAATACTGGAGCCCACCATTCTTTTTAGCACCGTTTCCAGGGAAGCATCACAGTATTAGTGATTGCTGCTTTTCTTCTATTTTCTACTACAACCTTCTGCTAAGTAGTTTATTTCAGCAAGCGTAGAGTAGATTGTTTCATTTCCATTCTGCAATTTCATTTCTGCAAAAGTAGATTAGACATTTCCTGCTTTCATAGATTAGCATTTCAATTCCGCAATTTCATTTCTGCAAGCATAGATTAGCATTTCAATTCTGCAAGTGTATCCTAGCATTTCATTCCTGCAATTTCATTTTAGCAAAATAGATTAGTCCTTTCCTGCTTTCATTTCAATTCCACATTTTCATTTCAGCAAGATAGATTTTAGTTAGTTGCAATTCAATCTATTTTAGTTTTGCAGGTACAAGCAGAAAAAACAAAAGCAAACAAAAACTTAAAAATCGTGCTCCGGAGTGGAATTACAACAGGGGATGATAAAAGCAAGCAGCCTGAAGAAAGTACCTAGGTTCGCAAGGCTCCAATGAAGGAACCAGAATTTGATTTGGAGCGTGCTAAGGATACTTTCATGGAAGCTAAGAGGAGCTTCACTAATGCCTCCACTTCATAAAGTAAAGACAGACTGATGCCAGAAATGGACTCATCGATGCTCACTATGTTCTTGGAGACATGCATGAAGCTGTTGCACAATAAAAAGGCTATAAAGGGACTACACGAACTCATAACTAGATGCGTTGGGACCGCGCCAGGAGAACCATGCGTAGTTCAAAAGCTCAGGAAGCACACGACGCGAACAGGAAGAGAGATGCGATTGACCGCATAGATTGGGGAATATGAGATGGACCAAGTGATTTTGGATCTAGAATCGGACACGAACGTCCTACCAAAGCAGATATGGGAGTCCATGGGCAAGCCTGCGTTGCAATGGTCTCCTATCCAACTGTAAATGGCAAACCAACAAAAGATCCTACCTATGGGGAGATTGCAGGGAATCACAGTAGATATCAAAGGAGCAAGCGCGTTAGCAGATTTTGAAGTGATAGAGATTGTTGATGACAGCAATCCCTACCATGCACTATTGGGAATAGATTGGGCCACTGACATGAATGGAGTGATAAATCTAAACAAGCACAAGATGATCTTTGAGAAAAGTCTCTGCGTGTAGTGGTACCTTTAGACCCTGCAAAAGGATCGCGCTACATGAAGCCAATGCAGGACTACGACAGCAATGATGATCTAGACTACATCTACAAGATAACCATGCGGGAGAAAGACTGGGTAAATCCCACCGCGGAGTTCTGAATCTCATGGGAGCGCAAAAGCTCTTGCACATCAGATTCTGGCGAGAAGATAGAACGATGGCAGAACCAGTTACACGAGGTAACCATGCTCAACTATAACATGATGACGAGGTCATTGCGCTACGTAGCATCAGAGGTAAGAGATCTGCCTATGTATGATGGGTTAAGCGAGGTGGATGACTTCCTAAACAAATTTGAATGAGAAATGCCAGAACAAAAGCGTTTCGATGCTCTAAAATGGGTATTGCGAGCTATGCCCGCAAGATGGTGGGGTACGCACCAAATAAGTTTTGAGGACTGGCGCGACTGCCGAAGGATGATGCACATGTGATTTGGGAAACCTCAGATGCGATTAAAATACAAGTATGACGGACGGGATGATCCATGTGCACACCTCACAAATTGGACAAAGATCTATGGGGAAGAGCCACAACTTGTGTGGGTGCACTTGTTTTGTCATACCTTGGATATTATACCCATGAATTGGTATATAGAGACAGAGCTCCGCCATGGCACGAGTGAATGGGATATCCTGCACGAAGGATTCCTGAGGATCGTTGGTGGGATACTGTTGATGATGCGCTACAAGCAGTAAAAGCAACTATCTTTAAAATACCCCAGGAACCAATAGAAGTACTTTAGCTTGAATGGGCGACCCAGCTAAGCTGCGTGCTAGAGTGTTACAACATAAATATTGAAGAAGACGACGAAGATCTGTGAAAATTTAACATTCCAGAAACTGAAGGCTACCGCAAGGTTCAAGGGCCATTGATTTAAGACCTTGACATAATCGTGCTGGTAAAAACAAAGTAGGTAAACATTGGTATGGAAGCCGAATCGAAGTATGCAACACTCAATGACTACTAGGATGATGCTAAGCTGGATAAGGCCACTGAGTTACTTTGCGAGTACCAAGACTTATTCCCGACCAAGATCACAGACATAAAAGGGATCGTTGGTGATTTAGGGATGATGAAGATCACCCTAAACCCTGACGTGAAGCCGGTTAAGCAGAGGCCTTACCACCTGAATCCGAAGTACAAGGAAAAGGTCCATGTAGAACTAGACAAAATGCTCGCAGCCGGAATCATTAAGCTCGTGGAAGAACTAGACTGAGTAAGCCCTATGGTAGTGCAGGAGAAGAAGAATAAGGGTGAGATAAGAATATGCATGGACCTCAGTAAATTGAATGATGCTTGTGTGCACGACCCATTTCTGACTCCGTTCACAGATGAAGTATTAGAAAATGTCGGCGGGAAAGAAGCATATTCTTTTACTGATGGGTTCTCAGGATACCACCAGATCAAAATCGCGTCGGAAGATAGGAGCAAGACCACCTTTGTGACTGAGTGGGGTTGCTTTCAATACACCATTATGCCATTTGGGTTGAAGAACGTGTCGGCCATCTTTTCGCGCATAGTTGTTGCAGCCTTCAAAGAGTATATCCACAAATTCCTGGAGGTCTATTTGGATGATTGTACTGTATCTGGATTAGTTAAGCACCATGTAGCAAGCTTATGCTTGATGCTGGATACTTGCCAATGACACCAAATTGCATTGAACCTCAAAAAGTGTATGTTACTTGTTCCCTTTGGGAACCTATTGGGACATGTGGTCTACAAACAGGGACTAATGGTAGACCTTGTGAAGATTGTAGTAATTTTGAATTTGGAAGCACCGCAAAGTGTTAAACAGTTGCACGCTACCTTGGGACATACGAGGTACTATAGGAAGTTCATCAAAATCTATGCCCAGATCACCGCGCCAATCGAAAAGTTGTTGAAAAAGGATTTCACGTTTTGCTAGAATGAAGATTGCATGAAGAGCCTAGATGTACTAAAAGAGAAATTGGCCTCTGCCCCGATCCTGGTCTTCCCAAAATGGGATTTGGAGTTTCATGTCCATGTTGACATGTCATGTATAGCACTGGGAGCGGTGCTAACTCAAGAAGGTGGAAAGGGATTGGACCACCTTATCGCGTTCGCAAGTTGCAGATTTCTAAAGTAGAAAAGAACTATTCCACAACCGAATGCGAGGCGTTGGCTATGGTGTATGTGCTCCAAAAACACCGACACTATTTGCTAGAGGGGCATTTCAAGATGTATACGAACCATTCCATGCTAAAATACTTGGTCAACAAGCCTGTGTTGGGGGGGCGCATATGCAGGTGGCTCCTATTGTTCCAAGAATATGACTTTGAGGTCATGGTGAAGCCTAGACGCCTGAACGCGGGACCAGATCACTTGTCGCGTATTGAGACGGGAGAGGAACCTACTAGTTTGGAGGAAGGATTACCTGACGCACAACTCTTTGTTGTGCGCGTAGCAGACGGACACTTTGAAGATATAATCCACTTTCTGACAATGGGAACTACACCGAAGGAATACTCCATCCAGCAGAAGAAGGAACTGGTGGTGCGCGCGGTTGATTTTTCTGTCATTGCGGGGCACCTATACAAAATGGGCAATGATGAGATACTACAAAGGTACGTACCTGAATTTGAACGAAGTCAGATTCTCGCGGACGCGCATGGGGACATTGTAGGAGGACACTATGCAGGACAAGTGACCATGCAAAAGATTCTCCATGCAGAGTTATGGTGGCCAACCCTTCACCAGGATTCAAAAGCACACTATAAGGTCTGTGATATATGTCAAAGGACAGGTAAACCATCATGGAGGGACGAGATGCCTTTGAATCCATAAATGACGCTACAGCCCTTCAAAAAATGGGTAATCGACTTTATAGGACCTATCAAACCTCAGGGAAAAATAGACACAAGATACATTATCACCATGACAGAGTGCCTGACTCGTTGGGCATAAGCGCGGCCGGTCAAAGACTGCACGGCCGCCACGGCTGCGAATTTTTTGTTTGAACATCTGTTGACTCGATTTGGATGCCAAAAAATCTTGATGAGCGATCATGGTACACATTTCCTAAATGAAACCATCAACGCACTAACAGAAGAGTTTCAGGTGTATCATCAGAAAATCACACCATATCACCCACAAGCCAATGGGACAGTAGAAGCATTCAACAAAATACTGGAAACTGCGCTAACCAAAGTCTGCAATGCGCAGCGAAGCAATTGGGACCTGTGCGTACCCACAATACTATGGGCTTATAGGACAACATGCAAGAAACTGACGGGACAGACACCTTTCCGGTTGGTTTATGGCATGGAAGTTGTCATGCCAATGGAGTATATTGTACCTAGTCTGCGCATAATAGCACTCACAAGTATGACGGACTGTGAAGCCCTGGAAGAAAGGCTCGCGCAGTTGGAAGAACTTGAGGAGGAATAGTTCCTAGCTAGCTTTCATCAGCAGGTGCAAAAGCAGCGTGAGAAGGCCTGGCATGATTGCCATATTAAGTTGTGCACCTTCAAGGTAAATGATTTAGTGCTGCTGTATGACAGTAAGTTTGATAAATTCCCAGGAAAGTTCAGAATGCATTGGCTGGGACCATACGTTGTTAAGGAGGTCACAGACGGAGGCGCGATACAGCTAGTCAAACTAAATGGAGAGCCTTTCCCAGGAAAATTGGATGGCGGCTGATTAAAGCCCTACATGGGTGGCGCAACTATTTGACTAGCTGGCAAAAACATAGTCTTCACACTCCAAGGATCTGGAAGAAGGTGCGGGACTATAAACACATGCAAGGGATACAAACACAGATGTAGAGAATCACTTCCAACACCATGGTCTCAAAACAACTCATGTAGCAGATCCAGCAGGCAGTAGCTCAGTGCGTTGTCGACCTTGCAGCAGTTCGAGCAGAGTTGGAAGGACTCTGCGCAAAGATTTCTGCACCGACAGAGTGACTCGAGGGCGAGTCACGATGTTTGTGTTGGGGACCTGTTGGGCATGGAATCCCCCCCCCCCTCCCCAATGTAGGTTTTGGGGCTTAAGCCCAAGTTTTGACCAAATATTTTTGTAAAAGCTCCGCGAATTGCGGGCGGGGGACATGAAATCATAATAGAGTCACAGGGTTTTCCGCCCTAGTTTCTGTAATGTAATGTCGGCTGGATAGGCCTACCCATGGTCCACAGACCATGGGATTGTATAAATAGAGCGAGGCTCTAAGTGTATAAGATAACATATAGCTAAGATGGAATAGAAGAAGAGGATGAGAAGTCTAAGTGATTGAGTGAAAGTGTAAAGTGTGTCTTTGGGTTGTAGAGTAGGGAAAGGCTTTGCAGCTGAGTGTGCAGAGGCCTAGTAGTCCGCAGCTGAGTGCGCAAGGCAAGTCGAGTCTGTAACCATTGAAAGAATCAATAAAGAGAAGTTTTACTATATTTCTGTGTAATATTTTCCTGATTTAATGCATGATTGGATATAATTTGCAAGCATATTGTTTATTTACTGCGTGAACTTATATGAATGTTGTATATAACTAATTATAACATAAGACATCCCAGCATGCGAAGGTAAGATAATTAAGGTCTCAGGCAATAGCGCAGAGCATGGCTCTAGCAGCACGCAAGCCCTACAATCCCTGGTTAGGGTTCGCGAAGGCAGTGTATCAGGGCGTGAGGAATAGGGAAGTGCGTGAAGCGACCTACATGCAGGGACAAACAGTGAGACCAGTTGAACCTCTCAGACATCTCAAGGGTGCAGAAACCTAGTTCTATCACCCTCCCATACTACTTCGGGTGAGACCTCAGTCCACGGTCTGCGAACTATTGCCGAAAGGGCCAGTAGTACAAGGATTTGTTTGGCTAATTAACTCTGAACCTGAGTCAGGCCCCAACAAGCCAACATTTTGCCTCCTGAACCTACACCCTACTCCCAAGAAATATCCTCTTTGCGGTACTAGTGTATTATCCCATCACAGTTGGCATCATGCATGAGAAAACAAGATAGAATAGGTGATTTTGGGACTGATATTGTCTTTCCATGAGTAAGTTTCATTTTTAGGTACTATTGAGCCAATGTCGATTAGTCCACCATCTTAACATGGCAGATGATATTCAAGGAGTTCATCAAGAAGAGGCTTCAAGAACACTTGTGGAGATGAGACACAAGGATACTATCATGCACAAGTTAAAGGAATTTTGGACTATGACAGATAGATGGCAACCCAAGATGACTTAGAAGGCCCCAAAATTATATCTAGACCCTTTGGACAGTGAAGATGAAGTACAAACCTACCATTAAGAGTTGAAAACATAGAAACTGAGAACAGAACTTGGCATCGACACATTACAATGAAGCTTCATGTCACAGTCGCCAAATTGTAGCTTCTCAAAATGTGAACACAAGAGTGTTATTTTGTTCCATGTATTTTCACCACAATTTTGGTGGAATGTAATTTTGTAATTTCGAAATTAGAAAATGTAAAATGTGTGGAAGCCCAAGGGTCACACATGGAATGTGAAAAGTCACTAGGAAGTCCAAAGGTCATATACAAGCTCAAAAGTCGTATAGGAGATCAAGAGTCATGAGCGAGGTAAGGAGTCACATGGGAGGTGAAAGGTCACCTCATTTGTTATAAACAAGCTCTCATAACTCAAGTAAAGGACTTTAGCTTTGACTTATCAAACTTAGTGATCTAAACTTAGACAGGAGCACAAAAAATTATAGATATAACCATAAATACAAAAATGCAACAGAAATAACACTTCACTTCATTAATATCATAATACTGAAATATGCTTACAAACAAAATGGAAATAAACTAGCTCAGGCGATGGTAGCTTATCTCTGAGAAGAGATGTGGTGGCTACATGCCTCTTAACTATGTTAGAATGAGGCTAAAGGGCCTATTTATTATTGAACAACAAGGGAAAAACCTAAACAACCAAAACCCTAACCACAGAAGATGTAACGCCAAGAATTTGTGGGCCCCATTGTGGTTAGTTGGGGAGCCAACTTCTCGGGGTCATAACTTGGTCATATTATCTATGTTTTGCACGTACGATACCTTGTTGGAAAGGTATCTCCAAGTATTACAGGATTTGTGGTAGGCCCTTTCATATGCAGTCCTACTGTGAACCTCAAAAAAACGTTGTTTAGGGGGTCAAAACTGCTCTGGAAGTTCAGGACCGGAAAAACTGCTAAAAATCGTAAATGTTGAAATAAAAAAGGAAACAGATGGAACTGACTAGAGGTCTAGGTGGAATAGGTGGGTGCCCACCAATATCCACTTGGTTCAATCCTCCCCTCTTAGGAAGCAATGGTCCCCATTATGTTGAGTGCCTCCATGAGATGGGGAACCTTTGTCTGAACTTGATTCTTGGTGAGCCAATTGCCTTGGTGCAGGAGTTGACCAACTTTGACAACCCGATACAGTTGGACCTTCTGTTGGCAAGTGTTCTTGATCTTCATTTCCATGATCTGATCAGTTGTGGCCTATTCCATGCAGTCTGGGTTTAACTCTATTTGTGTGAGTTGTTCTACAATGTTTGATGTGTCCAACAATGGTGGAAAGTATGGCCGAAGGCGGTCTACATTGAACACTGGGTGCAGAACAAGGAAAGGTGGAATGATGAGCTTGAAGGCATTGTCCCCTATAGCCTTTTTGATGGTGTATGTCTGTTACAGGGAAAATTGTCTATATAGAACTGCTCTATCCCACTAAGGTGTGACAGCTGCCTTAGAAACAAACAGAGAAAAGCTACTTTTGTTTTTCCTTTATGAATTATAGATAGAGAGGAACAGAAAGACCAACCTTTGTCTTGCGCTAATCTCCTGATTTGATCCCTCTCTTCTTTGATAGTCCTCAGCTACCTGCTCCCTTGCATGCCCAGCTTCACAAAGTACCTGTAAGATCACAGAAGCATAGCACTATACAAAGACATGGATCTATAATCATAAACAATCTAGGATCAGATGTAAATTGACCATACAAATGTAACAAGCATCAATGACACAAAAGCATGGAGGAAAACTCAAATAGCTTTTATTGATAAACAAGAAAAGAGCCGAGAGGAGTTACAACCAGTTGTTCTGACCCAGCATCAACCTCCCAGCAAAGAAGCCCCTCTTCACCTCAAACAAAGCTTAGATCACCCAATAATCTGATGTTTGTCTCAAGAAACCAACAGCAATTCCTTACAATATGCAAAATTCCAGCCTTTGGATCTCTGGGATGAGGGATCCATATATAGATATCTGTAAGGGGGATGAGTCAGCTTGTGATTTGATTAGTGTCTTCTCTCTGATAGTTCTTGCTTCCACTTGGAGACTGATGGCCTCCTACTCATCCTTGGTCGAATTCAGTGAGGCAAGTGTCACAGGAGAAGATTCTGGAAGCTTCCATTGTCTCTCCACCTCGCGGAATGACACTGCCATTTGTCATTTCTCGCCAATCGCACCCCACAGAAGGGACTTTTGAAATGCACGCACCTTCACAGTGTATTTGGGTGGGATGCAACACACTTAGCCAGTGGAGCAGCTGCAATGATCCTGTTTTGACCAATTCTGAGCAGTTTCTCATGGAGAACTTCTGGGAGAAGCTGTAATCTATTGACCTTGTTCCTTTAGGGGTTAGAACAACACTTTTAGGGACTTAGGAGCCCTTGGTTTATGGACATTTCATGCTTGGGGTTGT
The DNA here is from genome assembly GCA_031772625.1 of Pinus tabuliformis. Lineage (NCBI taxonomy): Eukaryota > Viridiplantae > Streptophyta > Pinopsida > Pinales > Pinaceae > Pinus > Pinus tabuliformis. The sequence goes on along the minus strand of CM062820.1, from coordinate 897,323,607 downwards.
AGGGCCCAAAAATGTCTATAACAGTTGCCCCCTAAAGTATGAGGCCGTTAATCTTTTGGTGTCGGGTGAAATGCTTTATTATGAGGATCTGAAGTTCTTTCAATGCTGGGAGGAGACATGTAATAAGATACAATACAATACATTATCTTCATACTATTTTCATGATCTAGTTGAGGCGGGCATTCCCATGCTCAGCTTTATAAATTCATTTTCATGTACATAGGACAGACAATCGTCTGAGTGTAGACTGATGATTCTGATAGAGCCATCATCCTTTTGAGTGGATGATTATCTGTGTAGCAATGATGTACATTTAATGTCTTTATTTCCCTGAATATATATCGCAGCCCGAATAGATCTGGGGTCTTCAATCTCGTCCGATCTTCACTCGAATTACAAGTCGATCCATGTGAGAAATGTTCTGAAGTCGAACATGGAAAGACATCGCTTGATTACCAGTCAATGATGTAAACTGTTAACAAGCACAAGAGGAATCACCGATAATGATAATGACCCTCAAGGTACTGCAGTACAATTCACGTGGTGTGAATAAAGGACTTGGCGTCGAACACCACGCAAAATCTTTCGGTCGAAGGCCATTGATGTAAACCTGTCGCCGGAAGTGAGAAACTTGCCATTGAGGCATGCAAGCTTCAAAGTACTGAATGGGGTGTTCCTAGATCAACTTCTTGGATAATGAGCTGATGTCGACAAGAAGTGATCTGTCACAGGAGGGCCTTAATGAATCCCACATCAATGACACGGAACGGAGCAAATGATTTTAATGGAGGTGAAAACGATCTGGTGATATAAGGTTCAAGGTGGCGGTCATGAAAGAATGGAGTATAATGTATGGTAGTGGGTGAGACACAGGTGAACTCTCTGAATGACTTCTCTTGAACATATCGGCGACACTGATGTGATGGATTGGTAGCATTAACCCCAAACGTGGATGGTATGGTGTGACCATGGTGATGTGACCGGTGAATGAAACAACCCAACCCGACTCGGACACGGAGTGGAAGTGTCATGTTCAAGAGCGACTTGCTACCAACAAAGTTTCTTTAAGTTTTCTTCCCAATTTTCCCCAGTCGTTGCTGACCAGTACCTCTTTATTTTTGTCAAGCTTGAGGAGGATAACATATGCTTGTTCTATAATTTGCCCTTCGGGCAAACCCATCGCTATGTTTTAACGAGCCTAGCGATAGTGAAACTCGTTCTCGTATATAGACAAGTTTGTCGCTATTAATCTTTTTAACGAGTTTAACGACAAAGATAACTCGGTCCTTTTCAATTTTAGAGAGTCTGAAAAGGAACGTAAAGGTAACTCCAAAATTCCTTTTTCGTCATCTAATCCCTTAAGTCCGAAAAAGTATAAAACAATACAGAAGGGATGAATTTTCGATACTTTTAACGAGCCGAACAAAACAAGTGCTCGATCTTTTTGTGTAATAATCCCTCAGGTCCAAAAAGATTAAAATCTAGAGGAGGGATAGCACTTCCTGTCCCTTTAACGAGCTGGAGAGGCCAATGGCTCGGCAATATTTTCATATTTTACGAGTCAGTTGAAAAGAGCTTAAAGGAGACTCGTCTTTTGAGGAACGAGTTATAAATGGGTAGCAGCTGATTCCAGGTAAGGGTTGGAATTTTCCAATCACGGCAGTGTCACAAGGATGGCTAGTGAAATCACTCTTCGCAGCTGTTCCTCAAAATGGGTAAACAATCAAATGGAGGTGAATGATCGGCCAATGAAAAAGTGGAGGTGACGGTGCAAACACGACCAAGGCTTTAATGGCTGAAGTACTACATTCATGATGGTTATTTACCGAGGAATAGTTAATTTTTTAACGAGCTTAAACGCGGGAGGAAACATTTGCTCATGGCTTATGTTTATTTTTTAACGAGCTTGAACTATGTGCTAAAACTGCTCGATTAATCCAGTTGTGTGGTAAGAATGTCTCATATAAAACGGCAAATTTTAGATTTTTGCCCCACATCCTTTCTTTATGCAAGTTAGGAAACGACCAATCCAAAAAACAGATAAATGATCACTCTTTGCTTGCACTCCAAAAGGTTTGCATGCCCCCAGGTATAAAACAGAGTTTCAAGGTTACCTCTTCTTTATTCCGTTAAAACATTTGTTTTACCGAGAGAGGCCTACCTCTTACAAGTTACCAAAGATTGTTCTATTTACGGCGTAAACAAAACATCTCTTCGGCGATGTCTACCGAGATAAACAAAGGTGGGCTGTGATGCCCGCCAACTCACATAACTTTGACAAGAGGATCTTATTCCAATCCAACTCCCTTTTCCAATCACGGATGGAAGTACGGAGGTCATATACTCTCGCGGAAACCTACCCTATACCCAAAGTTTTCCTACCGAAGCAGACCAGGGTGCATGCCCCCTGGGATTCAGTCATGTCCCCCCGAATCACTCGCGCTCATCGGGTGGACGGACTGGAGATTGAGACATTTCTTGCATGAAAAGACCATTTAGGGATGGTAAATGACTATTTGCTCTATATGATCCGGGAAATGAAAGTTGGTCCATGAGCTTGACCACTCTTCCTTCGTGCAGAAAACACATTACTCTAAAGAGTGAGGAGACAATTGCTCCCATGCAATAAATATAGTCTCGTCCAAGGAGTAGATTGTAATCCAGGGGTCCTTGAACTACCATCATGTTCATGTGAACGGTTTTCCCTCTCAATGTTATGGGCACATTGGGAAGGATCCCTAACGGTCGACTGGTTCCTTTATCAAAACCTGTTAGATTTCTCATCTCAGGCAAAAGCGATGGCGAACCAAGCACTTTCCAAGCAGTTGAGGAAAGGATACTCACAGAAGCCCCCTCATCTATGATGGTACCAGCCATAACCATTCTATATATTTGAACAATGATTCGGAATGGTATACTAGCTGGTAAACGGGGTCTGCCTAGTTGATTCCAGTCGAAGGAGACAACTAGGTTGCTTGGAGGTGGGACCGAATAGACGGCTGGGTACGAATCTGACGAACTTCCTTCCTGCAGTAAAGGAATGGGTAAATTGCCCCCATGTTCGTTGGAGTCAGTGCTTATGAAAAGAATTTGGATGGTGTCATCCTTGTTCTCTTCTGTGACTGTATCATCTGAAGATGGAACCTCTGAAGGCAAGACCGGGTCAACTGCCGCCTCGACCTTTTGACTTTCGTCTGGTATGGGTTCAGATGGTTTATCTTCAATGGCAGATGCTTCGGCTGACCACCTGAGCAGGCCAGCTGGATTTTCAACTAGTGACGGACTCGGCAAGAGTTTTTTATATCTAGGAGGAAGTCGTAACGGTGAAACCGGACGATCGTCCAAAACTCTTTTAGCTTCGTCTAATAAGGGACAACGGTGGACGGCATGATCGCCTTCGCACAGTTTACAAGGAAATCTATATTTTCCTTTTTGTCCTGGGGCTTCACTTTCACTGGTTGACGGTGTGTTTTCAACATGACTATCAGAGGTTGACGACACCGGGTTGTGCAAACGAGGAGACCAGTCCCTTAAGATCCGAGGGATGCAAGGACAATCTCTGTGATAGTGGTCTCCTTTGCAAATGACACATGGCGATTTAGGCCTGGTTGGTGCAGTGTGTGGATTTTCGCTAGACGACACTCATTTGCCCCCATTCGCTTTTGGCTCCTTCTTCTTCTTCTCTTTCTTCTTCTTTTCCTTCTTCTCCTTAGGTACTTGACTTTTGGCTTTACCAACCCCATCAAACGAAGAGGAAGGAGGAGAGGAAGAATTAGAGGAAGTAGAAGGTTGGTGGGTAACTCTGGACTCATCTAGTTGCTGATTCGATTGTTCAGGAATTGTGGTGTTCTGAACGACAGAGGTTGAGAAGAGCCATACAGGCAAACCAATTGTCAGTCCTGGAAGCAACAACGTGGCCATATGGGGTGCACCAACATCTCCCCAAGAGGAGAAGGGACTAGGATTTCCTCCAAGGGGAATTCCTTGGTTGGTGGACTCCATTTTCTCAACCCAAGATCAACGTAGGAAAGGGTAATGAATATTCCGTTTAAAATAAATTTTAGACGCTTTGACACAACTTGTTTTTTCAATTTTTAAGAGTCGAGAAAAAACAAAAGATGACTCCAGTCTCCTTCAATTTTTAATGAGCCTGAAGTGACAAGTGCTCAGATGGACCTTTTACGTTAAGGAGTCTGAAAAGGAACGAAAGGGACTACTCTAGAAATCTAGGTAGAGGGATTACCAAACCAATCGCAAAACTGCAGAATACTTTTTACGGTACGGCAGTCAATCTTCCCGAATGTTGTGTTCAGTGCATTGCGATCGATAGGGCGGCAGACACAGCTTCCTATGGATAAAGGATTAAGCCTATTAGGGTCTCCCAAAATATACTTGACGGTACGTGGGAGCACAAGTCCGTACTGGCACTTATCGTCTCAAAGTGGAGGAATCACCCAACCATCAGCGAGAACAACAGTTACCAGGCTTTACGACGCCGGAATACGTCTCTAGCCTAGACTTCTAAATGTTGTGCGTTAAGTTCCAAAGCGTTGTTAGATTTATTGAATTTATTTTGAGTTGATCTTGTTTATGAAGTTTGCCTTTCGGGTTCACCACGAGATGTAGATGTAATTCCTAAAATGAAATCTAAGATGATAAACAAACTTTTTATCTTCTTTATGGAATGAAAATCCTAGCTACTAGGGAAAAGAAAGACAGAATCTTTTCACAAAGAGCAAAGAGCACACTCTAAATGCACTTTCCTAAATCAAGCTAATCAGACTGTCTATATGCAAATGCACATGCATGTATTTGTTTTCGACTTTCTTAGTATATGAATGCTAAAAAGAAAGTTGATGCACAAATCTGAATTTCTTTTCAAGTGACAAATATCAACAAGTTTCTTTTCGAAATCAAAAAATGGAGACGATTACAACACCTTACGATTTTGAAATGAATGCTTGTTCTTGACACTAGAAAATTACAAATTCAAACCAAAAGCAATAGTAACAGGATAATCGACCATCAATAGCAATTAAACTTTTTCCTACGATTGAAATCGACACTTGCGATAGTTTCAAATCAAAGGGCGATAGTACGATTACGCTACTTTTGCAAAGGAGAACTGTAAATGACTCAACAAACACACAAAAACGTCTACAGTTCTTTTGTACAAAGGAGGTGGAATAACAGTAAGGAAAAGGGGTTTCAAACAGACATATATTGATCACAGGCAGCAAAATTCAGGAATAGAACTGGAAATAATGAATCACAGAAGCCACAACTGCACAGAGCTAGTCTGATCAGCGCACCTGTAACACAGAGAATCTGAAATGCAGTGCAGGTTGTCCACTCGGGAAGTGTGCTGAAATTCAGAATCTCTGAACAGTACCTGCGCTGGGCCAGAAACGAGACTCTGTTCGGGTTCCGGGTCACAGTTTGCAGTTCAGTTCTTGGGTTTTGGCCGAGCAAAAAGCAATCAGTAATGCAACAATCAGGGGTAGATCTAGGGAGGATCTAAGAGCTACCACAAGGGCAATCAGATAGTTTTTGAATCAGTTGTTTAAATCATAAACAGATCCAGTAGATGGATTGAAGTAGTAGTTGTTTACTTTGCATTTGTTATGGAAAATGCAGTTCGAATGCTACTTGTAAGTTTATGAAACAAACAACAAAGAATGATAAACAAACAAACTAATTAGGTCCCCAGTGGAGTCGCCATTTTGTTACAGGGAAAAGTGTCTATATAGAACTGCTCTATCCCACTAAGGTGTGACAGCTGCCTTAGAAACAAACAGAGAAAAGCTACTTTTGTTTTTCCTTTATGAATTATAGATAGAGAGGAACAGAAAGACCAACCTTTGTCTTGCGCTAATCTCCTGATTTGATCCCTCTCTTCTTTGATAGTCCTCAGCTACCTGCTCCCTTGCACGCCCAGCTTCACAAAGTACCTGTAAGATCACAGAAGCATAGCACTATACAAAGACATGGATCTATAATCATAAACAATCTAGGATCAGATGTAAATTGACCATACAAATGTAACAAGCATCAATGACACAAAATCATGGAGGAAAACTCAAATAGCTTTTATTGATAAACAAGAAAAGAGCCGAGAGGAGTTACAACCAGTTGTTCTGACCCAGCATCAACCTCCCAGCAAAGAAGCCCCTCTTCACCTCAAACAAAGCTTAGATCACCCAACAATCTGATGTTTGTCTCAAGAAACCAACAGCAATTCCTTACAATATGCAAAATTCCAGCCTCTGGATCTCTGGGATGAGGGATCCATATATAGATATCTATAAGGGGGATGAGTCAGCTTGTGATTTGATTAGTGTCTTCTCTCTGATAGTTCTTGCTTCCACTTGGAGACTGATGGCCTCTTACTCATCCTTGGTCGAATTCAATGAGGCAAGTGTCACAGGAGAAGATTCTGGAAGCTTCCATTGTCTCTCCACCTCGCAGAATGACACTGCCATTTGTCATTTCTCACCCATCGTACCCCATAGAAGGGACTTTTGAAATGCAACGCACCCTCACAGTGTATTTGGGTGGGATGCAACGCACTTAGCCAGTGGGGCAGCTGCAATGATCCTGTTTTGACCAATTCTGAGCAGTTTCTCATGGAGAACTTCTGGGAGAAGCTGTAATCTGTTGACCTTGTTCCTTTAGAGGTTAGAACAACACTTTTAGGGACTCAGGAGCCCTTGGTTTATGTACATTTCATGCTTGGGGTTGTAGGGCCCAAAAATGTCTATAACAATGTCCCATATTAGAGTGGACGAACTTGCGGTGGGGTTCAGCAAGGTGCTCCTTCTACAAATGTAGACAAACTTTGTCACCCACCTGAAACTTGTGCGACACCGATGCTGATCATGGCGCTGCTTGTACTTAGTAGTGGCTCTGTCCAATAAAGCATGGACCTGCTGGTGGATGTGCTGAATGTGCTCAATGAAGTTGTTATCCCTGTCAGCTTCAGATTGGACGTGAGACGAATCTGTCTGAGCGGTTGCAAATGGTATGGCCACATCAATGGGACATAATGGTTGAAATCCTACCCCTACCTGAAAGGGGATGTGGCCTATTGAGCTATGGAGAGCTCTATTGTAGCTGTGTTGGACATAGGGGAGGCTTTCATCTGAAGTGTGTGGATGCTTCGATTTGTACATGCATAGAATATGCATGATCATCATGTTGACAACCTCTATTTGGCCATCAGTTTGGGGGTGGAAAGTCATGGACTTAGTAATTTTGGTATCCAACATCGACCAGAGACTTGACCAAAATGCACTTGGGAATCTATTATCTCGATCTGAAACAATGGGATATGGGATCCCAAAGTGTACCCACACTCGCTCAAAGAAGAGATTAGCAGTGGCCTCTACTATGATACTCTTCTTGTAAACCACCACAATAGCCATCTTAGAGAATCTGTCGATGACCACGAAAATGCAATCATTGTCATTCTTGCTAGAAGGAAGGCCTCACATGTAATCCATGGAGATAGATTCCCAAGGTCAACTAGGAGTAGGTATAGGAGTATATAGACCTTGCTTCTTGATGGTTGGTTTGGAAATGGCACAAGCAGTGTAGGATCTAATGTACTTCCCAACATCTTGACGAAGTTTTGGCCAATAAAAATACTTCTGTAGTACTGCCACTATTTTCTCTACTCTGAAATGTTTAGCGACCCAACTGTAGTGCGCCTCCCAAATCATCTTGGCACGCTCGCTTGAAGGAACACAAATGTGTCCCAAGTGGCATAACAGTGCATCCTGAAGGTGAAAATTTGGAACTTGCTTCCCTTCCAGGAGTGTGTGGTATGTGTTGTCGAATTCTGGATTGCTCTGGTAAAGGTGCGGCCACTCTGAAGTCTCATTCCCACAGGAGTCGAGCATAGTGATCAGCGACATGACTAGTGGTCAATTGAGGCAGTCTGCATCATTATTAGTGTTTCCCTTCTTGTACCTAATTTTCAAATGGAATTATTGAAGGTAGGTGGACCATTTCTAATGGAAATCATTCTGCAACTTCCCTTGTGTTTGTATGAACTACATGGGTCGGTGGTTTGTGTGGATGATTGTTTCCTTCCCCAGAATGTAATGCTTCCATTGATGATAGGCCTACACAATGGAATACATTTCTTTGTCATATGTGGGATACCTGAAAGTGTCTCGGTATGGTAAGCCATTGGATGCCCATGGTGAGTAAGAACTGCACCAATATCATGGTCAGAGGCATCTGTATCAATTTCAAATGGTTGTTGTAGGTATGGTAATGTCAGTACTGGTGTAGAGAAGAGGTGATGCTTCAACTTGGAAAACACCTTCTGTTGGGTTTCAAACCACAAAAATTTTGCTTTTGCTCCACCCTTGGTGACTTGACTTAAAGGCTAAGTGATATGAGAGAACTCCAACACGAACCTGCGATAGAAATTGGCAAGACCCAGAAAGTTGTGAAGCTTTGTTAGAGTGGTTGGCGCTAGCCAATTTCTAATGACTTGTATCTTGGCTGGGTCCACATGCACACCTTGCTCATTAATGATGTACCCCAGATATTAAACCTAGGTCATGCCCAAAGTGCACTTCTCCAAATTGGCACACAACTTGTGTTGCCGCAAGGTTTGAAGGACCTGTTGGATATGGTGGAGGTTCTCTTCCCAAATTTGGTTGACGATCAAGATGTCATCTAAATACACCACCATGAATGCATTGGTGAAGGGTTGCAAGATGTCGTCCATCAATATCATGAAGGTTGTGGGGGAATTCGTCAACCTAAAAGGCATGACCAACCATTCGAATAGGTCCTCCTTCGATTTGAAGGCAGACTTCCACACATCAGAGGGTTCGATAGGCACTTGGTTATAATCAAAATTCAAATCAATCTTACTGAAATACTTAGACCCCTTGAGATGGTCCAGAAGGTCATCAATCTATGGATTGGGTACTTATTCCGAACAGTGATCTTGTTCAGTTCTCGATAGTCAATACATAGTCTCTAGGTCCCGTCCTTCTTCTATACCAATACAATTGGGCTCCCATAGGGTGATGAGCTTGGCCTAATGTGCCCTTTCTGCAAAAACTCCTGGATCTACCTATTGATCTCACCGTTCTCCATAATAGAGCACCGATAGATCGGTCAATCGGGTAGCAGCGCACCCGGGGTCAGATCGATGGAGTGCTTGACCTGAAAATGCAGAGGTACCTTTGTAGGTGAGGTGAAAATTTACTTGTACTCCTCCACAACCTTGTCCGTCTGCTGTTGATGTGCGGAGGAGCCCTGTTTGGAAGTTATGGCCACAACCTTCTTCTTGCCCTAAGGACGAACCATAAGGAAAACAAATTTCCTAGTCTAGGAAATGATCTTAGGCGGGGCTACCTCCATATCATGTACAACTTATTGCCCAAAGTAATAATCACAGAGTGAGGTATAGACTCATATATAGCATGTCGCTTCCACAACTATGGTTGTCCTAATAATACATCACAAACTTCAAGAGGAGCAACATCACATAGTACCTCATCTGTGAAGGGATTGATGTTGTAGGGAAGGCGACACTGGTGGCTGATGCAGAGATCTCGTCCTTGGTGAAGCCACCTGATGGTGTACAACTATGGATGTGATGCCATTAGTAGGCCCAATCGGTTCATGACCTTTGCTAAAATGAGGTTCTTTTGGCTCCCACTATCGACAATGAACTGCAGCGGAGAACCCTTCACCCACATTTATGAGTGGAAGAGGCGTTCCCCATCCTCTTGATCTTCAGGCTCATTCTTCTAGATATTGGTGGTGGCCATGGTGGCACTGGGCTCCACGTCAATGATATGTTTCCCTTCGTCATTCCCCTTGTCAGGTTCTGACTCGAAGTCAGAACATACGTATGAATCGGAAGCCTTCAGCTTGGCCACTAGTGAATTCTTGGCCCGACACTCACTTGTGTTGTGAGTGGAGCTCTTATGCAACTCACACCATTTTCCCATGTCCTTCTTTATCTTCGTGGTGTTTTTCTTTGCTTGTGGCTTCAGCTGGTTCTCCTAGGTCACCCCGCCTTGGCTTTAGCCTTTTCTCTGTGGTTTGGGGGCACCTTTTCCTTACTTCATATTTGTAGATCCAAAGTCTCCCTTCTTTTGTTTAAACTTTTACTCAATGTTGACAGCATATCGGTATGTCGTGCCAAGCAAGGAGATGTCCAGGAACTCCATCACATCTTGGATGTACTTGTGTAGACAGCCGCAATACTTCAGCACCAAATGCCACTTAGAATCCTTGATACCCAACTTCGTGTGGAGGGTATGGAAAACATTTGTGAACTTCGACACATCTTGGTCCCTTCCTTATCGTAGCATGGTCCACTTTATGTATTTATCTTCATAGCTACTGACAAGGTAATATTGTTCCTTAATGGCGTCTCAGAAATAATCCCAAGTGGGTGCGACTGAAAACAATGAGGATTCCCTCTCATCCTTTTGTTCATAGTAGGTTTCCCACCAGTCCTTGACGTGTGGGGTGGCTTTGAGAAGTGCAAAAGTAATCTTTTCCCGATTGGAAAAGTCATGAACTGAAAAATATCCTTCCAACAGATTCAACCATTTATCTACGACGTTTGCATCTATCTAGCCCTAAAATATGGGAATATCAAAGTTAACTTGTACCTTAAAAGGGGTTGTGCCTCCAAAGTGGCTGCTGGATCAAGATGTGTCGCCTATGGGTAGTCGTCGGAGGATATGAGCATAGTTATCCATCATCGCGTTCCTTTGTCGCTCGAGGGCTTCCTCGAGCAATATTTTTATAGGATCTCCTACCCCCTCGTCTTTCTTTTCTTTCGCCATAGGAGGTCGTTGGGGTTTGTGAGGCTGGTCTTGCAAAGGTTCAACCAGATTGAGCCCTAACTCCTTATACTCTGACCTCATTGGGGACATGCAAATAAAAACAAAGAAAGAGCAGACCGCTCTGATACTGCTGATCCGAACTTAGACAGGAATGCAACAAATTACAGATATAACCATAAATACATAGATGCAGGAGAAATAACACTTCACTTCATTAATATCAAAATACTAAAATATTCTTACAAAGAGAATGGAAATAAACTAGCTCAGACTTCATGTAATTGTGTATCTTGGCAACTGATGCATCTTTGTAATTGTGTATCTTGGCACTTTCACTTAATATTTTGAAGCTCTCAGATTTGGGCGTACTTTCATGCACATATCATGAATGTTGTCATGCTATTCTTTCATGTTTGTGTTCATATGTACTAAATAAAATGAATTATTTAGTTGTCTTTGGTATACTTCTTAATTGAATTGTGTGTCCTTGCTTTCATGATCATTATTACTTTGTGAACTATTTTGCAGATTAATTAACAATTCTTTGTATGTATGTGTGTGTCTTTATTAGAGTGGTCTTATTACTTTTCTTCTAAGGGCTCACTCTTAATTTTCCCGTATGTGAAAGTACTTTATACACATTGCAACTGTATGTTTAACAAAGCAAACTTACTTGCTTGTCTCAAAAGTTATGTGCATTCTCTCTTATGTTGTTGATTTCAGCCGGACCAATTCTTTATGATCATTATAATGACAATCGAGTCGATTTCCTAGATGGGGATCCTATCCCAAATGATGTGAGGTCTAGTTGGAACTTCATACCGGGGAGACCCCCTTGTGTTGGCGAACTTCCAACACCATCAACATGACAATAGGTCTTCATATAGCAGAAGATCTAGATTAGACATCATTTGGCTAAATGCATCAAAATAATGTGTAACAACCTTACACAAGAACTTTGACTGAGCCCTCTTGGAAACATTTGTCCCCACATGCCCACACACCTCAATCATATGTCTGGGGGGGTGTTTAATTAATGATAAAGTCATAAAAAACATCTCAAAAAAAAACAAATTAGATATGAAGTAAAGGGGAAGAGTTGTTACCCCTCCAATGCACTATGCCATACATCCAAAACATTAAAAATTATCATATAAGAATAATGGGCCACTTGGTTAATCTAGGTTGCTGAAAAATTCTTTTTGCAAGGACATAATAGGGAAACTAACGTATTTCCCATAAATGGTATGGTGTATTAGTGTGATGATGATAAGGCAAAAGAACCTAATCTCATTGACTCTAAAGAATGTAAGAACAATTGAAACTTAGTAACCTAGAAGTCACTGGGGTTAGGGATGTTTTTATTGATATATCTCTACACATATTTCAACTAAATCCCTCCTTTAATGCCATGCAACACATTAATAAAATGAAGTAAACACACCCCCCCCCCCCCCCCACCGCCCTAGATAGCTTAGTGATTATATAAATTTGCTCCTCTATCAGTTGATATGTTCCCCTTGAAGGATTAGCCTCCTCAACTTAAGGAGGCCAACATTCCTTGAAAAGTAGGTAATTCCAAGTAACAATAGCATGAGAAAACAAATTCCTTTCCTTCTCTTAACCTTCCAAACACACATGAAGTTATATGGGTTGAATTTCTATTATTGTGTTCATTTTCAATTCACATACAAATCTCTTTAGGAAAATATAACTATAAAATAAATATTTTGTGCTAAATTACAATTTGCAATGTTTGTTTAGTATTTAATTTACATTTGGTGCGTTAATAATGTGTAAAACAATCTCACGTGTCCATTTTATTGAGGTGCACTAGCTATATTGATTCAATGTGTCGTATTCAGTGTGTTATAGGCTTTCACATCAACCCAAGTTGTTACACCTCATCAACCAATGCTTCCTAGATCATATAAGCACATTATGATAGTAAGGTACATGTTTGACAATGCAGTGTGTGGATGATATTAAATAACACCATATATAGTGCACTTAGTCATCCTTCAATGCACCATTAAGAGAAATACATTTAATTTTTTTATTGAATACACCAATACTATAAATGCACATAGTTATTGACTTTGATGTGCATGTATTAATATATTACATTGTTTTATGGTGATACTAATCCTCTTTAATTCATTTCAAATTGTTGGCACATATAATATGCCTCATGACATGATAAACCGGTCTGGAAGCATAAAACATGGTGCATTGTTCATCAACACACACACACCACCATAGCGAGTTAATGTTATTTTTCATTTACATGTAAAATCAAGTGTAGCATTGTAACACTAATAAGCAATATTATTAGTCCATATTAATGCACCTCATGTTGTAGGGGCACACAAATTTTTCATGGTGTTGTACCAATTTGGTTGAAAAACACTACTTAGATTGCACTAAGTCATCAATACCTACACCATCTAATGCCAAAAATATCTACCTTTTATGGTGTGTTTGAATGGATGTAGTACTCCACACACATGCTCCATAACATTCCTTACAACATAGGATATCACAGTGATTTGGTTTTTTTATCATATTGAAATGTATATTGCATGTAGAATGATAGGAGCATCACTAATGGTTTGGCATGTTACCCACCAAAAAGTGTTAGAAAATTATAAATTACAGAGCAATGGAACACATAGAATATAGCAGAAATATAAACATAGAAAATGCATAAAACCAGAGAGACACAGATATACGTGGTTCACCCAGTTTAGGCTACGTCCACCCCAAACAGCCAACCCTTCCTTTTTATTATCCAGCAAAATGAAGAGACACAAGCTACAACAGATCCGTTGTAATATCCTATGTTTTCTCTCACAGTCTCGCCTCTCTATTTCTCGCTCGGAGAATACACATCTATTACACAACCTCAATACAATGCCCTCATACAAAGAGAGGGGGGCTTTCCTTCTAGGGAAAAAAATCCTAAACTAAACATAAGTTCTACCGTCAGATCATCTGCCTAATGAACGGCCCAGATTGACTAGAAATTACTATACTTTTACAAGACAATTTTACATCTGTTTTTAGCTTCGAGGGCGCTGTCCTCGAAACCGCCACCGAGGGACCGCCAGCCCCCGGACCCCCCAGCCAGGGGGGATGGGCCCCCCTGTACCCCCCCCCGCATGGAGGGGTGTACAAAATTCCTGGGGTATACATCCGGCTGAAACAAAGACCTCTAAATAATCACGCTCCGCACCCAACAATCTCCCACTTGGAGAATGATTATAGCAACTCCACTGCTGCTTCATTTGTTGGACAATGACTCCTCTTTGGACCTGGCTATTTCTCATCTTCATCGTCATCCTTGAAAACCAATTTAAACTGAGCATATTCTTAGTTTCTCCCTGGTTACAACTTTTGTTAGCATATATGTAGGATTCTAGCTAGTGTGTATCTTTTCCAGCTTCAACGCTCCATCTTCCAACACTGATCGTATGAAATGGTACTTGAGTTGTATGTGTTTAGTCCTGGAATGAAATGCTGAGTTCTTTGCAAGATGAATGGCACTTTGGCTATCACTGTATAATGTGCCCATATCATGCTCCTTACCCAATTCACCCATAAACCTTTGTAACCAAATCATTTCTTTGCTAGACTCTGTAGCAGCAACATACTCTGCTTCTGTTGTTGAAAGTGCAACAACGCTTTGGATTTTTGAAACCCAACTGATAGTTGTTCCACCTACTATAAATACATATCTTGTAGTGCTCCTCTTGTTATCTCTGTCACCTACCATATCTGCGTCAACATATCCCTGTAGAGAAATGTTTGAACCACCAAAGCATAATGCTTGATTTGTGGTACCTTTCAAATATTTGAGAATCCATTTCACTGCCATCCAATCTTCCTTTCCTAGATTGTTCATGTACCTGCTTACAACTCCCACTGCATGTGCAATATCAGGCCTTGTGCAGACCATTGCATACATTAAGCTTCCAACTTCTGATGCATATGGAACTTTAGACATATAATCCATGTCTTCTTGGGTCTTTGGGCACATTTCCTTACTAATTTTGAAATGGCTAGCAAAAGGTGTACTAACTGGTTTTGCATTGTGCATATTAAATCTTTTCAACACCTTTTGTATGTACTCATTCTGAGACAATGTTAATTTGCGATTTTTCCTGTCTCTAGTTATTCTCATACCAAGGATTTGTTTTGCAGCTCCCAAATCCTTCATTGCAAATGAATTTGCCAATTTTCTTTTGAGCACATTTATTTCATGCATGTTAGACCCTGCAACAAGCATGTCATCTACATACAATAACAATATAATATAGCTACCATCATTTTGCTTTTTCAGATAAACACAATGATCAGAGTGACATCTAATATAACCTTGTTCAGACATAAACTTGTCAAATTTTAGATACCACTGCCTTGGAGCCTGTTTTAAGCCATACAAGCTCTTCTTCAACCTGCACACTAGTTTCTCCTTCCCTTTTACCTCATATCCTTGTGGCTATTGCATATATATCTCTTCTTCCAAATCCCCATGGAGAAAGGTTTTCTTTACATCTAACTTCTCAAGATGCAAATCTTCAACTGCTACTAGACTTAAAATAGTTCTGATTGAAGTCATTTTAACAATAGGAGAAAATATTTCATCAAAATCAATACCTTTCTTCTGTGCAAACCCCTTCACCACAAGTTTAGCTTTGTACCTTTGTTTTCTTCCATCTTCTTCCTTTAGCCTGTAAACCCATTTATTCTTTAATGTAGTTTTTCCTACAGGCAACCTGACTAAGTCCTAAGTCTGGTTATGCATTAAGGAGTCCATCTCTTCTTCCATGGCTAGCTCCCACTTCTTCCTGCTTTCAACCTGCATTGCTTCTTCATAACATAAGGGTTCACCAAAATCAGTCAACAATAAATAATATAATGAAGGAGAGTATCGTTCAAGGGGTATACTTATCCTGGTAGATCTTCTAACACCACTTCAGGTGTTTGGGGTGCCTGTTGCTGTTGTGGTGGTTCCTGTTGTTGTGGTTGTTGATTATTATTATTTTCAGGCACCTTTACTTTTTCAGTGATCTCATCAAGAACTGTGTATTCCATGTTTTCTTTTCCCTGTTTCTTTTCCTGCAACTAATTCTTATACAAGACCTTTTCATTGAATATTACAGCTCTGCTCCTAATGATTTTGTGATTTTCATAATCATATAAGCGATAACCAAAATCATTAACACCATATCCAATAAAGGTACATTTCTTTGATTTTGCCTCAAGCTTTGTTCTATTTTCTTTATTGATATAGACAAAGGCCTCACAACCAAACGGCTTTAAAAAGCAATAGTTTACCTTTTTACCTGTCCATGCTTCCTCTGGAACACCACCATCCAAGGAACTTGAAGGCCCTCTGTTTATTAGATAAACAACAGTATCTATAGCATTTGCCCAAAATTGTAAAGGCAATCTTGCATGCAATCTCATGCACCTTGTATGCTCCATGATTGTTTTGTTCATCCTTTCTGACGCGCCATTTTCTTGTGGTGTTCTTGGAACTGTCTTCTCTCTACGAATTCCATGCTCTGAACAGTACCTATCAAACTCTTTGTTGCAATATTCACCTCCATTGTCTAATCTGGGACACTTCAATTTCTTTCTTGTCTCAATCTCAACCAAAGCTTTCCATTTCTTGAAAGTATCAAATACATCAGATTCATTCTTAATACAATAAATCCAAGTTTTTCTAGTTGCATCATCAATAAAAGTAACATAATAACGAGAGCCACTGAGAGATAATACTTGAGCAGGTCCCCATACATTTGTATGCACAAGCTCTACTTTTCGCTCTTCTTTTCTTTCCCAACTCTAAGAAATTTGACTCTCTTCTATTTTCCATAAATGCAATTCTCACAGAAGTCCAAATCAACATTCTTCAAACCCGGCAACAAATTCCTTGAGTGAAGAATCTTCATCCCCTTCTCACTCATGTGTCCGAGCCTATGATGCCATAATGCTGCATCTACTCCTTTGGAAGTTAAAACATTAACAGAATTAGAAATACCAGTGCATAAATACAATGTACCAACCTTTTCGCCTTTTGCTATTACCAGGGCTCCTTTGGTGACCTTCCAAGCTTTATCTGTGAAAGTTGTCACACAACCTTCACTGCCTAACTACCCTGTTGAAATCAGATTTTTCTTCAGATCTGGAACATGCCTTACCTCCTTTAGTAGCCATTGGTTTCCATTCTGTTGTTTTACAAGAACCTTACCCATTCCAAAAATTTTACAGGGTTTATCATCACCCAAACGAACTTGTCCAAAATCTCCTTGAACATAGTCAGGAAAACATTTCTTATCAGGTGTGGCATGGAATGAGGCCCCTGAATCTACCACCCAGGAATCAATAATATTTTCGAAAGAAAGAATCAAAGCATCTTGTAACACCTCACCTATCACATTTCCTTCATGATTGTTTTCTTGTTGTGCATCTCCTTCTTTTCCCTTCCGAGATCTATAGTCTTTCTTTAGGTGTCCTTTCTTTCCGCATTTCCAGCACACTATCCCCGATCTGGACTTGGATCTGCCTTTCCTTGATTTACTGCGATATCCTGAGATCTTTCATCTTTCCATTTTTCTTCCCCTAGACTCTGCACTTAAGCATTACCCGATGTCTCACCAGAGCTTTTCCATCGCATTTCCTTGCTAAGGATAGCACCGAAAACATCATCAAACTTTAAAGTACTAGATCCAGAAACAGAGTTACTAATGGCCATTACTAAACCATTCCAACTTTCTAGCAATGAGCACAAGAATAACAAAGCTCTAACTTCATCATCAAATTTTACCCCTACAGAACTTAACTGACTTGTAACAGTATTAAAATCATTTAAATGGTCTGCAACAGATCCACCTTCCAACATCTTCATATTAAATAATTGTTTCATAAGAAATACCTTGTTTGAGGCCGAGGGTTTTTCATATAGTTTCGCCAACGCCTTAATCAAACCCCCTGTCGTTGTTTCTTTTGAAATGTTGAAGGTGATCGATGCTACGAGGCACAACCGTACTGTTCTGAGTGTCTTTCTATCAAGAAGGTTCCATTCTTCATCTGTCATACCCGTCGGCATCTTTGTTTTTCCACCCAATGGTAGGTACAGATCTTTCTGATACAGATAATCTTCCATCTGCATCTTCCACAGTGATAAGTTTTGGCCGTTAAATTTCTCAACCCTAAACTTACCATCTTCCGCCATTACTCCCACTCGAATGAGGAACCCTTGTTTCCTGCGAGTTTATTATCCAAATAGACCTTCGGCTCTGATATCAGTTGTTAGAAAATTATAAATTACAAAGCAATGGAACACATAGAATATAGCAGAAATATAAACACAGAAAATGCATAAAACCAGAGAGACACAGATATACATGGTTCACCCAGTTTGGGCTACGTCCACCCCGAACAACCAGTCCTTCCTTTTTATTATCCAGCAAAATGAAAAGACACAACCTACAGCAGATCCGTTGTAATATCCTCTGTTTTCTCTCACAGTCTCGCCTCTCTGTTTCTTGCTCGGAGAATACACATCTATTACACAACCTCAATACAATGCCCTCATACAAAGAGAGGGGTTTCCTTCTAGGGAAAAAAATCGTAAACTAAACATAAGTTCTACCATCAGATCATCCGCCTAATGAACAGCCCAGATTGACTAGAAACTACTATACTTTTACAAGGCAATTTTACATCTATTTTTAGCTTTGTGGGCGCTGCCCCCGAAACCCCCGCCGGGGGACCGCTGGCCCCCGAATCCACCAACCGGGGGGGATGGGCCCCCCCGACCCCCCACGGGGGGGACTACAAAACTCCTGGGGTATATATCCGACTGAAACAAATACCTCTAAATAATCATGCTCCACACCCAACAAAAAGTGGGTAGCCCATATGAGAAAACTTTTCTCCTCCTTGGACAATTAGTTGGACAACAACCTTATGTGATTAGCATATGACATGATGCTAGGATCCTCCACTTCTCACTTCAGTTAAATTTCTCTCTCCCATCCGACATTCCTTCTCAAAGGAATGCAAGTCATTCATTAATAGTTAATTTAACCATTTTGCATTCATGTGCTTTCACTTAATGTTTCAAGAATACTGATATGAATCAAGGGGTGAAATGTATAATTGATCAATCTTGACTATATTCTTCTTCCCTCACTTCATCTGGGAGGTTAGACTTTGAATCTAGTCTAGTGGGACCTCCTATGAGGCCATAGGGTTTTAGGAACAACAGTACTAGGGAGGCTTTAACTGAAGTAGTGTGTCCATGGTATTCCACACTTACCACTTTAAATCTTTCCCAACATTCCATCTCCATTATTTGAGCTAGTGGTCATTGGTCTTGGGGATTAGCTCCCTCTCATCCTCATCTTTGAGTCTGGGTTGAAAAAATTTACCTTGGAGGTTGATCCAACTAAATGAAAGTTAAAAGCATAAGAAATCCATAATGAAATAAAAGGATAAAATGCAAAATATGGTTGGCACATTTGATTAGTCTGTGGGAAAAGACTTAGCATGAGATCTACCCTCCTCATTATCCATCACCCAATTCCTTGAGCACTTGAATGATCCATCTATAAAAGGAACCCTTATATCATCCCAACCTTTATGGGTAATAAAATAAGTCATCATTAAGGGGTATTAAATGTTAAATCTAAAAAAAAGCAAGCTTGGGATCTTGAGCTATGCACTCAAATAAAAAAAAATCATATAGAAGTAAAATGCATAACAGAGGGGTGGAAAAAGAAGCCCAAGGAAAGGGGTAACTCATGCCTCCATGATTTCTCCCTCCTTACATATATACACTCAGGATGTTGGACCACCATTAGCTAGTCACTTGTCTACGACACCTTACCCTAAAGTCATTCCCACTCTGTTACCACCATTACACACACACCTATGGATTGAATGGCTAACTTAGGACCCACGACTTCCCCTTGAAGGTAGGAAACACATAGTAAGGTTATCCATCCAAACATCCCTAACATAATGAGGTAGCTTGTTTATTGGGCTTAATCTAGTTACATATTTGAAGGTGAGCTTTATATGAAGTCTTATTATGCCTCCAACATTAGGTATGGTCCACTATGATGCATCTGTGGTTATTGCACCTAATGTTTTTTTTCACTTGATGTTTGAGAAAATTTTGTCATGTGGTTTCATCATAGCATAAGAGGCTTCTTAAGATGATTTCTCTACTTTCTCAGTAGCATTGTAGAGGTCATTTTACACATTCCATAGAGAATGTGACCTTGCTGATGTAATGTTGCCTATCTAGAGCAATTCCTAGGGATACTTGATGTCCCCACATGATTCTTGACACTTCGAGGTACCCAAGATGTTGAAACATTGAACCCATGAAGCTTGGTGTTGGAGATATTTACGATGTGCCTAGTGGACCTAAGACACCCCTAAGTTGTCCCTGACACTATTTGATGGGCATTGCTTGTTCCATATCCCAAAGGATGATAGTCATACTTTTGATGGCGTGGGATGGATTACACGTCACTTTTGAATCCCAACGCTTGAGTGGGAGTGTGCCATGTCACCCCTCTTTCCCTTTAGAGGGTGATGTTGGGCACCATGGATATGTATGGATGCACTTTGGATGCATGCCCATGATCTAGGAGCTATATATTGGAGTATGGAGCACTTATTAGCCCACATGGCACTTATTTGTGGCATTTAGAGCTCATTTGAAGGATGATTTCATGCTCAATGAGGTTTTTCTCCCACATGTGTGGGCATTTTTGGCATCTTTATTATGTTTTTGAGCTATGACGTTGGCTTATAACCTTTATATTATGGAACACTTAAAGTAAACTTATCAATAGTGCTTCTTTAGATACATCATTGTAGAAATGAGTGGGATAGGTCTCATACAAATAGAGACTCTCCTCATTTCATTTGTTCATCATCACACATTACATTCTTTTCCTCTCTAAGAGAGTGTGAGCTAGCCTTTTTTGCTACTATTCGTAATGTGTAGTCTTTATTGGTGCAAATTTCTTATGGACGTGATTTTTGCATGGAGACATTATTCTGGGATTGAAAGAAGTGCCTTTTGTGGAGAATTTTGTAAGTTTATTGTCTTATCATTGATATTTTGCATGTTGAAACTAGGGTTTCTATCGTACCATGATTAAATGCTTTAATATTGTTGGAATCTTACTACTTTTTGAATGTAAAATTGTTCTCTCTAAGACCTATAGGGAAACTCTGAATGTGTAAACCCTATATTTAATTTCTCCCCTCACAAAAATAATAGTTAGGTTTTAAAAGTGGATGCCCTAGCCATCCCCCTTACTCCATCAAGATCTTTCCCTTGAATTTAACCCTAAAAGACTCCATTAAACCCTAGTAGGATAAGGAACTAATCATTAGTGTGTTGATCATCCATAATTATTTCTAAATTTCATCTTTTTTTCCTCTCCCCTAGGTGTCTAAGGCAACCACAAGAGTTGGTAGGGTTGATTTGTGCATTGAAGTGAAATTTGTATGGATGAATGTGGCTCATAAATTAGGATTTACAACTATAAATTATTTAACCCTTTCATTGCATATAACCTAAACTCTAACTTATAGTATCCTGACTTTTGGTCTAGAACACATATTTAATTATATTTGGAATTAAATAGTGGATCTATAATTTCAAAATAACCAAAAAGCTAAATTCTAATAATGTCCTTGTAATAAAATATTTCCAATTTTAATGAAATATGTGTTCTAGGCATAGTGTATTTAGACCATAGTATTAAAAATCTAGGTCATCTTAGGCCTTGTCAGTACTCTATCCAATATTATAGACCTTTATTCCTTAGCTTAAGCCATAGTATTAGCACATCCTTTATGTGATTTAGGGAAGCATCCCTTGTGGTTTAATTCCACGAAAGAGTAGGATACATGATGTTGAGGTGATGGTGGCAAACCTTTCTCTTGTTGCCATAAGGTTTGGACCTACCTAGTGAGGCTTTGCATCGGACCTACTAGAATTTGTGGCAACATGACCTGTAGACACATTCTTGTGCAATGCATGAAGCTATCAAGGGCCGCACCAACATATTTAAAAAAATGAAAAAAATGTGATTTTATGAACTAAATTGGAAATCTAAAATTGTGAAGGTGTAAATCATATATCAAAGAAATTACTCTATCTCATATTTGCTACAAAAATAAATAAATAAATATATATATATATATATATATATATATATATATATATATATATAGATATAGATATAGATATATAGATATACATATTTTCACGCATGGGTGGTTAAGTGTCAGGAGTTTGAAACATTAAAAAACACATTAGATTCCACTATAGATGAAGATTTCTAGCAAAATCCAACAATTTTGAAGCATCAAAAAATAAGGCGCTTGTAGGGGAATAGGGGAATTGATGCTTGAATGTGTTAGAAGGACTAGTGGATAACAAAAATCAAAAATCAATTTGGTATACTTTTGTTCTAAATTTTCTCTATCATAGTGCAACTTTTATCTCCATGCACCTTAAGTGCAATAAGATGTCCATAGTGCATTTATAAGATATTTAAAAAGAATCTTTAAACCTATCATGATACACATAGCATGGTTATGCATTGAGGAATTTTTATGTTTTGTAAACATTGTGAACTATTTTTTTGACATATGATTTTTTATTTATCCCTAATAAAGACACACTATTGTGGTTATATGTTTAGGGCACACTGCCTAATAAAAAAAAATTAAATAACATGTTTTAAATTTAAATGTGGTTTGCATTTATTTCTAACCCTATTGTGATGTGCCTATATCATTACATAACAATGCTAATATATGATTATGGTGCTCCAATAATTGACTTTTAACCCAAAAATTTAAAAAATTTACTCTAACATGATGTTATGGTATTTTAAGCACTAAAACCTTTATAGGTTTATAAAGCACCATGAACTAAATTTTTTTTAAATATTATCTTTTACAAGATTCAAGTCATTTTAATAGTGCACCATGTACCAATATGCAAAGTGAAGTTGTATGTGACAATGAGCATTGATGCATTTAACTATGTTGTATATTGGATTGTTATTCACACTATGTTTAGCTATATAAACTCATCAATAGGTGTGTTATCATAGTGCATCATTGCACTTATTAGTTTTAGGACCACTAATTAGAAAACCTCTACTTACCTATATGTGCCAAAAACCTCCATTGGAAATTAAAAAGGGAGAAGAGCTTTCATAAAAAAAGCTTCACAAAACTCAACTTCCTTGTATTAGATATTAAATATTTTCTTAAATTCAATAAAGCAAAATCATACCTTCCTCTATAATGGATCTAATCTTTCAGTGATTCTATGTAAAGCCATCCTAGCCTTTTGAATAGGATCTCTTATTCTTTATGAATTGTAAAAATATATTCATCCAACATGGTTGCAAATAGGTTGGGTATAATGTTCCTCCTCTTTGAATGCACCCATTTGCCTCATCAACATGGGTCCTTTGCAGAAATAAAACTTTTTATTTTTTCTACATTCACCCATAGGCTAATTTCATGCTTGATTGTTCATTGGAATGAATAGCCCTGTGCCAATCTACTTCCAAGTCTTGGTTTTTTACATTCAAACAATTATAAAACTATATACCAAACATAAACCAAACAACAAAATGTGGTGAATGATACTTTGTTTTACACAAATTCTAGCACTCAAATCTATGGCCTTACTTAATGTGAAAACATGGCCCTTCAACAAACTAATCCTCTATGCGCTCACTATAGATTTATCTATATACTAAAGAAACATTCAAAAGGTGAACGCTACTCCTCATCAATGTCCATGATGCATTGACAACGTATATGTACAATGCAAAATTTGAAATCTCATTCACATATACAAACAACAATTTGGTTTATGCAAATAAAAGACATCGTAGCATGTGCTCTTTTAACTCAACAATCCGAACAAACTATCCATGCATTTGATTTCAATGTTCGGATATTTGGAGAGCGTAAATTGTTGGAAATGTAACTAGGTTCGATCTTCATAATTATCATTGTACTTGTATCAATATGTATTTCATGTAAAAATAGAAAGAAGAAAAATAAATTATTATTATTATTATTATTTTCTAGTCAAAGCATGTTCTTCATGCTTCTAGGGTTTATTGAGTCAATAAGAAAATTTATCATGAGTCAAAGTCCTATTTGGGCTATTTGTAAGAAAATAAAAAAATCTATTTTAAATCAAAAGAGTCAATTTTGTCACCACAATACCAAGTCTTGTGTCTCTTCATATGGTCAAACAGCTATATATTGGCCACTAAGCTTCACATTTTAGCAACCGATTTGATTTGTGTGCAAGTGAGAAGAAGAAAACCAACAAAGTCAAAGGAGGAAGAGAGAAAAGTCAAAGGAGAGAAAAAGTCTTATTTTTTTCCCTAATATGTCGACACGTGTGAGTATATCTTTTTTCAGAGCTATTATAGGGCCAGAATTTTAGGGGCCCAAGGTTTCAAGGACTGACTAGAATTGAGAAAATTGACCAGTGTTGACTTTTTTTACTTTGATTTGTTGAAAATGGATTGAAGGAGGGCTAACTTGGATCTATGTGGTAGTTTTGGTCTTGGTTTTGGGTCTTAGATATCTCACTTTGATCTAATTCTATAAGAAGAAGATTTTCTTGGGTTTTCCCCCTTGTGGGGTTTTTCCCTGGCTTGGAGCTTAATTTCTTGTGTTCTTTGTTTCTTGTGATTTGCATGTTTTGTATTTTGGCAATTGCCTGATGAAGAAGAACGTAAAATGGTTTGTAGATTTCTGTGGTGTGGTTTTGGAGAAACTGAATTCGGATATTCCACAATCTTCATCTCTGAATTCCACAATCTTCATCTTTAATTCGTCGACGTTTCAAGTCTAGACCAAGACTCATCATCAGGACTTATTTACAAAGAAGTGAACCATGAGCAATAAATATGGTATAAGTGAGTTGTCAAGTTGGTAAGCCGACCATCTGAATGATTATAATTTTTAAATTCATTTTTATTATTTTTATATTGTTAATGATATTCTTATAATAAATTTTAATAATTTATCAAATTGCGTTTATTATTGAATGTATTACTTTCTTTATATTCTTACTCTTATTAAAAAAATTCTTTTTAATTTTATTAAATTTTAATTAAATATAATTATTTTTGTTTATAAATTGCTTTTCTTAATTTTGAATTATTGCTTAATTTAAGTTAATGTTATTAGTTTGTTTCTTCAACTAAGATTATTTACCTTAGTGAATTGTTTCTTTTAATACTAGATTAATACTTGGTTTAAGTTTGTGCACTTGGTTTATTTTCAGGTTTTCTTTAAAATTATTATGCTAATTAGGTTTCATTATTAATGTAACCCCCCGACTACTAATGCCTACCTTCCGCATATTCAGGGTGTCACTGACAAACTAGCCAAAATTATTAGAAAGAAAGATATCAAAACTTCATTCAAACCCTTGACAACTATTAAACAAAGAATGAAATCGGTAAAGGACAACCAAGAATAGCTCCAGCATAAAGGTGTTTATATCATCAACTACAGGTGTTTATATCCTCAACTGCTCTTGTGGAGAACACTATATTAGGGAAATAGGCAGGGCAGGTTAGTCAGGATCAGGGTCAAAGAGCATAGTGCAGATATCAAAGAACGTGCTCTTCAGCTTTAGCTGAGCATGCAGGTAAAACAAACCACCATATATGCCTTGAAGACACAAAGGTCATTGCCAATGAAAAACACCATTTCAAACGTAAAGTTCGTGAGGCACTTGAGATCATAAAACACCCTCATAACCTCAATAGGGATGGAGGCTTGGAAATTAGTAGAAATTGGACCTCACTTCTCACCCCCATTGATTAAATTGACCCTCCCTTTCGCATCCCCCTTCCTCTCTTCATCTTTCCCACCCTCTATAGGTCAAAACAGCCCTCTCATAACCTAAAATAACATTAAGAATTATAAGAAATATTGTGTTTCCAACATAATAACTAGACTTCATATTAAATATAAGTAAGGCTCTACTTAGAATACATTAACAATAATCCATTAACATAAACACATAGGAGTTTAGAATCTAAGTTTTAATAATACATCAATCTCCTACAAATCAAGCTTTTAAAATTAATTAAATAAAACAAAATAAAATTATTTTCATATTTATATTCTATTTTTATGTTTATTTAATTTTAAAATAAAAATAAAAGACTTATTACATTAATACTAAACCTAATTAACATAATAATTTGATAGAAAATCTATAAAAAAAATCATTTTAAAGAAAACCTAAAAATAAATCAAGTGCACAAACTTAAACCAAGTATTAATCTAGTATTAAAAAAACAATTCACTAAGGTAAATAATCTTAGTTGAAGAAACAAACCAATAACATTAACTTAAATTAAGCAATAATTCAAAATTAAGAAAAGCAATTTATAAACAAAAATAATTATATTTAATTAAAATATAATAAAATTAAAAAGAATCTTTTTAATAAGATTAAGAATATAAAGAAAGTAATACATTCAATAATAAATGCAATTTGATAAATTATTAAAATTAATTATAAGAATATCATTAACAATATAAAAATAATAAAAAATGAATTTAAAAATTCTAATCATTCAGATGGTCAGATTACCAACTTGACAACTCACTTATACCATATTTATTGCTCAGGATTCACTTCTTTGTAAATCAGTCCTCATGATGAGTCTTGGTCTAGATTCTTAAAGTCCACGAATTCAAGATGAACACTGTGGAATATCTGAATTCAGTTTCTCCAAGAATGTAAAATTCAATAAAAAAGCAACAAACATTCACAGGTAATTATCAAGGAAGAGAAATCTGCCCTAATCTACATGCATCAGGATTTCTCAACATGGTATCATAACTAAAGTGAAGAGGAGACAACTTGAAGATGACAATTGTGGGCAGCTAGAAGGTTTCATTGTAGCAGTAATCTCTCCTCCATAAAAGACGGCTTGAAGGTTATCCTCATAACAGTCATCATTCTCTAAAGAATTTTGTTGGAAGCTCTTCTTCTTTAACAAGGACTTCTAAGGCAGTTGTAGAAATCATTTCGAGGCAAACATGCAGGAATACTATTAACAAACATGCACAAGTACCGCTCAATACAAAAGATTCTGTGGCAATAAGGTATACAAAATTCTCTATGACAGTATGCCATTTTCTCTCTATGGCATCCTGAATGAAGTTCTATGCGAAGTCTGTTGCATACATAACATATGAAATCGGAGTTATTTTGTTTTGAACATTATTCTGTAGCTGAACATATACAAGGGTCCGAAGTTCACTCTTATTCCAAGTCTTATAACTCTGTAAGAAGATATTTGCATCCTGAAATTAATCTCTAGGATGAGCCCTAGAGGGACAGTTTGAATTAATTATGTGATCTAAGATACATTTATGAATGCAAAGTCCTGAGGTTGATCCGAGTCTTGTAACTTAAATCTCTATGGGTTTGATCCAAAGTAACGATTAAGCATTCAGCTGCATTAAGAATTCTAGCACTCGTAGAAGTTTCATAACGAAAGGAACCAAGTCTACAGAAGTTTGTAATCTTGTGAAAGAACTAAGAAAAATATCATCTTTGAGAACACGAATGTATGAGGAATAAACACCCACAATGACACCAAACAACACTTACATGACATTCGAGCTCTTCTACAATACTACAATATTCGTTGTGGCAACACTTCTCTGAGGCATATGAGCTTACTGTGGACATCCAAGCCTATTGTAGCTACATATCTCTAAAAGTCAGAAGCATCTATTGTGACACCAACCTGTGTATGCGATACGTTGTTTTGTGGATGTTGCTTCATGATATATATGAAGGATAAAACCTATATGCAAGATCCAAAGGCTCATCACATCGTAACATGTGCGTAGATCTAAGGTTAACCTCGTTACAATAAAGGACAGTACTGTGACAAGATTACTTCCCTAGATAAAAAGTCCATAGTCTGTAAAAAGGGACCGAGACATTTCTCTGTGAAAGAAAGAGGCAATTTATCAATAGCTGTGTCATATCTCCTTGAAGAAAGGACTGTGATAAGTAAGGTATATAAAGCCTATTCCTATGACACGAGTATGAGGAAGCAGTTGAGACATATACTTAAGAGAAGGAAAGAAGTTAAGACATGTCACCTTGTTGTAGTAGATCATCTTAGAAGATATAGACCGAAACGTTGAGGAGCAGAGTTATCAATATAAGAGGTAGTGTTATATTTTCCTGAAGTAAGGATCGTGATATATGAAGTTCATCTTTGTAGTACAAGCATGTGTAGCAGCCATACATAACAGAATAAATGACATCATGAAGTCGACCTATCTATCTTGAAAGAAAGTACATAAGACATTTCTCTTGAAGATCGAATCCTTTTGGGATTCATCTCTGTGGGTTGTGAGATCAGATGTTTGACCTCTTGATGAGCAAATGAGACCTGGTTGCAAAAGTATTTGAACAAAATTGAACGAGAAGCCCGAATATTGCATAAGCATGTCTCTTCGAAGTAGTTTCTACTAGTTACAATATAGTACCATATTGAAGGCAAAAGTGGAAAACATGTAAAGTTAAAAGAGGTACGCATAGTCCTTGTTCATTTGCGATTAATAACCTATGTCAATTATAGGAATGCTAAGATGATGATGCTCGTGAAGGATGGTAGTGAATATGTGTAAAGCACATATTTTATTAAATTTGGAAGTATTTAGTGGATTTAGAATATATAATTTTAACCAGATTAAATTTTTTCAAAATGGGGAATTAGAAATTCATTTAGTTCACTAATCTTAATGTCGATATTCATCATTTTTTGTGAAAAATTTATCATGATAAATTTTATTAAACAAATTCATATAAACTTGCAAAAGCAAATCTTTCATGTCTTAACCTTGGATTCCTTACATTATCTATTTTAATATTTTTATAGTTTGTATTAAAATATAAGTTTGTTAAGGTTATTTATGAAAAGAATGATGTGTATTTTACTATTATTAACCCATTTAATTATAATCCGATATAGTAAATATCATGTATGTGTTAAGTTACAATTATTACTAAGACAATGTTGGCACAATTTAAAAGTCTATCACCTTTGCAACACTAGTAATATCATTGAAGATTTAAAAAATCTCATAGATTATCAAGTTTATACTTATATTTGATTTAAATTTCAAAATATTTGTGACGCTACGAACCTTCTTGATATTTTAACTAAACAAAATTATGATGAGCTGGAAACTTCTTTTAATACTTTTTGAGCATAACAATAAAATTCCAAATAATTTTGGGTAATATCTTTTTGCCTTCTTATATACCATATTTGGTCTTAGTGGATGATAATCATCATTATCACCATCATCATTTCATACTATTGTAGGAAGTTTGCACCATTTTAGAGTTGAGGAGAAAATATTTTTTTAGGATCAAGTTAAATGTTGAATGTGAGTAGTAGCATAATTTATTTATTATTTATTATTTGTACTTTTGTGCTAAAAACTAAGTTGATTGAGGCTTACTTAATGAATAATAGATTAATATGCAAGATATATATTAAGTATAAAATTATTTAATGACAAATGATCATAGTAATGTGTCCAATATATACCAACATAGATCCATCTTAAGTACGAATGTAGGGATCAAATTTCTTCATGTGCAAACATTTTTAGAGTGCAAAATACAATGTGTTATTTTTCATTGTTGAAACTGTATTTTTGAATGCTAAATAGAGTATACATAAGACCAATAAAAATTTTAACCATAAAAACTTCTTTTTATATATATAGATATATATGAAGTTGATATTGACATAAATTAGTTAACATAGATCTTCAAATAGTTTATTTGAATCTCTAGCTGAAATATTTTTGAAAAGTATAACATTTAAACATCTAATTCACATGTTTTTTTCTTCTAATTACTTTACAACATATTCATTTTTTTATTTTTCTATTTAAAACATAATTTTTATTTTAAAGGGGCACAGACGGACAGACAAACTTACACATCTCCTCATACTAGGTTGTAGAATGAGCCTCTCCTCATACTGGGTTGTAGAATGAGCCTCTCGACTCAATTACTAATCATTTTAATGATTAAAATCAATCATGAATTAGAATAGTAACAAAGTAGTACAATTTGATTATTTTCAAATACAAGAGGAAAGAGAGAAAATTGACTAAACTATTTATTACAAATGTTTAGTTTTTATTCTTGTAGTGTTTAAGGATATTGTATTGAAAAGAACATATTAACATTCATCTAAAACTTAGATTCCTTACATTATTTCTATTATCATTAATATTTATATTTATGTATTAAATTTGACTCATGAATAATAGATTTTGTAAAAAAAATCTTACCTATAAAGTTTTTTAACAATATATTAATATTATTTTTCTTACTATTATTGACCATTTTAAATTGACACTAACTACTTTTCCTAAGTTGAGTACAAATTTATTATAATAGTACAATGTTGGTACCACTTCAAAATCTATAAGAGGAAATATTTTATAAGTCTAGTTGTGTTGTTCAATGATCAAAATAATTTTTTTATTACAAGTGTCTAGCATCTATTCATTAAGTGTTTAAATGATTTATATTAAATAGAATACTAATTAGGTACCCCACTATTGTTTTAATAGACCAAGTTTAGAAGATGTTTTTAAGTGTATTATTGAATTTGAATATGCATATTTGATATGGTGAGAAGTCATGTTGGTCAAATAAAGCTTTGAAAACTTAAATATTTTATGGCAATGTCATGTAATTTGTATCAACACATGATTACATTGAAATACTAAATAATATAAAACTCCAAAAATAATATGAAGATAATATTTTATATACAACAAATATTGAAAAGTGTGTCTGAATGTATATTAATAGATCCTTCTTGTAATGTTCTTTCTTTGGCATCCATGCCCACACTATGGTATTAATTAGAATAGAACCAAGTTTTGTGTCATCGGGATTTGGTATCCAATATTGCTCTAAAAAATTTCCATTGTATTTCCCTAACATAGGCTTCCACTAGTCAACCTTTACATGAAGATTCTCAATTCCATTATCCCTAAAGATATCTAAGATGGATTTTTCCATCCAAATCATCTCTCCTGCATCCTCATTTCCTGATCTAACTAGCAATATACTTCCTTTCTCAACCTCAATCATCAGATTGAATGTTGGTTTTGGCTTGTTTCATTTGGATCCAACATATATTGGTTCATCTATCACATTATCAAAATCTCCATCCATAATACTTGAGATTACATGGAGTGCATCACAATCAACATCAACTCTTTGCCTTCTCTTAGGCCAGAAATCCTCAGAAGATGAATCACTTCCATCTATTATTCTATGATCATTATAGATTCCATCTAATGTATTAAGAACTCTTTCCCAGTACACTACTTTATTTTTCCATTCCTTTGTAACAGTTGGTGAATCCTCATTCTCGATAGTGTCTTTACACATTTTTATGTATGATGTTATCCCTTCCTCTAGTTCTTTTGAATAGACATCATTCTATTTGGAAGCTCAGAAAGATGTCTTCCCTATGGGAATTATAGGTCGACCTTCATCATCTCCATAACTCAACTTGTTCTGACCACTTAGTATCTCTAATTGATTCTTTGTACCTTAGTATTGAAACATCATTGAG
Organism: Pinus tabuliformis; assembly: GCA_031772625.1. Classification (NCBI taxonomy): domain Eukaryota; kingdom Viridiplantae; phylum Streptophyta; class Pinopsida; order Pinales; family Pinaceae; genus Pinus; species Pinus tabuliformis. The sequence continues at coordinate 897,292,013 of CM062820.1, read as the reverse complement.
TACAAGAAATTGGAAGTATTGGACATTAAGATGTCCAACTAGTGTATTTTTTCTCTCCTTGGTGTATCCATTAAGGAAACTTTTGAGGTCATAGACCTTGTCAATAAGTATAGGTGGAAACACTCGATTTTTTTCAATTATGCAATATGTATCCATCATTTCAGGTTAAGAATAGATATCTTTACTTTTTAGGTTGGAATACATTCTTTTGTAGGTTCCATCTATGTATTCATGGGTGTGCCCCACAGGCAAGAACCCAACCTCAATAGTGATGAAGACACCAAGTGCAGTTAAAAGTGATAGAAACATGAAAAGATAGTGATTCTTATTATCACTTACTGCATTGTCCAACTGTAACAAAAAATGTCGAAGAAGACGTTTAAAATCAACATTTTGACTTTTTGATGTTCCATGAGATATAAAATCATCCTTGTACACTTGACATTTTGAGTAAACAGAGGTGTCAAGTAATGCATTTGTAAGTGGGCTTCTTGAACTTCCACTTTCATAAAGTAGATCACCATACATATCCATTTGTGGGTCTTCAAGGTCCCTTAAGCACTTTGCAAGGGATGTAATAGTAAATTGTGATCCCATATGTACAAATGATAAAGAAAAATGACCAAAACCTCTTGTCTTATGCCCATGTGTAAGCATACTTGTCAATGACAAACCTAAATTTGTTCCTACAATAGATTTTGATTTGACACGTAGCCTTGGGATTGAAGTCTTTGTTTCGTCCATTTTATCATGGATAATGCTCAAATACTCCTTTGGAAACCGCTCTAACATAATTTTGTGGGCATAGTAGCATTATCTTCCACACATAACAATCTTGTTATGTTTGTTCAACCTACCTCGTGCCTTTTCTTCCAACTCTTTTGTAGTTTCTAACTTCATTTGTGCTTTCAACACAATACATTCACTGCATTTATTGAAGTTGGTGTTCTTTGAAAATGCCACATCTTGAAACTTAGTATTCCAGATCTTGCTCATTGTTGAATGTGATATTGATGGGTAATTGAGCTTTGAAGAGCCTCATTGATCTCTTTTAACAAAGAATTTTGTGTGTAAGTCGAAGGAAGCAATCTTAAAGGAGAATATGTTCCATCTTCTTCAACTTGACGTGTTTGGTTTGGTGAAAATTATAAATTATCCATTACAATTTTGTGCAATATTTCTATGGTTACCTCTGTGTGAGCTCATGCTTTGCATGTGTTGGTGTTACCATGAATAGCTTTGATCTATCCATGTTGGAAATAATGTTGGTAGTTATAGAATGTGCTTTGAGGAATCTTATGTATCTTATACCAGGCTTTCCTACAAATAATAGTCCCATTAAATCTCATGTCCTTTACATTTCTAGCAATAGGTGGTAGGCCATGGCCATGGCTCCTTCACATGACTATGTTTGACATGAGTGAATTCAAGACAAATTCCCTAATGCCATTTTTATTTATTTGTCTGATACCCCTCCTAGCACCTGCAATGGCCTTCATATCCACATGTTGAAGACAATCTTTTCTACAACATACACCTGCTACCAAAAGTCAAATTACTTTCACTTCATCTATTTTTGTTTGACATTTTGCAATTTTTTTTGTAGCCATAACTCGTTTAATCCTTTTATATGGCCTTGTTACGTGCATATCAATTGAGTTCCTATCTTTTTCATTACAAAGATACCCATCGCATTTGTTTAAGGGATTTTTGTCCTCTATAACATCCCATATCACCAACTTATTTATTGGCCATCTAACCAAACAGTATATAGACTTATCCCCAATTCTTTATATCTCACAATTTCCATCTATCTCTTCCAAAAAAACTCCAAATTCCATTTCACCCTCAACAATGTGCTCCTCACAGACATTAACTAGCATTCCTTTTGCAATGCACATGCTTGTTCCCATGCATTCATGTGTAAGAGAAACCTTTGTACATATGAATCTAACCCTATCTTGGGGAATATTTATGGCATGATCATGAAAATGAGGCTTCAAAACTGATTCTAGCCAAATCTCATAATATTCCAATGCACCCCCTAATGTATGCTCAAATCCTGTTGGATGTGTTAGAGGGGCATCATGTTTTAACACCTTCTCAATTTTAACCACTATGCATCCTTTATTTACCATATTTCTATGCACTTTATGCCCAATCTTTGTATTGAATATGGAGCCCTCACCCAACTTCAATCCATGTTGCAGAAGATCTACCTTGTCTTCAATAGAAAATGTAGAAGAGACATTTGCACCTATAAACGAATGTAAATAAGGTTAGTATTTACTCAATAAAACATTTACTATACTATTAATAATATTTAACACATGCCTCAATATTTTGATTTACCTATGTTGTGTCTCAAATCTATGATCTTCCATGGATGTATGTCTTCTTCATTAACATCCTCATCAATCAAATGTGGTTGAGTGATACCAATTATCAAATTGTAACATAACCTGCATTAACCCTTTCTCCGACATAATAAGTTCTAGACTCTACAGATTCGAGCCTTCCTAGCCCAATGACCTGATCATTAATAAGGAGATCAACATAGTCCCCTTTTGCCAAAATTATATTTTACATTGTAGCTTGTATCAATTTTGTAACAAAAATTAAATCGTAACATGTAATTAAAAGGTTGAACCATGTAAAGTGTGACTTTATATTTTCGCAAAAACACAACTTACAAAAAAGTAATATAGATGCAATAATTTAAATAGTATGGTAGTCATATTGTATGTAATGAAACATTGTTTCCCACCATCTAGTGCCTACTACCAAAAATTACTTTACATACAAATTACACAAAAATATATATATATGAAGACTGGGAAATTAGAGATGTAGATGGTATCATAGAATGAAAAATATAACCTCATATCAAACCACCAAGTTCCTATTTAACTTTAGAAATGACACTTGTAGTCTTGATGCATGTGTATGAATAATGATCATAAGAAATTTATAGAAGTTGAAGAACCAAAACATGGTCCTTTGGAACATATAAGAAATTCCAAGATCGATGCTACATAAGATGTCTAAAATCCCCATGAGAAGGAGAAATTATATTTATTTTTCACTTAGTGAAGATGTTTGATGTTTGAACTTGATAATCGAAAGCCAAACTAGAGATTTTCTTCCAAATAAAAGTTTTGGTACAGTAAATACTAGATAATTCTCATTTTTATTCTAAAATCAAAGAAATTACATTGGAAGAAAAATATAGTATACCTCAATAAGACATTTATTCATAAACTTCAAAATTATACAAAGCTCACATTATTCTCCATGGATCAAATAATTATGATTGGATTATTGTGTTTGTGCCAAAAGAAAAGCTATATTGTTATCTTTCCTTCCAACTCAAGCACAAATGTAGAGCCAACAATAACATATATTTATATACGATTATTTTGCACTATCATTGATCTTCATAAATTGTTCCAAATTCAATAAAAAGGCACATCAAAAGCTATAACTCTAACCATTGTGATTATTTAAACAATGTCACTCCTATAGCATTGGTTTCATAAGTGTAATGGTGTCTATAAGAAAGTTAGTAATCACTATGTATCCTTCTTGCATAATCACAAATGCACTGCCAAGAATTATATCAGAGTACTAACCTTGGTGAGGGTGAAATTTTGATAGTTTTCCTTTTGGCACAAGAACAAAGATCTAGTGCATTCTATAATTCCTTCTAACACAAATACAATCACATTTCCAACAATAATTTTGCATTGCGAAAAAAAAAAAAAAAAAAATTAACACATGCAATATTTACTTCTATCACAAACACAAACACATTTTCAACTGCAAGATGAAGGAAATTTAACACATTCTAACCTTCCTTCTAGCATGACGATAAACATATTTCTAATAACAACATTGCATTATGAAGGAAATATAATGTGCTAGCTTTCCTTCTATCACAAGTAGAAGCCCATTTCGAACAACAACATTGCACCTCAAATGAAAGCTAACAATCAATATCATTCCTTCTACTACAAACATAAGCATATTGCTAGAAGCAACATTACATGGTCAAATAAATCTAGCACATGCTAGATTTCCTTCTAGCACAAACACAAGCACATTGCCAATAACAATATTATAAGGTGAATGAAATCCACCACACGCTAAATTTCCTTATAACGTAAATAGAAGCATATTACTCACAAAAACATTGTAAAGTAAAAGAAATCTTACACATTCTAGAATTTCTTCTAGCACAAACACAATCACATTGTCAAAAACAACATTGCAGGGTGGAAGATATCTAGCATACGCTTGATTTACTTCTAACATAAACACAAGCACATTGCCAACAATAACATTGTAGGGCAAATGAAATCCAACGCATGATAGAATTCCTTCTAGCACAAACACAAGTACATTTCCAACAATATTGCATTGAAAAAGAAATCCAATGCAAGTTATATTTCATTCTAGCACAAATACAAGCACGTTGCCAACAACAATATTGCATTGCGAAAGAAATCTATTGCATACTAGATTTTATTCTAGTACAAACACAAGTACGTTTCTAACACCAATAGTGCATTGCAAAATAAATTTAGTGCATGTTAGAATTCCTTCCACCATACACAAACATATTGCCAACATCAATATTGTAGGGTAAAAGAAATTTATCTCATGCTATATTTTCTTCTATCACAAACATAAGCATATTTCAAATAACAATATAGCAAGGTGAATTAGATCTAACATGCTATTTGTACTTATATCTCAAACACAAACATGTCACCAATAACAACATTGCAAGGTGAATGAAATCTAACACATGCTAGATTTCCTTCTCTCGCAAACACAAGCACATAACAATATTGTAGGGTGAAAGAAACATACCACATATTAGATTTACTTCTAGCTCAAACAAGCATATTGCCAAAAACACCATTGCAAGACAAAAGAAATCCGGTGTGTGATAGATTTCCTTCTAGCACAAACACAAACACATAACATTGTAGGGCTAAAGAATCTAGCGCATGCTAGATTTTGTTATAGCAAGAACACAAACATATTACCAACAACATTCTAGGGCAAAAGAAATCTAGCACATACTAGATTTCCTTTTAGCACAATCACAAGCACATTGCCAATAACATCATTGTAAGGTGAGGGAAATGTGACGCATACTAGATTTCCTTCTAGCACAAACAATTGAATTGCAAACAACAACATTGCAATGCGAAAGAAATCTAGTGCACACTAGATTTCCTTCTAACGCATATACAACCACATTGTCAATAAACTCATAGAAGGGTGAAATGAATCTAATGTATGCTAGATTTCCTTCTCGCACAGACACAAACACATTATAACATTTCTAGATAAAATAAATCTAGCACATGGTAATATTTACTTCTAGCACAAACAAAATCATATTGCCAACAACCACATTGCAGTGAAAAAAATCTAGTGCATGCTAGATTTCTTTGAGCCAAAATAAAAGCATGTTGTCAATAACAACATTGCAAGGTGAAGAAAATCTAACACGTGTTATATTTACGCATAGCACAAACACAAGAAAACAACAATATTTTTGCCAAACAAGTAGTTCAACAAGACATGAGTAAAAAGGCCTTATAACTCCCTTTATCAAACATTGCCACTCAACATCTGGAATTTTCAAAGTACTCATAAAACCTTCAATAGATGGAAGTTGATTAGGAGATAGTCTTTTAGGCTTCCCGTGGCCAAAATGAATAAACTTTATCGGTATAGATCTACAAGATCCCACTCACAACTTGAGCAACAAATAAGTCCACACATGAAGATAAAGGATCCTTTCTAAGTCTTTGAAATTCCACCATTAATTCCACATAGGAATCGCGAACAAAAGCCATCAATTCCTTATTCCAAGAGGCAATAAGTTGATTGTGTGTGTCATGTTTATTTCCTAAAGCAGTTACGAAGGCTTAATTTTCAAATAGATATCACCTTGCATTGTGGCATTTAAGAAAACATACAATGATAGTCACTAGCATGCTGACTGAGAAATTCAATGGAAGGGGGGATAAGATGCAATTATCTAAACAAACCCTCATAGTTTTTCCATTTTGGGAAAAATTTGTAGCAACACCAGCAATTTGAGCCAAGTTGTAAGACATATACCTCCTATCCAATGCCACAATTGTCTATCTGGAGCCAAGGGTAATGGCAACATGCCATTTGTCAGTAATTTCGCTCCCATATTCAACTATGCATACATTTATAGTATGAAATTTTGTCGCAACACTTGAGCTACTAAATAGATTTGATATTTGAAATTTTCTCCACTTTTTTTCAGGAAATAAACTCCTTAGAATAGAAAATGTGGGACCCACAGAGACAACATATTTATGGCATGGAAATGATAATCCTGTTTACTGAGTTGATAATAACACTTGTTCAACTGACATAAAAATCAACAATACAACAAAACTATGATCTTTAAATTTGTTAAATAATCATTTTATTCTCTAATCACCACTTTCAACAGCGTCTTTTGTAGAGTTAGACTTCAAAGGAATACAAATAATTGTAGAACCAGATGAGCCCCAAGAAAGAGTTTTGCTAACAGAAAGTGGAAGAAATTGATCTTGGAACCTCCCAGGCAAATTTTTACCTCGTAAATAATACATTTTTTTCACTTGGTGATCTTGAAGGTATAAAATGACCAGGGTTCAAAGACATATTAAGGACCAAACCTAAATGATCAAATAAATAAAGAAATACATCAGAAACTATCAATGGAAGGTACATAGCAGGTAACAACTCAGTAAGCCTGAGCCATAGCTAAGGGTTTGACCTCGAAGTTTCCATGGAGGATTAAGATGGAGAATGCATATTTCCTCCATACTTAGCACAGTCTCTTCAAAAGTAATTATGAAGCAGGCCCCTCAAATTCACCTAGATTAGGTTGAAGTAAAGATTGTCATGGGTGATCCCACTTATCGTATATAATGTGTAATTTCTTTGCTTGGCATTGGTCTGCTATCTCTGACAGGTCAAACAATATAAGGTCGTCATTCCCATATCTTTGAAACAATTCAGTTATTCTAGTATGTTCCATACAAGCCAAATCTTTTGCCATTTCTTGATCTATAAATGACATATATCGTAGTGATTTTGCACCAAGTCACTTAGCCAAATCATTGCTTATAAATCAACAAAGTGTAATGGTGATTCTCTATTGTGAAGACCCATATGAAAAGTGGTGTAATGATGATAATACCAATTCAGCTACTACTAGGATACCCACTCACCTTTCCCTTTATCCTACAAAACACTCCCAGGTGTGAAATCCTTTTTTTTGCCAAGTGTTTGCTTGTCAAAGGGGAAAGTAATGAATAATTTAAATTGGCAAAATAACTTTCTTTGGGAAAAACAGGATGGAAAACATGAAGCCTCATCTCCTTACCAAGCAAGTAAGGCTAACTAGGCTTGATTGATATCCATGACCGAGGAACTATATTAGTGGTAAAATTTATTGTTTGCATTATGATTGGTGATGAACCTTGAAAGACACACGTGCTATCATCTTCAGAATGTTAACAGTTACACATCCATGGCATCTCTGGTTCTTCCAACTTTTATGACATAATTAGTGTAGTTGAAGCCTTGGAGATTTTTGGCTCTAGTGTTCTTAGAAGAATGTGGCAGGGTTAGAAGTTGGTGTCCAAGTAGTTACTCACCTTTATCACAAGCTGACCAACTGGTTTTCCTATTCTATATTACTCTCAAGATCTACTTACATGCCACAAACAAAAGAAGGTATTGTAAAAACAATCTCTCTCTGTTTCTAAAGGAAAACAATCTCTGTGAAATGACCAAAGATATTTTTTTGTTATTTTTGTAACAGTTGCCTCGAGAACATTGCCGGAGAACTCATAATCCATTACAGCATTTGAAAATGACACGGGCCACTGATTCTCAAGCATTTCTTGTTTGACAATGACTCATTATTGTTGGGCTCTTAATTGGTCCTTATTATTACCACTACTTAACATTCATTTCATCTATTTCCACTATTCTTTTATCACATTATTTACCATAATTTATTATATAATTCCATTTCCTAATCATTTATGCTCTTGTGGATAAATAATATCTGATCTCATTTATTTTTAATAATTAATGATTATTATGCATGATTTTGGTTTATTCATTCGTTATAACCTCACTCATGATTTTAGCCTCCAAGATCTCTTTCAGATTGTAGATTTGGTCTTCAACAGATAATTAGATATTCCAACTCAGGAATTCGCTGGCATAAGAAGCGACAGTTTTGCATTGGACGTTTTGGGAAAATTAAAGCAAATCTGGAAAATCTGAGACATGGGTTTTGTTCAGAACGAACCAAATCAGTTTTCCAATGAACAGTTTTCTGAAATTCAGTTTGTATTGGGAGAAAATCAAGGTTCTTCAAAGGACATATTTGCAGATTTGTTGTTGCGGCCGTTTTCCAGAATTTCCCAAATTGTAATAACCAAATTCGACTTGTTCTAGCTGAATCATGATGGAAAAATCTCTAAGATCTCATCTTGAATATTAAGATCAGTTTGTTGCAAGTTTCATTTGGATGTGTGTATATTTAAAAGACACAATTCAGAGAGAGGGGGGAGCTAGCTGATGTAAGAATTGAGTCTTGTAACAGTGGAACTCTTGTTAATGAAATTTCCAGACTTCTGATATTTTTCTCAACATGTGAGTTGAGCACAGCCCTGACCAGAGAGTTGGGCCCACTCTTAAGATTGTAACCTTGCTCCTGCATATACCTTGTGTGTTACCTTGAAAAGTGTACGCACCCAGATTGATGAATTAATGTAGGAAATGGGATTGAATAATTTGTTCATACTTGGACACCAACATTTTGGCGTCGTTGTTGGGGAAGGATAACAAGGTGCAAGACACGATTTGTATCGACCAAAGGGTCAATCTCTCGTCCTGGGGAGGGAATCGTCCTTTGACACCCTACTCCAGGTCTTGAGCGTAGTTATTTTTCCTGCATTTTTGCTTGTTTTTATTTTATAGGATCCACTCTCTCGTCTTGGGGAGGGAAAGAGTTCTCTCACCCTACTCCAAGTCTTGAGCTTAAAATTTTTCCTGCATTTTTGTTTGTTTTGATTTTGGAAAAACTAATCTCTCGTCCTGGGGAGGGAATGGTCCTTTGACGCCCTGCTCCAGGTCCCGAGCTTTAGATTTCCTTGTGTGCATTCTTTTCTTGTTTGGTTTCTTGTCCTGGGGAGGGAAGGGTCTTTTGACACCCTGCTCCAGGTCTTGAGCTTTAGATTTCCTTTCAAATTGTTTTTTTGAATAACTAGGAAGAAAAAGGTAGAAATTTGAAGAAATCTTATCATTTCACTCAAGTGGTGATGTAAGCACCACCCATTCCACTAACAAATTGACAGGAATATCTGAAGGAGGAACCTCAAAGTAGCACATGAAGAACATCTTCTATTATGGTAAGAAATGGCTCACATTGTTACTTTTGAATTCCCTATCAGCGATCTAGGAGGAGTGACACAAATGCACATAATTCCTCCATCTTCTCTACCAAATTTTCATGGTTTGGATAATGAGGACCCAGATACATTCTTATTTGAGTTTGAAGTACTTTGTAGAGGATATGATTATTGTACTAATGATCAAAGGTTGAAAGTGTTTCCTCTTACTCTAAAAGGAGCAGCTCTCTGATGGTTCATGAGCCTTGGTGGGAACTGCATCAAAACATGGGAGGACATGAAGAATGTATTCTTGGAGAAGTACCAAGACTATTGCAAGGCCAATGAAGATATTTTTAGTATGATACAAGGGGAAGATGAAATCTTGGAGGACTATTTGGAGCGATTTAAATACAACCTTCAAAAATCAAGGCATAAGCATTTGGAAAAAGAGATCTTAAAAACACTCATTATTAAAGGATGAAATTTTAGAAATCTTAAATATGATAGGAAAATGTAACGTTTTTCAGCTATCATATGATGATGTTTGTGATTTATGCATAAGGTATTCAAGAGGAATATCCAAGGCTGGTAAGAATTCTAGAGAATTTTCTTCTTTCCTTTCCAAATATGCTACAAGAACAAGAGATATAAGAGATGAAATCAATTATTTATTTGAACATTTTAAAGTTGATTTTATTAGCTTTGTAAATTCATAATTGCATGTTTTGAAGGTTAAGAAAAGTCAAGCAGAATTTAAAGAAGTGATTTTTCCTCAATGCCAAAAGGAGCATCCCATGGATAGTTTCTCTTTCCTACCTGGGATGAAAACAGCATTTCCAAGAGATGGAGAAGCTGTAGCAATTTCACAACCATTGAAACCTTTGCCTACATGTATGTTTCAAAACACTTCCTCTCCATTGTCTTACTGGCATAATCTATTATGGAATACTCATGTGTTAGGGTGGCCATGCCAATCTCAATATAACCCCCATCAATCTTGTCCACAAGTTTGGCATGGTTCATCCTATAATTACATGACTACTCTCCCTCATCTTGTAGCACAAAAATAGCATCCATATTCTTTTCCATCTTTTCAAGAACACCTTGCTTGCGTATCAAAATCATCCACACATCCTAATCAACTACACCATCAAAATCCTCCATGCGCTACACAATATCCTGCTCAACTCATTCCACACCCTCACCATAATAAGCTAGTACAACATGCTTACAGTGTTGAATTGCAAAATTTACCTACCCTTCCCACCCAAACTATCTTGCATACGCAATTGCAGAAAACTTATATCGAGATTGGAAATGTTCAAAATCAAAAAATTGTAGAAGCTATGGAAGAAAAGGAGGTTTCTTCTTGTTTGGGTCAACAAGTTGTTTTAGAAACTCAAGAACTTCATGATATGACAATTATGGGAAATCAAGAAAGTAAAGGATATATTGAAGATTGGTTTCACTCCATCAGTTGTTTGCAGCGTCACTCCATACTTCAATAATTTTTGACACAATATTTTCAAGGGAGGTTGGTCTCTCATACCCTAGTATTTATTGACAAACATTTCTCAAATTTGGGTGTGTATACACTTGAGGCCTTATTTCTAAAATGGCTCCATTGGAAGTACTCTTATACGTAAGTATGCTTTACTTTTCAAGGTAGAATAGGTTAGTGTACAAAATAGAATAAATAAGTATATAAATAATTTTTGTTATATGTAGAACGAGTTGTGTTTGCTGCAACTTGCTGAGTATATCAATATCAATGGTAAAATTTTGAATTTAATTGTGTATGTAGATGTATTATATTGAAAAAAATATTTCTACAAACACTCATCATCATTTTGAAAAAAAAAAAAATTATCATATCTTAGGGCATGTGGGCTTGATAAAACCACTGAAATCACAGTCGGTACAGTCATGTTTTGAGGAACAAAATGGGCATATTTTCAAAACCTATTTCTATCCTAAGTATCCCTTTATTTCTACTTTCTAATCCAATTTGAATCACTCAATTTGGATTTGAAATGAAAAAGTTATGACCAAAACATTGACAGTATGTCGAGTAGGCAGCTCAGGAACAGAGTTGGGACAGTCCATTTTTGGAGGCCTAAATGACTAGATTTTTGAAACTTATTTCTATGGTATATCACCCTATTAATCTAGTTTACAATGCAATTTGAATCACCCGATTTCAATATTGTATGAGAAAGTTATGACCAAAATATTGACTGTTTATCGTAAATCAGCACCTTTAAAACTCTGTTTTTCCGACTGTTCCTTCGCACATTTGACCCATAAATTCTTCATGATTTCAAAACCTGTTTCTATTGGATATATTTACATGAATCTACTTTAATCTCCAATTTTAATCGGTTCAATCTGTCATCAAATGAAAAATTTATGCTTAAAATATCAACTGTTGGTCTAAGTTGGAAAATCAAAAATGACTATGTTATGCAGGTTGTTCTAAGTAAATTTTACATATCATATCATGGAATTTTTAAAACCTATTTCAATTGGAGATATTCCTATTAATTCACTTTCATTTGGCTTTGGAATCACGCAAATCAGACGAAAAACAAAGAAGTTATGATTAAAATATTGTTGGTTAGTATGGTTGGCCACCGCTGTCCTACAAGTAATAAATTAACACTACTTTGTTATTTTTTTTCCATGGATTTGTTTTACAGAGTAACTACTTGTTAATTTTTTTCATATTTATTGGATTTAGAGAGCCCGATCACCTCTCTTCTTCCATGATTACATGTTTTATTACAGGTAGACGCTCGTTTTTTGCAAGTCCGAGGAGAATAAAGGAGGTCAATTTGTTTTTGAACAAGTGATTATTGAAGGCAATGATAATGAAATAATAGATTTTCATCCCAGCATCTATTAAGAAATCTAATATCATATAATTTTGATTCTTTCGAGGTGCCATGGAAATTGATCATAAGAGTTTGTTACAAATTATTCCTATTATTTCTCACCAACAACATGAAGACTTTTTCATTACCTAATGGATTCATAACAGGAGAAATGGAGAATTGATTTTCATTTGAAGATCCAAGTCATTTTCGCCAAAACATTTTTCCATTCATTTACCATTGACAGATTGTTGTTTCTTGAAACAGATTGATATTCTCTTAGGAACAACATTGCTACAATTAAAATCATAGCCGTTGCAACTTGAACTATTTATTTATTTACTATTTTTTTGGTTTCTTTTCTGATTTATTTTATGATGTTGTTTTTTTTTTCTCAAAAATAAATGAAGGAAGTTCTCAGGTTTCATGATGTTTCTCCATATTTATCCATTTGTTCCTGAGTCTTATCAATGTATGGTTTCCTCAGATCCATTGGGTGTTGTTACTCTGCCACTGCTGTTACTCCCAAAAAATTTCTAAGTGTTGGATGTTGTTACTCCTTGGGTGTTGTTACTCTGCCACTGCTGTTACTCCCGAAAATATTCTAAGTGTCGGATGTTGTTACTCCTTGGGTGTTGTTACTCCGCTAGTGTTGTTACTCCGCCGGTGTTGTTACTCCACCGGTGTTGTTACTCCATCACTGTTGTTACTCCGCCAATGTTGTTACTCCGAAAATATTCTAAGTGTCGGATGTTCTTACTCCTTGGGTGTTGTTACTCCGCCAGTGCTGTTACTCCACCAATGTTGTTACTCCATCATTGTTGTTACTCCGCCAGTGTTGTTACTCCATCAGTGTTGTTACTCAGCCAGTGTTGTTATTCCGTCGTTGTTGTTACTACATCGTTGTTGTTACTCTGCCGTTGTTGTTACTCCGCTAGTGCTGTTACTCCGTCGGTGTTGTTACTCTGCCACTGCTATTACTCCACCAGTGATGTTACTCTGTTGGTGTTGTTACTCAGCCAGTGCTTTTACTCCGTCACTGCTGTTACTCCACCGCTACTGTTACTCTACTGGTGCTGTTACTCTGCAAGTATTGTTACTTCGTTGGTGCTGTTACTCTGCTGGTGTTGTTACTCCCGAAATTTTTCTAAGTACTCGGTGTTGTTATTCCTTTGGAGTTGTTACTCTTTCAATAATGTTACTCCTCCAGTGCTGCTACTCCATGGTGAAATATTTTCTAAGTACCCAGTGTTGTTACTCTACACATGTTGATACTCTACCAAGGTAAGTCTTCAGGTACGTCCCTAATCAACTCCGTGTATTTGATTGATGTTTCAATTATGAATGAGGATGGTCATATCTTAGTTGGGGGGAGGTGTTGCATCTTATATAAAATGTATTATGTTTAATATCAATGATGTCATGTCATCATTGTTATTAAAATTTCACGTCAACTCATACATCTCACGATTATTACCACCATAATCCATAACAATCCGTAACCCCCACTTATCCACACACATTGGAACTTGAATCATGCACGACGACATTAACTTGGTGAATGGGGAAATACATTTAATTGTCTAGGTCCTCTTTGACATAGTGATTGGGTAGTCAATTTATCTTTGTTTATCTATAAACATAATTTTATTTTTTTTAAGGAATAATTATGAAAAGATGATTACATCATGGAAACTTTCAACTTTCCTAATTTGTCAAGTCCCTGATCTTGTAAAATTTATGATGATGACCACAAAATTGCACTTAAATCTTTCCATCACTATCTAATGAATTATTTCTCAAACCCCAATCTTAACAAAGCAAAATATATTTATCAACAGTCATTTGAAGGTTATTAGTATTTGAGAAGCAAAATTACCCGAGTTGAAAATAGTTACTACAAAACATTTTACGCCATCCCTAGCTCTTAAGGAGTTGGCTTGCCACCCCATCTATTAAGTGATCTTTTGTTGATTAACAATAACCATAGTTAAATTTTAAAACATAAATAGTCAACTGGAGGATAGGAGGTCTCATCACGAGCCAACCTACCATGATCATAGGTCCTAATAGAGTGACATTACCACTACTGGTCACCAAGCCGGGGTAATGGCCTTCGGTCATAAAACTGAAGGACAAGAGGTCTCATCACGAGCCAACTTGTTCACTTTTGTTAGTTCCCGTGAATGGCATTGTTATTAACTGGTTACCAAGCCAGAACAATGATCTTCAGTAGACATCTAAGTAAATTGAAATGCTTTTGTAACTATGTACTTATTTCTAATAGATGGGACACTAGCATCTCAATGGGTTAAAAAGGCATCCCTGTCGAGGCTATGGACGCCTGCTGGCAGCAGTGGCCATGCCTATGGTATAGAAGTTAATTCAATACTATGATCTACTTGGTTACCTTGTTTTCTCAAAACTAACTGCCGATAAAGCCATTGTTGCATATATAAGGTTTGCTAGAACTCATGGTTCATGGGGTAATATTTAATCAGTTCTTAGATAATGGTGGTTATGGTTTATATCTATTATTGAGTCATAAATATTTACTTTACATGTTAGGGATGAAACTTTTAGGATATTTGATATTTGACATTTTGTATCATCTAATCTATCATTCCTTTATTCTACAAGTTTCATATCTTTAACCAAAGATAGTTGCTTTACCCAATCAATCTCTATTTAATCCTAGCTTAACAACACTACTATTATTTTGGGGAAGGATGAAGAGGCCTAATTCTGATTTTGAATCCTGATGAATTACTGACTGAGGATACTCATGAGATGTGCTATAGAAATCTTGATGACAGGGAAACTAATCAGTTTGGGGGAAGGAAATCTTGTTACACTTTGTGATTACTTTCTTTGAGCTTGCATGGCTTCCACCTTTCACATCACTTACACAAGCTCAACCTACATTAGCTTCAAAAATTTTCAATCCATAGATATCATTCCACGTTATTTTGTTGAAAGCAACAATTGAGGTGAAATAACATGAGTGTTTGATTTATTAAAAGTTTAGGAGAATGTCATAAAAAAAACCATTGAGCATTATTCACTCATATTTTTCAAACCATTATTTCCCCTACTTTATACAGAGGCATTGGGTTGCATGTGGGCATGCAACATATTCAATTTGGGGGAATGTTGGGCTCTTAATTGGTCATTATTATTACCACTTCTTAACATTCATTTCATCTATTTCCACTATTCTTTTATCACATTATTTACCATAATTTATTATATAATTCCATTTCATAATCATTTATGCTCTTGTGGATAAATAATATCTGATCTCATTTATTTTTAATAATTAATGATTATTATGCATGATTTTGGTTTATTCATTCGTTATAACCTCACTCATGATTTTAGCCTCCAAGATCTCTTTCAGATTGTAGATTTGGTCTTCAACAGATAATTAGATATTCCAACTCAGGAATTCGCTGGCATAAGAAGCGATAGTTTTACGTTGGATGTTTTGGGAAAATGAAAGCAAATATGGAAAATCTGAGACATGGGTTTTGTTCAGAACGAACCAAGTCAGCTTCCTATTGAGCAGTTTTCTGAAATTCAGTTTGTATTAGGAGAAAATCAAGGTTCTTCTAAGGACATATTTGCAGATTTGTTGTTGCGGCCGTTTTCCAGAATTTCCCAAATTGTAATAACCAAATTCGACTTGTTCCAGTTGAATCATGATGGAAAGATCTCTCAAATCTCATCTTTAATATTGAGATCAGTTTGTTGCAAGTTTCCTTTGGATGTTTATATATTTAAAAGACACAATTCAGAGAGAGGGGGTAGCCAGCTGATGTAAGAATTGAGTCTTGTAACAGTGGAACTCTTGTTAATGAAATTTCCAGACTTCTAATATTTTTCTCAATTTGTGAGTTGAGCACAGCCCTGACCAGGGAGTTGGGCCCATTCTTCTGATCAGGTGTTGTGCGTGTGTCCTTTTTATGTATGTTGTTTTACTTGTTGTATTTTCTTTATTGCTGTTACAAATTTCCATAGATTGTTGTGAATGCTTTTCTTTATGCAATTTAGTTTTCATTAATGTTACAGCGATGCTTTAATTTCTTAGTCACGAACCCTTGGTCAATGTAAGATTGTAACCTTGCTCCTGCATATACCTTGCGTGTTACCTTGAAAAGTGTACGCACCCGGATTAATGAATTAATATAGGAAACAGGATTGAATAATTTGTTCATACTCGGACACCAACAATTATGTCTACACAACACCTTGATATGTAAAATAATCAGTTCAAACTCCATATTGGCCATGATATGATGGATAAGATATGACACATGGAAATTGATACTATGCAAATCCCATGATAATGACTACAATTCTCATCTATAACATATTTGTACTGTTGTAACCTCGTAGTATAACATAATTCAGATTTCATTAACTTCGTACTAATCAAGCTTGCACCTGTGATTATTATTTGAAGCAGTCTGAACTATAATCTAGCCAGAGATAGCTTGCTCCTATAATACGACCTTATCTCAGTGCCCTGAAATCAGTATCTATGATATATCTCCTTAGATCTGGGTTATAAATTGACAAGAACCTTGCATAGAAGTAACATTGACAAGGTTAAGTCTTTAACACAGTAAACCCTGTAGTTGTTGGTATATGATATAAATATAAATGACACAATCCTCAGGATGAATATAAATGACAGAAGCATCATATGGGGTTCAAGTTGATCACACCCTTGTATTGTGTCAATCTTTGAAGATCTAATTTTATTAGTTGAAATACCTCTGTGGCTCAAATCTGAAGAATATAATTTGAGGTAGTATGTCCTAAGCTTTTCATCTTGTGAAGATCACCCTTGGAACACTATGATGATTACCTTGTTCACTTGATCATCCATAATTGATTGGTGGCTTACTACTATTGAATATTGCTATATCCCTTCTGGAGATTGAAATATCAAGTCATTGTCTCTAAAGCAATAGCTCGAAAGGTCACTTCAATTGCTTCTCCAAATATTCTATTGACAATACTTCCAGATAGTTACATTTGTTGAGAGTAGGTGTTATATGCATTTTTCAAAGGCTGAGAATTGTGAAAGTCTTGACATTGAGATCACTATACATGAGTCAGTACTACTGCATACACAATTGTGAAATAACGATTGCAGGGTAGTACAATGCACATCAAGATTGAGAGTCGATGTTCTTGGTGGTGCCTAGGGTTTGTCTTTGAGTGAGATTTGTCAAAATTCAGTATAGTTGATTTACAATATTGATAACTCATATGACAAGATGCATGTGGAAGAAGATGAAATATGGAAGACTTGTTGATCAAAAGTTCGAAGGCTTGCTTAATAGCTTAAGCAAAACTACCAAGGTTTTCAAAGTATTTGCCATATGTCTACAACTATATAGATTATTAAAGCACTTTCTTTGATATCCTGGGAAGTCAGAATATGTTACTATTAGTATGATTATGTATGACAGTTAGGGTACATCTTGATGATGTATGGGCTTCAGCTTTCCAGAAGTACAATACCTTCATCTGGCATATTCAACCTTGAATAAAATCTATTGTTGAGATTCATAATCTGTTGAGCACTCAATATATCTCAGGGTCTATATTTGATGACAGGTGTATCTAGGTCTTTATAGTGATTAGGGATTGCTACAGAATCAGTTTCAATAGATTCCCAGAAACTGTTATTTTTTACAGTTTGCTTTTTCCTAGAAGCAAGAGTTCTAGGGCTCACATGGCAGAGATGCTTAAGTAGATTGCTCCTCAAAGTGATTTTGTTTTGATAGGACTGTTTGGTCAATTTAGTGATGTCTAAATTGCAACTTTTAAATGTCAACCCGGGGCTCGTAAGCTGATGAAGTGATGTGTACTGTATGTACTTAGGCAACTGTTTCTTAAGTTTTTGTCGTTTTTAACTTTTTAAGTTTTGTTTTCAAATCTATTTCTCCTACAGTGATGTGATGGAAATGAAATAAAGTGAGTGAAGTGTGTGTGATTGTGATGAGTTCTAGATGATTTCTTAAAACTTAAAAGTAATCTACAAGAAAGCTTTGAACAACAACTGAAATGAAATTAACTCTTAAAGGAAAAATGAAGGCATCAAATAAAAGACCAATGGCATTGGCCCAGTACCTCTACTGCTGATAAAAATGAGATTGAAAATGATATCTACATTAACTCAATTAGAAACAAGAACAACTACTTTAACTTTTCAATTAAATCTTAAGCAATGTACAATCTAAGTGACAAATCACACTACTTAATTTTCCCTTAACCTTTCTGCCTTCAGCTGGATTGATCATATAAGAAAGAGTTATGAGCAAGTTAGCAATGTGAGTCTTAAACAAAATAACCAAGCTGCACTTAAGTGATGTTCTGGCTCCACGAAAAGTTAGTTGATTATGATAAAAAGAGCCATTAAAAGATAAACAACTTGATAAGCTATGAGCAGAAAATAAAGTGCAAACTAAAGCAGTGATACTAATGGAAATCAAAAATAAAGATCAGCAGTCTAGATAAGACGATCACAAATGCCACTAGCTGCAAAAAGAGTAGAAAGAAAACTGTCCCGGGCACCTAAGAAATCTGCAAAAACACACTGATCAGTCATGGAAAAGTGCAGAAATATAAATGAGCAGAATTCAAAGTTATATACAGCTATTGTACATGATCAAAACATAGCAATCAAAAGCATTCTGTACAACTATTATACATGAACTGATAAGAAGAAATGCAAGAAATGAAAAGCACTGTACAGGCCTTAAGTAAACAGGGGCCCTCTGCCTACTCCAGCCAGCTTAAAGATCAATTACACGCTCAAATGGAGAACAGTCTTCTCATATATTACGTAGCAAAATAGAAAGTACAGTGGGGTTCAAAATTACATATCAGCAGCTAACTAATCAGCGTTCAGATACGCTTTATTTATAGCAGAAAAACAAAACTAACTTAATCACAAACTACGCTATTCTAACAGCTGTGTGAAAAACACGTAATCTAGCACAGTCCACGGATTTAGGCAACGGTCGAGGTGGGCATTAAATCTCCTGTTGGATTCGTGTTCCCCATCATCTTCGTGGCTGAGGAAGAGGCCAGCTGTGCTTCACATGCTCTAAAACCGAACACGCAGAGCCTTGCCACTGCCAATGACCTTTGTTGACTGTAGTTGCCCCCTCGTTGACCATGGGTGTTTATAACTGATTTGGCTGAGCTGGAAGGACACACACCATGTCCTTGGTTCCACGCACTTGCCCATGTGGCTCTTTTGACCGGAGGACACCTGGATCATGCCGTTTAATAAAACAGCTGCGGAAACCGGGATCAGCTGCGGAAACTGGGATCAGCTGCGGAAACCCTGTGTGAGCTGCGGAAAGTGCAGGTCTTGAACCAAAATTCTAATCCAACAACACAGTCATTAGCATAATTAATAAACCATGTGAAAGTCCTAAAATACAATGATTTAAGCAATTTGATGGAGGAAATGAGTGACAAATGAGGGAAATGAATGAAAAAGGAGGCTGAGAGGATGTGAAAAGAAGTGCAAGTCTGAGGCTCAACAAGGACTAGAAATGTCACTATGAATTAACTCATGATTTGTGTTGCTCTCAATTTAGATATTTCAAGAAAATTCTTCTCTCTTCGGCACTTCTATCATCCATGAGGGTTTTGCTTTAGGGTTTTGTTGTTGGTCACCATGGCTCGGAGGAGGGAGATCAACTCCCTCCTATAGTCAACTGGTTGTGGACAGAAGCAAGGGAGTTGGATCGCATCGCTTCAAGAAACCAACGGAGGTGGTAACAGAGGCTAAGAATACAGAAAAATTGGAAACTATCAGACCTCAAGGACAAGAAGAGAATCATGAGGAAGCTAGTAAGGAGAAGAGGACAGAGGTTAGCAATCTGAAATTTGCTACTAAGAGTACATCAGGGGTCTGTAAACCCAAGTCGACCACTATTCCTCGAGTCGTTTTAAGTGACCAGCACTGCAGGTACACAGAGACCACATGTCAGAGTATGTTACTATCTGTAAATTTATGTGGATTTCGCTGACGGAGAAGGCTTTGTAAGCATGTATAAGGAACCACTGGAAACCAAAGGGGGAAATAGACCTTCACCTTGGGTCCAAGGGCTTCTTCACAGTGGTGTTCACAAGCATAGAGGATAAAGACAAAGTGTTCGAGGGAGGACCCTATTATTACGCTTCTGTAGACCTTAATATGAGACCATGGGTAATGAACTTTGTACCATAACGAGAAACTTTCACCTCGGTGCCGGTATGGATAAGACTCTATTCCCTTCCTTTAGATTATTGGCTGCCGGAGTCTCTAGAAGCTATCGGCAACAAGCTAGGGCATTTTATTAAGATCTCAAATGCTACTCTAAGAGGCAAGTACACCTCCTTCACCCGAATATTTGTGGAAATGGACTTATCTGGGGCACTTCCGGATGCAATCATTTTAGAAGTGTATGACAAGGAATGGGTGGAAGTAGTGGACTATGAACACGTCCCATTTAGGTGTCGTAAGTGCCATGAGCACGGGCACCTATACAGGGACTGCCCATTGAACAAGCTAGGGAGAAATACGAAAGCCACTACAGGCAAGGATCCTGAAGGTTTTACTAAGGTTGGGGGTAAAGGGAAAGGAGGCAAGCGGTACCAAAAGAAAATTAATGAAGACGGACAACCGAGTCACAATAGTTTCAAGATCTTATAAGAAGAAGTCGAAAACAACGGGACAAACCAGGAATCAAAGAATATTCCCATTGAGAAGGAAATTGATACTAATATGGAGGAAATACCAGAAAACAGCAAACAAAAGGATGATATGCCAAGCATTATGGAGCTCAGTAGGGACCACGAGATGACCCCAAGTGAGGCTGAAATGGAAGACCATGAACTGCACGAGATTCTAGAGAGGTAGAATTAGATCTAGAAATGTTTCTGGAGCAAGGAATCACCAAAGGGATAGACTCTCTGCCAAAACAGGAGTATGACAGGGTTAAACAGCTCTTCCTCTGGAGATCGCAAACGAAGTGTTCTGGAGGCAAAAGGAACCATGATACCCAGGAGAATATGGGAGTGAAAACGATGGAGGATACACCGATGCATTCTTATAAGAACCCGGGTAGGAAAAGAGGAAGAAAAACACAGAATGAGCTGCTGACCGAATGTGGGAAACTTATGATTAACTCAGGTAAGATGAGGGATCTTACCATTTACTCCTTTACAAACATTTCTTAATGAAGCTTACAACCTAGAACATTAGGGGTCTAGGAAGTAAAAGGAAACAAAGAACTCTTAGCAGAAGAATGAAAGAAGAAAAATCAGATATGGTGTTTATTCAGGAAACAAAATGTTCGATGGACAAGATCAGAGAGATACACAGCAAATGGTTAATCAAGTATGAGTATCTAGAAGTTAAAGCGGATAACTCGGCGGGTGGGATTCTTACTCTATGGGATCCACAAAAACTTGGAATCCTAGATGCTGATGCTTCTAAGAACTATCTATTGCTTGTGATTAAACCTTTGGGTGATAAGGAGATCTACATGATCACTAACGTATACAGTCCTCAAAAATTAGAAGACAAACTTAAGCTTCTCACCTCCCTTGAGAATCTGAGAGAGAGATATCCTGATATGCCCTGGATTCTGGCGGGGGATTTCAATATGATCACATCCCTTACAGAGAAAAAAGGTGGTACCAGAAAACTAGGAAAAGGTTCCATTGCCTTCTAGAACTTCATGAATATCATGGGGCTAGTGGACACTGAAACAATAAATGGCACTTTTACTTGGAATAATAAGAGGGAAGGGGCTTCTCAAGTCACCTCTAAACTAGATAGATTCATAATCTCAGAGGACCTCTTTCTCAAAGGCCTTGATATGTCAGCTTCAATCCTTCCCTTCGGAGGCTCATACCACTAGCTTGTCCAGCTTGAAGCTACTTTCATGGATACACCGAGGAACAGACCTTTTAAAATTTAAAATGTCTGGCTCTCTCACCCTGACTTCACTAGAAATATTGACAAATGGTGGGTATAAGATATGCCCGTTCAAGGCACTAAAATGTTCATGTTGCAGCAAAGACTTAAACACATCAATTCTAGGCTTAAAGATTGGAACAAAAAAGAGTTTGGTAATATTTTTAAAGCCAAAAGAGAAGTTCAGCAAAAACTCCAGGAGATTAATCAAATCATCATCTCAAAAGGTTTTACAGAGGAACGGATTATTCAGGTTGACTCTCTTCAGAACGAATGGGATGATCAGTGCATGTAAGAGGAGATTTTCTGGAGACAGAAATTGAGGGTGCAGTGGATTAGAGAAGGAGAAAGAAACACGAATTTTTTTCATAGATCAACCTTGGATCACAAATCTCATAACAAAATTTCAAAACTTAAATATTCTCAAGATAAGAGCTCATCTCTCACAGAGAAATGGAATCTGTCCTAGTTCAACACTTCCTTAGCATAGCAGAGGAGCCTCTCGTCGACAAATCTTGATTCATTAACAAATTCACCAAGTTCATTCCTAAGCTTGTAACTAGGGAAGACAACCACAATCTTAACAGGCCAGTGTCTGAAGAGGAGGTTAGTGAAGTTATCAATGAGATGCAAAATGGGAAAGCTCCTGGCCCTGATGGCTTCAATGTGGACTTCTTCAAAGCTTGCTAGAAAACAGTCAAACAAGATATCCTTGATGTTGTGGAAGACTCTAGAAGATCCAAAACTATTTTGAAAGCTCTTAATGCCTCTTTCATAGCTTTGATTCCAAAGCAGGAAAAAGCTATGACACCAGACAGATTCAAACCCATAGCCTTATGTAATGTGGTGTACAAAATTATTTCCAAAGTGATCGCTAACAGACTCAAGCTTCTTCTTCCTACTCTTTTCTTAGAGGAGCAAAATAGATTTGTGGAAGGAAGATAGATTCTCAACAACATCATACAAGATCACGACATGGCACACTCTCGTAAGAGCAATAAGCAAGCTGGTATGATCATGCAGCTTGACCTAGCAAAAGATTATGATAATATAAGCTGGTCTTACATCAGGGCAATGCTAAGAGCTTTTGGCTTCAACCACAACTGGATAAGATGGGTGATGGCCCTTGTATCCACAGCCAGCTTCTCCATTCTGCTTAACGGCTCTCCCTCTAGAACGTTTATGCCTTCTAGGGGTCTCAAACAAGGGGATCCACTCTCCCCCTTCCTCTTTGTTCTCATGATGGAAGGGCTAGGCAGAGTGATCAAAATGGAAAATTCTAAAGGAAAAATCCAGGGTCTGAAACTTACTCCAAATGGTGCTGCTTCTACTCATCAACAATTTGTTGATGACACAATGTTGCAGGGCATTCCTACAGTCAAGAAAGCCAGAGCTTTCAAGAAAATCCTGAACAACTTTGCATTGGCTGCTGGTACAAAGGTAAGCCTTGACAAATCAAAGGTGTTATTTTTTAACATTAACATTGCTATTCAGAGGAACCTCACCGGAATTCTTGGGTTTCAAAGAGATCAGTTACCTTCCAAGTACCTTGGAATGCCTCTTACTGACAAACCTCTGAGCAAGGGAGTGTGGGAGCCGATAAATAGTAAACTTCACGACAAAGTCAGGAAATGGACCTGTAGGTCTTTGAATTTGGTGGGGCATCTGGTGCTTACTAAGGCTATCCTGCAAGCTATACCCATTTTCATGTTTTCAGCTCTTCCTACTCCTAAAGGAGTTATGCAACAAATCAGGAGTATTCAATGAGATTTTATTTGGGGCAAAGGGGAAGAGAAAAAGAATTGGGCTTTGGTAGCTTGGGACAAGCTTTGCAAACCTAAGGCCCATGGTGGTTTGGGGCTTCATGACCTTGAAATACTCAACAGAGTTTCGGGAGCCAAACTTTGGTGGAGGTGGCTTAAGGAATCGGCCACCCCTTGGGCCAAGCTTTGGAAGCAGAAATATGCAAATAATTGGCAGGAGAGTGATCATATCCAAATGTCAGGGCTCATCAAGGGCTCCCACATTTGGAACCTTGCTTGGGATAATAGAGCCATTGTCCAGAAGCATAGTTTCTGGGAGATCCGAGCTGGGAACCTTGCACGGTTTTGGGAGGATAACTGGTAGCAGGAACCAAATTTGTTTAGGGAAGAACTAACCGCTCTCAAAAATGACACTGACAACAAAGTTTTACTTATGGTAAGTGACTTCTAGGATCAGGTAAGGAACAATGGTAAATGGAGAATGTGGAAGGATCTTGGTTATAGTGAAGAGAGTCCTTTGAAGGCCCAGGCAAATTCTCTTGCTCTTGACTTGGAGCAGAGGAAGATTTTGGTGTCATCCTCGTCTGACCAACTGAGATGGGGTCAAAACACCAAAGTCACCTTCAACCTCAAAGAAGCTAAACACATGGCCCTAGGTTTTGGATAATCGAAACCTAGGGCCATGTGGCTTACAGGAGGAGATGATGGAACATTTACTAAACCTCTGCCCCTTCACCTCTACCTTGTGGGATTGGGCGGCCTCAGTCTTCAGGCAAACTGACAGGGACAGACTTAGCATCACCAACACTTTGAAGAATTGGAGGAAAGACTTCTCAGGTAATGAAATCATTAACAAGGCTTGGACTCTAGTTCCAGGCTTTATTATCTGGGATGTCTGGAAAGAACGCAATGGCAGAATTTTCAAGAACAAAATAGGCTCGACCCAGAACATCATTATCCAAATTTTACGATAGCTCAAAGATACAGTAGGAGCCCTTGTGTGGAAAATTCCTAAGGACCCTCCTTCACCCCAGGATGCTCACATACTGCTGCAGTTGGGTCTCCATTCTTTGGTTCCCCAAGGCACAGTCAAGGGTGTGAGCAAAAAAACAACTTGTAAAACTATCTAGCAGCCTCCTCCTCATGGTTTTTTTAAAATCAATATATATAGGGCCTCTAAGGGCAACCCAGGGATGGATGGATTTGGTGGTGTCATAAGAGATGAGCAAGGGCACATAAAGGATACCTTTCATAGTCATTTGGGGACTACCACTAATAACATAGCGGAGCTCATGGCCTTAGAGCAATGCCTGGAAATCTTGATGGAGTCAAATTTACATAGCGCCATCATTGAAGCTGACTCTCAATTGGTCATTAATGTGGCCAAGAAAATGTGTAATGGAACGGCACCTAGAGAAGTGTCGAAACATTGGAGGCTCTCGCGGGTCTTTCAGCATATTTATTCCCACTTGCGAACACTGAGAACCGTCAGCTTCATTCATGTGCGAAGAAAAGCCAATATGTTAGCTGATCATCTGGCGAATGAAGGAGTGTTATGTAAGGAAAGCTATATTCGGTACGACTGGAATTCTATACCCTCTAGTAAACTGCGTGATGATTGTCAACAACAGGAAGCCAAAGACATGGCATACTTCCAGACCATGAATAATGAGTAGGAGGAAGACTAGCAGAGTAGGAGAGAGTAGAATTCCTTGAGTCGGGTTGAAGTGCTATAGTAAATCCTGACCGTCGATCCCACAATCAATGCTTACATCATAGTTAACTACGAGGGTTGAGTATTTGGTAAAAAACGTGCTAGTTGCATTGCTGCAGGCCATGGGATCTGATGGATTTCATTATCGAAAGGCTATTTGGTTTTAAAATGGTTGAAGGTTAAGTCAAAGAGCAAACCCAAAGTTTTTATAGACCATGGTTTATAATCTATATCGGCTCCGTGAAGCGAGTAAAGTGTCGCGCAAGTTTTCGATGTGATATCATTGAGGACCGTCAGATCAAATGGGTTTTTGATCTACAGTGCAAGATCACCGTGCAACTCTGTTGATCGAAGAGAATATCAACCGTCTGATTGAAGGTAAGATCAACAGTGGAGATTGAGCGACAAGAATTGGGGAGATTGAGCGATAAGAATTGGGGAGAGAGCAACAGTCTGAACACTTAGGAATAATGACCAGGGATCTAATTTTGTTTTTGTGTGTAAGGTTTTGGGTTTTGTTGACCCTATTGTTTGTTTATCATCAACGGGTCTATCTTTTGTTGGTCTTTACACTTGTAAAGACGTGTACCATATGTAATCTTTTTTTCGGTTAATTGAAGGCTCCACTCTTACTTGACCAAAAAAAAATAGATATTTCAAAGCTATCCATCTTCTGCTTTCCAAAAACACATGCTTCAGCTCTGACACCAGGTCAAAATTGAAGCAAATTAGCATCACGTTATCACTGGAACTGGATCACATAGATCATTCAATAAGCCAAAGTACTATGAAATGAGACACTGACAATTTTGTAGGTTTTAACCCCATACAGAAATTACCTGCATACGAATTCTAAAACACAGAAAATAAACAATAGCAAGAGCATAACACATAAAACACATATACATAGAGATTTTCCCCTGGATCCCAAAACCGGGACTACCAGCTTGATTTTTCATTATGTTCCTTTCAATGTTACAATACATATTTATACATGCCGAAGCATCTAATACCATGGACCGAAAACCATCGCGTCCAAAACCAAAATTTTCTGGGGCGCTACCCTGTACCCCATAAAGTGGGGTTACGGGTACGCCTCAAACCCCCTGTGACCCCCTCCCCTGCTACACAATCGGCACAACGAAGGGGGGGCTCCACCCCCCCCCCCCCTCTAACCCCCCAGTTAATTACGTGGGCTAGTCGTGGAAAGAATATAACACAACCCAACATTCTCCCACTTGTTGTTTTCTTTCCATAGGGGGCCACAAGAGAGCTTAGTCATTTTTCTAGCCCTAAAATGCCCATTGTCTCTCTGCACCAAGAGAACTTCTCAGAGCTCACAGATTTTTTTCAATGCATCTACAGTATTTTTCAAAGTGTCCACCTTTACCAGCAACACCTTTTTGTCTTCTATCATATCCCTCACAAAGTGATACTGAACATCAATGTGATTTTTCTTTGAATGATATGCAGGGTTCTTTGCCAAGAAAATTGCACTTTGGCTGTCACAGTCTATCCTTATAGCTTCCTTTACTAACCCCATACTTGAACACAATCTCTGCAACCAAACTGGTTCCTTGCTTGCATGAGTGGCTACCATGTATTCTGCCTCTATAGTTGATAGTGCCACTACAGATTGTTTCTCACTCATCCAACTGACTGCACCTCCAAATAGGTTAAACACATACCCACTTGTAGATCTTCTCTGATCCAGATCTCCAGCCCAGTCTGCATCAACAAAGCCACGAATATCCAACACTCTGTCCAATACTGGTCTTCCTTAGTAGCACAAACCATAATCACTAGTGCCACGCAAATACCTGAAAACCCGCTTCACTGTTGTCCAATGTTCCTTCCCTGGTTTTGACATAAACCTGCTCAATACTCCCACTGCATGTGCAATGTCTAGTCTAGTACAGACCATTGCATACATAAGGCTATCGACTGCACTTGCATATGGAACACCGGACATGTCCTCTTCCTCTTCTTGTGTCTTGGGACACTATTCAGCAGATAACCTCACACCTACAGGTATAGGAACCTTCACCAGTTTACTATCCTGCATATTAAACCTCTACAATATTGTCTCAACATACTTCCTCTAGTTTAACCAGAGCTTCCTCTTTGTCCGATCTCTTTTAATTTCCATACCAAAAATTTAGTTTGCAACTCCAACATCTTTCATGTCGAATTTGGAGGAAAAATGGGTCTTCAAATCCTGGATAATTTCTTTGTCATTTCCAACCAGCAACATATCATCCACATACAAGACCAGATAAATAACATGGTCACCAATTAATTTAAAATACACACAGTGATCTGCTTTGCTTCTGGTGAAGCCAATTCCCCGTATAAATGCATCAAATTTCTGATACCACATCCTTGGCGACTGTTTTAACCCATACAAAGACTTCTTTAACTTACATACCAGTTCTTTCTTACCCTTCACCACAAATCCTTTAGGTTGCTTCATGTAGATTTCCTCTTCCAGATCCCCATGAAGAAATGTTGTCTTCACATCCATCTGTTCTACCTCAAAATCAAAAGCAACAGCAATAGATAAAAGTAATCTAATAGAAGTTACCTTGGCAACAGGAGAAAAACTATCACCAAAATCAATTCCCGACACCTGGGAATAACCTTTTGCTACCAACCGAGCTTTGTATTTCTCCACCTTTCCTTCTGCATTTGTCTTCTTCTGAACACCCATTTGCTACCAATGGGTTTCCTTCCAGCTGGCAACTCCACCAGATCCCAAGCCTCATTTTTGTGCAAAGATGCCATTTCATCAACCATGGCCTCTTTCCAGAGTTTTCCATCCTCTGAATCCATTGCTTCCTTCACAGTTCTAGGATCATCGTCAGTAACAGACAAAGAAAAATTTGAACAGAAAGCAAATGGACTATACCTTTCTGGCTGCCTTCTTTCTTGAACTAATCTTCTCACAGCCGGAGTTTGTGGCTCTTCATATTCTAATTCCTCCTCTGCTGTAGAGTCTGATTCTTCCTCCTTTAGCTCAAACTCTATCCTCTTAGGTTCCTTTGGTTAGACTTCATGTTTAATAACATCTTTCACCTCTCTGAACACCACATCTTGGATGTACACAACCTTCCTTGTTACTGGCTTCCAAAGCTTATAACCCTTTAAACCATCCTTATACCCAAAAAAGATGCACTTTTCAGATTTACTATATAACTTGGTTCGTTTCTCCTTTAGAACATGTACATATGCATCACATCCAAATACCCTTAGATGTGAAAGAGAGGGTTTCTTACCAGTCCATACCTCTTGTGGAGTCTTATCCTCTAATGCTGATGAAGGTGACCTGTTGACCAAGTGTTGAGCCTCAAACCTGCACCTTCCTATACACCCTCTCAGCCTTCTTTTTCCACTTACTTCATCCACCAAGCTATTAAAATCATTGCATTATAGTCTAAAAAGAGCTTTTTACATGGTTTTCTAACTATGCTTATGACTGTTGTTTGGTTTAGATTTTTGTTCAGACAGCTACGGAAACTTGTCAGTTTCCGCAGCCAGCACAGGTTTCCGCAGCCAGCACAGGATTCCGCAGCTATTTTGTTAAAAGCTATGCTACAAGTGTCCTATGAAGAAATGAACCACATGGGCAAGCTACAGGTGACGGGTACATGGAACGTGTCCCTTCAAATCAGCCAAATCATCCATAGAAGGTCACGGTCAACAAGGGTCAAAGGCAATGCCAACCAAGGATTTTAGTGGTGGCACGTCTCTGTTTTGAGCACGTGAACGTTTACGTGGCACAGTCCTCAGCCCACGAAGACACCGGCATACCTG
Organism: Pinus tabuliformis; assembly: GCA_031772625.1. NCBI lineage: Eukaryota > Viridiplantae > Streptophyta > Pinopsida > Pinales > Pinaceae > Pinus > Pinus tabuliformis. Next base: position 897,262,395 of record CM062820.1, on the reverse strand, counting down.
GAGATCATCCCCGTAACCTGCTACCACTCCGAAGCTTTAATAGACATGATGACAGTTACGCTAGATCTCGGCTGAGGAGATCTACGCGTCCTTGGCAACACAGTTAATAGCATAGGATTCAGTTAGTTAGTTTCAGTACTTTTTCATTATAAATAACGCGTTGATGAACTCTGTGTAGAAGCTTTTGCGATGTAATTTTTGGAACTATTTCTATTAGCACCCCACTGTACTTTGTTTTATATATGTTGTTGCTGCTTTAATACATGAGAAGACTACTTTGCTGAGCTCGTTATTGTGACTGTTCGTTGACTGGCTGAGGTGGCAGAGGGCCCCTACGCACTAAAGCCCTGTATAGTTGTTTTCATTATGTTTTTGTCTTCATAATCATTAGCTTGTATATAACACGCTGTTTAGATGTTTTTAAATTCACTACTGTTTACATGCTCACTTCCGTTTTTATAGCTGTCAGCTGATCAATGTTTTTCTGCAGGTTTTCTTAGGCAGCCCGGGCAAATTTTCATCTTTTTGATAACTATTGACATATGAGATCATCTTGTCCTTCCTGCTAACTTTCATTTTCTGAAGTTTAATTCCAGCAATGTTCTTTTTTTCAAGTTGTGATTTGCTTATTTATTTTTCTGTTACTTGGACATCATACTACTCATCAGTTTATGGTTTCTTTCTATAGTCAAGTGACTCTATTAGTAAGAAATCAGAATATTACTTATTGTAGTGTGATTTAGTTATCATATTGCTTAAACTCATTCATGATTGCTTCCCACAAGGTAGATTGAGTTGAAGGGTAAAGGATCAGAAGAGTTGAAGTAGTGTGATTAGTTTCCTTTTCTGCAATTTAATTTCTTGCCATCTAAGATATCATATTGCTTGACTTGTTCATGATTTCTTCCCACAAGGTAGATTGAGCTGAAGGGTAAAGGATCAGAAGAGTTGAAGTAGTGTGATTAGTTTCCTTTCTGCAATTTAATTTCTTGCCATCTAGATATCATATTGCTTGACTTGTTCATGATTGCTTCCCACAAGGTAGATTGAGCTGAAGGGTAAAGGATCTGAAGAGTTGAAGTAGTGTGAATTAGTTGCTTTGCTTTTAGTTTGAGTTACTTTAAGTTCAGTTTTTACTTTCTTTTTCATTCAGTAGCAAGGATACTGGGCCATTGTCATTAGTTCATTGTTTAATACATTGATTTCCTCTTAAGAATTGATTTCATTACAGTTGTTTTAAATCTTTCTTTTTGAGCACTTTTAAGTTTTGGAAAATCACTGTAGAAATAACCATCACCATCCATACTTAACTTTCATTTTCGCCATCACACATTAGGGAAAGATAAATCCAAAAACAAACTAAAAAACTCAAAAACGACAAAAGACTAAGGAAATGGTTATCTAGTACATATAGTACACTTCACTTCGTCAGTTTATGAACCCCAGATTGACATTTTAAATAGCAATTTAGAACACACTAAATTGACCAAACATTTTGGCGCCGTTGCCGGGGAAGTGAAATTAGGTAGCCAATTTCTTAAAAAAAAAAAAAAAAAAAACACAAGAAAATTGCAAGGAAGGAAAATCAATCTCTCAAAGTATGCTCTCCTCTTGCACCTAGAGTGATCTGGAGGATCAGAAAAGAGAAAGTTATTGGTTTAATAGTTTCTTAAGTATGCTCTCTTCTTTCACCTAAAGTGACCTAGAAGATCAGAAAGAGAGTTATTAGCCCGACTTGAAGAAAAATAAAAATAAAAAATGACATGCATAGAGCAAGAGACTCTAGGGGAAGGTTTTTAGCTAGAGCCAAGAGTTCAATTTTTACAACTCCTTCCACTTCAAGGAATAGACAAGAGACACCTCCATCATCTCCTAGCCCTAGGATTCCTGGAATTCAAGAAGCAGTAGTTGACTCTCCCACACCATCCATCGAATCTGAATTAGGAATAGATCCTTTCTTTTCTTCTACAAGGAGACACATTGTAATTGAAGAAGTAGAATCACCTGAGGAAGAAGAGGGAGAAATTCCTCCTCGTTGGTCATTAGTAGAAGAACCAGAGGACTCTGAAATCTCTGAGAAAACTACCATGACAGAAGAGGGAGTAAATGGATTTGGTAGAGGTAGAGGTGGAGCAGGAGGAGGAGGAAATAATGGAGGAGGTAGAGGTAACAATGGGGGAAATAGGGATGGAGATAACTCATTCGGATTTCCTATAGTCCATGAGGATTCTCGAGCAACAATGAAAAATATTTCACCATCTGTCCTCCCAAACTTTCATGGGTTAAGAAATGAAGATCCTGAAACATTTCTATTTGAGTTTGAGGTCGTGTGTCGAACCTATGATTATCTGGAAGACTCTCAAAAACTCAAATTGTTTCCTTCAACATTGAAAGGAGCAGCTTTGAAATGGTTCATGGGATTACTCACTCAATCCATTAGGACTTGGAATGATATGAAACAAACATTTTTGGATAGATACCTGGACTATTGTATGCCCACCAATCACAAGGATGAGGTATTCAAAATGGTACAAAAAGAAGACGAAAACTTGGAGGATTTACTTGAAAGATTTCAATACAACCTGAAAAGAGCAAAAATGAGTAACTTAGATGAGGAGACCTTGAAAGCCCTTCTATTAAAAGCTATTAGAGATGAATGGATAGATATTTTGAACATGATGGGAAAAGGAGATATATCTCAACTTCCACTTCATGATATAGCAGAACTGTGTGTCCATCTCTCAAGAGGAAAATCTAAAACTGGAAAAGGGCCTAGAGATCCTTCTCTCATCAGAGCAAACAAATCTGCAACTAGATCAGTAAGTAGGGCTGAGATTGGCAACATGCTTGATGAATTTAAAACTGATATCTTAGGGAGTCTTAGTGAGCAACTAGACACTCTTAAGATCCACAATAAGTAGAAAGCAGAAGCTGAAGCTTTAGCCATCTTTTGCCCAAAATGTAGAAAAAAACATGCTCTCAGGGAATGCCCCTTGGATGCAAAAGTTGTAGAAACAAGTGTGATCTGTTCAGAGAATCATGAGACCAAGGATTGTCCTTCAATTCCTGGGCTCAAAGTTGTCTTTCAAGAAGATCCAAATACAATTGAGTCTCTCTGTTTTGTTGCAAGGAGACCTTGGCAGGGGCAACAAAATCAAGGGTTTAACAACTCTATGAACTTTCAATCCCCACCAAATTGGAATCCTTGGCAACAACCTTGGTCCCAACCTCAGAATCCTTTTCAATCATGGGTACAAGGTATGCAAAATCCTTATGGGAGATTTGCTCAATTTTATCAATATCCTCCATCTTTTCAAAACCAACAAGCTCCACAACTTCCAAATCAAAACCCACAACTATCATTGCCATTTCAACAACAACAACCTTCTCAACAAAACCCAAATTCTCAACTCTTGCTTCCATTCCAACAGAATTCAAATCAACTTCCTTCTCAGCCATTGCCAAACCCCAATAATAAAAACCCTCAAAATGCTTACATGATAGAAGGTCAACAATTTCCTACCTATATGATTGTTCCTCTCAATGATGTACAACTCAGATCTGGTAGAGTTCTAGATAAACCTTCTATAGATGCCCAAAATCAAAGCATTTCTGAGGAAGAATCTCTTGAAGCCAATAAGGGTTCTGAAGCATCTCTTCAAAACCCAAACACTCAGAAAGAAAAAAAAAAGAGCTAACCCCCACAACTCCTATAGTTGAGCAACCTGCATCTTCATCCACACCTCCTTTTCCTGAAAGATTACAAATTGACAAAGGGGTGGAAAAACAAATCTTGTTGCCTGACTATGATTTTCTAGATGAATTGAAGAATGTCTGTATCAATATTCCCTTGTTACAAGCCATCAAAGAGATTCCTATTCTAGCAAAAACAATAAAGGAGTTGAGTCTTAAAAGACCAGGAAGAAAACCTAGAGACACAAGAAGAATCCACCTGGTAGGGAAAATTGCAGACATCATGATGGGAAAAATTACTATGTAGAAGTATGTAGATCCCGCTAGTCCAATTGTCAAAACACATATCAATGGGGTTGAAATTCCAAATACTTTGATTGATTTAGGGGCTGCTATCAACATTATGAGTAGACAGACTATGGAACAGCTGAAACTTCCTAATCTTCTCTTTACACCTACTTTACTGCAACTTGCAGATCGATCAATTATTAAACCAGATGGTGTATTAGAAGACATTTCAGTCTCCTTAGACTCTTGGGAATATCCAGTGGATTTCATGATTTTAACTCCCAAGAGTAATTTAGGAGGACATCCTCTCATCTTAGGAAGACCTTGGCTAGCCACAGCCGATGCTTTCATCAGTTGTAGGTCTGGGGATATGTATATTTCTGATGGTAATTCGACAAAGAAATTCAATCTGTATCCTCCAGCAAAAGCAATTACAAAAATAGGAGATAATGAGTGGGTTGATGATGAAAATACTATACAACCTGTCTTTACCATTTCTGAAGTTAGTGAAGATAGTCAAATTCTGAATACATTAGAAAATTTTGAAACATCTTCAGAATATGACCACACACAATTTCAGTTAGATTCTGACATTAAGTATCTATCATCTAGACAAATGTCTTAGTTCCGCCATTGAGATCTTTCCAGGAAAAACATTGAATATCAACAAAAATTTGCAAAGATCGCAACAGGAAGAACTAATCAAAATCTTGCAAAAACATTCTACTGCATTTGCATGGGAGTATACTGATATGAAAGGTATTGACCCTAAGACTTGCATTCATCACATCTACATTGAGGAAAACAGTAGACCAATCAGACAACCTCAGAGAAGGATGAATCCAAACCTTAGGGAGATCGTGAAAGAAGAGCTCCAAAAGTTACTTAATGTGAACTTCATTTATCCAATTTCAGATAGCCGATGGGTTTCTCCTTTGATTATAGTACCTAAAAAGAATGGTAAATGGAGAGTATGCATTGATTACAGGGAATTGAACAAAGCAACTCTGAAGGATCACTTTCCTTTACCCTTTATCGATCAGGTATTAGATACTTTAGCAGGCAAAAAGTATTTTTCATTTTTGGATGGTTTTAGTGGTTACAATCAGATTCAGGTCCCACCTGGAGATCAGGACAAGACCACATTTACCTGTCCATGGGGAACTTTTGCTTACCGAGTACTTCCTTTTGGATTATGTAATGCACCTGCAACATTTCAAAGGGCAGTACTAGGAATCTTTTCCGATCTAATCCATGATTGTGTAGAGGTTTATATGGATGATTTTACAGTTTATGGTAATTCGTTTGAAGAGGCATTAGGGAAGTTGGAAAAATTCCTTATAAGATGTAAAGAAACAAACCTATCATTAAGTCATGAAAAATTCTTTATGATGTTTACTGAAGGGATTGTTTTAGGACATCATATTTCAGGAGATGGGATTAAAGTTGATAGATCAAAAGTTGAGGTCATCTCCAAGTTGTCTATTCCAAATTGTCAAAAAGATGTTAGAAGTTTTCTTGGATTTACTGGATACTATAGAAGATTTATTGAAAACTTCACCAAAATAGCATCTCCACTCTTCAAATTACTTACAAAAGACTGTGAATTCAAATGGGATCCTAATTGTCAATCTGCATTTGAAACTTTGAAAACAAGAATATCTGAAGCACCCATTTTGAGAGGTCCAAATTGGAAACTTCATTTCCATATTTCTACAGATGCTTCAGATACAGCTCTAGGAGCTGTGTTGGGACAAAAGGATTTAGTTCCCTATGCCATTTACTACACCAGTAAAAATTTGACTCCCACTGAGTTAAACTATACTGTGACTGAGAAAGAGTTCTTAGCTGTTGTTCATGCAATCAACAAGTTTAGACATTATATAACAGGTTATGAAACTTTTGTCCATACTGATCATTCTGCAATTAGATATCTCATGAACAAACCTGTTACTAATGGCAGAGTTACAAGATGGCTTTTACTTTTACAAGAATTCAATATTATTGTGTTGGATAGGCTAGGGAAACAAAATACAGTAGTTGATTTCTTGTCTAGAATCCAAAATACTAACGAAGATTCTCCTGTAGAGGATAAGTTTCCAGATGAATATTTGTTTGCAGTAACTACTAAGACTCCTTGGTATGCAGATATTGCTAACTACTTGGTTACAGGGAAGCTACCTCCACATCTATTTCCTGGTGAAAAAAGAAAAATTATTCAGGAGAGCTCAAGTTATTCATGGATTTCTAATGAATTGTTTAAAACAGGGCTAGATTGTGTGATCAGAAGATGTGTTCGGGAAGACGAAATACCTAACATCCTCAAGGCATGTCATGATGAACCATGTGGTGGACACTTTGCTGACAAAAGGACGGCCTATAAAATCCTTTCTTTAGGATATTATTGGCCTTCCCTTTTCAAAGATGCAAAACAATATGTCAGAAGGTGTGACAGCTGCCAAAGAGTTGGGAGACCGACTCTTTCGAATGAAATGCCATTACAACCACAGGTACTCATCGAACCCTTTGAAAAATGGGCTTTAGATTTCATTGGACCCATTAATCCACCATCTAAACAAAAGAAGTATATATTGGTATGCACTGATTATGTCACTAAATGGGTAGAAGCTAAAGCATTGCCTTCTGCCACTGAAAATTCAGTTGTTCAATTTCTTTTTGAGGATATTTTTACTCGTTTTGGTGTCCCAAGAGAAATTGTGACAGATCAGGGAAGTCAATTTACATCTAACTTGATGGAGAAGCTGATGGAAGAATACAAAATCAAGCACAGAAAATCTACTCCTTACCATCCGCAAGCAAATGGCCAAGTGGAATCTACAAACAAAGTTCTTGAGAATATCATCACCAAAACTGTTCACCTACACAGAAGAGATTGGGGAGAAAGGCTCCCTGAAGCCTTATGGACCTACAGAACTACATGGAGGAACACAACAGGACATTCTCCCTATGAACTTGTTTATGGGAAAGAAGTCCTGCTCCCCATTGAGTTTCAAGTCAAGACTTTAAAGATGGCAGTTCAGTTGGGGATGAATCTATCAGAAGCCCAAAAGCACAGAATGGAGCAGCTGAATGAGCTAGATGAGATCAGACAAGATGCAATTTTAAGGACTGATCTAGTTCAACATCAAAGAGCTAAGTGGCATGACAGATATATCAAAGAGAGAAAGTTTCAAGAGGGAGATTGGGCGTTACTGTTTGATTCCAAGTTTAAAGACTTCAAAGGAAAATTTCAGACTCATTGGCTTGGGCCATATGAGATTGAAAAAGTCTTTAACAATGGAACGGTAAGAATCAAGACCATTGATGAGTTTCAAACTCCTCTCATTGTGAATGGCCACCGATTGAAAATTTATCATAAGCCACTCTCAAAAGAGGAATTTGTCAAAATGTTCCAAGAGAATTCTGCAATAAGGCTGGTGGAGAAGAATCCTTCTCCCCCATCAACCTAGCCTTTGTTTCTTTGCTAAAAAAAAAAAAAAAAAAATCGTATGGGCTTGAAAACCAATCATAGATTGGCAGTCTTATACAGAAAATATAGAGTGAAAATCAGGGACACCTGACACTCTATATTTTCCAAAAAAAATAAATCTCCTCTCCTTCTCTTGCCATCTTCACTCCATCTCATTTGCCATTTCACTTCACCTCCATCTCATTCTCATTTCCATTTCACTTCATTCCACTTCATTTTCATTTCATTCCACTCATTCCATTTCACTCCATCAATAAAAGTCCCTTCCAGGACTATTTTCATTCAGTTAGTTCTTCTCTAACTATCTTTGTGCAGTTAAGGGGGTGCTGTCTCAGTTTCCGCAGCTGGAAACCTTTTCCGCAGCCAGAAGCGGTTTCCGCAGCCAGAAACAATTTCCGCAGCCAGCATCACTCTGTTTTCAAAATTCACAGTCAACTGTTAGTGCCATAATCATGAAATGCAGGTGTAATTGAGCTAAAGACATGGGGCATCTCAAAGACATCAAAGAAGAGCAATTGGTTAGAAGCCTTGAGCTAGAAATGACAAAGTTTCCAAAGGTATGATCAAAAATCTTTATCAAATAACAATACAAGTCGTAATTATGCATAGTTATTAAACCATAACAAGTTCTACTATGTGCAATGATTTGATACGATAGCTCCACTACCACTCCTATTCCACGATATCACTCCACACACCTTGCATTCATTTTCCAACGGTCTCATGATTATTCCGAGTTTAAACTCAAGACTGACTGCACTTCTATTTATTACCCGTACTCTTGGGACGTGACCTATTGTGTTACGGCTCTTCTCAGCCGTAATTTCCACAGCCGTCTGTTGAGACGTGTAAAAATTTCATACACAATCACCCGATTCGAAAGAATCCCGCCATTATTCCACTCGTTTACCACTCGACTAATACCATACTCCTCGCATGCATCCACATTTTAAACTTGTTCACTGCTACTCACCCTCAGTTCTTCTGGTAATCTGAGTACTTCCATTCCCTGTTCTCCATTTCTGACTACAGTCACTACAGTCATCCTAAAACCCCTACTGCAGTCACTACAGTCATCCTAAAACCCCTACTGCAGTCACTACAGTCTATCCTAAACCCTGTAACAGAGCCGTTTTTTTTCTGAACCCTCACACGCAGAAGAACTCTCAGTTGGAATTTAAAGCAGCAGATGGGAAAATTACTGAGAGCCGAGCCAGAAGGACTGAAATACTTGGAGGGTTATCCTCAAACTAAGGAATTGATGAAGAAAGCCAGATGGCTACGATTTATCCAAAAGTTTAAAGGGCATAACAAGGAGGTGACCAAAGCTTTTGCGCGATCTTTTGATGGACAAACAGTGGAGATTGGAGACTTAAAGTTTACAGTGACTGAGGCCACAGTAGCAGCTGCCACAGGCCTACCTCAAGAAGGTGAAAGGTGGTTTAAAAATAGAAGTGTGGACGATCAAATATGGAGAATCATGCTACAAAACCAAGGTATGGATACCACCGTATTTACAAGAGGCATCCCTGTTCATGCACTAAAAGAGGAATGGTCTAGTTTACTGTTAGTCATCCAGAAATTTATCACGTGTGAAGGTCGTTTTGGTTCTATGTATATGTATCATGCCAGACTGATGATGAATTTCATAGAGGGTCACACTCTTAATTTGCCTCATTTTCTGCTATTAAGTTTGAAAAAGATGAGTTTTACAGTTCAAAAACACATAGGCAACATTGAACCTCATCTTTACCATCATGGATTCATAAAAATTCTTATTGAGGACCAGTTAAAGAAAACTAAGGATACTTGGGAGCAATTCTTGACAAGGAACTACTTCCAAGAGCCGTCTGAGGCCTCTGGAAGTAGTCCACCAAAGATTCCAAGGAAAAGTAGGAGGAAAGAAAAGAACATTACAGTCCAAGACTCCCCTACAATAGAAATTCAAGAAACTGTCCAAAAAGAAGAAGAAGATAGAGCTAAAAATAAGAAACAAAAGAAAGAAAAAGGCAAAAGAACCATTCAAGAAGTCTATCCATCCCCTGAGCAATTCATAGAAGAGGATTATCAACCTCTGTCAGAAAGATTAGTACACCTTCAGGCTGCTGCTATAGCCAAGAAAAAGCAAAAAAGAAAACAGAGTGCACAAGAGAAGAGTATTAGTCCATACTTAAGGAGGAGCACTAGGCTAAAAGGGAGAAGGAATAAAACCCAAGAAAAACAGTCTCACTTTATTGATTTAGGTGAAGAGACACTTCAAAAATCTCCAGCTCAGCCAAGCATTGAATCAAGTCCTCCACGTGAGGAAAGCCCTTTTCGGCCAGAAAGAGAGAGCAGTCTTCCTCCTCCACCAGATTTTGAGCCTAGTCCGAGAAAGACACCTGAGGTAGATCCTAATCAGCAAGAGGTGTATAACTACATGGAATCCTTAGAACAATCAGCTGCAGGACCGAGTACCACTTTGCCACTTGATGCACAAGTTCAGTCTTTGAAACAGGAAGTATTTGAATTAGAAGTCCTAAATAGGCATATCAAACAGGAAAATGAAGCACTCAAAGAGCAGAGTAAGGTAGACAAGATTGTCCATGATAACACTATGCTCCATTTAGGACTGTGGCAAAAGAAAAACAGGAGGCTGAAGAAAAAGTGCAAAAAGTTAAGCAGAGCATTGATTAATCTCAAGTTCAAATGTCTAGTCAAGAAACCAAGGATGATGTTAGCATCAAAGAAAAAGAAAAGAGGGCTAGATGTCCTTGCAGAAGCCTCAGAACATATGGATTAGAGGGAAATAACTAAATTTTGGTTGCATGAGGACATGCAACACCTTCACAGTGGGGGTATGTTGAGCCTCAAACCTGCACCTTCCTATACACCCTCTCAGCCTTCTTTTTCCACTTACTTCATCCACCAAGCTATTAAAATCATTGCATTATAGTCTAAAAAGAGCTTTTTACATGGTTTTCTGACTATGCTTATGACTGTTGTTTGGTTTAGATTTTTGTTCAGACAGCTACAGAAACTTGTCAGTTTCCGCAGCGAGCACAGGTTTCCGCAGCCAGCACAGGATTCCGCAGCTATTTTGTTAAAAGCTATGCTACAGGTGTCCTATGAAGAAATGAACCACATGGGAAAGCTACAGGTGACGGGTACATGGAACGTGTCCCTTCAAATCAGCCAAATCATCCATAGAAGGTCACGGTCAACAAGGGTCAAAGGCAAAGCCAACCAAGGATTTTAGCGGTGGCACGTCTCTGTTTTGAGCACGTGAACGTTTACGTGGCACAGTCCTCAGCCCACGAAGACACCGGCATACCTGGAGATCATCCCTGTAACCTGCTACCACTCCGAAGCTTTAATAGACATGATGACAGTTACGCTAGATCTCGGCTGAGGAGATCTACGCGTCCTTGGCAACACAGTTAATAGCATAGGATTCAGTTAGTTAGTTTCAGTAATTTTTCATTATAAATAACGCGTTGATGAACGCTGTGTAGAAGCTTTTGCGATGTAATTTTTGGAACTGTTTCTATTAGCACCCCACTGTACTTTGTTTTATATATGTTGTTGCTGCTTTAATACATGAGAAGACTACTTTGCTGAGCTCGTTATTGTGACTGTTCGTTGACTGGCTAAGGTGGCAGAGGGCCCCTGCACACTAAAGCCCTGTATAGTTGTTTTCATTATGTTTTTGTCTTCATAATCATTAGCTTGTATATAACACGTTGTTTAGATGTTTTTAAATTCACTACTGTTTACATGCTCACTTCCGTTTTTATAGCTGTCAGCTGATCAATGTTTTTCTGCAGGTTTTCTTAGGCAGCCTGGGCAAATTTTCATCTTTTTGATAACTATTGACATATGAGATCATCTTGTCCTTCCTGCTAACTTTCATTTTCTGAAGTTTAATTCCAGCAATGTTCTTTTTTTCAAGTTGTGATTTGCTTATTTATTTTTCTGTTACTTGGACATCATACTACTCATCAGTTTATGGTTTCTTTCTATAGTCAAGTGACTCTATTAGTAAGAAATCAGAATATTACTTATTGTAGTGTGATTTAGTTATCATATTGCTTAAACTCATTCATGATTGCTTCCCACAAGGTAGATTGAGCTGAAGGGTAAAGGATCAGAAGAGTTGAAGTAGTGTGATTAGTTTCCTTTTCTGCAATTTAATTTCTTGCCATCCAAGATATCATATTGCTTGACTTGTTCATGATTGCTTCCCACAAGGTAGATTGAGCTGAAGAGTAAAGGATCAGAAGAGTTAAAGTAGTGTGATTAGTTTCCTTTCTGCAATTTAATTTCTTGCCATCTAGATATCATATTGCTTGACTTGTTCATGATTGCTTCCCACAAGGTAGATTGAGCTGAAGGGTAAAGGATCTGAAGAGTTGAAGTAGTGTGAATTAGTTGCTTTGCTTTTAGTTTGAGTTGCTTTAAGTTCAGTTTTTACTTTCTTTTTCATTCAGCAGCAAGGATACTAGGCCATTGTCATTAGTTCACTGTTTAATACATTGATTTCCTCTTAAGAATTGATTTCATTACAGTTGTTTTAAAGCTTTCTTTTTGAGCACTTTTAAGTTTTGGAAAATCACTGTAGAAATCACCATCACCATCCATACTTAACTTTCATTTTCGCCATCACACATTAGGGAAAGATAAATCCAAAAACAAACTAAAAAACTCAAAAACGACAAAAGACTAAGGAAATGGTTATCTAGTACATATAGTACACTTCACTTCGTCAGTTTACGAACCCCCGGTTGACATTTTAAATAGCAATTTAGAACACACTAAATTGACCAAACATTTTGGCGCCGTTGCTGGGGATCGAACCAAACATTGGTCAATTTAGTGTGTTCTAAATTGCTATTTAAAATGTCAATCCGGGGTTTGTAAACTGACGAAGTGAAGTGTACTATATGTACTAGATAACCATTTCCTTAGTCTTTTGTCGTTTTTGAGTTTTTTAGTTTGTTTTTGGATTTATCTTTCCCTAATGTGTGATGGCGAAAATGAAATTTAAGTATGGATGGTGATGGTGATTTCTACAGTGATTTTCCAAAACTTAAAAGTGCTCAAAAAGAAAGCTTTAAAACAATTGTAATGAAATCAATTCTTAAGAGAAAATCAATGTATTAAATAGTGAACTAATGACAATGGCCCAGTATCCTTGCTACTGAATGAAAAAGAAAGTAAAAACTGAACTTAAAGCAACTCAAACTAAAAGCAAAGCAACTAATTCACACTACTTCAACTCTTCAGATCCTTTACCCTTCAGCTCAATCTACCTTGTGGGAAGCAATCATGAACAAGTCAAGCAATATGATATCTAGATGGCAAGAAATTAAATTGCAGAAAGGAAACTAATCACACTACTTCAACTCTTCTGATCATTTACCCTTCAGCTCAATCTACCTTGTGGGAAGCAATCATGAACAAGTCAAGCAATATGATATCTTAGATGGCAAGAAATTAAATTGCAGAAAAGGAAACTAATCACACTACTTCAACTCTTCTGATCCTTTACCCTTCAGCTCAATCTACCGTGTGGGAAGCAATCATGAATGAGTTTAAGCAATATGATAACTAAATCACACTACAATAAGTAATATTCTGATTTCTTACTAATAGAGTCACTTGACTATAGAAAGAAACCATAAATTGATGAGTAGTATGATGTCTAAGTAACAGAAAAATAAATAAGCAAATCACAACTTGAAAAAAAGAACATTGCTGGAATTAAACTTCAGAAAATGAAAGTTAGCAGGAAGGACAAGATGATCTCATATGTCAATAGTTATCAAAAAGATGAAAATTTGCCCGGGCTGCCTAAGAAAACCTGCAGAAAAACATTGATCAGCTGACAGCTATAAAAACGGAAGTGAACATGTAAACAGTAGTGAATTTAAAAACATCTAAACAGCGTGTTATATACAAGCTAATGATTATGAAGACAAAAACATAATGAAAGCAACTATACAGGGCTTTAGTGCGTAGGGGCCCTTTGCCACCTCAGCCAGTCAACGAACAGTCACAATAACGAGCTCAGCAAAGTAGTCTTCTCATGTATTAAAGCAGCAGCAACATATATAAAACAAAGTACAGTGGGGTGCTAATAGAAACAGTTCCAAAAATTACATCGCAAAAGCTTCTACACAGCGTTCATCAACGCGTTATTTATAATGAAAAAGTACTGAAACTAACTAACTGAATCCTATGCTATTAACTGTGTTGCCAAGGACGCGTAAATCTCCTCAGCCGAGATCTAGCGTAACTGTCATCATGTCTATTAAAGCTTCAGAGTGGTAGCAGGTTACGGGGATGATCTCCAGGTATGCCGGTGTCTTCGTGGGCTGAGGACTGTGCCACGTAAACGTTCACGTGCTCAAAACAGAGACGTGCCACCGCTAAAATCCTTGGTTGGCTTTGCCTTTTACCCTTGTTGACCGTGACCTACTATGGATGATTTGGCTGATTTGAAGGGACACATTCCATGTACCCGTCACCTGTAGCTTGCCCATGTGGCTCATTTCTTCATAGGACACATGTAGCATAGCTTTTAACAAAATAGCTGCGGAATCTTGTGCTGGCTGCGGAAACCTGTGCTGGCTGCGGAAACTAACAAGTTTCCGTAGCTGTCTGAACAAAAATCTAAACCAAACAACAGTCATAAGCATAGTCAGAAAACCATGTAAAAAGCTCTTTTTAGACTATAATGCAATGATTTTAACAGCTTGGTGGATGAAGTAAGTGGAAAAAGAAGGCTGAGAGGGTGTATAGGAAGGTGCAGGTTTGAGGCTCAACACCAGGTAACATGCAGTATCCACCACCTCTGCCCAGAATTCCTGTCCTAACCCGGCACCACTAAGCATGCTTCTTGCCCTTTCCATTAACGTCTTGTTCATTCTTTCTGCAACTCCATTTTGCTGAGGTGTAATTGGAGTAGTCTTCTGTCGTGATATACCACACTTCTTACAGAATTCTTCAAATTGCTTGCTACAAAACTCTCCACCATTATCTGTCCTCAGCACCTTTATCTTCTTCTCTGTCTGATTTTCCACGAGAGATTTAAATTCTTTAAACCTGTCAAAGACTTCAGATTTATTCTTAAGGAAATATATCCATGTATTCCTTGAGAAGTCATCTATAAATAATACATAGTACACAGACTTACCCAGTGATGGAACCTTCATAGGTTCAAACACATCACTGTGCACAAGCTCTAATATATGTTTCGCCCTCTTACTACCAGAGGGGAAACTCACCCGATTCTACTTCCCATATACACAATTTTCACAGAAATCAGAATCTAGAGAGCTATTACTCATACCTTCTACCATACCTTTACCATGAAGTATTCAAAGGCCCTTCTCTCCAATATGTCAGCGCCTTTGATGCCACAGCATGGTCTTCTCTCCAGAGACCACTAGATTTTCTGCTCCACTTTCAGGGACCACAAAACTGTTGCACCCATCAACAACCGTGCTACCTTGCAGCTTTTAGAGAGTTCCAATCTGAACTCCCCACATCAATACCAATGCTCCCTGAACCATCTTGCAGGTATCCTTCTCGAACGCTGTTTTTACACCTGCATCATCCAGCTTGCTAACAGAAATCAAATTTCTGGCTAATGCAGGAATATGCAGAACACCCGGAAGTGTTCTAACCCTTCCACCTTGCAGCTTCAACTTCACTTTTCCATGACCAATGATTCTAGACTTCCTGTCATCCCCCAAGAAGATATCACCACCATCATATTTCTCATACTCGCAGAACCACTCTCTATGGGGAGTGAAGTGAAAGGATGCACCTGAGGCAATCAACCATGCCTCATTATCTACATGTGTACTTGAAGAAGCCAAGTACACATCCTCACCTTCATCTGAGGTGGTTTTCGCCTCTGCAGAAGGAGTATCATCAGATCCCTTTCCTTTATTAGGAGCTTTAGATTTACAGTCCCTTTTGTAGTGCCCTTCCTTTCTGCATTTCTAGCACACCACCTTTACAGGTTTTCCTAGAGATTTAGATCTCCCTCTAGATTTAGATCTCCCACTCGATGACTTATTTTTGTTTCTGTTTTGGGACCATCCTCGTACAGACAAGGCATCACCATTCTGGCTCTCCATATTTTTCCATGTCATCTCCTCCATTAGCAAGGCTGAGACTATTTCATCAAACTGCAAGGCAGTTGCATTGCTACCTATTGCAATAACCAGACTATCTCGCAAATCTGGTAGAGAACACAACAAACTGATGCACTTATCTTCATCTGAAATTTTAATATCAACAGATGCTAACTGAATTACCACAGTATTAAATGCGTTCAGATGCTCTATCACCGTGTCTCCATCTTCATCCTCATGTTATACATCTTTTTCTGCAAGAACAGTTTATTCACCAGAGACTTAGATTGGTACAAAATCCCTAACTTGTCCCACAAAGCCTTCGTCGTAGCTTCTCCTGATACATTCATCAATACTAAATCTGAGACACGCAATCATATTTTGCTCTTTGCCTTCCGATCCAACTTCTTCCATTCTTCATCAGACACTCCTGTTGGTTTAGTACCCGGATCTACCACCATCCACTGATCTTTATCTACCAACAGATCCTCCATCTTGAGTTTCCACAACTCAAAACTCTGACCATTAAATTTCTCGATCTCTATCTTTCCACTGCTCGCCATCTTCTTTCACCACCAGAATCGATCTCGCAAATATCCCACTAAACAGGGTGTACCACAGGCCCAAGCGAAACCCCTCAGCAACAAAGGTGTTCCCTTGAAGCCAAAACTGCTTTGATACCAAATGTAGGTTTTAACCCCGTACAGAAATTACCTGCATACGAATTCTAAAACATAGAAAATAAACAATAGCGAGAGAATAACACATAAAACACATATACATAGAGATTTACCCCTGGATCCCAAAACCGGGACTACCAACTTGATTTTTCATTATGTTCCTTTCAATGTTACAATACATATTTATACATGTCGAAGCATCCAATACCATGGACCGAAGACCATCACGTCCAAAACCAAAATTTTTTGAGGCGCTGCCCCGGACCCCATAAAGTGGGGTTACGGGTATGCCTCAAACCCCCTGTGACCCCCCCCCCACCCCACCCCCACCAACCCCCCAGTTAACTACGTGGGCTAGTCGTGGAAAGAATATAACACAACCCAACAAATTTTATTACAAAGATAGAGCAAAAGAAAATGGATTTGGAAGCACATGAACACATAATAGAGCTTTTAACACTAAAAATTCCAATTCCTATGACTCTTTATTTGCCCAATAACCTTTCACTTCCTATAATCTCTCTCTCACCACATATGTAGCCAACTTTGTCCTCTTATTAACTTGCCATTTTACAAACCCTGAAATTACACCACACACAATTGTTTCATGTAAACTAATTTCAAAATTTGACCATTACTTTAATGACCTAACATTTTAACAACAGAACCAAAGCAAGCCTTTCAAGACCTTTCCTATAATAGCTCACATCAAATCACAAGATCCCAAAATGGCTTTTCCTGGTTGGGGTCAACCTCTGACAGATATGTCACCTATACTAAAGTGACACAAGAAACAAGATTGTCATAATGTATGACACAAATTCACGTCATTAAAGATGGTGTGGCCCACCATAAGCCTTATGCATTAGATAGGGAATTGTTTGCCGAGGAAAATAAAGTGGAAAGATGAATAAGGTGTAGGATGATTTTGGTGAGATCTAACCAATTTTGGGAACAAAAGGGTAATCACAACAAATATGCACAACTGTGGTATCATTAAAATAACCTATTTAAGCATTAATGTTTGTGCATAAATCTATCAATGAAACAGTGATCCTCATTAATCCTTAGTGACAAACAAAGAGCATCAAGACAAAGTGTGCTAAAATAGTCTGTAGTTGTAGCTAATACATGTAAAAATTACCTTAATGACTTTCTTGGAAGTTGTCTAAATCAAATCATGTTGGAACTATCCTGCTACAGGAATACAAATACACATAAGAACCATTAGACTATATTTTCAAAAGGCTGTTCACCAAAACCCTAGTTGGTTATTAGAGCATGATAAAAGTTATTTCCTATCATATCTTCACTTTTATATATAAACACCTGTGTATGCAAGTTCAGACTTTTAGGATCTGAAGCACCCATGAAAGTGCCTCTGCATATCATTGATCACTAAAATAGTTTGAAACAGTTGAATTAATAAATTAATACACATTGAGAAACAAAATCTGCATGGCAATTGGCAGTATATCGAATATAACAACAATTGTTATGCATAACATCAATAACTAAAATTATTGGGACAAAAGACAATTATCCTTTTATATCATAAGCCTTTCTAATTCCTTCAAATCCACTCCAAGGTGCACCAAATACATCATTTCAACTGGATTGCCTTCTTGCAAAAATTTACAATGGTCATCAAATACATTAAAGGTGCACACAACCACAGTTCTACATATGTTCTGGGAATACCAAAGCCACTCCATTCCCTTCATATATATTAAAGGTTCCTGAATCTATGAAAATTTGAAACCCATACCCCCATCAAAATTGGCACAAAGAAGCAACCAAGGGCACCCACAATAAAGAATAACATGCGTAGAAGCCAACACTTAGCACAGATCTGAAATCATGCTGCTAAGTTCTTGGGCTTATAAATCCATTTACCAAAATTATTTTCCCACATTTGGATAAGAATATCCCATTTTCCTCACGTGTTTCTTGAAAAGAAAAGGAATTCCTAGGAAATTAAAAATCTAGCTTGACTTGACCCAAACCCAACCTTGTGTTTTAAGTAAATCTGACATCTTCTGTGAGCTCTACCTTTAAGTCAATCGGGCATGTTTTGTGAGCTCTACCTGTAGCAATAGGTTTTCACTCATTGAATGTTTAGAGCTAAGGGCCTTGCAGAAAATTCCTAAGTAATCTATAACACATTATCAATTGACTCCAATCTAGAACAACGAGTTTTATCCCATTCAAAAGATTATTTGGATACGGTTTGTGTAGATGAATCCACTTTAATGACACCTTGCTTGACCCTATGAGATATCAGACATACACTGGCCTCTGTTTGGCAACTTGATTGGAAAAGGATTAACTCTAGTTTACACTCTTTAAGAGAGAGACAAGTTTAGGTATTGGTGAATAATATCTTAAAAGCCTTTAGAGAAATTGGCTCAAATGCAAGAGGTAGAATAAAGGGATACCACGCTATCGCGTAAGTTTTTTCAAAGTTGGTTTTTATGACAAGGATGTTATGGCCATAATGACTGGGCCATTCCATGCCTTCATAGATTGCAATAATATTGGCGATGATGAATCGCCCTTTGATGAATAAAGTCTGCCCAAGTTTGATAATAATCATGAGAATGTGCTTGATTATAAGCATTGAGCTTTGGTAAGACCATTACATGTGACATTCAACAAAGTGATAGGCTTCCAGCTCATAGTCACTTTGGAATCATTGGGCTTGGGTATAAACTTGATAATACCTTTGTTTAAGTTGGTTCTCAATGATTGCTCTTGTGATGGATTCTTTGTAAACCTATACAAAATGTTTGGATTGACAAAGTACTAGGTAGCATTATAGAATTCACACTGGAATCTGTCTAATCCCAAGACTTACCATCATCATTGATCATGTTTGAGAGGGTAGCAGCTAGCTTACCCAACGTCAAAGACTAGTCACACAATATTCTTTGTGCTTAGTCTTTGCAATTGAAAATTCTTTTGTAGGGAGAATTAAGAAGTAAAATGTTTTTCAATTTCATCTTTTAAGTAAGCCTACCCTTGGTTGATTTGATAGTGGATATTATCTTCAAGCCTTCTTTTGAATATAGATCCCCTAACAATCCTTGCACTATGATATTCTGTAGATGATTAGATCATAAACAATCATACAAACGGAAATTATTTTCCATTGAGAAGAATCTATATACCCCTCTCAAGGTCCTGCAAGGCAAGGACATGGATTGAAAAGAATATATATACTCTTCTCAAAAGAATATATATATGTTATGCATGAGGTTAATTCTATACTATCTTGAGGAAAAACAAAAGGCTTGGGTTAGATCCGGTAGTCCAAAGGGAATATCTTCTATTGCTAGTCT
This sequence comes from Pinus tabuliformis, assembly GCA_031772625.1. Lineage (NCBI taxonomy): Eukaryota > Viridiplantae > Streptophyta > Pinopsida > Pinales > Pinaceae > Pinus > Pinus tabuliformis. The sequence goes on along the minus strand of CM062820.1, from coordinate 897,242,777 downwards.
AATTGAGGGATTTCTCGAGCATTGGGGCCCTGGGTTCCGATGATATGAAAATACCTTTCAAGACCTTGTGGTAGACGTACAAGAAGAAGAAGCTCCCACCTCTCTTGAAGATGATAACAGTATCACTGAAAAAGACCCTCCAAATTCACAAGATTAGTTCTTGATGGACAGGCTACTTGTGACCAATGTGGCCCCACATTAAACCCCATCCTCATCAAAGAACAACTATGTGTTGATGTATCTGTCCTAGATTCTATGAATGATTTGCATGAAAACAAGGAGCATGATAATAATTTTCACCATTGTGAGGATGCCAATCATGATTTCCTACATGACAAAGTGATAAACAGAGGAAATGAAGAATTTTTTAATATTTCCACCAATGATACAACCCATATGCAGTTCTAGGCAGGTAGAAACCATGTTTCTACCCCAAAAGATCAACCATATGAAAAGGATGATGAAGATCATGCTTCCCTTGCTGATAATTTAAATCCTGAAAACACTTTTGAGGTCACAGAAATATAGTTCAATCACACTAATCCTATTTTCATAGACACTGAAATTAAGGGAGTTGTAGACTTTCATGGTAATATACTTGGCACCTCAATATTTCATTGTGAGTTTGAGGAGTAATGTAACCCCCACGTTGCACTTTGATGTTAATCATGATCGTGTAAGAAATAAATGGAAGTAATCATGGTTTCCTACAATTTGAGGTCAATAAACTCAAAAGGTTTTTCAAAGCCAGCAAAGTAATAATGTGACCATTATTATTATATGAGTGAAGAAACAATTAATATTATAGTTCAATCCTCAAAGATCCTATATCATGGAATCTGACAGTCCTGCTATTTTTTATGCCTACAATCTGAATTTATTCCTCAAGCCTGATGGGATAGGGAAGTCTCTTCCTTTTACTGTCAATACTCATCTGGAAGAAAATGTTATTGACATATGTGATGGATATTCCTTGGTAAATGAACAAAGGGTATGTTATAAACACACAATTATTGAAGCTTTCAGTCATGCATATCCATTTCCACCTCTAGATGGCTCTATTGTTGACAATAACAAAGTTGGATAGCCCAAAAGATTGATGAAACCTGTAATGAAACCCTCGATGACATATACAACTACAGTGTTGAGAATGAAAACAATGTCAAGAAAATAATTGATGAAGAATACAGGCTTGACCAAATAAAAAATTTCTCTCTGGACCACATCAAATGCAAAGATGTTCTGTTCTTCATGAACATGTGGACAATCATTCATGCACTAGATTTTTAAAAGGAAATGTAGACAACGAACCTCTAACAAATCCACATGAAGTCAACGCTGAGGGACAATTTTGGGGCTTCGAAAAGGTGCACTCTAGAATGATCGATGATATAGGTCAAAATGATCTTGAAACCAGCAAGAGAATGTTTTCTCAACCTAGTCATAAACAAGATCTGGTTGCTCTGACCACTCTGCTTATGGGGTTTAGGGTTTGATGGTGATACAAGCATCGTTATGAAGTGTTGTGTCTGTGTATCAATTTTTGGGCATTATATTTCATAAACAGACTCTAAGACATTACTTATAGTGGACCACTATAAAACAATCAGGTCCCAGCTTTCTAATTCCCCTCACTATGTGTTCAATTTTTGAATGAGAAACAACCATTTGTGGGTATTATTGGTCTTATGGATCAAATGTGCATGATATTGAAGGCTCTAATTTTTCAATGGCAATAGGATGAAGTTAAATCGACAAAAATGGACCTTAAACAAAAGTTTGTACCATTACTTGGGTCAAACTTATCGGTCCATTCATCACTGCAATTACACAATATTAGAAACATCCAAACACCTCAAGTCTCTAAACAAAGAATCTGGTGTAAACTCATTGACTCCAGACAACAACAATACTAGAGGTAGACATAAAAAATACCATGTAATATCCAATGGGAAAATACATTTTATACACGAAATCAAATGCATTCAAAGTATTTTCTAATGTTAGAACCCTGGAAAATTATGGAAGACGTGCTCGTTCATTTTGATTAAAGGTCAAAATATTGATTATAATATAGTGCAAGGCAATTCCAAAAATCTCTTAATTGGGGACAGAATACACTCTCTATTAATATGTGTCCAAAGGTAAACTAGTACATTCATACATGAAAGAAGAAATTCTCTGAACTATTCAATACTTCCTAACAACTATAACCCATTCCAAAAATTAAAAATGCCATTTCATCTAAGGATACTAAAAATAAAATGGAAGAAATAAGTGAGTGAAATGACAAAAAAAAATTAAAATAGGTTCCCAATAAGATATTCTCAAAGGGAATCTATGCACGTTCATTCATATTCTCAAAGTAGACAATGACATGAAAACTTTCTAGTTTGTAACTGAGGAATACCATAGCACAATGAAGATACCAAAGAAATATATTTTTAACTTGCAAGTTATCCAGTTTAAAGTGCATGATGCTAATCAATACCAAATACAGAAGTGCAAACTGTGGTAATCGTGTCAAGATTCCTACAGGAAGAACAGCAATCAAACCAGTCGTTTATCTTGAAAGTGCATGCCAAAAATACTTGCAGCCCCTCATAACATGCAATTTTGTATCATTGCCATGATCCCTGTCCTTTCGGTAATCATAACAGAGCACTAAAGTGAGGAGCATCCCTGGAATTTCCTGCATTGTGATTCAATATAAAGTTTAAAGAGTGAGTAGGTGGATGTGAATAAGGTGTTCACTATTTATGAGTCCTCACTTTTAACAAACCGTGGCATCCATAGAAATATTGTTCATAAGAAAATTTGTGTAAAAAATAAACTAAATAAAGTGTTCAAACAAAATGGTATCTTCCCACTAAAAATGCACCAACTACAACAACAATCTGTTGATGGTTTAAACAAATTAAAAAACATGTTAAATAGTTAATACTGACAGAGTTAATGACAGGTTAAGAGAAAAGACTTCATTCTGGAGTAACAATGAAGTAAAGTAACTCTCTTTATTGGAGATCTTATACACAAAGTTTGGTGTACCTGAACAGGTATTGAATATCTTATAAATAAAGTTTGGTGTACCCAAACAGGCCCAAAATGTATCTCATGTATGCAGTTAATCTCTTACAAGCACCCTATGTCCATTGATCAAGTCACTGTAATACTAAAATAGTAAACAGTTATATCATGGCCAAATATGACATGTTAGGTTCTTGAACAAATACTGCCTGATAAACAAGTTGGAATACAGTATTATACTGGAATATACTTGATGAAACAGCTAAAATATAAAACCACGTGACTGTTATATCTTTATAAATTATTCCAAACAAAAATATAGACAAGAACACAAACAAATAATTGTTTTGAAAATGGCGGAAAACGAAGAGGAAAAGAAACCCTAGCAGAGCTCTGATGGTTGGTGATAATGGAGTTACTGTGGCATTGCTGCTAGGCACCTGCCGATCAGGGTTAACCTCCACGTCTTGCCAGACTCCATCCAACCTTGCCTGTTTCCCGCGGGCTCTCTGGTATTTTCCATTCTTGTGGTCCTCCGGCCTTCCTCACAGTCCGTAACCACCATCGACTGTTTTCCTGTCGATTGCAATGGACCTGGACGAGGTGGACTATACCGAGGACCCCAATCCCCATGAGGTCATTTGGTCTCGCCATCACACCGTGTCGAGTTCTGGTCCCTTTGCCGCATCTCTACGGCCTCTGTCAGCTCCTAGCTCTACACTGGGCCAACCTGGGCCATCTGTGCCCCATCCTCCACCCTCTGTCAACATCGAAGATGCCTCCGGCTTGGAATGCCCACCACTTTCCCCAGCTACCTTGAATCTCCTCAGTACCTGCCTACAACCATCGCCCACTTTCAATGTGTCGCTACCCCGTCTACCCCACATCTCCGCCCTGCTCTACAACCCTTCCTCCTCTGGCATCCCCCCTCCTGGGACTGCTACCTACCCTGTCCCTGCATTATCCAGTAGCACCCTTAAACCTGGTGGGCCATCTCCCAACACCCCTATCTGTTCTGGATGCTTCAGCTCCCCGATCCCAAACCCTAAATCGACCCCATCCACCCCATAGACAGTTAACCAGGGCATACAGGGACATCTTTGGGGCTATCCGACAGCTCGCAGATCTAACAAGCTAAAGAAAGGAAGGTGCCTAAAAGCTGTCGACAGGGACATCAATCTATCCTTGGGCAAAGACCTCTCGATGGGGGAAGCTGCTGATATAGCCATGAAGGTCTTGGTGGGCCGAGTTTGGGGGTGGAACTATACTATGGAGAGACTTCATCTCTGGACCTCGGAGATTTGGGGTTCTTTACTCAAAGAATTACCCACCATTCAGGTGCTTGCACGAGGATGGTTTGCCCTTCGTTTCCACAGGGAAGAGTACACGGACTGGATACTCTCTAGATTTTGGCATATCGAATTAGCCCCTGTTCTGCTGAAAAGATGGGATCCCTTATTTGATCCTGAGAGGGAACAGATGGGAGTTGGGCTGATTTGGGTTCGATTACCAGGCCTTCCGATGCAATACTGGACTCCAGTCATTTTTAAGCACATAGGCAACGCACTAGGTACCTATTTGGAACATGATCAATCCTATGAAATGTCAGGGAATATGACTATGGCTCGCATCCTGGTTCATTTGGACACCAGAGAAGGCCTGGAGGAAAAGATTACCCTACATTGGAGGCATTTCTCTCGTTGACAAAATCTTGATTACGAAGGCATTCCATTCAACTGTAGACAATGCCATAAGATTGGACATATTTTCAAAGAATGCCCACTACTCATGCCTACTACTCCAGCTGCTACAAAGGGAACCAAACATCGCCAGACGGAAGACGCGATTGTGGATGAGCAGCCCATAGGTTTGGATAGTCCAAAGGATGTGGTTGGGGTCATTGTTCAACCATCCAGTGCTTCCGAGATGCCGCCAATCTCCCCTCCTATGACTAGATCCCGGTCTGCTGTGAAGGCTGCTCCTACATCAGGTACAGTTTCTTCTCCCTTATCCTCTGCACTGAATTTTAATCAATATTTTTTCTCATTGGCATCATCTACATCTTCACCTTGTTTAGTTACCTCTCCCATTACCTGTGCACTTGATCACCCATTGCCTATCTTTTCCACCACCCCCCGACTATCCTTAGACAGGGGCTCCAACACAATCCTATTTCCCCATCTGCTTTGGGTTCACATTCCTACAACCTTCGTTCCCGCCACTAGGCAATCCCTAACTCGCTTGGATTGGGTATCACACCCTCTAATGTTGAGCATAAACCCACCCAGGGGAGGCCTTCCAAGATGTCCAAAGCCATTAAGATTGTTGGGGATGATGTAGCTCAAGGCAGACAAAACACCATTGAAAGGATACTTAGAGCACCGGACACCCTTGGCAATGTTCCCCCATGAAGTGGCTCTCCTTCAACTGTAGGGGATTAGCTAGTCCCTCTAAAAAATTAGCCCTTAAGAGACTCTTGAGATGTGAGCCTTGTGACATTATTTTTCTTCAAGAAACCCTAGGTAGCTTTGAGCTGATTGTTAGGACCCTTCTAACTATCATGCCAGGGTGGCACTTTCAAGCCCTGGATGTTGTTGGGAGATCAGGGGTCTAGCTCTCGGGATAAACCCTCGAACCATCAAGGTTACATCGGCTTGGGGAGGTCAGGGTTTCCTGGGTATCGATATATTTTCAGCTGAATTGGGTAGAAATCTCTGTATTATGAACATTTATGCACCCAATCACAGTATATTGGATTTCTGGCAGCAGCTCCTTGAGAATCCCCTGATAGACCAATCCACTATTCTAGGGGGAGATCTTAATTTCTCCATCGGACATGAAGAATTCTGGGGACACCACTCGCAGCTGGATCCACTCTCAGATCAGCTCAGCATCCTCTTGGAGCAACATGGTCTTATTGATGTCCCTATGAACAAGAAGCTACCAACCTGGCACAACAGAAGGACTAGAGATGTAGCTCTAGGGAGGAGACTAGACAGGTATCTCATTCATGAAGATCTACTTACTTCCCTCACAAATTACAGACAGTGGGTGGGCACTAGAGGAATATCAGATCATTCCCCTATTTATCTAGAAGTGGCAGGCTCCTTCAAAAAACCTAGGGCTCCTTTTAAGTTTAATTCGACCTGGTTAAAGGACCCTGAATATCTCAGGTTGGTTTCAGAATTTTGGAAGGCCCATCCCTTACCAAATGTCCAGAGGAAGGCTGAGGGTTTCTATAGTAACCTGATCAAACTCAAGCGATTATCCATAGATTGGGCCAGAAGGAAAAAGGCCAAGGAGGAACATACCCTTGGTGACATTGAAAATCAGCTGGCCACTCTAACGGATGAACAGGGAAGAGGGTACACCTCTATAGCAGCAAAACTACACCTTGTGGACTTGGAAACCCAGAGATCAAAGATTCTGCTGGATCGGGAAGAAACTTGGAGACTTAGAAGCAAGGCAATTTGGTTACAAGTAGGGGATGGAAATACAAAATTCTTCCATAAATTTGCAAATGGAAGGAAAGCCAGCAATACTATCTAGCAGACGTCTACAGAACAGGGTCTGAATGCTAAAACTTATACTCAACTGGCACGGCTGGGTAACACTCACGTCAAGCAGTTGTTCAAAGCCCCACCAGGCACACCTCTAGCTAATATCATTCGCATTGCAGGGCATTTTCCTAGATTTGTGGAACCTGACTTGGTGGAGGATCTCATAAAACCTGTTGCTATGGGGGAACTGGAGGGCACCGTGAAGTGGTTTAAGAAGGACAAAAGTCGGAGCCAGATGGTTGGTCCATGGAATTCTATCTTACGTTCTTTGACATTATTGGACAGGATCTACCCGATGTGCAAGGAATGTGGTTCATTGGACAGAATGTATGAACCTATAAATTCCACCTATATAGCCTGCATTCCCAAGATGGACTCCCCGCTATCCTTCAATGACTTTAGGCCTATATCCCTATGTAACTGCCTATACAAAATTATTACGAAGATCATTGCTAACTGCATCAAGCCGATCCTATCAGGAAACATCTCCTCGGAACAATTTTCCTTCCTACACAATTGAAAAATCCATGAGGCCATCAGCACGACACAAGAGGCCTTACACTCCATCAAACAGAAGAATCTTAAAGGGGTGATGCTCAAGATTGACCTCTCAAAGGCCTTTGACAGGGTCAGTTGGTTATTCTTAAGGATGATCCTTACTCACTTGGGCTTTCCACTGGTTTTTATCAGATGGATAATGTGTTGCATTACATCTGTATCCTTTGGAACCTTAATCAATGGATCAGTCTCCCATTCCTTTCAGGCGGAGCGAGGAATCAGGCAGGGGTGTCCTCTCTCCCCATTGCTTTTTCTTATTGTGATGGAAGGCTTAAGCAAGCTGATTGCATCGGAAAAAAGAGTTGGGAGGCTCAGGGGTCTCAAGATCATGGAGCAATGCACTTTAACACATCTGCTCTTTGTGGATGACATGCTCATCTTCTTAGATGGAGGCATTCGGGACAACAACACTATCTCTAAAGTGCTGAATATTTTTGTGCTGCAACAGGGATGGAAATAAATGGGTCTAAATCCACTTATCTCTCTCATCTTGTACTCAACAAGAGACCTATCATGCACTCCAAAACTTCCCCTTCCAAAACCTGACAATGGAGGATGGATTGAAGTACTTGGGTTTCAGGATAAAAGCAGATGGATACAAAATTGCAGATTGGACCTGGCTGATTGCCAAGGTGGAAAGAAGTTTAAATATTTGGAGCCATCATCTACTATCCATAGCAGGTATACTGGTGCTCATTAAATCGGTTCTAAAAGCAACACTAGTCTTCTGGATGTCTCTGGCCTGGATCCCCCAAGGTATATTACAAAGGTGTTGGGTAGCGAAGGCCCCGTGTAACAGTTTTGGGGCTTAAAGCCTAGAAGTTTGGGAAATAATACTGTAAATCTCCGAAATGCGCAGAGCACAAAATGTAATAGGTCGAGTCAAGGGGTTGTCCGCCCAAAAATAATATAGAATAATAGGAAGTAGGTCAGTCTGCCCATGGTCTGCGGACCATGGGAATGTATAAATAGAGCAAGGCTCTAAGGGTAGAAGTCAGTTTTTGGTGGGAGAATGGTGTTATGGGTTTTTGAAAGTAAATGTGCTCTGAGTCTGTACGTCCAGGTCATGAAGTGTTAGTAGTTGGATAGAGGCTCCGCAGCTGTGTGCGCGGAGGCCTGATAGAGTCCGCTGCTGTGTGCGCGGACCCCTGCAGCTGTGTGCACAGGGCAGGAAGTGAATTGTACTGAATCCAGAATATTAATAAAGATAAGTTGGTTCTAAAATACTGTGTAAACTCTGAAGCATTGTGGTTCTGGTTCATTTCTGGTTTATATATCTATGTCGATCTATGTGCTATGCTTATGTTCTAAATTTATGCAAATCTATAACATTTCTGGGCGCGCGTATTGGTTATCTCTATTAAATAGTTGCTTAAAGACTGTAAGGAGTAGATCTAATCTATAACAAACTCCTAAATAATAACTATTAAGGAAGTGCCTTGTTCCGGATCTACGTGGAAGTAAAGTAGCGCGAGGCCACAAAACGGTTCGCAAACCCCCAGACCACATCAAGACATCCCAAGGGTGCGGAAACCTGGTTCCAGCACCCTCCCCTGCTACCTCGGGTGAGACGTCAATCTGCGCTCCGTGGGATATTGCCAAAAGGGCCAGTAGCTGTGGGATTTTTTTGGCTAATAACTCTTCTGAACCTGGGTCAAGGCCCAATAAGCCAACAAAAGGATTCAGTGAGTTTGCTGCCACTTATTATGGAAGGGTCATAAGGAGGGAAAACCCTATGCGTGGGTCAAATGGAGTAGAATTGCAACTCCAAAAAATGGGGAGGTTGGGGCCTCAAGAACCTCTCTGCCTTTGCTCAAGCACTTGCGGCCAAATTAGGATGGCTTCTCCTGAAGCACAAGAGCCTTTGGTCGGAGGTGGTTACCTATAAATACATATGGTCGCGCATAATCATGAACTGGTTAAGGTTACTTGCTTGGAATAGGAAAGGAATATCAGTGATTTAAAGGGCTGTTATAAATAACCTTCCCATCATAAGAAGGGGTCTTACTTAGCGGATCGACAACGGTATGTTTGTTCGCATTGGGACTGATCCATGGATTGGTTGCGGCAACTCACACCATCTCCCTCCTGGCTTGATTGCCTTCCTAAATCATAATGGAGTGGCAAACATCACACAGATCGGGGACCTATACAACCCCACTACATATACCAGTGGAGGCCCTGGATATACCAGATCAATGGCATATGGAGCGGAGGATATATTCAGCAACTTTAATTGAATCCCATGTGAGACTAAGGGATGAGGATGACGAACTGATTTGGGGTTTTTCACATAAGCGGATCTATACTCCAAAGGATGGATATCATATTATCCATGCTAGTCATAAATTTAATTCTTTGGATAGATGGTGGAGCAGCGTATGGAAGCTAAAAGGCATGCCACATACTCATCTTTTGATGTGGAACATCATTATGGACAAAACCCCGACCGGAACTAATCTTAGAAAACTATCTTTTCAGGGACCTACATGGTGTGTATTATGTCGTGAGGAGGAGGAATCAAATCACTATCTCTTTCTCTCCTACCCTACAACACAATAGATCTAGGAGCAAGTGTTACATACTCTTAATTTATCACTTACTTGGGCTGGTGATGGTATACTAAATGGCTGGAATCGGTGGTGGGCTGAAGCTCCAAACCCAAGATCCCCAAATCTTCCATTAATGGTGTGCTAGCACATATGCATGAGCAGGAACAATGACATATTTCATGGGAAGCATATAGTCTAGCCTTTGATTATTCCTAAGATTTGTAACAATTATATGGGAATTCCGGTTGATGAATAGGTTGCCAAGATTCAAACCATCACCCCGGAGGTCATAGAAAAAGTGCACCCTTGGGCCTATTTCAACGGATCATCACAGGAACAGGGTTGTGGTGATGGAATTATCCTCCATATATCTGAGACACATTATTTCCATATTTGTATGGGGTTGGGAGATGGCACAAATAACTTTGCGGAGCTCCTTACACTTTGTCATCTTTTATATTTTGCTATAAACAAAAACTGTAGACATTTACAAGTTTATGGGGACTCCAAGATTGTTATTAACTGGTTCAACTGCATTTCTACATGCCATGCATATACACTCAGAACCATATTGGATGATGTTTTGTTTTTAAAAACACATTTTGATCATGTTTCATGTGCTCATATCTACAGGGAGTGCAATGAACCCGCGAACTGGCTTTCAAAAGTGGCAATGCATCATCCTAGAGGGGAATGGTTGATCAGGGAGCACACACCAGAATAGATCTACCAGTATTTCCATAGACCATACATGGATCAGGAACTGCAAAGGGTTGACAAGCCCTAACTTATCTATTTCTATTATTTATTTTTTGTCTACAGAATAGTAATGACCATGGGTGAAATTTTGAAAAAATTTGAATATGTAAATAATAATGTATATGATCAGATACTATCAACACACCTTTCTCTCGGTTTTTTGTATAGATTTCTATAGTACAAAACAGTTCTCAGATGACCACAGTCACTTTTCTGCATATGCCTATGGCATTTACAACATGTAGTTTTCCTTGATAATGAAATTTACAATACTTTTCCCTTGGAAAAAAAATTGTTTTGAAATACCTGAAATCTGAAACAAAATTCTGAATTTTGGAATAAAACACTGAATATTTAACAATAAAGAAGAACAACATTCAAATATTTGTGGAAAACCCTCAAAACAGAGCCTTTATTAATATGAAAAAGAAAATGCTTCAACAATATATAGGATAAAATGGCTTTTCCTGCCAATGGGTGATTGGCTCACTGGTGAGGTGAACAAGTGTTTTGTTGTCCACCAGGGTTCCATTCTCACTTTGATCTAAAGGGATTAGATTGGGTGCATGTCCTGAGCAATTTTGGTAGAATAAATAGTTGTCAAGTTCACTCCATACGCCAATGAAACTCTGCTCCATGGCGCATGTCCTGAGAAATTTTGGCAGAATAAATACCCCTCAAAGTTCACAAAATAAATACCCCTCAGATTTTACACTTGCGCCAATAAATACCCCTCAAAATTCACACCATACGCCAATGAAACTTTGCTCCATGGTGCAGCCACTCAAGGCACATTTTTTGAAGCATTACCCCATAATGCTTTCCTAGATAGGTTTAGATGTGAATCCATGCCTGTCCAAGAGGAATATGGACACTGCACTTGACCTAGGAATCTGTTTCTCACAAATTACCCACATGAAAACATTCCCATATATACTTTTGTATTAGGCTTAAGAGCCTGTCTAAAGCTTTCAGGCAGGCTCACTAATTTTCGTTACCCTAAAGCTGCCATTCAACCTTAAATTTCTCTTTAAACCTAGTTGGCTCTTCTAACTCCAAACTGATTTTTCTTAAATCCATGAAGCCTATAAACATGTGGCATGAATAGTTCAACGACATGTGAGAATTTGTCAGTAGCACCCTAGAAATAACAAAGATGGAGATTTTCCCTCCAGCCTTAGGCAAACTTCTAAAGACAGTGTTAATGGATTCTGACCTTTTATTCGGAATGGGAAAGGCATACATTAGTCCTGGACTTCTCACAGTCTCTGTTTTATTCCTCTAATAAGTCTCACATGAAACAACAAATATTTTTCACCTCTTATTAAATTCCATTCTAAAAGAAATTACTCTTGTTGTTATATGTCTTAAAGAAGCCAGTGTGACCAGAAGCATGTGAGAAATGGCATTCTGCTAAGACCTTTGCTTTGATTTGGAACTAGTACAAGGTATACAGGGTATGTCGATAAGTGTAACTCATGTAGGAACTTCTTACACATGTAAGGTGTGAATGTGTGAGAAGTGGTTCAAGACAACTTTTGGTGACCACCTAGTAAAACTGTGAAATAATACCATCTTGTAATTTCACTTAGTAAATAAAAATGAAAGATCAATTTCACTAGATCTCCTAACTCTTAAAAATCTAAATGAAATATTCTAGATATTTTTGGAATATTAGTGATTTGTATTTGATCTAATCTTAGCTGTACACATAATTGTTGAGAAAAGGTGGTTGCTCGGATTAAAGAGATTAGTTGCTAAGATAGGGGAGATTAATTTTCTCAATTAGAGTCTGAGAGCATAAATAGAACAAAATGAGACAAGTTGTATGCAAACATTTTTGGACATCAAAAATACAAGAGATCAGAGAAAGATCAGTTGAGCAGATTCAAAGCATAGGAGAGGAGTCAAGGTTAGATCAGAATCCATATTGAACAGTGTTGTATAGCAATTCAATAAAGTGTGGGTTTGAGTATCCAGCAAGGAGATAGAGCAGATTTGAGTGTCCAAGAAGCTGAAAACCTTAGTTTTGACATGTCCTTGTAAGTTTTGATGATTAATGATAAGCTGATTTGAAGGACATAATTATGTGTGTACTTGAAAAGCTATTTTGTGTCCACTGTTTAGGTATTCCAGTTATATGTGTGATTGTTGCATGTTCAGAATTTTATTCAATTATTAAAGTAATTCAAGATCTGAGTTATTTGAGAAAGAAACACAAGACAGTTGTCCTCTTAAATTAGAAAAATTTTACATGGTATAAGAGGATCATCTCTAATTGAGATCCTCAATGGTTTACAACAATAGATCAATTACCAGAATCAAAGACCAGCAATTAGAGGGTTTCATTATTGTTGCTTGGAGGACTAACCACTCTTGCGGGTATATTTTTGTTGTTTTATTTTTATATCTGAAAAGTTTATAAAATAGATCTCAAAGATGGCAGCATCAAGCCTCATATTTGAGGACAAATTAGATGGTGCCTCCAGATAGGTGTCATCAAAAGCCAAGGTAACATTGTTTTTGAAAGAAAATTATCTCTAAGATATTGTCAAGGATGTTATAATTCAGTCTACAGATCTGCATGAATTGGAATCACACAAAAATAAGAAAGTGAAGGCCCAAATTACTTCAGGAAAGGGTCACCAAACCCTGCCTCAAGAAAAAATGACGAACTCTACCTCAAGAAGGTCAAACTACATATATGATTGAAGATGTTTTCATGTATGATTGTTGCAAATGGAAGGTGCAGTGGTTGTTGGGAAATTACTGAGCAATATAACCTTGACCTTGGCTACGATGTTGACTAAGGTGAAAACATTGATAAGGTGAAAGCAGGGATTATTGATCCCCTAAAAGTGATCAGAGTTGTTTTGGTTGATGCTGCAAGAGTGTCTTCATTGTTAACCACAACAGAGTGCATCATTGTTGTGATTCTGAAGGATAAGAAGGAAGTCCCAGGTATGAGAGACGATATGGGTGGCATGGAATACTAAAGAGCATATTTAGACTGGTGTGCCTTTTGCATGGTGTCTTGTTCCGAAAGTAGGGTTAAAGTTTAGGTTGTCTCATGTCCTAGTTTTGAAGGTTAAACTTCGAGTCAATTAGTTTGACCCTTCTTATTGTCTCGATCATTACATTTCCCATTATTGGGAGCAATTGCTTGTGTATTCAATCTAACTTAAAGGAAAATTTGTCAATAGAAGTTCCCTATAGTTCTACCACCTATCTTTTCTGCAAGGAAAAAGCGTAATCAAGGAGAGACCGGAGAAATGTTTTCCATTTTCACCTACTGGAGATGATAATTTATTCAAAGAGCTAATTTTTAAGAAGAAGAAAAAAATACATGTTTTAAGCAAAAACCATGGAAGATCGGGCCTCGCAAAATCCATGGAAGATCGGGCCTCACAGAAGGAATGGTTGTAACTGCATAGCTTGTAAACATGTCTTATGGTGTGGAAGGGTTATTGCCAGAAGCACCTCACTTGTTAATGCTCCACGATACTCCCCGAGGATAGTGGAGTTAATCATCTATCTGTAAATGTGTGCACCAGCTAATGCTCCTCGAATGGTTTATCTGTTTGCTAAAAAGTGTCCCAAAATGCTTCAACACCAAATTGTTCCAGAAGCGCTTGAAATTTGAAAATTTCCCACCAAATTGTTTGAAAAGTGCCCAATCAATTTTTGATTTATGTAATAATTACATAATTTTAATGTGTAAATTAGGATCTATTGATTTTAATATTTATTAATTATTTTATTTTGTTTAATTTTATGTGTTAATCCAAATTTATTGATTCAATATATATATTAATTATATATATTCAAAAAAAAATATCTTGATAATATAAATATATTTTTAGTAAAATATATAAATTAAAAAATTGAGATGTATTTTCAAAATTGTTAGATTTTTGGAGGGAATGAAAGCACTAGCCCAGCTTTAAGTGCTTTTATGGGAGTCTGTTGGAGGGAATCATTTATGCTAATATTTATCATTGGATTCAGCATAAGTTGGAAGATGAATCAAGCGGTTTGAGAATAGAAATGCACCAATCTAGACCTGTTTTAAACCCTTAAACATCCACCATAATTGAGGCAATGTTGAGAGGATTACCAGCTGAGTTGAATTTAGAAAGAGCATTTTCAAGGCTTGAGGTGTAAGTTGGAACAACCATTATAAGTAGAATCTAATGAGCTTATCATGACCTCATTATAAATAGATATGGATTTATTAAATGAGAGCTACCATCTTGGCACATGTTTCTATTTTGAAGAGTTTGTTAGATTGGTTGAAGGAATGTCCCACCTCGAGAGTATGTGGAAAGCACAATTGGTACATTGCACTCTGAGGTCAACAAATCTATTTGGAGAACACTCCCTTATTCTCAACCTCCTAATTATTTGAAGGTGACCTTGGAGAGCAGATGAGCTTGTTGATATAGGCTATATGATGAGGGTTTGAAATTATGAAGACCCTCCTTTTCTCTTTCCTCCTTGATGTTCTCCTTCATCCCTTCCCTCCCCTCTATTCCCCCTTCTCTCCCTATTACTTTTGTTTCCTTGCTACCCTCCTCCTCTTTAGCCTCCCCCCTTGTTACAGTTTATGATGCTCTGCTCGCCTTTTTGTTTCCCCCTTCTTTGACTTCTAGAACATCCCTTTTTTAGACTCTAGTAGAGGGTTCCTCATAGCAATGATCATCTAAATGTCCCCAAGAGAGGGGGAAAATCTTTTTTGTCAATGGAACATAAATATGAAAATTTTGAAATTTGCTCCATGAAAAATATATATATATATATATATATATATATATATATCATTTTGCACCTTAGAGCTTCAAGCGTTGAATCTCTTTCAAAATGAAAATCTTATCCTTGAATTGCAAGTCCTTAGCCAACCCTATAAAAAACTTAGCTATAAACAGATTAATCAAGTTCACTACCCTCATATTGTCATTATACAAGAATCAATGGCGGAGGGGGAAAAGGGGATCCAATTACTATAGAATGCTCTCCCTCATTGGGGAAAAATCTGAAACTCTTCACATGGTTTAATTCGGATTGCACAGTGATTTAGTGATTTGTGAAAATTTGACCAAATTCATAAATTTGGAGGCAATAATTCAAATTAGTAAATTTGGAGGAAATAATTTAGAATCATTATACTCTCTATTTTGCATAAATAGATTTTATTTTTCTTTTACTCAAATTGTGGAGATATTGTGGTCACACAAGGAAGGTGCAAGAGAATGTAAAATTTTAAAATTTGAATTTTGGAAAAATTATGTGTATTTTTTATTTATTTTTTGAAGTTTTTGACTATTAAAGAGTGCTTTATTTTTTATTTATTTATTTTCAAGCTCATTGTCATTTAAGCAAGGATATTTTTTTAGGAAAGATAAAAAGGAAATGGGTTTGAAAGGTTGTACTCTTTGAGGATCAAATAGTTCTAATGGTCATTCATTGAGAAATGAAAACAAATTTATCACATAAAAAGACAGTTATTAAAACCCAACCCATTATTCGTTACCTCACCTAATTTTACATCTAATTATTTTAAACTATAATCTTGAAGGATTGCAATGTCTAACATTCTCCCCTTTAATTTGAAGGAGTTTTTGTTAGCCCAAGCATCATTTTGAACTTTTTGAATTTTTCTCTTCCTAGAGCTTTGGTGAAGATGTCTACAATTTGCTTAGTCGTAGAAAAATGTATTGGATGAATAGTTTTGGCCTCTACATGATATCGAATCAAATGATATTTCATATTGATGTGCTTGGTTCGATCAAAATCTTGGGTTCTTGGCCAACTTGATTGCAGAAGTATTATCTAAACGTAAAGGAGTTGAGTTCACTTGTTTCTCTTGCAAGCCTTCAATTATTTTCCTGAGCCACACAATTTCCTTTGTCACTTCTGCGAATGCCACATATTCTGCTTTTGTTGTTGAATCTATCGAAACTGATTGTTTGCGTGACCTCTAGGAGACCACGAGGGCTTCATTTGGGGAGCAATACCATATCACATTCATTCATAATGGGGTTATATAATGTGATTTATAGAGGTATTTTTCAATATGTAATCAAATTAGGGGTATCGTTTAGTATGCCACGAACACACGTGATATGTGAGAGGTTCATTGAGTGAAGCCCCGTGCAGGAGACCATTGTTGATCCAAGACTCATGAGATATCCTGAAGTTGATACTATGTTTTCCTTGTCCCCATTGAAGTATGAATTAGAATGTGCAATAAGACAAAAGTCATCCACCTTGGTGTACTTAAGCCCATAATCTTGAGTCCCCTTTAAGTATCTCATGACTCTTTTTGCAGCAGACCAATGTCCCTCACATGGTTTATGCATAAATCTGAAAAGTATGCTCACAAATTTGTAGATGACTCATATAAGGTATGAAGTGATTCAGGTACATTTGAAGCCTCTAAGTCATGTGATCAACCATGATGACTAATGCCCCTCTGCCTTCACAAGGTTGGATCAAATACCCACTAGATAAGAGTTCACCATACATAGCTTTGAGACTATGACACCATATGCATACAATCAATACATACGCATACATTTGTTTCCTCAATAAGCCCTCCAAAATTTCATGAGGTTTTGATGGTGGGATCTTGAGATATCGCAAGCCATAGCTCAAAGACCAATTCTTTCCCTTGGTTTCCCTTAGACTAGAAACATCGTTGGTATCCTTGCATTGCCTTTCATTGAAAATTCATTCATTGATCCCTTTCCCCTCCTTAATTAGGTCAAGCATATCATTGGTTGCTAAATCCTATCCCCTTAACTGAACCTCGAGTTCACTTGGTCCCAACCACTATCAAGGTTAATTCTTCAAAGATCACACAGAACCCAAGTTTCGACAAGAATTATATGGGTTAGGGATCTCCTTTATAAGGCACATACTTAAAACCTAACCCTATAAATTTTCCCCAAGCCCTTCACAAAGAGCCTTACATCTTGTCTTCCAAGAGAAGCAAACCACATATTTGAGCCTCTCTTGTGAATAGGTTTCTAGGATCACCCCTCACCCTATCATTGGTCCATCCATTTCGTGATCCTTATCATAATGGGTCTCCTCCCATCAGTGAAAATTTGTAAAGAGAAGGGAGCCTTAGCCAAGGTGACAATGGGCTATCGGTCCATTGTTGCCCTTAGGCTAGTAGTAACCCTTCAAGGATCCCCTTTTAGGACCCCTGCTAGTTTGAGCGGTAACAGGTCACATTACTGTCAAGGGAGATTTAAATTTCTCTTTGGGGGGTTTTAAGTTTGGGATCCATATGGTCAGGAAGACCCTCTCTCGAAGTTCTTTATAGACCTTTTTGATGACATTGGCCTTTGTGATATCCTCCCTACAAAGCCTATGCCAACTTGCCTAATGATATACGAAGAAATGCTCATATTACAAAGCAACTAGATCATTTTATTTTATTTGAAGGTCTCTTGGACACAAATCTCAAAATATTTCAATTCATGTAGAATTCAATATCTCTAAACATGTGCAATAGAAAATGGTAGAACTCTTATATGGCCCCTTTGATTTGAAGACTAAATTCCAATGATTAAAAATACTTCTCAACATATTAACCACTCAATATTCCTTTCTTTGCATTTCTCTTTTAGATTTCTTGCTTTCAACCAATTTATTTAGAGCTTAGGGAGGCTCAAGTAGCACCAACTACCTTGCTTCCATTGGATTGAATAAAATGAACTCTCTTTGAAATCCATAATATCTCATTCATGTTGCTTCCTGTTTTTCCCATAAGATTTTGGCATGTAATCCATGATCATGTTTGTGTCACTCTTAATAACACACTCCTTGGAGGGTGTCATAGAATATTTTATTGGGACTAAACTTGGACACCTCTTCTTTCATGATCTTTGATTCTTCATTCAATCCTACCACCCATTAGCTGTTATTTTTCAATTTTTCTTATAATCATTTTGTTGTTGGGAAGGTGTTTTTCGAGTATATTCTCTTTGCACACAGATACACATAAAGTATCATTATTGTAATCAAATGGATGGGTTGTTAAAATCACGAATATTTAATTAAATATGTATTGATATACCCTTCCTCAAGTCAACTTCAATACAAATTTTAGCACGTGTGTATAACCTTCCTTGATTGGTTTGTATCTTGTTATACATCCCCAATATATTTATGTTGGCTTTTGAAAGATTGTCTCATCCCAAAATAAGTAGGGGGATATTCAAAATTCAAATCTAGAGTGGGGTTGAAGAGACAAACATTGAATATGGATTCAATTTTAGAAACCATCCTTTAAAAAGAGGCTAGCTTTGCTCCAAAATGACAGTCCCTCCTCCAAGACCTTGCCACAACTTCCATAATTGTCAAATTTTACAATAATAGAACCTCTAAAGTACAAGCTTAATATATACTTAGAAGTTAGGTTGGACTTTATTTGATTCTTGAACTCTTTAGATGATGACTAGAGATCATTAAATATATAGGTTGAAGTATTTGATTGTAGTTATTGATCAACTTGTTAACCATCGATAGAGGAATACTTCCCTCTAACATGTACTTGAGTTTGTCCACAATGAAAGAATCCTACTATGTTTTTGGTATATTCGACAAGACTGCATATTTAAAGTAATGAAGATTCAATTCTTAATGTTTAGCAATCCTTTGAGAGGGAGAGATAATCAAAGTCACATAGGAGGAGGTATTCCCTTTGTTTAGCAAACCTCCATGGAGATAAAACACTAAATGCAAGATTAAACTCTTGTTTATGTGATAATTAGGGAATGTATACCCAATCTCTCAAAGATTAGTCATAGATAATGGGAAAGAATCTCCTATTTATTCTAAATAACTCTTAACTCTATTTATAGATTACTTTCTCACCATCAGAGTCACAATAGTCATTTTTTAAGGCAAAAGCTACATCAAAACTTTTTGAATATGCAAATAGATAACCTCCACATATAAAGGTAAAAACAGCTCTTTGAATATGCAAGTAGATAACCTCCACACATGAAGATGAAAGCATATTTTAAACATGTTTAAAGCAAATTAAAATATAATAATAGAAAAATCAACAAAAATCTTGATACAATAATAATTCAAATAATTCTATTTAACAAAAATATATTAAAAATCACTATAAATTAACATTAATAAATAATTTATATAAAATCCCAATTTAATAATAAATAATTACCTAATTTATAAATGATTTATGTATAATCTTAATTTATATCAATTTAATGTGAGTTAAAGAATTGAGATAAGCCATTATTATCCCACACACGTTCATTCCTTTGCCCTCTCTCCATTTGCGAAGCCGAGGACTGTCACAATACTTGCAAGAAAGCATTTGACACATCAGCTAGATAGCCACAACAAGTGACAGAGCAAAGCTATCTGTGTAAATACTTGTTCATAGATTCTCTCACATTTGATTCGTATCAAACAGTTCTGCAGGAGGCGAAATGGGAGGAAACCGGAGACGCAGCAGAAGCGACATCCCCAGGAGGAGCCGAAGCCCTCCTCATAGAAGACGTTACTAGGATTGCAGGGAGAGCGATCAATACAGGGAGCAAGATAGGTTCAGAGACATGCGCTCCACTCTGCCCACTATCCTTCTAGTCCAAAATATTTCTCTAGACGCGAGTTTCGCATCTTCATGTTTTCTTCTTAGTTTGAGGTTTCATACTCAATATTTTTAGTGAAGTTGTCTTAAGTCAGCCATTCCTGGATATACATTTTAGTCATCGAATAATGTATTGGGTCTTCAATCTTATTTTTTAAGTAAAAAGACTATTCTGGAATAGACTGTGGTTTTCCATGTGTTTTTTCCAGGGGTCTCATTAAAATCATCAGGGTCTGATAAATTTAGGGTTTGCAGTTTTTTGGTTTATTTTAAGCTTCGACAATGACAATGTCATTCTGTATGCAACCCCATGACGAAGAATAAGTTTCCACGTTGAGTAGATAGGGTCGCTTAACTGTCATTTTGTAGTGGTAGTTTAATTAGATTGAATAACTGAAGGAACTGAAGGAAATCAAAATTAGGAAATGTTAAGCAATGAATTTCTATAAATGGGTAGGGTAACAGTCCAGAAAGTGCCAGAAACTTGGGGTAGAAATTTTATGAAACTGCATGAAACAGGGAAAATGACAAGAAGTTGATTCCAGCAACTTCTACAATTTCGACTTGCTCGCCATATTTTTCTGGAACTTCGACTTGCCCAACAAATTCTTCTGCAATTTCAATATGCCCAGCAAACTCTTCAGCAACTTTGACTTGCCCAACAAATTCTTCTGCAACTTCGAATTCCCCAATAAATTCTTCTGCCCATCAAATGTAGAAACCCTAACACGAGAAAGAAAGGCCCAAAAACTTAGATCTAGTTCTTCTCCTTCCTTTTCGTCCTTTTACCAGCTTCTATCTTGAGAAGATCAAACTTTCTTTTGGTGAGTCACAATGAGGTTGAGTTCCTTCTCATTTATAGGCTTGTGAGGGGTACAAATTGCTCTCTTTAGGCTGATTTTCCCCTTCATGTAGGTCGACTTGATCTTTGTGCATGGAGGATCTTTTGATTCTATTTTGAGGGCCTCTCGATGATTCTTTTGAGAATCACTTTTTCAAAATTGTCGAGAATGCGATAGATGATGGGGGTGAGAAACAAAATCTATGTGATTAGTAGTTAATGGTATTACCGTCTTGGAGGTCAACAACATATGACTAGTTTGCCTAATAAGAGGAGGCAACTTCAATTTTCAAAATACATAGGCAAATTCAATACATAAATCTATTTTCTCTCATGGAAGCTATGGGATATTTAAAACTTCAGCATAGAAATCTAATTGCTTTGGAATAATTGGTGAGAAACAAACAACAAGAGTGAGTTCTAAATGTTCAAATCCAAAATTGAGATTGCTATGGTCTTATATTTCATTTGTATTTGTTCAATCTCCAAAGAAAACTGGGAAGTGATAATTAATGAGAAATAATCACGTTATGATCAACAAAGTAAAATTAGTTGTTGGGAGTAGGTTGCTTGAGCAATATTTTAGACTTTCAGCTAAATAGGTCACAATGTTTATCATTATGAACATTAATGTAGGAAAGATGCACCTTTTTGGTTGTGCAGAAAAAATAATTTATAATTCAAAACCGTAGAAATTTTATCACATATATTGAGAATGTTTATGTTTAGATTTAATAACAAGGTTCCAAGTCATTATGACAAAAAAATTTCCAATTATTCAAGACAAACTCAATTAATTATCAATTTAATAATAAAAAATAAATTCCATCTTTTTCCTTGTTACTTTATAAAAGGGATATTGTGTCCTTATTCAGTTTGTGGAAGGCAGGGAATATGATTCTCAATAAGACTTAAATGAGCGTTTTGCTATTGAATATGGTGCTAAATGAGCTAGAATTCCTTGTGGATTTCCATTATTTTTGTTGCCAACTCCAAAATTCTTGCAAAGGTTGACGTTAAAGCTTTTGCCAAGAGATTTTTCATCATCCAGAAAAGGTAAAGGGTCTGCTGGAACTGGGTGTATCGACCTTTGGTATCGGGGTCAGGGATGAGATTCTACCATTCATTTAGCCCCAGTTCATTATCTATTGCTCGCTGCTTCAATTCATTGTCCCAACCTGAAATAATCTAATGAGCCTGTGGGTGTGCATTAGTCCGATAAGATCGAGTAGCATCCAAGATTAAAGCATTGTTATTTCTATGACCCCGATTTCGGGTGGGTTGAGGTTGAGCTCGAGTTCTTCCACAACCACAACCCTAGCCTTGGCTATGACCTTGACCACCCTTGCATTTATCCCTTGGGACGAAAGAGTGAGGAGAAAGAACATTAGGGAAAATATTAGACTTGAGGGATGCACTTTGGAGGGAAAGTAAATATGATAAATGCACTAACAACCCAATAGACTATATTCTCAAAGAGTTAGAGACCAAACCAACCGCGAGATACTAAATGAAAATTCATTATATGGCAATGTACCTAAATGTCTTTATGTTAAGGGGAGAAAGATCCTTGAGAATTAAACAAACTCTACTACCAGTGATGCCCTGCCAAAGGCTATTGAAATAAAGTGCATGAGTTTGTTAGCAAGGAAACATAACGCAAATAGGTAAAGGGACTAGGCTAGGAGGGATTGGTCCTTCAACTTGCTTGGTTGTTATTGGGCAATATGCAAAGATTTTTCCCCTTCATGATTTGATAATGCCATGCCCTTAAGTGCAAATCAACAACAACAGAAAGAACATTCCCAAACACCTCCTGAGATTCCCATAGAATACATCGGGATCAACACTATATTCAATGACATCAGCAATTTTCTTCAATGCTTTCATTATGGAGTGAATGCGAAGAGATGATCGTATGCTCGAATGAAGGTTTGCACAAAGCTGATTCAATGCCATTTGCAAACTCTCCTTGATTTGATGAATTCAGTGACGCGTCGTGTAAGCCAACCTCAATTGGATACAACTACCCAACTTTTTGATCCTCTTCACTCGTGCCCAACATAACAGTGTGAAAGTATCACAATCTAAAAATTTGAAATTATGTATAGTCTACTATAAGGGGGGCTTCTAATGCCCCCACTAGTTGCCACAGTGGGGGCTCTTAACACCCCCAAAAGTTAGTACGAGGGGTCTCCTAACGTCCCCAAACATTGTTACAAGGCAGTTTTAGACCACCCTAATAAGTTGCTACAAGGGGGGTTGTAAGTCGCCCTTGTAGGTTGCTACGAGGGGGTTTTAAATTTCCCCCATAGGTCAATTTTCAAGGGGCTTTCAAATTTCCCCCAAAAGTGAATTTTTGGAGGTAATTTACAACCAACCTTGAAAGATGGCTTTTGAGGGCTATTGCAATCACCCCTAAAAGTCACTTTTTGGGGCTGGTTCATATCTCTTAAAAGACCTTTTTGTTTTTCCTCACAATGCCCTTAGGCTAGCCCACCTGAAGGACCCTCACACCTAATTGACCCAACTTTTGGGGCTTGACCTTGACGAAGCCAAGGAGAATTGAACCAATGCCTCATAACAGAGGGCCAATGACTTGGCAGGGGGGCTTCAACCAACCATTTGGGCTACCCATCAATGCTATCTCTTCAAATACCTTCCATAAAAGGCTTGACATTTAGAGGTGATGCTTTGAATGGTGGGGGGTCTAAAAAATTGCACCCAAAAGTCACTTTTCAAGTTTGGAACCCCCTTTGAAAAGTGACACATTTGGGGGCAATTCATCTCTCTTAAAAAATCGCCCCTAAAAGGCTTGACTTTTATAGGTGATGCTTTTAGGGACCGCGAGGGGGTGAGTGAGGGTTTAAAAAACTCAACTAATGCTAAAACCGCTTCTAATTCCCACTTTTGGAGGCAGTGTATGGCCCCCCCAAAAGTCCTTTTGGTAGTACTGGTAGTTATCATTTTTGTCTCCAAAAGTCATTCTTTTTTGATGATTAACTATGCTTTGCTTCTTTCTAGGACCTCCTGTCAAGAACATGTTTCAACCAATTCTCAAGTTTGTTCTTCAAGTTACTTTTTAATTATTTTTGAGATTTATACTTCTCTAATCTTCTGTAAGAAAAGGACTTTCATTTTATACTGGCAAGGTGATTCCTTGAGTTAGAGGAAAGGAATATCCTTCCCTCACTAGTAAAGGGATTTCCCTATAGAAAAGGAAAATGATTTCCTTTATTGAGAGAGCTACAGGATTTTCCTTATCAACGTCGATTGCATTACCAGTATATGCATCATCAACATAAATAACACATAAATGATCATAACTTGAAGAGTTTCTTTGAATTCGCTTACCTCAAGTTTCTACGAAGAGGAACTATCAAGGCAAGTGAGGGAACCCAACCTTAAGTTCTCTTAAGAAACAATAATCCCCTAATTGACAAGCCAATATAGAAAGTCTTCCTACCCAAATAATAAAGGCCTCTATCTTTTCTTGATTAACCATGATGCATGTTGATGTAGTGACGATATCAAGACATTGTGTCATTCCCTCCACTAAACGACTGAATGAGCTTTGTAGTGAGAGCAAGGCCATCTATAAAATTCACATTAAGCAATTTCTCCCCATAAAGGAGGGGAATGCCTCAAAACATTTGTTATAAATAAGAATCTTAAAGGAGAAATAATAACGCATCACTACAATACCACATAAATATGGGGCAAATGGTTTGGATCATTCATGACATTGCATGTGGGGTTTGGTCTAGGGTTTGTACTGGTTCTGTATGCTGATTCAACCCCTTTTATGGTATATAGGCTGGAAGATCATTTGCAATGTCGACCAAATTCGAGTCCCAGAGTAACTAGGTAAAGGGGTTGAGCTTTTATATGAAAAGGCCATGGATCCTGGCCAGTCTTCATGGTGGGGTTATTCAGTTATGGCATTATCAGATGGGAACATTGATAGATTTGATGAGCATGATGGGTCGGTTAGAGGAGTACATTTTCACAAGGCTCAGCCGTGTTTGTGTCTGTAGGTAAGCCAACTGGCTTGGATATTTATTGCATGTTTTGTGGTCCATGTGAACCTCTTTTTTTATGTATTTCAGAGATTGAGCAGCACTTTGAAACTGATCACCAAGGTTCATTTTTCAGTAGTTCCATCAATTGGACGATTGATATGGGTTTCAATGGATACATTTTTATATCCTGGAATGGTGGGTGTCTAACACCTTGGTGACATGGAGAGGGTCTTGAACACATTGGTGTTGTGTGAGTCCCTCATGTATTTTGAAAAAAAATTCATGGATCAACTAGGATATTACCTTTTCTTGCTCTGTATTGTAAAATGTATGGAAATTACACACGTCTAGTGGCAAGTTTTGTAGTGGTGTCAATTGGGTCTAGCTTGGGTGGTTGGGAAGAAAATGTTATCTTTCCCTATTTGTGAGTCAATTGTTGTTTGGAGCTCTTCTTCATGAGCTATGAGGAATAGAGTCAATTGTTGTTTGGAGCTATGAGGAATATCTCAGTCTCACTACCGAATGGAGGGTGGGGTGAGAACTTACACGCAAGGAAAAAGGTCGCAAGGTAATCAAACTGGTATACCTAGTTTAAAACCTTCTGAATGGGCAGAGATTGGGCCAGATGACAAGTCCTTGGTGATTTTGGTAGGCTTAGAAATGCATCTCATAGT
Organism: Pinus tabuliformis; assembly: GCA_031772625.1. NCBI lineage: Eukaryota > Viridiplantae > Streptophyta > Pinopsida > Pinales > Pinaceae > Pinus > Pinus tabuliformis. Next base: position 897,217,150 of record CM062820.1, on the reverse strand, counting down.
GCAACCAGTTAGCCAAAGGAGAGCTGCAAGAAAAAATCCCACCTTCTCCCATCCAAGGAACAAAGTTATTTTAGAATTGGTAGGTTTAGCGAAGCTTCCCAACCATGTAGCTTCTTATGTAGACATTGTGTGTGTATATTTAGGACATCTAAAGAGTAGTGTCTTCGATTGTAAATGATATTAACTACAAGTCATCTGACATAACAGTCAAAAATACAATTATGAAAAGTTGTTATAACTCCAATTTACTTGTTAATGTTACAGGGAATGACTTTAAGATCAATATATGGAACTACAATATGCACCGTTTCCTATATCCGGAGAGTTAAGTTCCACAATGAGTATCCTTAGATTGTCAGTGCCAATGACGAACAAACAATAACGATATGGAACTGGCAATCTTGAACTTGTATCTGACCTTACTGGCGACATTTTTTTGTGTAATGTGTGTTTCTTTTCATCCTAAGGAAGATTTGGTCATTTGAAGCCCCTTGGATCAGACTGATTGTGTATGGGATATTTGTGCTCCGAGGAGGAAAACTGTCTACTGATGATATTAAGGTTAACACAAATGAACACAGATATTTTTGGAGAGGGTGATGTTGTTGTCAAATATGTTTTGGAATGTCATGACTGTGGAGTGAACTAGGTTGCTGCTTTTCATCCCAACTTGCCATTGATTGTGTCAGGAGCAGATAGTCACCAAGCAGATTGAATGGCATGCAGATTCAATTGCTTGGTGAAGTTATGTTTATTTCATTAGAGATATATTAACTTCTTCTTCTTCTTTCTGTTATTCCTCTTCCTTGAGTAGCATCTCTGTCTGCATGTAGTTCATTTGTGAAAAGTTTGTTTGTTTTGTTCTCAGAGACCAAGGCCTGGCAAGTTGGATAATTTAAGAGGGCATGTGAAAAGTTTGCAGATAATTCATTTGTGAAAAGTTAGTTTTGTTCTCAGAGATCAAGGCTTGGGAAGTTGAATACTTTAGGAGGGCACGTGAAAAATTTGTAGATAATTCATTTGTGAAAAGTTAGTATGTTTTTTGTTCTCGGGTACCAAGCTTGGGAAGTTGGATATTTTAACTTTTAAGAGGGCATGTGAACTATATGTCTCATGTGATGGTCCATCCACGCCACGACATTATTGTTAAAATTTAGAAGATAAAAGTATCTTAGTTTGAGATGTATCCAAGTATTGTAGAGGTGTCCAAACATTTCGTAGAGACCATGATTGCTTCTGGATCCTTGTAGCACATCTTGATATGAATCTTCTTGCTGTTGGACATGACCGTGGGATGATTGTTTTCAAGTTAGAAAGAGAAATATCTACTTTTGTTGTTATGAGGGCACTCTATATTGCAACAATGACAATTTTTTGTTTTCTCGTAAATTTGCAACTCAAAAATACTCTCAACTTAGACAGATAAGAAGGGTTGGATGCATGAATTGGATCAAGGATGATGATCATTGTTGTTTAGCCCCATGGAGAATGTTGTCCTAATACGTTTGGATGTTGATGGTGGGTGATATGAACTTAATCTTGTGCCAGAGGATAGTGTTGGGACTTGGGAGGAGTGACACAATGCAAGGAGAAAAGACAGCGACTTGGAGGACCTGCTGCCTTTTTTGCTTGCAATCAATTGGCAGTCACTGACATGAGTCATAACCAAGTGATAAAAATTGCATAAATAAGGTGATCAAGAAGTCTAGTTGTCCAGTAACTGTGGATACAATTTTCTGTGCAGGAACATAAAACCTTCTTCTTGGGCCAGAAGATAGTGTTGGGACGGAAGAGTGACACAATGTAGGAAGAAAAGACAGCGACCTTGGTTTGCAACAGAGGATTGTACCTAGGGACCTCCATATTCCATTTGTTAAATACATTTAGTCAAATGACATGGACAATGTAGCCTTGCTGAGCAAGAATGCAATCATCATTGGAAGCAAGGAGCTTGTACATTGTTCTCTGCATAAGATTATTTGTGTTAAAACTTAAGAGTGGTGGTCGGGGTGACAATTGTGCTTTGTTGTCTTCCAAACAGAAATGGTGGCCTTATTGGAACACTTGATGTTCAAGTATGTATAATGAAGGTGTCTGGGAATTCTGTCAATTGCCTAAATGAGTTGGAAATAACTGTGTCATATAGATTGATGCATGAGTAAATATTCAAGCTGGCACTGATAAAAAGGAAGTATGACAATGTTATGAGCATGATTAGGAATTGATTTGTGGATAGGTAGTGATTGCTTAGCTGCATCTGAAGGGCTTCCCAGAAGCGACTCTTCACTTTTTCAAAGACGAGAAGGCATGATTTAACTTAGAAATGTAGGGTGAAACTATTCAAATTGATGTTGCTTCTACAAAATAGAGAGATGTTAAGGTCACTGGTATACACTTGGAACTGAGGCCCTTTGGTAAGGAAATGTTGCCATTGTTGAATATGCTTACCAAAGATTAAAGAATTTTGAAAGGATTTCTTTTTGTATCTTGACATGGACAATATTGATAAGTTTTTGAAGATGTTGGGGATTGCATAAATATAAAATGATGTTATGGGTCAGTTTCACAATGCCCATATGTGAGTGCAGCAGTTCATGGGCTTACAGAGATTGTTGATATGCTTGTACTTAATAGTTAGGTGGCAATCTGCCCACTCTGCCATCTGGAAATAAATCATCACTTATTGTGCCTCCTCCATCAATTTGTCACAATCGTGAATGGTTGCTATTGAGGGTTACCAAAGGCCTTTTTGAGGGTGGGTTGGATAATGCAGGGGTTGTAGTCCATGAAGAAGAGGATGAATGAGTTGCAACCAATAGGGGTTAAGACCTTGACACTTCTGGTGAGTTGGATAATGCAGGGGGTGTAGTCCATGAAGAAGAGGATGACACTTCTAGGGTTAAGGCCAATAGGGGTTAAGGCCTTGACACTTCTGGAGTTGAAAAACAAAATGGCGAGGTTGTAGTGGTCGATGATAGAGAAGTGAGAGGAGATAATGACGATGAGCTAGGATGGGATGTAGAAGATTTAAAGCTCCCTACAGATGTCTAAGTTGCAAATGTTGCAGGTACAACTCATAATGTCATTAGTTACGCCATCACCACATATGCCAATAATTCAAATATGGATACAGAAAATCTTTTCTTGCAGGTGAGAATGCAGCTACTAGTAACATTAATATGGCGATGTAGCTCTCAAGTCAAAAACTTGGTATTAAGAATTTCACTCCATTAAAAGTTAAAACCTTTGTTTTTGGATCTTTACATGGGCAGCCATACGTACCTCCCTGCATTTGTTTCTGCACTGTGGTCTTCTTAGCAATAGAGGGAGGTCGGAGTGAGACTGCTAGCTCAAATGTCAGAGGTCCATGAGCTTTGGTATTTAAGATTTTTCTATTAGATGAGAAACTTAGACTAGCTTACAAAGCCACAACAGATGGGAAGTTTAGTGAAGCATTAAGGTTATTTCTTACAATCTTGCACGCAATTCCAGTTATTGATGTAGATTCCATTTAGGAGGTTGAGAAGGTGAAGAAATTGATTGGAATTGCTAAAGAATGTGTTATGGGTCTTCAAATGGGGGTCAAGAGGAAGTTAAGGATCATACAGTCGAACAACAAGAGCTTGCAGCCTATTTTACTCATTACAATAGTCAAAAATTCCATTTGAGGTTGGCTTTGTTGAAAACCATAGGTGTTTGCTAGGGAAATTTAGCACAACTGCTAACTTGGCTTGATAACTGCTGGCAAATGAGCTCGCCGCAAACCATGCAACAAATGCCCAACAAGTTCTACAGGCATGTGGGAGGCAGTTGCAGGTTGCTAAAAACACTGAATTATGACTTCAGAAATCCTTTTGTTGTTTTTGGAGCAACTTTTACACCTCTATACCGTGGTCAGAAGTATGTGTCCTGTCCACATTGTACACCACACTTTATTCCAATCATAAAGGGAAATCTATGTGCTATATGTGAGCTTGCAATTGTGTTATGGATCTTTAGATGTAGTTCAAGAGAAAGGAAGTTAAGGATGATACTGTTCAACAGAAAGAGCTTGTAGTTTATTTTAGTCATAGCAACCTTCAAAAATTCCATTTGAGGTTGGTTTCACTGAATACCACGAGTGTTTATTATAAGGGATGGAGCTTTAGTACAATAGCTAACTTTTCTTGATGACTATTGGAAACTGAACCCCTGCAAACCATTCAACAAAGGTACAACAAGTTCCATAGGCATGTGAAAGGCAGCTGCAGGATGCCAAAAAATTGAATTATGATTTTGACTTCAGAAAGCCTTTTGTTGGTGGTGCAACAACTTTTACACCTATATACCATGGTCAATAAAAAGAATGTGTCATGTCTATATTGTACAACATGCTTTGTTCCAGTCATACAACAAAATATCTGCCCTATATGTGAGCTTTCCATTGTGGGATCCGATGCTTCTGGGTGTTGACTATTTCTTTCAAGAAATTTCATTACCCATGCATATTTCCATATCAATATTGCACTCTCTACCTTTGAGAGCCACGTTGAGAGATATGGCAGGACAATCACTAACAAGTCTTGGATAGACTTGAGGGTATTCTTAAGAGACTGGAGGAGGTTGTTTATTGATCACTGAAGTGATAGTAGAAGTAAAACTTTCCATGTTTTTTCATTGTTTACAATTTGAAATTTCAGTCTGTGTTTTTGCTTCCCTTTCTCAGTCTTAAATAATGAAAAGTGCCAATAATTTAGCTTTAGGTATAGAGAATTTTTTATAGACCCCCTGGGTGTTCATATTATCTTTATCATGCAAGTGTTCTAGTGGTTTGTCTGAGTAGAAACAAGCACTAGGATCTTATTATTCAACATCAGAAAGCAATGCAATTTTTTGAATGCTTTTTCATATGTAGGTCCTGTCAGAATCAAAACTGGTAAAATCGCCCCATTGGACTGGCCATGGTATTGAACCAACCTGCTGACTAGACTCGTACCTAACTAGTACAAACTGGCCCTAATTGGCTGGACAAGAGACTTAAATTTTTATGAAATTTCTAAATGAATTTTCTTGTACATGCACAACAAAGTTAGGTTTATTCTTTTGATGATGACTATAGATGCAAAGTAAACATTTGTGAATTTTTCTTAACATTTGTGAATTTTTCTTAATGCCTGGAAATCACAATCCTCTCTTAATTATGACTCAAAATTTATAACTATGAAGTTGTTATGTGTTTGAATGAAAACTATTTTACAAAATGCTTAAAAGAATTGGTTTGCATCTACATAACAGTATTCATGTCTATACTTGTATGTTGGCCATAGGGATTTAGATTTGGGTTTCTATCTTTGTTTACACGGGTATTCTAAGTTCAGAACATAACCATCACTTTTACACTAGAAAGGCTTGGAAATTCTATAGCCAGTTGTTTGTGCTACATGCACTTGAAAATGTGTCATTTATTTGTTGAAACCAAGGCATCTTTTAATGCAACTGACTCACAGCAGGAAGGAAAGCTATGACATAATTTAGATTTTCATTATTTGTATATTTACTTGTCTATATGTTGAAAATTTAGTAACATAATTTAGATTTTCATTATTTGTATATTTACTTGTCTATATGCTGAAAATTTAGTAGTGGGGTATATTGTATTCACGCTGCCTAGGAAACTTACACCATGTGGATTCATTCCTAATGATGAGCCCCAAAAATGGATAATTATATGGGCTCATTCAACCTCCTAATTCAACTTAATCTACCATTATCATTAGTTTATTGCATGGTTTTGATTATATTTATGCTAATAGAGTGAATTGGGTTAGTCATTATGCCAACAAGTCTAATGTGTGCTTTGTGTAGTCTTTTTGGTCAATTTGGAGACAAAATCAAAGGTTTAAATGAGCACTTGGCAGCCAAATTCGTGGAGAGGATTTTTAGGAAGGTGTCCCCTTCATTTATGGGCCCTTACCTCGAATTCTCCACCATCAGCTCAGAGTTCAAGGGCCACCAAATCGATTATCACAAGGGCAGCCAAGCAAGTCAAGTAGGACTGCTGTTAACTACAAGTTTTGGGCAGCCGAGTCCCTAAAGTTTAGGAGGACTATTGGGGTCCTCAATTTGTATAAATAAGAAGGCTTAGGGCCTCATTTTGGTTAGCCAGTAGTTAGTCACTTTGTAGGCAGAAGTTAGCTAGCTTGTAGTTCGATTTTAGTCAGTAGATTAGCTTTGCATTTCAGCACATTTTCAAGCTTTCCCTTGTGGACAATTTTTGATGTAACTCTTCTTTTCTTGCTCAATAAAGATGAATCCAGCTTTGCACCAGCTCTAAATCTCTCTTAGGAGGCTGTAGCTCTTGGGGTTGGGCCCATCTCAAGTGCCCAGTACCTCCTTTGTTTACTCTCATGTGTCTTTGCTACATTCTTAGAATAAAATCTGCTATTTAGATTTAAATCTTGCTTTGTTATTTAGATTGCTTTTGATGGTTAAAGTAGCTTCTTATGTTTAGAATAGATTGGTAGGATAATAACAGGAAAAAGGCTCCAAAAAAGGGTCAACAAACACTTTTGGTTTCACCTCTTCCTTATTGGATCAGGGGCTGGAATTGAAGTAACCGTGTTGTCCCAAACAAAAACACTAGTTTGCTTTACCATGCAATCCTTAGTGTAATGTTTTCATTTGCAAAAGTTGGTTATGTGTTCAGATCTCTGAAATGTTTCATTGCATAGTTGATATACATGGTTCTCTTCCAAATAAAGCTGTTGTTCATTCACTTTATTGTTAGTTAGATTAGATTAGCTAGGACTTTGATTACTTGCAAGACTTTGTTGATTCAGTTGAATGTATATGGTGCAGAGCATCTCTACCACTCTTTCATCCACCTAAGCTTCATCAGAGCCATCTGCTCCATCTCCTAGCTAGGTTCCTCGTCTCACATCTGTCCTCTTTCCCACGTAACCCTACCTTTTTGTGCAATCATTGTTTCAGCCTTCTTTGAGCCAATTTAGCCATCTACACCTTCTCACCACTCCATCCACCAGTCCCTGGGCCACTTCAGACCCCTATCCTACCTCCATATCCATTCATGCATCTTCCCTCACTCACCCATCCTCCAAAATCCAATTTTTAAACATCCTGTAGAAATTTCTGAACATCTTGTAGAAATTCCTGAACATCCTGTAGAACCCCTGCAGACTTCCTGTAGAAGCTCACAAATGAGGTTTCTTGATAGCCAAACTTTGTGAAACTCTCTAGAAGGGTGTTAGGGACTCCTTAGACCCTCTCTGAACCTTCCCAAACTCTTCCAAGCATTTCTCCTCCTTGATCCACCCCTGCACAGTCAAAGAACAATGAAAGCATATGCATGATGAAACTGACAACTTATTCAAAAATACCAAAAAGATGTTTCTTTTCAGATGTTACTGTAGGATTAGCTTAGACACATGCATTTTACCTTCCTAGAAGTCAATGTAATCTCTTTCAGTAGCTTGCATCCTCTTTTTCGCATCAGTAGGACTAGATGGTAAAATTAGGGTTTGCTAGGGTTTACGTTTCCTTTCAGCTTTTCAGTTTCTTTCTGCAAGTAGATTAGCCTCGCTTGAGTTAGCTTTCATCCATCAGTTAAAAAGCTTCTTCTCAAAGCTCATAGAAGTTGGCTTAAGCTCCCAGCAGACTTGTGCCAGCTGACCAAGCGACAGCTGTGGCAAGAGCTAGTACTTGTGCATACAGCACCGTCGCTTCCAAGTTTGTTACGAACTACCGGGTTGATAAAATTAAAGAAGGGAGTTCCAGGAGTTGCAGCATTATTGTTGCAATACTAGGGCACACCACCTAATCTCAAACTAAACCTCGTAGCCAAATACTGCTTCATCTTAGGAAAAAATTTAAGGCCTTTAGGGCTTGAACATCTAGGACTCTTTGGTCTTCTTTTTTCTTTGGAGGCAAGGTCGTTTGAAACTCAACGCATGTTATATTAGGATCCAAGGGACCAAACTTGGTGTATAAAGAAAAAGCACTACTTTCTACACATGTTTTTATTACCAAACTAGGTGCACCAAACCTTCTTTAAATCCTGCACACTAGTAGTAAAATTGTAGCATTTCATAGTAAGTCGTCTTTTGTAGCTGATATCAGAGGAAGAGATTGTTGCAGCAACAGAAGGAGATATTACAATGGGAAGCAGAGGGTTTCAAGAAAAAAAGAATTGATAAGGGGAGTAGGTCATTTTTCCAGATCGAAAACGTATCACAAAAGGGGTATTTGGGCCCTCAAGGAAAAGAACGGGGGCAATTTTTCCCAACATGCCAAACAATCAAAAATGTATCACAAAAGAGGTATTTGGGCCCTCAAGGAAAAGAACGGGGCAATTTTCCCCAGCATGCCAAACAACCGCAGGTGCCCAAATCTGATGAAAACCCTCCCAAATTCTATCTTGCAGAAGACATACTTGATTAGATCCACTTCCTTTTCACACAGTGAATCAATAGTTAGTTGAGGACCCAAATACCCAAAAGTTGAGATTTCTAAACCTATCAATCACAATTCTGAAAAAGAGTAATGGGAAATTGGGAATCGAAGGCTTATGATGAAAAAAATATTAACCTTATGCTTGGCACCTGCGTCAGAGCTATGGAATAGTGAAGACAGAGGTAATCAATGGGGAGAAGAGGAACTTAGGTCTTTCAATGTTGTACAATTCTTACACATCCACGCTTCATTAGGTAAAAGTTGAAAACACGATAGAGCTGTAAACTTTGGCATGCATTAAAAAGTAGCTAGAAAATCCAAAAAAGAGCAGAACCTCGTTGCATAGATGGCATCTTCAACATTTCCCATTGCTTCATTTAGTTAAGCATCACCCTGTTCTTGGCACTGTCCACATTACAGACACCAACCCTGATATTGAATCCTTTGGATAAGAGTTAGGTTACAATCTGTTTTCTGTTGTTTTCTGTGGCATCTGCAACTAATACCCTATGCCCAATGCAATAATTCAATGCCGAAGGTATGGTATGGCAGACGGTGATAAACTGACCAGTGGGAAGGAGAAGGGTAATGTTAAAATTGGAAACTAGGGCCAAACTCCATGTGGGTCTACTTATTCATGGCAGCTGATATTTTTCCTAGATTCCTCTCGTCGAGAGGTGTAGGGTTGATCTAAAAATCATCCAATTCCAACATGTATTCATGGAGATATGAATTTAATTGTGTTATGTGACAATTCGTCAAGGTCGGCGAACAACCAAATTACCCCATCTATCTTCAATGTTTTACTATAAATAGAAGAGGTTTACAAGTCATTTGAGACACACACTCACATCTCTTGTGATCTCTTCCTCCCCACTTGTTTGGGTTTTAGTGGAAGGAAGAGTTCCTAACACTGGCATGGAGATGAAGGCCTAACACAGTTATGAAGATATGCTTCTAACGCTGCCCTAAAGTCCTGAGCCCTAGCTGCACACACAACGATGTCAAGGAGGGCAGTGAAGTGTAAGCCCTCATAAAAGAACCTTATACTCAACTGAAGAATAAGCCTAAATGCCCTAGTCGCTAGTCACAATTTGTTGTTACAAAAGACCCTCAAAATGTAGTAAAAGAGAGACTTAATCTGATGTTTGAGCAAATCCTAATGTCCGCTGTCATAATGGAGACTCTATCCACTGAATTGAGATCTATAAGCTGACCTAATGATAGGGAATACACTGTCACCCTAACATTGTCCTTGAGTGCCCTAAACACTGTGGCCACAGTCAAGGAGGATGCATATACTTAGCCTTCTATATGCTACTCATACGCTGCCCTAAGCCACAGGAAGGAGGCCTAGAAGAGGCCCTAATCTCAGGCCTGAAGAAGACTTAATTCATTGTCATAAATACAGCTAACATTGCAAAGGAAGCCTAGTAGCAACAATGTTAATTACAACTGTTCTAAGGCATAGGTAAGTTAGGGGCAACTGTCTCTATATTAGAAGTCTGAGGGTATCACTGCGGTTTAAGAACTTGGTAGCTTGCTGCTTTGCTAGGTTGCAAGCCATAGCAAGCATGTAAGGTTGTTCCATGATAGTATTGATGAAAGTGCAACATGAATGGTATAGTGTAGTGATGATGAAGTGCAACATGATGGGTGCAACATAGTGATGATGAATGGTGCAGCATAATGATGATGAATGGTGCAGCATAGTGCATCATGACAATGGTGCAACATAATGATGATGAATGGTGCAACATAGTGCAGCATAGTGCATCATGGTGCAACATAGTGATGATGAAGTGCAGCATGATGGGTGCAGTGCAATGATGATTGTATCCAGTATGATGAGTGCAACATAGTGTAATGAAGTGTAGCACAGTGATGGGTGCAACTCAGTGATGGGAGCAACACAGTGATGAGAACAACTCAGTGATGGGTGCAGCACAGTGATGGGTGCAACACTGTGATGGGTGCAGCATGGTGATGGAATCACCTTGGAGAATCAGTTGAAGTAGTATGCCTTCACCTGAGTTCAAATCAACTACCTCATGTGTTATCTTCTTAGTGAAGATCCCTTGTCTTATTTTGTCAAGTCAAAATGTTGACTTCTGATGTATATGTATTATCTCTCTCTCTGTTGAACTATTGAAGAACATAAGAAGAATTGATCAAGGGTATCCCCACATTGGGGTTTGTCCCTGGCTGGTGCCACATCTTGTGTCCTCTTGTCTTGGCTTGTTTTCTGCGATTTATTTTTATGTTATATTTGCATTTTACTATCATGCTAAATGTGATTGCTAATTTGGAATTGATATTGAGCTAATATGGAAAAATGAAGTAAATTTTCTCTCACCATAGAACATACCTAAAATTAATAGGTACAACTTGCCAAAGAGGAGTAGAAGGTTTCAAAACAGGGCGGAGGATGCCATAAAGAGTTGTAGAAACACGCAGGTAGGAGAAAACATGCCGAAAGCAATTTGGACAAATGGAAAATTTCCATTGGTTAGAGGGACAAACACATGGGAATATTTTATTGGTTAGAAGGGCGAAATTTAAGCTTTCCCATTGGCCAGGGGTGAACAATGTTTGCCCACCCCAAGCCAACAAAGAGAACACTTATCAACGTAATTATGTAAGAACATGTACAAAGTTATTTTCAAAATTACTAAATTTAGATGTAAATTAAAATTTATGGTTTTTATTTTTTGATGGCTCTAAGTTGAGTTCATGAGCAAGGTCTAGATGCACTCTTAGAGATCTTAAAGGATACAAATATTTGATGTCTTGTTGCTTGTATTTCCCATGCACAAATAATGTCACTAAGTATGAGGCTTTGATACAATGCCTTAAAAAAGTGATAGATTTGGATGTTAAATAGCTCCAACTAATAAGGATTTACAAATAGTTATCAAACATTTATGAAATTCAATTCATTGTATGTTAATCACCTTAAGAATTATAGAGATGAGGCATGGTTTATTATTTCTAATTTTGAAACATTCAATATTAATAATGTACATTGCAGTCAAAATTCAAATGCAAATTTACTTTCAAACACAACTCCTATATTTATACCATTGGGAAACTTTTCTATGGACATGTTTTCTAATGAACAATTTTCCAGACCTTCTATACCAAACAATATTACAAACTAGATATTTTTTGATGTTGATGCCCTATTTTAGAATTCCTCACATAGGGAGATACTTTTAGGGGATCAACCATTGATGAAATTGACATTATGATCAATAAATTAATACATTACCTCTAGATGCAAAACCAAAGAGTGAGAACTTATTTCTTAAATATGTGGTTCAAATCTCTGTAACAAATAATACCTACAAAATATTAATCTAGGTATTGGATACGTGCCTATTGAGAGGACTACATTTTTTCATTTCCTTAAGGAATTAAAAAGACTTTTTTCTCGTAGAATTACACTGGTTCAAAGATGCATGACCCTAAAATCATTCAAGATGTGATATCATTCAAGAAATATATAATCCTATTCAACAAACATTCTTAGATATGTATTCAAAAATATAATAACAAATGAAAATGAATACAAGAGGAAAAATATTTTTTATCATTCATCATTCCCTATGGGTATCCAATATGGTCCGTGTTAGGAATAAGAATGGAGAAATAAAGATTTTCATTGATTTCAAAAATATCAATAAAGCATTAGATAAATATAACTACCTTGTTCCAACCGTGGAACACATCCTCTAGTGGATTTTAGGTTCTAAAATTTTGTCTATGTTGGATGATTTTTCTAACACCCCAGCTCCAACCCCTCGATTGTAAATAACATGTACATTCAAAGATTAGGCTAGGGGGGTATCATGCCCATGTGTATGTATGTGTATATGTTTTGGGACCAGAGTATCGATGTGCATATGCTTTTATATGTTTTGAGGCTAAAAAGTCTAGTGTTGCAAATATGATATTTCATGCACACTAATAAATGCATTAGCACTGCAGACCAAATAAGATGAAAAGAGTATGGGGGATAAGACCCCATGTGCATACAAAGTAGGTTTCATATAACTTAATAATTATGATAAAAGTGCATTGGCTTCTCAAAAAACTCCATGAAATGACTTGAGGGGTGTTAGGTGTCAAAAAACAAACATGCAAATAAAAGTATGTGTGTGAGAGGGTTAAAGTTGTTATGTGCTTATTTGTGCTAAAGAAAATCTAATATTCGTTAGATTTATTTCATCTTACAATGTTGTTATTAGCAATACACTTGTGTATGATAGAATGAAATCTAGCATATGTTAGCTTTCTTTTGCTTGATAATGTTGTGGTTGGCAATAGGCTTGTGTTTTTGCTAAATGTAAATATAACACATGTTAGATTTTTTTCACCTTACATTGTTTTTATGTGCTTGTGTTTGAGCTATAAGGAAATTTAGCATGCACTAGATTTCCTTCACAATGCAATGTTGTGGTTGGAAATTTTGTTGTTTGTGCTAGAAGGAAATATGCTAGAATTCTTTGACCGTGCAATGTTGTTATTGGAATTTTGCATGTGATTGTGTTAGAAGGAAATTTAGCACACACTAGATTTATTTTATTGCAGTATTGTTATTGGAAATATGTTTCAGTTTGTGCTAGAAGTAAATTTAGTGTGTGTTATATTTCTTTAACCCTACAATGTTGTTATGTTCTTGTGTTTGTGCTAGAAGGAAATATAGCACGGGTTATATTTCTTTCATCCTGTAATGTGCTTGTGTTTATGTTAGAAAGAAATCTAGCATGCACTAGGTTTCCTTGCCGTGTAATGTTGTTGTTGTCAACATGGTTGTGTTCGTGCTAGAAGTAAATCTAGCACGAGCTAGAATTATTTCACCTTACAATGTTTGTGCCTGTGTGTGTTTATACTAGAAGAAAATCTAAAACACATAGATTTTTTTCACCTTGCAATGTTGTTATTGGAGATGTGCTTATCTTTGGGCTAGAAGGAAATTTTGCATGCACTGGATTTATTTCACAATGCAATGTTTTTGGAAATATGGTTGCTTGTGCTAGAAGCAATATTTTAAAACTTCGACCCCAGTTCAGAAACGACCGAGGTTTGGCTCTGATTTTGACTCCGACTCAGTATCGACTCGACCTATTTGATTTCAATGACTCGGTAGTTGTAAAAAATACATTAATTTTTTTTTAATAAAAAACATAATTTTAAAGATTTTCATTCATGTTTCCAAACACAAAGCTTTAGAATATAGAGAGAAGACAACATATGATCAAAGTAGGCTCATGAATATATCCATTATATCAAAATTGCACCTAGTGCATTGTCCAATACAAAGTTCATACTTAGCCACCACTGCCAGGATTCTTTTCTACCTCAGCCTAAGGACAATCACTAGACTACAACAAAAATAATACCAATTCTCTGCCGCTAATGAAATCTCAAAACCCTTGATTTAATTCTCGTCAAGCTCCAGAACAATCAGAGGTAAATATGTATTTATTAGTCCATTTCCAAAACGTTTTCCTTTTTAAAAACATTGTATGGCTCAATGCATTGTTTCAGTTTTCTAATTCATGCCACTAGGATAACCATACTTCGGCCTTGTAATTTTCAAAACTTTCTCACAGCGATAGATTACTTTAGGGCTATAAATATGCAATAAACAACAACCCAACCATTGATATGTAGGAGGTGGAACAACTTTTGACAAATGTGCTTGAGGATTTTTGTCAAAGAGCCTAGCCGACCGAGTTGTTACCAAGCTGGTCGAGTCATTACCGAGTCGACCAAGTTGTTATCAAGTTGATCGAGTTGTTATTCCTTCAAGAAACATGACACCAATATCTTTAAATGGTATGACTATTTTAAAATTAGTTTATACTTTGTTACAATGGTTAGACATTATGCTAATAAATGGTTGTTGATTAGTTTATATTTATTATTTTATCAGGTTGATGATAAAATGTTGTGCTCCTTCTTCCACTATCCAATTATAATTTTTTCTGATAAAAAATTCTCTTATATATTGATCAACCTATTTGGGATAAATGGGACAGTGTTTTTAACTGTTACCAAGTAGGCACATTAAAGTGTTACCCAAACCAACTTGATTTTGAGAACTACGAGAGAAATAGTCTATGCAGTTTGACAAAAGCTACTCTTCGGCCCCTTCAGGGATTGACCATGGAAGAAATTGCTTTAGTAGTAGATAAGCTATTGGATCGAACCATTTGGTTTTCTATTCCACTTAATCATCCAACAGATGCCATAAAATTAAAAGATTATTGTTCTAAATTGAAAACCTATAGAACAATACTTGATGCAATGGTTACATATTGTCAAAGTCATGATGAGAAATTGAATGAGAAAACTCTGTTACATATTGTCAAAGTCATGATGAGAAATTGAATGAGAAAACTCTCACCACATTCAACATTCTTGAGCATTATGAAATTAACGATATCATATTTTCCAATTTTTGCAACACGGTGAAGGAGTCTACTTATGTAAAAGGAACACATAATACAAAGACAGAGTCCCTTTCTCAGCGAACATGTGGAGTATTTGACAGAATGATAAATGGATCAACAAGTGTTCAACAGGTTGACAACAATTTTGAATTTGGTTGTCATTTTGGGGGCCCTAATCTTTTGTCAACACTTTTGCACTCTTTTCCAATGTCAGTTGCAACCAATTTTACATACTGACCTTATTGTTTTGGATACACTGACTTTGAAAAAAGAACCATTCCACAAGGGATATTATATTGAATATTTTCGATTTCTTATCAAAAAAAATGAGTTGAATGACTTTACTACAATTCTCTTAGTAGAACTTTGGTTTTGTAATAATGTACGTGAGTCTTTGGAAATTTCCATAAAGAACTCCAAGTTCAACTATAAAATGACTAGTGGCATTTATGAATATAAGTCTCAAAACAATTATAGTTATGATATAGTTTTTACTATACATTTCTATACTTTAGAATTAAAAAATTAGGAGGCTTCAAAATACTCTCACACATTTGAAGACACATTTGATGAAAATGAGAGAGATTATGATTTCTGGATGGATTTATTGGAAAAACACCAACAATGTAGTGATGCAAAAGTGGTTATTTCTCTTTATGCGGGGAAAAATTTAATCAAGGCTTGTACATATGGAAGAATAATTGCATGTGTTATGCAAACAAAGTCACAAAGGACAATCATGTTGAATAATTACAAATCTTTTCAACTATCAAATCCAGGATCCATTAACTTTTTGGAAAATTCAGGTACTATAGTTCCTTTGTTGTTTCTCTTATAATACTTTGGATACTATTTTGTTCATATTTCTTAATTGTCAAAGTGTTTACTAAAATGACTAATTATGAATATTCTAAAACAAATAATGATGAAAGTGGGAAGCAAACAAATAATCAATATAATGCTTATGATGTTGAAAAAAGTTTAGAGATGGAAACAGGAGGAGGAGGAGAAGTTATCATACTAGGTACATAATTTGTTTGGTTGTTGCTCTTGTTACCTTTTGAATTGATTTAATTTCCATATTCATAACATTTTTGGATGTCTATTATAGGGAATTATGAGAAGAATGAAATTAATCAAGACAATGACCATGGAATGATGGAGATAGAAATGGGTATTAATCATTGTAACTCTTTTTTTTAATTCTATTTTTTATTATTATTATCGTGCTTCATAACATTTCATATGTTGATTATTGTTGGAAATAAAGAGAATGAATATAGTGACCAAGAGAATGTCCCACAAAACTACAATCAAGACCAAAATATTATATGGACGAGTAAAGATGATTCATTTTTTATATAGTTTAATGAATTTTGTTCATTGTCACAATTTATAACATTTTTTATGTTTATTATAGAGACAAGCAAGGAGAACAAAAACATTGATCAAATGAATGTGAAACAAAGCTTTAATCAAGGACAAAATATAATATCAGGTACTTATAATTTGTCCACTTGTTTTCTTTATTATTTAATGATTTTATTCATTTTCAAAATTCAAAATATTTTATATGTTTAATTTAGAGACAAATAAAGGTAACAAAGATGATGATGAGGTGCGAAGTTACAAATATGAAGATAATATCATATCGAATACTTATAACTTGTCTTATTGTTTATCTTATTATTCTTTGAACTCTAATGTTTGTAACTACCATAATGTTGTACATTTTTATTATAGGAACAAATAAAAAAGATAAAATTAACAATCAAAATAATGTTAAAGGTGTGTGTGTGTTTCTTTTTAAAGGTTGCATTACTAATGTTTTTTTTGGTATCGGTATTTGATTGAAGGTTTAATAAGAAGTACTATTGGTATTTGATTGAAGGTTTAATATGTTTACTCTAGGTTTTATCAGGATGATAAAATAAATTATTATTTCATCTATAAATAGTGAAAAAACCACTCAAGGTAAGTGTATCGTTTCAACATTTTCTTAGTAATTTTTGTAATATGAATAAAATGGTTTGACTAGTGTTTGGTCAATTTAGAGTGTCCTAAATTGCTATATTAATTGTCAATCCGGGAGTCGTAAACTGCTGAAGTGAGGCGCACTATATATGCAAGATAACCGATTTCTTAGTTTTTGTCGTTTTTGATTTTTTGTTTGTTTTTGGGTTTATCTTTGTTGATTCCCTAATGTGAGATGGCAATCCTAAAAGACAAGTATGGATATAAGTGTTCAAGGCAATGGTGTCCTTTAAAATGATTTCCAAACTTCAAAATTTTCAAAAAGGTTTTAAAACATGCAATGATGAAATTAATTCCTAAAAGAGAATGAAAATGTGCCACTATTCTACTTGAACAAACAGTGAGCTATTGACCATGAAACCCAGTATCCTTGCTGCTGTGTAAATATAAAAGAAACTGAACTCAAAGAAATCCAAAAATTGCAAGCAAAGTAAACTAAAATCAAATTACATCAACTCATATTCTGACCCCTCACCATTCGTCTCGCTCTGGCTTTCGGAGGTAATCATAAACAACTTGAGCAATCTAATATCTAATTTGCAGAAAATAAAACTAATATTAAACTACACACTCATACTTCAATCCCTCACCATTCGTCTCGCTCTGGCTTTCGGAGGTAACTGAAAATGACATGAGCAATTCAATAACTAACTTGCAGAAAAATAAACTAATATCAAACTACACACTCATACTTCAATCCCTCACCATTAGTCTCACTATGGCTTTCGGAGGTAACTGAAAATGACATGAGTAATTTAATATCTATCTTGCAGAAAAATAAACTAATATCAAACTACACACTCATACTTCAATCCCTCACCATTAGTCTCGCTATGGCTTTCGGAGGTAACTGAAAATGACATGAGTAATTTAATATCTATCTTGCAGAAAAGTAAATGAGCAAAACTGAAATAAATAAAACAGTGTTGGAACTAGAACTAAGAAAAATAAATCAGCAGAAGGACAAGAATAATTCCATGTCATTAGTCATTATAAAACTTATGTGCAAATGCCCGGGCTGCCTATTGTAATCTGAAACAAAGACACTGATCAGTTAACAGCATTAGAAAGCATAAAAACTATGGACAGCAATCAACATGAATACCATAAGCAGTGCAATATATACAAGTAAATGATTATGGCATAAGGAACGTAAAGAAATAAAGCATGAAACTATATAGCAATTAACAAAACCTCGGTGTGTACAGGGGCCCTCTACACAACCTCGGGCAATCAGCAATCAACCACGAATTGAGCTTATAAACAGAGTCTTCTCATGTATTAAAATGCAGTCATAACACAGAAATAAAGTCACGGCACAGTGGGCTCGTTAACAGTCAAAATTACATTACAAAAGCTAGCTACTATGCGTATGAGAACGCTTTATTTATAACAGAGGATGACATAACTACTTTCCTAAAATCTGCGTTGATAAAAGACACGTGAACAACCACGTCCAGGAATCTAGCATTATGGCAGCCGTGAAGATTAAATCTAAGGAGGGTGGCTATTGGATTCGGTTCATGGAGCATTCCACAGGTGTTAACACGTCTCCTGAGATTTAGGAACGGCCACGCAAGTATTCACGTGGTGAAAAACAGAGTTCTGTCACCGTAGGACTCTTTGTTTGACCACCGCTTGACTATCTTTGACCACGGCCTTCTTTGATGGATTCAACTGAACCAATAGGACACGATCCATGTCCACGTCATTTGCAACTTGCCGATGTGGCTGGATTTGCCTGAAGACACCTGTAACATAGTGTTTAACAAAAAGGCTGCGGAAAGTTGAACTGGCTGCGAAAAGTGACAAGATTCCATAGCTGAATGAGAAAAAATCTAATTCAAACAGTAGGCACAAAACATAGTTAGGAAACCACTTTATATGCTCTTTTTAAACTAATATGCAATGATTTGACAGCTTAGGAGGTCCAGGTAAATGAAAAAAGGCTAGAAAGGTGTATAGGGAAGATGCAAGTTTGGGGCTCAACAACTAGATTATTTGTCGCTGTGTTGAAGCCAAAATAATTGAAAAAAAATTAGTTATTTTTGAACTAAAGGACATTTTTTATCATAGCATTGATGATGAGGAAACAAACAAAGGGAATATTGAGAAAATGGGATCTGATGCTAATTACACAATAGAGAAAAAGTTATTTTGGATTCATTCACATGCAAAAACGTTTTTTGAAATGTGTTTCAAAAATGAATCCCTTGACATTGCAATTTGGACAACAATTTTGAAACAAAGCACAACAAGAGTTTTAAAAAAGTTGGTTGCAGAAACATTACAAGATAAACCCATGTTTATCCAAACTGCTTAAGATTGTAAACCACAAAAGGGACATATGGTCATTAACAATCCAACCAAAGTTATACACACTAAATCATTGAAAAAATTGTGGGAAATGCATACCCAATATGATGCAACCAATACTATTATAGTGGATTTTTCACTTGAGAGAGTGAAAGAGAATCCCAAAGAAAATGTGATTTTTGCCCCTCCATTCATTGGAACAAATCAAGAGGATAATTGGTTGATTAATGAACTATGGAGAATGTTGCATAAACTCAAGAAGGCTATAGATGTGCAAGCTACTTTGAAGGATGTTCAATTGCATTTAGAAGTACCTTAAGATGAGCGATGTCTATTTCATGCTATTATATGTATGACATCATGAATTATTGCTTTTATTTCACAACACTAATAAAATAATTGTTGATTTGGTTTGTCATTACTAAAAATAAAATATTTTTATTTTATTTATTTTTGGTGAGATATTGTGTTGATAACAATTATTGATTTGAATGGTCATTTAATGTTTTCATATCAAAATTTCCCATGCTATAGAAATTTTTACAATGGATTACATTATATGTAAAAATTAATAGATAACTGGTCTATTTGTTTGAATTAGATCATTACAATTATTTGTTTCAATCGTGGTTTAAGTTATCATTATACCTCTTAGAAATTAGTAATGTGAAGGATGACCCATTGCATTCTTATAACTTTTTTTATTCCATATAAGTTGAAAAACTATATTAGGTTCTACGTAGCACCAACAATAAACATACAATTTGTACTAAAAGAAGCACCAAAAGCAACTAAGGTAGAGACTCTAGAAATTAGCATATAATTAATTAGGTTTGAAATTTAAAAATTGTATTATATTGTATGTGGAAGTTAATATATAATTAGTTTGTTTACTTGCACTAGACCATTGTAATTATATTTTTCAATTGCAATTAAAGAAATCATCATAAGTATTAAAATCAATGATTTTAATGGTGGGTCAACACGTTCTTAGAAGAATTGTATTCCATACAAATTAAATAAAGGTACTAGGTTGTATATATAAATTAAACATATCATTAGTTTGTTCATTTTAATGGGGCCACTGTATTTGTATTTTTTATTACCATTAAATCGTAAAATTCCCTTTGCAAATAAATGGAAATAATTCATAATAAATACTAACATCATTTTTAATTTGGTAGGTGTTTATTTCTTTAAGCAATGAAGTGTAGATATTTTAATATCATACATGTGGTTGCAGTGCAGATGCAGATGGACATTACTACAAGTCAAAAGACGTTGATATTTGAAATGGAGGAGTATTCTTCAAATCATACACCAAAGATGAACACAATTTTCATATTCAAAGAGAACTAGATTGATAGTTTGGTGGTATGTCTTATTTTTAAGGTTTTTTCAGTCAAAAGTATTAAAATGTTGCTTAAAAAATTATGATGTCACAATATGGACATTAAATGTCATTGACAAGTACATTCTAAAAGTACTTGAAAAGTCAAATATTGATATAGAGGACTTTAAATTTGCATGGGACAAGTCTCATTGTTATTTGCAAACAAAATTGGAAGCAGGGAGAACAAGACAATTTTATGAGAAAAAGTTGACTGATGTGTGGTCCCAATATGGAGATAATTATAAAGAATCAAATGTATTGCTAATAGATACAACAAAGCATACTTTTCAATTCATTGGATATCGATCAAACCACATCTTGATAAAAGCCTATACAGGAAAAGAGCAAGATACTTGACTTATGCAAGTTTTATTCCCCTTTCTTAAGACACTTCATTGTATCAAAGAAAAACATGAGTACATTCGAATGTTCAATAGAACATGTACTTCATTGTAGTGGATAGAGATAATTTCCTTTATAAATTTGTTGAAAAGTACATTCCAAATTTTCAATACATTTTGGACATAGTTTTTGTTGTATCAATTTGTATGATTTTATATTTTTTGAAATATATGGGAATTGCCAATTATATTAATATGTATATTTCTTATTATTTATAATTTCTTTTGCAATGACTTTGTTGCTTGCCTTTTAAATTATCTTACATGAACCATCGAGACATGTTATTTTTAATGATTTCTGTTTACTTATATGCATCAATAATCATATATAAATGTGAAATATAAGTTTTGAAATAGAACTCCTTGCAAACAAAGGTGTAATTCTTACTAAAGAAATTATAATAATTTACTTGATAAATGCTATGTGCACTATTCACTATTCACAATGCATTATTCACTATTAAGGCTAATGGGAAATGTGTCATAGATGAATGATTTGAACCTTTTGAAGCATAAGATATGTGATTTCTCAATTCATAATTTTCCTAAATTTATATGCTTAAATCAATTAATGGTTGTAGTTGCAATCATATAACAATGAAAATCAACAAGACACAAAGTTAGTTATTCATTGTTTACATATAAAATGCACTAATATGAGTGCATAAATATGATTTGTAATTTTTGAGATAAAAATATATTGTAAATAGATGAATTATATCTTTGAACTTTAAGGCATTTAATTTCATTACTTAAAGTTAATTTTTTGTAAATTTGTGTTTTAAATAAACAGAAAATTTTAATCCATAATCCTATCACTTAATTTATTAAGAGTATTAATTTCATATTGTATTGTTTTGAAACAAAAACCTATGTAAAACAACATTATCTTCTTAATAAAATATGGAATAATTAATTAACAATGTGTTAAGTGGACCATCTAGACTCATTAAAGAGATGGGTCAAAAATGGTTGTATCTAAACTTTTTGCACCATAAGACATTGATTTTCCCATCCATATTAACATTTTGTCATTTTCAATTCTTAAATAGTTTATTTGTGGTTTAAATAATTTCATAGAATCCAATAGAACTTGAAGAATTCTATTTGGTTATATGCATTGATAGAAGTTTATAAATGTGATGTATTTTTGAAATGTAGCACTTAATATATATATAAGTAATTGATAATGAGTTCTAAGTGATCTATACAAAAGCATTTATCGACTTTTATTTTCCTATCATGAGGTTTAATATAAATGTATAAATGTGACGTTTTTTTTTTTAAATAAAACTCCATGTAAAATTAAATGTTTTTCCTAACAACACATGGAATAATTAATTAGTAATGAATGTTAAGTAGATTGTTCAAGTTCATTCAAGATACATGTCATAAATAAATGTAATTAAACTTTCTGCAACATATGACATTTGATTTTCCCACCCCTAACATTTGGTAAATTTCAATTCTTAAATAAATTATTTGTAATTGAATAATCTGATAGAAGACAATAAGACAAGTATGTATTAAATTCTATTTAGTATATATGTATGTATACATGCAATTTGTTTTTGAAATAAAGTTCTTAATGTAAGTAAAAATATATTTTTTAGAAAATTAATAATTTAAAATCAATCTTTGATGAGTTCT
Organism: Pinus tabuliformis; assembly: GCA_031772625.1. Lineage (NCBI taxonomy): Eukaryota > Viridiplantae > Streptophyta > Pinopsida > Pinales > Pinaceae > Pinus > Pinus tabuliformis. The sequence goes on along the minus strand of CM062820.1, from coordinate 897,194,447 downwards.
AACTAATTTATTCTATTTTGAATTGACAACTTTTTCTAACCATGCATTCTTAAATCAATTATCTCTATATGTAATCATGTCATATAAGTCAATAAGTCAAGAAACCATTAATTGATTTTTATTTATCATGTGGTTTAATATGAATGTATAAATGTGACATTGTTATTTCTAGAATAAAAATCCATGTAAAAAATGCATTTTCTAATAAAACATGGATTAATGAATTCACAATGAGCATTAAGTAGACTATTTAAGCTCATTCAACAGATGAGCCATAAATGAATGTCTTTAAACTTTTTGCACCATATGACATGATTTTCCCATCAAGATAAACATTTTGTAAATTTCAATTCTTAAAGAAACTATTTGTACTTAAAATAATCTCATAGAATCCAACAAGACTTAGAAGCTATTTATTCAATTCCATTTACTTATATGTATTGATATAAGTTTATAAATGTAATTTATTTTTGAAATAAAGCTCTTAACGTAAGTAAAGATATATCTTTTACAAAACTAATTAGGATTAATTGATAATGAACTTTAAGTGGTTTATTCAGACTATATCAAAAATCAAGTGTCATAAATGAATGCCTTTTAATACATATTTAATCTTCAAAATCAATATCTTAACGATATTTTATTTGTATTTACATTAAGTATTTAATAATTAAAGAACATGAGGACTTCTATAAATTTCAGTTAAAATTCATGAGTTATGTTTCACAATTATTTCTTCCCCATTAAAAATTCTTATCATTTTCTCCTCTTAGTGAAAGTAATGGTCAATCATGGTTTTCCATACAATTGAGACTATTATTTACATACATTGAGACTATTATTGGTTTTGACAATGTTTACAAGGAGATATCAATATCCACACTACCATCAACTTTACTAATCTTTGAAAACCCTTGCCTCCACTACTTACAAGAAGACCACTAATTCTTGTTTACTTCAATTTGTAACATTGTCCATCACAATGGAATGACTTGAATACCCATTTAAGAACTCTCATTTGATGTACTTGGATTTTTAGTGGAGATAGATCAAAGGTGCCTAACCTTCTTAAAATACCTAGATCAACAATGCCTAACTTTTATAATGGATGCTTGGATGCTATGAAGATGAATGATCACCCCCTCATTAGTGCTTCATAAAGGCATGAAGGGACTGTAGGAAATTGAGCACAAAAACATTTTACTAATTTTTTTGTAGAATAGTTTCAATGCAATGCAAGGGACACACATCCTTGCCATTTACACTAAGATCCTCACATCTTCATCATTCAATCAATAAATCTGTCGTAGTTTGTGGGAAAGGGGGTTAGAGTCATCAGACATAAAATTCAAACATCAAGGAATCTAGCTGTTATCCATAACTATAATATCTTTATTGAATGTTAGACATACTAATATGATTTAGCTTAAATCAATTGCTTCTAAGAGTTTGATTTCACACTCCTATTGTGTATTGATACTATTGTAAATAACAACTCCGTGTTTGACCTATTCATGATCTCTACTTGGTTTGAAATTACTAAAATTATTTTTATGTTGAATTAAGTTAATATGGAGATTTACAAAAGAATGAATGTTGTTGAAGGCCTTGTAATAAAATACTTCCAAATTTAATGAAATATGTGTTGTAGATATATTTCAAAGATCATTGACTTGTTAGTATTTAAAATCTTTTCGTGCATTCAAGACTAGGAATGAAATGAAATACATCCTCGCATAGAAAGCTTGCATTTCTAGGGTTTACATAATTTGCTATTTTTAACTTGACAAATTTTGAAGACCTTGAAAAATCTAGGGTTTTTAGAACTTGCAGTTTGTGAGTTCTTGTAGATTTTTGGCATTTAGGGTTTATAAACCTTAGTAAAAAATTGAGATGGGAAACCCTAGAATAGAAACCCTAGCTAACCACTTATGTTGTAAAAAGAAAACTTACCTCTTGAGATTGACAAGAATGACATTATGTTGATGTCAGGACAAGGTTTATGAAAAGATCGGAGATTAAGATGGAGCTAACTTTCTTCAAAAGGATTGGTATTCTATACCTACTCTCTTTAATTATTATTCCCTGCCACAACAGGGTAATAACGTATTCAAAAAATATTGATGTTGACACTAATTTGAAATTTATCAAAAATTAAATAATCTTATCTAATGTTTACCTTTGAAAAAGTTTTAATCTATTTATTTTTTATTTTTTTTTAAATATATTTATTTCAATTTTGATTGGTTCACTTCTTATTTTACAATGATTACATTATACCACAAAATCTGTAATTTATTGTACCATAAAATCTTTTTTTGTACATATTGACATTAAATTACTATATATAGCATTAATTTTTCCATATTTTGATTGGGCTGCTAGGTCAATCCATTTCACTCTACAAACTTTGGGAAAAATATTGGAACACAAATTTGCAATTTTCGCCACTAAATGGGAGGAGCGTTGCAGGGAACGAATGCTTCACGGTCATCCTCCGTGAATGGGTTGATTCAGTTAGATTCGATCGAGAAAAAGTATCGATTCTACGGGGAACACCTGTTATAAAGGGAGTGGTCCATTTCTCTGTCAAAAGTTCTTGCTATTGATGCCATTGACAGAGTCCTTTCACATCACCTGATTTTACATGAGGATTTACGAGGATTGGTTGTCCAGCTTATTAATTTGCAGTTGTCTATAACGCGACTTTTTGAAAGCCTTTCCGGCGGGTTTTTCCGGTCGAAATCCAGCAGGAATTTATTGGAATCGCAAGTTTGATAGCTAGTTTCTGCACAATGAAAGGGTCACAGGGGTTTTTCAGGGTGCTGAATCCAAATATGCAGTTAAAAAACCATTTTAACTGCAACAAATCAAGATTTAACCTCAATTTCTTCCGCCGGATTCCGTCACCGGAATCTCCAAAAAGTCGCATTATAGACAACTCCTATTAATTCAGCCAGAAAAAGACTGGTACAAATGCTCAGCCTGTAGCATTAATTCAGTAAAGAAAACAAGTACACATGTGCAACCAACTGCCAATAAAAAAAACATGGGTATATGATACACCACCATCATGAAGTTTTTACAACATGGATTTCATATACTTAAACCCAATGTTAATGTTAATGGCGTTTTCTAACTATTTTTCACAGTTTTTGGTTTTTTATAGCATTAATTCAGTAAAGAAAACAAGTACAAATGCATAACCAACTGCCACTAAAAAAATGGGTATATGAATCACCACCATCGTGAAGTTTTACAACGTGGATTTCATATACTGAAACCCAATGTTAATGTTAATGGCGTTATCTAATTATTTTCATCGTTTTTTGTTTTTTAATTAAATTGTAATTTTTTTTGTTTAAAATGTTGTTGAATGCATAAATAGTTTTAGCCATTTGTAAAACTTACGGGTACTTGAATGTGTAGAATTTACAATTCAAATTTTTTAAATAGTGAGAAAACATATCATAACTTAATTGTTAAATCAATAATAAGGACGAAGAAACTCAATTGTGAGCAAATACAGTGTGACTCATCACTATTAATCAAGGACTAATTACCTATTAGTGGTATGTAAGAGGCAGGTTTCACTTCTAATTCACAACTCAAACTTATGATTTCAACAAATTTCTACTCAATTTCAAACAAATTTAACTCTAAAATATACCAAAAAAAACTCTAGAACACATCACAAATAAATTACAATAATATTAATTAATATATTAATTAAAGTGTTCATAAATATATTTTTAACCTATAGAGACTGAATTTTTTCTAATTATTTAACCTATACAGTGTTAAATTTATTTTCTAATTATTAAAAAATGAATTTGAGTTGCCATAATAATACACTTTTTATTTGTATGGAAAGTAGTAAAGTGATTTTCTAATTATTATTCCTTGCCACAGCAAGGTAATAACGTATTCAAAAAATATTGATGTTGACATTAATTTGAAATTTACCAAAAATTAAATAATCTTATCTAATGTTTACTTTTGAAAAAAATTTAATTTATTTTTCTATTTTTTTTAAATATATTTATTTCAATTTTGATTGGTTCACCTCTTATTTTACAATGATTACATTGTACCACAAAATCTGTAATTTGTTGTACCATAAAATCTTTTGTTGTACATACTCACATTAAATCACTAATTATAACATTAATTTTTCCATATTGATTGGGCTGCTGGGTCAATCCGTTTCACTCTGCAGACTTCCAAACATGACGGGAGGAATATTGGAACACAAATTTGCAAATTTTCGCCACTATTTTGGAATGTGAATTGTGCCCATGCTCCACGGGACTCGAACTAGTAACCTCTGCACTGCACCATACCCTGACATTTAATGCTTCATGGCAGCCATTATGACACTTTCGCATAACGACCTGTGACTCCACGTTGTGCTTTCACTTGCTGACGTTGCTGCTAGGTAGGATTAGCAATCTGTCACTTCAAGAAGTTGCCAACTCTTATGCCGATGCCCAATATGCGTTTACAGTAAGTGGTATGACAACCTTTCCCGTAAGATATTTAAAATTTTAAAATATTAATTGAAGTCTTTTAGTGAGAATTAAATTTTGAATTTTATATTAGATTTTATTTCATAAATAATGAAATAAAGTTCAGTGATTTTATCATAAATTTGTTTAATAAAATTTATTTAAATTAATAGAAAAATATTGTAAATATAAAAAAAATTATAAAGATTTTAATTCTAGGAAACTTTTAATTCAATAAATTTTTAATATAGAGTAAAGTGTTACAAAAAAATTAAATGATTGATGCAATAATTTAAAATAAATATCAAAATATTTATTTTAAAATATATTTTTTATTTGAATATATATATATATATATATATATATATATATATATATATATATATATATATATATATTAAATACATTATAATTTGATTATATATATATAAACAAAAAGAATTTAACATTATAAGTAAAGTTTAAATTTCAACCTTATTTCATAATTATTATTAAAAATATTCTATACATATTTCATAAAAGTTGAATTCTCTACCATAATATAGCAACATTTTTTGTGTTTTTTAAAATTATAAAATAATATTCTTGAATAGTTATTTTTAATCTTAAAAAAATATAAGACATTACTATAGATTTTGATTCTGTATAGTTAATTATAGCCTTGATTTTTTTTTAATCTCTTGCTTTCCATTTTTTTCTCTTCTGGTTTTGGTTTTCCACATGCACTTATAGAGGCTTCCATTTAACTAGATTTAAACTAAGTGGCAGATACTCGATACCATCATAAAATTCTCTTCAATTCTACCTTCTTCATGTATTAAAGAAAAAACCTTTATAAAAAACAAGTCATAAATCACACTTTAAAGAATGGTGTGAAAGACAAGACATAACATCACAAAATCACACATTAAAAAAGGGTTTTTGTACGAGACATAGTATGTCTTATTTGTTTCTTACTCTAATTTAAGGATACTTAAAATAAGCAAGAATATCTACAAAGTAGCCCTTGTTCAAATACAATAGTTAGTTCATACATTTCAAAATTCAATAATTGAACTAAGTGGCAGGGAAACGCTAGCTATGCAGCCTTGTTACTATTGTTATGCACTTTGCCTTTTGTTCTTTTATAGTCTTCTAACAAAGGTTGCAGGTCAAGGCAATATCTATATATGCTTGACCAACAGAAGGAAGATTTGGAACAACGTAACAAAGCACGAAAACAAGAAGAAAGTAGCTTAAAGTATGCATTAAAGGAAGTCAAGGAAAGAAGTTTACCTATCTTAGCTAGAAAGAGGAAGATGTCAGATCTTGGATGGATGCAATACTACTTGAAGGTTGGCAGAAAATTTGAAGTTTATGATCATAAAGAGGATATGACAGGTCAATGACAAACTCCTTTGACAAAAAGTTGAAAAGTTTTGATATCGTTGTATTGGTAGCTGATTGGTTTGATTTAGGAACACTTTGATTGGGATGAAAATACGAACACAGATAAGGATACTATTGATGAGATGACATGATTTCTTGGAAGAGTTTGAAGCAAAATTCTTGTGCAAATCAACTATGGAGAAGTTTGGCTCCATAAGGTGTTTGAGGAATTGCTTGATGACATGTTGAAGCTATGTGAAGATTGATAAAAATCTAGAAAGGTTGAAGCTTATTGTGATGTGATGCAAATAGGAGCCCAACAACTACAACAAATCTCCATGAAAGAACATGTAATTAATGCTTTGATGAGTATTTATGGGACAGGCTTAGGCTTGTGGTTGTTCCTCCCTATTTGAGAGGGAGTGAGGATTTCCTCCCTAGTTGAGAGGGAGTGAGAGAGGACATTGCATTCTCCATGTGTCATGCACTATGGCCAGGACTAACAGTTGTAAGCTGAGTGAAGGCACCAATAGGGGGAATGGAGGATTATATAAGCATATGGGATTGATACTTCTTGAGGAATTGTATCCGAGATAGGAGTAGTCCCAAGGACTAATACTCTTTGAGGATAGGATATCCAAGGTAAGAGTAGTCATGAGGATCGATATTCTTTAAGGATGGGTGATATCCAAGGTAAGAATAGTCTTGTGAGGGCATACTTGGTGAACACTCGGATGGGGTATGTGCCTAGAGAGAGGCGGTTGTGGTGTCCAAATTTATGCCTCCCAACATTGTGCTTTGATCTAGTGGAGAGATAGAGCTTGTCAATCAAGGCCTTGCTATATTTGACAATGTTGGTTACGATAATGGTGATGCTTATCAATCCAAAGTCTTCTTATGAAAATATTTCAATTTTAGAGTATCTTGGTATCCTGTTGAGTCAATTATGAATACCTCCCTAGTTAAGAGGGAGTGTTGGAAATATAACTAGGTTCAGTCTTCATAATTATCATTATACTTATATCAATATGTATTTCATGTAAAAACAAAAAGAAGAAAAAGAAATTATTATTATTATTATTATTATTATTTTCTAGTCAAAGCATGTTCTTCATGCTTCTAGGGTTTATTGAGTCAATAAGAAAATTTGTCATGATTCAAAGTCCCATTTGGACTATTTGTAAGAAAAGAAAAATCATTTTGAGTCAAAAGAGTCAATTTTGTCACCACAAGACCAAGTTGGCCCTCCATATGGACAAGTCGGCCAACCCATAAGTTGTGTCTCTTCACATGGTTGAACAACTATATATTGGCAACTGCGCTTCACATTTTGACAACCAATTTGATTTATGTGCAAGCAAGAAGAAAAAATTCAACGAAGTCAAAGGAGAGAAAAAGCCTTGTTTTCTGCCCTAATTTGTTCACACATGCGAGTATATTTTATGGTTTTTCAAAGTTGTCACAGGGCCGAAATTTTAGGGGGCCGGTATTTGAGGGATTGACTAAAAATGAGAAAGTTGAACAACATTGACTTTTGTTGACTTGATTTGTTGAAAATGGATTGAAGGACGACTAAATTGGATTTTCGCTGCATTTTTAGTCTTGGTCTTGGGTCTTGGATATCTCACTTTGATTTTATTCTATAAGAAGAGGATTTTCTTGGGTTTTCCCCCTTGTGGGGTTTTGCCTTGGCTTGAAGCTTAATTTCTTGCGTTCTTTGTTTCTTGCGATCTTCGTGTTTTGTATTTTGATAATTGCTTGATGAAGAAGAAAATTAATTTTGATAAGAAGCCAACAAACATTCACAAGTAATTATCAAGGAAGAGATATCTACCCTAATCTACATCCATTATGATTTCTCAACATAGATGATTAAGGACAAGATCAATTCTATGAATGTGATGAGTTTCTAAAACCTTTTCACTTAGTGAATACATGGATGAGAGGATGCCCCAACTGAGAATGTTGTCGTCTATATACATCAAGGCAACCAAAATGAAATGGAAGATTGAAATTACTATCATTAATGTATTTCAAAGAGAGAACATTCAACAATTCACTACTAATACATTAAAATATTGTGCTAGCTCAAGGAAATTATGCCAATGATCCAATTAGAGGATTGTTTGGCTATACGAGGAATTTTTTTGAATAAGGATGTTATTGCATCAAGCTCAAACAATAATAATAACAAAAAATGGCTGGTGATAAATACAACTTGGTAATAAACCCACAATTGGAATAGTTCCACACAAGAACTAGGCATATATACAAAGCCACTAGATTGAAGAAATTACATAGTAGTGAAACTCATATAGAGAAATATATTTTACCTTAAAAACCCAAATGGGGAAACCCACATATGATGGGGATTTTGCTTTTCTTAGATAAGGTGAGATATGCATACCCAATCAAGGATTTAATGCATTTTTATTCACTAAAAAATTTGCATGCGTCTCTGGCTTAGCGAGAACCTTCAATCTTTGATTAGGTATCCTCTCCCAGTGATCCGAACTTAAACAAGAACACAAAAAAATACATATATAAGCATAAATACAGAGATGCAACATAAATAACATTTCATTTAATTAATATCAAATACTAAAATGAGCTTACAAAAAGAATGGAAATGAACTAGCTCGGGCGATCGTATCTTATCTCTAAGAAGAGATGTGGCAGCTACATGCCTCTGAACTATGTACAATGAGGCTCGAAGGCTTATTTATTATTGAGAAACAATGGAAAACCCTAAACATCCAGAAACCTAACCCTAGGAGATGAAGCGCCAAAATTATGGGCCTATTTGGGTGAATTGGTGCATCAACTACCTGGGGTCATTACTTTAGCATATGATTTATGTTTGACGTGCAAAATACCTTGTTAGAAAGATCTATCTGGGGACTACGGCTCCAAAAGTTCACGACCCGAAAAACTGCCAAAAATAGTAAATTGTGCTACAATTAAGGAAACTGAAAAACTGAAAGAGACAGTGGTGGGGGTCCAAGTGGAATAGGCAGGTGGCCACCAACATCCACCTGGATTAGTTCTCCCCCCTTAGGAAGCAATGGTCCCCATTGCGTTGAGTGCCTCCATTAGATGGGGAAACTTCTGCTGAACTTGGTCCCTGGTGAACCACTTGCCTTGGTGTAGGAGTTGGCTAGCTTTGACAACCTGATATAGTTGGATCTTCTGCTGGTGAGTGCTCTTGATCTGTGTGTCCATAATTCGATTAGTTGTGGCATGTTCCATGCAGTTTGGGTTTAACTCTATTAGTGTGAGTTGTTTTTCAATGTCTGATGTGTCCAGTAATGGTGGGAAGTATGGTCGAAGGCATTACATATTGAACACTGAGTGGAGGCCAAGGAATGGGGGAATATTGAGCTCAAAAGCATTGTCTCCCACAACCTTGGTAATGGTGTAAGGACCACATCATAGTGGTTTGAGCTTCCGATGGGCTTTGGTAAGGCGTTCTTTCTGCAAATGCAACCAAACTTTGTCGACCACCTAAAACTTGTGTGCCACCCGATGTCGATCATGTCGCTGCTTGTACTTGGCATTTGACTTCTCCAAGATGTCGTGAACTTTTTGGTGAATGTGTTGGATATGTTCAATAAATATGGTTGCTTTATTAGCTTCAGGCAATAGATTTGTGGATTTTGTATGTGTAGTCACATAAGGCATGGCAACATTAATCAGACATAATGGTTGGAATCCTAGACCCACTTGAAAGGGACTTTGACCAATCTAGCTATGGAGAGCTCTATTATAATTGTTCTGCACATAAGGAAGACTCTCATCATAGGTTCGTGGATGCTTGGATTTGTACATGCGGAGTATGTGCACTATCATCCTATTGACGACCTCCATCTGGCCATTAGTTTTGCGATGGAAGGAAGTCGACTTGGTGAGCTTGGTGTCCAATAGTGTCTAGAGGCTTGACCAAAATGTGCTTAGGAACCTGCTATCCCGATCTGATATAATGGCCGCGGGATCCCAAAATGTACCCACACTCGTTCAAAGAAGAGTTTAGAAGTGTCCTCTACTATGATACTCTTCTTGCAGCCCACCAATATAGCCATCTTATAAAATCTTTCCACGACCAAAAATACATAGTCATTACCATGCTTGGTAGAAGGGAGGCTAGACATATAGTCCATGGAGATGGATTCCCATGGTTGGCTGGGAGTAGTCAAAGGTGTGTACAAGCCTTGCTTCTTGCTAGTTGGCTTGGCAATGGCACAGGCAATGCAGGATCTGATATATTTCTCAGCATCGAGTCAAAGTTTTGGTAAATAAAAGTACTTTTGTAGTATAGCCACAATTTTATCCACACCAAAGTGTCCTGCGACCCGACTGTAGTGTGCCTCCCAAATCAGCATGGTACGCTTGCTTGAAGGAACACAAAGGTGGCCTAGGTAGAATAATAATGTGTCCTGGAGGTGAAAATCAGGAACTTTCTTTCCATCTACTAGCATCTAGTATGTGGAGGTAAACTCTGGATCATTTTTGTATAGTTGCAACCACCCAGAGATCTCATGGCCACAAGAGTTGAGAACAGTAGTCAGTGCTACAACTGGGGGCTGACTGAGGTAGTTTGCAACATGATTGGTGTTGCCCTTTTTGTATTTAATGTTCAAGTGGAATTGTTGCAGATATGTAGACCACTTCTGATGGAAATCATTCTACAACTTCCCTTGTGTCTGTATAAACTGAAGAGGTCGGTGATCAGTGTGGATGACCGTCTCCTTCCCTAGAATGTAATGCTTCCATTATCGGCAAGCCTGCATGATGGAATACATCTCTTTATCATAGGTGGGGTACTTCCGAATTTTATCAGAAAGTGTCTCACTATGATAGGCCACTGGATGCCCGTGCTGGGTGAGGACTGCACCAATAGCATAGTCGGAGGCATCTATCTCAATTTCAAATGGTTATTGCAGGTCTGGCAGTGTGAGTATCAGTGCAGAGCAGAGGAGGTGCTTCAACTCAACGGACGCCTTTTGTTGGGACTTAGACCAGGAAAACTTTACTTTCGCCCCGCCCTTAGTAATCTTACTCAAAGGCCAAGTGATATGGGAGAATCCTAACACGAACCTCTAATAAAAAATTGCAAGGCCCAAAAAGCTGCGAAGCTTTGTTAGAGTGGTCGGTGCTAGCCAATCCCGAATGTCTTGGATCTTAGTCAGATCCACAGGCATGCCACGCTCATCTATGATGTAACCCAGAGATTAGACCTGGCTCGTGCCAAAGGTGCATTTCTCCAAGTTGGCACACAATTTGTGTTGTCGAAGGGTTTTAAGGACTCTCCGAATGTGTTGCAAGTGTTCTTCCCAACTCTTGTTGAAGATGAGGATGTCATCCAGATAAACAACTGTGAATGAGTTGGTGAAGGGCTGCAAGATGTCATCCATTAACCTCATAAAAGTAGCAAGGGCATTTGTCAACCCGAAGGGCATAACCAACCATTCAAAGAGGCCTTCCTTAGATTTGAAGGCGGACTTCCATACATCTGTGGGTTGTATTGGAACCTAGTGATAGCCAGACTTCAGATCGATCTTGCTGAAATACTTGACCCCCTTGAGTTGGTCCAGAAGGTCATCAATCCATGGGATTGGATACCTGTTCCTGACAGTGATTTTGTTCAGTGTTCGATAATCAATATAGAGCCTCCAGGTCCCATCCTTCTTTTGTACAAGTACAATCGGGCTCCCACAAGGCGAGGAACTCGGTTGGATGTGCCCCTTTTATAGTAACTCCTGGATTTTCTGCTTGATCTCTTCATTTTCCACAATGGAGCGATGATATATCAGCCCGTTGGGTAGAGGTACTCCAGGAGTCAGATCAATCAAATGCTTGACCTGACAATGTAAAGGTACCCCTGTGGGTGAGGAGAAGATGTCCCTATATTCTTCCACGACCGTATCCACCTACTTCTGCTGTGTGGAGGAACCCTTCTTGGGGGCCATGGATGTGGCTATGATCTTCCCCTTACTTTGAGAGCGAATCATAAAGAAAACAATTTCCTAGTCTGGAAGATGATCTTACTGCATTACTTAGCAGAGATCAAAGAGATGGTGGTAGGCGGGGCTACCTTCAGTATCCTATATAACTTCTTACCCAAAGAAATAATAACAAAGTGAGGTATAGACTCATATAAAACATGTCGCTTCCACAAGCATAGTTGTCCTAATAATACATCACAAACTTCAAGAGGAGCAACATCACATAGTACCTCATCTGTGAAGGGCTTGATGTTGTAGGGAAGGCGACACTGCTGGCTGACTTGGAGATCTCATCCTTGGTGAAGCCACCTGATGGTGTACGACTACATATGTGTTGTAGTCAGTAGGCCCAACCGCTTCACGACCTCTACTGAAATGAGCTTCTTTTGGCTCTTGTTGTCAACAATGAACTACAATGGAGAACCCTTCACCTACATTTGTGAGTGGAAGAGGCGTTACCCCTCCTCTAGATCTTCAGGCTCAATCTTCTAGATCTTGGTGGTGGCCATAGTGGCATTGGGCTCTGCATCAATGATCTACTTCCCTTTGTCTTTCCCCTTGTCGGTTTCTGACTCAGAGTCGAAACATGCATCTGATTCGGAAGCCTCCATCTCAGTCCACCAATGACTTCTTGGCCCGACACTCATTTGTGTTGTGAGTGGAGCTCTTATGAAACGCACACCACTTTCTCATGTCCTTCTTTGTATTCGTGGTGTTTTTCTTTGCTTGCGACTTCGATGAGTTATCCTGGGTCACCCTGCCTTGCTTTTGTCCTTTGCTCTGTGGTTTGGGGGCGCCTTTCCCTTGCTTTGGATTTGCAGATCTAAAGTCTCGCTTCTTTTGTTTAAAATTCTACTCAATCTTGATAGTGTATCGGTGCACCGTGCCGAGCGAGGAGATGTCTAGGAACTCCATCTCGTCCTGGATGTATCTGTGTAGACAACCACGGTACTTGAGTACCAAATGTTGCTCAGAATCCTTGATACCTAACTTCGTGCGAAGGGTATCAAAAACATTGGTAAAATCTGGCACGTCTTGGTCCTTTCCCTGCCCTAGCGTGGTCCTCTTTATGTATTTATCCTCATAGCTCTCGATAGGGCTGTACTTCTCCTTGATGGCATCCCGGAACAAATTCTAAGTGGGTACAACTAAAAATAGTGAGGATCTAATTTCGTCATTCTTCTCATAGTGGGTTTCCCACCAGTCCTTGACGTGAGGGGCAACTTTGAGAAGTGCAAAAGTAATCTTTTCTCGAATGGAAAAATACTGAACAGAAAACTATCCTTCTAGTAGATTTAACCATTTATCTACGACGTCCACATCTATTTGACCTTCAAATATGGGGATGTCAAAGTTAACTTGTACCTTAAAGGGTGTGGTGCTTCCAGAGTGGTTGCTAGAAGAACATGTGTCGACTTTGGGTAGCCGTTGAAGGATCTGGGCAAAGTTGTCCATCATTGCATTCCTCTGTCGCTCGAGGGCTTCTTCGAGCAAGATTTTGAAAGGATCTCATGCCCCTCGTCTTTCTTCTTTTCCACTATGGGAGGTCGTTGGGATTTGTGAGGCTGGTCTTGCAAAGGTTCAACCAATTCAAGCCCTAACTCCTTATATCTCTACCTCGCAGGGGACATGCAAAGAAAAACAAAGAAAGAGTAGACTGCTATGATACCATTGATCCGAACTGAAACGTGAATGAAACAAAATACAGATACAAGCATAAATATAGAGATGCAACATAAATAACATTTCATTTCATTAATATCAAATACCAAAATTAGCTTACAAACAGAATGGAAATAAATTAGCTTGGGCGATGGTAGCTTATCTATGAGAAGAGATGTGGCGAATACATGCCTCTGAACTGTGTTACAATGAGATTCAAAGGCCTATTTATTATTGAGAAACAATGGAAAACCCTAAACATCCAAAAACCTAACCCTAGGAGATGAAGTGCCAAAATTATTGGCCCATTTGGGTGAATTGGTACATCAACTACTTGGGGTTGTAACTTTGGCATACAATCCTTGTTTGACGCGCACAATACCTCATTAGAAATATCTATCTTGGGACTACAATTTTTTCATAGAAAACATCAATTGAAGACTCTTGTTTGCCCTGGTTTTCCCAAAAAACGTTGTTTAGGGCCTCAAAATGGTTTCGGAAGTCCAGGACCCGGAAAACTGCCAAAAATAGTAAACTACGCTACAATTAAGGAAACTGAAAAACTGAAAGAGACAGTGGCGGGGGTCCAAGTGGAATAGGCGGGTGGCCACCAACATCCACCAGGATCACCCAGGCTCCTCAACTTTTGTGATTGCCTTTTCTCCTCATTTCCTCTCTAGTGCTCTTCCTCTCCTCTTCATTATTCTTAGGTTCCAACAACATTCTCTTTCAACAAGATTGCTTGGAAGGCCACACTAAGAGGATTTATCTAATCTTCTAATGGTTTTAGATATGGATAATTAATTCAAACTTTTCCAAAAACTAATTTAAAATTTAGAATTACAAAAATATTTAAGATTTATTGAGGGGGATCATACCTCTCAATTTGAAGGCTTTTGGTCCCCAAAAGCTTTAGTTCAGTTCTTTATCTTCTTCATATTCTTTGTAGTTGTATGCTTACCTCCTTTCCTACTATAGATCAGAGTTGCCTCTTAGTAGTTATGGACTTTTAAAGAACCCCACCAAGTCATCTTTGCATATCAATCTCTCAAAAATATTCAAAAAGTGATGCTTCCATTGCATGATGGAAGAAAAGAGATAAATTGGGACTACATTTGGCATAAGCCTACTGTGCACTTCATTAGTCGAGATGCCATCTTCATCACCATAGTTCGTAGAAAATGACTACTCCTACTTCCTTCTCCGTACCCTTCACTCTCTAAACTTTTCTTTTGGTTATATGGTTCCAAGGATGAACTTTTAGGTGAAGCCTCTAACACTTGGTTTCCCATTGTCCACTCAATTGGTAGTGCCCAGAAAAGAATTTGCTACTACATGGTGTTAGGATATTCCGACACATAGGATATAGTTAAGTTCAACTTGGTCTAGTGTAGAGTTAGGTATAGAGTTATGTAAAGTGTGTTTCTTTACCGTTGTACATTTTGTAACTTACAATCCGACGGTTCATTCTCTCCTCGGTATTACCGACACTTGATCCATGGCTTGACACCCGATTGGTCCATGAGTTCTATTTAAAGCGCATGGAGGGTCATTGTTCGGGTAATCCGTGCATGAGAGAAGCTTATGTAAATTTTCATTCTTTGATTAATAAATTGCCTGTAGTACCCACGTTGGGACAGGCCGTGGACTGTTTCCCTCTTTGAGGGTTTTAACCACGTCAAAAATACTGGTGTATTGATCTGTGATATGGTTGTGAGCGGTGTCCTTTTGGTATTCTTTCTGAGGAACTTACCCTGTAAATTCCTACATGGTATCAGAGCTATTTGAGGGCCGCGTCCGTTGGTGATCCAAATCTGAAGCCGGTAGAACTGCATGCGGCTGTCGTTTCCTAGATCTGTTGTTTCTGACTGCTTTCGGGCCGAGAGGACTGCTCTGTTGCGTTCGGAGCATCTGTTCCAGTGAGGAACCCCTTTCGTTTCACGCGAAAAGGTTTCCGGTAGCCCTAGCTGCGTCATTTTTCAGATCGGGAGGTATACAGTGTTTTTTTGCAGTTTACTGTTATTTTCTCTCTGCTTATTTCGGTTTCGGTTTATTTAGCCTTTTTTTTAACCGGATCTATACCTTTCATTTCTGCGTATGCTCTTTGCCCTGCGACTCTGTGCGATCTGGGCAAATCAAAAACAGAAAGGAAAGATTTTTCTCATGCGTATGCTCTTTTCCCTGCACCTTAGTGTGATCTCGGAAAATCAGAAACATTGAGAAAAATATTTAGTTTTTCGGCTAAAGCTAACTTTGAGATTTTTTTTTAAATTTCTAGTTTTTTGGCTAAAGCTAACTTCGAGCCGCAAGGTTCGTTTTTCTTTGCATATTCGTGTTGGGTTTTGTGTTTTGTGTTTTGTAGGGAAAAAGAGCTTTCTCAAGGCAAGCACGCAAACCAAGGCCCCCCCCCCCCCCCCTCTCTCTCTCTCTCTCTCTCAATTTTTTTGTATAGATCAATTGGTTCAAAGCTATTTTAAGAGAGTAGAGGTCTTGGGTTCAAGTCTCCATTTTGTGGGGGCGGATTTTTTCATTCCCGCACATTCGCGCACTTTGCCGGCAACGTCAACAAATTTTTTTCAAAAAGCCATAACTTCTTCATCCGGAAGCCTTTTTCAGAGCTGTTTTTTTTAAAACCGCCTATTTTTTCGAGATCTATCCATTGGAACACTTACTTTCAGCATCTTCAGCTTCAGTTTTTTAAAAAAATGGAAAGTCCATGCCAAGTCATTCTTGACAGCACTAACTACTTCCAATGGGTAGCCTACATGGAAGATTTACTTAGAAGTAAAGGTCTCTTCAGAATAGCCACAGACCAAGAGAAGAAACCAAAAGATGAAGACAAGGCTGCAAAATGGGAAAATAGACAAGATCAAGCACGTGGTTTGATAGGGATGTCTATTTCTCCTGATCTTAGATTCCACATTGCAGAACTTGAGACTCCTCATGAAGCATTAGAAAAACTCGCTAAAGTTTTTGGGATTAAAAATGAAATTAGAGCCCATCAACTTGAAAATGAGTTGCTTACTTTGGATCCTAATAATTTTTCTTGCATTGAAGATTTCTTGTCCAAATTCAAGACCCTTAGATATCTCTTGGAAGGTGTTAAAGTTAAGAAAGAAGATGGTAACCTTATTTATTCCATCCTTACCAAGTTGGGACCAGCCTACTCTGTATTTGTTTCCACTTTCCATTCTACAAGGGAAGCTTTCATTTGTCAAGGAAAAGACTACAAGGCCCCTTCCTTTGACTCCTTTTGTGATTCCTTAATAAGAGAACAAGAAAAACTCTTACACCTTGGTCTTCTTAATCTTGGAAACTCTTCCACGAAAGCGTTAGCCGCCCAGCAGCAACCAAATTCAAAGAATCATAAGAAGTCATATCCTCAAAAGAATGGTCCTAAACCAACTCAGCCTCAAAATGAAAGATCATTTCAGCAAAATGATAAGACCAATAAAAACAAATGGAAGAAGACTGATAGACATTGTAACTTTTGTAATCGAGATGGCCACTTAGAATCTAAATGCTTTAAGAAGATGGAAGCTTTGGAAGCCGCAATGAAGAAACATAACATCCATGTGGAGCCTACTTCATCTTCAACTTCCAGAATGGCACTTTCTGCATGTTGTTGTCAATCATCTCAGTCTGGTTATGCTTTAAATGTATCTTCTTCTTCTTCTCATTCTCATGAGTGGCTCATTGATTCTGGAGCCTCTTATCACATGGCCAAAAACCAAGCCATGTTTTCTTCTTTAAATGATTGTAACACCAAAAATATATATGTTGGTGATGATAGATCTCTTAATGTTGTAGGGACTGGAACTGTTCATCTAGACAATGGTCAGTTTAATGATGTATTATGTGTTCCAACCTTATCCTGCAACCTTCTATCTGTCTATCAGATAACTCATTCAGGTGAAGGTAAAATTGTTGAATTTTCACCTCATGATGTTGTAATCAAGGATCTAAAAGATCCTAAACAGATTCTAGCTACTGGTCTTGCTGATGATTCCACAAGGTTGTATAAGTTTCACAACTTTGGGTCATCAAATCTTCCCTCAGTATTTGTTGCTCATAATGATGAAGTGAGCAAACTTTGGCATGAGCGATTTGGTCACTTAAACTATCGCTCCCTTCAGCATCTATGTAAAGAAAATATGGTGACAGGTCTTCCTATGGTATCTTGCAGAGATGGTGTTTGTTCCGGATGTGTACTCGGAAAACATCATCGGGACAGTTTTGACAAACGTGCCTCTTGGCACGCCTCAGCCCCTTTACAACTTGTGCACAGTGATTTATGTGGTCCTCTTCCTGTTGCTTCATTCTCTGGCTGCAAGTACTTCTTAACTTTCATTGATGATTTCTCCAGACGCACTTGGGTATACTTCTTAAAACTCAAGAGCGAAGTATTTAACACATTTTTGGCCTTCAAAGCCTTTGTTGAAAAACAATCTGGACATCAAATTCTTAAGCTAAGAACTGATAATGGTGGAGAATATGTTAAAAACACATTCATCAACTTTTGCACCGAAAATGGAATTCAAATGCAACATACTGTTCCATACACTCCACAACAAAATGGTGTAGCTGAAAGGAAAAATCGCACCTTAAAGGAAATGGCTAATTGTATGCTGCAATCTAAAGGACTTAGTCTTAGTTTTTGGGCCGAAGCAATTAATTGTGCAAATTATATAATCAATCGCACTCCTACTAAGGTTCTAGAGAATATCACTCCCGAAGAAGCTTGGAGTTCCATTAAACCATATGTAAGTCACTTTCGTGTGTTTGGAAGTGAAGCATGGGCCCATGTTATAGACATTTTTGTGCCTTACAGCATGAAGCATGAAATGTCCATAATCTAAGGGATCCAAAGTCCCTAAACATGTTGTTCCTACCCCTAGAGGAACAAGGTCAGCAAACCACAGCACTGAATAACAGTTCTCCACCTGAAAACACTCAGAAACAAGCAAATTCTGGATCATGTCAACTGCTCCTCTCTGTACCTGCGCTGAATGTCAACTGCAAAGAAGGCCACCTGCGCTGAGCGTACTTGGACAAGTGGCACAGTCATTCCTCAAGGTGTCAATGCCCAGGAAGCTTCCAAAATGACACTTGGATCAGGGAATTCGCCTAGTGATGAGTAAGAGGTTCTTAAACTCCAAGTGGAAGCAAGGATCTCCAAGTGGACTCAAGAACTGAAGAATAACTGAAGTGGGAGAGGACACTAGTCAGCTTCATGCCAGCCTCAAGTTGACTCATCATTTCTCCAAAACTCCTATATATAGAGCTCTCTCATGAGGTCTAAGGAGGCTGGAATCTTGTGAATGTAAGGAAGTGCTGTTGGTTTGAGTTTAGAGCTATTGGGTGATTTGCTTTGAAGGAGGTGAAGAGGAGATTTCTTTCTGCTGGGAAGGTGATGCTGGATTGGGCCTCTTATGGTTGTATCACTTCCTGAACTTTACTTCTTCCATTAATAAAGCATTTGAGGTTCTTCTATATGCATGTGTCTCAATGATGTATTGTCATACTTGTGTATTTGATTTATTCTAATCCTTGAATCAGTTATGAATGTATGCTTCTTGTAGTTTCCCTCTCTTGCCATTTTGCAGGATCTTGGTGTAGCTGGGCCAGTGAAAGAGCAAGGAGCTGGGAGCAAGCAGCAAGGAGAGAAGATTGGATCAACCATTAGCGAAAGACATCGGTTAGTGGATCTCTTTCTCCCCTATTTTACTTTCATAAAGAAGAAATCTTAGATAGCTTTGCTTCGATTGTTGCTGAGGTACTATCACCCTTAGAGTGGGATAGGGTCATTCCGTATTGGATACTTTTCCCTACAACAAATTGGCGACTCCGCTGGGGATCGTATCTTGTTGGTTGTTTGTGTTTTTTGCTATTCATTTCCTAAGCACAGGGAGTACCGAATCGAACTGCATTTGGATCTTTGAAATGCAAAGTAGAGGGCAGCTACTCTAGCTCAGTTTCTGGGCATGTTTATGATTTGAAGAGCTGATCCACAAGGACTCTGAACAGCTCTTAGTGATAACTTTTCATCCTCCTAATTACCCTTTAGTGTGTACTTGATTGATAGCTTTTGATTTGACCAAAAACTGTGAATTTTTTAGCAATCTGTGACCCGGAAACCAAGAGAAACGAGAGTTTCTCTCTTCATTGCAGGCACTGTGAAGGCAGTCTGCATTTCATCGCAGGTCCCGAAGGGACTACCTGCACTGAATGTCAAACTGACAGTGTACTACCTGCGCTGAACCAGTTTTGCCTTGTGCTACTGGGGTTCCCTGCTGTTCATTGCCCTGTTTTCATCCTTGTTTTTGCAGCCTGTTGTCAGTCAATGTACCTATCTGAAACCATCTTTCCTTACCACTATTCCGCCTCGGTTGTATAAAGAAACTGTATTTGTTCTTTGTGTATTTCTTACATCATTTACAGTTTCCCATAACGAAAAAGTGAACTAGTCTTGTTGTGGCCTCTTAGATCTAGACCTGTGATAAGTGTCGTATTGATCTTAAGAGTTAGTTTGTTTGCTGTTCATAGCTGATTGAGCTTTTGCTTTCGTCATGTGGTTTGAATTTATGTATTTCTAGTGTTGAAACAAGTAAATCTTAAGGTGTCTTTTGATTTTGGACAAAGCTTGTTTGCTTTCACTTGAAATTGAATTCAAAATTATACAACAGCTTTCTTTTTGTAATACATCAACATTAAGAAAGAGAAAAGAAATACCTGCATTGTGCATGTGCATTTTTGACAATTTGTATGTTGATTTAGGGAAAAGTGCATTAGTGTGTGCTCTATGATCTGTGTGAAAAGATGATGTCTTTCTTTTCCCTCAGTAGTTAAGATTTTCAAAGTTGAAAGATTGAAAAGCTTGCTTATCATCTTAGACCGCATTTAGGAAGTTGTATTATACATCTCGTGGTGATCCATAAAGGCAAACTGCTAAACAAGATCAACTTAAAATGAATTGAATGAACCTAACAACGCTTTGCAACATAACGCTCACAGTAGAGGTCTAGGTAGAGACGTGTTCCGGCGTCGTTAAACGTAGTGACTGTCGATCTCTACGAAGGTGGGTGATTCCTCTTGAGAGACGATAGCACTAATACGGACTTGTGCTCCCACGTACCGTCGTGTATATATTGGGAGACCCCTATAGGCATTTATCTTTTATCCTTAGGAAGCCGTGTCGGCCGCCCTACTGATCGCAATGCAGTGAACACAGCATTCACGAAGATCGACCACCCGTACCGTAAAACGTATTCTGTGGTTTTGCGAAAAGATTGGCACACCCTCTGCCTAGATCTCCAGAGCAGTTTATTTTGGCCTTTTTCAAACTCTATAACTGAAAAAGTCCATCCGAGCATTTGTCACTTCGGGCTCGTTAAAACATCGAAGGAGACTAGAGTCATCTTTAGCTTTTTCTCGACTCTTTAAAAGTGAAAAAGCAAGTTGTGTCTAAGCGTCGTTAAAATTTATTTTAAACGGGATAATCATCACCATTCCCTCGTTGATCTTCGAAGTTAGTCGTTTGGCATCGTAAGTTCTTGTAGAGTCGCTAAGAAATCTTTTGGATAGACTAGATATGTCTGAACAACCGTCGACATCTAGGACTGTGTCGTCCGACACAGCAGCAGCAGAGCCTTCTGCTACTACTCCAACGATGTTCGCTAGTATACCATCTGTCCCGGCCAATTGTCAACAACAAGCCGGAGTCCAATCAGGGACGACGACATGGTTAGTTCCTATTTCTTCATCCGGATTATCATCTGGTATTTCTTATGTTGAAACTCAACAAATTGATCCAATGTGTCTTCAAAGGCCAATTTACCCTTTAAGTACTGGATTTCCACCATATGGAGGGCAGTATGCTCTTTCATTGTTCCCTCCCAGAGAACAACCATATGGGAGTTTACAACAAAGTTCAGGTCAAACTGGAATTACATCCAGCGGTTGGGTACCAATACTGCCTCAACAACCAGGGGTTGTATATTCAATGCAGCCAGTACACCCTGTGTCGAATATTCCCACCACACCTGCTATGGTGAATGCGTCGCAAGTACAAGCGCAACCTGTTGTATGTCGACCCCAAGTTTCTCAGGTTGCAATACAACAGCCTCTTGTCTCAACGACTCAATCACAATCTCAGGGTAGTGCCTCCTTATTTGGAGCGACTCAGGCTCAAACAAGTACTATGACCCCTCATCTTGGTCAATCATCCAGTATTGGTCAACAGCAAATGGTCCAACAACCAGAGCTGGTTCAATCTCAACAACCGCCATTCCAGCAATCATATCAAGGACCTGAGCAACAAGTCTTTGTAAGTAATGGGCAACCATGCTATAATGGTTATGCCCATCAACCTTGCCAGCATTATGCTGGTTTGCAAAGACCCATTGCTCAGGCGATCCCATCTTATCCTGGGTATGCTTCGCCGAACCTGAATCAGCAGTTGCCCTTTGTAGCAACTCTAGAATTACCAGATCTAAACCGGCTGACGAATGATCCAATTGCTTATGCCCCTTGGTGGCCAGCGATTCCGCATAAACTTCCGTCAGATATTCCTAAATTTAATGGAAATCCGGGTGAAGATCCCTCGAATCATGTGATGACATTCCATCTATGGTGTTCATCAAACACCCTGAATGATGATTCGATAAGACTTCGCCTATTTCAGAGGACGTTAACGGGTCCAGCGGCAAAATGGTACATTGAATTGCCTAGAGCTTCGTTCGACAACTTCGGCACCTTAGCCACAACCTTTTTAACCCATTTTCAATTACCGATAAGGTATGAAACGGGAACAGAACTCCTTACCAACTTCAAACAGACGACCACCACCCACATATCTGATCATATACATGAGTGGCGACGTCGTCGTAGGATGGTAAAAACGTACGTTCCCGATCAGCTATTAGCTGAATGGTTTATCAAGTCATTACTTCCTGCCATCACGGAAGATGTGGCAAAGGGAGGAGTCGTAACGGAAGAGCAGGTTATCGCTCGTGCGCAATATCTGGACTTGGTCTATACTCAGTCCGGCACGCTCTACGACAAAATACCTGACGCCCCTAGACCGGAATTCTCAATTCCTCCTCCTCCTAAATCAAACAATGACTCTCACGCCGGCGATGGCGTGATTGGCAAGCACAAAATTTCTAGTCAAAATGCAAATGAGGAACTTCTTGCCTCAGAAGTAAATGCCATGTCGACCGACAAGGGCAGACAACTGAAGCAACCAGAGGGCAAGAAGAAAAAGAAAGGGAGAAAAAGGAAACCCCCGGCAGGGTGTCATATATGCGATGAGGATCATTGGATGAAAGATTGTCCACATATAGCTGAAGTTAAGAAACTCTTTAAGAGTTCAAAAACCCCAGCAGTATTGACTGATCCGTTTCCCAACCCAGGTCAAAATCTGGTTGCTAATCAAAATGCTTCCCGATCCCAAGTGCTTATGTTGTCTGTCTCGAAGCAGCAAAATGATGCTTTGACAAGGAATAAAGATTACGGAAATCCACGGCTGTCGAATAACAAGGCTAATGAACAACCTGGTAGTTCGACGACAACTTTAACCAAAGTTGTGCCACCCAACATTCCTGAACCAATGATAAAGTCGCCAAAGGGAGTGGTACACAAATCGACATTTAATCCTCGTGCCAAAATAGCACAGAATTATAATATAATAGAGGACCTGGCTCAATCGTCGTCCGCTATGTCGACACTTGAGGTACCGCAAAATTGCCCCTCCCAAGAGCAAGCTTTATTATCAGCAATAGGTGGGATTGGCCCAATGGATTCCAATCTTGTGGCCTTTGATCATAAAGGATATGACCCTCAGTTACCAGCTCAACTAGCTTTCCTTATTCAAGTGAAAGCCCTCAACAAAACTGTTCATCGAACAATTATTGATGAGGGGGCATCTACATGTCTTATGTCGATGAGTTGCTGGAAAAATTTAGGCTCACCACCCTTGTCGAAATCATCAACTACGTTAAAAGCATTTGATGGACGATCATACACTCCATACGGGATTTTAAATAACTTGCAAGTTGAACTGGGGGGCAAAACAGTAGGAATTGATGTTGAAGTAATTGATGGAAACCTCGATTACAACATCCTACTGGGAAGGCCCTGGATATATGCCATGGCCGCAGTTGTGTCGACCTACTTCAGGAAGATTGCATTTCCCTTTCAAGGAAGAATTACAGTCGTCGACCAACAAACTTTCCTCCCCGACAGTTCACAAGTTACGGGAAGCATTCCAATGATCCATGGAAGTGATCATTCGCTTCAAAATATTGGGGTAGGCCTCCTAAAAGACCCTGCCTTAATGGGTACTTTCGCCCTACCGCCTCCAAGTAATCTGACGGGAGTGGCCACGGTGGAAACCTACAAAATGAAATCTTCTGTATCTAATAGATTCGGAAGATTCCTAAATATTTTGTCGGCATGGATCATCGCCCTAATAGAAATACTGTAAATACAGTGGGCTCCGAGGACGGTTCTTATCTCGTGTCAACCTCGTTAAAAAATGAAACAAGGAGTCATGAGGATAGTTCTTTTACTATGTCAACCTCATTAAAAAATGAAACAAATCCCCTTTTCAAAGCTCAAAGGTAAACCTTCATTCCAACCACCGAGTTGAATGCAATGAAGCTTGGGGGGCATGCACCTCGATTTGCGTTATTATGCTGGGGGCATGCAAAGAACGAGCAGTTTTGGCAAAGTTCATGCTCGTTAAAAAATAAATGCAAAATCAAGCAGTTTTAATGCGGAATTCATGCTCGTTTAAAAAAATAAACATAAGCATGTGAGCAAGCTTCCTCCAGAGTTCAAGCTCATCCAGAAAAAATGAACCGGTAAATAAGCATTTGAGATCGTAAAT
Source organism: Pinus tabuliformis (assembly GCA_031772625.1). NCBI lineage: Eukaryota > Viridiplantae > Streptophyta > Pinopsida > Pinales > Pinaceae > Pinus > Pinus tabuliformis. Next base: position 897,170,016 of record CM062820.1, on the reverse strand, counting down.
TCATCAGCCAAAAAAGCCTTGGTCGTGTTTGCACCGTCACCTCCACTTTTCATTTGGCCGATCATTCACTTCCACATGATTGTTTACCTATTTTGAGGAACAGCTGCGAAGAGTGATTTCACCTAGCCATCCTTGTGACATTGCCGTGATTGGAAAATTCCAACCTGTACCTGGAATCTGCTGCTATCCCTGTTTATCACTCGTTCCTCAAAATACGAGTCTTCTTTGAGCTCTTTTCATTTGACTCGTAAAATGTGAAAAGTTTGCCGAGTTTTGGCCTTCCAGCTCGTTAAAGTGACCGGAAGAGCTATCCCTCCTCTAGATTTTAATCTTTTTGGACCTGAGGGATTATTGCACAAAAAGATCGAGCGCTTGTCTAGTTCGGCTCGATAAAACTATCGAACATTCATCCCTTCTGTATTGTTTTATACTTTTTCGGACTTAAGGGATTAGATGACGAAAAAGGACCTTTGGAGTTAACTTTACGTACCTTTTCAGACTCTCTAAAAATGAAAAGGACCGAGTTGTCTTTGTCGCTAGACTCGTTAAAAGCATTAAATAGCGACAAACTTGTCTTTAGACGAGAACGAGTTTCCCTATCGCTAGGCTCGTTAAAACATAGCGATGGGCTTGCCCGAAGGGCAGGTTATAGAACAAGCATATGTTATCCTCCTCAAGCTTGACAAAAATAAAGAGGTACTGGTCAGAAATGACTGGGGAAAAATTGGGAGAACCTCAAAGCTTTAATGGTAGCAAGTCGCTCTTGAACATGACGCTTTTCCTCCGTACCACATCGGGTTGGGTTGTTTCATTCACCGGTCTCATCACCATGGTCTCGCCAAACCATCCACATTTGGGGTAATGCTACCGATCCATCGCATCAGTGTCGTTATATGTTCAAGAGATGTCGTTCAGAAAGAGTCAACCGTGTCCCATCCACTGCCATACATCATCTTTCATCCTTTCATGACCGCCACCCTGAATCATATTTCACAGATCGTTTTCACCTTCATCACAATCATTAGCTCCGTTCCGTGTCACTGATGTGGGATTCATTAAGGCCCTCCTGTGACGGATCGCTTCTTGTCGACATCAGCTCATTAACCAAGAAGTTGATCTAGGAACAACCCCTCAGTACTTTGAAGCTTGCATGCCTCAATGGCAAGTTTCTCACTTCCGGTGACAAGTATACATCAATGACCTTCGACCGAAAGATTTTGCGTGGTGTTCGACGCCAAGTCCTCTATTCACACCACGTGAATTGTACTGCAGTACCTTGAGGGTCATCATCATTATCGGTGATTCCTCTCGCGCTTGTTAACAGTTTACATTATTGACTGGTAATCAAGCGATGTCTTTCCATGTTTGACTCCAAGAAATTCTCACATGGATCGACTTGTGCTTAGAGTGAAGATCGGACGAGTTTGAAGACCCCGGATCTAGTTTCATCCATCCGGGCTGCGATATATATTCAGGAAATAAAGACATTGACATGTACAACAGATGATCATCCTACTCGAAGGATGATAATTTCAGCAGAGAATTATCAATCTACCATTAGACGATTGTCTGTTCTATGTACAGAAAAATGTATTTATAAAGCTGAGCATGGGAATGCCCGCCTCAGATAGATCATGAAAGCAGTATGAAAAATAATGTATTGTATTGTATCTTATTACAGGTCACCTCCCAGCGATTGAATGAACTTCGGATCCTCCTGATAAAGCATTTCACCCGATAAACGACCTCATACTTTAGGGGGCAACTGTTATAGACATTTTTGTGCCTTACAGCATGAAGCATTAAATGTCCATAATCTAAGGGATCCAAAGTCCCTAAACATGTTGTTCCTACCCCTAGAGGAACAAGGTCAGCAAACCACAGCACTGAATAACAGTTCTCCACCTGAAAACACTCAGAAACAAGCAAATTCTGGATCATGTCAACTGCTCCACTGAGCATCTGCGCTGAATGTCAACTGCTCCTCTCTGTACCTGCGCTGAATGTCAACTGCAAAGAAGGCCACCTGCGCTGAGCGTACTTGGACAAGTGGCACAGTCATTCCTCAAGGTGTCAATGCCCAGGAAGCTTCCAAAATGACACTTGGATCAGGGAATTCGCCTAGTGATGAGTAAGAGGTTCTTAAACTCCAAGTGGAAGCAAGGATCTCCAAGTGGACTCAAGAACTGAAGAATAACTGAAGTGGGAGAGGACACTAGTCAGCTTCATGCCAGCCTCAAGCTGACTCATCCTTTCTCCAAAACTCCTATATATAGAGCTCTCTCATGAGGTCTAAGGAGGCTGGAATCTTGTGAATGTAAGGAAGTGCTGTTGGTTTGAGTTTAGAGCTATTGGGTGATTTGCTTTGAAGGAGGTGAAGAGGAGATTTCTTTCTGCTGGGAAGGTGATGCTGGATTGGGCCTCTTATGGTTGTATCACTTCCTGAACTTTACTTCTTCCATTAATAAAGCATTTGAGGTTCTTCTATATGCATGTGTCTCAATGATGTATTGTCATACTTGTGTATTTGATTTATTCTAATCCTTGAATCAGTTATGAATGTATGCTTCTTGTAGTTTCCCTCTCTTGCCATTTTGCAGGATCTTGGTGTAGCTGGGCCAGTGAAAGAGCAAGGAGTTGGGAGCAAGCAGCAAGGAGAGAAGATTGGATCAACCATTAGCGAAAGACATCGGTTAGTGGATCTCTTTCTCCCCTATTTTACTTTCATAAAGAAGAAATCTTAGATAGCTTTGCTTCGATTGTTGCTGAGGTACTATCACCCTTAGAGTGGGATAGGGTCATTCCGTATTGGATACTTTTCCCTACAACAGCCCATATTCCAGATGAAAAGCATAAAGCTTTAGAACCTAAGAGTGAGAAATGTACTTTTGTTGGATATTCTGAAGATGTAAAAGGTTATAGACTTATTCCATTTAAGTCCAAAAATGTTATCATTAGAAGAGATGTAAAATTTGATGAAAATCAATCGGCCTGCGAGCCTAGTCCGGCGGATGTGCCACCTCTTCCTATCTCTTCTACTTTTGAAAACATTTCTTCTTCAGATGATGAAAGCGAGGATGATAATCCTCCCCCACCTTCTCAGGATCCTCAACTTCCAAGATGGGTCCGTGCTACTCGGGATGCAGCAGGTGATCTTACCGGTGATCCTACAGATCAGCGACGTACACGTTCTCAGTTTGAAAGAGCCTCTTCTTTACTGGCTCAAGCTCCAGTAAATCATGATCCTGACACTTTTGCAGAAGCTTCAGGCCATCCACATTGGGAAGCAGCTATGAATGAAGAATATCATTCATTGATGACAAATGATACATGGGATCTTGTTCCTCTACCAAAGGGACGCAAACTTGTTAGATGTAAATGGGTTTACAGAACCAAGTATGGACCCGATGGGAAAGTTGATAAACATAAAGCTCGTCTCGTTGCTAAGGGCTTTTCACAGGTTGAAGGCATTGACTACACTGAAACCTTCTCCCCTGTTGCCAAAATGAACTCTATCCGCCTTGTTCTTTCCCTTGCTGCCTCTTTAAAATGGGAAGTCCATCAGATGGATGTTAAATCTGCCTTCTTGCATGGGGACTTGCAGGAAGAAATCTATATGGAACAACCCATTGGCTTCATACAAACAGACTCCAGCCTTGTTTGTCGACTTAAGAAATCCCTTTATGGCCTCAAGCAAGCTCCTCGGGCTTGGTATGCCAAAATGGATTGCTTTCTTTTAGAATCTGGCTTTTCTTGTCATTATGACAATACTGTCTACACCAAGAAAGTGGGCAACTCTCTTATCATCCTTGTTCTTTATGTTGATGATCTTATTCTTACTGGTAGTGATCCCAACCTTATAAACCATGTGAAGTCCAGCCTTAAAAAGAAATTTGAAATGACAAACTTAGGACACTTACACTATTTTCTCGGTCTTCAAGTCTTGCAATCCAAGGAGGGTATTTTCCTTTCCCAGTCCAAGTATGCTTGTGATATTCTTCGTCATTTCCACATGGAAGACTGTAAGCCAGCCCCTTCTCCCTTTCAGTCTGGAGTCAAACTTTCAGTCTCTTGTACTTCTCCTGAAGTTGATGCTACCTTATACCGTCAACTTGTAGGAAAACTCTTGTATTTAACCCATACTCGTCCTGATCTTTCCTTTGCTGTTGGCCTTGTTGCTCGTTTTATGCAAAACCCCCGTGAAAGTCATTGGAAAGCAGCTAAAAGAATACTTCGTTATGTTCGAGGTACAGTACAGTTTGGGATTCATTACAGTGCCAAAGCAGCTCCTCTGTTAGTTGGTTTCACTGATTCTGATTGGGCTGGTGACCCTGATGATCAGAAGTCTACTGCCGGTTATGTCTTCACTCTTGGTTCAGGACCTATTACATGGGCTTGTAAGAAACAGGCTGCCATTTCTCTTTCGTCAGCAGAAGCAGAGTATCGTGGTACCGTGGAAGCTAGTAAGGAAGCCTTGTGGCTTCGTCAGATCCTATCAGAGTTTGGCTTTGAGCAGCAGCATCCAACCACACTTTGGTGTGATAATCAAAGTGCCATTCAGCTATGCAAAGATCCAGTCCAACATCAGCGCAGCAAACACATTGAACTACACATGCACTTCATCAGAAAGCTCATTCATGACCATGTTCTTGAAGTGCAATATTGTTCAACAGATGATCAAGTTGCAAACATCTTCACAAAGGCTCTCACAGAGGCGAAGTTCACTAAACTTCGATATATGCTTGGAGTTCAGGAAGTTGTCACTAAGGGGGGATAGGCTCTAGTGCCTCCTTCCTTCTCCTATTATGTCATATTTGTAAATCCTTCAATCCTATCCCAAGTTGTTCTTAAGGGGGGATGTTAGGATATTCCGACACATAGGATATAGTTAAGTTCAACTTGGTCTAGTGTAGAGTTAGGTATAGAGTTAGGTAAAGTGTGTTTCTTTACCGTTGTACATTTTGTAACTTACAATCCGACGGTCACGATATGTAGTGATCCGACGGTTCATTCTCTCCTCGGTATTACCGACACTTGATCCGTGGCTTGACACCCGATTGGTCCATGAGTTCTATTTAAAGCGCATGGAGGGTCATTGTTCGGGTAATCCGTGCATGAGAGAAGCTTATGTAAATTTTCATTCTTTGATTAATAAATTGCCTGTAGTACCCACGTTGGGATAGGCCGTGGACTGTTTCCCTCTTTGAGGGTTTTAACCACGTCAAAAATACTGGTGTATTGATCTGTGATCTGGTTGTGAGCGGTGTCCTTTTGGTATTCTTTCTGAGGAACTTACCCTGTAAATTCCTACACATGGGTTGCTTGGAATTCTTATGTCGTTCATGTTCTTTTGAGCATGCACTTGTCTTTTGGAAGATTTCTTACCATTCTTCCCACCGAAGGCACATACATTAGAGTGCCAACACTCATTATCCTTGTGAATTTTCTTCTTAAAGTAGAAACAAACCATATATGCTTTGACATTTCCCCCTCCCAACAAGTGTTGGTTCATTTTTGGATGGTGGAAACGTCTCTTGGTTGACCTATTTCAAGCTTCTACAAATAGGTTGGAAAAGTTTGCTATCCACTCTATTTTCAACTATCTATATTTCAATCAAAATGGCCTCTTCTTTAATCCCTCTTGTCTTGACAAGCTTTGCTTGTTGGTATTTGATTGACTCAATCTCTCTTCTCGACCTAGGCCTTCATGATTAGGCCTATGTTCAACTACGTCTGGGTTTACAATCCCTTGGCTTTTGTTGCTAATCTCTTGGCCTTTGTAACCCATTTGTCTCTTTAACTTGGAATACATGGCTTTGGTATGCTTTCCAAAATCAACAAAGTCCTCTCGAGAATTTTTTATGGAGGATGAGTTTACCATGCTTGTCTTAGTCATGGGGTTGGTTTCTATAGTAAGAATAGGAAGTGTTTGTGCTTCCTTTAGCTCTTGAACAACTCTTGTTAGCTTAGCCAATGTCTCAACCTCCTTTTCCAACTCTATTATCCTCTCCTCCAAGCGTTGATTCTATTCTTGGATCTGAACATTAAAGCTCCTTATTTCTTTGAATATGTCTCTTTGCAGTGCCTTACCATGATGGGTTTGCCTTCTCCTGAAAGTGCTAATAACTACTTCCAGGTCATGGATTCAATTGCTTTGATACCTATATAATCCATAAATTCTAGGCCTATGACCCATTCATTTCATCAACGTGAATCCTCCGTGGAAATAAGATTTGTTTTTTCCTTTGACCAATAAGTTGTGTTCATTCTTGTTTATTAACTAGAATGAATGACTTCATACCAATCTAGTTATAAGGCTTGGTTTGCTAAATTCAAATAGTTGTGAAAATATGTACCCAACCATAAAATAAACAATAAAATATGGTAAATGACACTATATTTACACAAATTCCAGACTAGTTAAATCTACATCCTTCATTAATATGCAAATATGACACTTTAATGAGGTAATCCTCTACCCATTCACCGAATATTTGTTTATATGCTAAAGCAATGTTGCAATGGTGAATGCTACTCCTTATCGATATCCATGATACATTAACAATGTATATGTATGGTGCAAACTTTCAAAATCCTGTTCACATACAAAAACATCAACTTATTTTGTGCAAGCAAATAATGTTCTAGTGTGCAGTTTCTACAATGCACAAACAGTTACTTTAACCCAACAATCCAAACAAATTATCCTTAAATTCCACTCCAATGTTCAAATATTTGGATGTTGCAAATGGTTAAGTATGAGGTCAAATATATAAATGTGATGAGCGATGAGGCCAAATTTATGAATGTGATGAGTTTGCAGACTTCCCTCACTTAATGAACACATAAATGTGTGGATGTCCTAGCCTATATTGTTGTAGTTTATTGTTTATATAACAAGGTAGTCAAAACAAAAAGGAAGAGTGAAATTGTTGTCATCAATACATTTGAAAAAAATCGCACTCAACCATTCACCATTAATACGTTAAAATATTATGCTAGCTCAAGGAAAGTATGTGAGTGGTAAAATTAAAGAGTTGTTTGACTATAGAAGGCAATATACTTTGCATAAGGGTGTTATATGCATGAAGTCCAAACAATTACAAAATAAATGTTAGTGATAAATACAACCTAACAATACATTAACCCGTAATTGAAATATTGTTGTAGATTGCGATTCTCACAACAAAATTAAGCATACATATATAGCCACAAAATTGAAGCAATCACATAATAATGAAACTCACACTAAACACACATATTTTACTAAAAAAAATCAAATGGGAAAACCAACATTCTAACTTTTGTGAAACTCACACTAAACACACATATTTTACCCGAAAAAAGTCAAATGAAAAAACCATTATTCTGACTTTTGCAATTGCCTTTCTTTTTAGTTTCCTATCTGACTCTTTTCCTCTCTTCTTCAATGTCCTTTGGTTCCAACATGATTATTTTTCAATAGGATGGCTCGGAAGGCTAAAGGTGAAGATGAGTCATTTTATCTTCTCATGATATTTTACTTGTAGACAATTAACTCAATTTTTTTATTATAATATTTAAAATAAAAAAAATATATACAGAGAAAAAAAGCATATAAATACTTTAATTGTTTGAAAAAATTTATTTGAGTGAACCATATACTTTATTCGTCAAAATTTCATACACCAAACTTTCTGAATATTACCATCAATGTTAAACTTAAAACGACTCTACCAACCATCTTATCCCAAAGAAAACAATGTGAAAGATCTCAGCATAGAATATGCTCTTAGGAAGCTCCATGGGCGCTGTCATCTCATAGGTTGCAAAGGACTGGTAATGGTCGTTGTGAGCCATTTGTTCTTAATCCCAAGCTTTTGAAGATAAATGAGGGCTAAACCCAGGGGGTGTAACAACGCCTCGCCCAGGGTTAGACTTGCGCCAACTTTCGGTTGATATTTGTATCTGGTTTTCTGCGGACTTTGCAGTGTGGCCTACTAGCTAGAGTTATTCATTCTCTTGTGTGCTTGTCTCGTACTGAAGCGCATTACAACACATTGTGACCAAATAAAGGAGATATTATCGGGCGAACTTTGAATGACGGGATAAGAAATCATCGAAATTGTTCCTGCTATCAGAGTCCGAGTCTCCACACTAGGATCATGTCTGCCATATTAACGACTACCCAATTTCTATCCGACAATTTTACCCCTATAAGATTCTGCAGGTTCGGCCTAAACAAAGCTCGACCAGTAACAAAGCAGGTAAGTTATGTATGTTGCCGTTGGAGCCTAACAGAAGGCATAAAAAACGGTGGAACATTGGTTTCTGTGGCAATTGGCATTACTTTAGCCACACCTCTGTCTGCATTGTCAGTGCCTTCCATCTCACCCACACCATTTTCCGAATCACAGGACGGCCTCCAGCTCGGACTAGAAAATGGGTCAGAATTTCTGTTGCTATAATCTGCCTCTTGCATTAATTTCAAACATTTATGATTTATATCCAGATTCAAAATTTGGTTTGTGATACTGTAATACAGGATAATACGACCATGCCCGTCAACTAATCCAACATGCATTTCGACCACATCGAGATCTGCTTCATTCGCACTACCATGGAGAATTCCTCAGGATTATTCTGACAATGTTATTAAAGTACGATAACTAGTGATTTGGATAAGTGTTGAATGCGTAATGAATGCAATGGTTCTTATTACAGTCCATTTGTCTGCAGAAAATTGAGGACGCCATCTTGAAAACCCAGAAAAACGCAAAGATTGTTACGGTGGAAGACACTCCAAGTGGTAAGAACTCTCTAGACAACCCCCCTGCACACGCCCGCAAGCACACACGCCCCACATAATTGGTGGCGAAATGCTAACTCCCCCACGCGCTCTCGCGCACACACACACCTTACATAATTGGTTGCGTAATGGTAACTTTTCCCTTAAGTGTCCCTCCTTCAGATTCCAAGCATTCATGCTCACGAGGTACAGGCCATTAACAGCCAACGATCAACTCAGAAATTCCTTCTCATAGCTCTTGCTCAAAGTTAAGTGGAACGGAGCTTTGAATGCTTTTTCATCCATCCCTCCTAGTAGTTTAGATTATGCACAAAAGGTTCTAGTACAAGCTATTGGAGTTATGTTGGCTAATCTTCACAGAGTAAGGATTAAAGATATGTTGGCTAATCTTGACAGAGTAGAAATTAAAGATATGTTGGCTAATCTTGACAGAGTAGAGATTGTCTTTGATGTAAGGCTTTAAAGGTTTGTCATTAATATGGAAGTTAGAAGGTGACCTTAATCATCCTTTATTATTATAGTGGTGAGAAGGTGGCCTAATGGTTTGTAATTAATGCAGTAGTGAAGCTAGAGCTGATCACTATTTAAAGGGGTTTACTATCCCATTGTAAACATCATGATACCCCATGCAATCCTGTAATGAAATCAATCTTTGTTTAGAGTGAAACTTCCTACCACATCAGGGTTTCTCCACTGTAATTCTGATGTCGATCTTACTGTTATATTATGCCCAATGTGTGGAGACTCCTTTCATTGTTGCCTTTATGTTCTAATATTTAACATGGTATTAGAGAAGCTCCTCTCTACTTGAGTCATCAATGATACAGTCTTGTACAGTCCTCATTGCTCTCATTGATTGATTGACCATGGCACTGGTATCTGTTGGACAGTTTTTTTGACAACAGTTTTCTTTGTTTCTTCTCTTTGGCACATCTGCATTTTATCTGGAAAGACCATCTTGTTACATGTGTATTTGGAGCACATATTGAATTTTTGGACCCTCTTGCTGACCAGGTGCGTGGTTAGCGCTCTTTCCCTTCATTTGCATGATTGGAGTATTCTTGTTGATCTTTGACACTTGCACATAACTTCATCAGATTGCTTTTAGCTTCAACATGCACTTTGCTATCTTCTATATCATTCAGGAAATTTCTTAGAGAACATTGTGGGATTTGATTCCTCATTCTTGATTGCTTGTGCCTATGCTCATATCTGGAAACCCTTTTTTGATATAACTGTTCTGAAGAGGTTTGTGTAAATTTTATTTTGGTTTCTTATCAGCAATAATTCTGAAGGACTCTCCATTACGATCTTGTTTTTAATTGCCATGGTTAGGTTATTGCTGTCAGTTTTGGTCACTTTTGTATCACTACCCAACAAAACCTTTGGGGGGAGGGATTTCAATGTTTATCTGGCCAAATTCTTTTGTACCATGTTTCCCTGAAGTGAATTAAGGGGCAATGTTGCACTGCAATTTTTACTTGGTCAAATATCATTTATGCCAACTTTCCTTGTGTCTCGTTACCCATCTTTCAGCAGGGGTACCCCAAAATTTTTGACAGAGGACAACACCATTTGTAAGCTGAAATGTGTACAATCTTATGGCCTTGTAGGTCATGTGGGATGAAGTGTAGAAGTGTATCTTAGTTCTCCCTGGGTGGATGGTCTTAACTAGTTTACTTAATCTTATCTTCATGGTGCTTGGTTTTATGGCTTTGCTAACTGCCCCTGGTGAGTGGTAACTCCCTGCCTTGATGGATATTCCTATGTCTTGGGTTGGTATTCGGGTATCATGGAGGTGGATCTGTTAGGATACATGGCATACAGAAACTGTTGTTTTATTAGCCATGTAAAGGTGATCACACTGCATAAGGGTGGAAACACCCATCTCATCATTGTCTTAGTGCACCTATATTTTATTCCCTGCATGGACCATTTCTCTTATGTATGCGCACCTATTTGGTTAAGGCCATCATTCTTCATTGCAGTTTCACGATTCATGAAGATTTTGCGCTTCACGAGGCAACATTTCACTTTCTCCAAGGCAAGGAAAGAGGTCCATTGCACTCTCTTGGGCAAGCCAAGACATCTTCAAATCAAAGCACCCAAAATGCCTTCTTCAAAGTGCCTTTTCAAGCATTATTTCATCATCAAAAGGGGCCAACTTCTTTTACGATGGCTGTGGGGGTATTTTTAGGTGATGGGGCAAGCACTAAAGTGATGTGGAAGTGTAAAAAACAAAGAAAGAGATATATCAAAGCCTTATGGACCAAGATGAAAGGTATAAGCAAACAAATCAAGCCTTAAAGCATGAAAGCAAACAAAGATTAGACCAAATAAAGGAGCCGTCCACCTTTCATGTAGCCGTTAGGGGTCAATGGTCAACTCCAAGTGAACATTGAGCTACTTAAGGGAGACATTGGGCCTCTTTTGGTCTCCTAATTTTCCTCCAAGCGAATTCAAGCCTAAGTTGCATGATATGGGGAAGCAGGTACACTTTTCTAAAACGGAAACACACTACAAATGTGAACCCCCAAAGATTTGGAAATGAGGAAACATTTTATATATATATATAACACATTTGATTGAAATTTGGAAAGAAATCATTATGAATAAAGGAGCAAGAACATTTAAATGACAAACATAAATGACAAGTAATATTCCACCACCACTTATATTGGGATGTTCATCATTAGTATCACCCTTTTCTTCTATCTCAATCCTCAAGGGACATCAGTCAGCACCACTTAATTTTGATGAAACTATCTAATCCAAGCTTTAAAATATGCTACGAAAAGCCTAGCATGCTTGATCAATGATTTTGGTTCGAGTGAAGGGCACATTTTTGCTAAGGCCATGACAAAGGAGTTTGTCAAGCAATATCACTAACATGGATGTACATAAAGAGCTGGGTGCTCTTGATTAACTACCAATACCACACCTTCATACATGATAGAATCTAATGAAAATAATCCTAAAATTTTGAAAATTGTTAGTCTTCTGAATTTTGAATAGGATATGAAATTCTATTTTCTCCATATGAAGAATGATGAGATTGGAAACACTCTCAAACATCCTGAAACAATTAATGTAATGTTAAAAATTTAAGTGAAAGTTCTATTGCTTTAAGAATTTAACAATACCATTAATTAACATCATTTTGGTGCAAACTAAGAGTGAAACCTGTTTTAAAGAAAAAATTCCGATATTAGAGGTTTCTAGAAGTCCCATTAATTCATAAGTAACCTTTGATTAGGCAATAAAACCAAAACTGTGGGTCCCAACAATTAAATCAAGGCAAAATAAGATAAATTTCATTTCAAAACATGTTGTACATGTTACTCACCAAATGTGGGTGACCCCATAGGAGAAATTTTTCTCCTATCATTTCTTCTAGTCGGCAGTCAGCAACCCCCTTGATAGCCACTAGTAGCTGGTGATGATGTGTCATTCATATCTCCACCACCTACATTAGTCATATGTTTCCTCACCCATTTGGCAAGAGCGCATGTTGGAAGGTGGGCTTCTGATCAAGAGGTAATTTATTCATTTTGTAGTCGAGTGCTTATGCTTGTTTGTATTTTGGGAATTTGGCATGGATCATGGGGTAACTTGGAAGGAAGAGGGGTTTTGACCGTCATTTTGTTCCCTCACCTCAAATGGAGGGTTAATCTTTCATCCTAGTCTAGCCAGACCTCCCTTAATGGCCCAATCGGTATAGGAGGGGCACTACCTGGAAAACCCCAATTGAGATAGTGTAGTCCCATCTCTCCCTATTCATACTTACCACTTTCCATCTTACATTACGAGCTCCATATTCCACCTCCCTTCTTCGGGTTCAACTAACCATTGGTTCTTTGAGATTGGCACCATACATCCTTGTTCTTAGGGCCTGGAACTTGGCCCTGGGAGGTTGATGCAACTAAAAGAACAAGGAAAATCATATGATGGCCACAAGCAAAAACAAAAGAAGATCAAAATGCAAAAGATGGTTGAGACATACACATTAGCATGTGGGAAAAAGCCTAGCATGAGCTCTACCTCACTCATTATGGCCATCACCTAGTTCTTGAGCACATGTTGCTCTTCATATTATGTGAAGGAACCCTTGTATGTCCCAACCCCTGGTGGGAAATGAGCTGCCTCACCTTTAAGGGGGTAATCACTGCTATACATCATACAAAGCAAACTCTAACCCTTGAGCTATGAGCAGTAATACAAAGAAAAATCAAGAAAAAGTAAAAGGCACACAAGAGGGGTGGAAAAACAAAGGCCGAGTTGGTATCTCATGCATCCACAATTTCTCCCTCCCCACATCTATACACTCAGGATGAGGAGCCCATCATAGTTGGTCCCTTTGACCATAACACTTGGCCATGAAGTCTTCTCCCCTTTGTTCCATCATTTTTCACATGACACCTATCAATTGAAGGGTGGACCAGAGACATGTCGTTTCCCCTTAAGGGCTAGAAACACCTAATAGGGTGGTCTATTAGCCACACCTACCTAGAGAGGTAACACTATAGCGAGTTCAAAGCCTTAATTTTGGAAGGGAAGCCTCGTTTGAAGTGTCAAATTGCCCATTACTTGCAAGCTTGGTTCACTTAGATGCAAAAATGATTAAATGTACTTGATGATGTAGATGCTAGCACTGGATATTGTGTGTAATTTTCAGGTGGTTTCATCATGGCTTGGGCAACTTAACTGGGGCTCAAGTCCTTCAAAGGAGCATGTTGACACCCACAGATGAGGTGTTGAGAGGCATGGGTCTCCGAGCAGTAGTAGAGCATCACATATGGCCATGGGCACCTCCAACACCCACAACGTTCCAACACTTTGCCCTACATTGATGACTTTTTTGGGATGTTGTACTTGGACCCATAATGCCCCCAGCTAGCTTAGCACTTCATCAGGGATTAACAGTTGATCTAGGGCCGAGAGGAGGATGGTCTCATACCTAGAGACATGGGATGGCTAGCAACTCCTTGAGAGCCCTCAGCGTTGGAGCAAGGATAGGCATTTTAACCACTTGGAGATCCATGAGATCACTTTTGTGCCCCAAAACCAAAATTGGTGTCCACAGAGGAAGATTGACAGAGACCTATGGGCCAACTCCTAGGAGATGATTTTAGAGGGCCTCTACACATCATATGGCACCCTTAGCCCTCAACGCTAGCCGTAGAAGGGCTCACGCATGCATGATGTCAGCACATTCTCTATTTTGGCTCACACGTGTGGATTATAATGAGCTTAGTTCATTAGCTACTAGCTCGATTTGTGACCTAGACATGTTATGGCACATTATTTTATCATTTCATGGGGCTAGTAGGCTAAATTAGACATTCGACCTCCTCATATAAATAGAGGAGAGTTCATTTGGTATTGAATCATTACATCACACTTGGATTTTCGACCTTCTTGTGCATTTTTGGCCTCTTGTACTTGTGGAGAATTTGGATCTATTGATGCATTTTGATATTTGGAGATAAATTGTTATCTTTGGAGCTATTCTTTGGATGAATGGATGGATATTTTGCATGTTATCCTCTAAGTGTACCTAATTGTTGATCTATCTTTTACATGTCTAATGTATGGAATATTGTTAATAATAGGATTTGCAATTATGCCCTAATTTGTTGAAGATATATTGAATGCTATTCTAGATGATCCATTACATGCATTATTCATATATAACATGTGAATGAATGTCTTAGTGGTGGTCTTTCGTTAACTCTTCCACGAAAATTCCATTTTTTCATTGCATAGATAAGTCCTTGAAGTGTTGGTGCTAGGGCATAAAAATTTCTGCCTCCTTAGTAACTATTTGGCAAATTTAACACATCATAAACTCCATACTCCCAAGGAATAAGGGACTGGTCCATTTGTTTAGTGATCAAATTCTCTTTTAATCCATAATTTCTCTTTCTCTAAATTTGACCCCTTCAAGGCCAAGTGAGCTAACTAGGGCTTGGTGCGAATCCCTAGGCCCTAGGCAAGGTGAGTTTGTGGGATTGGAGAGCCTAAAAATCAAGGGGTTTGCATTTTCCACAAAACCTATCTTTTTGGTGGGAATCCACTTCAATCTTATCCAAAAATTCTCTTGCCCTAGTTGTTTTTCCTAAGGGGGAATCCTAGTCTAGTTTTTGCTTCAACTTAGGGGCTTCTTTGAAGGATTCGTGAGCCTTGGACTTGCTAATATACATTGTTGGAAATATTTTCTCCAAGCCTTGACCTTTGGTTACACCTACACCCAACCCATCAATCAAACCCTTGGTCTTGCGTCTCATCAATTAGGGCTCTATCAAGAAAACGAATTGCTTTCTATTGGAGCCTTGGACCTAAATTGTGACTTTCTTGTAGAAAGCCTTATTGTGTCACCTTGTACCCAAACCTTAGAATATCTATCTTAGGTGACCTTCTCACATATCAGGACTCCTCCCATCGATGAAAATCTGTAAAGAGTACGACGTTTTGGTTGAGGTGATAGTGGGCCTGTTAATTTTAGGTATGTTCTATGCTTAGAGCAATTTATTTCAATTTTCACAGTGAGTTCAATATCTCTTCCAGATTAGCAATCACATCAGCATTAAAGTAAACTGTAGATAGAACATAAACATAAATTGCAGAAGACAAGCCAAGACAAGAGGACACAAGATGTGGCGCTAGCCAGGGACAAACCCCAATGTGGGGAACCCTTGATCAATTCTTCTTATATGTTCTTCAATAGTTCAACAGAGAGAGAGAGTACGTTTACAACAGAAGTCAACACTTTGACTTATCTAGATAAGAGCATAGATCATCTCTAAGAAGATGATACATGAGATCAATTGAAGACATGCTGCTTCAACTGATTCTCCAAGGTGACTCCTTCACCTATCATTGTGCTGCATTTCGTCATCATGCTGCACCTCACTGTGCTGCACCCATCATCACTATGTTGCATCTCATCACGCTTCATTAATCATGACTGTACCCATCACAGTACTACATTATGTGTCATTGCTACACCATGTTGCCGTACTGACCTATGCTCTGGCTGCACCTTGCTTGCTTGTTGTCCCTAGCATGCTTGTTGTCCCTTGCTTGCTTGCTGTCCCTAGCATGCTTGTTGTCCTTAGCATGCTTGCTGTTGCATGCTAGATGTGACATTGCATGCTTGGTGTATATGTTGCTAAGTACCATACAACTGTCCCAATGTTAGTTAGCTATCCCTTGCATGCTGCTCTCCTTCGGAGACAGATGCTCCGACAGTTCCCGGCAGTTTCGGCAGTTCCGGCTGTTCCCGGTAGTTCCAGCAGTTCTCGGCTGTTCCGGCAGTTTCGGTTGTTCCGGCAGTTCCTGACAGTTCTGGTAGTTCTCGGCAGTTCCAGCAGTTCCCAACAGTTCTGGCAGTTCCCGGCAGTTCCTGGCAGTTCTTGGCAATTTCGGCAGTTCCTGGCAGTTCCGGCATTTCCGGCAGTTCCTGGTAGTTCCAGCAGTTCTAGTAGTTTTGACAGTTCTCGGCAGTTCCCGGCAGTTCCAGCGGTTTTGATAGTTCCCGACAATTCCGGCAGTTCTGATAGTTCTCAGTAGTTTCGGCTGTTCCCGACAGTTCCGGCTGTTCTCGACAGTTCCGGTTGTTCCGACAGTTCCGGCAGTTCTCGGCAGTTCCAGTAGTTCCGGCTGTTCCGGCAGTTCCCGGCAGTTTCGGTAGTTCCGGTGGTTCCGGCTTCTTCCCTCTAGATTAGGGCAGCGTTATCGCTTAGGATCTTTCCTCCTACTAAAACCCAAAGACAAGTAGAGAGGAAGAGACCCCAAGTGTGTTGAAATGACTTAAAGGCCACCTCTATTTATACTAAAACGTTGAGCACAAGTGGGGTTTATTTGGTTGCTGGCCGACCTTGATGAAGTGTCTCATAACACAAATAAATTCATATCTCCATGAATACTTATCGGAATCGGATGATCTTTAGATCAATCCTACACCTCTCAATGAGAGGGATCCAAGAAAAATATTAGATTCCATTAATAAGATGACCCACATGGAGTTTGGCCCTAGTTGCCAATTTTAACACTCCCTCTCAACTAGGGAGAACTCCATTCGCTGATCCATATGTCTCACTGTACTATCTCTGCCATCAGTGCCCTGCATTGCTCTGCTCTGCTCTACTTTGCTGAACAATGAAGAAGAAGAATTGATCGAGAATGTCTCATACCATTCTCTATTGACCCAAAGTCAGTTTCATTTGAAGAGAGTGTGTCACATCACTCTTATTGACCCTAAGTCAGTTTCATTGATCCCAGATCAATGCAGGTCATCCTAGCATAGGGAGTACGGTAGATACAACGATGCGTCCATCGATAGTATTACTATGGTCCCTAACCCCATTTCCCTGCTCATTGATCAGATGAGAGGTACTTCCGACGAGTCCCAGACTGCATGGGTAGGATGCCTCGACAGGAGAACTAATCATCATGTCCACAGGAGAACGAATCATCCTGCCCCATAGTTGCCACGAGAGAACTAATCATCCCGGCCCACAGGAGAACTAATCATCCTATTTCACAGTTGCCACGGGAGAACTAATCATCCCGGCCCACAGGAGAACTAATCATCCTGTTTCACAGTTGCCACGGGAGAACTAATGATCCTGGCCCACAGGAGAACTAATCATCCTGTTTCACAGTGGCCACGGGAGAACTAATCATCCCGGCGCATAAGAGAACTAATCATTCTGTTCCACAGTTGCCATAGGGTATCACAGGGGAAGGTTGAACCTATCATCCTGTACATAGTGCACCACCAGGGGAGGGTGAGTCGCTCTGTGGTCGTATGTTGCTCTAGTAAGTACCCCAAGCCCCACAGAGCTCCCATAGCTCAATGCATGCAACATGCAGGACCCTTATAAGAAGGTCTCTCAACGACTCCAAGTCGTTCGGGAAAGTCATAGCTTTGACCTTTCCCGAGGCTTTGACAAAATGTCTGCGGCCTGTACATCAGTCTCAATGCGATGGAGCCTCCTTGCTCATCGACTTACCATATCCCATATAAGGCAGTATCTGATGTCTATCTGCTGGAGCAATCATCAAATACGGGATTCCTCAATAATCGAATCCCCCCTCTGGTTGTCACAGAGAATCAGTGGTATTCATCATGTATACAAACAACTCACTTAAGAGCTTCTGCAATCATGCAGCTTCACATGAGATCATACTTGTAGCTATGTATTCGGTCTCGGCAGTGCTTATAGCAACCGACTTCTTCTTCTTGCTCATCCATGATATCGAAGCAGAATCCAAAGAGAACCAGCACTGAGAAGTGCTTTAGTGATCCTCCACACTGCGTGCCCAGTTAGCATTCGAATAATCATGCAACTTCATATTTTCGGCAGTGTATCTCAATCCATGAGAGATTGTGCCCCGAAGATATCTCAGAAGATTCTTAGCACCAATCCAGTGAGGCTCAACCAAATATGAGCTCACCTTGCTAACTGCAAAACATATGTCCGGATGGAAGTTCACCAAGAACATCAATGCAAATGAGTTTATGAAACTTAGAGGCATTTCCCAAATCTGGTCTAGCATCATCACCATATAACTTCTGAAAGTTAAGATCCTCGAGGTAGTCACGGGCTTGCAATTTACCATTCCACATCCGGAATCCAACTCCCTCTTACTTCTGCAAGTGAGAGGGTTTGCACCTGTTTGAAATAGGTCGTCCTCAGAAGGTGCTGGTATGAGAGGTCTATCATCCACAACCTTCAAACAATAGTTTGGATCGGCTTCACTCTTAGTGAATCTTAGCTTCATCTGACAGGTATCAATCCTCTCATACTACGCCCGGGGAATTTTGCTTCAAGCCATAGAGGGCTTTCTTTCACCTGCATATGTGAGATTCTTGATCATGAATATCAAACCCCTCAGGTTGTTCCAAACCTGTGGACCTGCTACATGAGGGGAATGGTCCCCTTATAAGATTTTCCTTCAGTACATCTCAGACATGTACTTTCATGCTCTTTTTGAATTCAGGCATCCCTGTCACCATCTGACTTACAGACCTCCGGTGCTATGTGCCAATGGACATGGTCCCCAGTGGACTTCCTGCAACTTGATACAACCCTGAACTCAAAAATATCTTTGAAAATTCTATTTTCAAACACGTACCTTACTACCTTTCCATCGATGAGTGCCACCCTGTAACCTTTGACTTCCATTGCTGAATGGACACCAGGTTCTTCTTGCGATCAGGTACATAAAAGAGATTCTGTAAATGAATCGAGTTACCCTCATTCAATTGAGGGGTAATATTCCCTACACCCTTTCCGGGATAGGTGGCATCGGCTCCAAGTATAATCCCACGATTGTTTCCATCTCTACCAAATTAGAGAGTGCACCCTACTATCCGATGAAGTGCCTTGAAGCACTACAATCAATAAGCCAGATTCCCAAAGAATCTGAAGGAGAGGGCCAATACAAGATAACGCTTCTTTATCTTATCAAAAACAACATCTAATGCTTGTTGTCCTTAGCATGCTCGTTGTCCCTTACATGCTAGATGTGACATTGCATGCTTGGTGTATATGCTACTAAGTACCGTACAACTGCCCCAATGTTAGTTAGCTGTCCCTTGCATGCTGCTCTCCTTTGGAGACAGATGCTCCGACAGTTCCCAGCAGTTCTGGTAGTTCCGACTGTTCTCGGCAGTTTCAGACGGCAGTTCCTAGCAGTTTTGGATGGCAGTTCCCAGTAGTTCCGGCAGTTCTCGACAGTTCTGGCAGTTTTGGCAGTTCCCGACAGTTCCTGGCAGTTCCAGCAGTTCCTACAGTTTCAATAGTTCTCGGCAGTTCCGACAGTTCCAATAGTTCCTGGCAGTTCCAGCAATTCCAGTAGTTCCCGGCAGTTCCGGCAGTTCTCGGCAGTTCCCGACAGTTCCCAATAGTTCTGATAGTTCCCGGTAGTTCCAGCAGTTTCGGCAGTTCCCGGCTGTTCCCGACAGTTCCCGGCAGTTCCGACAGTTCTCGGCAGTTCCTGCTGTTCCGGCAGTTCCCAGCTTTTTCCCCGGCAGTTCCCGGCAGTTCCGACAGTTCTCGGCAGTTCCTGCTGTTCCGGCAGTTCCCAGCTTTTTTCGGCTGTTCTGGCAGTTCCGGCTTCTGCCCTCTGGATTAGGGCAACATTATCACTTAGGATCTCTCCTACTAAAACCCAAAGACAAGTAGAGAGGAAGAGATCCCGAGTGTGTTGAAATGACTTGAAGGCCACCTCTATTTATACTAAAACGTTGAGCACAAGTGGGGTTTATTTGGTTGCTGGCCGACTTTGATGAATTATCCCATAACACAAATAAATTCATATCTCCACGAATACTTATCGGAATTGGATGATCTTTAGATCAATCCTACACCTCTCGATGAGAGGGATCCAAGAAAAATATCAGATTCCATCAATAAGATGACCCACATGGAGTTTGGCCCTAGTTGCCAATTTTAACAGGGCCACTACCCCATTGTTGTCTCTTGGTCTAGTTTTAGCCTTGTAGGATCCCCTCTTCAAGGCCTGATAGATTTTGTGGCAACAATACAAATGTTGAAATGTGTTTCAGTTTGTATGGAACAAATTTCCGACATGTGAAGTGCATTTCATACAAGTTGAAATGTGTTTCAGTTGTGTTTTATGGTTTCGAATAGGGAAATGTGATGGAAACATAAGGGGGGCCAAGTTTCCTGCAACATAGATTAAAGTCATTTCTCAATAGAACATTGGACTTGTATTGCAATCGATGCTCCATTCAAGCAAATGGAGCCTCTCCAAGTGGGATGTCAACCTTCTTTAAGGGTTTCAAGTAATGCAAAGTTTACTTTTTTTAATGACTTAGTCTCCAAGTTTGTTGTGGATGATAAGTCAATCTTTTTTGAGCTTTCTTAGGCATTTTCTAAGGAGCAAAAGGGGGAGAGATGTTGGGAGCCTCTTTTGTAAATAAAGAGCTCACTCTTCTCCCAAATTACTGTGAATTGTTGAGATCATTATGGCATAATGTAATATTTTCATGAAGCTTTGATGTTTGTTACTGCTGAAACTAGCAGGGGTCCTAGGAGGGGATCCTATAGAGCAACTACTAGGTCAAATGGAAACAATGGAACAATAGCCCATTGTCACCTCAGCTAAAGCTCCCTGCTCTTTACAGACTTTCATCGATGGGAGGAGTCACAATATGAGAGGAATCACGAGGATAGATAGATCAATGATAGGATGTGGAGTGATCCCTAAAGCCCATTCACAGGAGAGGCTCAGATAATTGGTTTACTTGCTTTGAAAGCAAGGTGATTGGCTCTCTTAGAAGGGCTAAGAGGATGCCTAGACCTAGGGTTGAGATGTTTCTTCTTGATATGAGGTGCCCTAAACCCAAGAATCCTAGGAAGATAAGGTTTCTAAGCGGTCCTTGTGGAATTGGAGTTGCAAGGTTGCAAGACCACAAAGAAGCTCTAGTGGGCCCAAACAAGGTCGAGGGTTTGGGATTGATCAATACACTAATGGAAATTTCTCTTGAAATGTGAATGCAATGATCCTTAATGAAGCCTCTAACCAAAATCAAATTAGGGAAATGGTTTCTGAGCTAGGGCTTAGGATATCTCGAGATTCCACCGTCGGAATAACCTCAAATTTGGAGGACCTCTAGAGGACTCACCAACACATCTCTAGACCAATTTTCATCAATTTTTGATGGCTACAATGAAATTCGTGTGATGTCCTAGATGGCCTTCTAGGTTAGGGCTTAGGAAAGAGGAAAATGAGGTGTAAAACATATTTGTTTGGTGATCACCTCAGACTAGACCAATGCCTAGCCTATTGGGAGAATGGAGTCAATGTAATCCAATGTTTAGAGATAACTTATAAAGTTATACCTAATCAAGGAGTTTCCTAGCAACTTCGCATGGCCTAGAAGCAACAACTAAATTTCTAGGAAAGTTTATACTTCGTTGGTGCTGCAATTGATGACTTATCAAGGTAATAATGAGAATCATATACCTCTAGGACATTTATTCATCATACTTGAACGTGAAACATATGAAAATCTCTCACAAAGACCAGTTTTGACAAATTCACATTTCTTAAAGGTAGCTACACTAGCTTCATGAGCGAAATCATTCATACATTACACAAGTGACAATACATGTAAAGTAAAACATGAAAATGACACTTACAAGTATAGCGAAAATCCTCCAATCATCAATGTGCAAAAATATTGAAGCTCCAAGACAAAAGATAAGCTTTTCCAAACATCAAAATGCATTATACTTCCAATTCATCCATCAAAGAGGCTAGTTGAAATTCTCAAGAAGAGATAGTCCAATCCAAAAATGTGATGAGTGAAATGAATGAGCCTCTCATCTATTTATATAGTCCATAAGGGGGTTTGAATAAGCTAGTTAGCTTAATAATGCCCCAAATAATAAAATAATGTTCAATAATGACATGACTTGATGACAAGCCCACTAAGATAGCTCAATAACACAACAATAAAGTCTCTCAAGAGGGCAAAATAATAAACATGATGAGTCGTTGGGCCATTGAGAAGGCCTAGTGGAGTCCAAAGTGTGCCAAGTTGAGAGAATAGGCTCCAAACACAGTGATCAAGGGGTTGGCCCCTTGATATCCAAGCAAGTCACATGTGGTGTCCCCAAGTGGGTGTGGGGGCACAATGACATCCTCATGGGTCTCCAAGTGGATTGATAATGTCTGTAAACCATCTGTAAGGGCTAGAATGATGACATAAGCCCTCCCTTTGTCTCCTGTGGTGAGACACATCCTCATCTCGGCCCTAGAACGTCTGCTAAGTGTATGGTACAACTGTGAAGCCAACTGCGCGTAGTGATCCAGGTGCATCATCCTCATCCAAAAAGGTGGAACACGAGAAATCAATGAATGGTGTTGGGTATCAATGAAGCACTCTCTATTATGGTGGAGGCCCATGGCTCTCAACGCTCACCCTACAAGTGCCAATGTGACCCTCTAGAGGGCTTGGACCCCGTATAGGGAGTCCAAACCCTAAATGGAAACCCACCTGCAATACTACATAAGATCTAATGTGTCCCCTTGTCCTCTAGTACAACAAATCATTAGAGTAATTGAGTAAATGAGCTTACAAACCATGGAAAATGAGTGGGTACTTCATAGTGGTATGCTCTTCCATAGTGGGCTTTGGCATGTACAGGTGTCTCCAAGCTCAATAAAAGGGTTAACCAAGGATTCTATTAGGTGGTTTCAACCTCTAAAAGGGATGACATGTCCATGGTACATCCATCAAGTGGTAGGTGGCATGTGATATGATGGTGGAACAGAGTGGGGCAAGAAGGGGAAGCTCTGGGCCACATGCCATGGTACAAAGGTAGCTAAAATAAGGGAAGCCCACACTTGAGTATATGAATGTAGGAGGGAGCAATCATGGTACATAAGTTACCTTGACCTTTGTTTTTTCACCCTTCTTCATATGCCTTTTGCCTTTGATTGATTTTTCTTCATAACTACTCGGGGCTCCAGGGGATGAGAGCATGATGTGTAGTATATAACAGTGATTACCCCCTTAAGGTGGGGCAGTTCATCGCCCACTAGGGGTTGGGAAAATCATGGGTTCCTTAATGATGGAGGGGGCTCATCTAGGGCCCATAGGAACCAGGGTGATGGGCATATATAAGGGGTAGAGCTTATGTTTGGCTTTTGCCCACGGGCTAAATTTGTATGTCTCGACCATCTTTTGCATTTTGTGGTACATTTCCTGTTGAGAGTGGCCAAATTATGCTTTTTCTTTTCTTTTTAGCTGCATCAACCTCCGGGGCATCGTTCTAGGCCCGACCCAAGGTGTGGACAAAGGGAGGGGGAGGCTAACCTCTTGTGGACCCAGTGGACAAATGTGGACCTGGATGGGAAAAGTGGTAAATAGGGTTAAAATGAGTGGAGAGGAGTGATGTATATGGTGTCGGGAAGCGGGACCACGCAACCAAAATCTTGATTTCCCATGTAGTTCTAGCCCTAAAGTTAGTAGCTAGTAAAGGAGATCCCACGAGACTAGGATACAAGGCTTACCATCAAATCGGGCAATGGAGACAAGAGTATAGACCTAGCCCACTCTTTTTGACGAATTCCCCCACTAATCGATACCCAAAAGTGCCCATGATGAGTAAACAAAAATACCCAACTACATAGTGAAAGGCCATAGCTTTGGGTTTGGAGGGCCAACCTTCAAACATACAATCATAACAGATGGGCAAGTGATCTGAAATTGATCTAAGACAAACAATAAGGTAATACAGACTCATGTGCATGGATGTGCCTATGTTATCTTATGCAACGGATCGATAAGATTGCGAAATACACAAGCAATGAAGCAGTTAAAGAAAACATAACAGGCAACACATATAAACACAACAAGTTTAATAAGGAGTTCACCCAATACTCCTGGGCTACGTCTCCTGGTCCAGCCTTCAATGGTGGCCTCTCTATTATGTTTTCAAGCAGAGTTTTTACAACAGTGAGTTCAATTTGAATCTCACACAACAAATATAAATCAGCAACACTGTACTTGGATCCCACAAGTCTCTGGAGTACATAGACTCTCCTTACTGACTCTCGACCTCTATTGGTCACAATAGTATGAGCCCAATCTGAGACTCATACATGACAAACATTACAGAGGAGTGCGCTTGAACCTCTCAAGCCTTCTCTGGAGTACACATTCTCTCTGACTCTGTCTTAACTCTGGCTCGATGCTGCCTTTGCTTCTATAGGTCAGCTCGGCTTCTTCTCTCTGCTTTCAGCTTACTGCCTATTGCTCTCTTACTGCTTGCTTCTCTCTCTGTCAGTTTGTGGCTTTTAAGCCAATCTGCTTCCCGACTGTTCGTTTTCGCTTCCTGGCTTTCTGGTTCCCCTGCCTCTGTCCGTTTGAATCCCTCTGTCCTGCATAATCAGTCACTGCATAACGCCTCACAGGGAGGTGGCCACCTAGTTCATAACGGATGAGTGTCAGTTCTCTTGGACATATTTGAAACGACCGTTTTTTCCGTTAACTCTAAGAATGCCCACGAAACATGACCTTCTACCAACGTATCGTCCATATCAGACTTCAAATCCTGTGTGACCTCGCTTCATAATCTTGTCAAATCCGGTCATCCATCGGAACGCGTCTCCGCCGTTGATCTGGGGGCCCCAGATCCGACAGTCATTGTTCATATCGGGTGGCTAAGTAACATGATGTTTACCCGTCCGATGTGAGCGGTTCTCTCTCTCTTCCCCGGGACGCGTGGCACTCGCTGTATGGCATCGGGCGGAACTCGGTTGAAACCGCTTACTGCTCGAAGCCCCTCCGATATTCTGCCGGTTTTGTGGAATCCAGCTCCGGTGGAACCGAAACATTATTTTTCGCGTTTTATAGTTATTTCGGGTTGGGGCGCTCGAGGCTTCTCTTCACTGAGAGGTTTGCCCTGCGATATGCGATTAGCGACTTCTCTTCTCTTCGCTAATCGCATATCGGAACTACCTCCGTTGCTTGAATTTGTCCCTGCATTTGCTGGTTGGTGTCAGCGCGCGTTACCATGGTCCGTCGCTCTGTGCGCTAGATCGACGGCTCTCGTTGATCCACACTGATCGCCATTGCAACTGTCTAAGGATTCCCTCCGATAGCTTGATCTTTATAAGACTTTTAATCTTTGGCATAATTTTTAAAGAGTTCATGAAAACTTAGAGTGTTGTAGGATCCATTTGGATCACGCCTTCCCATTGAAAAAGCTTTTGGACCACCAAAAGTTGGTTTTTAAGCATCAATCAAGTGAGGATATAGATTCCTCGCTTGCCCAAATTCTATCCATCTTGCACTGCTTGGTTTGAACCTTTGAGCCCAATCCTGAGGTACTTAACATCCCTTTTGCGCGTAGTTCTCACCTTCCTGTCCATAACTGTATCTTCCTGCAATTCATTGAGATATTTAGGCAACAGATCATCAATAGAAGGCAATTGACTCTGCTCTTCGGGATCTTCAATCAATGAAGGTTCAAACAGTCTCAAGCTTTCTGCATTAACTATTGAATAGATGTGCATGTAAGCTGGCAAATCAAGGCGAAAAGCATTCTCACCGATTTTCTCAAGTATCTTGAAAGGTCCATACCTTATCGGTTTCAGCTTCTTACCTTCACCTTGCATTCTGTCTTTGCTGATATACAACCAGACTTGATCACCAACTTGGAAACTATGCTCAATCCGATGCTTATCATGCCTTGCCTTGTACTTGGCTTGGCTCTTTTCCAGCTGTTCCTGTACTGCCTGGTGAATCTCTTGGATTTGTTCAATGAACTTGGTTGCCTTGTCCACATCACTGTGTCCATCAACCGCTATGTCTTTACCAAAGACAAAATCCAAGGGAGACCTTGGTATGAAACCAAAACAGGTCTCAAAAGGAGATCTCTGTGTAGAAGAATGTTTAGCCCGGTTGTAAGCATGTTGCACATAACACAAATGTTCATCCCAAAGCTTGGGATGCTTGCTGCAATAGCCTCTGAGCAACTGGATCACTGTCCTGTTGACCACCTTTGTTTGGCCATCTGTTTGTGGATGAAAGGCTGTGCTTTTCTTCAGTCTGGTGTCCATTAATTCCCACAGACTTGACCAAAACTTCCCAACAAATCGGGAATCTCGATCAGATACAATGGAAGTGGGTAATCCAAAATGAACCCATACATGCTGAAAGAACAACTTTGCTGTTTGTTCAGCTGTAATCTGTTTGTTACAAGGTATTAAAATACACATTTTGCTGAACCTATCCACAACAACATATAAATAGTCATGACCTTTTCTAGATTTAGGCAATCCCCCAACAAAGTCCATGGAAATACTTTCCCAAGGATGAGAAGGAACTGGTAGTGGAGTGTACAAGCCTAGTTTTCTATTGCTGGGCTTGCTTTTAGTACACATGGTACACCCTCTTATATATCTAGACACTGTCTCATTCATTTTTGGCCAATAACAATATCTTTGCAACTGTTTTACTTACACCAAAATGACCTGATATTAGAGAAATGTGTGCTTCTCGAATTATCTTTACTCTTTCGGTTTGAGGAATGCATAACTTTCCCAAATGAAACAAGAGTTGGTTCTTAACATGATCTATATCTTGAGCATATTGTTCAATGTAGCTTTCATGCAATACTGAATTATGCTTAAGTATAGTAGATGCATTTATGATTGGTCTGGACAACATATCTGCAACTTTATTGTGTATGCCCTTTTTATATCTGATGACAAGATGAAGCTGTTGTAGAAAACCTATCCACCTATAGTGTCTTGATTGCTGCAACTTAGTTTGTGAGTGTAAATATTGAAGTGGTTGATGATCAATATGTATAACTATCTCTTTGCCCATTAGATAATGTTTCCACTTTTTCACACTTTGTACTAATGCATACAATTCTTTATAATATGTGGGATAATTAACTATTGCAGAATTAAATGTCTTAGAATGATAACATATGGGTTTACCGTGCTGCATCAACACTGCTCCCATGGCATAATCATTGTCATCCGTTTCAATCTCAAAGGGTCTTTGAAGATCGGGCAGTGCTAGTACTGGTGCTGTACTAATCTTTTCTTTTAAGGTGTTGAAGGCTTTCTGCTGTTTGCCTCCCCACTGAAACACCTTGTTCAATCCTGTTAAAGCATGTAAGGGAGCTGCAATCAAGGAAAAGTTAGCAATAAACTTTCTCCAATACTGTGCTGCTCCTAGAAATCTTCTAACTTTTGTAGCAGATTTGGGTTTAGGCCAGTTTACAATGACTGCAACCTTAGAGGGATCTATCTTCAATTCACCACCCCCTACAATATGACCCAAATAATTCAAAGATGTTTTGCCAAATTCACATTTTGATAGCTTAACATAAAGATTTTCTCTTTTCAAAACATCTAGAGTCTGCTTTACATGCTTCAAATGTTCTTCCCATGTTTTACTAAATACAAGAATGTCATCTAGATATACAATGACAAAATCATCAATAAAAGGCCTAAGTACATCATTCATTACTCTCATGAAAGTAGCAGGAGCATTAGTTAAGCCAAAAGGCATAACCAACCACTCATACAATCCCTGCTTTGTTTTGAAAGCAGTCTTCCATGCATCTTGCTTTGCAACTCTGACCTGATGGTAGCCACTATGCAAGTCCAACTTGGAAAAGTAAACAGCTTCTTTCAACTGATCTAATAGATCATCTATGCGAGGAAGGGGATAACGATTTTTGATCGTTATCTTATTCAGTGCTCGGTAATCAATGCACATTCTCCATGAGCCATCTTTCTTTCTCACCAAGACAATTGGAGACCCACATGGCGATGTGCTAGGTCTTATGAACCCTTTCTCGAGCAACTCCTATATCTGCTTCTTGATTTCTGCATTCTCTAAAGCGGACAACCTGTACACTCCGATGTTAGACAATGGAGCATCTTGTTGCAAATTAATATCGTGTGCTATTTCCTTTTTGGGTGGCAGACCTTTAGGTTCTTGAAATAGCATATCATATTCTGAAACAACTTTTTCTAAATCAGCTTGCTGTTTAGCATTACAACGTTCAAATACATTGGTTTTATCAGGTTTCTTTTCCTTTACAACCATCAGTAAAAATTGTTTGCATGAATTTACAATTCTTTTCATCTGCCTTGAGTTTATGAGAGTATAATTATTCTTGAGTTTATGAGCTCTTACAATATATTTGATTCCATCTTTAATGAGTTGGTACTTGTTTTCAGCTCTATAGAAAATGGCTTTTCTATCATACAATTAAGGACTTCCTAAAACAATTCCACATATATTGAAGGGAACAATATCTAACTCAACTTCATCTACAAATGTTGACCCAAAAGAAAACCTAAGTTTACATTGTCTAGTCACTTGTAGCTTTGCTTTATCACATAACCAACCCAATGGATATGGCTTCTTGTGAGGTGTGGTTAGTAATCCTAGTTTCTTTACAATTGCCTCAGAAATTAAGTTTACTTGTGAGCCGCTATCAAACAAAGTATCAATCTTTTGATGCTTGGAAATAACTCTAATATGAAAAAGCTCATGTCTTTTCCTCTCATTTTCTTCATTATCAGTAGATTGTGCAGAATTACTAGTAGATGTTTCAAAACTTTTACCTTTTATACCTGTGGCTGCGATTGTTGTTTCATCCCTGAGTCTAACCCCAAATCCTTCTGAATAGCTACAACAGTCTTCTTTTTTTTGCCATCGTACTTCTTGGGTTTCAGCTCTGGATGCAGAATCCAGTAGTGTTCATCATCATGCCCATCCTTCTTGCAGTGAGTGCACAAAGGTTTGGTCTTTTGTATAGCATTTGTCTTCCTCTCTTTCCATTTTTGCTTTCTCTTTTCCTTGCTCTTGCTTGCAGTGGGTTTTGATGATCCCCCAACTTCTGGGTTCACATTCTTGCCTCTAGCCTCTAGATGTGTAGGTTGAACAGACACCTCATCTATGCTAGTGGGATTAAACATGAGAATGGTATGTCTCAAATAACTATGTAGACCACCTATATACTTCAACAAAGTTTCAGGTGAGTCTAAAGAAATGCCTAAAATCAAAGCTTTTTCTAAATTCTTGGGTGTAACTTTGTACACTTTGCCCTTTCAATTGGCGAAGAGTTTGCCAACTCATCATAGCTTGCTGCATATAAGCTAGTGGATAGAATTGTTTTTTAATTGTAGAAACAAATTCATTCCAGGTAGAAAGAATTTTACCATGCTTCTTCAAATCAGCTTGTGTCCTGCCTTCCCACCATACCAGGGCGATGCCTCCAAGGCGTAGGCTAGCCAGCTGAATCTTTCTCCTTTTTGAATCAATGTTCTGCACTCTGCAATATACATCAATCTGTCTAATCCAGTTATCTAGCTTTTCTGCATTCAATTCTCCATCATAAATTGGCAAATCAAACTTCACATCTAATTTAATCAAAGAAGGTTTCTTCTTTTTCTTTTCAGGGTTTTCTTTATGTGAAGAAGATGATGATGAAGGTGATGATGGGGGAGATGGTGGAGAGGGCTTCTCTTCTTTTCCTTTGCCTTCTGGGTGGGCAACTAGAAGAGGTTCTTCTACTCTTTTATCTTGTTTGGAGGTTGATGACTCTTCACCTCTACCTTTCTTAAATTCTCAATACATTTTTTCTACCATGACTCTCATGGTCATGAAACTGTCCATGAACTGGGAGTCTGATTCCAAGGGACTTTCTTCTGACATTTTCCTCTTTGGATAGACTCTTCCAATTTCTGGATTAGCTTCAACCAACTCTCCTTCTCCTAATTTAACCTTTGATCTAGTTATTATTCAACAAAAAAAAGAATCTAGCACGAGCTTGTCTAACCTTAGCAACCTAGAGCTTTGATATCACTTGATCTAAGACAAACAATAAGATATTTCAGACTCATGTGCATGGATGTGCCTATGTTATTTTATGCAACGGATCGATAAGATTGCGAAATACACAACCAATGAAGCAGTTAAAGAAAACATAACAGGCAACACATATAAACACAACAAGTTTAATAACGAGTTCACCCAATACTCCTGGGCTACGTTTGCTGGTCCAGCCTTCAGTGGTGGCCTCTCTATTATGTTTTCAAGCAAAGTTTTTACAACAGTGAGCTCAATTTGAGTCTCACACAATAGATATAAATCAGCAAGACTGTACTTGGATTCCCCAAGTCTCTGGAGTACATAGACTCTCCTTATTGACTCTCGACCTCTATTGGTCATAGTAGTATGAGCCCAATTTGAGACTCATACATGACAAACATTACAGAGGAGTGCGCTTGAACCTCTCAAGCCTTCTTTGGAGTACACAGACTCTCTGACTCTCTCTGTCTCTGTCTTAACTCTGGCTTGATGCTGCCTTTACTTCTGCAGGTCAGCTCGACTTCTTCTCTCTGCTTTCAGCTTACTGCCTACTGCTCTCTCACTGCTTGCTTCTCTCTCTGTCAGTTTGTGGCTTTTAAGCCAATCTGCTTCTCGACTGTTCGTTTTTGCTTCCCGGCTTTCTGGTTCCCCTGCCTTTGTCCATTTGAATCCCTCTGTCTTGCGTAATCAGTCATTGCATAACGCCTCACAGGGAGGTGGCCACCTAGTTCATAATGAATGAGTGTCAGTTCTCTTGGACATATTTGAAATGACCGTTTTTTCCGTTAACTCCAAGAATGCCCGCGAAACACGACCTTTTGCCAACACATCGTCCATATCAGACTTCAAATCCTGTGTGACCTCGCTTCATAATCTTGTCAAATCTGGTCATCCATCGGAACGCGTCTCCACCGTTGATCTGGGGGCCCCAGATCCGACGGTCATTGTTCATATCGGGTGGCTAAGTAACATGATGTTTACCCGTCTGATGTGAGCGGTTCTCTCTCTCTTCCCCGAGACGTGTGGCACTTGCTGTATGGCATCGGGCGGAACTTGGTTGAAACTGCTTACTGCTCAAAGCCCCTCCGATATTCTGCCGGTTTTGTGGAATCCCGCTCCGGCAGAACCGAAACATTATTTTCCGCGTTTTATAGTTATTTCGGGTCCGGGTGCTCGGGGCTTCTCTTCATTGAGAGGTTTGCCCTGCGATATGCGATTAGCGACTTGCTGGTTGGTGTCAGCGCGCGTTACTATGGTTCACTGCTCTTCGCGCTTGATCGACGGCCCTCATTGATCCGCGCTGATCGCCATTGCAAATGTCTGAGGATTCTCTCCGATAGCTTGATCTTTATAAGACTTTTAATCTTTGGAATAATTTTTAAAGAGTTCATGAAAACTTAGAGAGTGTTCTAGGATCCAGTTGGATCAGCGAGGGACCACATGGCTGGATCAAGTGGCGGAGATAATGGCCCATCGAGCTATCTGGTGGCTGCAAGAGGCTACTGGCTGTCGACTGAGGACCATCTAAGAGAAAAAAATTCTCGTATGGGTGTCACCCACAGGGGGTGGGTAAGATTTGGCTCTAACTGGGACATGAGCTCTTAGTAGAGTGCACGAACGTATTCAAATGGAGAGGTCACGAGAACACCAACAATCTCTTGGGACCGAGACTTGTTCCCTGCACATCAAAGACTAAGCACTCGAGGCAACATGTTTTTGTGGTGTCTTATGATCACCCATGCTTAACGTTAGGCCATAAAACCAATAAGAAATAAAATTTATTCTAAATGCAATTTAATCTCAATGTAACTAATCTAGCATGATAATATCATATGATGTTAGTTCTAATGCGAAAAATCAACATGCAATGCATCCTATTCTAACATGCATATTACATCGTACAAGTACTAAGTGTAATCATAGAGCCAATGCAACCAGGACATCACCAGATCAATATAAAAATACTTTGCCCATTGATTACTTATGCAACAAATCCAAAAGCAAGGATAGGAACAATCATATGGAGGGTCACTAGGGCGAGAGGTGGGAAAATAGAATGCCCACACATGGAGGATCACGGGAGAAGAGGGGACAAAGGGATGTAATCTACTCCACGAGATCCTCTCTTCTAACCAAAAGATAGAGATGTCAACAATCAGACTCAAACTTTTGATGGATGGCAACTTAAGGCATGGCACCTCCATCATGGTCCTTATCATATATGTCGTGCTTCATGGCTACCATAGGGTTATGATTAGTGGGAAAGGGAGACTGATGAGATGGAGAGACACACCAAGCAGATTTCCCACGATGATCACACTTAGGAGAGATGGAGGATTCCTCATTATTAGTGATAATGTAAGAAGGGTTGAGGAAAGGGTCCACATGGGACTCAATTACAACCCGAAAATTGTGAGGAAAGATAAGGGTCCTATCGATATCATCGTCATTGATGTCATAGATAAGGTCCTTGTCAAAACGTTTTCCACAGACCTCCCATTTTCCTTCTTTAATATGTAAGTAATCATTGATATCAACGTTTGAAGGGACTATGGGATTACCTTCTCCAAGGTCTTCAAAGGGTGGATCATTAGAGATAGCATCCTTGGAAAAGGTAGGATTAACCTTAACTTCACTCTCTATAGACTCACCCTCCCTATCACATGTGCTTTCAGAATTATCATCATGCCTATTTTCGTCATGTGGACCCAGGGAGGACCCTCTTTCCTACCC
Source organism: Pinus tabuliformis (assembly GCA_031772625.1). Lineage (NCBI taxonomy): Eukaryota > Viridiplantae > Streptophyta > Pinopsida > Pinales > Pinaceae > Pinus > Pinus tabuliformis. The sequence goes on along the minus strand of CM062820.1, from coordinate 897,137,101 downwards.
ATCATCTAGATTCCCAAGGTCATGATGATGCTCAATGAAGGCTTCCTCTTGAATGTTTAATGCGAGGCATACTTGAAAATGTCTAAGAAAGCCTTCAAAGAACTCCTCAATAGATGAGATGCTCCTAGGTTCGTGATTATGCAACCATGAGTTATGACCATGGAGAGAGCTCATGAACAATAGTATAAGGACATCCTAGTGGACCACTTTCTCCTTTGAAGCATGTGCAATAAATCTTTCTACATGATCAATTGCAGAGAGTGGATCATCATCAAATATAGGAACCCCATGTACCATCCTTCTTGTGACATGATTAGGGTGCCTAGGGATGCTAGCGATGTCCAAAGCAGGAAAATCATCAAAGAAAGACATACTGTCGTGATATACATGTGAATTATGTAGGAGTCGCCAGGGTGAATTTAAAGATGCCTAGAGAAATGCTTGCTTCACCCTGCAAGCATTGACCTTAAAGTTCAATGAAGAACTAGGGCTTCGTTCTTCTAGTGGAGTCGCCAATAATAATATATTAATGATATCGTAAAGGAAACAAGACACGTGTCTCGTGTCCCCGGCAACGACGCAAAAATGTTACGCTCAAACTAGTAGGGGTCCTAGGAGGGGATCCTATAGAGAAACTACTAGGTCAAGTGGCAACAATGGAAAAATAGTCCATCGTCACCTCAGCTAAAGCTCTGTACTCTTTACGAACTTTCACCGATAGGAGTCACGATATGAGAGGAATTATGAGGATAGATAGATCAATGATAGGTTGTGGAGTGATCACTAAAGCCTATTCACAAGAGAGGCTTAGATAATTGGTTTACTTGCTTTGAAAGCAAGTGATTGGCTCTCTTAGAAGGGCTAAGAGGATGCCTAGACCTAGGTTTGAGATGTTTCTTCTTGATATGAGGTGCTCTAAACCTAAGAATCCTAGGAAGATAAGGTTTCTAAGCGGTCCCTGTGGAATTGGAGTTGCAAGGTTGTGGGACCACAAAGAAGCCCTAGTGGGCCCAAACAAGGTCAAGGGTTTGGGGTTGATTAACACACTAATGGACTTGACCAAGTTAGGGAGGAGAAGAGGATCAAAGGAATTAGATTTCTCTTGAAATGTGAATGCAATTATCCTTAATGAAGCCTCTAACCAAAAGCAAACTAGGGAAATGGTTTCTGAGCTAGGGCTTGGGATATCTCGAGATTCCACTGTTGGAATAGCCTCAAATTTGGAGGACCTCTAGAGGACTCACCAACGCAGCTCTAGACCAATTTTCATCAATTTTTGATGGCTACAATGAAATTCGTGTGATGCCCTAGATGGCCTTCTAGGTTAGGGCTTAGGAAAGAGGAAAAGGAGGTGTAAAAGATATTCGTTTGGTGATCACCTTAGACTAGACCAGTGCCTAGCCTATTGGGACATTATAATTGATGAAAATCATGCCTACAAAAGATCCAAGAACATTCCTATTGATTCTGATGACGAAGATCTACCTACATTTGAGGAAGAAGAAGTACAACTTGACAATCCATCTACAATTCAAGAAGAAGAAGAAAGACCGAGTGAGCCTATTCAACCTGTGATCATACCAAACATAAGGAAGAGGCCAAATTGGTTAAAAGCTACTCTTGAAGATGCTGAAGGACATGGAGCTGCGAAAGAAACCTTTAGAGAAAGAAAAAGGCCAAAGAGATATTATGGATATGCTGCATATATGACAAAATTAATTGAAGCCGAACCATCTACATTTGAAGAAGCTGCTCATCAAGAAGTATGGAAGAAAGCTATGCAGGAAGAATATCAATCCATCATGAAGAATGGGGTTTGGGAAATCATTCCTAGACCTAGTGACAAATTGGTTGTCACCTCAAAATGGATCTACAAGATCAAACATGTTGTTGATGGAAGTATAGACAAATACAAAGCCAGATTTGTTGCAAGGGGTTTCTCTCAAAAGGAAGGCATAGATTATGAAGAAACCTTTGCACCCACTGCAAGGTATACTACCATTAGATCTTTGGTTTCATTGGCTGCTACAATGGGATGGAATATCCATCAAATGGACATGAAGACAACATTTCTGAATGGGACCATCAATGAGGAAGTATACATTGAGCAACCCAAAGGCTTTGAAGTAAATGGAAAAGATACTCATGTCTGTAGACTCAAGAAGGCCCTATATGGTTTGAAGCAAGCTCCTAGGGCATGGTATGCAAGAATGGATGCATACCTTCTAAGAATTGGGTTCATGAAGAGTTCCACTAATCCAAATCTCTACATCAAGGTTGTGAATAATGAGCCAGTCATTATTCTATTATATGTGGATGATATATTCATTATAGGTGTGGAGAGAAGAATACAAGAATGCAAGAAGATGCTAGTAGCCGAATTTGATTGATGCACTATTACCTAGGTCTTGAATTATGGCAAAATCCTGGGGAGATTTATTTGGGGCAAGGAAAGCATATCATCAGGTTGTTGCAAAAATTTGGGATGATGGATTCCAAGCCCATGACTACTACTATGATCACCAATCTCAAGAAGTTGAGGAGCTCTGACTCAAGTCTCGTGGATCTTACCTCCTATCATTAGTTGGTGGGTTCTCTGATGTATTTGGTAAATAATAGGCCGGATATATGCTTTGCTATGAACATTCTTAGTCAATTTTAGTTGGAGCCTTGTCATGCTCACTGGATAGCTGCCAAGCATATATTGAGATATCTTCGTGGCACTATACATCACTGCCTAAAGTACAATAGCAAGGAAGTCAAGGTGATTGGCTTCACAGATTCTGATTGGGGTGGCAATCAGATCGATGGAAGAAGCACTACAGGTGGATGCTTTAGTTTGGGATCTGCCATGATCTAATGGATGAGTATAAAGCAAGATCCCGTTGCTTTGAGTAGTTTTGAACCAGAGTACGTGGCTGCATGTGAAGTAGGAAAAGAGGTTGTATGGTTGAGGAAGCTTCTAACAGATTTGTTCGGGAAGCCTCTGGATCCTACTGTGATACACTGTGATAATCAAAGTTGCATCAAGATGTTTGGAGATTCCGTGTTTCATGCTAGGACAAAGCGTATCAACAATAAGTTCCACTACATTAGGAACTTGGTGCAGGATGAGATCGTGAAGCTACAGTATGTCCTGACAGACGATTAGGTATCTGATATACTAACAAAGTCTCTTCCTAATAAGAAAGTTTGAATATCTTAGAAGCATGCTTGGTTTAGTTGATATTGCTAGTCTTGTTGATGATAAAAGTTTGGAAGAGATTTGTTGAGGCTTTGTTTGTGAGACACATTGCCTAGGAGGACATCTGGCCTACACTATGTGTTGATGTCTAGTTCTCGAAGTAGGGAGGGTGGCATTGGTCATGGAGCTCTGACCTTAGATGCACACCTAGATCCCTGGGTTGATGGTTAGCAAGTAATCCTGATGGTACCTAGAGGGCAGAAAGCTTTAGTCCATCTTAGTCCCACTTGGATAGATTGTCCTGGTCAGGAATCTAGTTCGTGGCATTGCGGTGCCTAAACTGTTGAGATACCTTGGATAGATTGCCCTGGTCAGGAATTTAGTCCATGGCATTGCGGTGCCTAAACTCTTCGTAGTTCATATAGTTTGAGATCTTCCTTGTACTTGTTATGAATACCTCCCTAGTTAAGAGAGAGTGTTGAAGAGTGTAACTAGGTTCGGTCTTCATAAATGTATTTATGTAATGTACTTGTCAAAAGAATGAAAAAGAAATTTTAATTATTGTTACAATGACTTATTAAAGCATGGGTTTCATGCTTGGGTCATCATTTTATTAGTCAAAGTGCCCATTATGGACTCCTAGGATTAATATTGAGTCATTGTATATTTTGTGAGACCCTTCTTGGGCTTTTGAACTATGTAAAAATAATTATTTTTGAGTAAAAAATGTACTATGTCACCTCTACACCAAGTCGGCCTCAACCAGGCAATTCAACTTCACCAGAAGCCTATATATTGGAGCAGATCGAATTCATTTGGTCACATTCTCTCTCACAAGTTCGATATCCAAGAAAGAGTTGGGAAAGAAGTTGAAGAAGGAGGCTAAAAGGAGTGCGAAGTTGGTCAAGAAGGAAGGGAAGGACAAAATCGAAGTTTTGGGCTGTCTATCTCTCTCTCGTGTGGGCTACTTTAGGAGATCAAAGTCTCTTTGTCAAAGTCGAAGCTGCTGCTGCTGCCATTTACTACCTGTTGCTGCCAATTCGAAGTTGCCAGGGTCGAAGCGCTGTTGCTGCTAGGTCGAAGGTTTGGATCGAAGAAAGAAGGGCTGACTTGGTGTGGAGGAGGTCTATGTCTAGGTTGAAGAATCACATGAAAAACTATTGAAGGAAGATATTTTGACTGGGTTTTCACTTTTCCCCTAGATAGGGGTTTTCCCCTGGTAGAGTGCCCACATCTTATGTCTTGTGTTTTTGTGATCTTCATAAACACATAATTTGGTAATTGCTTGATGAAAGATAATACAACAATTAAGTAAAAGAAGCCAACATAATTCACAAGTAGTTATCAAGAAAGAGAAATCTAACCCTAATTCTACTAGCATTGATTTCTCAACAAGGATCAGGTACCATCCTATGAATACAAGAATGGAGCCCTTCCATAACCTCACCATCAAAATCAAAGCTGCATTTGTATGAAAATGTGGGGTTAAGGAAGAGTGATGTTGCATGAATAGGTCGATGAAGCATCCCTGTCCAACGACTATCAATCACATTCCAATTTCCATAACATCATCTATCTATTAATCCTAGCAGAACTCTTGTCTGCATAATAAGCACAAATGGCCTCCTTGGTCCTATCTATGGCCTCATACAAATAAGCCATTGCAGGCTTCTCCCTATTTACCAATCTCAGAACCTTTACTATAGGTTCACTAACTGAGCACACTTCTTCTACTCCTTACCAAAATGTGTCAGTGTACACCATTTTTGCAATGACTCTCCCATCCTGTCTCCCGCTTGTTGATTTTTAATGTACCTTAGACAAGTGGTTTCCCATGGGTTAGTCTCTCCCTAGGGAAAAGTGTCCAAAATAATTCTTTTCCTAAGTGTGACTTTATAAAGTGAAAGTGACTTTATAAGTGGTAAAGTCAATGTTAAATTATAAAGTGAAAAATGACTTTAGACATAAAGTACAATGTGGGTACTTTATTTAATGGGTGAGTTAAAAAATAGAAAGTGAGAATTAAATGCACATTTATTCTCATCCCTTGATCTAAATGAATTTGAGCCATTAGATCTTAGGGTTGCCCAAAAGTCATTTAGGGAAACAAAAGGGGGAAAGAAAAGAGAGACTGCATTCATTCTTCATGAGAAAATGAGAAAATTGGAGAAAGGAGGCTGAGAGCTGGAGAAAAGTTCTGAAGGAGAAATTTGTTGCAGCAAGCTGAAGGAGTGATTTCTGGGCAAAGCTGGGCATGGAAATCAAGGCATAGAAGACAACAGAAGGTACAACACAAACAACATTGAATGCTATGAGCTGCATGCCGTTTGAGAGAAGTTTTGAATTTTTTGTTTGAAAAAATCTGTACAGTACATATTTTCAGCTTCAAGTGGGCACAAAAATTGAGGCAAAGTGGGCACGGTTTTCAAGGAGTTTTGGGCTGAAGAGATAAGTTGTATTTTGCTGTTTTGTTTTGTTTGCAATTGTATTTTTGCCTGAACTTGTAAGATAAATAAATTTGAAGAGCTCTCTAACAGGTTTTCCCCGGAGAAGATTGAAGGGGTTTTGCCTGGGTCTAAGTTGACCAAAAATCTGTGTATTTTTATGTGTGTTGTTGGTCTGGTTATGTCTATATTTATTTTCAGCATGTGTTGACACTTCCATGTGTTTTAATTTTAAAATTTCATTTCCAGAATTCTATATGTTGAATGTATGTTGATGGGAAAGGGCATTTAACTGAATGGGAGTGATAAGGTGAAATTAAAACCGGGTTGGGATTGCAGGAAACTTTTTTTTAGTCATCAAATTTCAACACTGCTTAATCACGCCAGTCATGAGAAACAAACATTTGCTTCAACTCAAACTGACATCAAAGCAAAGATTGACGAGTAATAAAGTTGGTGGCAAAATGTGTGATTGTAGGATGCTGCTGTAGATTTTTACTTGTAGATTTAACAACTTATGTGATATGCTAAAACAAAAGACAAGAATCTGCTCTACTCATCAGCGAAAACCAAAATTGATCGATGAAAACACTAAGCAGAAAAGGAAGAATTTCAATCGCGCACAACACTATTTTTCTAGGGAAAGCAATTGCTCAAAACCCAGACTATCTTTATTGCATTAACCAGAAGATCTGAGAAGAAAATACGATGCTTGTTCAATTCGAACAATTCTTGCACAAGTACAATCTCTCTCTCTGCTTCACAAACCAGCACAAGCCAACACTTAGCCAAATTTGCTGCCTGCCAAGCCCCTACTTCCTTGCGCAATTCCTGAGAGAATTAGCCCATATTTAATTGGGAAATTCTCCACTCATAATTGCGCAATCCATCCGTAGACCTTCCACTGATTGCATGCACCATTTGTACAACTCGGAAAATTATACAACTAATAGTACACTGTCCCTGAACTCTTATCTCAACTAGGTCTTCCTCTGAACTGACATACATGAGTTATTTATGAGTGAATCTTTAGTTAACTGGTGGAGCAGTGAAGTTACACTGAAGCTGATCCCCACTACTAGACCTCTCACTGGTTCCTCCAACTGTTTGAACTAGTTTAACTCTGCATGACTCTAGATAGACTTCTAACTCGAATTTACTGAGCCAACTAAGTCAACTTAACTTAGTTAACTGTTACAAGTTGCTATGAGAATAGAATTACAATTTAATTCCCAATTTAATTCAAGGACAGATTAAATTAGGATTTCTTGTTGCTATTTTGAACACTCCCTCTCAATAAGAAAGGGATTATTTGCTACCCCGATTCTGCCTCTGTGAAACTCGAATTTGCATCTTGACAAGGCCTTTGTCAAAATATCTGCATCCTGCTCCTCTGTAGGAATGTACTCCAGCAACATGATTCTCCTCTGCACACAATCTCGAATATGGTGATACCAGATGTCAATGTGCTTGGACCAATCATGAAAAACTGGATTCTCAGAGAGTTTGATACAACACTGATTGTCATAGTAAATCACTGTTGGATCCATCAGCTGACCAAACAAACCAACAAGAATCTTCCTCATCCAGATAGCTTCACAAGATGCTTGACTAGCAACTATGTACTTTGCTTCTGCTGAACTGAGTGCAACTGATCTCTGTTTCCTGTTGTACCAAGAAACCACTGCTGACTCAATATTAAAGATCCCACCTGATGCGCTCTTCCTATCAGATGGACTCCCTGCCCAATTTGCGTCGATGATGCCTTGAAGCTTCACTCCCTCTGTCCGTCTGTACCAAAGCCCAAACTGAGTGGTGCCTGTTATCACTCCAGGAAACTCTCCTAAATTGCTGCTCGGAGATGCTTGGTAACATATAATCTTCAATATTGTTCTCTGAACTATTGGAATGGATGATGGTTTGGATCAAGCCAGATAACCATTTCAACTCTGTTTTTACTCAAGACATGCATGAACACCCTCAGCTTTACAAGGCTTTAGACCACTAATGCTCAATAGTTTGTAGATTCAATGGATAGATGGAGAATACCGACTGTACCAGCAGATGCATATATAAACACATATGAATGGCCAGCTACAGGAAGTAAAAGAAGCTTGCAAATCTAATTTATCAACGCAGAGATAAGATGACAATTATTTGGCATTAGACACAGAAGAAACATGAACAACTTGTTCAAGTGCAAGCTTAGAACAGAAGAGAAAATGGACATTGAACATATAACAACAAAAGAAGCTTATATTGTTAGAATGAAGATGAGAAGCTTGAGTAGAAAAGTATTAACAGTCTCCAGAAGTTGAACCCTTGTTACATTTAACTCTCAGCCATTTATAGGCCCTTTACAATGCTCCTGAGCTCTCAAAGGCTCGAAGTGTCTTAATCTATCCTCCCTGTCTTTTCAACAACCTGATGCCATGACTAGGCATGCATGGGCTCGAAGGTTTCTTCTTCTGACAACAGAGTAACCGCATTCTGTTAGTTTGCTGCGCTGTCTGGGAGCTCGCTCGTGTAAGTGATGCTCCATGATCGTTTGTTGGTTTTGGATGAGCTGCGCTGTCGCCTTTCCCCTTTCAGCCTTCTGTCTCATGGCTTCTGTCTCCCGACTTCTGCTAGGTGATGGAATGGGTCTGCGGCCCTTTGAAATCCCTTCAAATATTAATCAATGACTGTTTTATGTTTTATATAGAAAACGCTGCAACTGTGCAAATCCCGTCCATATTTGTTCATTTTAGACTTAAAAAGTCCTTAAACATGGCCTATTCTCCCATCGGGTCCGTCCTCTGAGTCGCTATCACAAGTCGTTGATGGCCTGTCCCTGTGTATTTTCTTTGTATTCTAGAAATACAAAAAATCGTGAAAATTACATGAAAAATAGCTTTGGCGGACCTGAAAATATTATAAATTTTCATTCCTGAACCCTTTTGGGTTCGGGTCTTATCACATCAGCGTTGCTCCAAGGCTTCCTTTGTATTTCATAAATACGTCAAAACGACGAATAACACATTGAAAATGGCTTTCCCACGGACCTCAAATATTATGAAATAATATTTAGAATTACGTTGGGTCCGGTTCATCGGGTCGCACACATACATGTGCATAGGCCCCGCCCCTTAATGTTTCTCTGATGCGACATAGCATTGCGATCTGATTGCAGTTGCATATCGCCCAAGCTAGAGGTTTTTCCATATAACATGGCGTATGTCCTTGCCGATTGTGATCCTGCGACGTGATATGAGCCATCGATCTGCGCGCTTGATCGACGGTCCACATTGCATCGCTGATCGCGATCGCAAGTTCCACTTGGTCTTCCCTTACTTTGTCGGCTTGCTTCCGCCGATCCAATCATCGGAGATCGCTGATTGGGGGTGTCTTCTACCCAACCTTAAGTCCTCCTTTGTGTTTGGCCAATTGCGATTTGCCGAATAGATCTGGGCCGTTGATCAGCCAGATCTGATGACTGCTGTGCGTTGGACTGTGTATGCCTCCGATACTTGGTTTTGTCACTGTTTTTATGTGTTTCTGCCTTCTGATAGTGCATTTCTGCCATGCTAAGGGTCCTTATCCTATGTTGGTTTTGATCTTTGGCAGGATTTTGCTGTTTTTTGAAGACTTGAAGAGCATATTTGGATTCATTTTTAGGCAAAATGCCAACAAGGCTAACACTGGCTCCTTCTGGGGATGAAAGCCTCCCTATGAGGTTTCAAGAACTGTAGAACAATGCTTTTTCTGTAAAACCAAAATCAAATCTTCCTCCTAGTGTTCCATTGGGCATGGAGTCTATTTTGCAATAAAATAAAAACTGAAAAAAACATATTTACAATACCAAGGCTTTAGAGCCTTAAATGAAATAAAGTTTCAAGGACTGCCCATTGACTGGGCTACCAAAAACATCTCCTCCTTCCAGACTGTGCAGAATGAAAATGTTGCTCATCTAAACTTGAGCAATGACAAGCGGTCCTGTCCATAAGGCATCAAATTTACCATGGTTGCCCTTCTTTTCCTTTAATGCATCCCATTTGAGAACCCAGTCACCAAACTGAAAATTGTCCCATTTTACCTTTCTATGAAAGGTTTCTTTTTCTTGGTCAATGTGCATTACAACAAATTCATCAAAGACTTGTAAAAGCCTATTGATTTTATCATCCTTTTCAAAAACTTTCCAGTATTTGACATTGTCAGGCAGAGATGGTCCATACTTCACCTCATCTCTATATGCTTTCAGCCTTGGATGCTTTGCTTGGAAAGTTTTGTTGACCTGCTGAATGATAAGGTCTGCATCTCCAAACACTTTCAGACCTTTGATGCCCATTTCTTTAGCAGCGTTTAAGCCTAATATCAAGGCTTCATACTCTGCTGTGTTATTTGTGACTTGAAAAGTTAATATGAAAGATAAATGAATGCATTCCTGTGTGGGGGACACAAGGACTACACCTTCCCCTACAGCTTCCTTAGAGCAAGCTCCATCCAAGAACATGTCTCAAATTTGCAAGCCTTCTTCCTCTGTGATCTGGCAAACTGGTCTCTTAAGCTGCGTGGAGGCCAACTGAGATTCTTCAATCTAAAGAAAACAAGCTCCAAAATCAATTTCGACAACATAAATGGGATGATTAGTGGGATTCCTTTCATCGCTGATGATATAAGCCAACTGAGCTTCTCTGTATAATCTCCTACTCTCACCTCCAAACACTGGGACAGTAGCATAGGACAGATCATTTTGTAATGATCCACCTAATCTCTTGATCCAACGTCTGGAAAGCAACATGCCAAACTTGGGGGGTACATCTGCTACCATAATATCCATCATCATGCTTTTCATGGACAACTAAGACAAGGTGATGGCTAGATCCTCGATTAATCCCAAACATTTCACAGAGTCAAAAGAAAACAGGTCATGATAAGGCTTGGTAATGTCAAGACCCAATTTATCCATGATAGCCTTGGGCATTAGATTATGGCTGGCTCCAGTGTCCAGAAGGCAATTGTGAAGGATTTTGTCATGAATAGTCAGAGAAACATAGAATGATGGGGAGTTGTCTTCACAATTTTCAATCATTAGGCTGAGGATAACAACTGGTTTGTCATCTTGCAGATTTACATAGTCGGTGGAGGCTTGAATGGCATTAGGCTCAAGTGCCTCGAGGATGGATCTTTTGAAGGACTCATTCTTCATTAGTTCAATCAGAGGTATAGGTATTCTTAGCTTCTGAATTTTTGATTGAAAACTGAAAGGAGAAGGAGACTTGTCAAGGCCTCTTACCTCGTGAGCTGGAGCTTTGAGGATGATGGGATCAACTGCCGGTCGCTTCTGCTTATTAGCTTGCTGTAATGCAGGGACAACAACCCTTTGAACAGGAGTTTCCTTGGCATTATTCATCTTCGACCTCAGATTATATGCTGATCTTCAGTTTGCAGAGCAGCTTCACCATCCCATTCTTGGTTAATCTGGTCCTTGAATAATGACTTTTCATAGGCAGCTGAGGTCAAAAAAGGGGCACTGCCTTTGTTTTCCATACAATGGATCTCGTCATCTTCATCAAATTGCTCTTCCTCCATGACCACGTTCTGGAAAGGTGTCTTCACCCTTTGGTCTTCATTGGCAACTTTGCTTCTTTGCAAAATCTGCAACTGCTTGTTAGCTCTTCTATATGGATTTGGATTTCTAGGAGCAAAGGTATCAGGAACTCTTCCTTTCCCAGGGTGCTGCTCAATCTTTAATTTGGAGATCTTAGAGGCTAATGACTCTATCATCTTGGTTATTTTATCGATCTTGGGATCTGAAGATGATGAAGATTCGCCTCTCTGTCTTCTTCTATCAACATTTCCCTTGAGCTTTTCTGCAACCATGATGTTTGATTCTACTTCCAAGGCTGCATCCTGCATATCAGCCAAAGTAGCACATCGCCTCTCCCTCAACAGTAGACAGAAGTCAGAATCAAAAGCATTGGCATAGGTGAGTTTAGCAGAGGTAGTGGTGGGTTTTACTTCAGCTGGTATCTTGCTGTACATGCGGTTAAACCTCTTATTAAAATCAGACAACAACTCACCATTTTCCCTCTTTAAGTTCCCAAACTCAGTGTGGTAGTAGAGGAGATCCTTCTTATCCCCCCAATGCTTTAGGAATGCATCATCTAAAGCCTCAATATCTGCTATAGATCTTGGGGTCAGTTCTCTGAACCATTTTCTAGCCTCTCCATCTAGGCTTTGGACAAAGACTCTCATCCACACATCATCTTCACTAATGTCCAGGTTATCAACATAGCTATAGAATGATTCAAGATGTTCCTCTGCTGTAACACCTTCAGTCCCAGTGAACTTAGGCCTATACTTCTGATATTCTCCAGTAGGCATGGAATTCAAAGGAGTGGGCAGTACTAGAGGTCCATATCTAGTAGCTATGGTTCTTTCCATTTTGGTAGGTGCTTGTGGTCCTGCCATAGCTGTGGTGGCTATAAGGGTACTAGCAGTCTGAATGATAGAGGGCTGAGGAGTGACTGATAAGACTAAAGGAGTATGATGGATAGGAGGTGAGGTTTCCTTTGGGCTTACAACAAAAGGAGAACCTAAAGAATAAGGAGCTTTATGAATCTCTGAGATTTTTTCTTCGTTGCTAGTATTAGAAGCTATACTCTCAACATGTATTTGTTCTATTACATGATTTTCTTAAAGAGATATAGAATATTGTTTAGATTTCCCTAAACCTGATGCTCCTTTCTACAATACCTTTCTTTCTTTGATGATTTTTTCAGGATCAGATACTGGATCAGCTCGTGGCTTCTGAGGATTTCTCCGAGTATGCCTCACAAACTGAGCCAAAACTATGAAGTGGAGTCGCCAAGAGGTTCGTCCTCCAGTAGAGTCACCAGATAGATGATTACAACCAAAAAAAGTGCCCAGACTTCGTCTATCATCAAAGTTGGATCTGTGTCGTCTCCCAGGGAAGCTGAGCTTCAGTCTCCTCTCCCCGACAACAGCGATGCCAATTATGTTATCACTCCAGGAAACTCTCCTAGGTTGCAGCTCAGAGATGCCTGGTAACATATAATCTTCAATATTGTTCTCTGAACTATTGGAATGGATGATGGTTTGGATCAAGCTAGATAACTGTTTCAACCCTGTTTTTACTCAAGCCATGCATGAACACCCTCAAATTTACAAGGATTAGACCACTAATGTTCAATAGTTTGTAGATTCAATGGATAGATGGAGAATACCAACTGTACTAGCAGATGCATATATAAACACATATGAATGGCCAGCTACAGGAAGTAAAAGAAGCTTGCAAATCTAATTTATCAACGCAGAGATAAGATGACAGTTATCTGGCATTAGACACAGAAGAAACATGAACAACTTGTTCAAGTGCAAGCTTAGAATAGAAGAGAAAATGGACATTGAACATATAACAACAAAAGAAGCTTATATTGCTAGAATGAAGATGAGAAGCTTGAGTAGCAAAGTATTAACAGTCTCTAGAAGTTGAACCCTTCTTACATTTAACTCTCAGCCATTTATAGGCCCTTTACAATGCTCCTGAGCTCTCAAAGGCTCAGAGTGTCTTAATTTATCCTCCCTGTCTTTTCAACAACCTGATGCCATGACTAGGCATGCATGGGCTCGGAGGTTTCTTCTTCTGACAACAAAGTAACTGCATTCTGTTAGTTTGTTGCGCTGTCTGGGAGCTCGCTCGTGCAAGCGATGCTCCATGATCATTTGTTGGTTTTGGATGAGCTGTGCTATTGCCTTTCCCCTTTCAGCCTTCTGTCTCACGGTTTCTGTCTCCCGGCTTCTGCTAGGTGATGGAATGGGTCTGCGGCCCTTTGAAATCCCTTCAAATATTAATCAATGATTGTTTTCTGTTTTATACAGAAAACACTGCCACTGTGCAAATCTTGCCCATTTCTGTTCATTTCGGACTTAAAAAGTCCTTAAACATGGTCTATTCTCCCATCGGGTCCGTCCTCTAGGTCGCTATCGCTAGTCGTTGATGGCCTGTCCCTGTGTATTTTCTTTGTATTTTAGAAATACAAAAAATCATGAAAATAACATGAAAAATGGCTTTGGCGGACCTGAAAATATTATAAATTTTTATTCCTGAACCCTTTCGGGTCCGGGTCTTATCGCATCGGCACTGCTCCAAGGCTCCCTCTGTATTCTATAAATACGTCAAAACAACAAATAATGCATTGAAAATGGCTTTTCCGCAAACCTCAAATATTATGAAATAATATTTAGAATTACGTCGGGTCTAGTTCATCAGGTAGCACACATACATGTGCATAGGCCCTGCCCCTTAATGTTTCTTCGATGCGACATAGTGATGCGATCTGATCTGATCGCATATCGCCCAAGCCATAGGTCTTTCCATCTAACATGGCGTATGTCCCCGCTGATTGTGATCCTGCGACGCAATGTGAGCCATCGATCTACGCGCTTCATCGACGGTCCACATTGCATCACTGATCGCGATCGCAAGTTCCACTTGGTCTTCCCTTACTCCGCCGGCTTGCTTCCGCCAATTGCGATCTGCCGATCTGATCATTGGAGATCGCTGATCGGGGGTGTCTTCCGCCCAACCTTATGTCCTCCTCTGTGTTTGGCCAATTGCGATTTGCGGAATAGATCTGGGCCGTTGATTGGCCAGATCTGATGGCTGCTGTGCGTTGGACTGTGTATGCCTCCAATACTTGGTTTTCTCACTGTTTTTATGTGTTTCTGCCTTCCGATAGTGCATTTTCGCCATGCTAAGGGTCCTTCTCTTGCGCTGGTTTTGATCTTTCGCAAGATTTTGCTATCTTTTGAAGACTTGAAGAGCATATTTGGATTCATTTTTGGGCAAAATTCCAACAAGGCTAACAGTGCCTCTGAGGTATCTCAACACATGTTTGCCTGCCTTCCAATACAGTTTGGTAGGCTTAACCATAGCTTCACTAAGCTGGTTAACTGCATAACACATGTCTGGTCGTGTGTTCACTAAATACATGAGTGAACCCACAAGCTGTCTATAAATAGTAGCATCCACTACTTCACCTGAAGTAGCATCCCCCTTCCTCTAGTTACCAGCTAGAAGAATCTCCATGGGTTTACTGCTCTCCATGTGGAACTTCTTTAGTATCTCGTTGGCATACTTGCCCTGAGAGAAACAGTTCCTCATCTCCTTGCCATACTTCCATCCCCAGAAAGTAGTGCATGAGCCCCAAGTCCTTCATTTCAAACTCTCTTGCAAGATCCTCTTTGCAAGACTTGATCAACTTATCATCACCTATCAGAATCAAATCGTTGACATATAAAACAATAATCAACAATTTACCTTCAACCACAATATGGTAAAGGTTCACATCTGCTTCACTTTTGGTGAAGCCCAACCCAGTGAAATAACTATTGATCTTGGTGTACCAAGCACGGGTGCTTGTTTCAGTCCATACAATGCTCACTTGAGTCTACACACATGTGACTCTCTGTTGAAGGTCTCAAATCCTTCAGGCTGCTCAATATACACCTCTTCCTCAATCATGCCGTTGAGGAATGCTGTCTTTACATCCATCTAATGTATCTTCCATCCCATATGCACTGACAGTGCTAGAATGGATCTGATTGATGAGTACCTTACTACAGGAGCAAAAGTTTCATCGTAGTCAATCCCCTGTCCTTGTGTTTCTCCACACTACCATTAGCTGCTTGCTTTACCTTGTAAAGCCATCTGGAACTCACCACTGACTTGTCTACCAGTCTTGGGACCACTTCCCAAACATTGTTCCTGATAATGGAGTCATACTCCTCAACCATGGCATCAACCCAAACTGGTTGCTGCACTGCTTCCTCAAAAGAGGATGGCTCAATCTCTACACTCCTGCTCATCAGAGCCATGTAGCCAGTGTACCTCTCTGGTGACCTCCTCTGCCTGCGCTGTGATGTGGGTGCTCCCACATTCTCTCTAGCATCATGCAATAACTTGTCAACCTCTATGGTACGCTTTCTTCCATCTCTGGAAGACTCTGCATGAGTGGGTATTTCTACTCCCTTCTCCTCTGCATGTGGCTGCTCCACATCATCCTAAGGTTCCTCCTTTGGAGCTAAAAGCTCCTCAACCGCATGTAGCTGAAGCTCCCTCTCAAGGGAACATCTCATGACCTTCTCTTCATTGAACTTCACATCTCTGTGAACCACTGTCATCCTGTTGGTTGGCAGGTACACTCGATAGTTGTGAGGTGTATTAGTGTACCCCACAAATATGCCCAACTCAGCTGTTGGCTCTAGCTTTTTCCGTGCATATTTGGTAACATGGCAGTAAACTGATGAACCAAAGATCCTGAAGTGTGCCACATCTGGTTTCTTCCCTGAAAAAGCCTCTTCTGATGTACTCATCCCAAGAATTCGATGAGGGCTTCTGTTTTGCAAATAAACAACTGTGTTGCATGCTTCAGCCCACAAGTGTAGTGGTAGGCCCTGATGATGCAACATCGCCCTTGTCGCTCCCACAATACTTTTGTTCTTCCTTTCAACCACCCCATTCTGCTGTGGGTTATGAGGTGTTATCAACTCCTGTCGAATGCCTTCTGATGCACATAAGTTTTTGAACTCATTCGACACATACTCTCCACCATTATCACTTCTAAGAGCTTTAAATTTCCTGCCAGTATCTTTCTCGACAAGTGCTTTAAATTCACAAAACTTTGCGAATGTCTGATCTTTCTTCTGCATGAAGAAAATCCAACACTTACGAGAAAAATCATCAACAAATATTACGTAATCCCTGTGCCTGGCTGTGGGTGCTGTCGAGAACGGTCCACACACATCTGACTCAACACAATCATCTATGTTCAAAATAGATCTCCTCACCATGCCCTAAACAAAAAGACTTCGAAAGAAGTCTTCTCTAGTGAAAAACCCGAGGCCGGGCACTTGAGGATCTTTGGCTGCCTTGTCTACTTCCATGTGCCAAAAGAAAAGAGGAACAAGCTGAAAGCTTCAGGTAAGAAAGGTACATTTGTTGGTTATTGTGAAAATTCTAAAGCTTACAAAATATATGTACTTAGAAAAAGAAATATAAAGTTTAGTAGGGATGTAACATTTGATGAAGATTCAACGCTTGGAAAGGTAAGAGTCACTCCTCTTCCTCTTTCTAATGTTGATAGTCAAGATGATGCATTTGAGATATAGGAAAATCCTGAGCTTGAAATTGATCCTATTGATGAACCCATGGAGCCCATGGAGCCCATGGATCCTTTGAATCCTCCTCCATGTGATCCTCCTGCTAAAAGAAGACCTTTATGGCTTCATGACACCCTTCAGGAAGCTGATAAACATGCTGCTCCCAGAGAAACCTTCAGAGAAAGCAAGAAAACATGCCGATTCCAAAGATATGTTTTAGCCATGAGCAACATTATTCAAGCTGAACCATGCACTTTTGAAGAAGTTGTGAATGCTCAAGTGTGGAAAGATGCAGTGGCTGAAGAATATGAGTCCATCATTCATAATGGTGTATGGGAAGTGATTCAAAGTGTTAGAAAATCAGAAAGGTAGAAAGATTTTCTTATATAGATTATTACTTGTGATTCTTTTATCTTTATGTTCGTCTTATCTTTTAGTTCATCAAGAAATTACCAAAACAATAGCACAAACATCAGATATAGGCATAAAACCAGGGCAAAACCCCTATCTAGGGGAAAACCCAGTCAACAATTCTTCCTTCAATAGTTTCACAAGATAATCCAAGACTCTTGACCTAAACAAGGACTTCCTCCACACCAAGTCAGCGCTCTCTTCCCTCTTGTAGATGATAGCCCTTCAACAACTACTTCGACCTAGCAGCAGCAACCTGTAGTAGTAGCTTTGACCCAACAATTGGCAGAAACAACAACAACAACAACTTCAACCGGACAAGAGAGACTTCAATCTCCTAGAGGAATCCACCTGAGAAAGAAAGAGATAGCCCAAAATTTCAATTTTCCCTTTTTCTTCTTCTTTCTTCAACTTCACACTCCTTTTTGTCTTTCTTTCTTACTTCGCACTTCCCAGCTTCTTTCTTCTGGATATTGAAATTATGAGAGAGAGAATGAATGCTCCATATGAATTTGAACTACCTTGTATATATAGCCTTCTAGTGAGGTCGAATTGCCCTCTTAAGGCCGACTTGATCTCCTTGAGGCTAACTTGGTGTGGAGGGGACAAATAGCATATTTGACTCAATATTAATTCTTTTTACATGATTAAAAATCCCAAGAGGGGTCTCTGTAAATGGACAATGACTTTAATGAATCAAAATAAATCCTAGAAGTCCTCAATGGGGATTTTGACCTAAAACAAGATGACCCAAGCATGAAACCCATGCTTTAATAAGCCAGTAATAATAATAAAAATATTTTCTTCGTTCTTTTAATAGATACGATTCATTGTGACTCAATTACATTTATGAAGATCGAACCTAGTTACATTTTTCAACACTCCCTCTCAACTAGAGAGGTATTCATACTTACATATACGAGTACATGGAAGATCTCAAAACATATGAACTATGAAGAGTTTAGGCACTGCAATGCCATGGATTAGATTCCTGACTAGGGCAATCTATCCAAGGTCCTCCAATAGTTTAGGCACTCACGATGCCACAAACTAGATTCTTGACCAGGGCAATCTATCCAGGTGGAACTAAGATGGACTAAAACTTTCAGCCTCTCTAGGTACCATCAGGCTTACTTGCTAACCATCAACCCAGGGATCCAGGTGCGTATCCGAGGTCAGAGCAACATGACCAACACCACCCTCCCTACTTTGGGATCCAGACATCAACACATAGTGCCGACTAGATGTCCTCCCAGGCAATGTGTCTCACACACAAAGCCTCAACACTCCTAATTATTCCTATCGGTAGCAAATCCTCCCCAATCAAATAGATCAGTAACAAATTTCTCTTATGTAACCAACATGCTATCAGACCTGTTGAGAGATTTGCCTGTACAAACACAACCCCAATAAGTAACAATCTTTCAAATGTACATAAGTAAACAAGAACCTCCGGGGTTTTCCAAACAACTGATGTTGCTTCTCAATTCATCATAGTAGGACTTTCAAACAAATCTTGACAGAATATTCCTCAATTATACATCTTCCTTTCCTACTTCACATGTAGCAACATATTCTACAATCAGATCCTGCTTTCCTTATCTCAACAACTCCTCAAAATTTATTCTCCAACTTCTTCTTTCAAGGTGTCCATCATAACTATGATATGCCCTCCCTCTTAACTAGGGAGATTTCTTTCATCCAAGCTCCCTCTTAACTTAGGGAGCTCAACTTCTTTTCTACTGACGTGGCTTGATCTATTGAATTTCCACGACCTTTGGTCTAGGTTAGAGTCTTAAAATCACTGATGCTACCAAACCAAGAATCTCAACCATAAACTACTTTGCACAACAGAAATATAACGCAGTAAATCACATATGCACAATATACACAGTTTTAAACAAAATTGTACAATATTTTATAATCCCAATCTTTGTTATATTAAACCAAATCTGAATAATACAACAGTCTATGGTATACAAGATACAATGACAAACGCCGTTGCAGCTTCTATATCGTATCTTGTCTTGTTGGTCCTTCACTTCCGTACTGCTCATTAGTAGTGCCTTAGTCCATCGAGGCCACTACACATCGAGACTCCAAGAGGGTTGCCTCCTATCACTGCTGCAAGTCACGTCTGCTACAATGAACATGGGTTCATCACACTGTTCTCTAGGCTGGCCAATACCCGAGCTCCAATTTGCCAATCTAGCAGTCACTTTCGTCCATCAAAGTGCTACACATAAGGCGGTAATACTTCACCCAATCATGCACCAACAACGTCCTTCTTGTCTGCTACTTTAGGGCTACTTTGGGTAGCCAACTCGCTGCCCTCCAACCAACTCTATGACACCCAATCTCGTCACTGCTGAATCTACTCCTAGTATGATGCTTCGCCACCTCGGAAGATCATACACTTGGCTTCAACAGGCTGCTCAAAATATGATCCAAACTAGTCACACCTTGGTCCAATACACCTCCTAAAACAATGTTGTTCACCTTGCTGCACTGCTGTAACTGCATCACTGGCTAGGGCATCAACCTTCAACCCTTCTCCTCCACGCAGTCAACAAAACAACATTCTAAAGACTATGGTTCTCCAAGGAAGAAGTCCTCCACACCTATGCTGCTCTTTTGGCTTTGTTTAACCCCAAACGCAACACCAAGAAGTAGCCTTGCTGCTGGCTATGGCCTGCGGCCTAGCACAACAGCTGTTGTAGCCTTCAGCCCCCTCCAAAACTCCACCAAACAACCTCCAAACATCTCTGTTTTTCCCTCCATATCTGCGGCCTTATCTTCCCAACAATCTGCACCCAAGACAACCCTTATTACGCCTCAAAACAGCCCTAAGACCTCCACGTTGTCACCTATAACACTTCGGTCTTACCACAGAAAATACCCACGCTGTCCTTGGCTCCTCCATGCTGTCCCTTGGCTCCTTTTGCTACGGCTTCCTCCACGAAATTTCAGAGCTCCTCTTGGTGATGTATTGTCACACTTAGATGCCTCAAATAGCCTCAAATCATCCTTAATTTATAGGCTTTTAAAGCACAATGTCTCATTTGAAGTGACACATCTATTGGTTCTCTTTTACATCAAGTCAGTGTACTTGACAACCAATAATTAATTTGTCAACTTTAAAAATCAATATCTCTTTAACAACAACTCGGATTTGGACGATTTTCGTTGCGTTGGAATCGTCTTTCCAAGCACTATCATCCTCATCCATCACATGTCGTAAATCCATCATCGTTTTGTCCCAAATCTCGATGGGTGCCAAAACCCCACACTTGGGTTCCAAGCCCACAAGTTGCCCTTGTGGTGCTTTGCCCTACAAACCCTGAACCCTAGGGCTTGGAGTACCTCCCAAGCTACACAAATCAACATGATCAAGGGCCTTCACAGGAACGACAAAGGGATATTTTCCTCAGTCATCTTTCAGTTTTGCTTATTTCTGTTTATTTTGTAATTTCTGTGTATTTTCAAGAAAGGAATCAAATCCTTGGTAATCATTTTAGGCAGCAGAGCTATCGCACGTCGAGACAGCTAGTCTATCAGATAACTGGCCCTTGGCTGAGATATTTTGTAACTGATTCAAAGCTCCTCCTCTCCTTATAAATAGGGGGAAGAAACACTTAATAGAGGTTCCAAAATTCTACACCCGAGGGGTCCAAATTTTGTGATTCCACTTTTGGTTCTATCTGCCTGTTCAGGAGGGACTTGAGCTATGTATTGCTAAATGTAAATGGATTGGTGAATTGGACTCATTTTGAAGGATGAATGAAACTCTTTGGTGATTCCAATCAAAGAAATGTGCAGTATGTTTCCCCTTTGTTTATCACTTCATGTATGTTTTTCTCCCCCTGAAATAATGTAATGAAGCTGTCGTTTCACTCTTATTCATGGTTGTATATTTTGCTGCTAAGTAGTAATAGTACCTGTGGTAATTACAGATTTACTTGTGTTATTCGATAGCCTACAGTACCTGTATGAGCACAGATTTACATATGCTAATTAGTAACAAATGTATTCATGATGTATAGATCTTGGGACCTTAATTAGCACTCCACTGTTTCTTCCATTCCACCTCTTCAGTCTTCCATACTTCTGCCGGAATATTGTTGCTTAGGATTCTGTATTATTCCCAACCCTATGCATCAGATTCCTTCCTTTCTCTCCTCCTCTTCATTTTACTACAACTCCAATATTAAGCTGCCTATTGTTGTGTGTTGGCCACCAAAACCAGACATTTCTCTTTGAGATTGGCCCGTTTTACCCCTTGAGCATTTGGATCCATGTATTGGCTTGAGTTTACCTTGATGAAGGCCTATTGAACCAATCCCCCTTTATTATCTTTTCAAACTATGTGACAATTGGAGTGCAGCAGAAAGCCCCATTGATAATCTTCCAAAGCACTCCTCTATTTAAGATGTCTTAGGCACTGGTCTACAATCAACCCAGAGGCTGTCTCTAGGAAGCTTTCTATATCTCCTGAAGCACTTGTGCTACAGGTGCTAGAAAAAGCGACAACACCAAGCATAAAACCCATGCTTTAATAGGTCACAATAATAATAATAAAAATTCTTTTCTTTATTCTTTTGACAAGTAGATTACAAGATGACTCAAATACATTAAATGAAGACCGAACCTAGTTACATTTTCCAACACCCCTCCCACTACCCTCAACCTCAAACTCGGAAGAAGATACCTTGAAAGATCTACCTGAACGTTCAACCTTGTTTCTTTCTGCCTCTTCTTTCTTTCTATCCTTTTCATTAATTGCTTCAACAACTTTTTGTATAAGCTTCGCATTAGAAACCATACAAAGCCCAACATCATGTCCAACGAGTCTAGCCAGATGGTATTTCAATTGTGTAACCCTTCCTGTCATCTTGTTCCTACACAATTTGCATGATAGATATGCCTGATTTGTCCCACCATCAGGTTCCCCATACTCCCAAAATAGGTCCAAGGGATTTGGCATATTTGTATTGGATTAATGGACAACGTCAAAATTCAAACCTAGGGCACCAAAAAAACAAAAAATTGGCATTAAACTCCCATACACAAAAGATAATAGTCACCTCAGTTTAAAAAACAATTTTTTTACCACATTATTTGCAATGAAAAATGGCAATGCATAAGAAAGTTAACAAAAATTAAGCTTGCTGTCCAATATGGAGAGAACACCTGTATTGGCTCATGGGCATGAAAATCATAGCAAATGAAAAAAAAACAAAGAAGCAAAATGTTCGTAGGCAAAGAGGCAAGCAAGTATAACCCTAAATCTATAAAAAAATCATTAACATAGGGCTTTTTAAGAACACACCTATTAATGAAAGAAATGGAGTTTGTTTCACTGTTCTTGAATCTTTGATCCACAAGAAAATTTTGGTTGGTGATGACAATGGTTGTTTGGTCCTCAATCCCTCCTTGAAAACCACCACAAAGCTCTTCCCCTTTCTTCTCCAAGACTAACAAAGAAAAATCAACAAATAAAAGTCAATTTTGGTTTTGTAGCTACGACCTAGCTTGCCCAACGATAAATTCCATTGTTGCGCAATATTTTGTTGAGATATCGCTGATATTTCAGAAATATCGCAATATTTATTCTGAGATATCTTGTTTTGCCAAAAATATCGTGATATTTATAAATATCGACGATATTATCAACACTAGTGGCAACACAATTTGTATGAAGCGACTCAATCATGAATTGACTCAGGTTGTTCTCTGCAAACCTAAGTTGTAGGAAACGTGGCCCTAGGGGGCGTTTCTCCAGGGGAAACGAAACGAAACGCGTTTCCCCGTACCGTACGGCCTGGAAACGCATTTCCGGCCGTACGGCCACGTTTCCCGAAACGGAAACGTGGCCGTACGGCCGGAAACGCGTTTCCAGGCCGTACGGGCCACGTTTCCCCCAAAAAAACATTTGTTTTTTAAATTTTTTTTTTCTAATGTAGATCTCTTACATTTGTTTGCCCTAGTGTTGATATGCAGTTCATGGTAATGTTAAATTCTTAAAGTAAAAGTGATATTCTCCTTTATTTTTCATTTTCATCCTTTTACTTAAATTTTTAACATTACCATGAAATGACTCAGGATGTTTGAGAGTGGTTTCGCCGTCATTGGATTTCATATGAAGAAAGTAGAATTTTAGATCTTACTCAAAATCCAGCAGACTTATCTGTTTTTCAGGATTTCAGGATTGGGGGGATTTCAATGTTTCCATTGGATTTTATCATGTACTAGGGTATGGAACTTGTATTTAATCGAGAGAACAAAGCCCTCTATGCAGGGGAGACTCCCAATAATCAAGAGAATGTAGGGTACTAGGGTATGAAACTTGTATTTAATCAAGAGCACTAAGGTCATTCGACTATGTAGGAGGAGACTCCCAATCAACCACGAGACAAAAAATTAGAAATTTCTCGTGGCTGATTTTGGATATTTCTATTTTCATTATGTGATTATTCATGAGTAAATGTGATGTAAATTTAGATACTTATAGTCTATGCATTGACAATTGACAATTTTATCATAATGTAATAAATTAGAATGTATCATATATGCTTTATGATTACACATATTTCTTAAATTCCTAATATATATATATATATATTCGCGTTTCCCCGTTTCCAAAATTTGGGGAGGTCGCGTTTCGTTTCGCTTCCCGTTTCGGAAACTCGTTTCCGTTTCCCCGTTTCGTGCAACTTAGCTGCAAACTAAATGGGGGTTCATAAGGAACATCCATGCTTCAGTTAACTGCTGGTTGCCAAGTCAGGTTCAACAATATCTCTGCATAACTTCTTGAAATTCAATTCCATTGGGGTGTCCAAGGATTTGCATTCCATCATGCCAAATAACTTCATGACATCTTTTCCTTTTCCAAACTTCTAATCCTAGAAAGTAGTGCATCATGCCAAGGTCTTCCATCTTGATCTCAGAGGCCAACTCCTTCTTACTTTGATCATCAGAAGCTTGTTACCTACCAAGAATAGATCGTCAACACATAAAACCAAAATCAAAGGCATACCTTGCACCACTTTGAAGTAGAGGTTCGGATCGACACATCTTCGAGGCTTTACTATCAAAGTGGACATACTAGGTTCGAGAAGCTTGCTTCAAACCTTACAATGCTTTCTGCATGCATAATACTGACCAAACCAATATACTCACAAACAAATCAATACTGTGCAATCAAAGTAACCAAGTTTGCTTATCAAGCCTTAAATGTCAAATCAAAGCCATAAAAGTTTTTGCTAATATCATTGTCAAACTCTTCAGACCAAGTACCAGGTAGAACTCACACCAAAATACCAGGTTACAACCTTATTTATTGTAATGTCAACAACTGTCATTTACCAAGCAATATCAAGCCATCATCGTGATCATACTATGAATTATTTCTATCCCTAGATGTAAATGCATACACCACGGATAAGTCATATAAGTTCCATCCATTCATTGTGAGATCACAACATACTGAATCACAACTGTTTATACTTCAACCAATGTGCCAATTCCAATGGTGCCAATACAGAATCAATACTGAATACCAATATTAATCACTGAGAGTTATTATGCCCATACTGTCGTGGAATCACCATTGCAAAATCTGATCAAAGCCTTAACTTGTTATCACTGTGAATTCAATCAACACATAAGCCAAAACATATCTAAGAACTGTCAATCATCTTGTCAAAATTCCAATACTGCACATCTATATTAAGTCAAGCCATTAAGCCAAATCTCTGTCAAACCCTTGCAACTTTTACTAAATATTGTCACATACTAGCTTCAATGATCAACTCAAGACAAATAACATACTGATATGCATACTATAAACTCCTACAAACACAAGATGAGTCAAGACATTCACTTTCTCTGCAACAAGTCAAACATTATGTAGATTTCATAGTTCCTTAAAACTTCCCTACTCATAGAACTCTCTATCATCTGCTTCATGTTTGTAGATCTGTCATCCTCTTGGAGCGCTTCTGATTTTCATGCATAGGTTTTAGTTTTTGTATCCTACAGGCTCAACGACACTCATAAACCTTCTTCTGTGCGGCTAGGAGGCCTATAACCGCACTCTTAAGCCTTTCTCCTAGTGGTTAGGGCTTGAACTAGGAGAAACCTTCTCTGCTCAGATCATAACTTGTAAAAACTTCTTCAACAACATCAGATGGTTATTTATGTCTAGAAACCTTGCTTCAACAATCAAGAGTCATCTGTAAATAATAATAGGTGTTAGGATTTTATGGAGAATTTCTCTCTGTATGGGAAGCCACTTCAATCAACATTAATCAAGGCATCAACTTGTCTATCATAATACTGTTATGCATCAACAAAATTGTTAGATCATGGAGTCAAACTATATCAAGTTCTAAAACATATATTCATCATAGTCATAACAAATCATCATCAACTGCTTCATTGTCACATATGGACATGTAATCTAATACTCATCAAGGGTTAGTGTCATATGAGTGTATCTTCATACTACAAGAATTATAATCCATAGTTTTAAAATTCGGCCGATTCGAAATGGAAACGGCCGAGTTGATCCGTTTCATTGCCCAAAAATGTGACTCGGTGGAGGAAACGGTTCAGTAGGCCGAGTCATGGCTGACTCGGCCAACTCGGCCGTTTCTGTATTGACTCGGCCGAGTCATAACCAGTGGCCTGTAACCCCATCAAAACAGCGATTTGACATTTTTTTAATGACATTTTGAAGTGTTTGTTGATTGGTTTGAACTCCAATGTGTTTTATGAATTAGTTAAATGTTATTTGGGGTCCATTTCCCCCTCCCAAACCCTATTTAACACACTCAAATGCTCTCTACTATTGATATGCTATTCAAATTTCATGGTAATGTTAAATTCTTAAAGTAAAAGTGACATTCTCTTTAATCTTCATTTTCATCCTTTTACTTAAATTTTTAACATTACCATGAAATGACTCAGGATGTTTGAGAGTGGTTTCGGCCTCATTGGATTTCATATGGACAAAGTAGAATTTTAGATTTCATTCAAAATCCAGCAGACTTATCAGTTTTTCAAGATTTCAGGATTGGAGGATTGCAATGTTTCCATTGAATTTTGTCATGTATTAGGGTATGGAACTCGTATTTAATCAAGAGCACCAATCCCTCTATGTACCTTGATGTTAGTGACATTGGTTGTCGAACTCCTCTGGGATTCGCTCCCAAACCAGGAGCTTATGAAAATGTCGCTCCCGCTCCCGTTTTCGCTCCTGCTCCCAAGTAACACAAAGAAGAGAAACCGTTTGGATCAAAAATGGTTAAATGATCTAGTTTATGTCCAATACAACCTCCGGCTCAGACGAAACCATTTGCTGAACAAAAGACCTGATTTAGATCCCATTGTGTTGGAAGACATTGATCCAACATCAGATTGGGTAGTGGAGAGTCGTCCAGCAGAGTTTGATCCTGATGAGGATCTTGATTTAGATTTAGATATTGAGACATCAGTTGAACTTGAACATGCTGTTCAGTTGAATGCAGATCCCAATCCACCAGCCTCAGTCTCACAGCCAGCAAGGACTCCAGTTGTAGGTGCTTCCTCTGCTCAGCCACGACAGAAGCGCAGCCGCATATCTACTCTATCTCAGCTTGCATCTGTTGCAGTTGCACAGCCTGCTAGTGGTACCACTTCTACAACTGCAATTGGAGATGATGATGATGATGAGGAGCCATGGGGCCCCCTATCTGACTCTGATGATGATCCAGAGATTGATCGACATGATCTTGGCTCCTCTGGCAGTAGCTACTAGCCAGTAGCTGTAGTACTAGTACTGGAGTCTGGTCACAGTTTACTTTTGTTGTAGAGGCCATTTCTAGCCTCCTTGGTTATGTGTTTTTTGTTTTGAGTCTTTGATCATGTATGACAGTTGACTATGTATTGCCATTGGTTACCATTTTGATATAATGGATTGGTTCATGAGCCTACTTTGATCATATGTTGTCTTCCATCTATATTATAATGCTGTGTGTTTGGAAACATGAATGAAAATCTTTAAAATTATGTTTTTTTATAAAAAATAAATAAATATTTAATGTATTTTTTACAATGACCGAGTCATTGAAATCGAGCCGGCCGAGTCATTACCGTTTCGGAGTCGGAGTCGGAGTCGATCCTCGGCCGAGTCGGAGTCGGAGTCGGAGTTTTAAAACTATGTTATAATCACAACATCAATTCCTTATCATATTACTCAACCCTCAAGATGGGGCATCCAATTTTACCACATTGTCAAATTTACTAATCAAAACCTAACCAAAATCAACAAGAGGATCCTGGGTATCAATCTTATTGTCACTTTTATCATCAAGATTACCATGCTTATCGCAAGCATTATCAATAGTATCAAGTTTCCCTATATCAAAAACAATGTATCTAGCCTGCTTCAGGAAATCCATTATGTCTAAAATGTAAAATACTTGCCAAATATCAAGAGCACCAATATATCACATGTGCCAGAAATCAAACTTACTTTCATATGCATGCATGAGTCATTTATGAAGGTAATATTCTCGACATACCTTAGGGCTTAACTTGCCATCCAATCTTGCAGCGAAATCATTATACTACACATACCTTGTAGTATTCATATACTTGTGCAACTTATAACACTTATTTGTCATTTGCAGTTGTAGTACTTGCATATTGTAATTTCCGGATGCTACTTTGAAAACTTTAAAAAATTTTCCTCAGGTACTTCTCTCCTTTTCTAGCACCAGTTCTTCTCTTCCTGCACTAGCTTTCTTGTCCTGCAAATTTAGATGATCCTCAAAAAGGATCTGCTTATCACATCTCATCTAGAGGTTAGAAGTATTCACATACTCAAATATGCAAGAAGCAATAATCAAATCAATAATACTAAACAAGAATAGAATCACAAAGAAGTAACATAAATCTAAAAGGTACTAATGAGAGGAGATAAACTCCCTCTTGAACCAACCTTCAAGAGTTAATACTGTCCATTATCCATCTAACAATGTTGCCTTCAATGTTTCCATCGACTTCATCAACAATCGGGCCTAATTGAGGTTAGCCCAACTAGGATTACTCTTAAATTTGTTATAAGTGCTAGAACAACTTCTCATTGATCATTCTAGGGTTTCAAAACTGCAAAACTCAAGCCTTTAACCTCATGTTATCCATCAAACCCTAATAACCAAATTATCTAGGGTTTCCTTCAAAAGCTAGCCTTATTTTAGGTCTCCTCCGTCTTCTGTTGCTTCCATCAAAGGTGTCTTCTCAGGGGTGATTTCAATGACTTTTCTTCAGCCTATCTCTGATTCCATGCTAATTTTTCTTAGGGTTATATTGTTTATTGCTTTAGATAATTGCATTTCATCATTTACATATTAAATTCACTCCACAACATCATAAAATCATTAACAACCTATGCGATTATACAGAAAGAACAATATTATCATCAATGCAGTGGAACATAAAGGAACAATAGAAGAAAAGCATTCACACATAGAGACACCAAAATTGGTTGGAGACCAGGGAAAAACCACACAAGGGGGGAAACCCTTTCAAATTCTTCTTCTTATTAGATTGTCATAAAATCTTCAACAAAGAGAGTACAATAATCTATTTCTTCATTCACAAGACTACCCAACAAAAAATAACCAAACCATATCCCAAAATGAACCCAACAATAATACTAGACAAAATCTTGATTTAAAACCCTGCGGTCAATTGTCAACATCTGCAGTTACTTGACAAAATCTGCAGTCAATTGACGAAATGAAACCATAGTTTCTAGCTGCATGGAGAGAGAGATATGCATGCGGCTGAAACATTCTAGCCGCTGTAGCCAAAAATATCCTGTGTCAACCTTGCGACTGCGAACCAAAAACCCTAATCCGTACATGCAAGCTCAGACCCTGCAATTTCAGATCTGTGCGAATGAATTCCCCACAAACCAATTTCAGCCCTGTGTGAGCCAAACCAAAGAAAGAAAATGAGGGTCACTTGACTTGTATTTATAGCCATCCAAGGGTGTCCAGTGTCCTTTTGGGCCGACTTGTCCTTTTTGTATACATGTGGGTTTCCATATTAAAATATATTTTTTCCTTAACCAAACCAAATTCTTCCAAGGGCTAGTAGGGGTCTTCCTTGATGAGGAAGATTGTCCAACGAAGGGAGTTTGTCCTTGAGCTGCCAAAATTAACAAGCTAGTCAGCGAACTCATCTTTCTAGCAATTCTAGCACATTGTCTAGTTTAGAACACCACATTGGGCTTCAACGAAGTCCTTTTCATTCTTCCTAGTTCACATTGTACGGTGTTCAATTCATTGAGTATGCAACAATCTCACCTATGGTGATAGTTGGCCATCATGATTCCACTATATTCTATTTCCCTAGAAACTTTCCCAAGCTTCACCCAATCTCTACCCACCACACAATTAAACCCGCAAACCAAATTACCAGCAAATGAGAGAGCAGGACTGTTGGCCTTGTTCCCAACTCCAACATCCAACTACATGCAGGGATGTTCATGGACATATATGCTTTCATAGACACTATAAAAATTATCCGGTTAGGAGCCAAGCTTTGGGGAAACACCTACATACTAGTTTCTAGGTCCAATTGATAGGATGGAAGGTGATTCTTCCCAAATGCAAATCATGGGATTAAATTCCCACATTTATCATTGCAACCACCATTGTACAGTGTATTACCTCTCTCTGCTGAGCTATAGGTAGGAAAAAATGATGAAGATGCCAATGCATAAATTCCTGATTTGCATGTTGCACCATGTGTCATGGTGATGGTTGCACTCCATTTATAAAATCATGGTTATAGGGGTAGTACAGGGATGAACTCCCCATTTATCTCACACAGGCCTTCCACTAGCCTAGTTCCTTAGTTAGCTTGAGCATTGCTCACTTCTTTTGATCTTGGAGAATATGAAAAAACTCTATATGCTCCATGACATGAATTTCAGAGAATTGTTTTGGACGAGCCTATTCAGGGGAAATGCCTTGGGGGGCCTTTGATATCAGAGCTTTGATTATTAACACTGAGTGCCCCACTACTGATGCTTGTCAAATTTCTTTGCCTTCCACAATGACAAGGCCTTGGAATAAGGAACTTCCACTTCATTCCAAGGTGAGAGCTTCGACTTCATTTTCCCCAACTAATGGTAAGTTCTAGATTTCCATTGGGATCTAGTACAATGCCCCCTGCCACCCCTAGAAAGTAGCTTCTTGTTACATAATTCATAATTTTTGGTTTGTGATTGCAAAATTTTTATTTTTCAGATCTACAGTTCATCACTTGCCAAATGGTTCTAAGATTCAGATATGCAGTATCTAATCTCTTAATCCACAGTCCTGTGCTTCAGAGTCTTTAATTGGTGTTTCTTAACATTTAAATTTCAGCTGTAGAGTAGAATCTTTTAGTGCAGTCTGCTATCATGAACTTAGAAAATGAACACTTTTTGTGCTAATGAGTTCTACAATTTTAGGAGGCAGTCTCCAACAAGAGTAATTCTAGAACTTCTAAAGAAAGGGAGAAAGAGGGCACCCATATCTTATCCCACTCAAGCTTATGAAAAACTTTGATGGGGATCCATTGATAAGGACAACAAAGGGTTCTATCTAAAAGAATTCATATACCCAATTAAACCTTCTAACCAAAAGTCTAATTTAAACAAAATCTTATTTACAATTCCCAACTTTATCATAAGTTTTTGCTAGGTCTAATTTCAAGGGCATACATTTATCTTTGTTGAGATTTACTTAGTGAACAGTTTCTTGGGCCACTATAAGACTCTTTAATTTGTCTTCCTGTCAAGAAGTGACCTTGTTCCTCTAAATGCAGCTTACTCAAGTATTGCTTAAGCCTTCCAGCTATCTGTCTAGATATTATTTTATGACATGTATTGCAAGAATTGCTGAAGCCTTCCAGCTATGTCTAGATATTATTTTATGAATTATACTGCAAAGAGAGATAAGCCTGAAGGATAATAATTCCTCTGCCTCATACTTATTTGGAACGAATGCTATAAAAGTCTTCAGGGTTTTAAGAATTCACCTTGAGGTTCTTGACTTTCTACTGCATCCAACACATTCCTTATAACAATTTCCCAGAAGCACTTGAAGACCTCTGCTGGAAACACATATGGAGCTGGGGACTTGTTCCTCTTCAAGGGAAAACTAGTTCTTCTGGTTATTCATCCAAAACTGGAGCCATCTACAATTGTTTAAAAACGTCAGGGACTTGAGGAATTAAATCCAGTATCAGATTCTGGCTCACTTTTGCAGTTTCTGGGATTTGAAAGAAAACCCTTAAATAAAAGCTTTGCTTCTTCTCTGATTTCTGATTTCTCTTCTGGCAATTGCCCATGTTTTCTTTCAGTGCTCAAAATTGTATTTATCCTTCTTTGGCTGGATGACTGGTAAAAGGAGGTTGTATTCCACCCCCCTCTTTGAGCCATTGAATTCTCAACTTCTGTTTTCAAAATATTTCTTCAGGTAAATATCATTCAGCATTTTCAAAAGCTGCCACTCCTGGTCTAAATGGTCCTACAAAAGACCTTCCCCATCAATTATCGGCTGAAGTGAGCTTATACTGTCTTTTATTATCAGTAATTTTTTATGGGGGCAGAACATCTGCTTCCTAAAAGGGCTTGGATCTTCATTCCACCATGCTCTTATTCTACTTTTCAAGTATGGATGGGTAAGACACATTGCCTTGAATTTTACAGGACAATTCCTTGGCTTTTCAACCTTCAGAGGATCTAAGGTCCTCTGCCAATGATCTGCTCTTTTTAAAATTCAAGAACAAGAATCAAAGTTTCTTGAAGCCCAAGCCTTTCTGCAACAAAGTCCTGGCCCTTCGTCCTATTATTCCATGTAAACAATACATCATTGAGTAGGTCTTCTATGAGCTTGCTTCTTTCTACAAAATTTGGTAAGGTTCCCCAAGGGCTATTGATTTCCCAGCAACCTCTTCTATTTGCATGGAGACCCATACTAGGATTTAGGTTCCCTCCACTTATTTATGGCATATCAGAATACAGCTTCCTTTCCATCGAAATACCATTCCAGCAGGATGGTTTGAGCCTTGAGGATTGGCAAGACCAGGCCGTTTACATTTTGTCAAAACAAGAGCCTACAAAGCGTTTTGATTGGAGGAGAATGCTTACCCAGAATCAGCCATACCAATGATGTTTTGCTTCCACTTTGCCCAGATTCCACAAAATAGCTAAGCCTCCTATTTTCCCTCGAGCCTCTTTAGATTCTCCTTCCACCATGCTCCAAATTGATCTCCTACTTCTGTCAGTGTTATCCTTGTCAGAATTGTCACTTGGATCAGAACAAAATCTTGTGGTTGTCACATTTTGTCTCCTGGATCAGAACAAAATCTGATCCAAAGTACATGCCTTTAATGTTTCATGCGAGGATCTCCCTGCTTAAGAAATAAATAAGATATTTCCAAAGAGTTCCCCTTCCGTAGTTTAAAACTCAAAACTAAAACCAACTCCTCTTCAGGCCTGGAACAGGGCTCCTCCTGGTATCAGGGGAATCATCCCTGATATTCCTAGCTTCATCCATCATTGCCTAGTGGATGATGGCCCCATACCTAGCCCCAGATAAAAGTCCTCCATTTGAAAGTACTTCATGATATGAGCTCAACTCAAGTATTACACTTGTTCTGTTTTCCTTTTCCTTCCTCTGTCTGAATCCACTAAATCAGACATTGAATCTCCAAACTCTGTCTGGATTGAGCTTTCCCTCTGCTGAGGGTTTTCCTTGGTCCCTGGATGAATGCTTTGCCTCAGCTTGAGATGCCCAGAGCCATTTTTTTTTGGATCTATTATTTTTCCTCCTTTCTCTTGAGACTGATCAGATTGTTATGTGGATGAAGAGGCTGGCTGAATAACAATTCCTGCTAAGATGGGTAAAGGGAATCCCATGGACTTCTTTTTGACAGGAACTTTGGTTATAGTTATTAGGTCATCTGAGGAGCCTAGCTGTTGAAATTTCAAGAAAATTTTGTTTAAACAAGTTTAGAAATTTCACCTCAAACTTGAGGTTCCCTGGATCTATTTCCTATAAATTTTCAGCCTTAGGGATGATTTTGAAATATAAATTACAGCATCATATATTTCACTTCTTTTTTACATGCACAAGGAAGTGCAATAAAATAAATTTCAGACAAGTGTACTTCAAGGGAGCAATAGTTCCAGTTCTTAGGGCTCACTTCCCAACATAAGCCACATATGAAAAC
Organism: Pinus tabuliformis; assembly: GCA_031772625.1. Taxonomy (NCBI): domain Eukaryota; kingdom Viridiplantae; phylum Streptophyta; class Pinopsida; order Pinales; family Pinaceae; genus Pinus; species Pinus tabuliformis. The sequence goes on along the minus strand of CM062820.1, from coordinate 897,103,618 downwards.
AATTTATTACAGGAGATTTATAGCAGCAAAAAATCTGCTCTTTAGCTTCTATATGTTTGTTAAATCACTTAACAAAAATCTGTTCAATGTTATGCCAAATCAGCATGTGTAACCAGCACTAGAAATTGCTCAAATCATCATGAGAACATAAGCTGAAAATCAAATCTACAAGTACTCAGGGTTTTGGCAGCGAAGCATACTTCTTATATCTATATATATAAAGGTGAAGTTACAAGTACATATCAACAGCTCAATATAAACCTGTACATATCATGCTCTCCAAATTCTAGCTAGGGAAACTTTAAGAAAGCCCTAGCCACCAATTCCTTCTAGCTGGGAATCACTTCCAACCAAAGCTGGTTGCTCAACCAAAGATCCACAACAAGCTTTTGCATATATGGAAAGTCCTCATTGGCACCTACACTTCCATTCCATAAGTATACAAGAGAAAACAAGGTAGTCTCCCACTATTTTTGCCACATCAAGCACTTCAAGTAGCACTATGATTTCCAAATGTGACTTCTCAGAAGAATGACAGGAACTAGTGCTCCCTTTTCTCCTCTAGGGTTTTTCTCAAACCCTACCTTCCTTGTTTTCTTAGGGATAACTTTAACCCTAGTCTTCTTCTTGAATCACCTCAAGAACCCTAGTACTTAAGACAAATAGAGCAAACTACAATGGGGAAGAAATATAATGAAAAGAGACAAGTTCGCTTTAGCTCTCACATCTCTGATATAGGTATGCAATCAACTTGAATGAATGAAGATTGAAAAGGCTCTCCTCCCTTTATTTATATAAAAGGTGAGGGAGGTCATCAATAATAAAGTGGACTATTTCCACAACAAGCAACCTAACTAAACACTAAATAGGTCCACAAATGAAGCGCTCCAAGTGACAAATGTCAAGCTCCAAGGCATGTACATCTAGCTTGCAAGGGTCCCAGCTCCCAATGTTGGCACTCCACAAGGATTGTCCAATGCTCCTTCCTCCAAAGTGTTGAGAAATCTAGGGCATCATAAGTTAGGAGATTTCTCTTCTTGATAATTGCTTGTGATATACTTCTACTTCTTGAATTATGATTTTCTTTTCGTTATGTTATTGTTGTGCTTCTTTTATCAAGGCAATTACCAAATGAACAATAGAAAACCAGAGACAGTATGTAGGCTTGTCAGCGAGGGCCAAAACCTCTCACTCTTTGGGAGGAAAACCCAATCAGAAATTCTTCTCATAGGTCTTCAATTGATGAATACCAAGGCTATGACAAAGACCTTTGGCTCCAGTACCCTCCCAAGATCCTTGTCACTAACCTCTTCTTCAATGATGCTCTTCTTCTCGGCTTCCTTTCTCTTCTTGTGCTTCTTCCCTACTTGATCTCGGCTTCCTTAGAACCTCAGTCTCTTCTTGTAGGCTTTCCAACCCACCACAAAAACCCTAGCTTGTCTTCGCTTCCTTTATAGTCTCTAAGAGAGAGACTTCTTGACTTGGCTTCTCTTAGCGAGGTCCTAGTCCCAGTAGTTCCTTCGACTTCTTCTAGATACCTTCGGTTCTGCTATCTTTGCATGTAGGAGAACAAACTAACCCAAAAACACTACTTGATGACCTTCGCTATCTTTCCTCTTTGCTGCGTTGATATGGAGGCTTCTTCTAGAGTGTATTTCGCACTTCCTTTCCGACTTGCTTCACCGAATTCGTTGTATCCAAAGGAGGCCTAGTATGGGTATATATACAAGCCTGTTCATGACGTCTAGTCCGACATGATCTCTTGGAGGGAAGCCGACTTCATCTTCTAGATCCATCGCTTTGTTGTAGGTCGACATTATGAGGGCTAGTGACAAGGTCTTGGAGGACGACTTTTACATATACAAGAATGACTCTTTACAATGAATTCATTACATGTCAATGACTCTTTTATGCTTTTATGACTAGATGACAAAATTCCTAAAGGCTTTCAATGGGAGCCTTGACTCGAAAATAAAATCTCTTGCTCATGAAACTCAAGATGCAAGCATTACAATAATTTTATTTTTCTTCTTTTCGTCTCTTTACATAAAAATACAATTACATGTCATTATGAAGACCGAACCTAGTTACACTTTTCAGCACCCCCTCTTAACTAGGGAGGTATTCATAATAGTACTTGGTCATTCTCCATTTGAAAAATTTCTCATAAGAAGAATCGGATTGGTAACCCATTTGTTTAGCATCATATCAACCAACATTGTCACATAACAAGGCCTTGACTAACAACTCTATCTCTCCACAAGATCTGAGCTCAATGCTGGTGAGACCAATGATTTATAGACAGTCTCATCATTGTCTCTCTCGGAACATACCCTACCCGGGTTCTCAGGGTGCGTTCCAATAGGACTATTCTTATTTTGGATTCCCATTCCTCAAAGAATATCGGTCCTCCACGATTACTCTTATCTTGGATGCCCTATCTCATCCTCAAAGAGTATCAGATGCCAAATGATTACCCAATCCTCTCATTCTGTCTTCCCAAGTGAAGACTAGAATCATGTGTCTATCTCTCCCTCTCAATTAGGGAGGACATATCTATTCCAATTAAGGAATTTACTCATTCCTACACAAGGAATGTACCTAAGCCCCTTCTTGGCTTGGGAATTTCCAACTTTCTTCCAAGTAATAAACTTTCTAGGCTCCCTCTAAAAATAGGGACCTACAACAACTCCTCTGGTGGAGATGATGGGACAACCAGTAGCTTGAAGAACTCCTTCCTTCGATGCCATGAATTTCTTTGTCACGGAGTCTTTATCTTTTGGGACTTCTTCACAGGGCACATGCCATCCATCACTTTTATCCATGAGTTAGCCATGTCATAATTTCTTTCATCAGAAAGTGATCCATCAATCTCCATCAGGCATTGCTTCATGTTATGCTACCTTCATCATGTTTTTCTGTTCGGAAGGTTCTTGCATCTTCTACATGGTTCTTCATAGAAGACATTCATAGTTCTTTCCTTTGGTAGTCCTGCATAAGCCCAACCAGATATTAGTTCATCAATAATGAACATTTAAATCATAATTACCTTTGTGATGGTCTTTCATCATGACATCTTCCTGTAGGCATCAACATCTTGCATATAAGTTTACCCATCTCCTGAAGATATGTATTGTCAAGGGTCTCCATCTTTTTCTAGACTTCCATTAGAGTCTCCATATCTTTTTGGGAGATATCATAGTCAAGTCTTCTTGGTCTTTCGAATGTTGACTTCCTATATGATTTCTTCCTTCCTTTCTTCACATATTTCATTCCTAGGAGCTTCAAAGTTCCTCAGTTGTGGTCAACTACCTCATACTCCATATGAGGACATATTATGTTGATTTCATCTAATCAAATATGTGAACCATGCATTCTTGCATCCCTTTGAAGGAGAAGACCCTTTCTTTGATCATGGCTCAGTGATCCCTGTTGTCTGGAACCATATGACATGACTTCCATAATATCAAATGTGAGTGTTGACCACTATGTGTCAACGACCCATAGCAGTACACCCCCTTTTTTCGCAAAAGGGATAGCGCCTGATCAATGTGTCCGTGCCGTCCAACTATGATCATCATGTTATAATGTAAACCCATTCTGCATGTATATGATGTAAATAATCTCAGCAGAGCTGTGTCATGTATGTAATTGCCTAGGTAAACCTACTTTTCTGGTGACGATCTACATCTTGGGAGATTTTTTGTCTCACCGATCCATTCTCGGATGGTCGACAGAGTTTTCCTTCAGTTTCACCCCAAAGCCGGAGTGTATTTTGTCACTGGGACCTTAGGTGAGTCCTAGTGTTCTAGATCGAGTCTATGTAAAAGTGATTTGGGAATAATCCTAACTATTTGGTTAGGTTATTTTATTACAAATTGCTTGGTCTGTTGGATTATATTTGTGTTGCAGAAATTGGTAGTTTGTGAGGGTCTATTACAAATGGGTTTTTCCCCTTATGATGTAAAAAAATATGAAAATTATGATGTAAAGTGTCTTGAGGGTTGGAAAAATAAATTATCCCCTCATAGGCTAATTAATAAAATTTTCTGGCCAGAAAGTAATTAAAATCCTAACCTAGAAATTTAATTAATTCTAGGTCCTAGGTAAATTTAAATTCCGCAAAGGCAAAATTCGTTGGTCCTTAAAATTCAAATTTTAAAAGGTATCAGGACTAAGGTAAATTAATTATTTTGCTAAATTTTAAGCCTTTGGTCCCTGGGGGTTAAGTCAAAGTCAAATTTTGAGGAAATTAACTCAATTTTTTTATTTTTGAGTTAATTAAAATGCATTTAATTGAAAAATTCGAATTTCCTCAAGAATTTAATATTTCGACGGATGAGATTAAAAGAAATTTTAATCCTCATCAACGGTCGAGATTGCTTTGACGAGGATCACTCGAACTAGCCGTTGGAGGATTTATCTTTAAATAGGAAGTCATTTGTCAGTTGATCCATCCGATCTTTGAGTCGTGTGCTAAGTGAAAAGCTCATGTAATCTTTTTCTGAATAATAAAGAAAGACTTTGGGGTTAATTTTCGCCAGTGTTACTCTTCATGGAAATACTGTAAGATGTGTCGTTTCATGCGTAATTTTTTTTTTTAGCCATTGATGATAGCTTCTGAAGAGTGATTTGAGTACATGTATCTTGCTCAGTTGCTGGGGTTTAAGTGATAATTTAAATTTTGAATGTAATAGCAGGTATCTCTATTTATCTGAATTTTATTATTATTTTCTCGCTCTATTTTGATGGCTGAATTGAGTTTTGCAGGAAAGTCTTGATTTTTAGATCCTTGGGCATTAGGGGAAGTTTTTAGTTGGACCAACCAACTCTTGATCCGTGTTTTCTGAAGAGCCCAGCTAAATTTAATCGCGGGTTTATCATAAGATTTTTATGTGTGATATATGAAGGGTTTTGAGCTAAGCACCTCCTTTAAAATTTAAAAATTTAATTTTTATGTACGAAATTGATAAATCTGGCTGTTGAGAGCCTTAGATTATCAGATCTGGGAGCAGAGTTGGACTCACACTCCTCAAATCTGATAGATTTGCCATTCCTGTGCATAGATCTGTAAATTTTTTTGGGTTTTTTGACTTGGGTTTCTGGGGTTTTATTTATTTTTTGTATATCTAGGTTCTGGGTGTTTTGTTTTCAAGTACAGGTTGCAGATCTGAAGGTGAAGTTTGATTTGAAGCCAGATCTAGGCCTTGGAGGGTAAGATCTGGCCTCAAAATCATTTTTGCAGGGATATTATCCAGCCTTTTTGCGGTCCAAGGGTTTGAAAATTTTTAAATCTAAAAGTAATTTTACAGGGGTTTCACTGATAAATCTGAAGCAGAATATATCAACTTAATTATAAATTTATGGGAAATTTTTAAGGGTTTTATTGGGCCACCATTTTCCTTTCTGTCTGCTGCATTTTTCCCCTCTAGAAAATTTCGAATTTGTTTTTATTGTCTACATCTTGGGGTTTTCTGGAAATTTCGGATTTCTTTATCCTCTGCCCAAACCCTCCTCTCTGCTGCCATTTCCGCTGCTCTCTGCCTCTTTTTCTCTACCAGCCACAACCCTCTCCTCCATCCGCCACTGCAAACCCTTCGAAAATCCTCCGTTCTGCTGCTCCAGCTCGTCCTCCTCTCCGTCTTCGTATTGCCTTCTCCCTTCCACGCAAACCTGCGTTTTTCTCCTTCAAGCCACCGCTGCTAAACCTGTCCGTAGCCATCTCTGCGTCCTTTTCTTCTGCTGTCCGCGTACTCCGTCGAACCTGCACCCTTAACTTGCAACTCTTCTCCTCCTGCATCCATCCCACAGCTTCCTCGGCCTCCTCTCGTTGCATCTCCTCTCCTCTGCCGTCGCTACCCTCATCTTCGTCGACCTGCATACACACAACACGCACAAAGCAAACATTTCGACCTTTTTATTTTCACTTGTATATTATGTATGCATATGAGTTAGGTTAGATTTGGTTTTTATTGTTTTGGTTACGGTTAGTTTCGATTTTGTTGACACCCAATCCTCTGCGATTGGGTGAATTTGGAATGTGAACAGTCATTAAGAAGATGAACTGATCAGTCACATTCATGTATATAACAATAGCTACCTAATGAAATAAACGAATCAGTCTTTCTGCCAAGTCTAGAGTTACTCCTGGCCTGACATGGTATCAGAGCACAGGTCCCAGGTTCCTTTTTTGGCGTGCCTTGTAACTCCTCTGTCCCATACTCTGCCATAACGCATCGGCCTGCTATTGTGCATCCGTTGGTTAACGCCTGAACGTTTGATGAGGCTGCGTGAATGATGGAAGGAGGCTGCGTGAATGTTCGAAACCTCGCGGCAGACTCTTTGCGCGGATAAAGATTCCATGCTCGCTGCCCTGGTGCTCCGCCATTTGCCCAAAGATGATAAGGATAGCAAGAATTCCGTCGTCAGAATCGACAGAGACGGTGAGAGGTTCGTTCACGTCTTGAATTATCTACGCAGCGGCACCGTGTGGCTGCAGGACGTCTGGCTCCTGCGCGAGCTCCATGAGGAGGCCGATTTCTTCTGCCTCAACGGCCTTAATGCCCTCTGCGTGATAACGCTTTGCATACCCATCGAATACCCAATGCTTTAGCATTGATCTCTTTGTTTTTCTGTTTACTGTATATGCATTAAGCCTAACCTGTGCAGAAATGTATATCACACTGCTCCGATTATCTTGATATCACACTGCTCTGAAGAACTCTCTTCACGCTGGTATAACAACGCACCCTCCATACGCTGGTATATCATGCTGCTCTCTCCATAAACGCTGTTGAATATTCTATCCATATGCTGTTGCTCTCTCCACGCTAGTCGGCCTCTCTCCATTCACAATGCTCTAGGTTCAATCCTTGTATGAAATTCTTGGTAAACGCTGCTTCATATATACGCTGCTTTGGATATCATATATACGCTGTTTCATATACGCTGCTCCCTCCATATATACGTTGTTTCATATGTGTAATATATACGCTGTTCCTGGTATATATAACATTGTTTTCACATAAGTTTAGCTGGTATAAAAAAAAAGGGAAGTACCTGCCTTTTTGATTTGTGCCTCAAAAGACTCGTGCTATTAGGCCACCCTTACCAAGCATTAGGCATCATTGAAGACTGAAAGACAGAAAAAGAAAGAGATGTATTTTCCAATGAGAAAGTATGCAGTCAAAGTATAAAGAATAGGATTCGAGCATAGGGATTTATATTTATGTCCAAGTGTTTGGCAAATTCTGATTTGCATCAGATTTCTGATTCGCTTTAAGCAGTTGATACTATTTTTCTTGAATTGCAACCAGATTGTGGAAAAAAAAAAATAAAAAAATTTGGTGATATTCTATATGCATAGAATATAGTTTGATCTTTGTATATTAATTCAAGAAGGAAGAATAAGGTTGTATTATTTTTGAAGCACATTTTCCTAGCAGAAGTATTTTTCTATCAGCAGAAGTTTTTTTTTACAGAATGCATTCAATCATCTCTATGGTAGGAATAGTTCTCACTGGCAAGGAGAACTATTCTGAATGGTCCCGGATGATAAAACACACCCTCATCTTCAATGAGTTGTGGAAGGGAGTGTGTGTCGAAGAAGGAGACAATGACCCAGTACAGCCTACATCAGACAAAGAGCTCGTCATTTGGGATAACAAGAACAGCAAAGCATATGCATTAATCGCAGCATCTGTAAATGAAGAAGTAAGTCACCATATTTCATCATATTCAACTGCCTTTGAAGCTTTACAAAAGCTCAAAGAACTCTATGACTCACATTCTGCACTTGAAGTTGTTCAGCTCATGATTAAACTCTTCACTCTTGAACTGAAAAATAATGATCCTCTTGCTCTTGCATCTGAAGTAAAATCCATAATGCATGATATCAAATCCACTAAGGTTGAGTTGGATATCCCTCTTATTGCTTTTCTCAAGGCACTCTATCCTACTTACTCCAATTATCTTGAGTCTTTACAAGCAAATGGAAATCTTAAAGATATAACCTTTGACTCTCTTGTGAAAATGTTTGCTGAAAGAGAGAAAGCCTTTGGAAAGAAGACAGTCCTTGAATCTTCTGAAGAGACTGTTTGCCTTGCTCATAAAGAAAAGCATCCTGCTCAAGATTCTACAAGAGGAAGAGGTGGACGAAGAGGAAGAGGAAGATACTTCAGAGGCAGGGGGCAGACATTCTCAAGGAGAAAAAGCAGATCTGCATTGCATTCGCTGCAAACGAAATGGATCACATGATGCTTCTACATGCAAGCTACCATGGGACAAAATTGAGCATAAAAGAAACCAGCAGAAAGGTAAAACTGATGATACAGACAAAGGTAAAGCGCCTGAATCCGCTCACTATATTGAGGCACAATGTAACATTGGAGTAAATGAAGATTTGTTTAATGCTTCACTTGCTTCTTCGAAAAATGATTGGTTGCTTGATTCAGGAGCAACCTGTCATATGACTCATAGGAAAGATTTTTTTGAAGATTTCACTGACAATGTTGATGGAGCAGTATACTTTGCAGATCAGTGAAAAATCAAGCCATCAGGGCTTGGCACAATCAGGCTTAAACTGCCTGGTCTTCCAGACTTTCTTCTGGATCATGTTCTATATCTCCCACAGCTCAAGAGAAACTTGCTGTCCTTGGTCCACATCCGCCAGCAAGGTCACTCCATTCATATGTTTGATGGCAAGCTTGAGGTAAGAAAAGCATCTGACCACTCACTTGTCATGAGGGGAATAGAAGAAGAAAGGCGTCTCAAACTGCAAGGAACCTCTGCTCATGCACAACATTTCTCATATGTTTCTCATCATGAAGAAGGTACACTTCCATCAAGTTTATTATGGCATGCTAGATTTGGACATTTAAACTATGACAGTCTCCGCTTATTGAAGAAAAATGGTGTTGCTGGTTTGCCTACAATTCCTAGGAAACATGAGCAATGTGATGCTTGCATTCTAGGAAAGCATAGCAAACAGTCTTTTCATGATTCACATTCAAGAGCACATAGGAAGCTTGAACTCATTCATTCAGATTTATGTGGTCCAATGCCTGTTCCTTCTGCAAATGGAAATAAATATATCATGACATTTATTGATGATTACACCAGAATGTGTTGGGTTTATTTATTGAAGAACAAATTTGATGCTTTTCAAACATTCAAGAATTTTCATAAATGGATTGAAAATGATGCACAATCTCATATTGGGTCTATTCGCACTGATAATGGAAAAGAATATACATCAAATGAATTTGAAAACTATCTTCGCCAACATGGGATCAAACATCAAACAACTCTACCTTATAATCCCCAACAAAATGGTGTAGCAGAAAGAATGAATAGAACAATTTTGAATATGGTACGATCCTTGCATTTCTTCAAAAATGTAAAGATAATGTTTTGGGCTGATGCTGTTCTATGTGCTGCATATATAAAGAATAGATGTCCATCTAGTGCTATAAGAAACAAGACTCCTTATGAATTGTGGTATGGACATGTTCCTTCGGTAAAACATCTCAGGATTTTTGGTTCCACCTATTATGCTTTGATACCAAAGGTACATAGAAACAAACTTGGTGCTAGAAGTCGTAAATGTATCTTCCTGGGGTATTCAAACACCTCTAAAGCATACCGCCTCTATGATGAAGTAAATAAAAAGTTTGTTGTATCTAGAGATGTCATTTTTCTGGAATCATCCAAATCTGACAATGTTGTTGAGCGGCAACTTGATCGCTTGGATAGATTCTCAAAAACAAAATCATTTCAAGAATTTGATAACCAGATTCCACATCTTGAAGGGGGGATTCCTATACTAGATCAACATGTGGAATCTTCTTCTGAAGAACAATCTCCCCTGCATGAAACTCCAACAACGGATGATGCTTTAAGTGATGTAATTGATAGAATTGGGAGACTCAATCTTGATTTAGTCCCAACTCAATCAACAGAGCAGCCTAGACCATCTCAGAAAGGTCCCCCAAAGTGGCTGACAAAGACACTTGAAAGTGTTCATCCTGATGAAATTGGAAAAACAGGAACCAAAAATTCAAACCGACAAAATGGAGGTGATGTAGATGACTCTAATTCACTTGTTGATATGGATGTTTCTTATGATTGTGAATTGAACTTGTCTACAGATTTTGAATCAACTTCCTTTAAAGAAGCTGCTTCTCATGATGAATGGAAAGAAGCAATGCAAAAGGAGTATGATGCCCTCATAAAGAACGGCACTTGGAAGCTGGTTGATCCTCCATTTGGAACCAAACCAATTGGCTGCAAGTGGGTCTACAAGAACAAGTACAAAGCTGATGGCTCACTTGACGAGCACAAAGCTAGGCTTGTGGCAAAAGGTTTTGCACAAAAGGAAGGGGTCGATTATGAGGAAACTTTTGCCCCCACAGCAAAATGGGCCACCATCCGGACACTCTTTGCACTAGCAGCTCAGAACGGTTGGAAAGTCCATCAAATGGATGTAAAAACTGCCTTCTTGAATGGAGATCTAAAAGAAAATGTTTTTATGTCCCAGCCTGAAGGATTTGCTGTGAAAGGACATGAACATAAAGTATGCAAACTTGTGAAGTCCTTGTATGGCCTCAAACAAGCACCACGAGCCTGGTATGAAAAACTAACTGAGCATCTTCTGAAACTCAACTTCAATCATTTTGATCTTGATGATGCAACTTTATTTGTCAAGAAAGTTGGCAAAACAATTGTGTATCTTGTGGTATATGTAGATGATCTTTTAATGACAGGGAACAATGAAAGCTACATTGCATCCATAAAGAAGGAATTAGGGAAAAGTTTTGAAATGACTAATTTGGGCTATGTTCATTACTATCTTGGCATTGAAGTAACCCAACATCCAAAATCCATATTTCTTTCTCAAAAGAAATACATTGGAGATTTGTTAAACAGATTTGGCATGACAGAGTGCAATCCTCTTTCTACTCCAATGGAACAAAACTTAAAGCTCACATCTATTGAAGGAAAGGAATTTGAGGATGCAACAAAGTATAGACAGCTTGTAGGAAGTCTCATCTACCTCACTACTACCAGACCAGACATTTCATTTACTGTTGGAATCCTCTCCAGGTTCATGCAAAAGCCTTGTGAGGGACATTGGTCTGCTGCAAAAAGAGTTCTAAGGTACTTGAAGGGAACTCAAGACCTTGGAATCAAGTATACACAGGTGGACGACTTTAGCTTGATTGGATACTCTGATTCAGACTTCAATGGAGACAAAGAAACTGGGGTATCTACTTCAGGATATGCTATGAGTCTTGGATCAGGAGCTGTCTCCTGGAGATCACGCAAACAATCAGTTCCAGCAGATTCCACAACTGAAGCAGAATACGTGGCAGCAGTTGAAGCAACGAAAGAAATTGTGTGGCTCAGGAAAATTCTTGAAGATTTGCAGGTAAAACAAGTACAATCAACCCCACTCATGATTGATAACACCTCTGCAATAAAGTTGGCCAAGAACCCAAAGTTCCATGATCGTACAAAGCACATCAATACTAAATATCATCTGATCCGACATCATGTTGAGGCCAAAACAATCCATCTCCGTCATTGTTCCACAAATGAGCAAATTGCAGACATCTTCACCAAAGCGCTTTGAAGAGAAAAGCTTGAAAGATTCAGAACGATGCTTGGACTCACCAACATCCCTTCAGATTAAGGGGGGGAATGTTGACACCTAATCCTCTGCGATTGGGTGAATTTGGAATGTGAACAGTCATCAAGAAGATGAACTGATTAGTCACATTCATGTATATAACAATAGCTACCTAATGAAATAAACGAATCAGTTTTTCTGCCAAGTCTGGAGTTACTCCTGGCCTGACAGATTTCAACACATTTGACTTTCCTTTTTAATTTTCATTCTTTGCCTTACGTTAGATTCATTTTTTTAAAAATTTCGATCTTTTTTTTTATTTTTTATTTAATTTTTGATTTTGATTTAATTTTTTTTTTACTTGTACTTTTTATTTTTTATTTTCATTTGGAAAAACATTAAAACATAAAAATTTAAAAAATTTAAAAATTAAGATTTTTTTGTTTTGAATTTTTAGTAACTTTGGAATTCAGAATGAAATAAATTAAAAGACTTGCGCTTTCACATTAAATATTTTAATGTGGCCCATGGCCCATTAAAATTTTAATTTATTAACCCTTTGATTTGTTTTACTTCTTCGTTTATCACATTAAGGTTACTGCCTAAGGAATAATTAAAATTATAATTTAAAGTTCCTTGGTGTTGTTTGGTGATTAAATGCATTTTTGTGATTTCTCTATTGTCAAGGTGCGATAAATGTTTAAACATCATATTGACTGTTGGAGAAAGATAATTTTGCTAGATTATCCTGCATGTTAAATTTTTGAGTATTTTACAAATAATTGTCCATAATCGTTGCATTGCTACATTACAAATTGCTTTGGGTGACTTGTTCTTATTTAGTCTTTGGTTAATTCAAATATAAAGGCACTGGTTTGTAGTCATTTTTATCTTGTGTTTGTATCTTATTTCAATCTATCTATCTCAATTGACCGAGACTCGCTTTAAATTCATCAAGTTGTTCATCCTTAAAATCTCCTAGAGCCTGTGTTCCACAGGTTATCCTCATCCATTCACCTTAGGGACTACCCCCCTTGACTTGTCTAGGAGAGAGTCTAAACGGAGTGAGTAAGGATTAGAGTGACAGCCCTTACTTTGAGCGTTGTCGCGGTGCCTAGACACTTTGTGCGACAATAGTGAGCATACATACCTTATCTTTCTCTTGGATCATCCAGACTTCCTGCAGCAGTTTCCTTTGAATGAAGGGACTTCATTCCCTTGATCTGCTTCACTGTCATGTTATCATACCATCATTCTATGAATTCCACAAGATTGGAATTCTTGAAGAACCACTTACTTTTCCTCTTGATCGGTGAATCTTACAATGAAGATTCCATCAGAGAATCTTGAGGATCTTGCATATCTTATCCTGCAGATGTTACCTTTTGATAGATGTATGATAACCCTTTTTCTAGATGACTTCTTCCTTCTTCATAAGTATCACTTGAGCTTCTAATGAGGTTTACCAAGAGCTATATCCTACATAGTTGACTTCCATAGGTTTTGTTCCAGACATCCTATTACATATGTCACGAGCTCTTACTTCTAATGCTTCTACCATGATGCCATTCTCTAATATGGTGCCTCCTATCTTATTTTCAAAGATTCCTATCTATAATACAACATAAGAGTACCTTTTAGTGAAGGAGATTCTCTTAGTCATAGTAGAGATCTTTCACTTCCTCCTTCTTAGGCTTCTTTGTCTCAGGCTCTTCTACTTCTTCGGTAATATGGGCTTCTTCCTTATTTCTCTTGTTATTGTCCCTTTTAAGCTTAGGACAATCTCTTCGATAGTGCCCATATTATTGACATCCATAGCATTGTACTTTAGCCATGTTCTTCTTCTTCTTTTGAGGACGAGATTTTCCAAACTTTCCTTTTCTTCTTGACATAACAACATACACTTGATTCTACTCATTTGTTCATACATCCGACTTTGCCTTTAGTCTAGTTTCTTAAATCTTACACAATGACCATAGATCTTGAAAAGGAATGGCTTCTTTCTTCCCATAGATACTTGAAGTGAAGTTGCTCCATTCTTCCGGTAGTGCATTCAGTACTACAGTGGTCATTTCTTTGTCAGACATTATTTCACCCAGATCTTGAAGTTGATCTCTTATTTTAGAAATCCTCATAAAATATGAGGCTATTCCTTCTTCCCTTGAGATCTTCAATTTGTAGAGTTCTTGCCTTAGAGAGATTACTTCTCCAACAGTACTTACGGAAAATAACTCTACCAATTTGTCATATATAGCTTTTGCAGTGTCTAGTTTTGATACATATGGGATGAGAGAGTCTTTGATGGATTCTATGAGAATCCTCTGGGCTCTCACTTCTCCCTTCATGAATCTAGCATGTGCTTGAGTATCTTCTTTGGGAGGTTGAGTTATTGACCCTTTGATGTGGTCCATGACTTCATTCTCAATGAGATTTAGGTTTGTTCTTTTCTTCCATGCAAGGAAGTTTGCAGCCCCAACCAATTTGTTGCTTTCCTTGCAAAAAGACATTTTGATAGTATCAGATGAAGTCATAAACTTACTTGAGTATTTGCTGCTTGCTTCTTCCTTAATCTTGATGTTGATAGAGGACTACTCCTTGAAGATGAGAGAGAGCTTGCTTCACGATCCTTCTTGAATGTTCTAGTCTACCTTCGACCTTGAAGAACGATGATCTGAGAAATACTTCTAGGGTTTTGGTCTTTCTTCCTGTTTCCCTCTTGAATATGATTTCAAGACTTCTTGCTAGAGTATATTCTTCGATCTAGGGTTTCAGTATGATGAAGGTCTTGATCTCTTGCTTGGTGTCCTTTGACTCGCTTTGATCCTTCTTTGAAACTTGATTCTTGTGTGTCTTCTTGATTATATGCCTCTTCTTGACTTTAGCACCTAAGCTTTGATACCATGTTGAGAAATCTAGGGCATCATAAGTTAGGAGATTTCTCTTCTTGATAATTGCTTGTGATATACTTTTACTTCTTGAATTATGATCTTCTTTTCATTATGTTATTGTTGTGTTCCTTTCATAAAGACAATTACCAAATGAACAATAGAAGACAAGAGACATAGTGTGTAGGCTTTTCAGCCATGGCCAAAACCTCTCACTCTTTGAGAGGAAAACCCAATCAGAAATTCTTCTTATAGATCTTCAATTGACGAATACCAAGACTATGACAAAGACCCTTGACTCTAGTGTCCTCCCAAGATCCTTGTCACTAACCTCTTCTTCAACGATGCTCTTCTTCTCAGCTTCCTTTCTCTTCTTGTGCTCGACTTCTTCCCTTCTTGATCTCGGCTTCCTTAGAACCTCAGTCTCTTCTTGTAGGCTTGCCAACCCACCACAGAAACCCTAGCTTGTCTTCGCTTCCTTTATAGTCTCTAAGAGAGAGACTTCTTGACTCGACTTCTCTTAGTGAGGCCCTAGTCCCAACAATTCCTTCGACTTCTTTTGGATACCTTCGGTTTTGCTATCTTTGCATGTAGGAAAACAAACTAACCCAAAAACACTACTTGATGACCTTCGCTATTTTTCCTCTTTGCTGCGTTGATATGGAGGCTTCTTCTAGAGTGTATTTCGCACTTCCTTTTCGACTTGCTTCACCGAATTCGTTGTATCCAAATGAGGTCGAGTATGGGTATATATACAAGCTTGTTCATGACCTCTAGGCCGACATGATCTCTTGGAGGGAAGTCGACTTCATCTTCTAGATCCATCGCTTTGTTGTAGGCTGACATTATGAGGGCTAGTGACATAGTGACAAGGTCTTGGAGGATGACTTTTACATATTCAAGAATGACTCTTTACAATGACTCAAAAATAAAATCTTTTGCTCATGAAACCTATGATGCAATCATTACAATAATTTTATTTTTCTTCTTTTCATCTCTTTACATAAAAATACAATTACATGTCATTATGAAGACCGAACCTAGTTACACTTTTCAACACAAAGGTCTTTAATGTTCCAATGCTTCCTTCTAAGCCATGTGTATCTTCGAGTCCACCACACCTACATGAACTCTTGTCAACCCAAGTGTCTTCAAGTCAAACACAAGCTTCAATGCAAGCAACCAAGTGTCCTCATATTATGTGGGGCTCAACAGCCTCCTCCTAGATGCTCAATGCTCCTCCTCCAAATGGGTGGTCTTCCCAAGAAAGCAACCAACCTCCATGTGCATGTCCCATGAAAAATGTTATCAAGCCACATAGGTCGCCAACCTCTTAAGAAATTACACCACATAAAAATCAAGTCAAGGTATAACAATCCATGAGTAAGTTATCTCTACTGTGGATGTCAATCACGGTACAATCAAGGGTAGTCGATGCACCATGAACCCCACATCTCATGAAGCACCCTCAAGCATGGTGTAAACACTTTAGGGTAACCCCAAAAGCTAACACTAGCTGTTGTCCTTCTTCCTTGGCCTTAACTTGTGGGAGTTGAGACTGCTCATAGGATGATTCCTTTGATCATCTTTCTCTAGTATTGCAACGAGATTAGTTTGCTGGTCCTTTGGGATTCAATCTCTGTTTTACAACTCGGCCGAGTTGAAACCGAAACGGCCGTTTCGGACCAAGTCAAACCCCAAAACACTGACCCGGCCAGCAACCCGGCTCGGCTGACCGAGTCAGCTATGACTCGGCCGAGTCACCCAATGACTCGGCCGAGTCATCCAATGACTCGGCCGAGTCATAGCTGACTCGGTCAACCCGGCCGGGTCTGTATTGACTCGGCCGAGTCATTAAAAGCACGGCTGGGCAGCGTATTTTATGAATTAAATTCACTTTTTTGCTGTTTTTTGGTAAAGTTAAGTAGGGTTTGTGGTCTTTCCTCCTTGATTGATGGTCTTGGTTAGTTTCTTGTCTATATGCTCTTTGTCTCTTTCATATTAGTGGGATTGCAAGGCCTACCTAGGGTTTGGCAGCAAAATGATGACAAGGAAGCGTGTTACATATCCAAGAGGACTTTCTAGTCTTATTGAAGACCTGACCATTGAAGAAATTGGCAATTGCATTCATTGTGCCCTAAGGACCGTCAATTTGGAGTGGCAGAGGGACAGTTAGTGGGCTAGTTATATAAGCCTTAAGGACTATGATTTGATGTGTTGTGAGGGCTATCTTATGTGCGCCCTGAAGTACAATACTTGACAAATCAGAGTTGAATAGGTTGGTCATTAAGCCATAGATCAGTGGACTGCGTAAGGAATGGTTTGATGTCGTAGTTCAATGAAGTCTGCAATAGATGGGCTTTGTGCAGTACCTCATGAATTGACTTTTGGAGCAGAAAAAGTGCAGATCAGTGGGTTGTTGATGTGCTCTAGGAACAACATTCTGGAGCAACCAGATTACTGACAAGATGGGAAAATCTGAAAGCCCAAAGCAAAGTGACAAGAACAGTTGATTTGTCAGAGTTAGGGCAGTTTTGGTAGCCCTAGGAGCAGTCTTCTAAAATGACCAAAAGAACGACAAGCGGGAAGATCTGGAGGATGGGAAGAAGTGCAAGATGCAGTGTTGGACCCAGTATGTTGTCTTCCATGTATATTATAATGTTGTGTGTTTGGAAACTTGAATGAAAATCTTTAAAATTATGTTTAAAATATTTAAAATTATGTTTTTTTATAAAAAAAATAAATATTTAATGTATTTTTTACAACGACCGAGTCATTGAAATCGAGCCGGCCGAGTCATTACCGAGTCGGAGTCGGAGTCGGAGTCGATCCTCGGCCGAGTCGGAGTCGGAGTCCGAGTTGTAAAACATTGGATTCAATGTTTCTTTCTAGCCACTTCATTGATCCTTGGGCCTTAGCCTCCCCTTGCCCGAAGCCCTTTTTTCAAGGGATAGGATTTTGGATGGGGGCATCTTTTCAAGTTTCATTTCACTTAAGTCTTTAGAGTCTTTTTTTTGTGTCGTTTTTATTTTATTTTTATTTATTCTTCATTTTGTTTATCTTTTCATGTAACATGAGGAAATAAGTCACATGACACAGGGACACTTAAGACATGTAGATATGGGTGTCCAACAAGGACATGTAGACCCCTCAAAACCTAAGTCATATGACGCTGGGACACTCAGATTCATGGATATGGGTGTCTGACATGGGACAGGCAGACCTTCCAAATTACAACATGAGAGAACACATAGAGCCCCCTGAGATGTGATAGGGGGGAACATATATACACACATAATATTTATGATAAAAAATATTAAAATTACAGAGATGAAATGTAGATATAAAGATGTGATATTTTCGAACATATAGAAAATAGAACTAAATCAATCACATATTGAAACACATTTATTGACACATCTGAACACATCTGCATTCTGCACACTTTTTAAATTTTTGTGAATTTATATTTTTTTTTTCAGTGCCTTGATTCCAGAGTATCCAACATGTTGGAACATTTGATGACTGAGTGTTTGACTTGTTGGGGTACGCTATGACAGAATGTTGGACATGTCTCTTGGCACAGTACATTTGTCTAATGCATGTCTGACAGTCTGGAATTATGTGTTTGAACTTTGATACATGGACACATGACACAGGGCTAGGAGGACGTGTTCTGTTTCCTAGATTAGGAGCACTCTTAGTTAGGATTAAACAAGAAGGTTATTGATTTTAGTTGTATTTGATTTATTCCATTCCTTCTCCAAAAGAATGATTAGCATGTAACTTACTAACTATAGGTGATAAAACCAGTTGCTTAGTTTCCCCTCATTTTGCGTGCACTTGTATCATATAGATGGAAACTTGCCCTGTTATTGCCATAAAGACTGACTGGTTACTTTGAAATGCCGCTTGTTATCTTTCAGGTCAATATCTGCAAGCAGAAGTGGATGGATCATTCGGTCGGGATGTAATGGAATTCTTGGTGAAAAAAGATACAGTGACATATAGATCTCTGGCCAGGAAAGTTATTTATGTATATCCATTTACAACTGCGTTTGGAAACCCTAAAAGTCAGGAAGAGAGATTGGACAGAATAGTCAGTGAATTAGGGTGGTATGTCCCCAGTTTTGACTCAATGTATTGATTCCTTTTCACTTTCTTTACTATTTTTTTTTCTCTACAGACCATGGGATTAGTTCCTTTGGTAATGTTGCCATTGAGGAAATCAAGTTCTTTACCAAACCAATTGAACTGGTCATCATGCTTGGGTAAAGTCATGGTTATTGCTTTTCATTGAAATACTCTGTATGTGCTCAAGAGTTTAGGTGCGTAGAGAAGGGACTTCCCTTGTATGAAAGCCATTTATATTGGCTACACAAAAAGAGAATCTATCTTAGCTTATCAAGTTATGCCCTGCAACAATAGTTCCTTTATAATATTTGTTAAAATTTGTCAACATGACTAAAGGTTTGTCGACAGGTAGCCATCAGACAGAAAATCTGAATTGCTACTTTCAAGCTAGACTGGAAAACTTATCTACCTTACTGGTCTCTTTCTGTTTGCCTCTAACCAACTTTCTTGGGACTGGCTAATCTATGGGACATACAGTTTGAAATTGTACAATACTACAAAGAGATCATGCTTGATATGTCAGTTCCTTAATGAGTACATGATTTGATTATTCTTTTCTATTATAAATGCTTGATCTTAACGACAATATTGAGAATCTTTCATGCTTGGTCTTGACATTTTTTATCCCTTGCTGGCATCGAAGTTGTTATTTATGATCTCTTGGAAAAAAGCTAAGCAGTCTAATTAAGACCAACATTTGGGGAAACCCATAGTGCTTTCAGACATCAAATAAACTAGTAGGTCATGCAATATTTAAGTCAAAGTAATCTAGTCTTCATGCTGTTTAATTGAATGGGCTGGAGACTACTTGTTTATAAAACATCTTTCGAACATTTATCTCTCTGCAGAAGCTTGTCTAGCAGGTGGCAAACAATGCAGCCAAAATTTGTTTTCCTTCTGAAAGATGGGAGTATATAGCTTTCAATATATCCTGCCAGATTTTGTGGATAGTTTATTCTATAGATTGAATATTACATCACTGTGTTTAGTTTTATGGCAATTTTCTTGGTGTACAAAACAGTTGTATTTAGAAGAGGGCCCTTGAAACCATCTCGATGTAGTTTCTGTTATAACCTTGCTATTGATTCACCTTGTAAGCATGAAGGATCAAAATAATCTAACTGCGGGCAGTAAATTATGATCTCCTGGATAAGGTGTTTTGTTGGGTGCAAAAATATGTTATGTTCCTTTCTTATCTCGTTTTAGTGAACAATCAAAATAATCTAACTACGGGCAGTAAATTATGATCTCCTGGATAAGGTGTTTTGTTGGGTGCAAAAATATGTTATGTTCCTTTTCTTATCTCATCTTAGTGAACAATTAAAATAATCTTACTGCGGGCAGTAAATTATGATCTCCTGGATAAGGTGTTTTGTTGGGTGCAAAATATGTAATGTTCCTTTGTTATCTCATCGTAGTGAACAATCAAAATAATCTAACTGCGGGCAGTAAATTATGATCTCCTGGATAAGGTGTTTTGTTGGGTGCAAAAATATGTTATGTTCCTTTCTTATCTCATCTTAGTGAACAACAGTCTAATAGCAGGGGGTAACTGGTTAAAGTCATTGTGATTTGAAGTCTTATTTTTCCCTATTTATTAACTGGTTAAAGTCATTGTGATTTGAAGTCTTATTTCTCCCTATTTTAAATTATGATCTTCTGGATAAGGTGTTTTGTTGGGTGCAAAAATATGTTATGTTCCTTTCTTATCTCATCTTAGTGAACAATAGTCTAATAGCAGGGGGTAACTGGTTAAAGTCATTGTGATTTGAAGTCTTATTTTTCCCTATTTATTAACTGGTTAAAGTCATTGTGATTTGAAGTCTTATTTCTCCCTATTTATTTTCATAGTCTTGTATACCAACTTCAGTGGTTAAAGTCATTGTGATTTGAAGTCTTATTTTTCCCTATTTATTTTCATAGTCTTGTATACCAACTTTCAGAGCAGAAGACGGAAATTTTAGTAGTTTTACCATGGTTACCTCAGTACCACTTTGAGGGGCTAACCTCCGACTGAGTTCACATATATCAGCATGCTCTTGCAAACATAAGATGCCTCATTAAAGATTCAAAGGAAAGAAAGAAGAACGTTAAATGTGGGACAAATAATGTGGCTGTTACATATCATGGTAATAAAAGGAGATAGATGTACACAAGAAAAATAAGAAAGTAATAGTACGGTTAGGTATGTATCTACTAACATGCCCCTTCTTAGAAAACGTTTTGTCATCAAAACTTTGATAATCATGGGTATCAATGAATGAAATCCTCTACATCTCACGGGGCATCATCAGAGAGAAGATTATTCCATTTGATCAAATATTCAGTGACGGTCTTGTGGCATAGTTTCTTACTTGGTGTGTTTATCATCGATTCTGGGTCCAAAATGTGTTTTTCCACCTTCATCTAACTTGCGTAACACTATCTGAACAAGAATGCGCTACCCAATGAATTTTTTGTAGATAAGAAACTTAGAAGACATTGAGAATGCATGAAGATGCAGGTAACTCTAAAGCATTTGTGGTCTCCACATTTTCGTTGGCAATCCTATATGGTAGATAGAACTCTGGTGATAATTTTTCAATGCATTTGTTCTTGAAGGACAATTGTTTGTAAGGCAAAGGGTGAAGGTAAAATTTAAACCCAATCACCAATGTCACATTGTTCCTTTGAATGATGCTTATCTACTTGTTTCATCCTGTTCCATCCCAACAATAGATTGTCCCTATGAATGAGTGGCGATTGCTTGAACCTTAGAACTAGAAGGAATATAAGTGTCAATGCGAAATGGTAGATAGCCCTAATGTGTTTAAAGGGAAAGGTCATCTTGGAGGGTGTATGGTATGACTATGACTTAATCCTCTCACTATGACTTGAAATATCATACTATAAACTTATGACTACATATGTCTAAGTTTCTAACGCCTTGGGCCTATCAATAAGAACCAGCCATTGCGAGTTAATCCTTGAAATGTCCAACAAGCATCTTGTGGGAAAAATATTGCCTATTTAGAATGTGTTGGTCTAAGGACCCATTCGTGGCACATGAGTTTCAATCAAAAATGTGGCACATGAGCTTCAAAGAAAAATGTTATGGACCATAACTCTTATGGTATATCTTCTCTAATAGTATTATCATAGTATTATAAGTCTCTAATTTGGCCTAACCCATAACAGCCACCCCAAATTTCGTTCATATAGTAAATAGATGATACAACATTGTGGAGAAGGTTGATCTTAGATTACATGCCTTGGAACTAAAGATAACGCGAATAAGGAAATGCACATAGGTAGTAGCCCTCTTATTAGTGTAATGAATAATGATTAATATTTGTGTTGATATGAAAATTTTAATTTTTTTCTAAAATTATAAAGTTTTTTTATATAGATATTTTTTCTAGAATAATAAACTTATTATAGAAAGTTTGTATTTCACTGGAGATGGATTGACCTTGTCATAGTGAGTATTTTTATTTTAGAAAGTCTATATTCCATCGGAGATAGATTGGCCTTGTCATAGTGATCATTTTTGACGTGTTGGTTAAAAATACATGACAATCTTAAGATGAGGCTAGAGAGGTTTTATATATACTATACCTCTCACTTATTATATCTACCGCAACAAGTATAACATATCCGTTTTTCCATTGACTGCATATAATTTAAACTTTGACCAAAACTTTCTATACTTCTGCAATTGTTTAACTTTAATATTTTTTATTATTTAAATATATTTTTCTCACATTTGATTTGTTCAAATCTTTCACATCTTATTTCCAAATGATGATGCTCTGCCTCGATCGTACTCCAACAATGACGCCAAATGTGTTAATGCTGTGCATGAAAAAAAGCAGTTTGTGGATGTGGTAATCAATCTTCACTGGTCTCTTAAGTCAGTATCAAAGTAAATGTTTACATCTAAATTCCTGGAAACAGATGTAGACCTTTAAAACAAGTTAAACTAACTTACATCCAGCTCAATTATTGTACTTGTGTTAAGAGCCTTTAAAACAAGTTATTCTAACTTACATCCAAATCAATTATTGTACTTGCGTTAAGAGCCTGATATAGTTGTAAGTGCCTCAATTACTGCAGCGTTAAGAGCCTTTAAAACAAGTTATTCTAACTTACATCCAAATCAATTATTGTACTTGCATTAAGACCCTGACATAGTCGTAAGTGCCTCAATTACTGCACCCCATTAAAAACCTGCCATAGTGAGTAGTGTGTTTGAGTCTTAGTTTTTCGATTGGTATATTGACATTAATGATACATATGAGCATTAATTATAATTCAATTTTATTTTATTTTTTCTTGTGTACTAGTGTTATACTTTTCAAGATCTTTGGTCTTATTGTTTAAAGAAAAAAGGGCATAGGAAAAATTATCTTTAATCTAAGTTTGTCTCCAAAATCCAACATATTTTTTTGAAATCTAGACAAAACTAATTAAAAAATAAAATCATAAAAAAAATTCAAAAACAAATATTCAAACTACTCATATAATTTACACATTATATCCAAATAGATAAAGATTAAAGAATTTTCTACTTATAAATATAATTTAATTTTCATAAAAGGTTAAAAAACCAAATGTTTAAATTGCTCATATAATTTGCACATGATATTTGAAGAAATAAAGATCAGCTTAGAATCCAACATAATTTTTGAAATCTGCTGGCAAAACTAATTAAAAAATAAAATCATAAAAAAATCAAAACCATTAAAAATTAAAATTATAAAAAATTCAAAACCAAATATTCGAACTACTCATATAATTTACACATTATATCCAAAGAGATGAAGATTAAAGAATTTTCTCCTTATAAATATGATTTATATTTTATAAACAGTTAAAAAATCAGATATTTAAATTGCTCATATAATTTGCAAATGATATTTGAAGAAATAAAGATCAACTTAGATCTATTTTAATTTCGGATCTACCAAGTGCTCAGAAAGATTAAGCTCCTATTCTTTTCATTTTTAACTTTTACGTAATTTATTAAAAAAACATAATAAACATGTATTATACATAATGATTAAACACTTTATATCTTATTTTTGTAACGTCTATAAAAATATTTTTTCAAATTTAATAAATTTT
Organism: Pinus tabuliformis; assembly: GCA_031772625.1. Classification (NCBI taxonomy): domain Eukaryota; kingdom Viridiplantae; phylum Streptophyta; class Pinopsida; order Pinales; family Pinaceae; genus Pinus; species Pinus tabuliformis. The sequence continues at coordinate 897,079,864 of CM062820.1, read as the reverse complement.
TTATTATTTTAAATTAAATTTAAATATAAAATAATTATAATTTAAAGGTATATTAACCGTATAATATATTTTATAAATTTAAAATAAAATTATTTTATAATATCTAATGTTCAAAAATCCATTATTTATTTATCAGATTGAAATATCACTAGTATTAACCTCTCACTTACTATATATACTATGCCTCTTACTTATTATGTAATGATTTCTTTCTAATCAATAAAATTAGATGTCCAAAAACAATGATATAAATTATCTATGTATCAAAGCCAGCCATTGTAAAGTGATTGATATGATTAGAGAATTATGGTGATGGGATGGCCTTAATGAAAAAGACTTCAAAGTTCAACCTCAGTTTCTTCATCCAATAAAGGAAGATTTTCAAGGAGGTTTTAGTTAAATAATTTGTAATTAAGAAATATTAAATTATAAAAAGTTATCTGAAAATCTACAATTTTTTTTCCAAGAATTTTTTTAAATCTCACAACAAATATCTAAGATTTATTCTTATTCACTCTAAAATTTACATTTTTTTTTAGATCTCAGCAATTTGCAATAGATCTAAAACTCTGTTATAAATACTCTATACAAAAAGAGAAAAGCAAGTCCCATCACCAACTCTGTTATAGATACTGTATAAAGAGAAAAGCAAGTCCTATCACCAACTCTAACCTCTAAAATTTTGGTGTTTGGAATCAATTTGCAAAGAATCCCACCCATATTCTACATTGTAAAATTGTTCAAATATTTACAAATTTGGTAATTTTTTAAAGCATGATATCTATAATTTTATAGGAATATGCATAAGCTTAAGATCTGCTTAAAATTTAGCACATGCTAACATTTTTATTTGAGATCAATTTTGTGTGAGATCTGCTTTCAGTCTAATGGCAATGTTGCCCTAGTCCACCACATCGAACAGGCTCAGTACATACACCCCGCCTCTCGTCTTCAACAAGACAAATCGCAACAACTTGAGAGGAAACCAAATGAAGGGTTAGATTTTGTTTTTTTTTGGGAGTTCCTAGCTAGTGGTACGAAGTGATTTCCTAGATTTAATCACAGTGCACACGCCATTCAGCTCTCGGTCCTGCTCTCAAACCCTTGATCTGCTTGGGAGTTCCCCCTCATGTACACCGCTGGCCTCAGAAATTCAACCTCGCCAAGTGAAGCAGAACCCTATATGAAGGGAGAAGCCATCAATCTAGACACCTGGACGCAAGATTTGAATGGGGATTAAAGATTTCACACCTCATCTAACTTTGAATGCATGGTTTTCTCCTTTTTATTTTAACATATGAAGCACAGGTTTTGGAGATTGTCATCTATTTAGAGGTCGAGTGATATACGTTGATGTAACATTTTAATCGTTGATTTTTTTTTTTTTTTGGTATTCCAAAAGAATCTAGGAGAAGTTGGCTTGACATTAGCTATTAGTAAATTTCTAGGGGTTTAGAGCTAGTCATTTTTTTTGGAAACCAAGTCACAAGTGGGTTGTTCCATTGCAGGACTGGACTAAACTCCCTCTAAGCACCTTGCTTTGCCTTTGGGAATCCACTAAAACCCATAAGTCTGCCTAGAAAAATGGTCGATCAACACCCTAAATGAGAATCTATCCTAAGGGGTGAAGTGATCATAGAACACCCTTTGAAGCCTAAAGAGGAATTGAAATCCAACCGTAAATGAGAATCTATCCTAAGGGGTGAAGTGACCATAGAATGCCCTTTGAAGCCTAAAGAGGAATTGAAATCCATTCAATTGGTGCTGTATCAAGTCCATGCTGTGGAATGCGGTAGTGGCGCTGAACATTGCATTTCTCATTTTTTCACAGATTTCATATTACTTTGATCACCAATTAAATTGCCCTCAAGACATTGTTGAATTATTTTTAATTGAAAGGTATTTATTTAATAGTGTAATTGAGCAATTAATTAAGATTGTCTATTTCAAAGGAGGCATGGCAACACTGTCAAATTTGGAAGTTTAAGAAAATAGAGAAATATTTGTATCATGTTATTAAAGTGTTGACAAGAGTCAACTAAAATATTTTATCAACATTCTTTTTTTCAAGTGAGGTTATTAAATATTGAAGGCCAAGCCCCTATAACACTATTGTGATGTGTGTAGTGTGTTGCATTCTTCCATTTTTTGATTATGTACTTGGTAAATAATTCATCTTGTCAAAATTAGTAAATTTATTCTTTGATTTAGAGGAAATTAAATGGACCTAAGAATATAAGACTTAGGATTCATCATATGCAGAATACATTTATTTTTAATGACTTGTGAAAAGACATATCTAATGGAGATAAAGCTCTATTGAAGTCACATGATGCTAGAGAACTAGCAAAATGAGAATTAAGAGACAAAAAGGCACCCACACATTCGAGATCCTTTGTAATTGATGAAATGTTTATACATATTGGAAATGCAACTAATACTTAGAGTACATGGCAAAATTTTAAGATGTTTGATACTCAATAAGAATAAAAAAGGGTTGAACTTCATACTAAATTGCTTAATAAAAAAATGGTTGAAGTGGGAGATGTTTTCAATACATCTTTTATTTGAAAAATATTAGACAAAAATCACTGAAATGTGGTTTTAAAGAAATTATCAAAGTCAATAATACTTTAGGAGATCTCAAAATAACTCTCAAAAAGGTGAAGACATCAAGTCAAGTGCAATTCTGAAAAAGGTGAATATATCTTTCAAGTTTAGTGCAAAAAATGTCTTCATATTGGGCATGTGGTAGAAGAATGTAGAACTTGAAATGAGAATTTACTGAAGAATACAAAATAAATGAAAACATCATTCTAAGTCTAATGCTTCAACTTCAACCCAATATGTAGACAATCAAGAAGAAGATTATGAATAAATGTTGACAACAAATTAGGACATTGACTTTGCGGATTCAATGGCCATTGACAAATTGACAAGGAAAGGTTATGACGATGATTGGATACTAGATACAAGAGTTACTCAACATATGTGCTACCTAATAGATTACTTATGGACATATTAGGATATGGAACTAAATCTAATTTATTTGGTAGATGATAGAACTGATACTCTTCAAGGAAAATGATCGGTCTATTTTATCTTTTAGGAAATGTTTATATTAAAAACGAATTTGTTGACCTTGGTCCTCATCAAACAAGGAAGTCATCAAATTATCCTAGAAGATGGTTGGATAAAAAAATGTTTAGTCATATAGAATTTGAAAATATTATTGAAGAGCTATGAAGATGGATTACTTTTAGTGATACAAGGTTTGGTCATTCCTTGCAAACAAGATTTTGTAGCATTAGTGGATTTATCTCCTACCACCCTAAGATTATGGCATTACAAATTGTTTTGAAATCCTTAGTAAACTTAAAACATATGAGGTGGCTAGAGGGTTTCCTAATTTCAAAAAGGAAGCTACTAAGTGTGAAGCTTGTATTATTGGCAAACAAAATGGGGATACTTTTTTCACAAGTACATGACAAGCAAGCATATGTTTGAAACTAATATATAGTAACATTTGTGGTCTTATGGAAACCTCTTTTGATGGATGTAAACACTTCATTATTTTCATTGATGATTTTATAGGGATGACTTGGCTATAATTTTTGAAGAACGAATAAAACTTTGTCAAATTCATACAATTTCAATGCTTAGTTGAGAATGCTACTAAGGAAAAGATTTCCACATTAAGAACATATAATGGGGATAATTCACCTTAAATGAATTGAATAATTATTGCAGAAGAAACGAAGTAAAAGGCAATTGACAAATTCTTATACTTCAAAGCAAAATGGAGTCATAAAATTAATGAACAAGACTTTAATGGGAATGACAAGGTCTATGATGCATTTCAAGGGGTTAAGCATAAGGTATTGGGTGTAAGCAATGCATACAATAGTTTATCTCAGGAATAGATCACCCATGTCAACCTTAGATGAAATTACTCCATATGAAGCTTGGTATGAGTTGGAAAATTATAAAGGTAGAAAGCTTTTCTTTTCTTGATAATTACTTGTGATATTCAAATAACTTCTTTTAGTCCTTCAATTTCATTGTCTTCTTTTATCTTCTTATCATCAAGAAACTACCAAAACATAAATATGAAGATCAAGGACACAAGATGTAGGCTCTCAGCTAGGGAAAAACCCCTCTTCTAGGGGAAAGCCCAAAATTCTCTTCTCTTCCTTTAGAACCAAATCAAATGAGACAACCAAGACCTTTTGACCAAGACAAATATCTCCTCCAATCAACGAAGTCAACCTCCCAAGATAATTAGCCAAATTCCAAAGTCAACTTAAGTCAAACTGCATCAAGATCAGATTTCGGCCCTCCTGCATAAGTTTTTCGGCCCTACTGCATTTCCCGCAACTTCATAATCTCGCACGTATGGGTGAATAAGAGAGAATTTTAAGCTTCTTTTTCTAGAAAATGTCATCTTCTCCTTCGCTATGCTTTTCTCTTTCACTTCTAGACTTCTTTGCATCCTTTGTCTCCTCTTTGAGTTGCAGATCAAACTTGTCTTGATTGATGCTTCAAATAGGTCAAATGCTCTTCTATTTATAGTGGTTCGAAGCTCCTATTGAGGCTAACTTGAAGATGGGCAAGCCAACTTGGTGGAGGAGGGTTTAGATGACCAATTTACATCAAAATAATTTTCTTTCTTGACACATAAAGCCCAAGAAGGGTCCATTACATGATGACAAGGACTAAGACTCATGACATAAACCCTAGAAGCCTTTAATGGAGGCTTTGACCTAGAAACAAAATAAACAAAGCATGAAACCCATGCTTATTAATAAATTTTCTTTTTCTTTCTTTTGACAAATACATTAGATTATGAATCAAATACAATTATTAAGACCGATACTAGTTACATTTCTCAACGTTCCCTCTTAACTAGGGAGATATTCATAATTGTTCAACCGGTACAAGGTTGACCTTAATTTGAAATGTTCTTAAGAAGAATACAACAACATACACAATGCTAGGGATACCCTAACTGCCAAGGTATCCTATCAATAGGGACTAAGGTGTCATCTAGTCATTTACCACTATAGGTACCATCAGGCTACAACCCTGGTATCAATCCAACTAGATATAGATACCATTTAGGCCTCCATGCATTGACACCAACCCTTAATGGGATCAAGGTATCAACACTAAACCAAAGCTCCACACGATATCCTCCCTCACAGGGATCTAGACATCAACTGAGATCTCACTACTAACCAAGCAAATATGTCCTCCCAAGTACCATAATACATGCAATTTTATGGTACTTCATTTCTCTCCCTCTTAACCAAATGAGAGATATATCTACCAATCTGAGTATGCTCCTAAAATAAACTAACTTCTTGTTGGGAATAGATTTCGTCAACACATCAACTACTTATTCATCTGTTAGCACATACTGTAGCTTCATGACCCTAACTAGTATTAAACTTCTAATGTATATGTTCTTGTATGCTAACACAAAACTCCAGGGTCTTCAAATATTCTGATGCTGCTTAGGTCATCGCAAAATCCAGACACATCTCGACTGGAGCTTCCTTCTTCAATTTTTCCAGCAACACCAAATTCATCCTCAACGCTTTCTAAAACATCCAATTCTTGTTCACAACATCATCAATTACAAATAACCATCTAAAGTACTTTAGCATTTATTTGATTTTCATTCTTTCTTCATGGTATTCACTATTTTCACAATATTCCCTCCCTCTTAATTGGGGGGATATGCACTTTCTTTATCCAAACTTCTTCTCTATTTGGGGAAAAATTCATCAACAATTCAACCACATAGGCTTTTTCTTTCGCATAAGAGAACTTATATCTTCCAAAACTTTATTCCTCTTATCTTCACATGGCAACAAAGTCAACCAACAAAAAACAATGTAAACTTCAATATCATCAGTTTTTTCACATATGCTTCTTTCCATCGTGTTTATCAAAGTCATCAACAGGTATCATCAAAAAGTCATCATCGAGTATGAGATAGGTAAGCATCTTCAAAGTCTAAAAGATTATGTATCTACAAGTCTTCAACAAGTACAACCAAGCACAAATATACAAGAGCATGAAGTTAACTTTATCAATTACAATGCGAGCATCTAGGGTTATAAAAAAGAAAAACAATCCTAACCTTGGTTAGGTTTATAATAAAAAAGGGTTATACTTTTCATACCCTAGACTCTTACAACAAACTATTCTAGGGTTTATCACAAAACCTAGATCCCATCATCAAAACTAAACCTTATATAACAACAACTAAAACAACTTGGTATTTCAATTATAGAAAAATAATTTTACATCCAGGGTTTCATTATCATGCCCTAGAATCTTATATTAATCTCTACTAGGGTTTTATCGTAAACCCTAAATACAAACATAAAAAATTTAATGTTAGATATACAACAACTTAACCAAGTTAGGGTTTCAATCATACTGAAGCATATACCTAGGGTTTTATTCCTAGGCTCTTACTATTACAAGGGTTTTGTCATAAACCCTAATTCATCAAACCTTAAGAATCTGGGGTTTCATCACATATCCTAGATATAAAAAACAAACCCTAAAAGGCTAGGGTTTCATCATAACATAAACAAACCCTAAATGTAAAAAGGCTAGGGATTTTATAGTGAACCCTAAAGGTTAGGGTTTTATCAAAGTGAACAATAGATAGTAAGACGAGGGTTGATTTAGTTTAGAGATCAATCACCTCGACATTATGAGAATCTTTTAAGATTCTATATCAAAATCCTAGACATGAGAGAGATAGTAATATGAAGCAATCTTTAAAGACAAAACTGATCATACCTTCTCATGAAGAAGACCTGCTACAAATATTGTACTTTCATACATACCTTGAATTGCTTATTTTACAAACCTTGTAGGGATTTCTCTTGAAGGGCTTCCTCAACAACAAAACTTCTTTCATGGTTCAAGTCTTCCTTTGGAGTCTCCCTCTGAATCTAGCCATAATCCTTATTCTTTAGAATATACCAGCAAGCTTAGTCCTTCCAAGGAAAATACAAGAGAAAAGATAATATTCAAGCAACAATGATAAAGCTATATATAATAATAATAACACTTATCTTTTGTCAGAAGGTGGAAGCTCCCTTTGAAGGGCTCCCTCTCACCATGAAGTATCAACATTCTTATATCTATATGTATCTGCAACATTCACTTAACAAGTACTACCAAAATTATACAAGTACAAAAGTGTGATTACAAACTAGGGATTTCAGATCCAAATCCTAAGTCATCTTTTAAGATATCAATTCTAGGGTTTCAAATTCAAATCTATACTTACTAGGGTTTCCAATTTCTGTCTAGATTACCTACAAACCCTATAGACAAAAAACTAGGGTTTCTAAAATTAAGGTTTCACAACTGACTAGGGTTTACAAGATTTTAGATATTAACATTTATCAAACCCTAGAATCAAAATAATGATATTTCAAAATCCTAATCTAATTTGGTTTAGATTTTATATGAATAAATCAATTATACTTACCTCGAGGACTACTTACCTTAGTCTGCTACAACATTTCTTCAAAATGTCATGGTCTTTTTCTTCCAAAGATTCCAAGTTTATGAACTACTTCAAGGACTTATGAAAACATGGTTCCTTCATTGCTTTGACCTTTTAAATCATGCTTCGTTGAATATGGATACAACCTTTCTGTTTCAAATCCACTATACTTTTCATTTGTAGATTGCTTGTTTAATCATGACATTACTCAAGGTTTTTGGATCCTTATGACATAAATTCATGACAAAGATTAGGATTCTTTCATTACTATTATAACTTGTATATTGTAGCATATTTTTATCTTTATACTGCTAGTTATGCTGAGAATTGGATTAGATCTCCTGAATTTGTTGTAACTCCTTTCAAGCTCAACCTCTTTCCTTTCTCTGTAGTTTCAACCTTTGTATAGGTTATTGTTATCGATATCCCTTCTCATGTTGACCATGTAGGACATCTGGTAGTATAGTATTTCTTCAAAAGGACTTGACATAATTCGTGTGTTGATACAAAAATTGTTGTAGAGTTATGAGTAAAACAAATATTTCAAGGTTGGTTTGTCAAGATCTCTCTCTCTCTCTCTCTCTCTCTCTCTCTCTCTCTATATATATATATATAGATATTAAGATCTCAGACAATAACTTTCTTGCTATCACAAGACTTTGTAGTTTCAGAGATGATTTATTCAGACCCTAATCTTTTCGTACAAATCTTCGCTTTTATTTTCAAGGTACTCAACCTTACTTATTGAACTTCAATGAGATACTTCCTAGTTTCTTCAACTGATTTTTACAAGTCAAAAGATGAGACTCTTCTTCTCCTTATGATCTCGTTTGAATCCCTTCTTACTGTGATGAGAAAAATTGATCTTCAAGGCTGCCTTTTTCTTCTTCTTCACCTTAGCTCTGATACCATGTTGGAAAATAATAAAGGAATAAATATTTTCTTATCTTGATAATTTCTTGTGATATTTAGTTTACTTCTTTTAGTTTTTCTTCAATTTCTTTATGTCTTCTTTTATCTTCTTATAATCAAGCATGTAACAACCCTGGTAAAAAATCCATGTAAAAGTTCATAAAGGAAAAATATTAAGCAAGGTCATTGGACATGTATTCCAAGCTGAATGTTGGGCAAAAACATAATGATGGGGATCACTTGTGATTAATTAATGGCTAAGGAAATTGGCAAAGACATTGGCACATGATTTGGAAAGACATGAGGCATTTATTGGCACTTTATTTATGAAAATAATAGAAATTAGGAGAAAAGGAAGGTGAAAGGTCACAAGTTGCATATGAGGAGGAAAGTGAAGAAAAATAATGGAAAATGAAGAAAATAGAGGCCTAAATGATTAAAAGGCTTATGAGGATCAACTTGTAACCTTTTTTCAGTTCAGTTTTGGAGCTCTCTCTCTATTCTCTCTCTCTCTCTCATAATCTTGGACACCTAGAGGTTTCTTGAAGCACTCTTGGAGGAGTGTGGCATACTTGGAGTTTTGGAGCAAGAAGGAAAAGGAAGAGAAAGAAAACGTAAGAGGACATCGAGATCAACAACTACAATGGGTTTTTCTTGCCGGTACTGAGTTACATGAATGTTTTCCTCACTATTTTTGGTATGCATGGAATATGCATGTGGTTTCTTGGTTATGATCTGTCATTGGCATGGAGCATTGCCTAGATTGACAATGGATTTGTCTAGTCTTTCCATTTCCTTGATAGCCATGGTGTTGTGGGTTTATTTCCTTTTGTTTTCTAGTTGGTTCTCATGCTCCTTTAGCGGTGGGTTGAGTTACTAGTTCCTGGAGCCTTGGTTGGACAAATGCTCTGGAGGTATGTAACAAATTAGGTTGAGTTACTAGTCCTAGAGCCTTGGTTGGAACAATTGCTCTAGAGCACTGGACAACTTGGGTAGAGACCAATATGGTGATGGTTAGTGATGTAGGACCGTGAGGTGGAATCACTCGTTGAGGGTTTAGTTCGTTTGGCCTCCGAAACCCTTGGATGGTTTTTATTGATTTGTTTTATGAGATCCCACGTTCATGCTTGGAATATGGCACGGGGGTGACTGACTGGAAGAAAGTTTTGGTTCAGTCTATTCTATGGTCGAGTGGTTCGTGGATGTCCCATACCTGGTCGACTTATGCAATCATCAATAACAGCTATCTTTCTCCTTGGTATTTTATGAATAAATAAACTTGTTTATATGTGGCTTATATGACTATTATATCCTTGACATTTCTATTGGTTATATGCTGGTTATGAATGAGTTTTATGACAATGAAAATGTATGGCTCTCATCATGTTTTGGTTAATATTTGAATGTACAATGAATATGTGACTCAATAGATGGTAATTTAGTCATTTTGATGAGGCATCAATGCTTCTCAGTGATTCTCATATTAGTATGAGACCCATATGCTCAGATACATTGTTTAAACCTGTAGAATGCATATTTGTGACATGTTTGACGAAATACCTGTCATGGATAGTAGGGGTCCAGTCAAGTCCTTATTTAAGTAATTACATTTGTATCATTATTACACTATATATTTCATTTCTGGAAGTGTCACGGAGTTCTGGGTAGTGACTTGAGCCCTGAGCCTGAAAAAGTGGCACAAAATTTAGAGTCGCAGGCACAAAACTACTTGGGAAATTCCCCAGTCGCAGGCATACCCATGTTGTGGGAGCGACTGTGTTAGAAAATCATATATTACAGAGAAATGGAACACATAAAATATATTGCATAAATAAAAACATAGAAAACACATAAAACAAGAGAGACATAGATATACGTGGTTCACCCAATTTGGCCTACGTCCACGGAGAAACAACCAATCCTTCCTTTTATATTATCCAGCAAATTGAAGAGATAAAACCTACAGCAGATCCACTGTAATTCCCTCTTCGATCTCACACAATCTCCTCTCTCTTTCTCACTCAAAATATAGATCTACCATAGACGCAATACAATTCCCTCATATATACCGAGGGGTTTCCTTCTAGGGAAAAAAAACCATAAATTAAACATAACTTCTACTGTTAGATCTCTGCCTAATGAATGACCCAAATTGACTATGAAATTTCAACATTTTACAACGCAATTTTAAATCTATTTTTAGCTTCGGGGGCGCTGTCTCCGATCCCCCGCTAGGGGGGGATCCAAATAATCGCCGTCGCCCCCCTGGACCCCCTTGGGGGCGTACATTTTACGGGTAGCGTTGCCGCCACATTATGAACTGGGGTCCAATGTGGCGATACCTATGAATAAAGAAGATAATCAGGCTCCACACCTAATAGACTGGAGGGTCCCAGTGGCACTCATGCCCATGTCATGGGAGTGATTAGGGGATTAATGGAGTGAAAAGTTAGTTTGTCTTAGGGGCTAGTCACCTGGAAGGTTTGGATGGCTCCTTGGGGTTCTGCAGTAGGTCTGGAAGGTTTGTGTTGTTGTGTTCTGTTAGTTCCACTTCCTTAACTGACACATAGGGAGTTAAATAATATCATAGTAACTCTTCATCACATGTTTACCTCAATTGACTAGTTACTTGGGTAGATGTGGGAGGAGGGTGTTATAGAGTGTTATCAGAGCATGGTTCACCCCTCGGATTGGACGGTTGGTGTGTTGGTCATTCATTCATGTCGGTTTCATATGTGTTCCTTATGCTTGTGGTCCATGTGCTTGTTGCATATGCATGGTGCTGGTCATGGTTGTGGTTATTTCGCCATGTGAAGGTTGATGGTGTTGTTGTGGTATATGTCGTCATGAGTGTATGATTGGTTATGCATTGTTTATGCATGTCAAGTGCTTACATGTTGTCAAGTGTACATTGGTATCGTTGTTGTTGTCATGCATTAGGTCATGGCATGTGATTGATGTGGTCGTGCATTGATGACTAGAATATTGTTGGAATGATGCTTATATGTTTTTTTTATCTATAGGCTACATATTTACATGATGTTATGATTATGTTTATGCATGTATTATGCTGATTGGTTGATATTGTAGATGAGATATCCTCCACGAATTATGCTAAGTTATGTTGGTTTGTTTGTGATTTGATTTAGCTGAAATAAGATGCCTTGCAGGAAAGAGATCAAGATGACTAGCAGAATGGTAAACTATAGTTCACGAGATTCTCCTTATGAATCAAATGAGAAATGTGGTGTTGGGAATTCTTCTAACTTAGCAGGCATATTGAGAAGCTTGAAGGCTGAAATAATGAGTTGAAAATCAGATAATGACAGAATCATACAGGCATAAGAGAAACAAGAAGAGGCGAATGCAGTAATCCTTTAGAGTTTGTCATCATTGTAGCGATAAGGGCCACTTTGGATCTGTCATGGACAGGAGGAAAAAACTAATGGGGCATATGGCAATAGGTCTCTTGGTGGGTACAGGTCGATAAAGATGAAAAAATCAGAGATGGCAGGTTCTTGGACACTCCAGATAGGAGAGGTGATAGACACATGTACTATTCTTGTTTTGGTTTTGACAGGTACTATGATCGTCATCATTATCATCCTTATAGGAGTGGCAAGGATATATTTCGGATGAGTTTAAGAAATCAAAGGCACCTACATTTGATGGAGAGATGAAGAAGTCACGAGATGCAAAAACATGGTTTCTTGGAATGAATAGGTTCTTCAGATTGCATGATTAATCATAGAACATGAAGGCCAAAATAACTACATTTAGTCTTAAAGGTAAAGTAGATATCTGGTGGGAAAATGTAAAGAACGTCAGAGATATTTATGAGGAGGTTTTTACTTGGAGTGAGTTCAAGAGGTTATTCCGGAAGAAGTATCTATCAAAGAGATACTATGATGACAGGGAAAAATAATTTTATGAGTTGAAGATGGGATCCACGACCGATGAGGAGTACACTAGCAGATTCTTGCACCGATTGAGGTATGTGCCTTACCTCAAAGAGGAGATTCATTAGTGGGTTTCCAATAACATTCAAAGATAGGATTGAGTTCGATGAGCCGTCAAAAAGCTAAATCATTGTTATGAGCAATCAAAATGCAAATTTGAGACTAAGCAAGAATGGAAGGGTGCTATAGCACCATTTACCACTCATGGTAGATCTGATGCTCTGGTTATGGCCTAGGGAAACCCTTCCTTCTAGACTTGGTCTAAAATCTAAAAAACAATGTTTTATTTCCTATACGCTACTTTTCCCCATGATAAAAGTGTGTACATGCGGGTCAACATATACCCAACCCGTGTACGTGTTAAAACACTTAAAATAATAAATTTCCTTAATTTCGAGCGGAGTTCACGGGTTTCACCTGTTACTCACCTCCTAGAGCCCATGGCCCAACTATTTCCCAACTAATTTGGAGAGGTATAAATAAACCTCCTTGGGAAGGTCTTAAAGGAGAAGAAATGAGATATTGATATTATAGTTGATTTGTCCCTGATAAAGTCTAATGAAATTCCTGTGCCTCCTGCACTCCCCAAATCTTTAGGAAACCCTTGTTTCCTCTTTTGAGATATCCTTCATCCTTATTGAGATATCCTTGTGTATGATGATGGAGGAAGATTGTTGAGGCCAGGAAAGGACGGATCAGGAGGACGGTTTCGCTTGGAGCTGGAGGAAGACTCAAGTTGTAGTTTCCACCTTTCTTGTAGCTTACATCAATAAAGAAATGCTGTTATGTTCTTGATATATAAACGTGTTTACGCATTGATCTATATTGTGACTTGTTTATGAATCTTATATCGATGCGTAATTGTTCATTCATTTATATAATATAACGTATATATTATGAATATGCTTTACGTTTCTACTTCTGTATATGATTTGTTTGAATAATTTATAGGTTTCAAAGGCATCAGGAGAAGCAGAGGGTTTGCACCTTGCGGGATCTACCCAAACGTAAGACCTCCGGGTAAGGACACTTCTTCCCAGTTCAGTAGAATAAGCATTTATATTGTTTGTTTGAGCATTTCTTGCTACTATTTGCCCTCCGATCTGTTGGGGTTTTCAACCTAAGACCCTAGGGTGTTCTCACCCACAACAGAATTGGCGACTCTGCTGGGGATAACATTCTTGTTATTCATGGTTTGGGTTGTTTTTTTTTTTTCGATAAGGGTTTGTTTTCTTGATTGCTTTCTTTTACAGTGTTATTTGACTCATTAGCTTCCTAGGCATCAAGTATGATCTTCTGGATCAGGCCTTGATTTTTGGTTTTTCTTAATTGATCCTTGTGTACGATTTTTTCTTGGGTCACAGTCGCGTATACATGCAAGTTTCTTCAAATAGACTCGCATATACGCGAGTTTCTTGTGTTAGAAATGGGTGTGAACGCCTCTATGTCTTTACACAATCACATATACAACTTTTTGAATTGTTTTTTTAAATCTTTTCACCCAATTAGGTCTACTGCCTGTTGATTTTTGCTGTTTTATGGTCATCCACTATCTGAAGAACTTAGTTCTCCTGCAAGTTTTCTTTTTCAAATCTCCTTCTCACTGAAAAGCCTAGTTGGCATAGGATTGCTTGTTAAGCAAGTTTTTGGTTTGTGTCTTGGGTTCAAGGCTTCTGTCTAGAGTTCTTGGATGTTCTGGTTTCCAATACAAGAAATTGCTTTCGATTTCGTTTGCAGCCTAGATTTCAAGTTTCCTTGTTTTGCTTTTCCTTTTGATTGGCCTTGTTTCTTTTTGTGTTTTTTTGAGTATCTTTTTGGCAATTTTGAAATTTTTTCTTTCTTGACATTTTGTCGGTTTGCTGAAATATTTTACTACTGTTTAGATCAGTTTGTGCGAGTTTGTAGTCTTTCTTGTTTCAAGTTTCATTTGTTAATGAGTTTTATAACTTGCAAGATATAAGGACTCCTTGTGCTTCTTTCTTGATCTTTCGAATTTAGTAGTTCTTTTTGTGACCTCAAAAGTTGCTTTAATTTCCTTAAAAGAAAAAAACACAAAAAAAAAAAACATTTCTTTTGCTTTTCTTTTTCCAAGCTTTTGGCTTTTTGGTTTCTTTTGTTTTGTTGTTGTTGAGAAATTGTGATCTTTTTCGATTTGCTTTGCTTGCTTTGGAGGGAAATTTGTTGTTAAAATTTTTTCCCTCTTCATTATCAAGTTGGCTTATTGACTTTATAAAGAAGCACATTTGCTTATAGTATGAGTGTTTTTTAGGATCTTGCATCGTCATTTAAATTTTCATTAGGTTAGTTTGCATCTTAAGCATTCTTAGTCTTTTTAGATTTTGAGTGTGTGTGGAGTGTTTCAAAAAAGAAAAGAAAAATATTTTTCTTATATAAGTTTTTCATAGAACCCAAGTAGAAATCACTCTTCATCGAAAGAAAATAACTGCATGCATATAGTTAGGTTTCTATTGGTTTCTTTTGCGTCATAAACATCATCAGTTTCACTCTCATAATACCCTTGACTTAAAGAACAACTCTATAAAATCAAGCGATTTAATAAAATGAACTAGAACTTTTTATTTTTGTCATTAACAAACACCAACAAGTTTATGATGTAGGAGCATTCAGCGCAGAAAGATCATTGTATTTTAGTAGACATAGGGGGTCTTGTGTTTTAAGGAAGTTGGTTTCCTACGTGTTAAATTAATGTAATTATTTAGGCTTTTAAGTGATTTTAATGAGAATAGGAATTAATTAAGTATTGTGAGGCATATTTGTAAATGTCCTCGAATGTTGGAGAACATGAGAGATTTAGGATAATTGAAAGATTTGGGAAATAGTTTTAAATCTTAGATTAGGATTTAGTTTCATGATTTGAGGAACTAAGGAGGAGCCTTAGGGATAAAGAAGAGATTTTAGGATTTTTGTTGAGAAAGTTATGGATTTAAACCAGGAATTGGTTATAGAATCCTTTTGTATAAATGTAAGCCTAAAAGGCATAGAAAGAGGTTAGCTAGTTAGGGGTTAGCTAACTAAAGAATTAGTTGAGAGTTAGATAGGTTTGATTGTATGCCTATGGGTAGGTAGGAAAATAGAGGCCACTGATATTGAAAATCAAGCCACAGAGAGAGGGACTCTTATGTAAATATTTATTTATCAATACAGTGAATTCGATTCTTGAATTGTGTGGTGTGTATTGATTAATGGAGTTATGAATTGTGCATGAATTAGTGTAATTCTGCATAGTATATGTATGCAGATGAAGTTTGAGCAGAAAACATAGAAGAGGTGGAGTATGAAGGATTGTGGTTTGATCATTGAATCCAGTTGAAGGATTAATGTGAAGTTCAAGAGTGACAGTGTTTAAGAGTACACAGAGTAAGTCCAAGAGGGAGTTGTGTTGCAGAAAAATCAAAGACTAGAAACCCTGGAGGAACCCGAAACCACATAAGAACCTTGAGAAACCACGAAAAATAGAAAAAGTAAAGGCATGAAGGAATGAAGTAAATGTGCACAGGATCCATTGGATTAGTTAGATCAATGGACGAGATTGTTTGCAACAAGCGGCTAGGATTAAGTCGCGTAGAATGGAGTCAAGAAGATGAGCGGCGGAATTTAAGCCACGTGTTGGCAGAAGGACGGAGCAGTTTTTGTAGGCAGAAGTGGTTTTCGTGCAGCTTCAAAATCATAAGTGGTAATTGAAAAATAGACATGATGAAGTTATGAACAACAACTTAATCCAGTTGAAGTCCGGAGGTGATCGAACCGTCTGTTGAAAGGATGATCAGATGTATATTGCGTGCAAACAAGCACGAGGTTTAATTTGGAAATTGAACCCGATGAGAGTTTATATAGCGGGGTTAAATCTTTGTTGAGTTCTGGTGATCAGGACCGTCCACGGGTTGACGGATCAGACGGTAATCGCGCGAAAAAGTGCGCACAGGTTAATAATCTGAGTGGACCCGATGTGTTTATCAATGCAAATTAAATTTGGTTGAGTTCCAGAGGATGAATGGAGATCACGTGATAGTCGTTGATCTAGTGGAGAGAAATCAACGGTGGAGGTTGAACGCGATAAGGTGAGCATCGGTAAATGTGCAAAGGTCGTGGAAAGGTGGAAAGGTAAGGTTAAGTGGTTTATGGTATATTTCTATTATAGGAGAGTTATAATAGAAATAAAGCGGGATTAAAGAGTTATTAAAGTTTAGACTTTGGGTTAATCACATGAAACGTTTCCACATGAAGTTTAATTAAGAAGCCTAAAGCCTTAATTTGTGAAGGTAAGACTAGGCAGGGAAATTAAAATTCCTGGGACATAATAGATTATGCATTTTATATGCATACTGTGGGTAAAGTCAGCTTAGGCTGTGTCATTTGGTATCAGAGCAGAATAAGGAAATTATATGTTATGTTTTAAAGATGTGTATGCAGACAAGAGGAGATCAAGTTATTTGAATTTGATAAATAGAAGGCATGACATAAGATGAGAGTAAGTGATACTCTTAAGAAGAGATTGCAGAAGCCTAAAGAAAACATAGTGATGTTTGTTTTCTTGAGGAAAATGGAGATTCACTCGAATGTGAAGAGTGGATAGAGATTGCCTGTGAAATCATACAGGTATTGTTTTACTTGACTTTGGTTTGAGTTTTGCATGTTAAAGACATAGTAAAGATTGATAGAAGAAGACAGACAAAGAAAGCTGTATATGTTCTAAAAGAACAAAGTGAATGAAAGAATGGAAAAACAAGTAGCAGTGAACCTAAAGAATCTGACCGAAGGTTGGACAGAGGGGACAAAAGTGTTCTCAGAAGGAAACTAAACAACAATATTTTGAAAGCTTGGAATGATCTTTGGTTTAAATATCATTGATATGCAGGTAACAACAATTAGTGAAACATCTCAGTAAGAAGATCACAGCCTGAAGAGCAGTGATGAAGGAAGCCAGTAAAGGTTTCTGAGAGAGAGTGGCAGAACCTAGTATTTCATTTGTGTTTGAAATACAAGAGGACAATTGTGTTCTCAAAAGTGCAGATGAGTTGAAGTCTAGAGCATGGAGTGCTCATATGGTTCCAGAGGAGAGAACAAGAGAGATGCCAAAAGACTGAGCTTAGAGGAGAGAAGCTTAGTGAGGTATCATGCAGTAGGGAGGACTTGCTGTTGCAGAGACTTGTGCAACTCATAGTGAGTGAGTGAGGAACTCATAGAGATGGAGAAGAAGATGACTACTGATAGTCATAGTAGAGGTTTTGAGGAAAACCATAGCAGAAGAAAAGTGAAGAAGGAGGATGCCAAGGAAAATGGCAAGAGAATGAGTCAAGAGGAAATTGACAAGGAGATTGCTGAGTTAAAAGAACAACTCAATGTATTGAGGATGATACTAGAGGAAAACCAAAGACTAGGTTGGGTCTTGAAGAAAAATCTAGTGAAGTGGTCTAAGTTACAGAGAAGGCTACAACAGAGGCAGGTGAAATGGCTGATGAAAAAACTCAGAGAAGCAGAGTTGGAAATGGAAGTTTCCATTTGTGAACCAGAACATGGTGAGGTTCTGGGTGAAGATGAATATGGGAGATCTGTGAAAGATCTGGAGGATTCAAGACAAAAAGAAGTTTACTTTGCCGAGGAAGGAATTATTGATGATTTTCTGAACTGTTGGGAAAATTCAGATCAGCAGGAGGATGTAAAACCTTGTATACTTGAATCTAATAATTTTGATATGATTATAGGTTTTGCATAGGATGAGCAATCTTTTGAAGCCGTCAAAAGTATCGAAGAGTATCTTTCAGAAGATAAAAATTCTGAAGTAAAGAATGATGGAGAATGTCTCTTGAATGAGAAAAGCAGTGAATTATTGCAACAGAAAGAATTTAGTAATACACTGATATTTGAAGCTGTTACAACACAAGAAAAATTTCTTGTGAAAAGAGGATATGAAATTCAGTGTGAAGAGCTGATATGCGAGGCAACAGTTGAGACTGTTGAACCTTGTAATTTTCAAACTGATAATTTGTGTATAAACGTAGGAATCATAAGTAGTGATGAAGCACTTATGAAGTGTAACAGATAAATTAAATTGCCTGAGTATTTGCTGGGAAATTCAGAGTATGACAGTATGGTTGCAGAGGAAGGAGTTCACTACAGTGGACAAGAGTAGAAAGACATCATTGAAGCAGGTGGTGTGGAGGAGAGACTAACTGATAGTCTTGAGAATACTTTAGAGAATTCTTTAGAGAAGTTGAGTCAACATACTGATGTGCTGATAGAGGAGGAGGAGTCAGAGCAGCATACTGATGTGTTTCCAAAAGAAGAAGAGGCACAAAAGCCTTATGATTTTTATTTTAACAATTGTTTTGTGAGTGCAGGTTTAGTTGCAAATGCTGGAGGAAATTTGGCACAGATGAGCAACCAAGTAAAAATGATGGAAGAAAAGGATTCTGTGGAAGTATTTAATCCATGGAACAAAGATGTTCAATTGCTGGAAAGAATACTGGAAAGTCAGGATTTGATGCAGAAATTAGATGTTGTAGAGGGAGATATCTTCAAGGATATTCAATAATTTTGGGTGGAAGCAATATCCACAATGGTACCTGGAGCAATCTCAAGAGTAATAGTAGAAGCTGAAGTAGAAAAAGCTAAAGAAAGTAATCAGCAGATTAAATATGAATGGACAATGTGCAATGAGATGCAGAATGTGAAGGTGCCGAAGTTAGTGAACAATAATGACAAACTGAGACAAAGAGAAAGAGGCAACAATAAGTGGCAGAGTATGGACCAGCCCAAGGATATGCTGGAGATGGAGATTGAAGAATTATGGCAATTAATGATGAAGCAGTCTAGAATGAGAAGATTGACAGCAGCAGGAAGTGTGATCAATCAGAACTTGAAACTGATTGACAAGGAGAGGAAGATGAAATAGAAGATAGCTGACATACGACAACAACAAAGGTGCAGAGCTTTAAGACAACTACAAACTAAAGTTTGGGACCCTGGAGGTTTCCTATCAACATATGAAGGCACATGATCAGGAGATCATGAATGTTTTCTACCTTGGGAGTTTGATGCAGGAGCATTCAGCTCAGAAAGATCATTGTATTTTAGTAGACATAGGGGGTCTTGTGTTTTAAGGAAGTTGGTTTCCTAAGTGTTAAATTAATGTAATTATTTAGGCTTTTGAGTGATTTTAATGAGAATAGGAATTAATTAAGTATTGTGAGGCATATTTGTAAATGTTCTCGAATGTTGGAGAACATGAGAGATTTATGATAGTTGAAAGATTTGGGAATCAATTGTAAATCTTAGATTAGGAGTTGGTTTCATGATTTGAGGAACTAAGGAGGAGCCTTAGGGATAAAGAAGAGATTTTAGGATTTTTGTTGAGAAAGTTATGGATCTAAACCAGGAATTGGTTATAGAATCCTTTTGTATAAATGTAAGCCTAAAAGGCATAGAAAGAGGTTAGCTAGTTAGGGGTTAGCTAACTAAAGAATTAGTTGAGAGTTAGATAGGTTTGATTGTAAGCCTACGGGCAGGTAGGAAAATAGAGGCCACTGATATTGAAAATTAGGCCACAGAGAGAGAGATTCTTATGTAAATATTTATTTATCAATACAGAGAATTCGATTCCTGATTTGTGTGGTGTGTATTGATTAATGAAGTTATGAATTGTGTATGATTAGTGTAATTATGCATAGTATATGTATGCAGGTGAAGTTCAAGCAGAACACAAAGAAGAGGTGGAGTATGAAGGATCATGGTTTGATCGTTGAATTCGGTTGAAGGATCAATGTGAAGTTCATGAGTGACAGTGTTTAAGAGTACGTAGAGTAAGTCCAAGAGGGAGTTGTGTTGTAAAACAATCAAAGACCAGAAACCCTAGGGGAAACCGTAACCACAAAAGAACCTTGAGAAACCACATAAAAGAGAAGAAGTAAAGGCACGAAGGAATGAAGTAAATGTGCATAGGAGCCGTTGGATCAATTAGATCAATAGAGGAGATTGTTTGTGATAAGAGGCCAGGATTAAGCCACGTAGAATGGAGTCAAGAAGATGAGCGACGAAGTTTAAGCCACGTGTTGGCAGAAGGATGGAGTAGTTTTCGTAGGCGGAAGTGGTTTTTGAGCGGCTTCAAAACCATATGTGGTAATTGAAAAATGGACCCGATGAAGTTATGAATGATAACTTAATCTAGTTGAAGTCCAGAGGTGATCGGACCATCCGTTGAAAGGGTGATTAGACGTATATCGTGTGTAAACAAACACGGGGTTTAATTTGGAAATCGGACTCGATGAGAGTTTATATAGCGGGGTTAAATCTTCGTTGAGTTTCGGTGATCAGGACTGTCCATGGGTTGACAGATCGGACGGTAATCGCATGAAAAAGTGCGTGCAGGTTAATAATCTGAGCAGACCCGATGTGTTTATCAATGCAAATTAAATTTGGTTGAGCTCTGGAGGATGAATGGAGATCGCACGATAGCCGTTGATCTGGTGGAGAGAAATCAACAGTGGAGGTTGAACACGATAAGGTGAGCATCGGTAAATGTGCAAAGGTCGTGGAAAGGTGGAAAGGTAAGGTTAAGTGGTTTATGGTATATTTCTGTTATAGGAGAGTTATAATAGAAATAAAGCGTGATTAAAGAGTTATTAAATTTTAGACTTTGGGTTAATCACATGAAACGTTTCCGCATGAAGTATAATTAAGAAGCCTAAAGCCTTAATTTGTGAAGGTAAGACTAGGCAGGGAAATTAAAATTCTTGGGACATAATAGATTATGCATTTTATATGCATACTGTAGGTAAATTCAGCTTAGGCTGCGTTAGTTTAGGTTCATTAGGTTCATCAGTTTGTGGAAATACTCGAAAGTAGTTTGATTGACTACATCCTTAGGGATTTTTAGAGAGTGCCCTTTGCTCCTAATTGGCTTAGCTTTACAACTTTTTTGAGTCTTTAATTAGATTTCTTAAAAATAATTCAAAGTGGCTGATCCACTGGTTCGTCAGTCTAGGAGACTTCGTGGCTTTCACCTACGAGTCCTGAGACTTCTCCTTGAAGGCATAGGAGCAATTCTGCCAGTGATTTTCAATCAGTGGGAGTAGATGCATCGAAACTTGATCCTCTGGTTGGAGTTATTGATTCATGAGATAGACCTGGTACAAGTAGAGATTGGAGGGGAGCACTCCAGTTCTTTCTAGAGTCCTCTTCCAGTCGGAAGACGTTACTAAGGTCAAAGAAATTCAAGAGCCTCTTTTCGATCCTAATTCTCCTCTTCCTCCCAATCACCTAGACATTTTATTATATGTTAGGACTTCGACCAACAAGCCTTCAAGCCCAGGTTTCTTTCAATATTTTCCTTCGATGACCACTACTGGAAGCATGGCATCCACCATGAGTGCTACTAGTATCCAAACTCCTGTATCCGTACAAGGAGGAGTAACGATTTCCATACCTTCTGTTACTCCTAGCACTGCTATATTTTGCTCTACTTCCATCCCATCTTTGAGTGGAAGTACTCAATCTTTTGCCTCTGGCTTTGGCTTTTTCCCTTTTGGAATGTCGACCAGTGTAATTCCTTCAGTTCCATTAGGTATTCCATCAGTTGCCTCCACATCCATGACTTCCATGGCAAGTGGGTCAGCTTCTTTTCAGGGTTTCCCTTTTGGGAGTGGTCATATACCACATTCCAACCCATATTTGGGATCAATACCTTTTTCCTCTATGGGTCAAAGTTATAATCCGTTTCAAGGTTGGACAAACCCTGCGGTAAGTGGGTTAGGAGCCGAGAATCAATCTTATTTTGGCTAACAGGGGAATATGCTATATTCTTCTGTCAGTTCATTCCAAAACGTTTCTCCCTATGCTAATGCATGGAACCCTTACCAAGGGCTCTCTACTCCTTTTAACACCTCCCTGGGGGGCAATTTACTAACTATGGAAAATTTTCGGCAAGATTTGGTCAAACTCTAGCCTTTTATAGACCACAAGGAGCTACTTATGGTTCAATTGAGTCTACGATTTACTTTAGGCAACTCGGTGCCTTCACAAATCCAGGGCATTCTTTTCAGAATGTTGGGAATTCCGCCCACACCGGGTGGAATCCTCAGGGTCCTCCACGACTACCTTTCCTAGCAACGTTAAACTTGCCAAATATTTCTAAGCTGAATAATGATTAGATTAGGTATAACCAAGTTTGGCCTCCGGTCCCAACCAAACTTCCCTCACATATACCTAAATTTGAAGGGAAGACTGGTGAAGATCCAGGTGACCACATAACCACTTTCCACTTATGGTGTTTGTCAAACTTCCTGATAGATGATTCAATCAGGTTGAGATTATTCCAGGGTACCCTAACTAGAAACATGGCCAAGTGGTACATTGAACTTCCAGGGGACACCTTCGCTTCTTTCAGTGATTTGGCTACTATCTTTTTAAACCATTTTCAGTTTCTTGTCTGCTATGATGCTAGAATTGAGATTTTGGGTAATTTTCACCAGGATCAGGCAACCCACATTTCAGATCATATCCACGAATGGAGGAGAAGGAAGAGGCTCATCAAAGCTGATATTCCACAATAATTCCTTCTTGAATGGTTTCTTAAATCTTTACAACCCAAGATCTCTAAGGACGTGTCACTCTCCGGTGTGTTCACTGAAAAACAGGTTATTTTTCGGGCCCAACAATTAGAACTTATATACTCTCAATCTGGGGTTCTTCAAAAAATTCTACTAGACACTCCTAGGTCTAAGGTTGATGTAGCCAATCTGAAGCTAGGTCCCCAAGCTGATAGGCTAGTCGGATTGATCGATGCTAACACGAATAACCCGCTGAATCAATTACAACAATTGTCTTTACAAACTGCTTCTTCTATGAAGGCATCACCATCTGTAACTTCACCTTCTCAACCTACGTCTATAAATGCTGTCCAAACTTCTAACCCTAAAGGAAACCAAAAATCCGATGGGAGGAAGAAAGGACGAGGTAGGAAAAAGAACCAGGATGGGAAGGGAAATGCAAACAAACCCGACAATAATGCCGGTGGGGGTAGAAAGGAGTCTAAGAAAAAAGTAAAATTTCCATGCAAGTTATGCAATGGAGACCATTTGACTCATCTCTGCCCTAAGATCTAAGATCTAAGATTCTCAGCACTTATTAGTTCATCAAAGGTCCTCTAGCTCCCAGGCTGTCCTCACCAACCCTTTTCCCCAAGGGCAGCAGTTACTTGCTGGCGCGAACTCTAGTACTAGTACCCCCACGGGGGGGAAACCAGGAAGGGGATAATACATCAAATGTCTACATGATGAGTTCACATATCGATGTCGCTACGTGATCGTGTGATTATGGTGAATCAGAGTCATCTAAGGCTAAGTCTGCTTCCAATATGTCTGAACCACTCCATATTGAGAGGCCCTTTGTTGAGTCTATACCTTGGATGCCGAAAGGCTCCGAAAAACGCTCGACCATTAACCCTAATGCTAGGGCAGCCCAGAACTACTCGATTGTAGAAGATCTGGCTCAAAGTCCTTGTGCTATGTCGGTGTTAGAGGTACTCCAGTCGTGCCCCATGCAAAGGAGTGCATTACTCACTGCAATCAGAGTAGTTGATCCAAAAAATTCTCTTGTGATTACATTTGATATGTCAAACATCAAAAAGAGACTCCCACATCATATGGATTTCCAGATAAAGTCTACATATTGAAAGACCAATATCTTTCGAACTATTATCGATGAGGGAGCTTCCACATGTGTAATGTCCATGTCATGTTGGAAGGCCATTGGATCACCCCAAGTTGTTCCTTCACCAACTTTGTTGACAACATTTGATGGTCATTCTCATAGGCCGCACGGGATTATTCTAGCCTTTCCCATCTATGTTGGGGGAAAGGTGGTAAATATTGAAGTAGAAATAGTTGATGCGAATTTGGATTACAACCTCCTTTTAGGCAAGAATTGGATTTATGAGATGGATGCCATTGTATCATCATTATTTCACATCCTTTGCTTTCCTCATGAAGGGAGAATTGTAAATATTGATCAGATGGATTATTCTCCGAGTGACTCCCATGCATCTTCTGAGTCTACTATTCCATTAGTGGACAATCCCAAATATCCTATAGAGAATTTATGAGTTGGAATGTACTCTTCCTTAATGGGTACTTTTGATATTCCTTCTCCTATAGCTAGAATTAATGCTATTTCATCCTCCAAGGGACCTTCTCGAAGAGAGTTCTTTAGAACTCATTATTTTTCGGCCCTTGGACTTTACCCTCATCTACCACCACATTAGATGGAGGGCAGGTAGTTGGAATGGCATGTCCTATGTTCGCAACAGAAATTTCTTATCATTCGATTGTTAACTTTGCAGACTCCAATTCTACTCCTTTCTCACCAGAGGAGCTAGATGGAGATGTGGCTCCGTCCTGGACCCTCGATTCAACTTTGGCTCAGGATTGCTTAGATACTGTCTTTCCATTTGAAGAAGCAATTCTAGAATCAATGATGGGTGTTGATAGACCATGGGATGATTTGCATCATCGTTCGTATTTCCTCCTTCATTTGCGGGAATTTGAGTCAAGTTTTTCCAGCCCTTCTACTAGTGATGTTCATGTATTTTTAAACCCTTTGGTCCTAACACAGTGTTTTTCCGTAGGTAACATGTATGCTATCTCACAAATTGTACCGGTGAACATCTCTAGGAATCCTAACATTATTGAAAATGTCTCCATTGGAGCTAACTATTCCCGTAAAGATATTCAAACTTATACCAATCTCTTCAGAGATTTTCGTGATGTGTTCACTTGGTCTTATGAGGAAATGCCTAGAATAGATCCATCTACAGTTCAGCATGAGATCAAGATGTATGAAAATGCTAAACCTATTCGTTAAAAATTTTGACTGGTCAATCCTAGAAAAGCAGTAGCTATCAAAGTTGAAGCTGAGAAGCTGCTTAAGCGGGTTTCATATACCTCGTTCCTTTAACTGAGTGGGTCTCTAGTTCAGTCCCTGTAGACAAAAAGCAAGGAAAAATTCGAGTATGCACTGACTTTAGGGACCTAAATAAGGCTTGTCCTAAGGATAATTACCCCACGCCATTTATTGATCAAATTATTGATGAATGTGTAGGTAATGAGATTTTTTCATTTATGGACGGATTCTCTGGTTATAATCAAATTACTATCCGTCCAGAAGATCAACACAAGACAACTTTTATTTGTCCATGGGGTACGTTTGCATACAAAAAGATGTCTTTTGGCCTCAAAAATGTTGGAGCTACTTTTCAGCAGGCCATGTCATACACTTTTCACGACATCAAGCACATTAACGAAGCATATCTGGATGATTTAGATGCTCGTTCTCAAAAGAGAATTGATCATCCTAAACATCTTTGGTTGATTTTTGAGCGGTGTCGTTTTTATAAAATCCGGTTGAATCTGAATAAGTTCGTTTTTGCGGTCACATCCAGTCGGTTGTTAGGATTCATCATGTCAACAGAGGGGATTTGTGTAGATCCCTTCAAGGTTGAGGCAATACTTTAGTTTCCTTCCCCGTCTTGCATACATCAACTTCAAAGTCTCCAAGGAAAAGCAAATTTCTTGAGGAGATTTATAGCCAATTATGCCGAGATCATAAAAGGATTTATGTGATTGCTTAAGAAAGGGGTCCCATTTTTATGGGATGATTTTGCGCAACGATATTTTGATGCTTTGAAAAAATCATTAACCTCTTCTCCATTGTTGAGTCCATCTAATTATAACAGAGATCTCCTCTTGTATCTTGCTGCAGCAGAATCAACCATTCATATGGTTCTGGTTCAGGAAGCTGATGCCTTATGTGAGCATGTAATTTACTATCTAAGCTAAGGTTTGGTAGGTCATGAATTGCGCTATTCTCCAATCGAGAAATTAGCTTTGGTAGCTGTCCATATTTTCCAGCGACTTCGACATTATATTCTGCTTCGAAAAACGTAGTTCTTAGCAGCCGTCAATCCATTTCAGTTTGTTCTCAGGCGAGTGATTAGGGGAAAATATAATAGATGGATTGTCATCTTGCAAGAATTCAACCTCGAATTCATGTCGGCTAAATCTAAGAAATCTTTAGTATTTGTAGAGTTGGTATCAGAGCTGCCTTGTGAGGAAGAAATTATTCATGAGGAAAATTTTCCTGATGAACATCTATTGCCTAACCTTGGAAGAGGTTGAGTCAGTACTTATTGATTGCCACAGTGGAGCTTGTGGCGGTCATCTATCTGGGCTTGCTACAACCCAAATTTTTTTGCGAGCAAGCTACTTTTGGCCTTCGATCTTCAAAGATTGTATTGAGGTGGTCAAAAGATGCCATCCTTGTTAGGTCTATACTCGGAAAATGTGCGCACATCTAGCTCCACTTTTCTCTGTTATCACCGTTGGTCCTTTCACGAAGGGGGGAATTGATTTTACTACTTGTAATCCACCTTCGAAAGGAAATCATAAGTATATCATTGTGGCCGTAGACTACTTTACTAAGTGGGTTAAGGCCATGCCTACTTTTAAGAATGATAGTGAAACAACAATCTTGTTTCTCTTCAATCAAGTTATTTCTCGGTTCAGTATTCCTAAAGAGATTGTCACTGATCATGCCAGTCATTTCAAAAATCAACTAATGTTTGAATTGGCTCTCAAGTTGGGTTTCTGGCAGGAGCATTCATCTTCGTATTATCCTCAAGCCAATGGGTAGGTTGAAGCCGTGACAATTCCCTTAAAATCATCCTGCAAAGGATGATTGACAAAGCTAGATCCAATTGGCATATCATGTTGTATCCGACACTTTGGGCATACCGAACATCAGTTAAGACTACCACTGGTTTTACTCCCTTTCAACTGGTTTATGGGTTGGAATCTATTTTTCCTGTTGAATGTGAAATTCCTTCCCTTAAACTAGCTGTTGAACTTCTTCCTGAGACTTCTAGTCTTGAAGAGCGCCTCGTTCATTTGGAGCATCTTGATGAGTAGCATCGAGATGCTACCACAATAAACGAAGCCCATAAAAAGAGGGTAAAAACTCAATACGATAAAGTTGTCCGTCCTAGAAATTTTTCTGAAGGCGACCTTGTCTTGGTCTATGATCAAGACAAAGATGCCTTAGGGGCAGGCAAGTTTAAGTCTATGTGGTATGGTCCCTTTATTGTCAAGCGAGTTTTAAAAAAGGGAGCTTATGAATTGATTGACTTTGAAGGAAACAAGTTTGCAGAGCCCAGAAATGGGCTCTACCTTAAGAATTACTTTGCTTAGGCTTCGATAGAGCATTTACTTGTTTGTGTATATTGTATATTTGTACATATCTATCTATTGGTTTTAATTATGTCGATATTTTTTGATCTGCTTTGGTAGGTATTGATGGACGATTTGATATATCTTGGGTTCACTGATGGTTCTAGTAGACACACTCGGAACCTTGCTTCCACGGCTTGGGTGATTTATTATCCATATGGCTAGTTAATGGTTTTGAGAGGAGTATGTATCGGTCTTGCTTCGAATAATATTGTCGAATATACTG
Organism: Pinus tabuliformis; assembly: GCA_031772625.1. NCBI lineage: Eukaryota > Viridiplantae > Streptophyta > Pinopsida > Pinales > Pinaceae > Pinus > Pinus tabuliformis. The sequence goes on along the minus strand of CM062820.1, from coordinate 897,051,931 downwards.
CTATTATTAATTTGCTATCTGAAGCGATATCTCTTGATATTGATTCATTAGTGGTTTATTTAGACTCACAACTAGTGGTATCTCAACTGAATAACATCTATCGGGTACGAGATCCCTATTTGTATCGCCAATTTCTAAGAGTGCGGTTGTTGCAACGATCATTTGTTTACATTACATTTGTTCACATTCCATGATCAGAAAATTCCTTACCAAATTCTATTGCTAATCAAGTGTTGGATTGGCACATAAATCATTCATCAAATTAAAAAACATAAAAAATAATTGAAGCATCATCTGTATATATGATCATCATAAAATCGTCTATATATAGATAGAGTGTTTGTGTCCAAAATAATATACAAAAATCGGGACAAAATTCCCTACAAAATTTGGGCTTATGCCCATCATCATGTCAAAATCACAAAAAGTTCTGATTATCTATCTAACAATCCTACTCAGGATGAGCATTTAGAAAGTAAACGATGACATTGGCCACATGTTAAAATAGTTGCACCCAGTCCCATGGTACTCCTACCACCCACCGCTGCATCTCCCACGCGCCACTACATCTCCTCTGGTAAGTCCTCTATGGCCACCATGGGTTCTTGGGGAGTTAGTCTCACCAAGTTCCTCTGGACTGCATGAAGAACTCTCTCAGTCTCAGCTGCAGACCCTTCGACATCTCTTCCATGATGCCTATGTTGAGGAAATCTGTTAGGTCTCACTAGTCCCACATTGGAAATATGATCAATATATTTTGTAAGTGTCTTGTCTCATCAAAAAGATTTTTAACTCATTTATATTGAAAACCAAAAAAAATCTTAAAAATTAAAAAATTAAAAAATGGCACCCCATGCTACATATGGTGGCAATACTAGATCCAAATCTCCCTGGAAATCCATTCTGGCGTAGGGGTAGTCATCGACTGCCATGACCTGTTGATCCCACCAAAGGAAAAACTCATCATCAAAACTCATCCTAGGGACCTCACCACCCCCTAGGCATTTCATCAAGTCATCCCATCTACCCATCTGTGGATCTCTCGGGCTATTGATGGTAGATAATACCTTGGGACAAAGCCCAGGTACTTTCTCAAAAAAGAACAAGCATAAGATAGTGTTGTATCCGAAATTCTTTGTTTGACCCTTCTGAATGGAAGTGAGTTGGTTCTTCATGTTGGTCAGCAAAGGTGTACACCAATCAAAGACAGTAGTGAGGCAATCCACTACTAGGCTCATGGACACACGTGAAGCCTGATGTAGAGTAGCAGAACCATTTACCCTGGCTATGGTAAATAGTAGGATTTTCAATGATAAACTCTCTACGTGCTTGATTGGAATCTGACTTCCAACCTTTTCGGGGTGGCCAGGATAGTATATGTGGATGTAGTCTTCTACACTGAGACTACCTCTCGTCCTGCTAGTAGAATGCACTCTCTCTCCCCGTCGAGAAAGACCTGTAATGAAATAAATATCTTCTATCTCGATCCTCAGGGGCATCTGATCAATCATGAATGCATCATCTTCTGCACTCCAGTAATGAATCAACAACTCAAGCAATCGAGTATTCGCCTTCATGTTTGGCATTTTAAAGAATTTTAGCAAACCACAACCTCTCAAAGAATCTAAGGCATTTTGATCCTCCATCACTTGGTTATCAATGGCACTGTGCTCCCTTTCATGCCAGGTAATTGTCATCTTGCCAAAAAATATGTTTCAAATCATTAAATCAATGTTTAAATTTTTTTACTCGCGCACACGCGGGTTCACTTTTTACACAGTTGCGTGTAGGGCCCTCGTATACGCGGGTTACCTGTATCCAACCCGCGTGTATGCAGAGTTGAAATTTTTAACATAATTTCCTACGGTCAAAATTATGAAAAAACATCTAAAAAGCATCAAAAATGATAAAAAGCATGATTAAAGGGTTACCTGGAAGATTTGAAGCAATTTGAATGGTTGAATTTGACGAAGGAAGTTTGTTTGAGTTTTTCTCCACAACTCCTTGCTCAAAACACAAGTGACAAAATGTGAGTCCAAAAGTCCTTATATAGGTTGAAAAATGGAAATTATTTTTTCTAAAGTTGATTTTTATCTTATGGACTTTTTAACCTTTTGGCTTGGAGTGTCGGGAATGGGTTGTCTTTACAGGATATTTTAGAGACATTTTTGAGAAATCGCTTTGGTCCCATGACTACAGACCCATCATGGCAGGTATCACTTTCTTACTGGCATATAGGTTAGGGAATATCACTTTCTGCTGCATTTTTCATACTAGCCTCCAAATTGCGATATTTTTGCCATAGGGTCGACCCCATCATGTCTTGATTCACAAACCATTTTCACTCACCGACTTTTAAAATCATGACGTGATGGTAGAGCCAACCTTTACATGGGCATCTTAGTTAGATCCTCACTGACATATGTTTCCCATGCTGCTATATTGAGTAGGCTCGAGAGTCCTCTTTAGTCCCGCCATGACTTGTGCATTGGAGACTCATTCTCATTCTTCTTCGCTATTTTCTGGCTTTATACCCTAGAGGCTCCTTTGTGTTGAGTTGTACTGCTACATTGCATATTTGACTATTTGCACCTTTTGGCCTTGAGCCGACTTCACTTGGACTCATGTTTAAGCTACTTTTCGCCCATGTCTTCTGCAAAATCAACCTTGCAATCACTTAGCCTCTGCAACTTGACACACCCTTTTACCCGTGGAAAGAACATTCCTTTGAGTTTCATTGACCAGTTTCGCCACCTTGCATTGAGCATAGGAATGTTCCCCTCCCAGGAACTAGAGCATTTGATTTTTTGACACTCGATCTTTCAACTGTACTATAGCATTCTCTTATATTTTTCAGGCTTCATATAAATGAAAAAAACAAAAAAATTATATATCCCAAAAAGAGCGGGAACGGGACATTATTTCCATGTTTGATGGCAGCTAGAGTCAGTTGTGTCGCCCTTGAACAAAGCACTCAAAAGATAAGTCTTTCCTCCATTGGGATGGGCTTTAGTTTGACTTAGGAGAGCCTTAACCTTGTTATTAAGTTAGTACTCCTCTGATTGGTTATCTCTTCCAATCATATGGAGAGTTTGCTTATGCCTCATGCATGAAAAACTTATACAAAGTTATCATATGCTGCCATGTTGTGACAGTAGAGTCATGCATTTGTTTAAGGGAAGTAAACCTGAGTCAGCCTCTCTATGTTGTCTCTTGACCTATTTTTCAGTCGGCCATCCCTAGTTGTCAGCGTCATGTTCATTATCACATTAGCTATGTTGATCCTTTGTTCGTGCTGGTTTGAGAAGGTCTCCATTGACTTCTTGTTGGTGGGTCTTGCTCTTATCGACTACGACAAATTACTATGAGGGCAAATCTAGAGCCGCACCCTGGCCCTATTTTCATTATTGGTAGGTCACCTTGTGCTTAGCATCAATCAATATCATGGGTATTTGATTGAGTGGTTCCGATTGTGTTCGACATCAGCTTTCATTATCACACATTGGGATTCGTAAAGTGCCTTGGTTTCCATTTTACCCTATTGGTGGATTCCTCGCCTCTGTGTCAGCTTTCATTATTGGTTGGTTCAAAGGGTTTCTATCGTGCGCTTGCTACATATTGTGTACACCGGAAACGTGCTTCGGTTGGGTTACTACATCTTTATTTGTCTGATTCCTTCCACATTATTGGCCTACGGGTTACACTCGCGCTAGATTGATGAAGGATGCCTTAATGCCTTCCTTCTAGCGAATATTTTCCCATCAACTTCAGCTCATTGCTATGGGAAAGAGATCTAGAGACCATTTGGAAGTACCTTAGGGTTTGCAGTCATCAGTGGAAAATTCCTTCGCTATCGACAGTGGGAAAACATCATTGTCTCTTGATTGATAGATTCTTCCAAGTGTTTGAATACAACTCATTTATTCACACTTGTTAGATTGTACTGGGTACCTTGGCTCTCATGATCATTATCGGTGAGTAGTCTTGTGTTTGTTAATGGTATACATCAATGATTAGTAATCAAACGATTTCTCACATGGTCGACTTCAGATCATTTATTCCCATTGTGTAGAAATGTACCACGACGGTCGGTGAAGACCTTGGGTTTGCATCAACATTTCTTGGTTCACTTGTCAGTTGCTCCTGTTTCTTCTAGTTGACACCATCCACCTTATATGTTGCAGTTCCTTACAACGAGATCCTATATGTTGCCACCCAAAGCTTTAGGAAACCCTTGTTTCCTCTTTTGAGATATCCTTCATCCTTCTTGAGATATCCTTGTGTATGATGATGGAGGAAGATTTCTGAGGCCGGGAAAGGACAGATCCAGAGGATGGTTCCGCTTGGAGCTGGAGGAAGACTCAGGTTGTAGTTTTCCACCTTTCTTGTAGCTTACATCAATAAAGAAATGTTGTTCTGTTCCTGATATTAAAACGTGTTTATGCATTGATCTATATTGTGACTTGTTTATGAATCTTATATCGATGCGTAATTGTTCATTCATTTATATGATCTAACATATATATCATGAATATGCTTTACGTTTCTACTACTGTATATGCTTTGTTTGAATAATTTACAGGTTTCAAAAGCATTAGGAGAAGCAGAGGGCTTGCACCTTGCAGGATCTACCCAAACGTAGGACCTCCGGGTAAGGACACTTCTTCCTAGTTTAGTAGAATAAGCATTTATATTGTTTATCTGAGCATTTCTTGCTATTGTTTTCCCTTCGATTTGTTGGGGTTTTCAACCCAATATCCTAGGGTGTTCTCACCCACAACAAAGGGTAATGATAAGAATAAAGGAAAATGGGACAAGAAGCAAGCGAGACCTCAGGATATAGGTAACAAAGAGAATGTTGCACCACCTAAGAAGTTGAGTGAATCTGGCATAGGATGGGGATTTCGATGTGAGGAGAAGAATAAGAGTGAAAATAGGGAACCTGTGCAGTGTTGGACTTGTGGAGGAGAGAATTGTAGGAGAGATTGTCCACAACATTAGGGTGGTAGACTACATATCTACAATGCTCAGGAGGCACAAACAATGGGAGATATTGGACAAAGTATTCCTAGGATCTATGTAGTGTTGGATAACATGCATGCTGATCAACAAGCATCTATTATCGAGATGGACAGTAAGCTTTGTGATCAAGTTATTTCTATTTTGATTTACCCTAGATATAATTATAGTTATGCTAGTCCTGACCTGGTGGATAAGTGTGTTTTGAATAAATAAAATGCAAAGTATTCGTTAGTGCAGTTGGCTACATGTACAAAGAAGCAAGTTCATCATTGGGTAAGAGCTTATGCATTTGATTTGAATGGTATGCCTACCTCAACACATTTGAATGTATTAATGTTGGAATCATAAGTATGTTGTTGGATATGGACTGGTTGTATCTTCATAGGACCAAGGTGGATTGTTATGATAAGGCTATTGATTGATTAGATGACAATGGGGAACAAAGAGTCTTGTAGGGTAAGAAGAAAGCAACATGAATGAGAATGGTGACAACTATGCGGACCAAGCGTAGTCAAAGGAAAGGGTGTGTGTTATTTGTAGTGCATATTTCAAGTGAGAAAGGTAAGGAAGTTAAGGATGTAGAGGTTTTGAGCAAGTGACCAGTTCTACAACAGTTTCAGGATGTATTCCCCGTAGAGATTTTAGAGTTGCCACCTCACAGGGAAGTAGAATTTTCCATTGAGTTGGTACCAGGGGAAACAACAACATCTAAGGCACCTTATAGGATGAGTACACTAGAGTTGGTAGAGTTGAAGCTACAGTTGAAGGAAATTCTTGACAAGGGATACATTAGGCCAAGTGTATCACCATGGGGCGTACTGATACTATTTGTGAAGAAGAAGGATGGTATTTTCAGGTTGTGCATTGATTACAGGTAGTTGAAAAAAGTGATCATCAAGAACATGTATCCATTACTGAGGATTGACGATTTGTTCGATCAGTTGAAGGGAGAAGCAATGTTCTCGAAGATTGATTTGAGATCCAGATATCATCAGGTATGCATTAAAGAAGATGACATTCACAAGACAACCTTCCAGACTAGGTATGAACATTATGAGTTTGTGGTAGTTCCATTCGGTTTGACTAATGATCCAACTATTTTTATGTGCTTGATGAATAATGTGTTGCATCCTTATTTGGACAAGTTTTTTATTATGTTCGTTGATGATATATTGGTATATTCTAAAAATGAAGAAGAGCATGCCGAAAACTTAGCAGCAATATTGAGATTGTTAAGAGAGCATCAGTTGTATGCTAATCTCAACATGTGTAGTTTCTTTCATACTGAGGTCTATTACTTGGGACACGTGGTTTCCAAGGAAGGCATAACAGTGGATCCAAAAAAGGTAAGAGTTATCATGGAGTGGGAAAATCCTAGGAATGTGGATGAGGTAAGGTCCTTCATGGGGCTAGAAAGTTATTATAGGAGGTTCATCGGGAACTTTTCACAGATTGATTATATTATCATATCATTGCAAATGAAAGGTAAGAAGTTTGAATGGACAAGGGAATGTGCAACCAGTTTTGAGAAGCTAAAGCAGTTGTTGGCATGTGATCTAGTGTTAAAGATCGTGGATCCAGAAAAAAAGTTCGTGTTAGGTAAACTTGACTCAAGATACAGTCAAAGTTGACCAGGTTAAACAGTGATGGTTTTGGGGCACATGGTATTGTGCACCCATAGTATTCTGCCCGTGGTATTATATGTAAAGGAGCTTATAAAAGGCTGGAAGGACTTCATTGTAAGGCAAGGCCTGGAGGTGAGCAGTGAAGGTTCACTTGGCCAGATTGGACAGGGTTTTGGCCAAGGATAATGAAATTTCATTATGATTGGGTTTTTCTCCAGATTTGGGGTTTTCCCAGATAAACATGTGTGTTCATGTGTTTATGGTTATTGCTAGTTATTTTTATATTTGTTTCTCTCTCATGTGTTCTCGAGTAAATTTCTTAACAATTGGTATCAGAGCGAGATATTGGTTTCAAAGGGATTCTTTGATGCCAGGGGTTTATAGTGCCTGATGAGATCAATGCAACCTTTCTTTTACAGATCTGGGTCTGAAAATAATGGTGGAACAATCTTAAGCAGAAGAACCTCAAGGAGAATGTGTGGAAGATAGTGCAAGCCAGGGATCCCCTGTGCTGGAATCTACGAGGGCTCTTAGTTGGAGTGGTTTGATAGAAGTTTTTGAGCACATCAAATTGAGAGAGGATGGATCAGAATCACAACAGTAATAAACAAAAAAAAAAAGTTAGTGAATTCAAAATTATTGCATGTAAATGGGCATACTACTGTGAGACCTGGTAAGGCATGTGTACCCCTCGGTGATCACCGGTAAAGTCTGGGCTAGACCTAGGTTATATGGGGATGTCGGATTAACAATAGCACGGGTAAAAACTCTACGGGGGGTAAGATCTAGAGTGAGAGGGATTGTCTCACTTAGCAGGTTTTGCTGGAGTTATTCAAGGAACCCCAAGTCAAGTTTAAGGGGGGAATTGTTAGGTAAACTTGACTCAAGATACAGTCAAAGTTGACTAGGTTAAATAGTGATGGTTTTGGGGCACATGGTATTGTGCACCCATAGTATTCTGCTCGTGGTATTATATGTAATGGAGCTTATAAAAGGCTGGAAGGACTTCATTAATGTAAGACCTGGAGGTGAGCGGTGAAGGCTCACTTGGTCGGATTGGCAAGGGTTTTGGCCAATGCTAATAAGATCTTATTAGGTTGGGTTTTTCCCCAAATTTGGGGTTTTCCTGGATAAACATTTGTGTTTATGTGTTTATGGTTATTGCTGGCATTTTTATATTTATTCCTCTTAGTAATTATTTATGTTATGCAGTAAATTCATTAACAGTTCGTGGTATGTGCAAATGATTGCAAGAGAGGACTGGGTGGAGTCCTTATGCAGAAAGGACATGTGATAGGTTACGAGTCATGGAAACTAAATGAGCACGAGTAAAACCATACGATGCATGATATTGAGTCGGTAGTGATCTTTCATGCATTGAATATGTGGAGGCACAATATTCTAGGCAGATGATTTGTAATGATGAGTGATCACAGTGGATCCGGTATCTATTTGACCAACCAAATCTAAATTCCACACAAGCTAGATGGTTGGCCACGATTAGTGAGTTCTGTTAGGGTCTTATATCATAGTAATCAAAGTCAGTTTGGTTTTTCTATGTATTTTGGTCAATTGTAAAGTTTAGACATGATATTATAAAGATCAAAGTTTAAAGTGTTAGTTTAGAATAAAGGGTCTAAGTCTAAGTCTGAATGGTCAATAAAATTCAAGGTGTTAAACTCTTGAAGGGGTCTAATTTTAGCAAAGTCTAGGGTTTTGTGTCATACAAGTCATGAATAAAGCAAGTAGTGGGGTTAGTTTTCCATCATTTGATGAGTGAGTGTTGTCTTGTCATGGGTTAGTGGATGAGCTAATGGAGGAGTTAGGTGTCATGAGTCAATAGGTGTCAATTGCAAAGATCATACCCTTACCATCACAAGAGGTGTTGCATTTTTCTAAATGTGCTGCATTTTTAAAAGAGGGTCATCATTGCAACTCAAGGAAAGATATAGACCATGTGGAGGATTAAATAGGCACATTTCAACTTTCAAAAATTCCCCAAGTTCATTTTGCACCCTCCTCAAATGCTCTAGACATCAACAAGGGAGCCGTTGTGCTTTGTTTGCAGGGGTTGCTGCATTTCTGGACAATTGTTATGCTTTTGCAACCAGAGGGTGTTATTCATCATCATGACCATGTGTAGGTTCCAATATTTACTTTATGAGATATTTCATGTTGTATGAAGCCTAATTCACATTTTCAAGCCAAGTAGAGCACCTGGACGAGCCCCCAACCCACATAACCTACAACTTGCTGCGCTTTTGCTATGATGGGTAATTTTCAAAGATGGAGGTTTGAAGCTTAAGAAAAGGTCTTTAAACAAGTTTCAAATTTTGTATGGGTTGTCTTCCACCTGCCCAACACGTTTAGAAATCTAAAAGATGGTCGAAAGCATGATAACCAATGAGTTCCCGCACATCCTCTCTTGCTGCGCTTTTACCAAGGCACTAAATTTTGATGGAGAAATCATGGTTTTTGGCATTTGGTTCATGAATGAAGAAATGAAGTGGTTATTGTGAATGCCAATATCCTCTCCAATCCATTTGGCTCAATCAGAAGGTTAATGTTTGGTCAAGTCATGTGGATGAAGGTACGCTGCGCAACTGTGTTGCGCTTTTGCTCCAAGAAGAAGGTTTGGGGTTTGAAGGTTTGTGTCTAGCTTAGAAGTTTTCTCATGGGTTTGAAACATTGTATGGACCATTCCATGCCATCTCAGTACCATCAGCATGTCATATGATGGCCGAAGATAGTATAAGCTTGGAGCCATGTGCTTCTGTGCTACGCTTTCACACAATCACTATATTTTCACCATATCTTTTAAACCCTGTACCCATTTTCCATGTAATTTTTATAGTAGATGCATGGGGGTGATATGCATAAGACCGCTTAATGTCAGGTCAAAATTCTTCATGGTTTCCGATAAATGAGCCACGATAATCTACAACCATTTTTGGATTTTCTAGAGATATGTGAGTTTGATTTGGCTCAATTTTTTGGTGGAGAAGGGTTATGATGATATTAACGTTATGTCAAAAAATCAGTTCAATTCAGTTTAGAGTTTAGGATATATTCAAAAAATACAGTTAGCCATTTGACCAACATATTCGACTTCAAAGCTTCCAAAACCAATTTTGAAGATTGTGAAAAGTGTCTTGGAGCCTTATTATGTTGAATATATATATCATTGTAAATATTTAATGTTTTTTTAAGCACTTAGTTAAAGATTGCATTAGGTAAACTGATTCTTAGTTTTAAGCATAATAGGTCTACATTCGCTGCATCAAGCTGATAGCCATTTCTCTTTTGGGAAAATTCAGTTCTGCTAGGTGGAAAATTAATTATTTGATGTGTATATTGTGTAAATTTCATAGGAGAAAAGGGTTGGCCAATGTGTGAGAGATGGTTCATGATTTGCAAATTGTAAATCTTTTTGAGATTAATGAAGCTTATGCAAATCATAAGTATTTGATCTTGATTTTTAGAGATTCATGTGACTGTGTTCTTTATGTATGTTTCTTCTCCCAATGTATGTTTCATTTGTCATATTAGTTCCATCTCAATATTTCATTCCTTTATATGCAACATAATCAATGTATATGTATGAGAACTCATCAAGAATTTGATGCTCTGTTTATTTATTTGATTAATTCTTCTATTGTTTGCTTAAGATTTACTTAGGATTCATCTTTGTTAGATTCCCTAAGCTTGAAGCATTTATGTCCTCTCTTCAATCCATTATCTACAGTGACCTTTTTATCATCATAAGGAATAATTTCTACCTTTCCTCTGAAAGTTAACTCAATCAACCAAGTGTTTGCATGATTCATTAATCTCTACCCTTGGTGACTCCATGCCTAATGGATCTCTCTCTGCCTTGCCATCAAGCCTATAAACTTTTCTATTTTCCAAAGATCTAGCCACTGTTCTTCAATGAAATTAGTCTTTAGTGACTGAGTAGAAAGAGAGAGCCCTCTCTGGGGATGGAAGGGCTAGTTTCCAATTTCTCGAGTGGTTTTTTCTTACCTTTGGGTTTCCTTCCTATAGCCAAAGGAAATTACAGAGTGGTAACATTATGGCATTGTTTCTGGGGAAATTTCCATATTCTCCTGGGAAGATCATCAAAGTTTCATATTTGACTTCTGGTGGTGGACAATCGTCAGACACATATAAAGGCTAAGCCATTCACCTGGCGACTCCAATAAGGTTTCAACCTGATCCAAAGACCTCACTGGCAACAAAATTCAGAAATTAGGGTTTGAATAGCAACTCTATTGGTTCAATATGGATCACAGATCTGCAAGGTATGCCACTATGCATCACATTCATATTCCAGGCTTTCCAAATCGCATGCCTTGTGTATATTGGCAGAATTATTTGCCAAAATTCAGAGATTAGGTAGGAGATGATGCTACTCTTCATTTGGTTGAATTTCACATGCATGTATGTAGACTTAAGGTTGAATTTCATGAGGACTGTTTAATGAATATTTTTATGGCAACTTTAGAGGAAAAAGCACGGTCTTGGTATGAAGGTTTTCCACTTGGTAGCTTGTATTCCCTTAACGATTTTCATTTAGTATTTTTTGAGAAATACAAAGAATCTCATCCTTCTTTGTTATTGGATGAGAATTGTTGTGACCATTTTGGGGATTTTGTTCAAAATATGGAAAATTCTTATGGCGATGAAGAGTTCATGGATGAAGAAACCATGGAAGCTTTGTATGAGAACCATTTTCATCACCAAGAAGAAATGGTGGCTTCTCTCTTGGATGAAAATGAAAACAAGCAAGATTTTAATGATGACAATCAGGTTCCATCCTCTGAAGTTGATGAAAATTTGTAGCAGTGTTGTTAGTATTTTTGTGATCAAAAGTATGAGAATTATTTTAAACAACAGAAGGGAATAGTAAATCATGAGGACAATTGCCATGATATCTAGGTGGATTCGCAACAGGCAATAATTTATTCCTTAACTGAAGTTGAAACTGATAAGGAATTTGATGTAAATACCATGTTCATTCTCTTGAGATTGATGAAGTAATACAACAGGTTTTTCCTAATGAGATTGACAAACATATTCAACAAATTTTAAATGATCAAGAAAAGGAAATAGACAGTCAATCGATTTATTCATCTTCTGGGTCAGTGATTGAAGAAAAGTAGATTATAAATCCTTTTGAAAATTCTTATTCTCAACAGCATGATAATGCATCCTAAGAGAACGAGATTAAAAAGGTATGTGATATAGAATAACATCTTAATGTGCCAGTTGTTTAAGAGTGCTTTAAAGCTAATCTATTTCAAATATCTATTCAATCTGGTTCTCTAGAAACTCTCAATTCAGACTCACATAAAGGATTACTCATGAATCCATTTTCTTAAGGAGATATGCGTGAAGATTCATATTTTGAAGATGCTAAGCTTCAAATTGACCATCATAAGTTGCAAGAAAGTAGTGAAAAATAAAGTGTTGTTCAAGAGGATTTTGAAAATGAAGTCTTTATTTAGGAAAATCTGCCTCTTGAAGTAACATACACAAAATATTTTGAAAATCAAGATTGTATTTTTTCTAAAGCACATGAGAGGTTAACTCTTGACACTCCCATTATACATGATGTAGCTGTTCCATTTGTAGTTCCTCAAGAAAATTCAAAGTTTTTCTTGTGGATGAGAAGAGTGAGAACATAGGAAAAGTCACTCAAGGTTCAAAAAATGAGAAGTATAATGAGTAAGAACAATTAGCCATTATCCTTGAAGGATGCTCCCTTCTTTTTGTTGATCATCAAGAACAGGTAATCATTCATGATTTTTAAGATCCTCTTGCCAGTTTGTCATAGTCATCAATGAAGGTAGATTTTGCAACATTCATGCACCAAGAATATTAGTCTCAGTTACAATTTGAGTTTCTATTCTCTTATTTTCTGCCTACTCAAGGAAAGTGTCAGCGAATTTCAAGAAAGTGGCCATCTGCTTTCATGGTTACACTGGCATTTTTCTATTACCTGATCTAATAGATGTTTTCATTAATTTTGAGTAGGTAGGTATGATGAATAAGTTCAACACCCTGAGCATTCTTTTCAATTTAAGTTTGCAACAGAGTTTTCAGTGTACAGTTTAGGTTTCAGTTTGAAGAATGGAGTTGGTTCAGTTTGAGGATTGGAAAAGGTTGCCAGTTTGGTTTCAGTTGCAGTGGTTTTAGAGTAGGAACAAGTTGCAGGAATTATGATGGTCATGAACATGGTCTATGGTGTTCTTGGCACCTTAGAGGGAGGATGTCATCCCTAATGGAACCAATGTTAGAGTCCTATATCATAGTAACGAAAGTCAATTTGGTTTTTCTATGTATTTTGGTTAATTTGTAAAGTTTAGCCATGATATTATAAATATCAAAGTCTAAAGTGTCAGTTTAGAATAAAGGGTATAAGTCTAAGTCTGAATGGTCAATAAAATTCAAGGTGTTAAACTCCTGAAGGGGTCTAATTTGATCAAATTCTATGGTTTTGTGTCATTCAAGTCATGAATAAAGCAAGTAGTGGGGTTAGTTTTCCATCATTTGATGAGTGAGTTTTGTCTTGTCATGGGTGAGTGGATGAGTTAATGGAAGAGTTAGGTGTCATGATTCAATTGGTGTCAATTGAAAATATCATACCCTTACCATCACAAGAGGTGTTGTATTTTTCTAAATATGTTGTGTTTTTAAAAGAGGGTCATCATTGCAACTCAAGGAAAGCTCTAGAACATATGGAGGATTAAATAGGCACATTTAAACTTTCAAAAATCCACCATGTTCATTTTTCATCCTCCTCAAATTCTCCAGACATCAGCAAGTGAGTTGCTACGCTTTGTCTGTAGGGGTCACTGCGTTTCTGGACAGTCACTACGCTTCGGCAACTTGAGGGTGTTCTTGATCATCATGACAATGTACAGTTTCCAATATTTCATTTATGATATATTTCTTGTTGTATGCAGCCTAATTCACCTTTTAAAACCAAGAAAAGCACTTGGACAAGCCCCCAACCCACATAACCTACAACTTGCTGTGTAAGTTTGCTGCACTTCTGTTGTGAGGGGTAATTTTCAAAGATGGAGGTTTGCAACTTAAGAAAAGGTATTTAAACATGTTTCCAGTGTTGTATGGGTTGTCTTCCACATGCCTAACATGTTTATAACTCCAAAATATGGTTGGAAGCATGATAACCAATGAGTTGTTGCACATCCTTTGGAGTAGGAAGTTGATGGTTGGCTGCCTTTCCTTGATGTCCTTATTTCGGAGAAGGATGAGGGTTATTTCTCCCACCATGTATTTCTGAAGAAAACTCATATTGAGTAGTATCTTCATGCAAAGTCTCATCATTTCCCTGCTCAAAATCTAGGTGTTCTCAGCACGTTAGCTACTCATGCACTTAGAATTCCTAACGAAAACCACCTTTCTAAAGAGAAAACCCATCTCCTTAATGTTTTTGTTTATAATGGATATAGTAGGCATCAGGGTCTTACAACTTTCCTTAAAGATAGAAAAGGTCCTAAGGTTAAGAAAGACCCCAATTATTGGATTTTAGGGGCGCATCTCCCTTTCATCCAAGGGACCTCAGACAAGTCTATTGCGAGAATCCCACGGAAGCATAATGTTCCCTCAAACTTTAGACCCCTTAATGCCATTTGAAGTTCCTTAAAATATATAAAAGACCCAGTGGAACCCAAGGATATGAAAGGTGTTTATGTTATCCCCTGTTCTTGTGGAACCCCATACATTGGTGAAACTCACCACTCTGTAAACCAGAGGATTAATGAGCATGCAACCGACATCAAACATGAGAGGACCCGCTCTTTAGATTTGGCGGAACATAGAGAAAAGACTAAGCATCATATATGCATTGAGGAGGCTCGGGTTATTGCGAGGATTTCTCAATTTCATCACCGTAAGTTTAGGGAGGACATTGAAATTGAAAGGAGACCAAGTAATCTAAACAAGGATGACAGCTAGAAAATTAGCAGCTGTTGGATCCCTGCCCTTTCCTCTTATCTTTTTTCCTTTCTTAATTCAAGTGGTTGTATTGATTTCTTTGGTTTTCCTTTTTTATTTTTATTTTTATTTTAATTTCCCCCCTAGGGTTTATTGCTTCCTCTTTGTTCCCTTTACCTTTTGTTAGTTTATTTTGTCCCTTTAGTTGATTCCCCTTTTATTTTTTGTTATTTAACTTAATTTATTTTCAACCATTTGACTTTGGTAATTTATGATACATTTTTGGATTTCTTATTAATCTTTGCATTAAAAATAATATTACAACATTATTTATAATATACTTTTTACATTTCCTCTTATATTTAATAAAGCATCCTGGACCTCATATTAAGGATTGGCTAAAAATCTCATCATGATTCCAAGATATATATATATATATATATATATATATATATATTTTCCACTGGGAAAATCCGTAATTTTCATTATATGGAAAATTACATATTGTAGATGCTTTACGCATATGCTGAGGTCACTATACACAG
This sequence comes from Pinus tabuliformis, assembly GCA_031772625.1. Lineage (NCBI taxonomy): Eukaryota > Viridiplantae > Streptophyta > Pinopsida > Pinales > Pinaceae > Pinus > Pinus tabuliformis. The sequence goes on along the minus strand of CM062820.1, from coordinate 897,036,777 downwards.
TGTACCTTTTAGTTACAAAAAGGATTCTGTACATGAACATCTGATCAGATGTACCTCGCAGGGCAATCTGCTAGTGCTATATATAAAAACTGTTTACAATTGCCTTCCAGGCTTTACCTTACTGTTTCAAAATAAGACATTATGCTATGGTGATTACAAAAAACATCTCTGCCATAAACGTGATATTCTCCAGATAATTTATTGTCCAGGTGCATTCTGATAACTCGGATCAATGTATGGTCGGTGGTAGTACTTGTACTCATGTTGGCCTTGTACCTCTGTGATCTCCCATACACCTCTGTCCATCAACGTGGCCTCCTTGGATAGTTTGTCAGCACTTTCGTTATGTTCCCTGTAGATATGTGAACATGTGATGTTGTTAAAAGCTGCTTTGAGTTCAAAAACTTCATTTAAAATAATGCTGAGTGTGTGAATGTGACAATCAGATATGCCATTGAACCAATTTATGATGATTTTTGAGTCCCCGAAAATATTTATGCAAGTGCAATGATGACCCAAAGCAAAATGTAGTAAATGTCGAAGTGTGATGAGCTCAGCATAGTTGTTTGTTCCAATGCCCAGTCCCGCTTTTACTTTGTAGTAATGATGCTCGTTTTTGTGTATGATAAATCCGCCCCCACAGCCCTGCCGGTTTGCAGCCCCATCAAAGAAAGCCCATGGAGTGTTTTGATCAATGCAGGGGGGTGGATGAGGGTGGCGCAGTTTAGGGGGCGGGGGATCTGGTAATTCTCTAAATGCTGCAATAATTCCTGCCTCCACCATTGGCCAGTGTACAGGTTTATCATCGAATATATTACGGTTTCTCGCTTTCCATATGTGCCAATTTACTAGAATTGGGAGATTGATATTCTTTGTTCCTTTGTGCCGCATCTCCCAATCTATCCAAGCCTCTGTCAGGTCTGTACCCTCCCAATTTCCAATGTAAGAAATGGTGTTTTTAAGAGCTATCCACAGTTCTTGTATATTCCTGTATCGCATAAAAAGGTGTTCTGTGGATTCAGTAGCTCCTTTGCATAGCACGCACCAAGTTGGTCCATATTGTGCTCTGTGCATTAGATGCTCGCCTGTAGGTACTTTGTTCCTCAGGATACACCAGAAGAAGAGTTTTGATCGCGGTGTTGCTGTGAGTTTCCAAATGCTATGCCACCAGTTCGAGATGACCTCAGGTTTTTTGTGACTGATAAGAAGAATGTAGCCAGCCTTTGGAGTGTAATAACCACTATCAGCCTGGTTCCATATGAGTTCATCCGGCCCCTCTTTGATTCTGATGTGAGATTCGATCAGGGCCTCTCTGTATATCTGCCATTCCTGATGCCATCTTTGTGGGAGATTTAATTGTTGTGCTGTCCTCCAGGCCTGATGAAAAATATCTGAATTTTCTTTGTCTGCAATTTGGGCAATCACTTTGATATCACGTGCGAGTAGATATCCAACCAAATCTTGAGAAAGAATATGCCTTCCTCCGCTGCCAGTCCATGGGTCGATTCTGATCCGAGCCAGGGTACCGTCTCTGATTTTCCAAACCAAGTTGTCTCTGATCATGGGCAGTGAGAATAGTAATGCTTTCCATATAGATGATATACCAGCTCTGTTCCAATTAGGGAGTCTAACCCATTCCAGAATGCCAAGGGGCCATATATATTTGTGATATGAGAGACGGGTCCATAAGCTCTGGCTAGTTAACAATGCCCAGCTCATTTTCGCTGCCAATGCTTGTGCAAAAAGTGGAAGATCTTTTAATCCCCATCCTCCCCACTTCTTTGGGAGTGCTATCTTCTGCCATCCGATCCAGGCAAAGATACGTTTGTCTTGACTTCCTGCCCAGAGATATCTGTTGCATAATTGCTGTAGGCGAGCCAGAATGTGTCTTGGTATCCAGGCGAGGGCCATCCAGAAAACCGGAGTTGCTTCCAGCACAGATTTGATGAGTACTAATCGTCCTGCCCTGGAGAGGTATCTGTGACTCCAACAGGATAGTCTTTTTTCCAATTTTGTTACAAGCCAGACCCAGTCTGCAATCTTCTGGCAAGTGGGCTTTAACCAGAAACCCAAATACTTTAGACCCCTGTCCAATGGATGAATGTTATAAGGGAAAGCCTGCCGTGCAGTTTGAGATTCATTGACCGAGGTACGGGCCAGAGTTATGGTAGATTTTTCTTGATTAACAATCATGCCTGTGGCCTGTGAGAAGAGCTGTAGTATGCGGGAAAATGTCAATGAATCTCTGATGCTACCATCCAATAGGATGAGTACGTCATCCACGAACAGCAGGTGTGTGAGGTAGCACTCATCCGTGATCTTGAGGCCTCTGAGAGAACTTTCCCTTTTTGCTGAATTGATTAAGCGACTCAGTCCTTCCATGACCAATAGGAATAGGAGAGGTGATAGGGGGCAGCCTTGACGAAGCCCCCTTTCAGAGTGAAAAAAATGGGAAGCCGATCCATTAATCAGGATGCTGAACGAGGGTGTAGAGATACAAGCCATGATCCAGTTTATGAGAGGAAGAGGGAAGCCCAGATGAATAAGGAGCATCTTTATGTATAGCCAGCTGACTCGGTCAAAGGCTTTTGATAGATCAATTTTCAGGAGAATACATTTAAGATGTTTGGACCAGATGGAGTGAAGGGCTTCCTGGGCGGATCCAATGGCTTCATGTATCTGTCTATCTTCCAGGAAAGCAAATTGCTGAGGAGCAATGTGTTTTGAAAGAATGGGTTTGAGCCAGTTAGCAATAATCTTAGAGATAATCTTGTAAAGAACATTACACAGTGAAATGGGGCGAAAATCATCAAAAGAGGATGGGGAGTCAGATTTAGGAATGAGGGCAATGAATGTAGAGTTTATAGCATGATATAAGCACCCAGATGTTCTACTTTCCTCTATCACTCTGAGCAGATCCTGTCCCAGCAGGTCATAGAAGGCTAAATAGAATTCGATAGTCCAACCGTCCGGCCCAGGACTCTTGTCCTTCTTGAACCATTTGAGTGTGCTTTCCAGTTCCTCCATAGTGACCGGGGCCGTAAGATCAGTCGAGTCCTCCTCGTTTACAAATCTAGGGAAGTGTGTGGCCACATTAATGATCTCTGCCAAATTTGAACCTGGTGGACTTCTGTACAAGCTTCTAAAATGTGATGTTCCAAGCTGGGAGAGCTTGTTGAAAGAGTCTGCAAGGCCCCCTTCAGGTAGGGGGAGATTCCAGATAGTATTTGCCACTTTCCTTCCCTTTGCATAGATGTGAAAGAACCTTGAGTTTTCATCCCCAGCTTTCAGCCATATTGCTCTGCTACGCAGTCTGAGGGATTCCTCCCTTTGTCTGAGAATATTAGTCTTCTGGTTTTCCAACTCAATCAGTCGAGACTTGTCTTCGCCCGAGATGAATCCTAAGTTCCGCTCATCTAGTAGGGAGCTCAACTCTTCTTCAACAAATGAGAGCTGAGCGGTTTCCTTGGTGTTCTTCTCCTTGGCCCAATTAATGACTATATGCTTCAGCTCAGAAAGGTTTTTACAAAATCCCTTGGCCAGTGATGCTTCTCTGTCAATGGGGTGTGCCATCCAGTAATCTGTGACCAATTTCATGAAGTCTTGGTCCTGAAGCCAGATATGGTTGAATTTGAAAGGGGCTTTTGGCTTATGGTGAGGGCCGAGGATTTCCAATAATATTGGGGAGTGATCTGATATACCCCCCGATCCAACCCATTGTTTATAGTGATGTAAATGATGAAGCAGGGGGCCTTTTAGCAGAAATCTGTCCAGTCTGCGCGCCAAAGCTGCTGCTCCCACCCTTCTGTTCCTCCACGTAGGCATGGGTTTCTGCATGGGGATATCAATAAAGTTTGTCTGTTCCAGGGTATTTCTCATGAACTCTGTCATGGTATCCACCTGTGCCATAGAACCCCATGATTCACGGAAACCCAGAGAAAAATTTAGATCTCCCCCCAGAATGGTGTGGTCAGATGCCATTAATGTAAGATTAAGGAGATGCCTCCAAAAGGGCTCCCTTTGGTGGCAGGGGCCATATACATTCACAATACGAAGGGCTTGTCCGAGTTCCACTGAGAAAATGTCCATTCCCATGAATCCTTGTCCTCCCCAAGAAGAATCAATCCTGATTGACCTAGGGTTGTATCTGAGCGCCAGTCCCCCAGATCGTCCAGTGGCATCAATTGCCAAGAACTTCCATCTTGTTGCCAGTGAGAGTAAGGAATGAGTGATAGCCTCGGCCGGGCCAAGAGTCTTTTGAAGGAGAATAATATCAGGTTGTTCAACCTCGAAGAGTCTCCGAAGGGCTAGTTTCTTAGGGGCACTAGCCAGGCCCCGATAGTTGAATGATAAGCATTTCATGGGGGACCACTCCAGGGGGTTAAGGCTGCTCTAAGGACCCCATCAATTGCGGATTGACGACCCGATGCGACCTCCGCCCCAGCCCACCAGATAGCTTTGGAAAGATCAGATTTTCTACCTCTGGAGGTCAGAGGTCCCAGTCCCAGGGAGACAATACCCAGTCCGACCTGAGATCCGGAAGAGACCGCAAGGTGGGTACGAGGACGAAGAGAATAAGGGTGGGAGGTAGTCTTCCTAGAAGATGATAGCGAGGAGGAAGTGGATGAGGGCGGCAAGGCTGGAGGAGCAGTGGAGGCAATCAAGGGAGGGGGCGAGATAGTGCAGTGAGCCATAGTGCAAGATGCATTTGAAGTAACGAATGCAGAGGAGATACCAAGAGATAAGGAGGAAGGGTTTAGAACAGTACCCGAGGCCTGAGCGGCTGCAGCTGCGGCCCGAGCCCTAGTCATAGGTGGCGAAGACGAGCCTAGCCCCTTCGTCCCTGCCTTCACTGGAGAGCCCTGTGCTGATGCAATCCCCTGAGATGGGCGAAGGATAACTGGGGAAACTCCTCTAGATGAAGTGGGAGTGATCTTTGGAGAAACCTCTGGACTTTTGTTGAGCGGACAGTCCTTAAATAGGTGTCCCACTTGATGACAGCGATTGCAGCGGAACGGAACGCCTTCGTAATCGAGAATTTGGGTCCTGCTGTATTTTCCCCATTGCAGTGTGATCTTTTCCTCCAATCCGTCACGCGTATCCAAGTGAACCAGCACACGAGCTAGGGTTCGCTTCTTTGATTCCACATACGTGCGATCATGATCCAGATACGTGCCCAAAGCATTTCCTATCCTGATGAGTGCTTCCTCACTCCAATACTGTAGTGGCAATCCAGGCAAACGCACCCACAGGGGTCCTGCTCCAATCTGTTCACGCTCTGGGTCAAAGAGGGGACTCCACCTCTTTAGCAGAACTAGTGCCATTTCGATGTGCCAGTACTTTTCCAGTACTAAATCCGTATAGACCTGCTTTGCAAAATGGAGGGAGAACCACCCTCGGGGGAGAACATGTACCTCCAGAAATTCTTTGAGCAGGGCTCCCTATATTTCCTTTACCCATTGCGTCAGTCGGCTTGCTGAGTAGGCACGTCCCCGCACATGTCCTACCAAGACCGTTCATGCCATGGCCACTGCTTCCCCTAATTCTGATGGGTCGCCAAAGGTGATAGTGATATCTTTGGTCGTCGCTCTGATACACCTGGATTTCCTCTTCTTTGTGCGAGGCGCCGACGGGTAATCGACAAAAGGGTTTTTTACGCCTTCAGGGGGGATGGGTTTCGAGGGTTTAACATTTACAGCCGGGGTACCAAAACATCCAGAAGGTCGAATCCCTGATTCCGGTAGGGTTTGAGATCCCGTCACCGGGGTGTCCACCGATGCAGTCGGGAGATCAGAGGGCAAGGGTGGGTGCTGATCGAAAGACAGAATATGAGGGGAAAAAGTAGAGAGAAGCTGTGCCGTACCAGGAGATAGGGGAGGGGCTTCAAGGCCAGGCGACGTCGCTGGAGAGTGGGCAGAGTCGAGGTGGTCAATGAACGGACTTGGTAGTGCGACCACTGGCGAAGTGTTGAGGGAATAAGGTTCCGTAACAGTTGGGGGGGGCAGTAACCGGCACAGCGAAGTTAGGGTTTCCAAATATAATATGGTCCTCCAAAGGATCCTCGGTGTAATCCACGAGATCCGCCTCCATGTGGCCCTCCATGACGGCCAACAGGTGAGGTAAATAGCGACGGCTGTTAAACGGCGCGTGATCTTCTCCGTTGATCCGGTACAGTGGAACGACAGGCCGGTAACAGCGACTGCCTGCGGCTCTCGGCAAACCCTAACTATCTTACCCTAGGCCCGCGCGCTCCTGTAGCTCCATTGTGTCTTCCCTTCATTTGTTAGCGTTCTAATTTGTAACTTCACCTCCATATATATATATATATATATATATATATATATATATCATTTAGTTATTTATTGAAATTATAAATGAACATAATTTTTCTCCTAATTCTTGGTCGATTCAAAAGTAACCTCCTATTATGAATTGGGTAAAATCTTATTGTAATTTCAAATATATATATATATATATATTATTAATATTTGTATATATATATTTTATTTAATTATTTAAATTAATAAGAAAATAATATTTCTCCTAATTTTTGACCCAGTCAAAAGTAACCGTTTCATTATAGCCGTTGGAATGATCTGTCTCTCCATTTAGCCCGTTTCCATGATCTGATTCTTCATCTTGTCCTGATGATGAACCACAGTGGTTGGTTCGAAACGTGTCAACAAATGAATTTTGATGTGATTATCACTGAAATTTTTTCTTAGAAACATCCTCTCTTGCTGCGCTTTTACTAAGGCACTAAATTTTGATGGAGAAATCATGTTTTTTCGCATTTGGTCCATGAATGAAGACATAAAGTGGTTCTTGTGAATGTCAAGATCCTCTCCAAGCCATTTGGCTCAATTAGAAGGCCAATTTTGGGTCAAGTCATGTGGATGAAGGTGCACTGTGCAACTATGCTGCACTTTTGCTCCAAGAAGAAGGTTTGGGGTTTGAAGGTTTGTGTTCATCCTATAAGTTTTCTCATGGGTTTGAAACGTTGTATGGACTATTCCATACCATCCCAATACCCTCAACATGTCAGATGATGGCCGGATATAGTATTGTTGAAGGAAAGGTAACTAGGTTTGGTCTTCATAAATGTACTTTCGATGTTTATATTTATTCAAGAAAATAAATATTATTTTTATAATATATGTCAATGAGTTTCTTTCTCATTAAAATAGGTCTAGCACTATTTAAAGTGTTATAGGTGAGTCAAATAGTCAAAAGAATAAGTTGAACCCTTAAGGGCATGTTACACCTTGTATGTATATGTATCATGGTCAAGAGAATACCTCCAAGCAAAGTCACAAGTCTCCTCCAAGCAATGGCACCATCAAGAAGCTCATCCAAGAATACAACTCCACCAAAGAAACATCCGAAGTCTACCCTACAAGTCGGCCTACAAGAAACAACCAAGTTGGCCTAATGAACAGTCAAGTCAGCCTAAAAAGGAGGGACAAACCTCTATTTATAGAGGCTATCCACATCTCATACAACACATAACTTGAGCTCTGAATTCCACAAAGGATAGAAGACAAAGAGAAATTAAGTAAGCTGAGGTAAAAGGTCTACAAGGTGCAGTGAAGAAAGAAGGAGAAACAATGAAGGTTAAGAGACTGTTTCCTAGGGCATATATAACCACATGTGAGAGGAAATGGAGGAAAACCTGTAACTATCACATAAATAAAATCATAGTTTCATATATCACTTTGTTTGGGGCTAAAACTAGGCCTACAAGGCCTCATACTCCAACATGGAAGAAGGACTCTCAAGCGAAGTAAGGAAGCAGAAAACCGAAGTATAAAGGATTGTTTATAGGGCTAGAAATAGCCACACATGCAAGGTATAGTAAGGGTATGAAAACAACTAACATTCCATTGTTTGGGTGAGAGATCAAGCCTCCAAGGACTCCCAAGCCCATCTCTCTAAGGTTAAATGACTCTAATTGGAAGACGAAGTGCTGGAAGACAAAGTGCTAGAAGAAGTGCCAAGGTATAAGGTGTAGAAAGGAGTGAAGACTTGACTTGTGCTTGGAGAATCTTTTTTCAGGGGTATAGGGTTGGCATTGATCAATAGGAGCATCAATAAGATAAATTCACTAAGGGTTTTCCTCTCAAGAGTAGAGAGGTTTTAGCCCTGGCAGAGAGCCAACATCTTGTGTTCTTGTTTTTATGCTTTTGTAACAGTTTGATGATTACACACATATGAACTACTGCTAATAATAAGAAGAATAAGCTAACAAGAAAAGTAAAAAGGCTCCACAAATTTTTATCAAGTAACAAAGAATCACACTACACTAGTTTTCCCTAGATTCTTCAACATGGTTTCAGAGCTAAGGTGACACATCAAGGAAAGGGCAACTCAAAAACACTCATCAAGGAGAAGCATCTACAAAGTTGAAGCATCAAGCCTAGAAGTATCAATCACTTCAAGGAAAATAAGGGTCTACAATCAACCATTCATCAAGGAGGTCTACAAATCTAGAATAAGAGGCTTACATAAAGGCACCTACAAAGCAGAGAAGATTGAAGCAGGACCTGCATCAAGCTACAAGTCTTCAAGCAAATTTCATCACCAAGCAAGTCCACTTGGAGAAGGCAACTTGAAGAACATCAAGATCCAGGGAAGACAAGCATCAAGCCTTCAAGGAGGAAGAAAATTCATTACATCTAAAAATCTATCAATTAAGTACATTACTCATTCTAAATATACATCAATGTCTTTTTGCAAGGAAAGCAATAAATTGGTAGGTACCAACAACTTTCTTTCATGGAAGAATAGGACCGATTTACTACTTAAGGAGAATGAATTCTTAGAGCATGTCAAAGGGAATATCACTATCCCTAATAAGGAAAAGAATCAAGCCTTAGCCAAGTACAATAAGGATGAGACAAGAGCTCAAAGGATTCTGATAGAATCAATCAAAGACTCTCTCATTCCTTATGTCTCCAAGTTTGAGACATCAAAATAAATTTATGATAAGCTAGAAGAGCTATTATCGATATCCGCAACCAGAGAAGTTATATCTATGAGAAATGAATTATATAAGATGAAGATAACAAAGGAAGGAATAGCTCCCTACTTCATGAAAATCTCTAAAATGAGAGGTCAAATTCAAGAGCTTGAGGAAGTCATTTATGATAGAGATATGACAACTGTAGTACTCAATGATCTACCTGAGGAGTGGGGAAACTTCACATCAAGCATATATGCCAAGAATGAAGCAACCACTCTCAGTGAAATGTGGTCTTTATGCAGAAAAGAGGAAACCAGACTTAAGGCAAAGGAAGATGTCGGATCAAAGGAGAAATAATTTGCTACCATGGCCAAGAGAAAGGGTAAATTTGGCAAGTTTGGTCCTTGAAGAACAAACAACAAAGACATGAACAAAATCCAATGTTTTGGAGGCCAATAATATAGACACTACAAAAGGAATTGTCCTAAGCTTAAGAAGGACAACAACAACAAAAGGAAGAGAGAAGAAGCTCACATAACTCAAGAGATGAAAGAAGAAGGAAAAAAGCAAAAGAAGGAAGATCCTCCGGATCTCTACTAAGACTAGGTCAAACTCTTTACTTCTAGACTTCTTTCAAAGTTTTTGAGTAGGATAGGAGCATGTAGGAATAAATTAAATTTGCATGGATAGAAACATCCTCTACAATCTAGCAGCATGATGTACATAGAATTTTAGATACTCATGTAGATGGAGCATTTATGATAAGAAAAAGAATGCATAAGTAGAAATGTCTTCTAGAATATAGGAGCATGGTAGATATAGCTCAAGATATTCAAGAAGAAAAAGCATACCTAGTATAGGACCTCATCCACGATGAAAGAAAAATTGATCATGATCAAGAATCTTAGAAGACCTCCATCTTCAAAAGAAAAGAAACATTTGCAAGGTAAGGGTCCTTAAGATCCTATAATGGAATCTTCAAAAGAAGGTTCATGGACCAAAAGCAAATGTCTCATTGGGAATCCCATTCATGAGATTCAAGAAAAGGATGATATGTAGGCAATCTAAGATGAAGCAAGAGGGGCCACACCAAAGGATGATCAAAGGAGAATCAAGATGAGGTATATATGCATCAAAGTTTAGTCATGTTATCACTTGTATATTATTGAGTCATGGGATAGTTCTATAACATGATCAAGCATGAAAGAATCTCTTTCACCAAGAACATGCTCAAAGGCATGTACCAAAATGCAATGAAGGTCAACAAAATAATATGATCACATAAGGAGCATAAGATTGCTGACTAAGAAGTAAGAAGAAATGCTAACAAGTCCAGAAAGCAAGCAACGAAGGAATGCTCTCGCAAGAAGAATTCGATGGTTGACCTATCCATCTGATAAGAAGCAAATGAAGAAAGAGATCAAGCATGTTAAGAACACCATGATCACCGAGAATCACTATCTAACAAAATGCTTTGAAGATATCTCCTAAAAGAAGGTAGGACAACTTTGATAAAAGACCAAGAGGTCAAGTTGGGAGGATTCGACCTCATCCATGTGAAACAACCTCTAGCTCGTTGCTTTGGAAGCTTCTAGATCATGAAGCTTCTCATCCACTTTGGGAAAATTACCTTTTTGGGGTCATCGCGGGTATGCAAGGGAACAAAGCGATGCCATCACTAGCCAAGTACAGTGCAACATGCAACCATTGCTGTTTTAAGCTTTATAAGAGCGATGATTCTCATTTTAGGGTTTTAAGAGCTATTTCTTCAGGGAAAGCTCAAGGCATTTTCTTATCAAAGTGTTAGGAGGGATCTTAGATGTATACATGGATGAGTATACTATATAATGGTCATGTTTCGAGCACTTCGGGGTATGTCACAAGGAAGTGTAGGAGGTGTGACAAAACACTGTGTAACACCTATGAAGGCCTTGGATATATAAAAGGTGTAGATAACTGATTATACTCTATAAAGATGTCATGATGAAGAATCCATCCAACAAAAGGAAAAGCAATGTTGAAGCAGTATCAGGATGAAGTCATGATGGTCTACTAGGTCAAAGTATGTAACCTAGAAAGTACTATGAAGCATCCATGAGAAGAGTATTCCGAAGCATGGACAAGATGACAAAGAAGTAGCCAAGATTACAAGAAAAACCTGATAGTCACTTTCCACGAAGCAATGACATGACAAACCAAGACAGAAAGTGATCGATGGATGGTGCCCTACCTAGAAGAATTTTGAGAAAATAATTCATGGCATCAAGAAAGGAAGGAGATCAAACAACTAAAGAACCCATGAAGAAGAAGCTGCTAATGAAGGAAAGAGTCCCCAATTAAGAGGGAGGTTTGACAGGTCCCTAATCAAGAAAGAGTTTTGGATCACCCCTAATTACAAAGGAGTGACAATTGTGTTTTCCATTTCATGGGTCATGTATTAAACCAGAACTAACAACCGTAAGTCTAGATGAAGGCCAGGAATGGACATGTAGACACAAGTTAGACACAACATTCTTGTTTTCACTTGGGAAGAAAGAATGGGAGGATTGGGTTATCATCTAGCATCCGATACTCTTTGAGGATGTGTAGGGCATCCAAGACAAGAGTAGGCATGAGGACCGATATTCTTTGAGGGTTGGGAACCAAAGATAAGAATAGTCCTAGAAGGTCATCTTGGATAACACCTGGGTGGGTATGTACCTTGAAAGATAATGATGAAGGTGTCTATAAATCATTTGTCTCACCAACATTGTAGCTCATGGTCTCATAAAGAGATGGAGTTGTTAGTCAAGGTATTGCACTATGACAATGCTGATGGATGTGATGCTATGACAAATGGATTGCTAATCTGATTTATCTTATGTGAATTCTTTAAGATTGATAATAGCCAAACACCTTGTAATTTTGTATGAATACTTCCCTGGTTAAGAGGGAGTGTTGAAAGAAAGGTAACTAGTTTCGGTCTTCATAAATGTACTACTGATACTTGTATTTATTTAAGAAAAGAAATATTGTTTTTATAATATATGTCAATGAGTTTCTTGCTCATTGAAATAGGTCTAGCACTATTTAAAGTGATATAGGTGAGTCAAATAGTAAAAAAATTAAGTTGAAGACCTTAAGGGCATGTTACACCTTGTATGTATATGTATCATGGTCAAGAGAATACCTCCAAGCAAAGTCAAAAGTCTCCTCCAAGCAATCGAACCATCAAGAAGCTCATCCAAGAATACAACTCCACCAAAGAAACATACGAAGTCTACTCTACAAGTCAACCTACAAGCAGCAACCAAGTCAGCCTAATGAACAGTCAAGTCCACCTAAAATGGAGGGACATACCTCTATTTATAGAGGCTATCCACATCTCATACAACACATAACTTGAGCTCGGAATTCGCAAAGGATAGAAGACAAGGAGAAATTAATTAAGGCGAGGTAAAAGGTCTACAAGGTGAAACGAAGAAAGAAGGAGAAACAATGAAGGTTAAGAGATTGTTTCCTAGGGAATACATAGCCACACATGTGAGGAAATGAAGGACAGCCTGCAACTATCACAATAGAAAAATCACAGTTGCATATCTCACTTTTTTTGGGGATAAAACTAGGCCTACAAGCCTCCTACTCTAGCATGGAAGAAGGACTCTCAAGCGAAGTAAGGAAGCAAAAAACCAAATTATAAAGGATTATTTCTAGGGCTAAAAAAAGTCACACGTGCGAGGTGTAGTAAGGGTATGAAAACAGATAACAATCCATTTTTTGGTTGAGAGATCAAGCCTCCAAGGAATCCCAAGCCTAGTGAAGGAGCCCATCTCTCTAAGGTGAATGGTCTCTAATTGGAAGTCGAAGTGCTGGAAGACAAAGTGCCGGGAGAAGTTTCGAGGTATAAGGTGCAGAAAGGAGTGAAGACTTGACATGTGCTTGGAGGATCTCTTTGTCAGGGGTGTAGGGTTTTGTATTGATCAATAGAAGCTTCAATAAGAGAAATTCACTAAGGGTTTTCCTCTCAAGAGTAGAGAGGTTTTGGCCCTGGCAGAGAGCCAACATCTTGTGTTCTTGTTTTTATGTTTTGGTAGTAATTTGATGAAGTACACATATTTGCACTAATAATAAGAAGAAGAAGAACAAGATAACAATAAAATTAAAAAGACTCCACAAATTGTTATCAAGTAACGAAGAATCACACTACACTACTTTGCCCTAGATTCTTCAACAAGTATAAGCTTGGAGCACTGCGCTTCTGCGCTGTGCTTTCACATAGTCACTGTATTTTCACCATATCTCTTAAACCCTATACAAATTTTCCATGAAATTGTTATAGTAGATGCATGAGGGTGAGATCAATAAGCCCACTTAATTTTAGGTCAAAATACTTCTCGGTTTTCGAGAAATAAACCACCATCATCTAAAACCATTTTTTTTTTCTGGAGCTCTGTGAGTCCGATTTGGGTCAATTTTTTTTATGGAGAAGGGTTATGATGATATTAAATTTAAGCTCAATCCAGATCACCGTTTAGGACATATTCAAAAAATACATTCACTGCACAAAGGAGGTAGGGGAGGCACTGCATTTTCAAAAAATCAACCATTTGACCAGTGGATTCGACTTCAAAGCTTCCAAAACCAATTTTTGATGATTGTGAAAAGTGCCCTGGAGCCTTAGGATGTTGAAGATATACATCATTGTAAATATTTTATGTTTTTTTAAGCATTTAGTTAAATATTACATTGGGTAAACTGATTCCTAGTTTTAAGCATAACATGTCTACATTCGCTACATCAAGCTGATAAAAATTTCTCCTTTCGGAAATTCATTTCTACTAGGTGGAAACTTAATGATTTGATGTATATATTGTGTAAAGATCATAGGAGAAAAGGGATCACTAGTATGTGAGAGACGGTTCATGGTTTGAAAATCGTAAATCTTTTTGAGATTAATGAAATTTATGCAAATCAGAAGTACTTGACCTTGATTTTCAGAGATTCATGTGACTGTGTTCATATGTATGTTTCTTCTCCCAGTGTATGTTTCATTTGTCATATCATTTCCATCTCAATATTTCATTCCTTTATATGCATCATAATCAATGTATATGTATCATAACTCATCAGGAATTTGATGCTCTATTTATGTATTTGATTAATTCTTCTATTGTTTGCTTAATATTTACTTAGGATTCATCTTGGTTAGATGCCCTAATTTTGAAGCATTTATGTCATTTATTCAATCCATTATCTACAATTATTTTTTTTATCAGCATAAGGAATATTTTCTACCTTGCCTTTGAAAGTTAACTCAATCAACCAAGTGTTTGCATGATTCATTAATCTCTACCCTTGGTGACTCCATGCCCAATGGATCTCTCTCTGCCCTACCATCAGACCTCTAAAATTTGTTATTTCCCAAATATCTATCCATTATTCTTCATTGAAACCAATCTTTAGTGACTGAGTTAAAAGAGAGAGCCCTCTTTGGGGTTGGAAGGGTTAGTATCCAATTCTGCAAGTGGTTTGTAGTTACCTCTAGGTTTCCTTCCTATAGCTAAAGGAAATTACAAAGTGCTAACAAGTTTGAATTTGAGATTCGGTATATTAAGGGTAAGGAAAACAAGGTTGCAAATGCTCTTAGCATGAGGATACAAGTAAACCATATAACAATTATAAGCTCCTATGGGACAAATCTACTTGATAGGATCTTGCAGGCAGCTCAATAGGATGTTAGATATGAAGCTTAGGCAAAGATTGCAGTAGAGTACAATTACATGTGCAGGTGCACAAGATGTGGACTATTGTCTCATGACAGATGGATTGGTGAGGTTTAGAGACAAGATATATGTGCCATACAACAGTGAACTCACGAAGTTGATCTAGAGGGAGTTTCATGTGAAACCATATTCAGCTCATCCAGGCTATGAGAAGACACTGACATCAGTGAAGAAGTTTTACTATTGGCTGAATTTGAAGAGAGATGTGGCAGAGTTCATAGCTAGGTGCTTGGATTGTCAGTAGGTGAAGGTAGAGTGTAAGCATCCAAGTGGACTACTACAACAAATTTAGATTCCATAGTGGAAAGGAGAGATTATTTCCATGGACTTTATCATAGGTTTACCAAGGGCATCTAGACAACATGATTCCATCATGGTCATGGTGGTAATGTTGACAAAGTTCAAGCACTTCATTCTAGTGAAGTTTACATACTCAACGAATGCTGTAGCATAGGTATTCGTCAGAGATGTGGTTAGATTGCATGGTGTGGTGAAAAATATTGTGTCAGACATGGATGTGAAGTTCAACTCCAAGTTTTGGAAGGAGTTGTTTGTAGGTTTTGGCATAGATTTGGTCTTGAGTACAAATTATCATCCGTAGAAAGATGGCCAAACAGAGAGGGCCAACAGGATATTAGAGGACATGTTGAAGATGTATTTGATTCACCAACAATAGAAGTGTGAAGATTACCTTCCATTGGTAGAGTTCGCTTACAACAATGGGTGTCAGGAATATTTGAGAATGAGTCCATTTGAGGCATTGTATGGAAAGAGCTGCAATACTCCCATCAGTTGGAGTGATCTAGTTAATAGGGTGTTGATTAGACCAGGCATGTTAGCGGAATGGAACAAGAAATGTAGGTAATCAAGAAGAATCTGAAAGCAACATATGATAGGAAGAAGATCTATGCAGATCAGAACAGGTTGTTTATGGAGTTTCAAGTTTGGGAGTAGGTGTACTTGCACATCAAATAGAAGAAGAGCTCCCTATAAATTTGTTAAAATTGGAAACTAGGGCCAAACTCCATGTGGGTCATATTATTTATGGCAGCTGATATTTTTACTGGATCCCTCTCATTAAGAGGTGTAGGATTGATCTAAAGATCATCCGATTCCGATAAGTATTTATGAAGTTATGAATTTATTTATGTTATGGACAAATTGTTAAGTCGGCTAGCAACTTATGTAGGCTCAGAAGCCCAACAGTCATGTCTATTCAACCTCTACGTTTTAGTATAAATAGAAGAGGACTTCAAGTCATTTCTACACAAACTTGGATCTCTTCCTCTCTATACTTGTCTTTGGGTTTTAGTAGGAGGAGAGATCCTAAGGAAAAGTCGAAAAATCTAGAAAAGTCGGAAACGCCAGAAAAGCTAGAAATGTTGGAAAAGCCAGAAAATCCGTAACTGCCGGAAAAGCCAGAAAAGCTGGAACTGCCGGAAATGTCGGAAAAGCTGGAAATACCGGAAAAGCCGGAAAAGCTGGAACTGCTGGAAAAGCCGAAAACACCGGAAAAGTTGGAAATACCGTAAAAGCTGGAAAATTCGGGAAAGACGGAAAAGCCAAAAAAGCCAAAAAAGTTGGAATCGCTGGAAAAGCCAGAACTTCCGGAAAAGTCGGAAATACCGAAAAATCTAGAAAAGTCGGAAAAGCTGGAAATGTCGAAACTATTGGAACTACTGGAAAAGCCGGAACTACTGGGAACTGCTGAAACAGCTGGAGCATCTGTCTCCGAAGGAACGCAACATGATGTATGAGATCATGGGCAACATAATGATGCATGATGATATGAGTATGGGCAGCATGATGTATGAGATCATGGGAAACATAATAAGCAACATGATGATATAAGCATGGGCATCATAATGATGCATGATGATATAAGTATGGGCAGCATAATGATGAATGAGATCATGAGCATGGGCAGCTTGATGATGAATAAGACCATGGAAGATGTAGCATGATGAGTAACATGAAGATGAGAGCAGCTCAATGATCAAGGTTCAACACATGTGACAGTACAGCAAGGTGTCACACGGTAATGTGCAGCAAATAGACGAGATGCAACACTATGATAGGTGAATGAGTCACCTTAGAGAATCAGTTGAAGCAATATGTCTTCAATTGATCTCATGCCGATATCAAAAGTCAAAGTGATTGACTTCTATTGTAAATGTACTATCTCTCTCACTTTCTCTGGTGAACTTTGAAGAACATAAAAGAAGAATTGATCAAGGGTTTCCCCACATTGTGGGGTTTGTCCCTGGCTAGCGCCACATCTTGTGTCCTCTTGTCTTGGCTTGTCTTTTGTGATTTATATTTATGTTCTATTTGTAGTTTACTTTATGTTGAGGTGATTGCTAATGTGGAAAAGAAATTGAAATAAATTGTTCTAGCATAGAACATACCTAAAATTAACATTGTTTCAGAGCTGAGGTGAAGACAATTCCCAAGCAAGAGTGAAAGAGCAATCACCAAAGACAATAGGGACAAGACAAAAGGATCAATAAGTCCCACATCTCTCTTCTAAGTTCGCTAAGGGTGAAGTGGAAGCAGAGAATATTATCAGAATGGCATAGCGGAAGATCACTTCATTGGGAAGTTCAGATCTAAGGGTGGAAGGAAAGGCAGATGCCTTGGTTGCAATAAGTTCAGCCATCATTGTTATGAAACCAGCTCAAGAAAAGATAGAAAAGATAAATCCACGCCTTACATAAATGAACAATTCTTGGATGATACAAATGACAAAACCTCCTTTCTATATATAGGAGTCTAAGGAGTCACAATATAATCTAGCCGACCTAACAATAATAATATAAAGCCACAAAAATAACAATAGAGGGATTCTATGGGGCACATAAATAACAATATGGGGGTAATAGGGGCACAACAATATAAATAAGGGGTATAACTACAATAGTAATGGGGTAATCACTAGTATTATAGGGACCCAACATGCCACTCTCCTTCAAAAAAGTGTTGTCCTCAATTCTTGCGTAGTTCTGGATACTTTTGCATAAAATTCTTATCCTCCCATGTGGAATCTTCAGCGGATAAGTTCTTCCACTTGATAAGATACTCTGAAATTGATCGATTTCGTAGCTGTCGAGTTCTTGTTTCTGTGACTGCTTCTGGTTCCAATATAATTTTTCCTTCCTTGTCAAGTTCTGGTAATATTGTTTGAACTGGGAGCTTGTCGCCTATAACCTTCTTTAAACATGAAACATGGAAAACTAGGTGCAATCGAGAAGCTGCAGGAAGCTCCAATTTGTATGCCATAGTACCAATCTTTTACAACACCTTGTACGGACCATAATACTTTGGTGATAATTTATTATCCTTCTTAGCTTGCTTTAGGGACATTTGCTTATATGGTTGTAGCCGAAGGAATACCCAATCACCTACATCAAAACTTCTTTCACTGCGATGTTGATTTGCCTGTTGTTTCATTCTATTTTGTGCCAACACGAGGTTATCCTTTAAGAGTTGGAGGACTTGTTGTTGATGTTCGATGTGATGTTCCACTGCCTGAACCTTAGAATTTTCTCTTAAATATGATGTGATGGATGGTGGTTGATACCCATAAAGTGCCATAAATGGGGTCATTTTTGTTGCTGTATGGAAGGAAGTGTTATACCACCATTCAGCCAGAGGCAACCATTTGACCCATTGTGTCTGTTTATCAGATACAAAGCAACGAAGATATCCTTCCAAACATTTGTTTACTATCTCAGTTTGCCCATCAGATTGAGGATGATAAGATGAGCTATGAGCTAACTGAGTACCAAGACAAGAAAATAATTCTGTCCAAAAATTTCCAGTGAAAATGGGATCTCTGTCACTTACAATAATCTTTGGGTTTCCATGTAGCTTTTGAATTGTTTCCATAAATGCAGTAGAAACTGTACTGGCTTTAAATGGATGTGATAATGCACAAAAGTGTGCATACTTGGTAAGTCTGTCAACTACCACCATGATGACACTCTTTCCCTCAGACTTGGGTAAACCTGTGATAAAATCCATTGAAACCTCCTCCCAACGTTGGCTTGGAATGGATAAAGGTTGTAATAGACCCGGTGTCTTAATTGTTTCAACTTTATTTTGTTGGCAAACCAAACATTCTGCCACAAAATTTTGAATATCTGATTTAAGGCCATCCCAAAAAAATTCCTTCTTAACCCTGTGGTAAGTTTTTAAAAATCCTGAGTGCCCTCCTAAGGGAGAAGTGTGCAATTCCATAAGAATCTTTTGTTTTAGCTGGGAATTCTTACAGAGGTATAAGCGATCTTTGTACCATAACAAATCATTTTTCCAGCTAAATGTATCAGACGTACTGGAATCTTGTTGTAGCTTTCGAATAAGTGCCCACACTTCTTCGTCATTCTTCCATTCCTCCCTTGCTTCGTTTATCCAATCTGGTTGGATAATAGAAATGGCACACAACAATGCTTCCACATCCTCATCCTTTCTTGAGAGTGCATCTGCCACCACATTTTGCTTCCCTTTTTTGTAGATGATTTCAAAGTCATAACCCAACATCTTTGTGACCCACTTTTGTTGCTCTTCAGAGGATAATCTTTGTTCTAAAAAGTATTTAAGGCTATCATGATCCGTTTTTACCTTGAAGTGTCTTCCCATTAGGTAGGGTCGCCATTTCTTAAGTGCATGGAGTATTGCCAACATTTCCTTCTCATAAATAGCTTTGCTTAAAAACTTTCCCTTGATTGGACGACTTTCAAAAGCAATGGGTCTTTCATCTTGCATTAGAACAACACCAATTCCATTTCCTGAAGCATCACATTCCACAATAAAGGTTTTTGTGAAGTCCAGTGTAGCTAAGACCGGTGCTTGGCACATTGCCTCTTTAAGATGTTCAAAGGCCTTTGTTGCTTCCGGAGTCCATGAAAATGCATCTTTCTTCAATAATGTTGTTAGAGGTGCTGCTATTCTCCCATAATTCTTAACAAACTTGCGATAATACCCTGTCAACCCAAGAAATCCTCGCAGATGCTTTATGGATGTGGGGATTTTCCATTCTTAATGGCTTTAATTTTGCTAGGGTCTACCTTAACTCCTTCATGAGATACAATATGACCCAAATATTCCACCTCCTGGACTCCAAAGAAACATTTGGATCTTTTTGCATATAATTGTTTCTCCTCCAATAGTTGTAGCACCCTGTCAACATGTTCAACATGATCCTTCCAAGACTTGCTGTAGATTAGTATATCATCAAAAAATACTAACACAAATTTTCTAAGGAATGGTTTGAAAATTGAATTCATCAAACCTTGAAATGTTGAAGGTGCATTGGTAAGGCCAAAAGGCATGACCAAAAATTCATAATGACCCTCATGAGTTCTAAATGCTGTTTTCGGAATGTCTTCAATCTTCATTCTGATTTGATGATATCCCGAACGAAGATCCAACTTGGTGAAGTAAATTGATCCATGCAATTCATCCAGTAATTCATCAATGACAGGAATGGGGAACTTATCTTTAATAGTGAGCTTGTTGAGCTCCCTATAATCCAGACACATGCGCCATGATCCATCCTTCTTGTGCACCAATACTACTGGAGCAGAGAAAGAACTTTGACTCGGTTGAATTATACCAGCCTCTAGCATTTCTGCAACCATACGTTCAATTTCACTTTTTTGACATAGGGATATCTGTAGGGCCTGATGTTTGGAGGAACACTTCCTGGAATCAGATGAATAGCATGATCATGATCACGCATAGGTGGGAGACCTTTGGGAGTCTCAAATACCTTGGAATGATTGTCCAGGACTTTTTGGAGATCTGGAGAAATAGATGATTCCGATGTGGAAACATCTAGCGAACATAATTGTGCAATTACACCTCTTTGCTCCTTTTTTAGAAGCTTTGTCATACCATTAGAGCTGATTATCTTTCCTGGTTTCCCTGCAATACCCCTTAATTCAACTTCCTTTCCTTTCGTAGAAAATTTGATGAAAAGTTCTTGAAAATTAAAAGCTATTGTACCCAAGGATTGTAGCCATTGGACTCCTAGTACAACATCAGCACCTCCCATTGGAATGGAAAGCATTGGGCTAGTCAATACATATTCTCCCATGGATAGCTTGATATTATGGCACTTTCCAGAGCAATTTATTGTTCCTCCATTTGCAATCATCACTTGACACTCTGGTGCTGGATATAGGAAGCAATTCAATTCTTTTGCTACCCTACAATGAATAAAATTGTGGGTGCTTCCTGAATCAATCAACACTATTACCTTTTTCTTCTTGATTTGTCCTTCTATCTTGATGGTTTGAGGAGTGGTAATTCCCGCCAATGCATTACAAGATATGGTCGGATTTATTTGTTCTTCATCTAGGCTTTGTTCCTGGAGTATATCCTCTTCTTTTGACCTTTCTTGCTCCTTTTCTTCTTCCTCTTCACAATCTATGTAGAATAATTTCTTCTCAGCACACTTATGACCTTTAGTGTATTTGCTATCACAACTGTAACAAAGCCCTTTTGCTCTTTTTTCTTCCAATTGTTGTGGTGTCAACCTTATAGGTTGTGGAAGACTAGGGGCAACAACACTTCCGTCTTTATAGTTGTGAGTGGTATGCTTCCTGGTTGCCATAATTTTGCTTTCCATTTTTCTTGCTAACCTGAATGCCTTCTCTAATGAATCAGGTTCCCAAAGGCGAACATCATGTTGGATATTATCCTTTAAAGACCCTATGAACACATCAATCCTATGCTCCTCTGGAATATCTTTTACCCTTATGTTCAATTTTTGGAACTCCTCAATGTGCTCCATTATTGAACCCTTTTGTTTGAGACTTATCAATTGGCTAAAAAAAGTGTTGCTTTTTGTATCCTCATAATGTGCTATCAATTCTTCCGTAAAAATTGCCCAAGTGATAAATTGTTTACGAGAACAAAGCCATTGATACCATACAAACTGATTTGGTTCCAAATATACAGTTGCCATACGTACCTTTTGTGTGTTTTGCACATTATTGAGATCGAAGAACTGCTCCATCTGTAATATCCATGTGGCGGGATCCTTGCCATCAAACTTCCTCATATCGATTTTTGGAATATGGTGGGTCTTCGATCCAACATTAGAGTCTATGGAATCATGATTAACATTTCTTTGGTTCACATCATGAGTTTCCTTTACAACCTTTTCACCCTTAGTATGTATTTCTTGTAGAAAATTTGTCAAATCTGTCTTCAAATCTGCCATGTCTATCTTCAAATCTGTCTTCAAATCATCCATCTTAGCTTCCATGCCCTTTATCTTAGATTCCACACCATTTATCTTAGATTCCATGCCATTTATCTTGGATTCCACGCTATTTATCTTAGCTTCTGTTAGCTTTTGTGAGCGTGACATTTGTTGCACTTGTTCTTGTAATTTTGATATATCATGTAGCATTTCTTCCTCTTCTTCATGAGTCATGCTAGAGTTTTCAGGTTCCTTAATAGGTGTTTGCATTTTCTTTCCTCGGGGCATCAATTACCGATAATAATGCTTTACTATGCCCTTTGAATTCCTTCAAACCAAGCTTACACAAAAATAAAAAAAATAAAAACTACACACCTTTTTTCACTTTGTAGAAGCCTGATATTGAATCTGATGTATCTCTGTAATTTTGGATCATCCAGTTCTGAAATTGCAACTTGTGGTATCCTTCTGCGTCCTCTTTCCAATGCCACAAGTCTGACCCAAATTGGTTTCTCCAAGGAAGAGTTATGCGAAATCTCCCACAGTGACTTGATTATAGACTAGTTCAGTAGAGCAAACTTGTACGATGTGCCACGAGTCATTGTTTCAACCTATGGATCTGAAAAACACCTGAAAGAAACTATAGTCCGTCCTCTTTCTGTACCTTCTTACGAAATTTCAATCCGATCCCCAGAGAGAAAGTTATGACGATTTTCCCCAGGTCACCTGTTTTGAATGTAATTCAGGAGTCTGCAAAAAGACCAACTTCCTCAGATCATATCTCCGCAAATATCGTGCAAAAATCTCTAAAATTCAGACCCAAGGTTCAGCATGATTTATTCTCAAATGGGTTTTTTTTTGCGACTTCTGAAAGGTCACAGAAAAAAAGTTATAGCGAAAATGCCACGATGACCTGTTTGGAGCAGCGAAACCCTAAAATCCAAAGCTCTGATACCAAATGTTATGAAACCAGCTCAAGAAAAGATAGAAAAGATAAATCCACACCTTAGAATTCAGCCTCTTTGAGGGGGAAACCTCCTTTACATTACATAAATGAACAATTCTTGGATGATACAAATGACAAAACCTCCTTTCTATATATAGGAGTCTAAGGAGTCACAATATAATCCAACCGACCTAACAATAATAATATAAAGCCACAAAAATAACAATAGAGGGATTCTATGGGGCACAGAAATAACAATATGGGGGTAATAGGGGCACAACAATATAAATAAGGGGTATAACTACAATAGTAATGGGGTAATCACTAGTATTATAGGGACCCAACAATCATGGAAAGAGCAGAGACACATATCTTGATGAAGATAACAATCATTCCAGGGACATATTTAATGATCAGAGGAATGATAAGTAATGCAGGTCATCAAGGAAATGGTCGACTCTTCAAAGAAAGCAAGGAACCCCAGAATCTCTTTTATGTACCTGATCGCAAGAAGAACCTAGTGTCCATCTCGGAAATGGAAGTTTAAGGTTTCAGGGTGGCACTCATCGATGGAAAGGTACGTGTTTGAAAATATATTTTTCAAAGATGTTTTAGAGTTCAGGGTTGTATCAAGTCCACTGGGGACCATGTCCATTGACTCAACGCTAGAGGTTTGTGAGTTAGATGGTGACCGGGATGCCTGAATTCAAAAAGAGCATGAAGGTACATGTCTAAGATGTACCGAAGGAAAATATTACAAGGGGACCATTCCCCTCATGTAGTAGGTCCACAGGTTTGGAACAACCCGTGGAGTTTGAGATTCATAAACGGGAATATCACGTATACAGGTGGAAGAAATCCCTCTATGGATTGAAGCAAAACACCCCGGGCATAGTATGAGAGGATTGATAGCTATTTGATGACGCTGAGATTCACTAGGAGTGAAACCGATCCAAACCATTACTCGAAGGTTGTGGATGATAGACCTCTCATACTGGCACCTCATAAGGACGACCTATTTCTGATAGGTGTAGACCCTCTCATTTGCAGAAGTAAGAGGGAGTTGGATTCTGAATGTGGAATGATAAACTGCAAGCCTGTGACTACCTCGAGGATATTAACTTTTAGAAGTTATATGGTAGTGATGTCAGACCAGATTTGGGAAATGCCTCTAAGTTTTATAAACTCAATCACGTTGATGTTCTTGGTGAACTCCGGACATATGTTTTGCAGTTAGCATGGTGAGCTCATATTTGGTTGAGCATCACTGGATTGGTGCCAAGAATCCTCTGAGATATCTTCGAGGTACAATCTCTCATGGATTGAGATACATTGCCGAAAATATGAAAACTACATGATTATTCAAATGTTGACTGTGCAGGCAGTGTGGAGGATCACTAGATGTCTTCTTAATGTTGGTTCTCTTTGGATTCTACTTCGATATCATGGATGAGCAGGAAGCAGAAATCGGTTGTTATAAGTACCATAGAGACCAGATACATAACTACGAGTATGACCTCGTATGAAGTTTCCTGTTTGTGGAAACTCTTCAGTGAGTACACATGATGAATACCACTGTGATTCTCTGTGACAACTAGAGGTGGGATTCGATTATTGAGGAATCCCATATTCAATGATTGCTCCAATAGATAGACATCAGATACTGCCTTATCTGGGATATGGTAAGTCGATGAGCAAGGAGGCTCCATTGCACTGAGATGATGTACAGGTCGCTACACTTTGTCAGAGCCCCGGGGAAAGATCAAATTTGTGATTTTCCTGAATGACTTGGAGTCGTTGAGAGACCCTTGTAAAAGGGTCCTGCATGTTGCATACATTGAGCTCTGGGAGCTCTGGGGGCTTGCGATTCTTACTGGAGCAACATACGACCACAACGTGACTCACCCTCCCCTGGTGGTGCGCACTGGGATAGGATGATTCACTTTCCTGTGGACAAGATGATTCGCTTTCCTGTGGACAAGATGATTCGCTCTCTTGTGGGACATGATGATTCGCTCTCCTGTGGATAGGATGATTCGCTCTCCTGTGAACAATATGATTCACTCTCTTGTGAGACAAGATGATTCGCTCTCTTGTGACAGGATGATTTTCTCTCCTGTGTAGCAGGATGACTAAATCTCCTGTGAGGTCTGGATGATGTGTTCTCCATGACGATTGTGTGGCAGGATGATTAATTCTCCTGTGAGGTCTGGATTATGTGTTCTCCATGACGATTGTGGAGCAGGATGATTAATTCTCCTGTGAGGTCTAGATGATGTGTTCTCCATGATGATTGTGTAGTAGGATGATTAATTCTCCCGTGAGGTCTGGATGATGTGTTCTCCATGACGATTATGTAACAAGATGATTAATTCTCCTGTGAGGTCTGGATGATGTGTTCTCCATGATGATTGTGTAGTAGGATGATTAATTGTCCTATAAGGTCTGGATGATGTGTTCTCCATGACAATTGTGTAGGAGGATGATTAGTTCTCCTGTGAGGTTTGGATGATATGTTCTCCATGACGATTGTGTAGCAGGATGATTAGTTCTCCTGTGAGGCCTATATGATGTGTTCTCCATGGCGATTGTGTAGCAGGATGATTAGTTCTCCTGTGAGGATAGGATTGATTAAGTTCTTCTGTCGAGGCATCCTACCCATGCAGTCTGGGACTCATGGGAAGTACCTCTCATCCGATCAATGAGCAGGGAAATGAGGATAGGGACCATAGTAGTACCGATGGATGCATCACTGTATCTACTATACTCCCTATGCTCGGATGACCTTCATTGATCTGGGACCTGTGGCAGGAGTTGTACCCACTATGACACTGACTTCAGGTCAGTTGAGGACTAGTCTGGGACCAGTGGTACATACTCTGAGACTGAATTCAAGTCAGTAGAGTACTGGTCTGGGACCAGTGGTAGGAGTTGTACCTACTATGACACTGACTTCGGGTCGGTTGAAGACTGGTC
This sequence comes from Pinus tabuliformis, assembly GCA_031772625.1. NCBI lineage: Eukaryota > Viridiplantae > Streptophyta > Pinopsida > Pinales > Pinaceae > Pinus > Pinus tabuliformis. Next base: position 897,010,921 of record CM062820.1, on the reverse strand, counting down.
TGGGACTAGTGGTACACACTCTGAGACTGACTTCGGGTCAGTGGAGAATGGTATGACACATTCTCGATCAATTCTTCTTCTTCATGGTTCAGTAGAGCTAAGTTGACCAGAGCAGAGTCAATAGAGATAAGAAGAGCAGAGCAGAGCCAGCAGAGCTGAGCTGAGCAGAGCAGAGCCAGTAGAGCTAGCAGAGCTGAGCAAAGCCAGCAGAGCCAACAGAGCAGAGCAGAGCCAACAGAGTTGAGCAGAGCAGAGTAGAGCCAACAGAGCTGAGCAGAGCAGTGCAGGGCACTGATGGTAGAGATAGTACAGTTGGACATATGGATCAGAGGATGGAGTTCTCCCTAGTTGAGAGGGAGTGTTAAAATTGGAAACCAGGGCCAAACTCCATGTGGGTCATATTATTTATGGCAGTTGATATTTTTATTAGATCCCTCTCATTGAGAGGTGTAGGATTGATCTAAAGATCATCTGATTCCGACAAGTATTTATGAAGTTATGAATTTGTTTATGTTATGGACAAATTGTTAAGTCGGCCAGCAACTTATGTAGGCTCAGAAGCCCAACAGTCATGTCTATTAAACCTCTACGTTTTAGCATAAATAGAAGAGGACTTCAAGTCATTTCTACAGACACTTGGATCTCTTCCTCTCTCTACTTGTCTTTGGGTTTTAGTATGAGGAGAGATCCTAAGGAAAAGCCGGAAAAGCCGGAAACGCTGGAAAAGCCGAAAATACTGGAAAAGCCGGAAAAGCTAGAAAAGTCGGAAAAGTCAGAACTGCCGGAAAATTCAGAATTGCCGGAAAAGCTGGAAATGCCGGAAAAGCCGGAAATACCTGAAAAGCCAGAACTGACGGAAAAGCTGGAAAAGCCAGAATTGACGAAGAAGCCAGAACTGACGGAAAAGCCGGAATTGACGGAAAATACGGAACTACTGGAAAAGCTAGAAATATCGTAAAAGCCAGAAAAGCCGGAACTGTCGGAAAAGTCGGAACTACCGAAAAAGCTGGAACTACCGGAAAAGCCAGAAAAGTCGGAATTGCAGGAAAATCCAAAACTGTTGGAAAAGCCGGAAAATCCAGAAAAGCTGGAAATACCAGAAAAGCTAGAAAAGATGGAAAAGCCAAAAAATCCAGAAATGTCGGAACTGTTGGAACAACCGGAAAAGCCAGAACTACCGGAAAAGCCAGAACTGCTGGAAAAGCCAGAACTGCCGAAACAACCGGAGCATCTGTCTCCGAAGGAAGGCAACATGATGTATGAGATCATGGGCAGCATAATGATGCATGATGATATGAGTATGGGTAACATGGTGTATGAGATCATGGGTAGCATAATAAGCAGCATGATGATATGAGCATGGGCAGCATAATGATGCATGATGATATGAGCATGGGCAGCATAATGATGAATGAGATCATGAGCATGGACAACTTGATGATAAATAAGACCATGGAAGATGCAGCATGAAGATGAGAGTAGCTCAGTCATCAAGGTTCAACACATGTGACAATACAACAAGGTGTCACACGGTAATGTGCAGCAAATAGACGAGATGCAACACTATGATAGGTGAACGAGTCACCTTAGAGAATCAGTTGAAGCAAATGTCTTCAACTGATTTCATGCCAATATCAAAAGTCAAAGTGATTGACTTCTATTGTAAATGTACTATCTCTCTCACTTTCTTTGCTGAAATTTGAAGAACATAAAAGAAGAAGTGATCAAGGGTTTCCCCACATTGTGGGGTTTGTCCCTGGCTAGCACCACATCTTGTGCCCTCTTGTATTGGCTTGTCTTCTGCGATTTATATTTATGTTCTATCTATAGTTTACTTTATGATAATGTGATTGCTAATGTGGAAAAGAAATTGAAATAAATTTCTCTAGCATAGAACATACCTAAAATTAACAAAATTGGATCATGTGGCAAGCTAGCACCTTGGTTTTGTGGACCTTTCAAGATTCTTGAGAGGATTGGGCCAGTAGCCTATCGACTTGCACTTCATCTGTAGTGATAACCCATGATGTTTTCCATGTGTCATTGCTTAAGAAGTATGTTAAAGATGATGATCATATGATTGAATGGTCTGTATTGCAGGTGGAGCCAGAAGGATAATTCTAGCCACAACTTCAGTGAATTTTGTAGAGAAAGATACTTATGTTCTAGAACTGAGCAATCGAGCAAGTTAAAGTGTAGTAGAAGCACTTTGGGCCCGATGAAGCTACATGGGAGATGGCGGATCAGATGTGAGCTGTGTATCCTTCTCTATTCACTGGTTGAGCAAATGTTTTGGTATATGTTTTTGGGACATGGTTTGGTGATGTTTTGGTATACATACATACATACCATGAGCTATGTTATAAAGCTCCAATAAGCGGTATGGGTGTCAAGTCATTATTATGTTATATTTTTCATGTTGTCATGATGGTTTGCTTTTCAACAGATTGATCATTGTAAATACTGCATTGAGCTAAGTTGTAAAGATCCATGGGCGGCATGTTTTTCTTACAACAATCTTGTTGGTTGTAGGTGTTGTTGAACACTGAGGACAGTTTTCCCCCAAGGGGGAGGGTTTTGTAACAAATCTAGTAAACAATCCATATAAAAGTTAATACAAGAAAAATATTAACCAAGGTCATGGGACACATATTCCAAGATGAATGTTGGGAAAAAACATTGTGATGGGGATCATTTGTGATTTATTAATGGCTAAGGAAATGGCAAAGGCTTTGGAAAGATATGAGGCATTTCTTGGCATTTTGTTTATGAAAATAATGGAAATTAGGAGAAAAGGAAGGTGAAAGGTCATAGGTTGCATGTGAGGAGGAAAATGAAGGAAAATAATGGAAAATTAAGAAAATGGAGGCCTCAATGATAAAAAGGCTTATGAGGATCAATTTGTGACCTTTTGTCAATTCAATTTTAGAGCTCTCTCTCTATTATCTCTCTTATACTCTTATAAAATTAGAGGTTTCTTGGAGCACTCTTGGAGGAGTGTGGCATACTTGGAGTTTTGGAGCCAGAAGGAAAAGGAAGAGCATGAAAGCGCAAGAGGACATCAGGATTAACAACTACAATGAGTTTTTCTTGTAGGTACTGAGTTGCATGTATGTTTTCCTCACTAGTTTTGGCATGCATGACATATGCATGTGGTTTCTTGGTTATGATCTATCATTGGAATGGAGGATTTCCTGGATTTATAGTGGATTTTCCTAGCCTTTCCTTTTCCTAGATAACCATGGTGTTGTGGGTTCATTCCCTTTTGTTTTTTGGTTGGTTCTCATGTTCCTTTAGCGATGGGTTGAGTGTTGGGAATAATACTAAGAGGGGGGGTGGGGGGGGAAGGGGATGAATCAATATTTATCAAATCAATAAATTTTAATTTTCATACCCATATTTATATATGATACTTCAATGAAGGGAACTCGCGTGTGCACATAACTGTATTTAAGGAAACTAACGTATATCCAGTGAACTTATGATTCAGTTGATTCATCATATGTTGATATTTAATCACTACATCAGTACATTATTAACCATTTAAATAGTAACTATGTGCAGTAATAATAGAATAAACCATCACACATAAGCAACACATATGAACACCGAGATTTAAAGTGGAAACCCAATGCGGGACAAAAACCACCTACTACTGTCATCTCTGTCTTCTTTTAATATAAGAAAAACCTGTTTACAATCTTGTACTGGTGCAGAATCATACCATTACACAAGCACCCACCTGCATAAGACTACAACCTTCTCTCATTCTCCAGCTTCTACTAGAAGGGAGCTACAATCCCCTAGCTCCTGTACTAGCCTATATGTTTACTAGTACGTAGGCGCTAGCCTACAGAAGGCTGCAACCTTCACTCTTTTTCTAGCTGTTACTGGAAGGGAGATCCAACCCCCTGGCTCTTGTACTGGCCAATATGTTTACTAGTATGTAGGGGCTAGCCTACAGAAGGCTATGGCCTTCTCTCTTCCTCCAGGGATCACGTTTCATAAATTTTTAGACTGGATACTACTGGTACACAAAAACACTATATGAAGGCCACATTTCATCCAATTTTCATACTGGACCCATCAGCAACATTAAAGCTCAAAATAAATCACCATTTCATTACAACCAATCACTGAAAACTCATCAAAACTGATGCAAATCACAATCAATCAATTTGAACATTCAGAACATTGTAACCAGAACACAGTCACCAAAACACAGAGTAGAACCCAAAACTCTGCATCAACAACTAGAACCAGCTGCAACTTCATAATGTATATGCTACTTCAAAGTACTGAATAGACGTGTATACGTACCTTCACCAAGGCGAACCAACACGTAGATTTGCAAACACTAACTTAAAACTTCATTGCTATTCCAGACTTCAGTCGTACCCAGATCATAACATTTATAGAATAAAACATGCGTTAGTATTCAGATCTAGACTATCCATGATTAAAACATATAATGATAGTTCATTTCAGGTCTTAAGATCCTGATCCATCATCCATCATCAACCACTTAGGTGCATCCTTAGTTCAGATCAAGCAAAGCACAAGAAACCCATAACATACATACTTGCTTTTGATCTAACTCTTCATAAGATATTCATTCCTTGCACACTTAGCCCTTTGATCTTCTCCTCCTTATATACTTAGATCCTTTGTCAATACCTCGGACCAAAAACTCGGACCAATACCTCGGACCAAACACCTCGGAATAAAAACCTCGGACCAAAACCTCGAATCAATACCTCAGACCAATACCTAGGACCAAAAACCTCAGACCAAAACCTCAGACCAATACCTCGGATCAATAACTCGGACCAATACCTTGGACCAAATCCTTGGACCAATAGATCGGACCAAAACCTTGATTTTCCATCCCATACATGCTTTTCCTTATGTGAAACTACGTGCATATGTATATGCTCCTTCTGTTCCGTGAGACTGTGTGTATACGCTACTTGGACAAAGTTAACCAACGTATACTTCTTAAACCATTCTCTTTCTTCCATCTCTGGAATCTGATATGTAATCCTTTGTTGTTAACCTATTACACTGTGAACTATCATCTATGTGAGTTGCCATCAAGGAAAATACCTATATCATAATGCCAACAATCTCCCCCTTTTGACTTGATGGCAACAACAAGTCCAAGACACTCTCCCCCTTTGACATCAAGGGCAAAGGGCAGACCAAGATATTCTCTCCCTTTGATATACATTATGCTGTCCATGCTTCCCTTGAGTACATGCAGAGTCTGCAAAGATATGATTCAAAAGAATAACATGACTCTATAACTCAACTAAGTGAATATGAATTCCCTAAGACCAATGACTCATACATACATCAATCACCCAACTAAGTGGGGATACCAAATGTTTATACATGATTGAAATAGAAATTATTACATCATCCTTCCCATGCATAGTGGGGTTACAAATTAGGTCTTTACATGACCTTTACATCAAATGATATACATGCCATTTATAACAAGTAACAACAATCTAAACAATACCATGATAGTCATCAGCAACTATCATACAACATATGCGATCTGCACCATAAGTATCTGTCAGTAGCATCAAGATCAACAGCCTGAATATGTCCATCATCAAAAGAGTCACCTGAATCAAACAACTATGTGGATAAAGCAATATAAGTATCATCATGTACCAAGGTCTTGTAATATAATGCCAACAATGCATTATTAGAAACATATGCTCCCCCTAAACCTATGCCAACCGTTCATTGTTAGATTTGATCATTGCAAATATTAGTAAGAATCATCAAGGCATCATCATCAATTAGATATACATCAAGTCATCAACAACTTATGAGGATCAAAAGAATAAAATCCACAAACTGTAGTCATCAATCATCCAAACAGAAAATATAATTGATAATTGCCTGAATTAGATCACTTTTATGAGTCTTTCCCATATCTTTTTCCTCAAAAACACCATATACGCGATTGTGCAGCTTCTAACTCACATATATAAGTGACTTGTCTTCATGATAACTGCATATGAGAATTGGAATTATGAGGTTTCACACTTTCAACTACCCCTGAGTTTGTTATGTCTGTATACTGTGCTATGCCACATCTTTCTGACTGTACTTCCATCTTCTTCCATACCTTAGAGTGTGATGATGTTTTCTCCTTTTGGTATGTTGGCCAAAATTTTCTCCTGCATTCTTTTGCTATATGCCCAAACTTGTTACAAGCATAACATATTATATGTTTCATATTCCCTCTATAACAGTCAATGGCTTTGTGACCAAACATATTGCAAGAAAAACAATTTCTCTTAAGGTACTTGGAAGCTGATGATCTTTCTGTGTGCTTGAACCATTCTACTTTTGCATCTGGCTGCAACATGTCCAAAATTATGACATACAAAACATTCAACATTATTCATCAGAGGAATTAACCGACTATCACTTTCATAGTTAGGAGTAAATGATTTTCTTTGAAGACTTTCTTTCCTTAGTTGTTGATGGGGTTGACCTCTTATCTCCTTGTTGAGAATTTTAGATTTTTCATTAGAGTTCCTTACCTCATATTGTGAGCTAGATTCACCTTCAACAATTTCATGAAAACCAAGACCAGTTTTGATGGTAGGAGACCTTTGACTACTAAGAATATTATCCAAAATCTTAGTACTATCTTGAAATCGTAACAGTTTATCCTTTTCTTCTAATTTACCTTTTAAGATATTTACCTCAACCTGATATTGCTCTTCCTTTTCCAGATATTTCTTCTTCAACCTTTCTTCCTTCTTCCAATTGTTGCTTTAATTTGAGAATCTCATTTTCTTGTTCTTCATTTGCTTGAGGTAGTTCTTCATTCTGCTTATTTGAATTTTCAAGATCTTCTTTTAGAGAGAGGATATTAGCTTCAAGATTTTCATAGTAACTGGATCTATCTTTAAGTCTCTTGATTGTTGTACTCTTTTCATTTACTTCATTTCTTAATGATGTCACTTCATCCTGCAACTTTTGACATTGATCTTCCTTTTCCTTGTACTGCTTCCTTACTTTGTTTCCTTCCTCCAACTGAGCTTTTAATCTAGTAACTTCTTCTTTGAAGGCACACTCCCTTTTGTTAAATAGATCTTGTTGATCTCTAATTTTATTTGTGAGTCTTTTAACTTCTGCCTCTATATTTCTTTCACTATCACTTTCAATATCTTCAACATTGCATGAACAGAGAAAAGTATCACCAGAAGACCAAAAATTTGTACCTGATACTTCTTTTGCTTGTTCATCTTCAATCTAAGGTGATTCTGAATTTGAATACTTGCTTCCACCTAACAACCAATTGTCTCTCCTACTGTCACTGTTCCTTTGAGATGTCTTCTTCTTCTGAGGCGCTTTCTTCTTTAGCTTCTTTCCCATTGTTTCTACGGATCTCCTTCAAGCGATCAAACTTCTGTCAAAGGACTTGCTTTGATAATACTGAGGGGGGGGGGGTGAATTAGTATTTATTAAATCAATAAACTTTTCTTTTCATACTCAGATTTATATACGATACTTCAATTAAGGGAACTCGCGTGTGCACGCAACTGTATTTAAGGCAACCATCGTATATCCAATGAACTTATGATTTAGTTAATTCATCATATGTTGATCATTAATCATTGCATCAGTACTTTATTAACCATTTAAACAATAACTATGTGCAGTAATAATAGAATAAACCATCACACATAAGCAACAAATATGAACACCAAGATTTAAAGTGGAAACCCAATGCGGGACAAAAACCACCTGCTGCTGTCATCTCTATATTCTTTTAATATAAGAAAAACCTGTTTACAATCTTGTACTGGTGCATACTCATACCAGTACAAAAACACCCACTTGCAGAAGGCTACAACCTTCTCTCATTCTCCAGCTTCTACTGGAAGGGAGCTACAACCCCCTAGCTCTTGTACTAGCCGATATATTTACTAGTACACAGGCGCTGGCCTACAGAAGGATGCAACCTTCACTCATTTTCCAGCTGCTATTGGAAGGGAGATCCAACCCCCTGGCTCTTGTACTGGCAGATATGTTTACCAATACATAGGTGCTGGCCTATAGAAGGCTATAACCTTCTCTCTTCCTCTAGGGACCACATTTCATAAATTTTCAGACTGGATACTCCTGGTACATAACAACACTATATGAAGGCCACTGCATTACAACCAATCACTGAAAACCCATCAACACTGACACAAATCACAATCAATCAATCTGAACATTCAGAACATTGTCACCAGAACACAGTCACCAAAACACAGAGCAGAACCCAGAACTTTGCATCAACAAACAAAACCAACTGCAACTTCATAATGTATACGCTACTTCGAAGTACCGAATTGGCGTGTGTACGCGCCTTCACCAAGGTGATCCAGCATGTAGATCTGCAAACACTAACTTAAAACTTCAAAGCTATTCCATACTTCAGTCATACCCATATCATAAAATTTATAGAATAAAACATGCGTTAGTATTTAGATCTAGACTATCCATGATCAAACCACATAATGATAGTTCATTTCAGGTCTTATGATCCTGATCCATCATCCATCAAGAAAAGCACCAGAAACCCATAACATGCATATTTTCTTTTGATATAACTCTTTATAAGATATTCATTCCTTGCACACTTAGCCCTTTGACTTCTCCTCCTTATATACTTAGATCCTTTGTCAATACCTCGGACCAAAAACTTGGACCAATACCTCAGACCAAAAACCTTGGACCAAAACCTCGGATCAATACCTCGGACCAATACCTAGGACCAAAATTCTCAGCCCAAAACCTTGGACCAAAACCTTAATTTTCCATCCCATATGCACTTTTCCTTCTGTGAAACTACGTGCATACGAATACACTCCTTCTTTTCCGTGAGACGTCGTGTATACGTATACACTCCTTCTGTTCTGGAGTCTGTTCTGTAATCCTTTGTTGTTAACCTGTTACACTATGAACTATCATCTATGTGAGTTTCCATCAAGGACAACACCTGTATCATAATGCCAACATTGAGTTACTAGTTCCTAGAGCCTTGGTTGGAAAAATGCTCTGGAGCTCTATAACAACTTGGGTTGAGTTAATAGTCCTCAAACCTTGGTTGGAAAAATTCTATGGAGCCCTTGGTGGGTTGAGATATTAGTCCTAGAGCCTTAGTTGGACAAATGCTCTATATCTCGATAACAACTGTGGGTTGTGTTACTAGTACTGGAGCCTTGGTTGGAACAAACGCTTTGGAGCCCTGGACAACTTGGGTAGAGACCAATTTGGTGATGGTTAGCGGTGTTAGACTGTGAGGTGGAATCACTAGTGTAGGGTTGATGTGTTTTAGTCTTCGGAAGCCCTGGATGGTTTTGACTGATTTGTTTTATGAGATCCCACATTCATGCTTGGAATATGCCACGTGGGGGAGTTTCTAAAAGAAAGATTTGGTTCAACCTAGTATATGGTCGGGTGGTTCGTGGAAGTCCCATACCTGGTCAGCTTATGAAATCATCAATAAGATCTCTCTCTCCTTGGTAATTTATGGGTAAATATACTTGTTTATATTTGGCTTATATGGCTGTTATATCCTTGACATTTCTATTGGTTATATAGTGGTTATGAATGAGTTTTATGACAGTGAAAATGCATGGCTCTCATCATGTTTTGGTTAATCTTTGAATATACAATGAATATGTGACTCAATATATGGTAGTTATTTTGATGAGTTATCAATGCTTCTTAGTGATTCTCAGATCAGTATGAGAACCCCATGCTCAGATACGTTGTTTAAACATGTAGAATGCATATTTGTGACATGTTTGACGAAATGCCTGTCATGGCTAGTAGGGGCCCAGTAAAGTCCTTGTTTAAGTAATTACATTTGTATCATTATTCCACTATTATCTTTCATTTATGCAAGTGTCATGGAGTTTTGGGTAGTGACTTGAGCCTTGGGCCTAGAAAAGTGGCACAAAATTAAGAGTCTCAGGCACAAAACTGCTTGGGAAAGTCCCCAGTCACTCGCATACCCATGCTATGGGAGCGACTAGAGGTTCCCAATCACACTCATGCCCATGTCATGGGAGGGACTAGGGGATTAATGGAATGAAAGGTTAGTTTATCTCAGGGGCTAGTCTCCTGGAAGGTTTGGATGGCTCTTGGGGTTCTGCAGTAGGTATGGAAGGTTTGTGTTATTGTGTTTTTTCAGTTCCACTTCCTTAAATGAAACATAGGGAGTTGAATCATATCATAGAAACTCTTAAGCACATTTTTACCCTAGTTGGATGGTTACTTGGGTAGATGTGTGAGGAGGGTGTTACAAATAAACTACCAAAACATAAATATGAAGATCAAGGACACATGATGTAGGATCTCAGCCAAGGCAAAACCTCTGTTCTAGGAGGAACCCCAAAAGTCTCTTCTCTTCCTTTAGAACTAAATCAAATGAGATAATTAAGAACTTTTGAATAAGACAAAGACCTCCTCTAATCCACTAGGTCAGCCTCCCAAGATGATTAGCCAAATTCCAAAGTCAACTTAAGTCAAACTGTATCAATACTAGATTTCAACCCTCCTGCATCAACTTTTCGGCCCTACTATATTACCTACAACTCCAACCTTCCTACAAATTTATAAACTCACATGTGTGGGTGAACAAGAGAAAATTTTCAGCTTCTTTTGCTAGACGAATGTCATCTTCTCCTTCGCTATGTTTTTCTCCTTCACTTCTATACTTCTTTGCATCCTTTTTCTCCTCTTTGAGTTGTAGATTAAACTTGTCTTGATTGATGCTTCAAATAGGTCGAATTATATTCTATTTATAGTGGTTTAAAGCTCCTATTGAAGCTGACTTGAACATGGGCAAGCTGACTTGATGGAGGAGGGTTTAGAGAAACAATTTTACATCAAAATAATTTTCTTTCTTGACACACAAAGCCTAAGAAGGGACCATTACATGATGACATAGACTAAGGCTCATGAAATAAACCCTAGAATCCTTAAATGGAGGCTTTGACCTAGAAAAAAAAATAAACAAAGCATGAAACCCATGCTTATGAATAATTTTTCTTTTACAAATAATTTTATTTTTCTTTCTTTAAACAAATGCATTACATTATGACTCAAATACAATTATGAAGTCCGATACTAGTTACATTTCTCAACAATATGGTACTAATCCTAAGGAAAAAAGGATTAAGTTGGAAAATCATAGTATGAAATGCTTTCTTATTGACTATTTAGATGAAAATAATGGTTATAGGTTGTTATCTAATGGAGAATCTATTATTAGTGATGATGTTTTTTTTAATGAGATATAAAATCAAATAGTTGAAGAGATTTATATTCTCCTTAATCACTTGGAGAGAAAGATAATTCGAGAAAAGAAATTCATCAATGAAACCAAATTGGATTGAGAAAGACTTAGCCCCTAACATGAATGGTAACATTGATGTCCAAGAGTTAGATAATGCTTCTTCAATTGATGATTCTTTAACACACGTAAGATTAATTACAGTAAATTCACCATAGGGACAACAAAGTAGACCAAAACGGTTCACACAACTACTTCTAGTTGTTCACATAGAGGAGGAAAACAAAACAAGAATTGGAAGTTCCTCTACATATCACAAACAATTTTCCTTTGTCGCTCATGATTATATTGAAGCAACAACTTTTGTAAAAGAAGTGAAGTATAAAGAATGGAAATACACCATGGTGGATGAGTATGATTCAATAATTGCAAATGGAACATGGAAACTTGGTGATCGACCAACTAATGTTAAACCCATCAATTGCAAATGGGTTTTCCCAATGACGTATAAAGAAAATGGTGAAGTGGATAAGTATAAAGCGAGACTTGTGGCTAAAGTTTTTGGTTAAAAAGAAGGGATAGATTATGAAGAAATATTTTCCATGAAACAAAGTGGAACACTATAAGAATGACAATAAATTTGCCTACACAATATGGTTGGACACTTGACCAAATGAATGTCAAAAGTTCCTTTCTTAATGGTGATTTGAAAAACAAATATGACTCAAACCCCAAGTTTTCAAGTTGAAGGAAAGGAGCACAAAGTTTTTAAACTTGTCAAAGTTTCTATGGTTTAAATAAGCACCTAGAGCATTGTATGCAAAATGGATGAATACCTTAGGCATGTTGAATTTCATTAATATGAGTCTAATGATACTCTATATTTCAGGATGTAAGTTCAAAACTTGGTTGTAATAATTCTTTATGTTGATTATTTAATCATTATAGGGAACCATGAAGATCACATCAAGTAGGGGAAATAGGAACTTCAAAGAAGAAAACGACAGACTTAGGGCCATGTCGCTAGTATCTCAGAATGGACGTTTCACAAAAACATCATAAAATCTTCCTTAATCAAATCAAGTATGCCACAATTTTTTTGAAGAAGTTTGACATGAAGAACTATAAACCTTCTCTTACTCATATGGAGCAAAACTTAAAACTTTCAAAATTTAAAGGGCGGGAATTGGTGAATAGTAATAACTATGGATAGTTGATTGGAAGCCTCATTTAGTTGACATAGTCGCTCGACCAAATTTGTAATATGTGGTTAAAATTTCTTCCAAATTCATGTAGGAACCTAGAGAAAGTCACTCAAATGTAGTGAAAAGGGTCCTCTAGTACATTTAAGGTACACAATATTTTGGGCTTTTATATAAGCAGAGCATGAATTTACACATGTTGCATATTTAGATGTAAATGTGATATCAATGATAGAACATCAACTTTAGGTTATTTAATGAATATGGGTTCAACAAAAATATCATGGAGTTGTAAAAGACAAGCTACAATGACAAATTCTTCAACAAAGGTAGAATACATTTAAGCTTTCGAATCAACACGCAAAATTGTTTGGATATGTATAATGTTGTAGGATCTTGGTGCTATTCAGAAAACATCAACTACCTTATTGAAATAATCGACAAATAATAAAAATGGCTAAGAATTCATTATTTCATTACAAGACCAAGCATGTTGATATCATGTAACAATTCATCAAAACACTTGTCAACAACAAAATTATCAAGCCAAAATATTGTCCCTTTGAAGATCAAATTGCAAATTTTTTCACCAAAACATGAAAAATAAAATTCACTAAGTTTATAGATGAATTTGGAATATTTAAAAATAAACTTTAGGACTAAATGGGGAAATGCTAGCATAATAATCCTAAAGTTTATTTAGATATTCATTTTTTATATATTAATAAAGTTCTTCTAGAGAGGTATTTTTCTTACAATAATAAAATTATTCTAGAAGATATTTATTCCTTAAGAGATAAATTTCCTTGTCACATCCTTGTCATAGTGATTATCCTCGAGTTGTTGGTAAAGGACATATGACATGTCGAGATGCAGATAGAGAGAGGTTATATATATGTTATGCCTCACCTATTATGCATTTTTTTATTATTTTAATTTTATTTTTTATCAATAAAATTACATGTTTGAGAACACGTCTAGAAATTAACAAGTTGCGGGTGATTATTATTTCTTGATAATTAATGTTAACCTCCCTCCTTTTTATGACAAGTGTGTTTGGTTGTGTTAATAAAAAAGTTTGATATGTCTATGTTGTCACATTATGGGATTATTGCTAATAAGATACATTATCCTCCCCTTCAATGATTTCCTAATGTACCACATTGATTATTGATATTGGTCAGTGGCATAGGTGTTACACATATTTTGGTGAAGTCCTACGCCCTCGCTCGGTTAATCGACCAGCCCACCTCTTTTGCCAGTCCTCGTTTTCGACCAGCTTCGAGTGATTTCGTCAAGCCTCGGGTTCAACCAGCAAGCGAGAACAGGCCCTTGGTTCATCGACCAGCCAGCAAGCAGCAAGAGAGTTTGTGTTAATGTAATACTAAAATGTTTTGGATGTGCCTATGTTTAATATATCCTAAGATTTTAGCTATGAGTATAAAATCTCCTTCCCTTGTCTCCTTCAAAATTGCCCTAGATTTGTTGTTATGATTGGCCCTGAAAAACAAATAACCCCTATTATACATTAATCCTTGTGAAAAGAAGGGTGCCCCCTTAGGTAGTATTCTCTCTACTAACATAATGGGATTTTGATAGTTGCGAGGTGGTTATGATGTCTTAATAATCACTCCCCTACATCATTTTTATGGAAATCATATTATTGAATGTTATAAATTGTAATAATAAGCAATATTCAATATGTATAATTATGTCTGTTTCACATTAATATGAATATGGTGGTTCACTTCATCAAAGATTGTTGTTGATACCATTTCTTGAAAAAGAGAAGAGATTGTGAGATTTTTTCCCCATGGAGAAGGAATTCACATAAGGATCCATGGATATTCAAGTGTATCTTTTCATGCAAGTGTATGACATTGAATTGGATGGTGTTTTGTGTAGGTTTTAACCCATACGGAAATTACCTGCATACGAATTCTAAAACACAGAAAATAAACAATGCGAGAGAATAACACATAAAACACATATACACAGAGATTTCCCCTGGATCCCAAAACCGGGACTACTAGCTTGATTTTTCATTATTTTCCTTTCAATGTTATAATACATATTTATACATGCCGAAGCATCCAATACCATGGACCGAAAACCATCGCGTCCAAAACCATGGACTGAAAACTATCGCATCCAAAACCATGTGCGAAAAATCATGCACAAAACCATAAGTAGGTCCGCCCAACCTAATATAGGGTCCAAAAAAAAAATTTTCTGGGGTGCTATCTCGGACCCCATAGAGTGGGGTTATCTACACCCCTCAAACCCCCTGTGACTCCCCCACTATGGAATCGGTGCAACGAAGGGTGGGCTCTGCCCCCCTTCTAATCTCCCGGTCAACTACATGGGCTAGTTAGGGAAATAATATAACACAACCCAACATTCTCCCACTTGTTGTTTTCTTTCCACGGGGGTCCACAAGAGAGCTTAGTCATTTATCCAGCCCTACAATGCCCATTGTTTCTCTACACCAAGAGAACTTCTTAGAGCTCACAAATTTTGTTAATGCATCTGCAGTATTCTTCAAAGTGTCAACCTTTACCAGCAACACCTTTTTGTCTTCTATCATATCCCTCACAAAGTGATGCTGAACATCAATGTGCTTTGTCTTTGAATGATATGCAGGGTTCTTTGCCAAGAGAATTGCACTTTGGTTGTCACAATCTATCCTTATAGATCCCTGTACTAACCCCATACTTTAACACAATCTTTAAAACCAAACTACTTCCTTGCTTGCATGAGTGGCTGCCATGTATTCTGCCTCTGTAGTTGATAGTGCCACTATAGATTGTTTCTTACTCATCCAACTGACTGCACCTCCAAATAGGTTAAACACATACCCACTTGTAGATCTTCTCTGATCCAGATCTCCAGCCCAGTCTGCATCAACAAAGCCACAAATGTCCAACACTCTGTCCAATCCTGGTCTTCCTTGGTAGAATAAACCATAATCACTAGTTCCACGCAAATACCTGAAAACTCGCTTCATTGTTGTTCAGTGCTCCTTCCTTGGTTTTGACATAAACCCGCTCAATACTCCCACTGCATGTGCAATGTCTGGTCTAGTACAGACCATCGCATACATCAGGCTACCGACTGTACTTGCATATGGAACACGGGACATGTCCTCTTCCTCTTCTTGTGTCTTGGGACACTGTTCAGCAGATAACTTTACACCTATAGGAATAGGAACCTTCACTGGTTTACTATCCTGCATATTAAACCTCTGCGATATTGTCTTGACATACTTCCTCTGGTTTAACCAGATCTTCCTCTTTGTCTATTCTCTTTTAATTTCCATTACCAAAATATAGTTTACAGCACCAAGATCTTTCATGTCGAATTTGGAGGACAAATGGGTCTTCAAATCCTGGATAATTTCTTTGTGATTTCCAACCAGAAACATATCATCCACATAGAAGACCAGATAAATAACACAGTCACCAATTAATTTAAAATACACATTGTGATCTGCTTTGCTTCTGATGAAGCCAAGTCCCCATATAAATGTATCAAATTTCTGATACCACATCCTTGGTGATTGTTTTAATCCATACATAGACTTCTTTAACTTGCATACTAGTTCTTTCTTACCCTTCACTACAAAGCCTTCAGGTTGCTTCATGTAGATCTCCTCTTCCAGATCCCCGTGAAGAAATGTTGTCTTCACATCCATCTGTTCTACCTCAAAATCAAAAGCAACAACAACAGATAAAAGTAATCTAATAAAAGTTACCTTGGCAACAGGAGAAAAAATATCACCAAAATCAATTCTCGGCACCTGGGAATAACCTTTTGCCACCAACCGAGCTTTGTATTTCTCCACCTTTCCTTCTACATTTGTCTTCTTCTTGAACACCCATTTGCTGCTAATGGGTTTCCTTCCAGTCGGCAACTCCACCAAATCCCAAGCCACATTTTTGTGCAAAGATGCCATTTCATCAACCATGGCCTCTTTCTAGAGTTTTCCATCCTCTAAATATACTGCTTCCTTCATAGTTCTGGGATCATCATCAGTAATATATAAAGTAAAATTTGAACAAAAATCAGATGGACTATACCTTTCTGGCTACCTTCTTTCTCAAACTAATCTTCTCACACCCGGAGTTTGTGGCTCTTCATCTTCTGATTCCTCCTCTACTGTAGAGTCTGATTCTTCCTCCTTTAGCTCAAACTCTATCTTCTTAGGTTCCTTTGGTTGGACTTCATGTTTAATAACATATTTCACCTCTCTAAACACCACATCTCGGCTATACACAACCTTCCTTGTTACTGGGTTCCAAAGATTATAACCCTTTAAACCATCCTTATATCCAATAAAGAAGCACTTTTCAGATTTACTATCCAACTTGGTTCGTTTCTCCTTTGGAACATGTACATATGCATCACATCTAAATACCCTCAGATGTGTAAGAGAGGGTTTCTTACCAGTCCATACCTCTTGTGGAGTCTTATCCTCCAATGCCGATGAAGGTGATCTATTGACTAGGTAACATGCTGTCACCACCGTCTCTACCCAGAATTCCTGTCCTAACCCGGCACCACTGAGCATGCTTCTTGCCCTTTCCATCAACGTCTTGTTCATTCTTTTTGCAACTCCATTTTGATGAGGTGTATATGGAGTAGTCTTCTGCCGTGCTATACCACACTTCTTACAGAATTCTTCAAATTCCTTACTGCAAAACTCTCCACCATTATCTGTCCTCAGCACCTTTATCTTCTTCTCTATCTGGTTTTCCACCATAGCCTTAAATTCTTTAAACTTGTCAAAGACTTCAGATTTATTCTTAAGGAAAAATATCCATGTATTCCTTGAGAAGTCATCTATAAATGATACATAGTACACAGACTTACCCAGTGATGGAACCTTCACAGGTCCAAACACATCATTGTGCACAAGCTCTAATATCTGTTTCACCCTCTTACCACCAGAGGGGAAACTCACCCGATTCTGCTTCCCATATACACAATTTTCACAGAAATCGAAATCCAGAGAGCTATTACTCATACCTTATACCACACCTTTACCATGAAGTACTTGAAGGCCCTTCTCTCCAATATGTTCAAGCCTTTGATGCCACAACATGGTCTTCTCTCCAGAGACCACTAGATTTTCTGCTCCACTTTCAGGAACCACGGAAATGTTGCACCCATCAACAACAGTGCTACCTTGCAGCTTGTACATATTTCCAATTCGAACTCCCTGCATCAATACCAGTGCCCCCCGAACCATCTTGCAGGTATCCTTCTCGAACACTGTTTTTATACCTGCATCATCCAGCTTGCTTACAAAAATTAGATTTCTGGCTAATGCAGGAATATGCAGAACACCTGGAAGTGTTCTAACCCTTCCACCTTGCAACTTCAACTTTACTTTTCCGCGACCAACGATTCTAGTCTTCCTGTCATCCCCTAAGAAGACATCACCACCATCATATTTCTCATACTCGCAGAACCACTCTCTATGGGGAGTGAAGTGAAAGGATGCACCTGAGTCAATCAACCATGCCTCATGATCTACATGTGTACTTGAAGAAGCCAAGTAGACATCCCCACCTTCAACTGAGGTGGTTTTTGCCTCTACAGAAGGAGCATCATCAGATCCCTTTCCTTTATCAGGAGCTTTAGATTTACAGTCCATTTTGTTGTGCCCTTCCTTTCCACATTTCTAGCACACCACCTTTACAGGTTTTACTAGAGATTTAGATCTCCCACTCAATGACTTATTTTTGTTTCTGTTCTGGTACCTTCCTCATACAGACAAGGCATCACCATTTTGGCTCTCCATATTTTTCTGTCTCATCTCCTCTGTCAGCAAGGATGAGACAATTTCATCAAATTGCAAGGTAGTTGTATTGCTACCTATTGCAATAACCAGACTGTCCCACGAATCTGGTAGAGAACACAACAAACTGATCCACTTATCTTCATATGAAATTTTAATATCAACAGATAATAATTGACTTACCACAGTATTAAATGTGTTTAGATTCTCTGTCACTGAGTCTCCATCTTTCATCCTCAGGTTATACAACTTTTTCCGCAAGAACAGTTTATTCACTAGAAACTTAGATTGGTACAAAGTCCCTAACTTGTCCCACAAAGCCTTTGACGTAGCTTCCCTTGATACATTCAACAATACTGAATCTGAGACACACAATCATATTGTGCTCTTAGCCTTCCGATCGAACTTCTTCCATTCTTCATCGGACACTCCCATTGGTTTAGTACCTAGATCTACTGCGACCCATTGATCTTTGTCCACCAACAGATCCTCCATCTTGAGTTTCCACAACTCAAAACTCTGACCATTAAATTTCTCGATCTCTATCTTTTCACTGTTCGTCATCTTCTTTCACCACCAAAATTGATCCTGCAGATCTCCCACTGAACAGGGTCTACCACAGGCCCGAGCAAAACCCCTCAGCAACAAAGGCGTCCCCTTGAAGCCAAAACTGCTCTGATACCAAATGTAGGTTTTAACCATGTACAAAAATTACCTGCATATGAATTCTAAAACACAGAAAATAAACAATGCAAGAGCATAACACATAAAACACATATACACAGAGATTTTCCCCTGGATCCCAAAACCGGGACTACCAG
Source organism: Pinus tabuliformis (assembly GCA_031772625.1). Lineage (NCBI taxonomy): Eukaryota > Viridiplantae > Streptophyta > Pinopsida > Pinales > Pinaceae > Pinus > Pinus tabuliformis. The sequence goes on along the minus strand of CM062820.1, from coordinate 896,991,769 downwards.
CTTGATTTTTAATTATTTTCCTTTCAATGTTACAATACATATTTATACATACCGAAGCATCCAATACCATGGACCGAAAACCATCACGTCCAAAATCATGGACCGAAAACCATCGCGTCCAAAACCATTTGTGAAAAATCATGCACAAAATCATAGGTAGGTCTGCCCAACCTAATATAGGGTCCAAAAACAAAAATTTTCGGGGCGCTATCTTGGACCCCATAGAGTGGGGTTATCTGCACCCCTAAAACCCCCTGTGACTCCCCCTGCTACGTAATCGACACAACGAAGGGGGGGCTCTGCCCCCCTTCTAACCCCCCCGTTAGCTACGTGGGCTAGTCGTGGAAAGAATATAACACAACCCAACATTTTGAGTACTAAATGGATATTTTTCTTAGAAATGCACATAAAGAAACTAAAATAATTGGTAAGGAAGCAAACACGATTAGAGGAGTACATAACATAAGTATATCTTGTTTTAGGGTATTTTTACTTTGCAAGTGAGGACATCAACTCACTTCATGTTATTGCACTACTTGCATGAAAAACCAATTACACTAGAAAAAGAAAAAATGAAGGAAAAATATTAGAGACAAATAAAGAGTGTGACACCTTAACAAGTAATCATAATTAATTGTATAAATTTCCTACTTAAGAAATTTATATGATTAATAACAATCATAATATTTTATGAATTGAGTGAGCTTGGTTCTTCATGATACCTTCTAATTATAATTAAATGCACATATTTCATTGAATTCGTAGAAACAATTAAAGTAATGTCATATACTTCTAATGTGATAGGATATTGATGGGAGCTCTATGAGGATAAAGAGGATGAAGGGATTAAGTGTTAAGAAATTAATCATCTAGGAAGTTGGTTATAATGATTCATCTAGGATCGGGTCCTCTTGAGAGAAGCTTATTTATAATACAAAAAAGCTATATTGTAAACCTAATATTACTATTAGGCGACATGCGTAAACTTTGTAAAACTAGCTGAGAAGCAAGACACATTTACAAAGTGAGTACATCGAAGAAGTGGGGGAAATCATCATCAGGAGGTCGATTGAGATCAGGAAGAGGTTTGCCGTCATGATGGCTAGAGGGACTATTGATCAAAGATCTATTATCATTAATTGAGAGGTACACCTTTAGGCCTTCCATGTGTTGTTGGAGGGCATCTATGTCATCCTCCCGACAAGCTAATTTTTCATTTAGAGCTTGAATTTCATCTAGGACATTAATAGAGGTCAACATTTGTTGGTGCAACTTCTAGTTTATTTCCATTATTTCCATTTGAAGGGATTCAATTTGGTGAGAACAATTGCTGTAATTTGGTTTGCCCATTTTTTGAAGGATTTTGGATCTTTTGGCTCACATACTCAGAATGAGGGTAGGGAAGACCTCATTTTCTTTTTTCACAGAACACAGGAGTCATGGAAATATAGAGCGAGGGCTAAAAGATAGAGGGACCAGGGTAGTAGATACCCAGAGGGAGACAATAACATCCGTGTAGTAGACGTCAAGCGTCAAGAATAGAGGGGACAACCACAATTCTCCAAGAAAACTCTAGATCCCACCCAAAGAAGCACAAATTCAGGGACACCATGAAGAGAATGGAGACACTAAAGCACATTGCTGACATAGGAAAAGGAAAAGAAATTAATGCATTCAAGAATGGAGCCAACATACTAGACGAAAAACACCAAACAAAAGGAGGAAAACCTGAATTTTAAAGCGCCAACAAGATGAGAAAGACTGAAAGGTGAAGATACAATTAACCAAGCTAATTTGAATTATGCCAACCAAGGTGAACCTACTACCCAGGCGATCCCAAAAGAAAGCACGTCTGTTGAATTTGACTCGAGGCTTGGGGTAGCAGTTTCCTAGGATGTTAAACCCATAACTACAAATGAACAAAGAGATTTTGACCTTGCTTAGGAGAACCAACTCAAAGCACCTTTGTAAACAATTACACTAGAACCCAAATTGGCCAAGGAGAATAAATTTGAGAGAAAAATAACGATCAAAGGCCATGAATTTAACCTGTCAGGAAGTAATCCCACATGCCACACTTATCTAGTTTCCACTAATCTTCGTAATTGCAAACACCATTGGAGCAATCAATAAAAAAGGTGCGAGGTCTCAATAGAGTTCATGACATTGTCTTTTCTTTGTACTTAGGGCATGTGAGGAGGTTGAAATAAATACCATTGCATGGAGTGCAGCATCAATGGGAGCCACGACACCATGCCACATGCGCCCCCACCTTTTACCCATATTTCTAAAGTTTGGATTAAGGATGAGGAGAGATTGATTTGGACATATAACATTGGGGGGGTGGTGGGGGGGGGGGGGGGGGGGGGGGGTCAAGTATGATTTTCCAACCTTGGATTCCATTAAATTCCATTTGTCCAACTTGAAGGAGACAAGCAAGATTGGATTTCCTATAAGCTTCTTAGTTTTGATGCCTAAGGATGTGGAAGAAGGATTTGAGAGGGAAGAATTCCAGGGTCCTTGAAATTTTTTGGAGTAGGAGTTTGAGATTATTTTCTTCAGGCCAAGAGCCTCTGTATAGATGCTAAATAGTTAGGAGAGAATCCCTGAGAATTACCATATTTGGAAGATTCAAATCTTTTGCCAAAATTAGACCTAGCAAAAAGTCATACATCTCCACTTAGTTATTGGTCCTTTGTACTAGCTCCAGAAATATCTAATAGCTAATTTTCCATAAAAATTATGTATAACCCATCCCTCTCCTACCACCCTCTTAAATAAATTTAAAAATACATAATAATGCTATAAAATTTTTTATGCAAAGAACTATTAAATACATAAATAATATTTTTCATATTGAGAGAATCATGTGTTTGGGGGGAGTTCATGAGGTTTGAAGTACATTTTCATTTTTGATCTATGTTAGGTCCCTATAATACTAGTGTAGCCCCCTTATTGTTGTATCTCTGTAATTTCAAATTTCCAAGGTATAAAATTTGGCTCTATGGTAGCCCTTTGAATCTTCTTTCCAATACCACAATTTAGACCAATATTACATTCTTCAATATAGAGTTACGCCAAATCTCCCACGATGACTTGATTATGGACTGGTTTACTAGTCTGAAGTTGTATGGATTTCCATGTGTCACTGTTTCAACCTTCAGACCTGAAATTACTACAAGAAAAACTACATTCCAATTTCTGCCAATTTTTACATAATTCAAATCCGATGCATGAAATGAAACTTATGACAATTTTCCCTAGGTCACATGTTTGAGATCGAATTCTAGAGCCTGCAAAAACCTTAACTTATTCAGACCATATCTCAAAAAATATTGTGATCCAAGATCTAAAATTATGGAACAAATTTCACCAATATTTCGGCTCCATGTGGTTGCAATTTCAGCTTTTGAAGCTTCGTAGAAAAAATGTTATAGCTAAAATTCCATGATAACCTGTTTGAAGTAGGAAAGCCCTAAAATCCAGTGGCTCTGATACCAAATGTTATGCAACTATCTAACAAAAAGATAGGTCAACGAATTAAAAAGTATCCTCTTTGAGGGGGAAACCTCCTTTACATTAAATAAATGAACAATTCTTGGATGATACAAATGAAAAGACCGCCTTTGTATACATAGGAGGCTAAGGGGTCATAATATAATCAAGGCCTACATAAAAGTAATAATGTAAGGTCACAACAATAACAATATTGGGATTCTATGGGGCACCACAATAACAATATGGGGACTACATGAGTATAACAATAAAAATAAGGGGGCTACACTAGTATTATAGGAACCTAATAATATATTTCTTTCTAGTTTGATTATAGATTGGATTAGATATATTGTTACTAATGGTTTTTGGAGCAGATGCATGTTGAGATGTTTTTGGAGATATGACATCCACATGATTTTCTTATGTGCATATTCAAGGTGTGATGGAGTATCACACATTCAGGGGGAGCATTTTTGCTTCCTAATGGATCTGCAGAGTGTTGGCATTATGTTCGCTATGGAGGAGTTTGACATTGATTTGATGCAGGGAAGAAGTTTTGGTTGCTGCTTCCATATAGTGGCAAGATCATATGCTTGCATGACATGATTTGTGTATTATCCTTGATGGATAAATCTCTTGCATTTTCATGCATACGTTGCTGCTATGGAGATCATATGATGTGTTAGAGTTGGCTCATCTAGAGTATACACCTTATTACTTATGTTTTCATTTCTAGAAGAATCATGCATGTTGTTGATATACATATGGATGACTGAATTGTGATGAGTTATGCAGTTATGACGGTTGTATTAGAGATAATTTATTGTTGTTGCATGGAGAGATTTTTTTGCTACTTGAGTATGTATGATGCCTATGATGCATGTTGAGTCATGTTTATTTATTCCACTGTTGTTGATGTATATTGATGTTTTCACTGCTCATTGATTTGTTGCTAGTATTGATGTGCTGCTCATGATTTGAGTTGATGATATATTATATGAGGATATGTATTTACTACTGCCATATGACATATTGCTATGTTGTTTCTATCAGTTGATTTTGTTGTTGATGCACATGTGGAGCATGATGTGCTTTCTAGTGGTAATCATGATTTTGCTGCAGGATCTTCATTATTGGGATGGTGATGGCCAAGATGTTGAGTGGCATGCAATAGCATATGATGTTGCTAGTTCTTCTATTCATGCTACTACACATTGAGAGATTATATCATTGCTCATGGAGAACTTGTATTTGTTGGACATGCCATATGTTGCAATTTTTTTGGTGCTGTTGTATGGAGCATACACCTTTTCATGGAGGCCATGTATTTTATGTCATATTATTGTATTGGGCATGCTTAGATGATAGCACACTTATGTGCATATGTAAAATCCATGTACCTCTATTGTTATATCTAGCTGGCATATTGCTTATGGAGCGACCCATGGTGTCCAGTATGTCTCGAAATTAGCTATGTATGGGTCAATGGAAGTCCAAGTCATGTATTATTTTGTATATCATTGATATATCCCCACTACATTGGGTGCATTATGTAAAATTGGGTCCATATAAGTCTTGGTTGGTGATAAGAGAGTTTATAAAGGATTCATATGTCAGTCCTATGTATTTTTCACAGCCATGTATTTTCTCCATGAAGCATTTTATGTATTGTACTCCATTGTATATCTTGTTCAAAGCCATTTGGAGTCATGGTTCATAAGTAGTAGTCCCTTGCACTTGGGAAGGAGGCTTATTGCAGTAGGAAGTTGTGTTGCTACAAAAGCAAAGAGAGTGTGTTTTCATCTTCGTTACATGCTTAGGATGAGCATGTTCAATTTTCAGAGATTGTATGGCATTGCCTAGAGACTTACTGACAACAAAGTTTCTTGGTTCACATGCTTATATTGCAGGAGATACATCTTTGGGTTGTATCAGTATGTGTTGATATGAAAGGGGTATTCCTACTCTCATTTGACATTATCGATATTTTTCTTCAGTTTTGGTATGGCCCCTTTTCCATTGATGTCAAAGGGGGAGAGAATTTGGATGGATAGAGATCACCTTCAGAGTTGCAACTTCATTTTTGGAGAGTGTATGGAGATTAGCCTTAGACGTTGGATTAAGGTTGACATCAACGCCAAAGGGTGGAGTTTATTGGCATTGATGTCAATAGGGTCATGGTTTTGCTTTTCATATGAATGTGTGATGGATGTTTGGATTGGTGGTCCTGTTGGTTGGCATTGATGTTAACTTGGTCATGGCATGACTCAATGGAGGTGATTTGGAGGCTGAGTAGAGATGGATTCTAGACATGTTGCTACATAGATTGATGATGATGCTACTGCAGGAGTTGGAGATAATTCTACAAGAGTTAGAGATGTTGCTACAGGTGTTGGAGGAAGTTGCATGACTTGATGTTTTTGTTATAGGAGTTGGAGATGCTGCTATAGGTGTTTGGATAGGTTGCCATTGCCACTTGAGGAGCTAGAGGTATTGGTCTTGGTGATGAGGTTGGAAGACTAGGGATTGACTGTCACTGACTTGTTGTAGTAGTCCTTGTCCTATTTCATTAGTTTCACACTTGTCACAGAGGCTTGGAGGTATGTTTTAGAGCTGATGAAGGTGTTCTTGGAGTTTGGAAGAGCTTTGAGATGACCTGGTTGTGTTTTTCCTTCATCCTCTTCTCAGTCACATGGTTGGTGAGTCATGGAAGCAACTGAAAATTTACAGTAACTGGAAGGTAGGTTTGTGGGAGAGACTAAGGAGCTCCAGTCGAGTTTGTGTAGTGTTGTGCATGTGACCAATCCTTTTCACTAGTTTTTCTCCGCATTCCTTGCATAACTAAGCTAATTTTGGTATTATAGCGACATTTTTGATTAGAAATTTTCAGCATATGGTCGGAAAAGTTAGTGGGGCCTCTATAAGCTATTCAAAGTTGAAAATATCAAAAGGAAAGTGGAGTTAGTGGCTTGATCGAGTTAATGAGCTAAATCTAGATCAAATCAAGCATATGAAAAAAGTTGTGGGGCTCTATAGTTCTTTGTAATTATTGATTTGAGCACCTCAGTCCATCTATATATTGGAGGAAGCTCAAAGATAATATGTTGATTCTTTAGTTGCTTTGAGTGAGTTTGAGAGTGGAGAAGAGTGTGCAAGCCGTGTGAGAGTTGTATGATGTAGATTTTCTAAAGCAGTTTGCAGGTGTTATAGCAGTTAACCAGAATATGTTTCGGCCATCATTTTTGTGCAGTGAGTGAGAAGGTGAAGTGTGGATTGGTAGAAGTGTGTGGAGATATTGTGTTACATTTTGTGGTGTATTTAGAGATTGGATATTTTGTTTTTGATTGTGTGCTTTGATGATATGTTGTTGTAGTGCTCATGTTGAGCAGTTCTCGGTTCAGTCTAAAATATTTTGAAATGAGAACCACATAGAGGAGTGGAGTTGGAGGAATCTGGAGAAATCAATATAAGTGAGAAGTTTTCTCAATCCAATGGTGGTTGGATAGTTCGGCAGAAACTGGGCGAGGCTCATTGGTCATGGTGGATTCCAGCAGATCAGAGTCTGTAGAGTCGATTGATAGTTCAGGAGTAACCAGGAGAGGATCGTTGATCATGGTGGCCTTCAATATATGGTAGTCCATAGATACGCATTAGAAATATTCTCCATTTGATTGTAGCCATGTATATCTCTATGTAAAGAAATTGCTTGACTAATAAAATATATTGAGCAGTGCAACAACAACGGGTGTTTTTTTCCCTAGAGAGGGTTTTATACTAGAAATACTTGTGTCCCTTCATTGAATGTTTTCATGGTTTCTGGTTTATGTTTGATTCTCTAATATCCGATTATGTGTTTGAGTTTGTGATTGGTTTAAAGAATAATTAATTGGAGAAAATGTTTATAAGTGCCTTCACTACTGATTCACCCCCCTAGAGTGATCTAGTTTCCAAAAACAATATTATCCACCTATTTATGTTCTATAGATAGACCTTTTTTGAAGTTGTGGTAATCACAGTGACCTTCTATTCTCCTTCTGATGAACTATGAAGAGGAAAAACTTGGAAGTATGAGAGAATAATTTTTGGCCATTTTTTACTGAGATTACTTAATTTCTAGTAGTTGGAACTGTGTCTGTTATCCTGTAGATCCAATCCCCTAGAGTAACAATTGAACTACATGGATGAGAGTCATAGATATCCTAAAGTTTCCACATATAAGGTTTTCCTAAAATAACATCACAAACTTTGAGTGAGGAAACATCACACAATACCTCATCTTTGAAGGGGTTGATGTTGTAGGACATGCAAATCATTTAACCATTTCTCCAAAGCATCTACATCTATATGGAATTTGAATAAGGTAATATCAAAGTTGTACCTAAAAGGGTGTCACACCTCCAATTTTTTTCTTGTTGAAGCCTAATGGTGCCTTAGCTATTGTTGGCAGTGATAGAAGGGTTTGGGTGAAATTTTCCATCATATCCTTCTTATGTCACATGAGTGATTCCTTGAGAAACAACTTAATAGGATCTCATGATTTTTCCTTTCTCTTTGCCTCCACCATGGGAGGTTTCTTGGGTTGGAGAGAGTGGTTGTCCTCAAGTAAAACTATCTTGATATTCAACTATCTATACACTAGCATCATCAAGGACATGCATTGGGAAATGATAAAGGGCTTGTTGCTTTGATGCCAAAATATGGGTTTTCTAAGGAATGAGACTAAAGGTTGACAATAAAATATGTCATGGGTGCATGAAAATAATGTAAAAGAAATATTGACAATGGAATATGTGACAAGTGCATAAAATAAATAATGTAGAGGAAAAAATAATATGAAAGGAGCTTAATTATTTTTAATAAATAGTTAAAATTCCATAAGACTACATCATAATAAATTTCATGGATTTACAATAGTGAAGGCCCATATTTATATTATTTATAGGTGCCTTTTCACCAAGAGTCATGCTATTTTGTTTTTTTTCAAATACCATGGGTTACAAAAAAATATGGGTGAGTACCATAAATCATTATGGTAAAAACTAATGAATGGTTGTATATGGTAAAATTTAATTGTACAATTAGATTTTATTTTGTTTTCGTATACCTTTCAAATCCAATGGGTGGATACATGTGTTTACCAAAACCATGGGCTTGTAAACCACCAAAAATACAAAACAATTATTGACCATGATGATTCACTGATATACAATTGGATCAATTATTCCCCATTAGTAAGAAATGGTCTCCATTGTATCAATTTCCCTCATCAAATGGGAAAACTTATGTTAAATTTGACTCCTTGTGAGCCACTTTTCTTGGTGGCAAAGCTTCCTTTCTTTGAGAACCTAACAAAGTTGTATGTTTTTCTAGTGGATATACTTCATATTGTTGTCCATGATTTTTTGTTCGTTGTATCCTGAAACCTATATGGAACTTGATGTTTGTTATTCCACTGTTTATACTTGGTATCAAATTTTTGTAGGATATCATGAACCTATTTATGGAATTGTTGGGTGTGTTCAACAATTTTGGCTGCTCAATATGCTTCGGCCTAAGCATGGCAAGACTTTTTTGGTGAAGATGCGATCAAAAACATGACATCCATGGGGGTTTTTAGTTGCAATCCTCAACACATCTAAAAAGTATTATGGCTTCTAAAGTTGTGGAGAGCTTTTTTATAACCATGTTGAGCATATGGAAGGTTGTCATCTCATGTACATGGTTATTTGACCTAGAAGTTTAGAGGCACCCTTTTAGGTGAGGTGAATATGTCTCTAGCCCCTTCTACAGGATTATTCATTTGTTTATGATCTACATAGAGAGAATGCATTGAAGATGTTGTAATCATAATGACTTATTTTCTCCTTCTAGACAAACCATTAAAAGGGAAAACTTGAAAGCATGACAAACTAAATTTTGGCATTGTTTTTCTGAGGTTACTGAATTACTAATAGTTAGAGCTACCTATGTTATCTTGTAGAATTGATTCCCTGAAGTAACAATGACACTGCATGGATGAGGCTCATAGATAACCTGACGCTTCCAAATATAAAGTTGTCCTAAAATAACATCATAAAATTTGAGTGAGACAACATCAGACAATAAATCATCTTTGAATGGGTTGATTCCACAAGATATGTGACATTAATAGCTGACATAATTGTCTCATCCATGGCTCAACCAACCAATGTTGTATGGTTGGGGGTGTGGCACTATCGACAACTTCAATCTCTTAATGACCTCAACATATATTAGGTCATTTTTACTCCCACTATCAATAATGTAATGTAGTGGGATCCCCTTCACCTACATCTATGAATAGAAGAGGCACTCCCACTTCTTATGGTCCTATGACTCTTATAGTTGGATATTCACAATTGAGATGGTAGAATTGGGTTATATACTGATGGTCAAATTTATTTATATTATTTTGAATAAAATTGGAACCAACAATTGTTTCTTTTTATTCAAGCCCAACCAACAATGATTATTTCACGTTACATTCATCAACATTGTGTCAGGGATTTTGTGGAACTCATGCCACTTTTCATTTTCCTTTGAATTCCCATCATCCTTCTTTTTCTACAAGTTGGGTTAGTTATCTTGAGGTTTACTCTCCTCACTTTTTACCTTGTTCTATGAGTTAGGGGTTTCTTTTCCAAGCTTCTGTTACATTGGATTTGCAGACCCAAACTTTCACTTATTCCTTTTCTTTAACTTTTTTCTCTAGTTTGAAAACATATCGATAAGTGGCTTCGAGTGAGGATATGCCCAAGAAATCAATATCCATTTGGATGTACCTATGTAGGCCACTAGGGCACTTAAAAATACATGTCACTTAGAGTATTTTATACATAACTTTGAGAGCAAGGTATGGAAAATATTGGTTTACTCTCACATTGTCTAGTCTCTCTTTTGTCATTGAGTTGTCCATCTCATATATTGGTCATCATAGTTATCTACAAGGTATAATTCCTCGAGGAAATAAAAAAAAGAGACCCAAGTGGGGTATTCATTAAATATACTAGACTTGTCTTCATTGTGTCTCTTATAGCAACCTTCCCATTTGACATGGGGAAGGGATTTTAGGAGAGCGAAGGTGATCTTCTCATTTTTAGGGTTTTTTTGGAAAGTGTAATAATTGTATAACATATTTAACTATTCTCCAAAATGTCACCATCTATTTTTACTTTTAATAAGGGAATATCAAAGTTAGCTTTTACCTCAAAGGGTATCACATCTCCAAAATTTCACTTGTTGAAGGTGCCTAAGATTCTTTTGGCAATCGTCGAAGGATTTGGGTGAAATTCTCCATCATATTATGGCTTTATCACATTATTTTTTCTTTGAAAAACAACTTGATAGGATCTCCTACTCATTAATTTCTATTTTCTTTCACCATGGGAGGTTTCTTGGGTTGGCAATATTGGATGTCCTCAAGCAAAACTCGCTTGAGATTAAACTCTCTATACCCCAGTGTCATCGAGGGCATGTGTTGGGAGATGACAAGGAGTAGATTGCTCTAATACCACTAATATGAGATGTTTAAGGAATTCGAATAAAGGTTGACAATATAATATGTCACAAGTGTATGAGAATAATGTAGAGAAAATATGAACAATAGAATATGTCAAAAGTGCATAAAATAAATATTGTAGAGGAAAACATAAAATGAAAAGATCTTAATTATTTTTATTAAATGGAAAAAATAACATAAAACTACATCATGAGAAACTTCATGGATTTTACAACAGTGAAGGACCATATTTATATTATTTATGGGTGCCTTTTTACAAAGAGTTGTGTACTTTGATTATATTTCAAATACCATAGGTAAATACCATGTGTTACAAAAAAACATGGGTGAATACCATAAATCACTATGATAAAAAGTAACAAATGTTTGCACATGGTAAAATTTAATTGTAAAATTAGATTTCTATTTTGTTTTCTTCCACCTTTAAAATAACATGGGTGGATACCATGGTTCACCAAAACCATGGGATTGTAAACCACCAATAATAGAAAACAATTAATGACTGTGGCGATTAACCAACATCCACCTACATCAAAATAATGTATTTCTCTTTATATCCCCATAATGTTTTATTAGTTCCAATATAAAATGGACCAAGATACAATATAATCCATTTTCATTTTACAAATCCAATGGTACCATACATGTTGATATCATACTAAAATCATGGCTGTAATATTTACCATTTGTAAGGTCACCGCTTAGTGTAGATAAATGTATTCCCACATCTTGAATACCTATGTTATAATATCATTACCATCAAACTTACTCATATTGATCTTTGGAATGTAATAGTGCCTTGGTGCTGAGTTGAAGCCCTGATGATGTAGAGCATGGAGTGAAAAATCATTATTTTGGTTTCACAATTTAATATTTGCACTCTCCAATTGTGATAAATACCCCCCCTCCTTACGTGATAGAGTTCCAACACAATCATTTCCCTTATTTTCATGATTTATATAGATCTTAATATCCCTTTTAGGAAGTCTCTCTAAGAGAACTATTTCTATGGTATTCATGGAATTTGTATTTCTTCCTTTTTTTTTCATTCATCTCCTTTCCATTTCATCTACCATTTCTATTTTAACATTCTTTTGAGAACCTAAAAAATCCACCTTTTTCAACAAACTACCATCCATCTCATTAAATTTATTCTCTAATTGAGAGAATCTGAATTCTAAGTCTTCACTTTCTTTATGAGTTTTGGATAAGCCTTTAGGAGGTTTAATTTATGTAGTAGCTTTATTTTGATGTATAATAATAGTATCATGTTTATCACAACTTTTAGTCACCAAAAAAATTGGATCTTCTAATCTAAAGTTATGTCACTTGTAAGTTACATACCTATAAAAGGCTAATTCAAAGAATATCTAAATGGTTTAACTTTTTCTTGATAGAATTTGATATTTGAGCCCTTATGAATATGAAATTTTGGTTTACAATACTCTAATATGTCTTCCTTTCAATTCCATAAGTTTAATCATAATTTGATGTGCTAAGTGAAAGTTACGGTAACTTCCACAAAACTTACTAATTTTTGAACTCTTCCCAAGAGAAACATTTATGGCATACCACATGTCCAATTATTTAAATACAATTATGAAATGGGTGAATGCATGAAGATGGGTTACACTTTTGGGCTAAATGTGGCAATGAAATTTCAAAATTTTCCTCTTTTATCAAATTGAAGCCCTCAAAATTCATATAAGCATTCTAAATTTCGATTCGAAGTAAAAAAGAAAATATGTGGAGAATTATGTTGTTGTCCTAATGATATTTTTTGCAAAACATTTTAGTGTCATATAATCTCTCAATTTTCCATTAAATGCAATACTTGTCCTTGCAATTTTTCGCACATATTAAGAGGTATGCGTGTGTTCACGTAGCATAACTTAGTCTAAAATATGTAATTTATAAGATATCTCTCTCTCTCTCTCTCTATATATATATATATCTATATATATATATATATATATATATATATATATATATATATATATATATATATATATATATATATGTATATTGTTCTACGCAGAGAGAATTGAGTTTTTCAAACTAAAAAAATATTTTTTTATGAAAAATTATATTTTTATTATTTTTCAAAGTTGGCGAAGTCATATTTCAATTGCATTTTGTACACAAGTGTTCATGTAAAGTTTTTTTCAACTCTTTAAATAAATTAAAAAAACAAGAGTAGACTTTTGAAGAGGACTCATAAACGAAGATAGTGGTATTTTTTAAATTTTTTTGGTTGTGTATATTTTATATTATTGATTTTTTATTCGACCCCTTTGAAACTATCCAAAAAAAAATTGAGCATTATGTTTAGAAGAAATTAGATGAAAAATATCATATGAATTCAAAAGTGTCAAACTCATATGCCATTGGATAGAGGATTCTTTCACGAATCCAACATGATCAACTCCACCAGTTAAGGACAAATTCTTCCCTAAGTCCGCTAGGGTACAAAATGGGGTTGTAGAAAAAATTGCAGAAGGGTTGCTAAAATTGTGGTTTTTAGGACCTCAGAAGCTCAATTGAGCTCATAAATTTTAAATTCAAATATCTTGATCAAGGTTTTACTAAACCCTTGATCAAGCCATTTACGTGGTTAACCAGGAGCTCAATCGAGCCATATGGCTACATGTTTTAATAGAAAATAAGGGCTTGATCGAGCTCTAAAGCTCGATCGAGTGTTAGAGCTCGATTGGGCCTTAATGCTTGATCAAGGTTTTTTTTTAAACCCTTGTTTGAGATATTTTTTTGTGCTTGAGAAGCTTGATTGAATGCATAAAAATGGCTAAATCGAGTGCTTAAAAGGCTCAATTGAGCCCTCTTTTTTTCACCTAAGTGCACCCTCCATTGCCAAAAAGTGTAACCCAACTCCATGCTTTTACCCAAATTTTTACTTGATGTTCTTCATTATGTCTCCTCAGATCTCTAAATTTTCATAGTCTAAATTGTCTTAGACAAAATATTGTAGTGAGAGCACCATGATCGTGCATTTGAAACTAATTTTAGGACCATTCATAAACCCTAACTTTTGCAAATTATATCTCATAAATTATATTGAACCAAAATATAATTTTTTTTACTAGATGTACCTTGTGATTTCTTCTCAATCTCCCTTAAATTTCACAATTTGAAACATCCCAAAATAACAACTACAAAAAAAATTCCAAATGACTTGTTTGGAATATATTTTAGGACCAATCTCCAACCCTAACTTCCACAATGTGTATATCATAAAGTGTAGTGAACCAAAATATGAAATTTTAACCCTATCTTCCCTAAGAAAGCTCCCAAAAATTTTCAAAAGTTCAATATTTGAAAATCCTATATGAAAAGTTGTAGCAAAAATTCCAAGATATCCTAGTTGAATTACCGAAACCCTAGGTTTGTATGCTCTAATACCATATGTTATGAACCTTGCACCTTAAAATTTATATGAAACCAATAAATACATTCCATTTCAATGTGGAAACCTTCTTTTATAGTGATTACAATGTATAAGATAATTATTTGATGATCCCGTTGTAAAATTGTTTGGTTTTGGTAAGTTTAGAATAAATTATTCCAAAAAAATGAAAATATTTTTCAAAAAATGTTAAGCTAGGATATGGACAAAAATAATACTGAATAAAATGTTAGGAAATATTTTGATAAATATGTCCATATCAAAGAAAATGTTTGAATAGATGCCCTAAAAAATAAAGGAAAAAATAAAATGTTAGGTTAGAGAGAAAAACAAAAAGAAATAAACTCTGAAAGTGTTGCAAATCTAAATGCCACTACTTTTACTCTAATTCACTTTCGAAAATAATAGTTCTTTGTAGTTTTTTTAGATGCCACACTAGTTTATTTAATCCAATTATACAGTTTAATCATAATTAGATTTGTTTTAAATTGATTGTTATAGGTAGAAAATAAAACTGGCTTAACAATTTAATCTGAGCCAATGGAGAGAATAAGGTATAGAGGTAGATTATTCATGAAAAGAAATACTGGGTTGCTAGCTTAAATGCACCCAACTAAGTGAAGAAAAAATGTTAGGGTAAGTAAAGGGTAGGTAGAAGAAAGTTTGCAGAAATACAAGGTTGGTGAAGCATAAGCAAATTTATCATGCTTGATCATATGTTTCAGTGTGTAGGAGCAGTTATGAAAGTGAAAGGATGTTCACAAGCTGATTTAATTAACTTCCCCTCATTTCATTTCATCCCCCACTACATACTTATTAATTTCCCATTATCCCATCATTTCTTATGAAAATACTCTTGCCCTTTGGTTTCACACATTTTCCTATCAAATTACCCTCTGAAGGTCATTTCCCTACCCAAAACCCCTTTCCCTAGTGTGAAACCCTTTCCCCATTGAAAAAATCACTTTCCCCTTGTAATTTCCCTAAAAACCCATAAAACCCCCCTTGTCCTAATTTTAAATTCCCTCCTCTGCATTATTTAACTTTAACTCTACCATTCATGTTTTTCCCAGCAAAACCCTTTTAACCCATAAAACCCCTTTAGCCTAAGTTTTGTTTCACCCTGCTTTATAAAGATAACTCTACCATATCACCATTTTCTTGATATAAAAACCTTTTTAACCCACCCCTGTGGTGCGGTTAACAAACCTAGCTACTTTCTAACCCTGGTCCCACTGTATTAAAACCCGCTCGTTATATTTTTAACCCCGCCTTGTTCATTAATTAATTATAGTTAAGTGTAATTATCCCACAGGCCCTGCTAATCTCTGCCCGATTGCCCTCTGTGTAGCTTCACTGTGTGATATTCGTTAGATCTTTCACCCCTAGATCTAACGACCCACATCCATATAGCGTGCTCTCGATGTCTGACAGTTAAAAGCCCGAGAGCACGCGGGATTCGTGGTTTTGCTCGGGCCCCTTTCAGTTACGTGGCAGCTTTAGGTTAACTCTCATGCTCTCATAAAAAAACCGCCCGAGTGCCAAAAGCGGTGTGATGAACCTTAATACCACCTCCCCGCGTAGGCCAAAACCATCCACTGTTCACTTATCGATTTTCATGCCAAATTTTAAACGTTACCCGTTAAAGAGCCAAAGACCCTCGTTTTCACTCTTTGTGCTCATTTTTTCACTAAAGGTTGCCTAACCCTTCCTGCGCCACCCTGAGCATCTGCAACCCAATTTCACTGTTGTTTACCTCCCGAACACGCTCCGGACTCCGTCCACAAACTTTCCTATTCCCTGAAGCTATTATCACCTCCTTGCCAACCTGTATTTTTATTAACTATTGGTTTATTTTTGCAAGTGATCATATAAGACCTGGACAAACAATTTTTATACTAGTTAAAAACCTGTTTGTTCTAGATTCTCAAGAAATGAATTTGGATGATTTTCCTTAACAAAAGATTCCAGGAGACAGAGCAGAAAGAAGTCATTTACACAGAAGGAAACAATTTACATAGTAAATGTTAAAATAGAGGAGGCAGATAAAGAAATACAGTTAAAAGACAAACACATGAAATATACAGAAAGATGATCATATCCAACTACTAGAAGCTGAGACATGGGAAAAACTAAATGATTTACTGTTGAAATACACAGTAAAAATTTGAAATGTACAATAAAAGTAAAAAGCACAGTAAAGGATATTGACAGGTCAGCAAAGTCAAAGTGTATCAGATGAAAGATCATAAGTAAATATGACATCCAGCGTGAAAATCGAACAACATTCAACTTTTGGAGGAATAGTCAGCTAGCTTCAACAAATTTCAGTTTTTTTTTTTTTCAGCAATAGTCACCAAGAGCTCAACATCAAAATAGTGTTGGTGAATGGCATGATATAATGTAAAAACAAGAGGTGGTTTTCTCTCTGTTGGGCGTAGTAATCCCGAGTTTTTGATATGTGGTAAATCCTGGAGAGTGAGTCTCGGTTTAGGGTCTAGTGATCTAGGTTTGGATTTCTGTAAAGCCTGGGAGAGTAGGAGATAGGAAAATTACTCACGGTGTAGGTGGAGAAATCTAGTGCCATCCATGCTTATTTGGCCTAATGATTGAGTGGATATCATGGTAAATCCTGTTATGATGTTTTCATTGTGTTGGCCTAGTGATCTGGGATGGATTACCATAAAGCCTGGTTTCTGTTGATGAGGGTGAGGTGGTTTAGCCTCGGTATGCCCTGGTTGGTTCTTTTGGTTTGAGTCCCACATTCATGCTTGGAATATGGCACGAGGGTGAATGGATGAAGTGAGATTTGGATCAACCATTCTATGGTCAGGTGGAACATGGTAGTCTAATCTCCGATTGGTTTATTGCATTTGTCAATGAGAAATTCATTCCCTTGATTTCCATGTGCAAATTTATTGATGTATATTTTAATTTTGATGGCTCGTATGTTTATGGTAATTATGTTCCTATTATGCTGGTTTATGTATATTTTATGACAACAACTTGTATGTATTTTAGTGTGTTTTTACTTGCATATGAATGGATAGTGTATCTATGACCTAATAGATACACTACGCTATAAAAACATTAACTTACAATATCATACAAGCTAGAAACTATTAGTCTACTATATATAAATATGTTGATAATAGTCTCTCGTTTTAATGAATGCCAATGACAAGCAATCCAACCAAGAGGGCTGAAATGAATTACAAAAGAAAGTATTATTTGAACGCTTTGACAAATGAGGTCTAGAATTAACCACTACGCTATAAAAACAATAACTTACAATATCATACAAGCTAGAAACTATTAGTCTACTATATATAAATATGTTGATAATAGTCTCTCGTTTTAATGAATGCCAATGACAAGCAATCCAACCAAGAGGGCTGAAATGAATTACAAAAGAAAGTATTATTTGAACACTTTGAAAAATGAGGTCTAGAATTAGTGGGTCCCATTGACCCTCCTTCAAACCAAAAACATCACATCCTAGTTTAAACTAATTATTTGACCAATTTAGTAGAAGTAAAAGATATGGAAAATGTAAACATGGAGAAGTATTAGAGTTCTTGCATGAGAATATTTTTACAAGGTTTTGGGTTCCAAGAGAGATTGTAACAGATAAGGGTTCCCAATTCATCATCAATAATATTGGGAATCTTATGTAATTGAAAAAAATATTCTACAATAAAACAAATTCATACCACCCTTAAGCCAATGGTCTAGTAGAAGTGAACAATAGAGAGCCATAAAAAATCCAAAAAAAACAATCCAATTGCACAAGGATGATTGGGGAAATGGATTAATTAAACCTATATAGGTATATAATACAACCTAGAAACCAACACAAGGCTCACATCCTATGAGTTAGCATCAGAGAAAATTTTAAGGATGGAAATTATTCTTAAAGTGTAGAAAACTTGGCATATTACTAACCCTTAATGTACAAACTGTAAAATGTTTGGTGATATTTTTTTCAAATTATTCAAATTTCCTTTTATTTTATAGTCTCTATAAAATTTTGGCTATTTTTAAGGTAATTTTTTTTTATCCTATAAAATTTGGGCAATTATGTTTATAAAAAATGGAAATTAGTGAAATCATTTTTTGGAAAAAGCATAGAAAATTACTAAATTGAAAAATTTAGAGCCTAAAATTTTCCTCATCTAGCATATGACAAAACAAAATTTTCCCCTATAGAATTTGAGATAGAGGCAGTACCCTAAATCTTGATCTATCCATAGACCAATACAATATATTATAGTAGTTAAATGCCTTGGATAAATATGAGCAATATGCATTATTAACACTATCGTAGTTGAACAACAAATAAAAGAATGGTATGATAAACTTATCAACTCTAAATCTTTTAAAGAAGGGAATTAGACCCTTCCCTATGACTCCAGGTTTAGAGACTTCATGGGAGAACTCAAGTCCAAATTCTTGGGGCTATAATATGTGTAAAAATGTTATGACAATGGCTTAGCCAAGATTGTAGCAATAAATAAAAATAAAAAAACCCTCTTAGCCAATTGCTACAAACTCAAATTCTAGAAGAAATTAATGATAACAAAGGAATTCACCAATATACCATAGAATCAAAACATAAATGTGGTTGAAAGTAGAAAGGCTCCCAACCCGTTGTGATTAGTAATTCCATTGAAAAAAAAGAAGAATAAAAAAGACTCACTTCATGCCAAGTAGCATGTACAAGTGTCAGGGTAAATGTGTAGGGAGTAACTTGTGGCATTTAATTCCATGCATATGACATGTAAATAAAATATGGTGGCACAAGAGTGTTGAAACGTAGAGTCTTGAGTGGGACTTATGTTAATAGATATGTTGATATGTCCCACATCACACACACACACACACACATATATCTATTGTGACGGATGTGATTAGCAAAGATTTGATCTCTCTCTCTCTCTCTCTCTCTCTCTCTCTCTCTATATATATATATATATATATATATATATATATATATATATATATCTGGGACACAATGCCCTGAAAAGAAAGGATTAATGCGGGTGAGTTGTAGCCTGTAAATTACATTAAATACACAGAGTTACATATATGTACAAATAAACAATTATGAACATATCTATAATGCACATGTATGTATAGGGTCACCATATGGGATCCTTATGCCTCCAAGAGACTCTGCCAAGCAGTAGTAAATTGTTAAGCCACATGGTGCCACGTGGGCACCACATGGTAGAAAAGAGGAAAATGTTAAGTTTGAATAAGAATTTTTTAAAAGAGTATCTCAAAAACCACGGCTCCAAATTGGACGAAATTAGAAAAAAAAAATCATATTTATTTAATTGTACCCGAAAAATTGGTTAACATAGTGGACACCTCACTAAGATAAGTGGGGTATATATAGGTAGTATTAGAGCATCTAGATTCAACACTTAGTCTGGATGGGCTCTATCATGGGCAAGTAACAATTATCTCCTAAACATGAATCTCATGTTGATTTTAGAAAATTAACAAGAAAAATACTTAGCCAATGATTATTTGAGTATATGTATGACTCATAAGGTTACCCTATGATTTGATTATGTAGCATGGGCTATAAGCTGATATTTTTTCACCACCATTGATGATATAATAGTTGTGCTGATATATATATATATATATATATATATATATATATATATATATATATATAGATATATATATATATATATAGATATATATATATATATATAGATATATATATATATATATATATATACACACACACACACACACACATATATATATATATATATATACGTATATATATATATATACGTATATATATATATGTATATATATATATGTATAGATATATATATATATATGTATATATATATATATATATATATATATATATATATATATATGTATGTATATATATATATATATGTATATATATATATGTATATATATACATGTATATATATATATACATGTATATATATATATATATATATATATGTACATATATATATATATATATATATATATATATCTATATATATATATATATATATATATATATCTATATATATATATATATATATATATATATATATAGAGGTTATTTATTCCAGCGAACTTACCATAACAACATTGTAAAAGCAGCATCACATGCATGATTTCTTGTTATTTATTTATATCATCGTGTTTCTAACAATTGTGTGTGTATGAAAACAAATTATAAGTAGTAAAACAAAATGAAATACACAAAGATGAGGACCAGAGTGGTGTAATATAGCTCTGATTAGTCACAACATGGAAATGAAGTGGTTAGGACAAATGAAGAAGAAAGATCAGTTGGCCAAGGGGGGGGGGGGGGTAAACTCCCCTGATTGGATGGATACTTTGAGGATCCTAAGGGACGAGGTCAAAATATTCAAGGAAGATAATGAAAGGTTGGAGAGAGCTCAAGAGAGGTAGGGTTAGATAAATGCAATCATTTTGCAAAGCCCCTAAGAATTACAAAGACAAAGGAAATATGATCTAGGGGCTATTCTTAGAGACAAGAGAAGCCTTTGGGAGTCAGAAGAGAAAAAAAACATGGTAGATGGCAGTAGGCCTACGAAGAGGCATAGGCGGGAGAGTTAAGACACTATGAGGGGAAATGCACCACTGAGTGCCTTAGAAGTAAGAACTAGCACTTATGTGCATCCTTCTAGTAGACCTTCTAGATCTACTACTAGGAGGCACAATAATCACTAGCACTTTTCCTGAAGAATTTAAGAAAACCAATTCACCCACATTTGATGGGGACATCAAGAAATATGAAGATGGAAAAACTTGGTTACTTGGCATGAAGAAATTCTTTAGAATCCATGATTATTCAGAGAATATGAAATTTGAGGTTGCCATTTATAATTTGAAAGAAAAAGCAAATATTTGGTGGGACGATCTAAAGAATGTTTAAGCCATAAATGATGATAAGTTAACATGGAGTGGGTTTGAAAGGCTCTTCAGAGAACGATATTTGTTAGATAGATATTATGACAATAAGGAAAAGCAATTTTATGACAAAAAAATTGGCCAACTATCAGATGAGGAGTATATTACCATATTTTTGGAATTGCTGAGATATGTGCCATATCTCAAATATGAGGAGGAAAACATATAAATATTTATTAGTGGGCTACCCATGGCATTCAAACACATAATTGAATTTTTGGAACCCCATAAATTGAAAGATGCCATTAAAAAGCTAAAAAACTACTACGAGCAAGCAAAACAAATATAATAAATTAAAACCAACTGGAAGACAAAGAACAATGGCATAAATGAAAACAAATGGGCTAATAAATTCACATCAAAGAAGAAAAGAAAGAACCCAACCAACACAAATCGATTTCAACAGAAAATCGGGCGAACTGAAAAAAGTAATGTGCATCCTCCAAAATTAGAGCAACCCAGGACTATAGGTAAAGAGCAATTAAAATTCTATACTTGTGGTGAAAATAATTGGAAAAGAGATTTCCCACAATAGAAAAATTTAGGGCCAAATATTTATGGCACACATGAATCTTTCTCAGTTGGTGATATAGGTCAAATTTTTCCTAGAATTTACATAGTCATGGATAATCAATAGGCGGACCACCAACCATCCATCATTGAGACGGAAGGTAAGTCATGTAATCTATTTGTTTCCATTTTAATTGATCCTGGCTCTAAATAGAACTATATCAATCCCAAGCTTGTGGAAAAATGTAATTTTTCCAAGGAATTGAATGCAAATCCATGGTTGTTTTATTGGAAACAAGAACAGAGAGAAAACTTAATCATTGGGTGAAATCATGTGCATCTAAACTCAGCGGCATGCCCACAACCACACATTTGAATTTATTTCCATTAGGTGCATACAACACATCATTGGGCATGGATTGGCTATATATGCACATAACCAAAGTGGATTGTTTTGACAAAGAAATTGAATGCATGGATGATGTTAGAGAAATAAAAAGTTTACAGGTTAAGAAAAAGGCAATTTTGGTGAGGCTGAGCACAATAGTACGGGCCAAATATAGTTGTCGGAAAGGCTGCAAATTATTTTCCATGAAAATTTTTAATAGTGAAAAAGCTAATGACAATGTTGGACAAGAGGAAATAAAGATGCTGAGGAAGTATCTTGTGTTATAGAAGTATGAGGGCATGTTTTTAATAAATATTTCATGTTTACCTCCCCATAGGAAAGTCAATTTCTCTATTGAAATGGTGCTTGGAGTAGCTCCAACATCCAAGGCACCATATCAGATGAGTATTCTTGCGATGGTGTTGATGGTACTGAATCCGACACCATTCAACGAATTTCTCTGGTATGAAGTCCCAATTAGAACTCACACTATTTGGTATAGGAGTCCCATTCGTAATAAAGGCCTGATTGCTGAATCCTAAAATATTTTCCTTGGCTCTAACTATCAGCACGAGAGAGGGATGCAATGGTGTCTTTGAAAAGTGAGGGGGTGTGCCTGGTGAGTGTTCAGTTGCAACTGTGTCAAGGTTATTCTACTACAGAAGGGGGAGGAAAATGAGCCTCTAAGTGAGAG
Organism: Pinus tabuliformis; assembly: GCA_031772625.1. NCBI lineage: Eukaryota > Viridiplantae > Streptophyta > Pinopsida > Pinales > Pinaceae > Pinus > Pinus tabuliformis. The sequence goes on along the minus strand of CM062820.1, from coordinate 896,968,737 downwards.
GTAATAGAACCACCCAAGAAGAGACACACATGAACTAGAAGGATTTGTCTAACATATAGCAAAATAGTCTGTAATGGATGTGACGATCATTACCAATAAACGAGAAAAGATTTGTCTAGTATCCCTCAGAATAGTCCACAAGGATGGGACACCAATAATAACCATCACAACACATTCTCAATAAGATAAGCACTAAAATAACTGAATAGTTCAACTATCTTAGCACAGGTGAAAGCAAACATGAAATAGAAACGTCCACATAATAGCCTTACAAATATTCATAGTCCATGCATGAAGAACATGTTGGCCTTGAAGGCTTATGTTATGTTGACGGTGTTGGACCTGCAAACATGTTAGGGGATCTCCCCGGTAAGAAGTCCCTATTAGACCTCAGGCTGTTTGGTGTAGAAGTCCCAACAGTGGTCGTACGGTAATGCCTTGATCGCGATTTTGCAAAGAGGCAAGTAAGATATCCCTATTGGTAGCAAGGGTGTGACATATAAAGTAAGTCAAGGAAGGTGCATGAGCAGTTCTAACACATGGAGGGTGAGGTTGGTGTGCGACTTGGAAACCTGTGAAAACACGGAGTTAAGAAGGGAACACACGAGAAAAGATGCATCACAACATGGAAGGCAAGTAAGCTAGCAATCCAAAGTGATGGTTAAACCAACAACACATTTCAGTAAGATTCATACATACATATAAAGAAAATAGCTACACATGCATGCATAAGAAAACATATGCATATATCATTTAGAGTAAACAATATAGCTGAAATACAATACAACATATGCATGAAACATGCTAGATTTGTTATATTAATAAGTGTAAGTTCCAGTGATACAATACATCCATGTCCAACCACTAGTTCCAACAACAGAATGTTACAGTCACTGCTACCTGCTCCTGCAAAGAGATATACTAGCTCTACATAGTGGAGAAGCCAAGGCTTGTTACAATATTGTCCAATATTTCTCTAAGATACTTCTATCGGAAGCTTGGTTGACCAAAAGCCTCTACAATGAGTTATGAGGGACTATTTATAACAAAGGGTGGGGTGACCCTTGACATTCCCCTTTGAGACCGTTCATCTATCCTCATGACTCTTCAACTACTCTATGACTGTTACATTCAACTATTGACACTTGAACTTCCACTTGACAAGACGTTACATTACAATGCACATGTGCCCATGTGAGACAAAATGGCTTGAGCAAGCCATGCAAGACATCACTGACACTCAGACCATTGTGGTGAGACCAACTCTTTGACATCCTTGTGATGGTCGAAGGTGGTGAGCTGATGCCAAGCTTGGTTATCTATGATGGTGTCTGTGCACTCAATGGTGACATATTGCTGAAGCGAACTCTTGCCTTCATTGCATCTGGGTGCACTAATATGGCTCCTCTGTCCAACTCGTCTGATAGCATGCGCATGGTTGTCTTGGGTGTGACCGGACCGGCAACATGTTGATGCATAGTGTCTATGCTACTCTCCAAGCATGTGTTGGTGGCCGTGCGTATCAACTTGTCAAAATACATGTTCAGCTCCAATTGGACTTGCTTCTTTTCTTCGCCTCAATGAGTGTGCCAAAAGGGTGGGATCACATGCGTGCACACAATGACATGTATAGTGCTGAATTCCCTTGCATGCGATTAGAAAAACTTCTCACCTTGTCTGCTTCGTACTAGATGTTGGGATGGATATATAACTTGTACAAGCATAGTTTCATCTGTTTGTGCATGTTGCACCCCGTACTATACCTATTCCTGCTGCAACTCATTCTCTCATCTATGCAGCTCCTATTCTTCCTTTAGTTGCTACTTCAGCGCATGCAACTCCTCTATTCCATTCTTTGCCTTTATGCGATATTCATGTCGCGCCGTCGCATCATAGCCTCAATCTCCAAAGCTGCTTTCATCATGGGTGGGTCTGCTTTGAACTTGTAGCTTTTCTCTGCCACTATGCTGTCAACAACCCTCATCTTGCATTCATCGCGCACAGGTGTGCTGCCTTTTGTTGCTACTGATGGTGCTACTCCCTGTGATGCCGTTGCTATTGATCTTGATATCCTTGTCCACGAACAACTTGATGTCTTCGTGGATAGGCAAGTTCATAGACATTTGATTGACTGCATCCCCAGTTGTGTTCTTAACAGTGTCTTTGACTCTGCTCTCCTTGAAGCGGTTGTACTTGTGCTGTTGAGAGACAAATGAACCCTTATGATGCCTAAAGACATATCAACACTTATGGCAAGCAATTTGTCAGTCAAAAACCAAAACAAAATTGAGGACTGAATTGCAACATACCTGTGTGATTGAACGTGAAGGTTGCGCAATTTCCACTGGGAGGTCGAGAGACAGACTACCAAAACTACACAAGGCATAGTCCGAGCTATCAGGAGGCTGACTGACTGATGGAACTACACAATGCACAGTCCAGCCCGACCTGCTGAGGACTGAAACTGCGCAATGCACAATTTCAATTAGCAGTGACACACAACCAACAAATTGCATTGTGTAGTTTCTGGGGCCACCAGGACACTGCATCCAAGAATTGCACAATGCAAGCCTGGAGGTTAGTGTTGGGCCAGACTTGTGTAGTGTTTGGAGGGAAGCAAGAGCCTTCGCTTCTGGAAATGTGCAGTGCTAGTCAGGAAAGGCAGCCCAGACCGTCCTATGGGTGACTAAAAATATGAGAAGTTTGAATGCATGATGAGATGAGTGCAAACAAGAGTGAATGATCATACATGAAAACAACAAGTGCAGGATTCAGGAAACGGGAAAGCATGCGTGTGTGTGAAGCGAGTCACCGCAATGACGATCGTACATGTAAACGTAGTGTCATGCATGCGACGACAATGAGATGTGAATGAAAATTGAGACAACGCTTCTACAAGCTAACATACATAAAAAATACAACAAGAACTCACTAAAATCAAGTAGACATCACTCACATGAAGCGAAACACAAAAAGTGATAGAAACACAATGCGAGACATGAAAACAAGCTTACCCTAAAACAATTGAGATGAATGTGCTGACGACTCCTAGATGCAACATGGGATTTCAGAGCTTCAAGGTTGATGTGAGGAATGAGCTCTGCAACATCTAGTTGATGAGTTTTTATAAAATCGAAGTTGTGAAACGCATGCCACAAATCTAGGAAAAGCGACACTTGGCAGGAGATTTCTAAAATCATCCTTGCATGTAACCTCAAGATGCTAAAAATAGATCCCTGAATCAAGGGATGCCTTTGCATGTTGCCTTGGGAGAAGCAGTCCATGCATGAAAATTAGTTTTGCTCGGTCCCGGAGGGAACTGGTCAACTTGAAGGCACATGCAACAACCTGCTTAACTGATGGGAAAATTTGTGCATTTCTGGGAGGGAGCTGGGCTAGCTTCCCAAAGGGATTGCGCAATTTCTGGGCTGAGCAGCTGATTGCTTCCCATAATTATGCAATTTATGGGATGAGTAGTCTTGCTAGGACATATTGTGTAGTTTTTCTAGTGAAGCTTGATAGGAAAAATTGCGCAATTATGGAGCCCAACAAGTCTGCCAGTCAGAATTGCACAATTTCTGGAGGGAAGGCTAGTTCCCCTCCAGAATTGTGCAATTTCTTGAGGGAGTTTCTTAGCCTGCAGCTGGACCAAGTCCGGAGAAACAACCTATGAGGGTGATGCAACAAGCTATCATGCACAGGCTGGTAATCTGCTAGAAAACCACTGAAGCTCATGTACTTGATAGTGCAAGACATGTTGCTAAGGATGGTTGGTAGGGAGGCTCCAAAATAAAGCTAAGGAAAATTTTTGGAGGGTGGTTGTAGCCACTACAAAAACTAGCGACAGATTGGTAGAACTCTAGCTCTCTGAATGGCCCTCATTCGTGAAAAGAAAATCTAACACCTCCAGAAGTATTGTTCAGTTCTCTATTCGTCTTGGTTTCCACACTTGCTTGATTGTAAGATGTAGCATTTGCCAAGCCCTTGGTTGGTCAATAGACATTCCAAGCCAAACCAACACAATTTTTTTGATTAGGGATGAGGGGTATATTGGTGCACAAGTAGTATCATTGTCAGAGTTTTAGCTTCATCTATGGTGTTGCTCCGTGGCCAGCAGGCCTGGATAGTAGCTTGGCGGAGTCATGCAGGAACAAAAGCATAGCTCCGCTACCAATGAGCCTGGCTAGTACCCCGACGGAGTTACTTGCATCACCTCTCTACTTAGGAAGCCGTTCTTTTCTTTCGCCTTATTCATTTTTCATTTTTTTTCAAACTTTTTTTCACATTTTCATTTTTATTTTTTATTTTTTTTCATAACTGTGCATAACACTTATTCATCTCAGAGGCGGAAGAGGGATCTCAACTTATTGAGAGCAGAAGAGGTTGTTCCTTCATAGAAGTAATTCATGTATACCTCTGATGTTCTTGTTAAGGTTTTCCCCCTCACCTTACTCTACTTCATTGAGCTGATAAGGATTAACCAAAAAACAACCAACTAGAGTAGGTGACACTAGTTCGCGCACAAGCGTTGTGTTTTCACCAAGGTTCACTTCGAACAATACGTATTTTCCATTGATGTATCATGGACTGAAAGTAACAAGTTCTTCATGAGAGAGTGAACAACATATAACCAAATGTTAATAGCTGTACAAGTCCTCTTGTACTTCACCCAACTTGTTTCAAGAGTCGCACACAGTCCACGCGAAACTAACCTATGGGTGTAAACAAGAAAACAAACCAAAAAGCAAAGCAAGAAGCATAAGAAAATGTGTATTCAAAGTGAGTAAGCAAACAAACAAACAAGCAAGCAAACACACAAAGAAAAATGCAAACATGCATCCAAGCAAACAACTCAAAAGAAAACACTACTCCTACTCCTAAGCTAAAAGTACATGGGCCTGATCACGTGAAGTGATATTTCCACTACAGCCACCTATGCATTGCTCGACCCATGTTGGTGAAGGCATGGTTCACGAACCTTACAGTCACGCAAACTAGCAGGCATGAAAGATATAACGATGAAGACGAACACACTCCGAGCTTAAGTGCGTCCACAGAAAAGAAGTAAATGAAAGCGCATGACATGCTCCCTATGGACTTTCCATGGTGTTGTGCTACACTACGTGCAGATGTTGAGTGTATGCATTATGACTGTGACATGCAAGAAAACATGAGAAAGGTAGACCAGTTACGTTGCGCAAGTGTGCTTGCTGTGTAACATTCCTCCAACGCATGAGTGATGGGATCATGTAGTTTGAGTGGAGGAAGCGAAATCTAGGTGTTAGATTGATCTTGAATGCAAAGCAGAGAGTTATGACAAGCCTTGCATGTTTCAACAATTTCCTAATTAGAATTGAAACCAACCTCAGGACAACGAGGACCTGACATAACCATCCACTCGAGTTGAAGTGCCTTGAAAGTCTGGGGGATTTCGAATTCATTGATAGATAGATCATCGTAGATCAGTGTCTTAGACATATTAACAATGATTGAATCAACATCGTGATCATATGAAGAAGTGGAGAGATCATGACAACAAAGATCAGAAAATTCAGGATGTTTGTCGGCATACTCATGATTTGATGAATCATGTAGAGGGGTAGATGAGAAGGAAGGATGTTCACCCTCTGTGTTTTTAGAAATGACCGATGATAGATTGGACAAATTTTCGGAGGAAGATGTGTACTCTTTGCAATGTAATGATAGATTGACATCTTACATGTCTTGTGAATGACTGGAGGTAGAAACATTCAGAAATGAGTTTTCACAGGGGAAATCAATAGTGGTAGAATCATAAGGGATGTCAGGATAGAGCGGGTGAGGCACGGATGAAAGGGTGTCAACCTTCACCGCGGGTTCTTCTTTATATTCTTGCACACACTCCTCATGAATGATGGTGTAGGTTAGCTGCATAACACCAACTCTGTCGACAAATTGATCCTCGTTCACAATAGGTGAGGAGTCTCGAATGGAAGAACACAAGACAGTACAATCCAGAGGATCAACAGAATGCAGGGACGAAGGTTGAGGGAACAAATCCATGTGACAACCAACAGGCTTGCAAGCCAAATCTGCACAGATATCAAGAGAAAGTGGGGTGGGAGGATGTGACAATTCAACAAATGTGTGTGCATAATGTCCCACATCACTCTGCGATGGTAGAGATGTTTGATGAGGTGAAGGTAGACAATCACTTGAGACAACAACTATGCCTGCCTATGATTGCATAGCTCCATCACCGAAGTGTGTTGAGAGGGATCTGAATGATTTCAAAAATTCTAGATTTTTGGATATGTAAAGAAGATACTCAAATCTTCCATCGAGAAATTCCCAATCAATTTCATCTTTGGGAAATCGGTATGCAAGATTACAAAAGCGTGTGTAAAATTTTTCAACGGATTCAACGGGTGCTTTTCGTAATTTCAGAATTTCTTGATCAAGTGTTTTATGGTTAAAGTGATTGAAAGCACGGTCTATCTCTTCGTGGATAGGCAAGTTCATAGACACTTGATCGACTACATCCCCAGTTGCGCTCTTAACAGTGTCTTTGACTCTGCTCTCTTGGAAGCCATTGTACTTGTGCTACTAAGAGATAAATAAACACCTGTGATGATTGTAGACATAGCAACACTCATGGCAAGCAATCTGTCAGTTGAAAACCAAAACAAAATTGAGGGCTGACTTGCAACATACCTGTGTGATTGAACGTGAAGGTTGTGAAATTTCTGCCAGGAGGTCGGGAGACTGACTGCAAAAACTGTGCAAGGCATAGTACAGGCTGTTAGGATGCTAAATGACTACTGGAACTATGTAATTCATAGTCCAACCTATCCTGTTGAGTACTGAAACTACGCAATGCATAATTTTAGTCAACAGTGAAATGCAACCAGGAAACTGCATTGCACAGTTTTTGGGGCCAACAAGACATTGCTTCCAAGAATTGCGCAATGCAAGCCTAGAGGTAAGTGTTGGGCTAGACTTGCATAGTTTCTGGAGGGAAGGCAAAGCCTTCGCTTCCAAAAATGCGTAGTGCTATCCAGGAAGGAACGACTCGGGCTAAGGTAGCCCAGACCGTCTGATGTGCAACTGAAAACATGAGAAGTCTGAATGCACGATGAGATGAGTGCAAACAAGAGTGAATGTACATGTAAACAATAAGTGCAGGCTTAAGGAAACGGGAAAGAATGCATGTGTGTGAAGCGAGTTGTCACAATGACGACCGTACGTGCAGAAGTAGTGTCATGCATGTGATAGTAGTGAGATGCGAATGGAAACTGAGACAGTGATACTATAAGCTAACATACATCAAAATGACAGGAAACACTCACTAAAATAAAGCATACAACACTCACATGAAGCGAAACACAAAAAGTGCCAGAAACATAGCGCGAGACATGAAAAGCGGGCTTACCCTAAAACAACTGAGCTGAATATGCCGATGACTCCTAGATACAGTGTGGGATGTCAAAGATGTAAGGTCAATGTGAGGAATGCGATTTGAATTGTCTAGTTGATGAGTTGTGATAAAATCAAGGTTGTGATGTGCATGCCACAAATATAGGAGAAGTGACACTTGGTGGGAGGTTTCTAAAATGATCCTTGCATGTAACCTCAAGTTGCTAAAAACAGATCCCTGAATGAAGGGATGCCTTTGCATGCTGCCTTGGGAGAAGCAGTCCATGCATGCAAATCCATTTTTCTCATTCCCAGAGGGAACTGGTCAACCTGAAGGCATATGCAACAGCCTGCTTGATTGATGGAAAAATTTGCGCATTTCTGGGAGGGAGGTGGGCTGGCTTCCCAGAGGGATTGCGCAATTTCTGGGCTGAGTAGCTGACTGCTACCCAGAATTGTGAAATTTCTGGGCTGAGCAGTCCTGCTGGGACAGATTGCACAGTTTTTCCAGTGAAGCTTGATAGGCAGAATTGTGCAATTTTGGAGCCCAACAGGCTGCCAGTCAGTATTATACAATTTCTGGAGGGAAGGTTGGTTCTCCTCCAGAATTGCACAATTTCTTGAGGGAGTTGCTTAGCCTGCAGCTAGATCAAGTTTGGAGAAACAACCTGTGAGGGGGATGCAACAAGCTATCATGCACAGGTTGGCAATCTGATAGAAAACCACTTAAGCTCGTGTACTTGATAGTGCAAGGAATTCTGCTGAGGATGTTTGGTAGGGAGGCTCCAAAACGAAGCTAAGGAAAAATTTTGGAGGGTGGTTGTAGCCACTAAAACATGTTATTAAGTAAAATTTCCAAGACACATGTTTAGAATGTACATCACTAGCCCCAATAGTGGGACAATGGAGCCACTCCTTACTCCTCAAACAACTAGCCAATCTCTCTAATGCCTTGCGGGGGGAGCCAAGGTGAAAAGTCAAGTTTGCTCAAACAATGAGGGGGTATATATAACCAAGGGTGAGTCCTTGACTACCCTCATGACTATTTTACTTCCTATGACTTTTCAACTTACATGACTCTTTACATTACATGTGTGTCCTTTAGATTTACACTTTATAACACATTTGAATACAATATACATGGTCCATAATAGTAATGTGGCATATGAACACTCATGACATGACACTGCTGACATGGATTGCTTGATGATGTGGAAATTTTAAGTCAATGTTGCTATTAAGTGCTAGATTTCTTCTTGGATATGCTTTCTCCTCACCTCCACATGGCTTGGTGATGCAGAATCTTCAATGATATTTAGTCTTGGAAGGTGGTTGCAAACTTGTGTGTCCCTTCGCTTTCTCTCGATTGATCCATTTGTGAGTTCAGCTACAAGAGAGTCTTTAGGCATGATTCCCTCCTTATTTTCCTTCTTCATCATATTTCTATGACATGATAGTGTACATGTTCCTATAATTCACTCATGACGAGATGAAATCAATCTAAAAACCCCCTAGTCTAAGATGATGCATTCTAATCCATCAACTGAGATTGGGACAAGGTGACATGCTGGGAAAAGGGGCCTAGTGACTATGCATTTCACATTTCCAGGACTCAAGGGGAGAGCTCAGGCTCTGAGACTACACAATGTGTAGCATAGGGAGGCTTGAAGGACAAGACTTCAAAGTTTTCAGAGGAAGTGGGGTCTGACTAAGGGAAAGGACACTGGGAAAGCCAACTGCACAGTTTTGGATTTCAAGGGATTCTAGTATTCTATGCATTGTGCAGTTCCAGTAGCCAAGGGAAAAGCTTGAAGGTTGAATATGTGAAGTGCACAGTTAAGCATAGGATGGGAGACATAACTGCGCAATTATGGGGGTCAAGATCGAGAGCTAGGAAAAGGAATTACACAGACAAAAGACCTTGGGGGATAGGGAATATGCATTTCATAGTTCCAAGCAGCAAGGTCACAACTTAGAGGGCTAAGACTACACAGTGCATAGTTTAGTTGGGGCCTGGTGAAGCTAAGTTGCTCGGTCGAAAATATTTTCTAAAAATGGCTAAGTGTGGGATAAGTGATGAACCTTGACTGTGATCACACACTTAGCATACTTTGATGACATGAAAACATAGATCATCAGAACACATGAACAAAGCATTTCCCTTCATGTGATTACCTCATGACAATATACTATAAGTCTGACACTTAAGATAGGCTTTAGGATGATCGTGACAACACTTGTGTGATAGTGCTCAAGACTTTGTTTATTAATGCGACATATGTTTACTTTGTAGAACAACCAAACATGCCAAAAGATGACAATTAACCCAACATGCAGAAGGAACCAAAGCACTGCAAGAAATCTTATGAAATGAGCTCTAGTGTTTGCAACAACAATGTAAAATACCAAGGAAGGCTCCAAAATTGAGTGTAAACCAAAATTTTGGAGGGTGTTGCAGTAGCTACAACACTTGGAGACACACTGGCTGAACTCCAACTTCTCTATCTTGGTTAACTTCTTCTGTGTAGGGCCTTAGTTCTTCAAGGAGTCTTAATTCATCGTGAAAATTACTTTGGCCTTCCCACTTACCCCACGAATATACATGGTCCCCTCTATACCTTCTCAGTTGAACACAACATAAGATTCAACATAATCACAATGTTTCGAGTTGGGAAGGGTAGTGTAGCTCGTGAGCTTAATATTTTCAGAGTATAATTTTTCATCTCTGGTGTTTCTCTGCTTCCAATAGGCTTGGATAGTACCCCGGCAGAGTCACGTAGGAACACAAAAAATTTCTCCGCTGTCAACGAGCTTGGATAGTTCCCCGATGGAGTTTCTTGTTTCACCTCTCTACACATGAGCCTTTCTCTTCTTTCACCTTTATTTATTTATCTAAAGAGAACTTTGCATTGGCAATTATTTATTTTGGGGTAGAAGAGGGATCCCGACTTATTGAGAGCATAAGAGGTTATTCTTTCAGGGAAGAACATAGAGACCTCTGATTTAAGTTTTCTCGTTTAGATTTTTTCCCTTCTCCATTTCTACTAATTGGATAACTGTTATGCAACCAACTCACAAAATAGAAGAAAAGATCAACGACTTCAAAATCAGCCTCTTCGAGGGGGAAGCATCCTCTACATTACACAAATGAACAATTTTGGGATGATACAAATGACAAGACCTACTTTCTATATATAGGAGTCTAAGGGGTCACAATCTAATCAGAGATGACATAACAATAATATTCTAAGGGCACAACAATAACAATAGTGGGATTCTATGGGGAAAAATAATAACAATATGGGGACTACATGGGAACAACAATACAATAATGGGGTTGCACTGATAACAATAATGGGATACACTAGTAGTATAGGGGCCTAACATATCCCTCTCCTTCAAAAAAGTGTTTTCCTCAACGCTTGAGTAGTTTTGGATGCTTCTGTATAAAATTCTCATCCTCCCATGTGGAATCTTCAGTGGGTAAGTTCTTCCACTTGATGAGATACTCTGAAATTGATCGATTTCATAGTTGTTGATTTCTTGTTTCTGTGACTGCTTCAGGTTCCAATATGATTTTTCATTCCTCGTCAAGTTCTGGAAATATTTTTTGAACTTGGAGTTTGTCACCTGTAACCTTCTTTAAGCATGACACATGGAAAACTGGGTACACTCATGAAGATGCAAGAAGCTCTAATTTGTATGCCATAGTACCAATCTTTTGTAACACCTTGTACGAACCATAATATTTTGGTGATATTTTATTATCCTTGTTATCTTGCTTGAGGGACATTTGTTTGTATGCTTGTAGTCATAGAAACACCCAATCACCTACATCAAAACGTTTTTCGCTGCGATGTTGATCTACTTGTTGTTTCATTCTATTTTGCACCAAAGTGAGGTTATCCTTTAAGAGTTAGAGAACTTGTTGTTTATGCTCAATGTGATCTTGCACTATTTGAACCTTAGAATTTTCTCTTAAATATGATGTGTCAGACGGTGGATAATATCCATAAAGTGCCATAAATGGGGTGATTTTCGCTGCAGTATGGAAGGAAGTGTTATACCACCATTCAGCCAGAGGCAACCACTTGAACCATTGCCTCTATTTATTAGATACAAAGAAATGAAGATATCCTTCAAAACATTTGTTCACTATCTCAATTTTCCCATCAGATTGAGGATGATAAGATGAGTTATGAGCTAACTGAGTACCCAAACAAGAAAACAATTCTGTCAAAAAATTTCCAGTGAAAATGGGATCTCTGTCACTTACAATAATCTTTGGGTTTCCATGTAGCTTTTGAATTGTTTCCATAAATGCAATAGCAACTGTACTAGATTTAAAAGGATGAGATAATCTACAAAAGTGTGCATGCTTGGTAAGTCTATGAACTACCACCATGATGACACTCTTTCCTTCAGACTTGGGTAAACCTGTGATAAAGTCCATTGAAACATCCTCCCAACATTGACTTGGAATGGATAAAGGTTGTAACAGACCCGAGTTCTTAATTAGCTCAACTTTATTTTGTTCGCAAACCCAACATCCCGCCACAAACTTTTCAATATCATATTTAAGGCCATCCCAAAAAAATTCCTTCTTAACCCTATGGTCAGTTTTTAAAAATCCTGAGTGCCCTCCTAAGGGAGAGATGTGCAATTCCAAAAGAATATCTTGTTTGAGTTGGGAATTCTTACAGAGGTATAACCGATCTTTGTACCATAACAAATCATTTTTCCATATAAATGTATGAGATGTACTGGGATCTTGCTGCAACTTTTGAATGTGTTCCCATACTTAATCATCATTCTTCCATTCATCCCTTGCTAAGTTTATATAGTCTGGTTGGATAATAGAAATGGCACAAAGCAATGCTTCCACATCCTCATCCTTCTTGAGAGTGCATATGCAACAACATTTTTCTTCCCTTTTTTGTAGATGATTTCAAAGTCATAACCCAACATCTTTGTAACCCATTTTTGCTGCTCTTCTAAAGATAATATTTGTTCTAAAAAGTTTAAGGCTATCATGATCTGCTTTTACCTTGAAGTGTCTTCCCATTAGGTAAGGTCGCCACTTCTTAAGTGCATGTAGTATTGCCAACATTTGCTTCTCATAAATAGCTTTGTGTAAGTACTTTCCGTTGATTGGATGACTTTCAAAAGAAACAGGTCTTCCTTCTTGCATTAAAAGACCACCAATTCCATTTCCTGAGGCATCATATTCCATAATAAATGTTTTTGTGAAATACGACGTAGCTAAGACGGTGCTTGGCACATTTCCTATTTAAGATGTTCAAAGGCCTTCGTTTCTTCTGGAGTCCAAGAAAATTCATCTTTCTTTGGTAATGTTGTTAGAGGTGCTGCTATGCTCCCATAATTCTTAAAAAACTTGTGATAATACCCTGTCAACCCGAGAAATCCTCGTCGATGATTTATAGATGTGGGGATTTTTCCATTCCTTAATGGCTTTAATTTTGCTAGGGTCTACCTTAACACCTTCATGAGATACAATATAACCCAAATATTCCACCTCTTGTACTCAAAAGAAACATTTGGAGGCTTTTGCATATAATTGTTTCTCCTCCAATAGTTTGAGAACCCTATCAACATGTTGAACATGATCCTTCCAAGACTTAGATTAGTATATCATCAAAAAATACTAACACAAATTTTGTAAGGAAGGGTTTGAAAATGGAATTCATCAAACCTTGAAATGTAAAAGGTGCATTGGTAAGGCCAAAAGGCATCACCAAAAATTCATAATGACCCTCATGAGTTCTAAATTCTATTTGCGGAATGTCTTCAATCTTCATTCTGATTTGGTGATATCCTGAATGAAGATCCAACTTAGTGAAGTAAATTGCTCCATGTAATTCATCCAATAATTCATCAATGGAAAGAATAGAAAATTTATCTTTAATAGTGAGCTTGTTGAGCTCCTTATAATCTAGACACATGTGCCATGATCCATCCTTCTTGTGCACCAATACTACTGGAGCGGAGAAAAAACTTTGACTAGGTTGAATTATACTAGCCTCTAGCATTTCTACAACCATACTTTCAATTTCACACTTTTGGGAATATGGATATCTGTAAGGTCTGATGTTTGGAGGAAAAATTCCTAGAATAAATTGAATAGCATGATCATGATCATGAATAGGTGGGAGGCATTTGAGAGTCTCAAATATCTTGGAATGATTGTCAAATTTTTTTTGGAGATCTGGAGAAATAGATGATTTCAATGTGGGAACCTCTAGTGAACATAATTTTGCAATTACGCCTCGTTGTTATTTATTTAGAAGCTTTGTCACATTGTTAGAGTTTATTATCTTTCCCAATTTCCTTGAGATACCCCTTAATTCAACTTCCTTTCCTTCCCAAAAAATTTCAAGACACGTTCTTGAAAATTAAAATCTATCATACCCAAATATTGTATCCATTGGACTCCTAGTACAACATCAACACCACCCATTGGAATGGAAAGCATTGAACTATTCACTACATATTCTCCCATGGATATCTTTATATTATGGCACTTTCCAGAGCAATTTATGGTTCCTCCATTTGCAACCATCACTTGACACTCTGGTGTTGGATATAGGAAGCAATTCAATTCCTTGGCTATCTTACAATGAATAAAATTATTGGTACTACCCGAATCAATCAACACCATTATCTTTTTCTTCTTCATATTTCCTTCTATATTGAGGGTTTGAGGAGTGGTAATTCATGCCAATGCATTACAAGATATGGTCAGATTCATTTCTTCTTTCTCTAGGTTTGGTTCCTGATGTATATCCTCTTCTTTTGACGTTTCTTGTTCCTTTTCTTCCTCCTCTTCACAATCTATGTAAAATAATTTCTTCTCAGCACACTTATGACCTTTAGTGTAATTGCTATCACAACTATATCAAAGACCTTTTGATCTTTTTTCTTCCAATTGTTGTGGTGTCAACCTTGTAGGTTTTGGAAGGCTAGGGGTAGAAACACTTACATCTTTATAGTTGTGAGTGGTAGGCCTCCTTGTTTCCATAATTTTTCTTTCAATTTTTCTTGCCAACCTAAATGCGTTCTCCAATGAATTAGGTTCCCAAAGGCAAACCTCATGTTGGATGTTATCCTTTAAGGTCCCTATGAACACATAAATCCTATTATCCTATGGAATATATTTTACCCTTATATTCAATTCTTGCAATTCCTTAATGTGCTCCACCATTGAACCCTTTTGTTTGAGATTTATCAATTGGCTAAAGAAGGTGTTGCTTTTTGTATCCTCATAATGTGCTATCATTTCCTCCATGAAAATTGACCAAATGATTTTTTTTTATGAGAGAAAAGCCATCGATATCATACAAACTGATTGGGTTCAAAATATAAATTTGCAATGCGTACCCTCTGTGTGTTTTGCACATTATGGAGATCAAAATATTGCTCCATTTGTAGTATCCGTGTTACAAGATCCTTCCCATCAAACTTACTCATATCAATATTTAGAACATGGTGAGTCTTCAATCCAATGTTAGATTGTATGAAATCATGATTAACATTACTTTTGTTCTCATCATGAGTTTCCTCTACTACCTTTTCACCATTAGGAAGCATTTCGTGTAGTAACTTTGCCAAACCTCCTTTCAAACCTTCCATGTCCTTCTTCAAATCTTCAATGTTTCCTTTTAGTTTTAAATCTAAACCATCCATCTTAGCTTCCATTCTATCCATCTTAGATTCTATTACTTTTTGTGAGAGTGAAATTTGTTGCATTTGGTCTCGTAATTTTTATATATCATGTTGCATTTCTTCCTCTTCTTCATGAATCATGGTAGAGATTTCATGTTTCTTACTACGTGTTTCCATTTTCTTTCTTCGGGGCATCAATTAATGATAATTTTTCTTCACTATGCCCTTTGAATCACTTCAAACTAACTTTTCAAACCAAAATTATGCAATTAAAAAAAAAAATCCTACACACCTTTTTTCATGTTGCAGGTGCTCGATATTGAATCTGTTGTATCTCTGTAATTTTAGATCTCCAAGGTCTAAAATTTCATCTTGTGTTATCCCTCTAAGTCCTATTTCTAATCACACCCATCTCATCAATATTGGGTTGTTAAAGAAATAGATATGACAAATCTCACACGATGACATGATTATAGACTTCAATAAAGCGGACTTGTACAACCTTCCACGTGTCACTGTTTCGGCCTTCAGACCTAAAAACAATATGCAGAAAACTCAAGTCCGTCCTTTTTCTGTAAATTCTTATGAAATTTCAATCTGATGCTCAGAGAGATAGTTATGATGATTTTCCTAAGGTCACCTTTTTGGGGTGTAATTCGGGAGCCTTCAAAAACCATAACTTCCTTGGATCATATCTACGCCAATATAGTGATACAAGAGAAATTTAGACCCGAGGTTCATCAAGAGTTCAGATCAAATGGGTTTTAATTTTAGCTTCTGAATCGCCATCAAAAAAAATTTATAGCAAAAATCCCACGATGACCTATTTGGAGCAGCGAAATCCTAGAATCCAAGCTCTGATACCAAATGTTATGCAACCAGCTCACAAAATAGAAGAAAAGATAGATTAGTGAATTCAAAATAAGCTTCTGCAAGGGGGAAACCTCCTTTACATTACACAAATGAACAATTCTTGGATGATACAAATGACAAGACCTCCTTTCTATATATAGGAGTATAAGGGGCCAGAATATAATTAGAGCTGACATAACAATAATATTCTAAGGGCAAAACAATAACAATAGTGGGATTATATGGGGCACAATAATAAGAATATGGGGACCACATGAGCACAACAATACAATAAGGGGGTTGCACTAATAACAATAAAATGATACACTAGTAGTATAGGGACCTAACAATAAGCTTGAAAACACCAAAGAAGAAAACCGAGTATAGGCATGATGTTTCTAGACTAGACATGGGTTCATGGTTGGACCAAACTCTCCTTACGGATGGATCATATTTTCCGTCAGAAATTCATAGGCCAAAAGATGTAACCAACATAAGGAAGATGAACAGAAGGCTAGCCAAATGTTGAAGTGTCACAAGACAATTTATAGTTCGGCCACACACATACTTAGAAGCCACGACATATTCATGCACAACGCTTATTCACGTATCGAAAACCAAAGAAAAATTCAAACAAAAAAACAAACAACAAAGAAAATACTATGTACACAGTGTAGGGAACAACCCCAAATTTTCTTTGAAAATATTGCTTCAAGTCTTGGCCATTGACAAGGAGAGAGTTAATCTTCCCGTCAGGTGTTTGAAGACGATAAGTGTGTTGGCCAAATGCACCATGAATGCCCAATCCACAATTCATGAAACTTAGTGTGCTTTACTTTGTCCTCGTGGGATTTATCCCACTTTAAGACTAAGTCACCCACACTAAATCTGTTTTTCCCTGCAATATTCTTGTTGAAACACCTCTTGATACGATTATAGTGAAGTGAACATTTTTCTTTCTCTAGCAACCTTTCTTCTTGTAGCTTATGAAGGGTGTCCATCCTGCATTAAACTAACAAACATGACTGGCATTGGGATTCTTTTGAGAGTTGGAGAGCAGGAAAGTAGATGTTTGGTGGGAGGATGGAATCTTTTCCATACACCAAGAATTAAGGGGAGGTGTTCAGGGAAGGTTTTGGTGTGACACAGTCAGCCTATAAGGAATTTAGCAATGTAGAGTTCCAATTTTGTTTCTAAGAGAATATGGTCTTTTTGATAATGCAGATAAGGTTCTTATTCATGGATTCAACAAGACCATTACCCTGTGAATAATAATTAACTAGTTGTTTCAATATGATACCATTTTCCAATGAAAAATCATAGAGTTTTAACGATAAGAAGTATGTTTCATTATAAAAAACAAGTGAAGTGGGAATGTCGAACTTGGAAATGATGTTCCATTGCAGAAAGCTGATGACTTCCTGATCATTCACCTGTTTGAGTAGAACTGCTTCTGTCCACTGCATGAAGTAATATTTAGCAGTTAGGATATAGTGGTGTTGCTTTGATGGATGTGGGAAAATATCCCCAATAATGTCCAAGCCCCACTGCTGAAAAGGTTCTTCCACTGCAATGCGTTGCCTTCATTTTTTGTCGACACACCTTTTTACAGTTTGGACACTTGCGGGCATAAGAATGAGTATCTCTGAATAATGTAGGCCAGTAAAATTTGGTCCACATAACCTTATGCGCCATTGTGTTTCCTTCTAAGTGTCCCCCGGCTGGTCTATCATGGAGATCAAACAATACCTTCTTTGAATAATGTGACTCCAAACACCTGAGCGATACTTCGTTGTGGTGCTTTTTGGACAACACCCCATGCACCAATTGATAAGATAATGATTTAAGCCCAAGTGCCCTCTTCTGCCATGTAAAAAAGTGGGAGGGAATTGTGCCATGCTCAAGGTATGGTGCATTCCGTGTACCAAGAGTTTGTTCTTGTAGTGGGGGAGGTTCACTCAATGTTATACATCTCAATTTCTCGCTCCCATCTTGAAAGCTCTTCTTCTTCCTCCTTCGCATTTACTATTTCTACTGCTAGTTGAAAAATACCATGGCCCTTGATTGTCTGAATTGGCTTGATTTCTAGATCATACTCTTGCAACCCAGTCATCCAGTTCGCTCTCCTTTCACCCAACTCTTGTTGAACAAGCAGTGATCTGAATGTTGGGTGCTGGATAAAAATAACACAATGTTTTTTCAATAGATAGGGCCAAAACTACTTTACTACCTTGTATATTACATAAGCATATTTTTTCACGATGGGGTAGGTAAGGTTTGGTCCTTGTAGACTTATGCTCATGAAGGAGATATGTCGCTCATTTTTTAATTCATCCTTCCGAGTGAGTACAACAATAAGAGAGTTATCAGAAGAAAAAGTGTAGAGAAAGAAATATTTATTGAAGTATAGGCTATACAATGTGGATTCTTCTGCTATAACCTACTTAATATAGGAAAATGTGTCCTTTTCCATTTTATCCCATTTGTAAATTGTGTCCTTCTTCACCATCTCCTGTATTGGTTTGAAAATCTGGGCATAGTCGGAGATGAACTTGCGGAGGAAATTGATTTTCCCTAATAAAGACTGCATGGCCTTCTTATTCACTGGGAAGGGAATCTACATGATTGTATTGACCCTGCTCAGGTCTACCTTAATCCCACTCTTAGTAATAACGTGGCCCTAAAGATTACCCTTGGACACTACGAAGATACTTTTCTTGGGATTTAAGGATATCTTGTACTTGCGACATCGCTCAAAAATATTCTTCAAGTGGCATATGTGGTATGACCTTTGTTTGGATAACACTATTACATCGTCAATATAGACCACTATGCTCTGCCCAATGAGTCCACGGAAAGTGATGTCGACAGCATGTTGTTGAAGGTGCTAGACATGCCAACATGTTAGGGGATCTCCTTGGTAAGAAGTCCCAATTAGACCTCAAACCGTTTGGTGTAGGAGTCCCAGCAGTGGGTCATACGGTAATGCCTTGACTGTGATTTCGCATAGAGGAAAGTAAGATGTCCCTGTTGGTAGCAAGGGTGTGACAACTTCAGTAAGTTAAGGAAGGTGCATGAGAGGTTCTAACACAATGAGGGTGAGGTGAGTGTGCCCCTTGGAAACCTGTAATATTACACAACTTGGAAGGGAACACACGAGCGAATATGGGTCACAAGCTGGAAAGTAAGTTAGCGAGCAATACAAATTGATGGTTAAAACAACATCACATTTTAGAAAGATTCATACACACTTACAAAATAGTCCATACATTCACGCATAAGAAAAAAATACATATATCATTTAGAGTAAACCAGATAGCATAGAATACAATACAACATATGCATGAAACATGTTGGCTTTATTATATTAAGAAGTGTAAGTTCCAGTAATACAATATATCCATGTCTAACCACTAGTTCCAATAGCGGAACGTTGCAGCCAAACCCACCTGCTCCTCCAAAGAGATATACTAGCTCTGCACAGTGGAGAAGCCAAGGCTCATTACAATACTATCCAAGCTCTCTCCAAGATAGTCTTATTGGAAGCTTGGCTGACCAAAAGCCTTTACAATGAGTTATGAGGGACTATTTATAGCAAAGGGTTGGGTGACCCTTGACATTCCCCTTTGTGATAGTTCATCTACCCTCATGACTCTTCATCTACTCTATCACTGTTACATCCAACTATCGACACTTGACTTACACTTGAAAAGACATTACATTACAATGCAGATGTACCCATGTGAGACAAAATGGCTCGAGCAAGCCATGCTAGACATCACTATGACTTAGACAACCATGGAAGTCCAACTCCTCAACATCCTCATGATGATCAACAGTAACGTATTGATGTCAAGGTCAGTAGTCTGCGATGGTGTCCGTGTGCTCCAAGAAGAAATCTTTCTGGAACCTGACTCTTGTCTCGATAACATTTAGGTGCACTGCTTGGGCTCCTTTGTCCAACTCGTCTGAAAGAATGTGCATCATTGTCTTTAATGCGGTCAAACCAACAACATACTTGTGCATGATGTCTGCACTGATGGGCAAGTCTGGGCTGGTGATAATGCGCATCAACTCCTTGAAGTACGAGTCAAGCTCTAGTCGGACCTATGCCTTTGTCTTCACCTGGATGAGAGTCCCAATAGATGGGATCGCATGTGCACATACCACAATGTCCATACTCTTGAATACACATGCATGGGAAGCCTATATACTAGTGATGATTTGCGGGAGCTCTTCATAGTTCCAGATATGACTCCGGATATGTGCCTTCAGCTCAACCGCACTGGCCTTTTTCATCTTAGGTAAGTGAAGCAGGGCTCCCTTGTATCTCATCATCCATGTTTGCATGTAGTCAACAACAGCATGCAAATTTGCCAAGATACGTGCCCTTCTAACACATCGCTGCTGCCATCCGTTGAGATGGATGACTGCCTTATGCACTGTACCAAACTTGGAGTACAACACTCACATAACTATGTCAAGGGATAATACTTCATCCACTATTGCCTTCTTTAGTTCAGATAGAGTGGATGCTATCACCAACTCTCCTCCTTGCTTGGACATCTGAAGTTCCTTAGCCATTCGCTCATTTTCAGCTATCAGAAAGTGAACACTTGAGCTAATGGCTTCAACATATAGTTTGGTAGCATCGGCCAAGGCTGCTAGATGTTTGCTCACGACAGGCACGATCATTCATTCCTCAACTTGCGCAGGAGATGTATGATCATCCGGAGTTAACACTCTCTGAGACCGTGCAACTCTATGTTGAGACTCGTTGAATGAGATGTTGTGCATCTCTCCTTCTAGTTGATCACCAAGGATCTTAGTGCCTCCTTGATCACTTGAGACTTTCTCATCTTCTGGATGCGGTGAATTAGGTAAGTCAGCCTCTTGGTGTTGAGGCATAAGGTCAATGTCCTATTCCAATTCCTGTTGCTCCATATCCGTATCCAACTGTTGAAGTTCTTGCTCTATCTCACGAGCAAAGTCCTGCTCCTATGATGGTTCACCCTGTCTACCTGATGCCAGCTACTATGATGAATCCACTACCTATATAGGCATTGTTTCATCTGTATGCACATTTTCCACCCCTTTTTGTACTTGTTGTTGCTGCGCTTCCCTCTCTTGTTTGCGCAACTCTCGTTCCTTCCGGAGTTTCTCCTTCAGCTCATGCAACTCCTTCTCTGTTTCCTCCATTCTTCTCTTCTCCTTCTTCCTTGCCTCTATAGCCAAAGATTCTTTTGCCACAATTGGATCTGCTCAGAACTTGCATCTTTTCTCTTCCTCCATGCGATCGACAATCTTCCTCTTTCCCTTGTCGTGCATTGGTATGCTTACTTCTGCTGCTGCTTCTGGTGCTACTTCACTAACCACTCCACAATGAAGGCAACCTATTCAATGGGTCTAGAGAAACTATAGTAATATCTCCATGGGTCCTCCTCTGCCCAATCAAATACCCCATGGATCCAATTGAATTGTACTCTCACGCAGTGATCTTTCACAAGATAATTGTAGGTTTTAACCCCGTATGGAAATTACTTGCATACGAATTCTAAAACAAAGAAAATAAACAATGTGAGAGCATAACACATAAAACACATATACACAGAGATTTTCCCCTAGATCCCAAAACCAGGACTACTAGCTTGATTTTTCATTATGTTCCTTTCAATGTTACAATACATATTTATACATGCTGAAGCATTAAATAACATGGACCGAAAACCATCGTGTTCAAGACCATGGATCGAAAACCATCGCGTCCAAAAAACATGTGTGAAAATCATGCACAAAACCATAGGTGGGTCCGCCCAACCTAACATAGGGTCCAAAACCAAGTGGGGTTATGGGTACCCCTCAAACCCCTTGTGCCCTCACCCCCTCTAACCCCCGGTTAACTACGCGGGCTAGTCATGGAAAGAATATAACACAACCCAAAATTGTCCCACTTGTTGTTTTCTTTCCACAAGGGGCCACAAGAGAGATTAGTCATTTATCCAGCCCTGCAATACCCATTATTTCTCTACACCAAGAGAACTTCTCATAGCTCACAAATTTTTTCAATGCATCTGCAGTATTCTTCAAAGTGTCCACCTTTACCAGCAACACCTTTTTGTCTTCTATCATATCCCTCACAAAGTGATACTGAACATCAATGTGCTTTGTCTTTGAATGATATGTGGGGTTCTTTGCCAAGAAAATTTCACTTTTGCTATCAAAGTCTATCCTTATAGCTCCCTGTACTAACCCCATACTTGAACACAATCTTTGCAACCAAATTGCTTCCTTGCTAGCATGTGTGGCTGCCATGTATTCTGCCTCTGTAGTTGATAGTGCCACTACAGATTGTTTCTCACTCATCCAACTGACTGCACCTCCAAATAGGTTAAACACATACCCACTTGTAGATCTTCTCTGATCCAGATCTCCAGCCTAGTTTGCATCAACAAAGCCACGAATATCCAACAGTCTGTCCAATCCTGGTCTTCCTTGGTAGCACAAACCATAATCACTAGATCCATGCAAATACTTGAAAATCCGCTTCACTGCTGTCCAGTGCTCCTTCCCTGGTTTTGACATAAACCTGCTTAATACTCCCACTGCATGTGCAATTTTTGGTCTAGTATAGACCATTGCATACATCAGGCTACTGACTGCACTTGCATATGGAACATGGGACATGTCCTCTTCCTCTTCTTGTGTCTTTTGACACTGTTTAGCAGATAACCTCACATCTATAGGAATAGGAACCTTCACCGGTTTACTATCCTGCATATTAAACCTCTATAGTATTATCTCGACATACTTCCTCTGGTTTAACCAGAGCTTCCTCTTTGCCCGATCTCTTTTAATTTCCATGACCAAAATATAGTTCGCAGCACCAAGATATTTCATGTCAAATTTGGAGGACAATTGGGTCTTCAAATCTTGGATAATTTATTTCTCATTTCCAACCAGCAACATATCATCCACATACAAGACCAGATAAATAGCACGGTCACCAATTAATTTAAAATACACACAGTGATCTACTTTTCTTCTAGTGAAGCTAAGTCCCCATATAAATGTATCAAATTTCCAATACCACATCCTTGGTGACTGTTTTAACCCATATAGAGACTTCTTTAACTTGCATACCAGTTCTTTCTTACCCTTCACCACAAAGCCTTCAAGTTGCTTCATGTAGATTTCTTCTTCCAAATCCTCGTGAAGAAATGCTATCTTCACATCCATCTGTTCTACCTCAAAATCAAAAGTAGCAACAATAGATAAAAGTAATCTAATAGAAGTTACCTTGGCAACAAGAGAAAAAAAATCACCAAAATCAGTTCCCGACACCTGAGAATAACCTTTTGCTATCAACCGAGCTTTGTATTTCTCCACTTTTCCTTATGCATTTGTCTTCTTTTTGAACACCCATTTGCTGCCAATGGGTTTCCTTCTAGCCGGCAACTCCACTAGATCCCAAGCATCATTTTTGTGCAAAGATGCCATTTCATCAACCATGGCCTCTTTCCAGAGTTTTCCATCCTCTGAATCCACTACTTCCTTCATAGTTCTAGGATCATCATCAGTAACAGACAAATAAAAATTTGAACAGAAAGCAGATGGACTATACCTTTCTGGCTACCTTATTTCTCGAACTCATCTTCTCACAGTCAGAGTTTGTGGCTCTTCATCTTTTGATTCCTCCTCTGCTGTAGAGTATGATTCTTCCTCCTTTAGCTCAAACTCTATTTTCTTAGGTTCCTTTGGTTGGACTTCATGTTTAATAGCATCTTTCACCTCTATGAACACCACATCTTGGCTGTACACAACATTCCTTGTTACTGTGTTCCAAAGCTTATAACCCTTTAAACCATCCTTATACCCAATAAAGATGCACTTTTCAGATTTACTATCCAACTTGGTTTGTTTCTCCTTTGGAACATGTACATATGCATCACATCCAAATACCCTTAGATGTAAAAGAGAGGGTTTCTTACCAGTCCATACCTCTTGTGGAGGTTTTCCTCCAACGCTGATGAAGGTGATTTGTTGACCAGGTAACATGCTACCTCCACTGCCTCTGCCCAGAATTTTTGTCCTAACCCGGTACCACTGAGCATGCTTCTTGCCCTTTCCATCAATGTCTTATTCATTCTTTCTGCAACTCCATTTTGCTGAGGTGTATATGGAGTAGTCTTCTGCCATGCTATACCACACTTCTTGCATAATTCTTCAAATTCCTTACTGCAAAACTCTCCACCATTATCTATCCTCAGCACCTTTATCTTCTTCTCTGTCTAGTTTTCCACTAGAGCCTTAAATTCTTTAAACTTGTCAAAGACTTCAGATTTCTTCTTAAGGAAATATATCCATGTATTCCTTGAGAAGTCATCTATAAATGATACATAGTACACAGACTTACCCAGTGATGGAACCTTCACAGGTCCAAACACATCACTGCGCACAAGCTCTAATATCTGTTTTGCCCTCTTACTACCAGAGGGGAAACTCACCCGATTCTGCTTCCCGTATACACAATTTTCACAGAAAAATCCAGAGAGCTATTACTCATACCTTCTACCATAGCTTTACCATGAAGTATTCGAAGACCCTTCTCTCCAATATGTCCAAGCCTTTGATGCCACAACATGGTCTTCTCTCCAGAGACCACTAGATTTTCTGCTCCACTTTTAGGAACCACAGAACTGTTGCACCCATCAACAACAGTACTACCTTGCAGCTTGTACAAAGTTCCAATCCAAACTCCCTACATCAATACTAGTGCTTCCTGAACCATCTTGCAGTTATCCTTCTCAAACACTGTTTTTACACCTGCATCATCCAACTTACAACAATCAGATTTCTGGCCAATGCAGGAATATGCAGAACACTCGGAAGTGTTCGAACCCTTCTACCTTGCAAATTCAATTTTAATTTTCCATGACCAACAATTCTATCCTTCCTATCATCCCCCAAGAAGACATCACCACCATCGTATTTCTCATACTCGCAGAACCACTCTCTATGGGGAGTGAAGTGAAAGGATGCACCTGAGTCAATCAACCATGCCTCATGATTTACATGTGTACATGAAGAAGCCAAGTACACATCCCCACCTTCATCTGAGGTGGTTTTCGCCTTTACAGAAGGAGCCTCATCAGATCCCTTTCCTTTTTCAGGAGCTTTAGATTTACAGTCCCTTTTGTAGTGGCCTTCCTTTCCGCATTTCTAGCACACCACCTTTACAGGTTTTCCTAGAGATTTAGATCTCCCACTCGATGACTTATTTTTTTTTATGTTCTGGAACCATCCTCGTACAGATAAGGCATCACCATTATGGCTCTCCATATTTTTCTGTCTCGTTTCCTTTGTCAGCAAGGCTGATACTATTTCATCAAACTGCAAGGCAGTTGCATTGCTACCTATTGCAATAACCAGACTATCCCACGAATCTGGTAGAGAACACAACAAACTAATGCACTTATATTCATATGAAATTTTAATATTAACAGATGCTAACTGACTTACCACAATATTAAATGCATTCAGATGCTCTGTCACCGAGTCTCCATCTTTCATCCTCAAGTTATACAACTTTTTCTATAGGAACAATTTATTCACCAGAGACTTAGATTGGTACAAAGTCCCTAACTTGTCCCATAAAGCCTTTGCCGTAGCTTCCCCTGATACATTCAGCAATACTGAATCTAAGACACACAATCGTATTGTGCTCTTTGCCTTTCGATCCAACTTCTTCCATTCTTCATCGGACACTCCTGTTGATTTAGTACCTAGATCTACTGCGATCCACTAATCTTTATCCACCAACAAATCCTCCATCTTGAGTTTCCACAACTCAAAACTCTGACCATTAAATTTCTCGATCTCTATCTTTCCATTGCTCGCCATCTTATTTCACCACCAGAATCAATCTCGCTGATCTCCCACTAAATAGGGTCTACCATAGGCCCGAGCAAAACCCCTTAGGAACAAAGACGTCCCCTTGAAGCCAAAACAACTTTGATACCAAATGTAGATTTTAACCCTGTACAGAAATTACCTGCATACAAATTCTAAAACAAAGAAAATAAACAATGCGAGAGCATAACACATAAAACACATATACACAGAGATTTTCCCTGGATCCCAAAACTGGGACTACCAGCTTGATTTTTCATTATGTTCCTTTCAATGTTACAATACATATTTATACATGATGAAGCATCTAATACCATGGACTGAAAACCATTGCGTCCAAAACCATGGACCAAAAACCATCGCGTCGAAAAAAAATGTGTGAAAATCATGCACAAAACCATAGGTGGGTCTACCCAACCTAACATAGGGTCCAAAACCAAAATTTTCCGGGGCGCTGCCCCGGACTCCATAAAGTAGGGTTACAGGTACCCCTCAAACCCCCTGTGACCTCCCCCCCTCTAACCCCCTATGACCTCCACCCCTCTAACCCCTGGTTAACTATGTGAGCTAGTCGTGGAAGGAATATAACACAACCCAACAATAATGTGGGTCATACATATTGTAACTTCAGAGTTCAAATGGATACTTCTTCATTTGTTCTGCTTCGACATCCTCTTGCTTGAAACTCCAGATCTCGTATAACCCAATCTACAATGGAAGAGCGGGCCAAGGTTCCTTCTTCTTTTGGTGCAGTCTAGCTATCAATCCTACCAAGATGTGATATGCTACTACCTACATGATGAGTACGTCCAAGGAAAACTTCGGTAGAATGTGCGGAGGCTTCTCTGCATTGAACATTCGTATGAAGGTGCCGGATGGCAAGGCATACCAATCCGTAATGTCTATCAGTGCCTCCATTGCTACCTTTGACATGTAGGGTGGATCCTATTTGAATATCATCTTGTAAACTGGGGTGACAACATGATCGGACAAACATGTGATAGCTCCTTTGAGGTTGCATTCGTAATACAACTTACAATAAGTTTTCACAATAGTCTCCGCCGGTGACCATGCGCACTCCAAGCTTGGGAACTCCTGTCAGGAATAGATTGCATCTAAGATGTAGGCGGACATGTAGACCTCTACTTTCATACCTTCGGGTGACTGTCGAGCCTTCGTTACCTGTTCCTTCAGCTGATGAGCCAACATGCTAGGCCAGTTACATTGTTTCACCTCTTTGGCTAGTTGGTCTAGCGCAATCACCCAAATCTATGGGAAGGTTTCAGTGCTTTCTTGGCCATACATTCGACATGAAAATATGACCAATTATTGACATGCCTTCCACAGTATCTTTGTCTTGTAGATCTGGTTGGGTGTCATCCTAAATCTAGCAGGCTCCTTTACCCAGTTCTTCAGAATGTCTCTCGAGTTGGCACTGCTACTGGGTAAGCTAAAGGGAGTCTCAATGATAGTCATGGGCTTCGATGTCTACTACATCTCATCATAATCATGTGCCCAGAAGGTTGCAATATTTTTCACGCTAACACTGCTCAAATTCATCGTCTCGGGATCAGTGTGCAAGATGATCCAGTGTATCATTTCCGCGCATGGGAACATAGGGTATTTGCATGCAATCCAGTACAAGCCAGAATTGTGAATGTTCACATACACCTGGAGGTCTTTGAGGTCTTCCCTAAAAGTTCCTGCAAATTCTTCATTGACCTCTTGCCATTTTAGCTTGATGTCCTTGACTAGAAACAACTTAGTATCTTCATAGATCGGTAGACGTGAGGACACTCGCTCAACTACTACTCTAGTTGCACTTCCATCAACATCCTTTGATACTTCTCTCTTAGAAGCCATCCTGTGTTGTTGAGAGGTGGCTGAACATCGGAAATATTTGGAGACAAAGTAACATGCATGGTAAGAAATCTATTAGCAAAAACCAAAGAAAATTCGAGGAATGACATAACACATACCTGGGAAATGATATGAAAAGATTTCATAATTTATTTTGGGAGGCTGGGAGACTGGTTGTCAGACTTGCCTTAAAAGAAGTCTGGGCTATCTAGGGAGGCTACCTGGCTGCTAGATTTGCGCAATGCACAATCCAGGCTGATTGTTGGAATTGCGCAATGCACAATTCCAGCTGACAATGACTGCAGGCTTAGTAACTGCATCGTGCAATTTTCTGGGCCAGTAGTCATTGTCCCTTAGAAATGCATAAAGAAATACTGGAGGAAAGTTGCTAGGAAAAAATGCGCATTTCTGGAGAGGAAGATAGAGCCTTCCTTCCCCAGATTGCGCAATGCTTGCTTGGTGAGGCAGAGTCTGGGCCAAGGCTGGCCAGACTCGCCGATGGGAAACTGAAAGCAAATGTGAAAGTGAAAGCATGGCAATACTGATTGTAAGCAGAAGTGATTGATCACGCATGAAAAAATTGAATGAAAGATTCAACAAACAAAACAACATGCATGTGGGTGAAGCGAGTCGCCGGATCGACGACCGTTCATGGAAAATAGTTTCATGCATGTGACAATAGTGAGATAACCATGAAAACTAAAACGGTGCTAGTAAAAGCTAGTATGCATGTAAATGACAACAAGCATTCAAAAAAATCAAGAAAACAACACTCACACAAGCGAAAACACAAAAAACGACAAAAATGCTAAAAAAGATAAGTTGATACCACTTACCCATGAATAGCTGAGCCGGATGTGTCGAAGAGTCCTGGATGTACTGTGGGATGTCAGAGCTCCAAAATTGATGTGAAAGAATGAGCTATGATGTGTCAAATAAATACGTTTGGGCTTATGACATGCATGCCACAGATCTAGGAAAAAGTGACACTTGGAGGAAAGATTCTAAAACGAACTTTGCATGTAACCTCTAGCTACTAAAAATAGCTCCCTGAATCAAAGGATGCTTTTTCCACATTTCCTTTTGATATTTCGGGAAAACAAAAGCCATGCATGCAAGACAAGTTTCCTTGGTCCTGAGTGGAACTAGTCAAACCAACTGCACATGCAACAGGCTGCTCAACCACTAGGAGAAAATGCACATTTTTGGATGGGAGCTGGGCTGGCTGCCTAGGAGGTTTGCACAATTTTTGGGCAGAGCAGCTGACTTCTGCCCAATATTGCATAATTCCTGGGCTGAGTAGCCCCGCTGGGAAGAATTGTGCAATTTTCTAGATGAAAACTGACTGGCAGGATTGCGTAGTTTTGGAGCCTAGAAAGCTGCCAGACAGAATTGTGCAATTTCTGGGGGGAATGCTGGTTTCCCTCCAGAATTACACAATTTATTGAGGGAGATACTTAGTTGGACCATGTCTAGAGGAACAACCTGTGAGGTTGAATGCATCAAGCTTCGATTGACAAGTTATCTTTATGCAAGAAAAACACTCAAGCTTGTGTACTTGAAGAAACAAGACAAGGTGTTATGAAAGGTTGGTAGGGAGTCTCCAAAATTAAGCTAAGGAAAAATTTTGGAGGGTGGTTGTAGCCGCTACAGCGCTTGGCAACACGTTGGTAGAACTCCAACTCTCTGAATGGACCTTGTTCATGAAAAGAAAGTCTAACACCTCTGGAAGTATTGTTCAGTTCTCAGTTCGTCTTGGTCTCACACTAGCTTGATTGTAAGATGTAGCATCTGCCAAGCTCTTGGTTGATTGACACACATTCCAAGACAAGGAAACATAGTTGTTTCGATTGGCGTTGAGGGGTATATTGATGCAAAAGTAGTATAGTTGTCAGAGTCTTAGTTTCATCTCTAGTGTTGCTCCACTGCCATCAGGCCTAGACAGTACCCCGACGTAGTCACTTAGGAACAAAAGCATGGCTTCGCTATCAGCGAGCCTAGTCAGTAACTCGGTGGAGTTACTTGCATCACCTCTCTACATAGGAAACCCTTCTCTTGTTTCACCTTATTCGTTTTTCATTTTTATTTTTTCACTTTTCATTTTTTCATAACTGTGCATAACACTTATTCATTTCAGAGGCAGAAGAGGGATCCAAACTTCTTGAGAGAAGAAGAGGCTATTACAATAGATAAGTAATTTATTATACCTCTAAAATTCCTTCTAAGGTTCCCCCCCACCTTACTCTACTTGATTGAGCTGACAAGGGTTAACCCAAAAACAACTGACTAGAGTAGGTGACACTAGTTAGCACGCAAGCGTTGTGCTTTCACCAAGGTTCACTTCGAACAGTATGTATTTTCCTTCAATGTATCATGGACTAAAAGTAACAAGTTCTTCATAAAGAGGTAGGATGACAAATAACAAAGTAGTGAAAGCTACACAAGGCCTCTTGTACTTTACCCAACTTGTTTCAAGAGTCATACATGGTTTCATGCGAAACAAACCTACGAACAAAACAAGCAAACAAAT
The DNA here is from genome assembly GCA_031772625.1 of Pinus tabuliformis. Classification (NCBI taxonomy): domain Eukaryota; kingdom Viridiplantae; phylum Streptophyta; class Pinopsida; order Pinales; family Pinaceae; genus Pinus; species Pinus tabuliformis. Next base: position 896,938,508 of record CM062820.1, on the reverse strand, counting down.
AACAAAGCAAATAAGAAGCAAAAGCAAAAGCGAAAGCAAAGTGAGTAAGAAAACAAGCAAGCAGACAAACAAACAAACAAAAAAAGTAAGCAAACAAGCATGCAAGAAAACCAACTGAAAGCAAACACTACTCCTATTCCTAAGTTAACGGTTCATGGGCCTGATCATGTGAAGTGATATTTCCAATGCAACCACCGACGCATTGGTTGACCCATGTTGGTGAAGGCTTGGTCCGCGAGAAACCCAGTTGTGTGAACTAGCAAGCGAGAAGGATACAACAATGAAGACAACCACACTTCATGTTTCAAAGTGCCCACAGGACATAACTGAGTGCAATTGCATGACGAGCAGCTCATGAACTTACCATGGTGCTATACGACACTGTGTGCAACTTTGAAGCATAAGCACACACTTGACTATGACATGCAACCAAATGAAAGAAACAAAGACAACTTGTGTCATGCACGTGTACTTGCAATATAAGATTCCTCCAATGCATGAGCAATAGGATCGTGTAGTTCGAGTGGGGGAAGTATGATCTGTGTGTGACATTGATCTTTAATGCATACGGATGGGTGATGAGGTGCCTTGGGTGATTGATCAATTTCCTGATCAGAAGTGAAGCTGACCTCCAGACAGGGAGGGCCTGACATAACCATTAACTCGGGCTGAAGTGCCTCAACAACTAGAGTGTTTCAACTTCATCATCATATAGATCATCATAGACCGGTGGATTCGAAAAATCAAATGTGATAGAATCATGATCATGATCGAATATGGGAGTAAATGGATCACGAAATCCACGATTAGAAAAATCAATGATTTCATCGACATCCTCATGATCTGATGAATCAAACAGAGGGGTAGATGAAAAGAAGACAAATTTATCCTTTGTGTTTAAGGAAAAGTTAGATGAAAGAACAAGTGGATTTTCAATGAATAACTCATCCTCTCTGTTGTTGAATGATGGACTAAAATCTGGTGTGTCTTGCGAGTGATCAACAATGGGTGCATTTGTGGATGAAGATACACATGTGAAATATTGGATGGCAGGTTCATCAAAGATGTCAGGGAAGAATGGAGGAGGCTAGAACGGAAGGGAGTCATCCTTCGTCGAGTGTTGATGCTTAAGCTCCCATTCATACTCTTCATGAATGACAACGCATGTTGGTTGTGAAACACCAACTCCGTCAATGTCTTGTTCCTTGTTCACAACAAGTGTAGAGTCTGGAATGGAAGAGCACAAGATAATATCATCCAGAGGAACTACCAAGTGTGAAGACAGAGGTTGTGGAACAATATTCATATGAAAACTTGATGGGCTCACAACCAAATCTGTGCAAAAATTAAGCGAAGTGATGTTGGGAGGATGTGACAGCTGAACAGGCGTGTGAGCATGACCCTCCACCTAACTCTGTAGTGGTGGAGTCGTTTGATGAGGGGATGGAAGATAGTCACTTGTGACAGTGACTGTATCCATATGAGATTGCACATCTCCATCACTGAAGAATACTGAACGAGGTTTGATTACAAACTTCTTCTTGGGATGAGCATATTTCTTAACACAATACTCAAATCAGTCCTAAAGATAGAAAAATTTCATCTGGCTCTTCAGAGCTTGAAACTGTAAATCACGGAAACGTTGCCAAAATTCCATAGTTGATTCATGCAGAGCCTTCCATTTTTGTGACAATTTTTGGTCAAGATGTTCTAGATCAAAATGATGGAAAGTGTCATCAATGATATCACAGAAGTGCTCAAGTGAGTGCACGCTATCATCTGATAGGATACACAACCAACGATGTGGAGATTCACGAAGTGTGTATGCAAGCAACAAGCTGGCCTATTTGTCAGAACATCCATCTCCCTTATTAAGCATGGAAAGAAAGTCATGTAATAACTTAGGTCAGGCCACTTCGCCTTCACCATCATATGTGCAAGTGGACAAGAGATCAAAGAACTCCATCGTGATGGTGACATCTTGGTGATTTGAAAAACATTGCAGAGGGAGAAGAGTGCAAGAATCCATGATAGATATGAAAAGGTTCAAAACAGGATGAGAGGACACATCTTGTCATCTGGCCCTCCTTCTAGCGCCAGAAATGTTGATGATGATAGACCCGCCAACATGTTAGGGGATCTCCTTAGTAAGAAGTCCCAATTAGACCTCAGACCATTTTGTGTAGGATTCCCAACAGTGGGTCTCACAGTAATGACTTGGCCACAATTTCGCACAGAGGCAAATAAGATGTCCTTGTTGGTAGCAAGGGTGTGACAGCTGCAATAAGTCAAGGAAGGTGCATGAGAGGTTCTAACACACTGAGGTTGAGGTGAGTGCGCCCCTTGGAAACATGTAATACTGCGCGACTTGGAAGGGATCACATGAGTGAAGATACATCACAAGCTGGAAAGCGAGTTAGCGAGCAATCCAAAGTGATGGTTAAACCAACAACACATTTTAGAAATATTCATACATACTTACATAGAATAGTCCATACATGCATGCGTAAGAAAACAAATACATATATCAGTAAACCAGATAGCATAGAATACAATACAACATATGCATGAAACATGCTAGCTCTGTTATATTAAGAAGTGTAAGTACCAATCATACAATACATCCATGTCTAACCACTAGTTCCAACAGTGGAACGTTGCAGCCACAACCGCCTGCTCCTCCAAAGAGATATACTAGCTCTACGTAGTGGAGAAGCCAAGGCTCATTACAATAGTGTCCAAGCTCTCTCCAAGATAGTCTTATTGAAAGCTTGGCTAACCAAAAGCCTTTACAATGAGTTATGATGGACTATTTATAGCAAAGGGTGGGGTGACCCTTGACATTCCCCTTTGATACCGTTCATCTATCCTCATGACTCTTCAACTACTCTATGATTGTTACATTCAACTATCGACACCTGAAATTCCACTTGAAAAGACATTACATTACAATGCACATATGGTCGATTTCTTGTTCCAATTCCTGTTGCTCCATATCTGTATCCAACTGTTGAAGCGCTTGCTCTATCTCACAAGCAAAGTCCTGCTCCTGTGATGGTTCACCCTGCCTACCTGATGCTAGCTGCTCTGATGAGTCCACTACCTATACGAGCACTATTTCATCCCTTTGCACATGTTGCGCCCCCTACTGTACCTGTTGCTGCTAGCTTCCCTCTCTTGTTTGTACAACTCTTGTTCCTTCCAGAGTTGCTCCTTTAGCTCATATAACTCCTTCTATGTTTCCTCCATTCTTCTCTTCTCCTTCTGCCTTTGTGTGCTTTTCTTGTCGCACTATTGCCTCTTTGCCTCTATAGCCAAAGCTGCTTTCTTCACAAGTGGATTTTCTTGGAACTTCCAACTTTTCTCTTCCTCCATGCAATCGACAATCTTCCTCTTGCCCTTGTCGTGCACTAGTATGCTTAATTTTGCTGCTTCTAGTGCTAGTGCTCTCTGAGATGCTGCTTCACGTTGCTTCGCTAACCACTCCACAGCGAAGATGACCTGTTCATTAGGTTTGTAGAAACTATAACAATATCTCCATGGGTCCTCCTCTGCCCAACGAAATGCCCTGTGGATCCAATTGAATTGTACTCTCACGCAGTGATCATTCACAAGATAATGTGGGTCATATGGATTGTAACTTCGGAGGTCAAATGGATACTTCTTCATCTGTTCTGCTTCAACATCCACTTGCTTGAAACTTTGGATCTTGTATAACCCAATCTGCAACTGAAGAGTGGGCCAAGGTACCTTCTTCTTCTAATGTAGTCTAGTTGTCAATCTTGTCGAGATGTGATATTCTACTTCCTACATGACGAGTATGTCCAAGGCAAACTTCAGTAGAATGTGTAGAGGCTTCTCCGCACTTAACATTCGTATGAAGGTGCCAGATGGTGATGCATACTAATCAATAATGTCTATTAATTCCTCCATTGTTGCCTTTGACATGCAGGGTGGATCATGTTTGAATATCATCTTGTAAACCTAGGTGAAAAAATGATCGGAAAGCTGTGTGATAACTCCTTTGAAGCTGAATTCAGACAACAACTTACAATAAGTGTTCACAGCAGTCTCTGCCAATGAGTATGACTACTCCAAGCCTGAGAATTTCTGTCAGGCATAGATTGCATCTAAGATGTAGGCGGACATGTAGACCTCTGCTTGCATACCTTCGGGTGACTGTCAAGCCTTCGTTACCTGTTCCTTTAGTTGATGAGCCAACATGCTAGACCAGTTACATGGTTTTCCTTCTCTGGCCAGTTGGTCCAGTGTGATCACCCACCTCTATGGGAAGGTTTCCATGCTTTCTTGGCCATACAATCGACATGAAAATGTTTCCAAGTATTGATACGCCTTTCGTAGTATCTTCATCTTGTAGATTTGGTTGGGTGTCATCCTAAGTCTAGCTAGATCCTTTACCCAGTTCTTCAGAATGTCCCTGGAGTTTGCACTGCTATTGGGTAAGCTGAAGGGAGTCTCCATGATAGTGATGGGCTCCGACATCTAATACATCTCATCATAATCTTGTGCCCAAAAGGTTGCAATCTTCGTCCCGCTGACACTGCTCAAAGTCATCGTCTGAAGATCAGTGTGAGAGACGATCCAGTGTATCATGTCCACACATGGGAACATGGGGTATATGCATGCAATCTGATACAAGCCAGACTTGTGAATTTTCACATACACCTGGAAGTCTTTGAAGTCTTCCCTAAAAGTGCCTGCAAATGCTTCATTGATCTCTTTCCATTTCAACTTGATGTCCTTGTCTAGAAACAACTTGGTATCTTCATAGATGGGTAGACACGAGGACACTCGCTCAACTGCTGCTCCAGTTGCACTTCTGTCAGCGTCCTTTGATCCTGCTCTCTTAGAAGCCATTAATACTGTGTTGCTGAGTGGTGGGTAAACACCTGAAAGATCTAGAGACAAAGAAACATGCATGAAGGAAATCTATCAATGAAAACCAAAGCAAATTCGAGGAATGACATAACACATACCTAGGGAATGATAGGAAAATACTACGCAATTTATTTGGGAGGTTGGAAGCTGGCTACCAGACTTGCACAAAAAGTAGTCTGGGTTGTCTCGGGAGGCTGATTGGCTACTCGATTTGTGTAATACATAATCTAGGCTAACTACTGACTATTGGAATTGCGTAATGCATAATTCCAGCTGGAAATGACTGCATTGCACAATTTTCTGGGGCCAGTGGTCATTGTCCCTCATAAATGCACAAAGCAATCCTAGAGGATAGTTCCTAGGCATAAATGCGCATTTCTGGAGAGGAAGATAGAGCGTTCCTTCCCTGGATTGCACAATGTTGTCTTGGTGAGGCAGAGTCCGGGCGAAGGCTGGCCAGGCTCACCGATGGGAAACTGAAAGCAAATGTGAAAGTGAAAGCATCATGATACTGAGTATAAGTAGAAGTGATTGATCATGCATGTAAACATTGAATGAAAGATTGAACAAGTAGAACAACATGCATGTGGGTGAAGCGAGTCGCTGAATTGTCGAACATTCATGCAAAACAGTTTCATGCATGCGACAATAGTGAGATAACAACGAAAACTAAAACAGTGCTAGTACAAGCTAATATGCATGTAAAAGAAAACAAGAATTTAAAGAAATCAAGAAAACAACACTCACACAAGCGAAAATAAAAAAAGCGACAAAAATTTTGAAAAAGACAAATTGAGACCACTTACCCGTGAATAGCTGAGCCAGATGTCTCGAAGAGTCCTTGATGTGCTGTGGGATGTCAGAGCTCTAAGATCGATGTGAAAGAATGTTCTTTGGTGTGTTGAATAAATAAGTTTTGGCTTATGACGCGCATGACACAGATCTAGGAAAAAGTGACACTAGGAGGAAAGATTCTAAAACGATCTTTGCATGTAACCTCTAGTTGCTAAAAATAGCTCCCTGAATCAAGGGGTGCTTTTTGCATGTTGACTTTTGTTATTCTGGGAAAAATAAAGCCATGCATGCAAGTAAAGTTTCCTTGGTCCCAAGTGGAACTGGTCAACCCAATTGCACATGTAAGAGGTTGCTCAACTGCTGGGAATTTCTGGATGGGAATTGTGCTGGATGCCCAGGAGGTTTGCGCAATTTCTGGGCAAAGCAACTGACTGCTGCCCAAGAGGTTTGCGCAATATCTAGGCAGAGAAGCTGATTGTTGTCCAGGATTGCACAATTTCTGGTTTGAGCAGCCCTACCGGGAAGAATTATGCAATTTTCTGGATGAAGCCTGACTGGAAGAATTGCGTAGTTCTAGAGCCCAACAAGCTACCAGACAAAATTGTGCAATTTATGGAGGGAAGGCTTGTTTCCCTCTAGAATTGTGCAATTTCTTGAGGGAGCTACTCAGCCTGCAACTGGACCAAGTCCGAAGGAACAACTTGTGAGGAGAATGCATCAAGCTTCGATTAAGAGGTTGTCTTTATGTAAGAAAAACACTAAAGCTTATGTACTTGATGAAACAAGACAAGTTGTTGTGAAAGGTTGGTAGGGAGGCTCCAAAACGAAGCTAAGGAAAAATTTTGGAAGGTGGTTGTAGCCGCTACAACACACATTGGAATGTTACACCAATGTTGATTAGCCCAAATGGAATTCGTTTGAATACGAACGTGGCCCACTTCATTCAAAATGTAGCTTTAAGCCTGTCAAGCTCTGCAACTAGAACCTAGTTGTATCTAGAATAACCATTTAACAGAGAAAACATTTCAGACCTCGATACTTTTTGCATTATTTGTTCCATGGGCGGCATGGGGTAGTTTTCCTTATTCGAGGCATAGTTGAGATTTCAGAAATCTACACATAGGAAGATTTCCTTGGAATTATTCCTTACCGGGACCCAATTTGACACCCACGCTGAGTGTCACACTCTGTATATGATCCAGGCATCCAACAATTTTCTCAACTCTTTCTAAATAAGAGGCTCAAGAATTGAGTGTACTTAGCTTTTGCTAGAATGGCTTCACCCCTTCCTTGATCGGTATCACATTCTAGATGATTCACGTGTCATATGTCTTATGTTCATCATATGTCCACGCGAAGACATCACTGTACTGCTTGAATAAGTGGATAAAGGATTGTAGCTCTTGTGGTGTTCAACAAGTACCGAGATTGACATATTTTGGATCCTTATCTATTCCAATGTTAATCTACTCATTCGACAGTGTGGAATTGTGGGTATTAACATTGACAGGTCCCCGAAAGTGATTTTGCAGGTCATACAACTTTTCCAATGATACCACACCCTTGGGGATGAGGTTTCCTTTGCTTGCACTAGCTGCATCCTACAATGACCTTTCATGCTCATCCTCATCGATCATTGCATCTTTAAATACATCAGTGTTTGCCATGAAGCACAATATCTGTTGGTCATCATAAAAAACACATAAATTAGTGATATTGTCAAGGATGGAAGGCTTATAAAGAATTTCAATAGAAAAATCGTCCCTCAATGGTGACAACCTAGCAACAACATTTTCTAATGCATCTATAACTGTGTTACACATTCTTGGAACATAAATAATATTGAAAGATTGGAAATGTGAAATAAGATGCCATACCTCTTGTTGATAACTTCTAAGATGAGGTGACACACAATGTATGGTGTTACGTACCTATCGCACCACAATTTATGAGTCACCTACCACTTTTAGGATGGAAACATTGAGGTCAATGTCCTTTTGTAAGCCCAAGATGAGTGTTTCATACTCTGCAATGTTTTTTGTGCACTAAAATTCCAAGCGGCTAGAGATAAAATTATTTCTTTGCAGTGGATCTACTAAAACGAAACCAGCTCTAGAGCCCTCCTGTGTTTTGGAACCATCGAAGTACAAAGTCCAAACATCATATGTAAATGGATTAGGAACTACACTAGTACTTATAAAACTACTACTAACTGTATAAATTTCATTATCACCAGTTGGAAAAGGAAGGAGATCCAACTGTGTATCTAGTGGAACTGGGGATGGCTGTGCAATATAACACCCTAGTTTAGTTTCAAGGAATAAATTGCCAAAAAATAATTCTACGAAATCCATTGGTTCATTATGTACGTTCAATGGAGTGATAGTGTGTTTGATATATCTCTCTGATTCTACCCATATCTGATTATTATGCCCACTGTACGGAAGCCCTAAGTGTGATCAGTCTATGGCAAAGTATCCTTGTAGCTTGCTAGACCAGTCTCTTCTCAACAATACTCTGTATGCGTTCGGAATGTACACAATCACTATGTTGATACATTGGTGGGTTCGTTCAATGGATGATAAGTGGATGATGGCATCTCTATATTCACCAATTTCTTAGACATCTGTCCTGTCCAACTAAATGATCTGTGCATATGTATTGTCCCATTTAGCATTGATTTTATTGGAAACAGATAATGACATCATGCTCACTAATGCACTAGAATCAACCAAGAAATTGTGCACATTGAAATTGAAGATTTCAAAAGTTAACAAGAAAGGTGGGTAGAGTGTATTGACATCCATTATTAATGCATTGAGTAGAGATTCGAGATAACCAAGAGACTTACTAGATCCCTTGTTTGAAGAGGTAGCATTACCTGTGGAGGTCTGCCCAAGAGCCCGAAAGAGGATGTCCTATGATCTTTGTTAATTTAAACATTACAATGTTCGCAGGAACCTTCTTCATGTCATCAAATATGTTATAGTCCATAGCAGGAAAAATGGCAAGGTGCCTGGGGATGTAACTTGGTTTGTGGTTTCTAAAGCAATGGTTTTTTCCTTACTATTGACGGAACCAATTTTCATTGAGACTGCTTTCCCATAATTTCTAAGAGTGTCCTGTGCTGAGTTGGTCGGTGGGTTGATTTTTCTTAACAAATTTTCTTTGAATTTTTGCTTCCAGAACTCAGTTGTAGTGGCTGGCCCTTGCCTTCTCAAGATGTACTGGTTGGTCTATTTCTGGGTTGAACCATCACTCAGAGGCTACTTATTGGAAATACTCTTTTTGTGTGTCAGTATAAAGTTAAACATGTTCACTGCATGCCTAACACTTGGATTCTCATTGGCTGCAGTAGATTCTTTATTTTCTTCTATAGGCTTAGTTTTCTCTTCAGCCATGTTGATGGTGCTAGACCCACCAACATTTAGGGGATCACCAAGGTATGAAGTCCCAACTAGACCTCACACTGTTTGGTGTGGGATTCCCATCTGGTATGATGGCCCGGTTGCCATTATCTTAAAGATTTGCCTCAGCTCTTGCTTGTCAGCACAGGAGAGTGGTTTCCTTTGTCTTCAAGTAGTGAGGTTCGTGTGCCTGGTGATTGCTAGTGTTACTTGTGTCAATGTTTCTTTCACCATAGAGGGAGAGGGTGGGAATGAGTCCCAAGTTCAATGGGAGGAAGTCCCAAAACTATTAGGAACACACAACACAACAGGATGTGAACAACCTTCGAAAGAGTAGCCCACATAGATGCGGTAGTCAGAACACACAAGGGAATATAACACATACAACACATAACGAAGGAGTGCGCTCGAGTGCGATGATCGTTATAGCAAGTTTACATGAAATATCTATCTGATGTTCGGGGAGATAACCAACATGTGAAAGACAAAGTTAAAAAATCATACAATACATTTTCATTAATATATATGTATTACAACAATCGAATGAGTTCAAGTGTTAAACATAGGTTAAAGAAACATGCATTAAAAGTGTTCAAGATCAATCTTACAACAGTTACAACACGTGTGAAAATGTGCTAGCTTGTTAGTAGGCTTTTGAATTAAGAGAAAGTTCTAAGACACATCATTACATTATACATCACTAACCTTGTGGGCGTGGCGTTAGAGCCACTACTTACTCCTCAAAGAAAGGATTATAAACTCTTAAGGCTATATGGGAGGAGCTGGGGTGAAAAGTCCTTTGCATGTACAAATGAGGGGGTATTTATAACCAAAGGGTGAAACTGACCCTTGTGGTTGTTCGACTACCCTCATGACTATTTGACTTCCATGACATTTCGACTTTACATGACTCTTCATATGATAAGTGGGTCTCTTAGAATTCCACATTACATTACATTGATTGACAATATGGTCCACAGTAGAGATGTGGACGACATGACTCATGACAAGACTCGACATGACAGTGATGGTACATTTGTGTTGCTGCTAGTGTGCATGTCGAGATACAATGTTTCTAGGTGATGGATGTCATCATGGTGTGTCACAGCTTCACCTCTGCATGGAAAAGTGTGTGGAGTATTTGATGGTCGTTGGGTTCGCTTGATGTTGCATTTGCACATTTCTCCTTTCTTGTATGTTGGCATGTTTGACAGGTTCGCCCATTCGTGAAAAGTGCATGTTCATCCATCCGTTCATCCATGAACACATCTTTCATGTTCGCTCTTCCGTCCATCCGTGTGCAAACACATCCTTGCATGTTCGTCCATTCACGAGCACATCTCTTTGCATGCATCGTTTGTTCATCCGTTGGTGAAGATGTCCTTCTGCATGTAATCCCTTTGTTCATGCCATCTTTTGTCGTGCCATGTTTGTTCATGTACCTACATGTACCTACGATGATGCATGATCGTTTCAGATGTAGGTGACAGGGAGAGGAGACAAGGTTGCGAGTTCCACGCTGGGATGGAGGCTCTGGGCATTGTTGGCGAAAACTGCTCATAAGTCACTGGGTGATGGAGATGAGAAATACAGATCGATAGTGAATGTCCGTGGGTTTTGGCTCAGATGGAGGAAAAAAATGTGCAAATTTTGGGAGGAGAAGTCCGGGTTGTGGGAAGGCTGGGCAAACAAAATCTGCCTAATTTTTGGAAGGAGCGGGTAGCAGGAGCTTGGTAACCAAAACTATGCAATTCCTCGAGGGAATTGGCAGCTGGATGCTGGGACCTTGGTAGCAAAAACTACACAATTCCTAGAGGGAACTGGCAATCAGCTGCTAGGAGCTTGGCAGAAAAAATTGCATAATTCCTAGAGGGAACTGGCAGTCGGCTACTGGAGCTTGGAAGCAAAAACTGTGCAATTCTTGAAGGGAAATGGCAATTAGCCACTGGGAGCTACTGGTAGAAAAAATTATGCTAATGCTGGGAGGCTGGCCTACTGATCACGTCTGCACAGTTTCTGAGCTGAGTGGACTGCGGGTAGCAGAGGGCTTTCTCATGAAATCTGCGTAGTTTTCTGGGTAAGAATCCAACCAATTGATTGGTGGGCTAGTTGGAAAAACTGCATGATTTTCTGAGGGAGACAAGGACAGGCACTTCGTGTCTGTCTAGCTTATCTGCGCAATTTTCTCGGTTAGTGGAGTGGGAAAGGTATGCAACCTCTACATAAGTTTTTGAGGGGAATCAGTCTCGGGGTGACTGTTGGGTCAAATTCTTTGGTTGACCAGCAGGAAGGTTGATTGATTTGCTTGCGCGCAACGCATCTTGAAATTTCTTGCTTGGTGCTTCTGCACTGTTCTGGGTGACATTCGATCAAGTCGATGGTAGGGTGAAGGTTCGGATGTCAGAAGGAAATCTGGTCGTCAGGACTACATTAAAATGACTAAGTTTGAATGAGTGAAAAGGTGCATACGTGATCTTGCAAACACACACTTCCATGACTTGACGATGAGATGACTCAAACCATCCAGATAGATATGCTCAACATGACTGACGAACAGTGTGAGCGACAAGCATGACACTTGTTATTAGTTGTTGGATGATTGCGATGAAGCTTGCATGACAATTTATATGACTCCGTGTGTGAGCACGATGGATGTTTACATAACGAACACAACATGTACACACGAAGCGAAGACTTTGTGTATGACCAAAAGATGGTCACAAGCATGACCATGATATCAACATACAAAATTTGTTAGTGGAATGATCAAGCAAGGTGAGTGTGAAGACTCACACGAGCTCATGGAGTGAACTTGAGTGCGTGCAGTCATCAAGTAAAACTCTCAAAGGAGGCTTCGAAATTGGATGCAGGCCAAAATGTTGGAGGGCATTGCAGCCGCTAAAACACTTGGTGACACACTGGTAGAACTCCAGCTTCTCTGTTTTGGTTCATTGACAGCACAAGGCCTTGATATTTCTTAGAGTATTGAATTGTTGTGCGGGTTTCTTTGGCTTCCTCACTTACCCCATGGATAGGCGCGGTTCACCATTTTCCAACTCAATCGAACACAACACAAATTTCAGCTTGATTACAATGTTTCGAAATCGAGATGCGTAGTTTGGCTCGTGAGTTGAAGATTTTTTAGAGTATAAATTTTTCATCTCCGGTCTTGCTCTGCTGCTAGCAGGCTTGGATAGTACCCTGACAGAGTCATGCAGTCACACACACATTGCTCCACTGCCAACAAGCCTGGTCAGTACCCCGGTGGAGTTGCATGCTTCACCTCTCCGCGTAGGAAGCTTTTCTCTTGTTTCACCTTTGTATTTTTTAAGAGGACTGTGCATAGGCACTTATTTGTTTTTGGGTGGAAGAGGGATCCTGACTTATTGAGAGCAGAAGAGCTTGTTCCTTCAGAGAAGCATGTAAGACCTTTGACATAGGTTTTCTCATTTAGATATTTCCACTTCTCTATTTCTACTAGTTGGATGAGCATGAAAACATAAAGTAGAAGACTGAGTACATGCATGGGGCTTCTCGGTGTGGACATAGGTTCATGGTTGGACCAAATTTCCCCTTGCAGACAGCTCGTATTTTCCATCAAGACCATCAGTCGAAGGTTACAACCAAGCATAGAGAAGATGGACGCAATATTGGTCAAGTGTTGCAGTGTCACAAGTCTCTCATATTTCAGCCACATACTCATTCAAAAGCCAGAACTTTGTAGTTGGCATCACTTATTTCTAGAAACAAAAATAGTAAGGTGTCAAGAAAACAAAACAAAATGTAAACAAAAATAGTAAGAAGAATGAAAAAAAATAGGAATAGTAAGCAAAGAAAACCAAATAAAAACAATAAGCAACAAACAGATTATGTACATGGCCTAGGGTGCAGCCCTACCTATTGAAAGTAATGCTTGAGATCTTGGCTGTTGACAAGAAGATTGTCAATCCTCCCACCAAGTGATTGTAGATGGTACATGTGTGGGCCAAGCTTCTCGTAGACTAGTATAATACTATCAGGTTCTACTACTAGAACCCGGTGGTATCTCGAGATACCTTTAGGTGAATAGAACATTCTTGGTTCAGATACTGCTTGCAACATAGGCTCTGATGATGGCACGGGGTAGTTTTTTTAATTCTGAGAACAGTTCAAGTTTCTGAAATCAATGCATAAGCAGATTTCCCCAGATTTCTTATGTATAGAACTTAAATTAGAAACCCATGTATGATGATGAACTTTGTAAGTAATACAAACATCCAACAACTTACTCAATTCTTTCTGTATAAGGAGTTCAAGCAACAAATGTGTTTTACCTAGTTTTTGCTATAACGACTTGGCTCCTCCTTTGCTTGGAATCCCGTGTTGGATTATTCATGTGTTGTATGTACTCAGGTCATCATATGCCCATGCGGACATATCCTGGTACTGTTTGATCACAAAGATAAAAGCTTGATGATGCTGTGGTGTGTAGTACTCACCAAGACTGACTATCTTCAGATCGTGATTGGTTCCTAGGTTTCTCTGTTCATCCATAGTGGTGGACATATGGGTTATGTAGTTTTTTGGCCCTTGATAGCAGTTCTACAAGTCATAGAGCTTGTTGAGAGAAACCACACCCTTGGGGATGGGGTTTCCTTTCTTGCCATCAGCTACAATTTACAGGGGCTACTCGTGCTCATCTTCATCAACTGTTGTGTCCTTGAAAGCATCAACGCTGTTCATGGAGTGCAGTATATGTTGACCATCACCAAAAATGCGTAGCTTAGTTATGTTATTAGAGACAAAAGGCTTATACAAAATTTCAACAGTACATCTATCCCTAAGTAGTGACATGCTAGCAGCTGCATTTGCCAAGGCATTGGTAGCTGCAATATGTGTTCTTGGCACAACAATGATATTAAATGCTTGGAAGTTAGAGATCAGTCACCATACCTCCAACTGGTAACTTTTGAGACGAGATGAAAAATAATGAATGGTGTTATGTACCTTTTGTACCACTGTTTTTGAATCACCTACCACTTTGAGTGTCACCATGTTGAGGCTAATGGATTTTTGCAAGCCCAACATGAGTAGTTCGTACTCAACAACGTTATTTGTGCACTTGAACTCCAAGAAACTTTAAATCATGTGTTTTCTGTTGTTTGGTTCGACCAAGATACACTCAGCCCCTAAGCCGTCATGTGTGCTTGATCCATCAAAATACATGGTCCACAACTCGTCTGTACATGGACTTTCACTCCTGCTATTGTTGTTTCTACTACTACTACTAATAATGTTACACTGTACTATACATGTTTCATTTTTGTTAGTTGGGCAAAGAAGGAGATTCAATTGTGTGTCTGGTGGGGTTGGAACTAGCTGTGCAGGATAACACCCTAGCATTATTTCTAGGAGGGAGTTGCCAAACATGAGTTCTCAAAAAGCCAACGGCTCATTCTCACCATTAATGGGAGTTACATTGTGCTTCATATACCTCTCGATTATGACCCAGATTTGATTTCTCTTGCCCTTGTATGGAAGCCAAATTTGTGACTAGTCCATAGCAAAATATCCATTCAGCTTGTTGAACCAATCTCTGCTGAGTAGTAAACCATATGCTTCCGGTATGTTACAGGGAAAAGTGTCTATGCAGAACTGCTAATCCCACTAAGGCTGGTAGCTACCTTAGAAACAAACAAAGTAAAAACTACTTTCGTTTTCCTTTATGAAAGATAGATGAGATAAGAATAAAGGAGACCAACCTCTGTCTTGCGCTTGGTTCCTTGCTCGATTCCTCTCTCTTCTGATAGTCCTTTGCTACTTGCTTTCTCGTATACCTAGCTTCACAGAGTACCTGTAGAATCAAAGCAGCATAACACTATACGAGAACATAGATCTATTATCATAAACAATCTAGGATCAGATGTAAATTGACCATACAAATGCATAAAACATAAATCATACAAGAGTACAGAGGAAAACTTGAATAGCTTTATTGATAATCAAGAAAGAGCCAAGAGAGTTACAACCAATCGTTCTGACCCAGCATCATCCTCTCAACAAGTGAGCCCTTCTTCACCTCATGAAAAGCTTAGATCACCCAACACTATGATGTTGCCTCAAGAAACTAACAACAATTCCTTACAAGATGAAAAATTCTAGCCTCTGGATCTCTGGGATGAGGGATCCATATATAGATATCTGCAAGGGAGATGAGTCAGCTTGTGATTTTATTAGTTTCTTCCCTCTGATAGTTCTTGATTCCACTTGGATATTGATGATCTATTACTCATCCCTGGTCGAATTCAGAGAGGCAACTGTCACAGGAGAAGTTTCTGGAAGATTCCATGCTTCTCCACCTCGCAGATTGACACTGCCATTTGTCCCTTCTCGCCCATCGCACCCCATAGAAGGGATTTTTGAAATGAAACACACCTACTGTGTGTATTTAGGTGAGATGCAACGCACTTTGCATATGGAGCAGGTGAAATGGTCCAGTTTTGACCAGTTCTGAGCAGTTTTTCATGGAGAACTTTTGGGAGAAGCTGTAATCAGTTGACCTTGTTCTTTTAGGGGTTGTAACAACACCTTTAGGGACTTAGGAGCCCTTGGTTTATGGACATTTATGCTTGGGGTTGTAGCGCCCAAAAATGTCTATAACAATTGCCCCATAAAGCATGAGGTCGTTAATCTTTTTTGATGTCGGGTGAAATGCTTTATCATGAGGATCCAAAGTTCTTTCAAGCTGGAAGGAGACCTATAATAAGATACAATACAATACATTATCTTCATAATATTTTCATGATCTAGCTGAGGCAGGCATTCCCATGCTCAACTTTATAAATTCATTTTCATGTACATTGGACAGACAATCGTCTGAGTGTAGAGTGATGATTCTGGTAGAGCCATCATCCCTTAGATTGGATGATTATCTGTGCAGCAATGATGTACATTTGATGTCTTTATTTTCCTGAATATATATCGCAGCCTGGATGGATGAAAATAGATCCGGGGTCTTCAATCTCGCTCGATCTTCACTCATAGTACAAGTCGATCCATGTGAGAGATGTTCTGGAGTCGAACATGGAAAGACATCGCCTTATTACTAGCCAATGATATAAGCTGTTAACAGGCACTAGAGGAATCACCGATAATGATAATGATCCTCAAGGTACTGCAGTACAATTCACGTGGTGTGAATAAAGGACTTGGCGTCGAACACCACGCAAAATCTTTCGGTTGAAGGTCAATGATGTAAACCCGTCGCCGGAAGTGAGAAACTTGCCATTGAGGCATGCAAGCTTCAAAGTACTGAAAGGGGTGTTCCTAGATCGACTTCTTGGATAATGAGCTGATGTCGACAAGAAGTGATCCATCATAGGAGGGCCTTAATAAATCCCACATCAATGACACAGAACGGAGCAAATGTTTTTAATGGAGGTGAAAATGATCTGGTGATATAAGGTTTAGGGTGGTGGTCATGAAAGAATGGAGCGTAAATGTATTGCAGCGGGTGAGACACAGGTGAATTCTCTGAGTGACTTCTCTTGAACATATCGGCGACATTGACATGATGGATTGGTAGCATTAACCCCAAATGTGGATGGTGTGACGTGACCATGGTGATGTGACCGCTGAATGAAACAACCCAACCCGACTTGGATGCAGAGTGAAAGTGTCATGTTCAAGAGCGACTTGCTACCAACAAAGTTTCTTCAAGTTTTCTTCCCAATTATCCCCAGTCATTGCTGACCAGTACCTCTTTATTTTTGTCAAGCTTGAGGAGGATAACATATGCTTGTTCTATAATTTTCCCTTCGGGCAAACCCATCGCTATGTTTTAACAAGCCTAGCGATAGTGAAACTTGTTCTTGTCTATTATGGACAAGTTTGTCGCTATTAGGTTTTAACGAGTTTAACGACAAAGATAACTCGGTCCTTTTCAATTTTAGAGAGTCTGAAAAGGGGCGTAAAGGAAACTCCAAAATCCTTTTTCATCATCTAATCCCTTAAGTCCGAAAAAGTATAAAACAATACAGAAGGGATGAATTTTCGGTACTTTTAACGAGCCGAACAAAACAGGCGCTTGATATTTTTGTGTAATAATCCCTCAGGTCCAAAAAGATTAAAATCTAAAGGAGGTATAGCACTTCTGGTCACTTTAACGAGCTGGAGAGGCCAATGGCTTGGCAATCTTTTCATATTTTACGAGTTAGTTGAAAAGAGCTTAAAGGAGACTCCTTTTTTGATGAACGAGTGATAAATTAGGGTAGCAGCTGATTCCAGGTAAGGTTTGGAATTTCCCAATCATGGCAGTGTTACAAGGATGGCTAATAGAATCACTCTTCGCAGCTGTTCCTCAAAAAGGGTAAACAATCAAGTGGAGGTGAATGATCGGCCAATACAAGGTGGAGGTGATGATGAGAACACGACTAAGGCTTCAAAGGCTGAAGTACTACATTCACAATGGTTATTTACCAGAAATTGGTTCATTTTTAATGAACTTAAACACTGGGGGAAACATTTTCTCATTGCTTATGTTTATTTTTTAACGAGCATGAAGTCCGTGTTAAAATTGCTCGATTAATCCAGTCATATAATAAGAATGTCTCACATATAAAAATGACATTATTTCAAAGCTTTGCCCCACATCCTTTCTTTATGCAAGTTAGGAAACGACCAATCCTACGAGTTTAAAGGGTTAGAGGACCTACAAATTTAAAAAATAAATGGTCGCTCTTCGCTTGCATGCCAAACGGTTTGCATGCCCCCAGGTATAGAGACATAGAGTTTCAAGGTTAACCCGCAATTTCGCAGACAAAACATTTGTTTTGCCAAAAAGGCCTACCTCTTTCAGGTTACCAAAGATTGTTCTATTCGCACCACAAACAAAACACTTCTTCAGCGATGTCTACCAAAATAGACAAAGGTGAGTGGCGCAGACGCCTCCACCCACATAACTTTGACGAGGGAATCTTGTTCCAGTCCAACCCCCTTTTCCAATTTCGAACGGGAGTGTCAGACTAGTCATATATCCTTCGCAGAAACCTATGCTATACTTGAAGTTTTCCTGCCGAAGCAGACCAGGGTGCATGCCCCCTGGGTTTCAGTCATGTCCCCCGAATTACTCGCGCTCATCAAGTGGACGGACTGGGGATTGATGAGACATTCCTTGCGTGAAAAAACCCTTCAGGGATGGTATATGACTATTTGCTATGCGTGAACCGGGGAATGAAACCTGGTCTACGAGCTTGACCACTCTTCCTTCGTGCGGAAAAAACATTACCTAAAGAGTGATGAGACAATGGCTCCCATGCAATAAATATAGTCTCACCCAAGGAGTAGATTATAATCCAAGGGTCCTTGGACTACCATTACGTTCATGTGAATGGTTTTCCCTCTCAATGTTATGGGCACATTGGGAAGGATCCCTAACAGTCAACTGGTTACTTTGTCAAAGCCTGTTAGATTTATCCTCTCAGGCAAAAGCGATGGCGAACCAAGCGCTTTCCAAGTAGTCGAGGAAAGGATACTCACAGAAGCCCCTTCATCTATGATGGTATCAGCCATAACCATTCTATATATTTGAGCAATGATTCAGAATGGTATACTAGCCGGTAAACGGGGTCTACCTAGTAGATTCCAGTCAAAGGAAACAACTAGGTTGCTTGGAGGTGGGACCGAATAGACGGTTGGGTACAACTCTGACGAACTTCCTTCTTGCGGTAAAGGAATGGGTAAATTGCCCCCATGTTCATCGGAGTCTGTGCTTACGAAACGAATTTGGACGGTGTCATCCTTGTTCTCTTCGATGACTGTATCATCTGAAGATGGAACCTCTGAAGTCAAGACTGGGTCAACTGCCGCCTCGACCTTTTGACTTTCGTCTGGTATGGATTCAAATGGTTTTTCTTCAGTGATAGATACTTTGGCTGACCACCTGGGCGGGTCAGCCGGATTTTCAACTAGTGACGGACTTGGCAAGAGTTTCTTATATCCAGGAGGAAGTCATAACGGTGAAACCGGACGATCGTCCAAAACTCTTTTAGCCTCGTCTAAGAAGGGACAACGGTGTACGGCGTGATCACCTTCACATAGTTTACAAGGAAATTTGCTTTTTCCTTTTTGTCCAGGGGCTTCACTTTCACTAGTCGACGGTGTATTTTCAACATGATCATCAGAGGTTGACGACACCAGGTTGTGCAAACGAGGAGACTAGTCCCTTAAGATCCAAGGGATGCAAGGACAATCTCTATGAAAGTGGTCTCCCTTGCAAATGACACATGGCGATTTAGGCCTGGTCGGTGCAGTGTGTGGATTTTCGCTAGACGACACTTGGTTACCCCTTTTCGCCTTTGGCTCCTTCTTCTTCTTCTCTTTCTTCTTCTTTTCCTTCTTCTTCTCAGGTACTTGATTTTTGGCTTTACCAGCCCCATCAAGTGAAGAGGAAGGAGGAGAGGAAGAATTGGACGAAGTAGAGGGTTGGGTGCTAACTCTGGAATTGTTTAGTTGCTGACTCGATTGTTTAGGAATCGCGGTGTTCTGAATGACGAAGGTTGAGAAAAGCCATACGGGCAAGCCTATTGTCAATCCTGGAAGCGACAATGTGGCCATGTGGGGTGCACCAACATCTCCCCAAGAGGAGAAGGGACTAGGATTTCCTCCAAGGGGAACTCCTTGGTTGGTGGACTCCATTTTCCTCAACCTAAGACCAACATAGGAAAGGTGATGATTATTCCGTTTAAAATAAATTTTAGACGCTTTGACACAACTTGTTTTTTCAATTTTAAAGAGTCGAGAAAAAACAAAAGATGACTCTAGTCGCCTTCGATTTTTAATGAGCCTGAAGTGACAAGTGCTCAGATGGACCTTTTCCGTTAAGGAGTCTAAAAAGGAATGAAAGGGACTGCTCTGGAAATCTAGACAGAGGGATTACCAAACCAATCGCAAAACTGCAGAATACTTTTTACGGTACGGCAGTCAATCTTCCCGAATGCTGTGTTCAGTGCATTGCGATTGATAGGGCGGCAGACACGACTTCCTATGGATAAAGGATTAAGCCTATTGTGGTCTCCCAAAATATACTCGACGGTACGTGGGAGCACAAGTCCGTACTGGCACTTATCGTCTCAAAGTGGAGGAATCACCCAACCAACAGTGAGAACAATAGTTACCAGGCTTTACGACGCCGGAATATGTCTCTAGCCTAGACTTCTAGATGTTGTGCGTTAGGTTCCAAAGCGTTGTTAGATTCATTAAATTTATTTTATAGTTGATCTTGCTTAAGAAATTTTCCTTTCAGGTTCACCATGTGATGTAGATGTACAATTCCTAAAATGCAATCTAAGATGATAAACAATCATTTTATCTTCTTTGTGCAATGAAAATCCTAGCTACTAAGGAAAGAGAAATGGCGTTATTTCAGCAAAGAGCATAGAGCACACACTATATGCACTGTCCTAAATCAAACCAATCAAACAGTCTAAATGCAAATGCACGTGCATGTATTTGTTTTCAGCCTTCTTAATATGTGAATGATAAAAGAAAGCTAATGTGCAAATCTGAATTATTTTTCAAAGCGACAATTACTAACAAGTTTCTTTTCAAAATCAAAATGAAGACAATGACAACACTTTGCGATTTGGAAATGGAAACTTGCTTTTGACACTAGAAAAACTACTAATGCAGATCAAATACAATAGTAACAGGGTAATCAACTATCAAGAACAATTAGATTCTCTTCTATGACTGAAAACGACACTTGCGACACTTTCAAATCAAGAAATGACAGTACAATTACGTTACTTCTTTGTAAAGGAGAACTGAAAATGACTCAAAAAATACATAAAAACATTTACAGTTCTTTGCACAATGGAGGCGGAATAACAGCAAGGAAAGGGGTTTCAAACAGAGGTGTACTGACTACAGGCAGCAAAACTCTTGAATAGATCTGAAAAGAGTGAACATAGAAACCAAAATTTAGGAACAATGCCTTGTCTTATCAGCGCACCTGTAACACAGTGAATTTGAAATGCAGCGCACCTACTACACTCGGGAAGTGCGCTGAATTTGAGATTCACAGAACAGATAGTGCGCTGGACCAGGGACGAGACTTTGGTTGGGTTCCGGGTCACAGTTTGCAGTTCAGTTCAGGGATTTTTGCTGAGCAAGTGGTAATCAGTAAATCAATCACAGGGGTAGATCTAAGGAGGTTACTAGAGCTACCACGAGGGCAATTAGAAAGCTTTTAAATCAATTGTTTAATTCATAAACAAAACCTGGAGATTGACTGAAGTAGCGTTGATCTACTTTGCACCCTCATAGCAAATGCAGTTCGAAGGCTAGCTAGCTTGACTTCAGGCTCCGTCTGTAATTTTATAAAGTAAACAAATGTAGATAAACAATCAATCTATTCGTTCCCCAGTGGAGTCGCCATTTTGTTAGAGGGAAAAGTGTCTATGTAGAACTGCTAATCCCACTAAGGCTGGTAGCTACCTTAGAAACAAACAAAGTAAAAACTACTTTCATTTTCCTTTATGAAAGATAGATGAGAGAAGAATAAAGGAGACCAACCTCTGTCTTGCACTTGGTTCCTTGCTCGATTCCTCTCTCTTCTGATAGTCCTTTGCTACTTGCTTTCTCGTATACCCAGCTTCACAGAGTACCTGTAGAATCAAAGCAGCATAACACTATACGAGAACATAGATCTATTATCATGAACAATCTAGGATCAGATGTAAATTGACCATACAAATGCATAAAACATAAATCACACAAGAGTATGGAGGAAAACTTGAATAGCTTTATTGATAATCAAGAAAGAGCCAAGAGAGTTACAACCAATCGTTCTGACCCAACATCATCCTCTCAGCAAGTGATCCCTTCTTCACCTCATGAAAAGCTTAGATCACCCAACACTATGATGTTGCCTCAAGAAACTAACAGCGATTCATTAGAAGATGCAAAATTCCAGCCTCTGGATCTCTGGGATGAGGGATCCATATATAGATGTCTGCAAGGGAGATGAGTCAGCTTGTGATTTGATTAGTTTCTTCCCTCTGATAGTTCTTGATTCCACTTGGAGATTGATGATCTCTTACTCATCCTTGGTCGAATTCAGAGAGGCAAGTGTCACAGGAGAAGTTTCTGGAAGATTCCAGGCTTTTTGAAATGCAACGCACCTACTGTGTGTATTTAGGTGAGATGAAACACACTTTGCCTATGGAGCAGGTGAAATGGTCTAGTTTTGACCAGTTCTGAGTAGTTTTTCATGGAGAACTTCTGGGAGAAGCTGTAACCAGTTGACCTTGTTCTTTTAGGGGTTGGAACAACACCTTTAGGGACTTAGGAGCCCTTGGTTTATGGACATTTATGCTTGGGGTTGTAGCGCCCAAAAATGTCTATAACACGGTATGTCCACAACAACAATGTTGATGCATTGGTGGACTCGACCGTCACTGGATAGTCGAGTGATTACATCTCAAAGTTCACCAATGGATGGTACAATCATTCTATCGAGTTAGATGATATGTGCAGATGTCTTACTCCATTGCACATTGACCTTCTTAGCAATGGAGGGCGGCATGACGTTGGCTGCCGCGCCAGAATCAACGAAGCAGTTGTGAACATTAAAATTGAAAATTTCAAATGAGAGTAGGAATGGAGGGCAACCTGAGTTTTCTTCTTCCATCTGAAGTGTGTTTAGCACAGTCAAAAGTGATCTGGGAGGTGTTCTTGCCCCCTTGCTAGTATAGGTTGCGCTATCCATTGCTGTCTGTCCTAATGCGCGCAACAGGATGTCTCGCTGACTCTAGATCTTAGCTAGCTTGAAAAAACTGATGTTTCCACAAGTCTTATTCATGTCGTACATGATGTTGTAATCTAGAGGGGGTAGACTCACAAAGGTGTCTGGGGTAAGAATGGTGATCGTGTTGTCTGATGGAGTATTCTGTAGGTTGCTGCTCATGGACGTACTCATGTCCATCACCGTCTTCTCGGGCTTGCTTTACATTTTCTGCTTTAGGACAGCTGGTGGGTCAACCTTTCCCATCAACAGTCTAACCTTTTCTTGCATTTCGCCAACTATGGGGGGATCCCCTTTACTTTTGAGATTGTAATGGGCATCCTGCTTTTGAGGCTACTTCTCACTATTTGTCTTCAGCCCTACCTGCGAAAACTGATACATGTTAACCACATGCCCACAACTTGATAGCTCACCAGGTGCAACATCTTCATCATTATCTGCATCTCTCGGCTATTCCTTCATAATTTTGTCCAGTTCGAGTATGTGACTGTGTACCGAGTTTGCGACTCGCTTCTAGTCTGAACAGGAATTATTTGGATGGCGAACTTCATGGAATGAACAAAATTCAGGATTTGCGCATCGATTGAGTTGGAACATAGAGCTCTGTGTAGTTTGGGTCGGGAGACAGTTGCTGCCTGATGACATGCTTCCATGTCTCTGCCTGGGTGGATGGTTGTTCACAGAAGTGTCTGTCTTCCACTGTTTGAGCTCGGACACTTCTGTTGTCAAGTTCTTCACGAGGTGAGTGAGGGTTTCGATATCACTTGTCTCTTTGACTATACCCTTGCTCACCATCGCTTGGGACTTCTTGCTCATGTCTTTGGAGTCTTTTGCTAGTTCATCATCTTGGATGACTCCAATCGCGCGCACGTCGTTTTCAACAACTATTGCCTCTTTGCAATTTTCTAGTAGTGTTGTCTTCGCAAATCACTTGACGAACTCTGTAATGCTGGTTGGAAGTGTGGATTTGTAGTAGTCAACAGTGATGGAGTCATGAGGTTTCATGTCCGCTGCAAACTTGTTCAAGATGTGAAGAAACCTCTGATTGAAGTCTTTGACCTTTTCTTTCCCCTCCATATTTAAGCTTCCTAACTCTTTAAGCAACATGGTTGGGGTCTTGTCATCAACGAATTTCTCAAGAAATATACATTTGAACGTAACCCAGTTCTATATGGAGTTGACCGGAAGGCTGTGATACCATGTTGCAGTGCGACTGTCTAAGGTACATGGGAACAATCTACATGCTACATCATTGTGCCGTACCTCAAGGGTCTGCAGCTACAAGTAGAAGTTGTCCAGATGGTCTTCTGCCTTCACTATACTGTCATGGTCAAACTTGATGTTCATTATCTCCACTCGCCTTGACATCATGTGCAAAGTACCCAGGAGAGCCAATGGTCCATGTGTCATCCATTCTAGATTCTGGTTAGCCATGTCTTCTTCTTCTTCGTCCTCCTCCTCTTCTTCTGAATCTGATGGTTTCAACTTTGAGTCTATTGGTTCATCTCTGCCTCCACCTCCTCTGCTACCTTCTCCTCCACCTTCGTACCAGAGTCTGAGCCCAAGATTTCGAGGGTGTCTCTTTCTCCCTGTCGAAAGATCAAAGGCTCCTCTCCATCTTCAATAGCTTCTGCCAGACCTTCAAGTGTGGAAAGAACTGCTTCTTTCACTAATGATAGAACAACTTCTGTGGGAGTGGATTTTGGCTTCCTTGATGTGTATGGAAGATGTTGTTTGCTCGGGATCAGTCCGACTGCTTTCATGAACTAGGGAGTGATGGGACGGACGAAGCGAAGGTGATGATATGGAATTTTGTGTTCAGTACTGGGAGGTGAGAAGTAACCACCTGCAGAGTCGCGTGTAGGTGGGAGGGAGTGTGAGTCACTACCTTGAACAGATGGTTGATGAGTGAGTGTCAAAGGATGTTCAACCATATACAACTGGCTTCCCTCCTTATAGTGCCAGAAATGTTGATGGTGCTGGACCCACCAAAATTAAGGGGATCACCCCGGTATGAAGTCCCAAGTAGATCTCACACTGTTTGGTGTGGCAGTCCTATCCGGTATGATGGCCCGATTGCCATTATCTTAAAGATTTGCCTCATCTCTTGCTTGTCAGCACAGGAGAGTGGTCTGCTTTGTCTTCGAGTAGTGAGGTTTGTGTTCCTGGTGATTGCTAGTGTTACTTGTGTCAAAGGTTCTTTCACCGTAGAGGGAGAGGGTGGGAGTGAGTCCCAAGTCGGATTGGAGGAAGTCCCAACTCTACTAGGAACACACAACAAAACAGGACGTGCATAGCTTCCGGAAAAGCAGTCCACATGGATGCGGTAGTCACAACACACAAGGAAAGATAACAAGTACAACACATAGTCGAGGAGTCCACGTGAGTGCGATGATCGTTATAACAAGTTTACATGAAAGATCTGTTTAATGTCTAGGGAGGTAACCAACAAGGGAAAGACAACATTAACAACTCATACATCACATTTTCATTAATATATGTATTACAACAATCGAATGAGTTCAATTGTTAAACATTGGTTAAATCAACATGCATTACAAGTGTTCAAGATCAATCTTACAACAGTTACAACATGTGTGAAAACGTGTTGGCTTGTTAGCAGGCTTTTGAATTAAGTGAAATTTCCAAGACACATTGTTACATCATACATCACTAAACCCATGGGAGGGGCATTGGAGCAACTACTTACTCCTCAAATAAAATATTATAGACTCTCAAGGCTATGTGGGAGGAGCCGAGGTGAAAAGTTCGTTGCATGTACAAACGAGGGGGTATATATAGCCAAAGGGTGAAACTAACCCTTGTGGTTGTTCGACTACCCTCATGACTATTTGACTTCCACGAACTTTGGACTTTACATGACTCTTCATATGATAAGTGGGTCTCTTGGACTTCCACGTTATGTTACATTGATTGACAATGTGGCCCACAATAGAGATGTCGATGACATGGCTCATGACAAGACTCAAGATGACAGTGCTAGTACATTCGTGCTGCTACTTGTGTGCATGTCAAGTTGCAGTGTTGTTGTGTGATGGATGTCTTTATGGTGTGTCATAGCTTCACCTCCACATGGGAAAGTGCACATAGTCTTTGATGGTCATTGGGTTCGCTTCATGTTGCATTCACACGTTGCTCCTTTCTTGTATGTTGGCATGTTTGATAGGTTCACCCATTCTTAAAAAGTGCATGTTCATCTATCTGTCCATCTGTGAACACATATTACATGTTCGCTCGTCCGTCTGTCCATGTGCGAACACATCCTTGCATGTTCGTCCATTCACGATCACATCTCTTTACATGCATCGTTTGTTCGTCTGTTGGTGAACATGTCCTTTTGCATGTACTCCCTTTATTCATCATGTTTGTCGTCGTGCCATGTTTGTTCGTGTACCTGTATCTCTAGTCACTCATGATGAGACAACATCAAATCCATAAACCACTTAGTCTACCATGATGCATTATCATTTCAGATGTAGGTGACCAGGAGAGGAGACAAGGTTGCAAGTTTTGAGTTGGGATGGAGGCTCCGGGCACTGCTGGTGAAAACTACGCATAAGTCAGTCAGCGATGGAGATGGGCAATCTGAATTGATAATGAATGTCCATGGGGTCTAGCTCACTTGGAGGAAAAAACTGTGCAAATTTTTGGAGGAGTAATCTAGGTTGCGGGAAGGCTCGGTAGAAAAAATCTGCGCAATTTTGGAAGGAGCAGGAAGTGGGAGCCTGGCAATCGAAACTACTCAATTCCAAGAGGGAACTGGCAACTAGCTGTTGGGACCTTAGCAGCAAAAACTACCAAGTCCTTGAGGGAACTGGTAGTCAGCTGCCAGGAACTTGGCAGAAAAAACTATGCAATTCCTAGAGGGAACTGGCAGTCAGCTGCTGGAGCTTTGCAACAAAAACTACACAATTCCATAAGGGAACTGGAAGTCAGCTGCCAGGAGCTACTGGCAAGAAAAGCTGCACTGATGCTGGGAAGCTGGCTCGCTGATCACCTCTGTGTAGTTTCTGAGCTGAGTGGATTCCTGGGCAGCAGAGGGCTTTCTCATGAAATCTGCATAGTTTTCCAGGTGAGCAATCGACCGACTGACTGGTGGGTTGGCTGGAAAAAGTACACAATTTTCTAAGGGAGACAGGGATGGGCACTTGGTGTCTGTTCATCCTATCAACACAATTTTTTCAGTCAATGGAGCAGGCAAGGTCTACATCCTCTGCGAAATTTTTGAGGGGAATCAGTCCCAGGGTTACTGCCGGGTCAAATTCTCTGGTTGACCAACAGGAAGGTTGATTGATTTGCTTGTGGGCAACACAACTTGAAATGGCTTGCTTGGTGCTTTTGCGTTGTTCTGGGTGATAGTCGATCGAGTCGATGGTGGGGTGAAGGTCCGGATGTCAGAGGGGAATCTGGTCGTCAGAACTTCAACAAAATGACTAAGTGTGTGAACAAGTGAAAAGGTGCATACATGATCTTGCAAACACACACTTACATGACTTGATGACGAGACGAATCAAACCATCCAGACACATATTCTCAACATGACTGACCGACGGTGTGAGCGACAAGTGCGACACTTGTGATTGATCGTTGGATGACTGCGACGACACTTGCGCGACAGTGTATATGACTCTATGTGTGAGCACGACGAATGTTTACATAGAAAAAACAACATGTACACATGAAGCAAAGACCTTGTGTATGACCAAAACATGGTCACAAGCATGAAATTGACATCAAAATGCAAAATTTGTCGGTGGAATGATCAAGCAAGGTGGGTGCAAAGACTCACACAAGCTCATGGAGTGAACCCAAGTGCGTGCAGTCATCAAGTAAAACTCTCAAAGGAGGCTCCAAAATTGGATGCAGACCAAAATTTTGGAGGGTGTTGCAACCTCTACAACAAGCCATTACCAAATCAACAAGTTGCATAGAAACCATGCTCATGGCTTGATTCCATTGTGGGCACATTTTCTCTGAATGATGTTCTTGATGAAACACACAATATTGATATGTGCCCAACTTCTCAATGTTCAACATGACATTGGAGCTCTGTGCAGACTTTGGCAATTGAATGCTTCTACTGTTAGAAGTTACAGTCCTTCTAAATAGGTTGAATCCAAGAGGCTTCCTTCTCACGGTGGTCTTGCTTGACCTCTGTTTGAGCTCTACCATTTCATTAGATAGAGACTTGACAAGACAAGTCAAGCTTTCAAGATTCGATGGTTCTTTCTCGTTAGCCCTGATCACAGAGGCCTGAGACATCTTACCTGAGTCCTTGGAGTCATTTGTTTGTTCATTACCTGCGATGACTCCGATTACGTGCAAGTCCTTATTGACAACGATAACCTCTTCATAATTTTTTGTCAATGTTTGTTTCATAGTTCGCTTCAAAAACTGTGCAATGCTTGTTGGCAAGGTAGAGGTGTAGTAATCTATGGTGATGGAGTCATGAGGTTTCATGTTTTCTAAAAATTTGTTCAAGATGTGATTGAACCTCTGGTTGAAATCTTTCACTTTTTCCTTTTTCTCCATCTTAAGATTACCCAGCTCTTTCAATAACATGGCAGGGGTCTTATCATCAGAAAATTTTTCAAGGAAGATCTTCTTAAACCCCCTCCAATTCTGGATGGAGTTTGGAGGAAGGTTGTGATACCATACAACTACTCTACCATCCAAGGTACATGGGAAAAGTCTACATGCAACATCATCATAACGTACCTCAAGTGTTTGCAGATGCAGGTAAAATTTGTCCAGATGGTCTTCAACCTTCACTATCTTATTAGGGTCATACTTTGTTAAGAGCTTCTCTGAATGCTTTGGCATCTTCTGTAGAACACCCAGAAGTGTGAGTGGGCCTTAAGTCATCTAGTCCAAATTTTGGTCTACCATGTCTTCTTCTTCATTGTCCTCCTCTTCTTATTAGAATCTGATGGCTCTTCTTCCTTTTCTTCTTCTCCACTTGTCTCGCTGAAAAGTGTGTCCGAGAGTGGAATGTTTTCTCCATCACCATTGTGAAAGAGTGGAGGTTCTTCTTG
The DNA here is from genome assembly GCA_031772625.1 of Pinus tabuliformis. Lineage (NCBI taxonomy): Eukaryota > Viridiplantae > Streptophyta > Pinopsida > Pinales > Pinaceae > Pinus > Pinus tabuliformis. The sequence continues at coordinate 896,909,568 of CM062820.1, read as the reverse complement.
TTTTTTCAAAGAGTCTGCTAATTTTTCAAGAGTGGCAAGAACCACGTCTTCAAGAGTTGAAACTAATATCCCTGTGGAGGTGTCCTTGTTATTCTTCGGAGAATATGGAAGACTGATTACTCTCAGGATCAATCCAACAACTTTTTCAAATTGATAGGTTATAGGGCTGATGGCTTGAATCTGATCATACGGTATTTCATGTTTAGGCATGGGCCGAGAAGAGTCACCAAATTTAGAAGCACAAGTAGGGGAGGAGCAATGAACGTTGTTGCCCTGACCAAAATATGGGATGATGGGGTCGGTGGGTTTATCAACCATACAATACCGGCTTCCCTCCTTCTAGCGGAAGAAATGTTAATGATGCTAGACCTACTAACATTAAGGGGATATCCCTAGTATGAAGTCCCAATTAGACCTCACACCATTTGGTATAGGAGTCCCATCTAGTATAAAGGACCAGTTTCCGAATCCTTAAACATTTTCCTTGGCTCTAGCTATTAGCACGAGAGAGGGATGCAATGGTGTCTTCGAAAAACATGGGGGTGTGTCTGGTGAGTGTTTAGTTGCAACTGTGTCAGGGTTATTCTACTACAGAGGGGGAAGGAAAGTGAGCCTCTAAGTGAGAGGTAATAGTACCACCCAAGAAGAGACACACATGAACCAAAAGGATCCATTTAACATCCAACAGAATAGTCCATAGTGGATGTGATAGTCTTTACAAACAAAAAAAGAGGAAATATTTGTCTAGTATCCCACAGAATAGTCAACAAGGATGGGACAATAATACCAACCATTACGACAGATTCTCAATAAGATAAGAATTAAAATAACTGAAATAGTTCAACTATCTTAGCACATGTGAAAGAAAGCATGAAGTACAAATGTCCATAGAGTAGTGTTACAAACATTCATAGCCCATGCATGAAGAATGTGCTGGCCTTGAAGGCTTCTATTATTAAATAAAAGTTCTAAGACACATGTTTACAATGTACATCACTAGCCCTAATAGTGGGACATTGGAGCCACTCCTTTCTCCTCAAAGAACTAGCTGCTCTCTCTAATGCCTTGCGGGAGGAGCTAAGGTGAAAAGTCCTTTTCTCATACAATGAGGGATTATATATAACCAAGGGTGACTCTTTGACTACACTCATGATTGTTTGACTTCCTATGACTTTTCAACTTACATGACTCTTTACATTACATGTGTGTCCTTTGGACTTCCACTTTACAATACATTTGAATACAATTGTTGGGCAATGGATCCCCCCATAGCCGGTTTTGGGGCTTAAAGCCCAGATTTTGGTCAATGTAATGTAAAGACCCCGCAAAATGCAGCCGCAGAGCGCGAGAGTCTAGGGTTGTTCAACCTAAAATAATATAATTCAATATAGTATATGTCGGCCTACCCATGGTCCATGGACCATGGGATTGTAGAAATAGAGCAAGGCTCTAAGTGTAAAAGGTAGCTTTTTGGTCTAAAGTGATACAAGTTTTTAAATGAGGAATTCGCTCTAAGTCTGTAAGTCCGATTCTTGGGTTGTAGTAGTAAGGAGAGGCTCTGTAGTTATGTATGCAAATGCATGGTAGAGTCCGCAGCTATGTGTGTGGACCCCTGTAGCTAAGTGGGAATTGTATCGGAACAGATGATTAATAAAAGATAAGTTACTTGTGGAATATTCTGTGTCTATACTTTTGGTATCTTTATGCATCTCTTTACTGTTTATGATTGCGTGCACTTGTTATGAATGTTGAATGATTAATAAGAATATTGGGTATATGTAATTAAGTTAAGATCTATACTAATAACACAATAAGGAATAAGGATCTAGACAATCCCTCTTCGTGATCGTTACAGAGCTACGCAGAAGCAGTTGCATAAGTTACGAAGGATAGACGGCTGAGCGAAGTAGCACACGTGCATAAGATCGGTTTGCGAACTTCCCAAACTTCATTAAGACATCCCTATGGTGCGGAAACCTGGTTCCAACACACTCCCAAACTACCTCGGGTGAGACCTCAGTCCATGCTCCGAGGACTATTGCAGAAAGGGTTGGTAGTTTCGGGATTTGTTTGGCTAAATCACTTCTGAACCTGGGTAAGGCCCCATCAAGCCAACAAAAATATACATGGTCCATAATAGTGATGTGGCATATGACCACTCATGACATGACATGACATGACACTTCTGACATGGACTGCTTGAAGATGTGGTAATGTCAAGTCAGTGTTGCTACTAAGTGTTGGATGCATTCTTGGATATGCTTTCTCTTCACCTTCACATGGCTTGGTGATGCAAAATATTAAATGATCTTTAGTCTTGGAAGGTGGTTGCATACTTGTGTGTCCCTTCACTTTCTCTCGATTGATTCACTTGTGAGTTCAACTACAAGAGAGTCTTTAGGCATGCTTCCCTCCTTCTCCTTATCCATCATTTCCATGACATGACAGTGCACTTGTTCCTGCAATTCACTCATGATGAGATGACATCAATCCAAAAACCCCCTAGTCTAAGATGATGCATTATGATCCATCAACTGAGCCTGAGACAAGGTGAAAGGTTGGGAAGAGGGGCCTAGTGACTGTGCATTATGCAGTTCCAATAGTCAGGGGGAGAGCTTGGTCTCTGAGATTGCACAATGTGCATCTCAGGAGGATTGAAGGACATGATTGCACAGGTTATGGAGGTAGTGGGGTCCAACTAAGGGAAAGGACACTAGAAATCCAACTGTGAAGTTTTGGATGCCAAGGGAGGTTGGGATTCCATGAAATGCATAGTTCCAATGGCTAAGGGAAAAGATTGAGGGTTGAATATGTGAAGTGTGTATTTCAAGGCAGGCTGGGAGACATAACTGTAATTCCGGGGGTCAAGATTGTGAGATGGGCACATGAATTGCACAGAGCAGTAGCCCTGGGGGACAAGGACTGCACATTGCATAGTTCCAAGTAGCAAGGTCACAAATTATAGGGTTGAGACTACATAATGCATAACTCAATTGGGGCCCGGTGAAGTTAAGTTGCTTGACCGTAAGATTTTCCGAAAATGGCTAAGTGTGGGATAGGTTATGAAGTGCGATGAACCTTGACTGTGATCACACACTTAACATACTTTGATGACATGACAATATAGATCATCAGAACACATGAACAAATTATTTCCCTTCGTATGACTTCCTGACAACAAGATACGACAAGTGTGAAACTTAAGATAGGCTTTAGGACGATCGTGACAACACTTGTACGATAGTGCTCAAGACTTTGTGTATTGATGCGAAAAATGTTTACATGGTTGGGAAAACTCATATACAGAAAGAACGACCTTTGAAACCATCAGAATAGCCTTGCAAACGTTGCATGACAACCAATTATGCCAAAATATGACAATTAACCCAATATGCAAAAGCGACCAAAGAACTGCAAGAAAGCCCATGAAATGAGATCTAGTGTTTGCAAAACCAATGTAAAAGACCAAGGAAGGCTCTGAAATTGAGTGTAAGCCAAAATTTTGGAGGGTGTTGCAAAAAATACAACAACTGGTTGAGTTAAAATTATAGCTGAAGGAAATTCTCGATAAAGGCTATATTCAGCTAAGTGTGTCACTGTGGGGAGCTCCTATATTATTTGTGAAGAAAAAGCATGGGATGCTCTGACTCTGTATCGATTATAGGAAATTAAATTAAGTGACAATAAAAAATTGGTATACATTTCCACATGTTCATGAATTATTTGATCAATTGAGGGGAGTCACATTTTTCTCCAAGATCGATTTGAACTATGGGTATCATCACGTGCGCATCAAAGAAGAAGATATTCATAAAACTACTTTTCGGGTAAGATTTTGGCACTATGAGTTTTTAGTGGTACCCTTCAGGATTACTAATTCCCCCTACCACATTCATGTGTTTAATGAACAATGTGTTACATCCTTAGTTGGATAAATTTGTGATTATCTTCATTGATGACATATTGATGTACTTGAAAACTAGAGAAGAGCATGAAAGGCACCCAGCTACAGAACTATAGTTGTTGAGGGAACACAAGTTCTATGCAAAGTTATGAAAGTGTGATTTATTCCAATACCAGATACATTATTTTGGGAACATCATCTACAAGAAGGGGATATTAATTCATCTCAAAAATATCAAGGCCATAATGGATTGGCCAACACTGAAGAATTTTGAATGAGGTCAAATCATTCATGGGATTGGTAGGTTACTACATGAGGTTCATTAGATACTTCTCCAAGATAGACCATCCCATCACATCCTTGTAGAGAAAGGGAAATAAATTTATATAGATAGATGAATGTGCAGTAAGCTTCAAGCAGTTGAAGCAGTTGGTCACTAATGCCCAAGTGTTGAGGATTGCAGATCTGGAGAAGGATTTTTTGTTTTATACAGATGCTTTCAAGATCCAAAATTAAAACAAATGTTTTTCTAACTGACTTGCAAGTTAGTTTATGTATTTTTATGTAATGGATAGAAATTTCAAAAACAAATAAACTTATTAAAATTTGCAGAAAAATGAAGGAATAAATACTCAAATAGAAGTAAGAGAAAAGAAGACAAGTTGATAACGGAGTTCACCCATCTTGGGTTACATCTCTGGGTCAAATTCTAGTGTTGACTGCTTTATTAAGATGCTCAAAATGCATGTTACATTAGAATATAAGCTCCAAATTGCTAAAAAAATGCTTCCATTGTGTTCAGAAGGCCTCAAAACCCTTGTTTGGGCTCTTCTCATGGTAAAAATGTCTCCATATGGCCTCAAAAAGCTAAAAACACCCTTTTACTGTAATAATAAAATGGGATAAGCCATAACCATCATATAAAAAGGACCAATGTGATCCGGTGATTGGGCACTCTGGTCATAAAAATGTCGATCAGGGGTTTTATCCACATTCGAAGTTGTGTTTAGTGGGAATTTATATAAAATATATGGAAAAAAAAATTTAACCAAATTTTTTGGTGGGTTGGTCCCCCACGATCGTTCAACATTAACCACATGACATGGGATATGAAAGAGCTCACATATATGGAAATATCCCACCATATCTCTTCCCCCAAACTTGGAGTTGATAAACTTCAAATAAAAAATATCTTCCACGAAGATCAAGGAACATTCTTTGGTCCAACAGTGGAGCATAGGAATGTGTGCCGGAACGTTATGGGTTGACCCAAATGAAGCTCAACAAATTTTTACCCATAACACAAGGACATATGGCCTCCCTATATTGGGCCATGTGTCACCCTCTCATTGGACCACGTGGCATCATGGGATTGGTTCACAACCACTAACCCAAAACTTCCACTTGTTGACCTTTGTGAATGCCATGTGTTAGTATCCAATTGGGCCTCGTAATGGCCTCTGATAGGCTACCACGTGTCCTTGGACTGTATGTTTACCTTTGACTTTGAAGAGCTGCTAACCTTTGACGTTTTTCCTTAGTTGACCTAAACTTTGATTGAGTTTATCTTCATCATATGATGTCCTTTTTCCCCATTCAAGTTGTGTTGGAATCAACACGACAAGCACTACACAACGATACTAGTTTTCATAAGCATATGAGATTTTTTTTTTTTTAGGAATCTTCTTACTTTTTTAGCATATTTGGTATCCTCCATATCACTCATCTCCACAGGAAGCTTGTGGACCACCAAAATTCTGGTACTACTCCAAAAATAAGTGAGGGTAAAGCTCCCTCACCTTCCCAATCTCAATCCATGTTTCTTTTCTTGTATTGGTACCTTTAATACACACATGAAGGTACTCCACATTACCCTTGTGTTAATTCCTTGTCCTCCTTTCCATAACGGTGTCTTCCTTCAACTCATACATATACTCAAAAGCAAAATCCTCTATAGAAGTTACTTGTACACTTTCTTCTGGATCAACAATCATAGGAGGCTCATACAATCTCAAGTTTTCAACATTTACAACAAAATATATTTTCATATAAGGAGGCAAATCTAATGGAAAATAATTATTAACAATGTTCTCTAAGATTTTGAATGGACTATAACGGATAGGTTTGAGCTTTTTACCTTCACCTTGCATTCCTTCTCTGTTTTCATGTCTCACCTTGTACTTTTCTTGGCTCTTTTCCAACTATTCCTATACCATTTAATGCACCACCTGAATTTTTTCAATGAATTTATTGGCTTTGTCCAGATCACTGTATCCATCTACTACAACATCTTTTCCAAAGATAAAATCTAAGGGAGATTTTGGTAAATACCCCAAATATTCTTTGAATGGAGATGTCTGAGTTGATGAATGCTTGGAAAGATTTTAGGGATGCTAAATTTAGTGTAAATTTTCATCCCAAATCCTAGCATGTTTTCCACAGTATACTTGGAGTAGATGTACCAATGCCCTATTCACCACCTCTCTCAGGCTGTTAGTTCTTGATGAAATATTTTTCTCTTCTTCACCCAATGTCCATCAATTCCCACAGACTTGACCAAAATTTTCATAGAAATTGATAATCTTGATCAGATACAATAGATGCGTATAACCCAAAGTGAACCCATAAATTTTTAAAGAACAATTGTGTTGTTTTTTTAACAATAATTTGTTTTTTACAAGGCATTAAGATACAAAATTTTATGACCTTATCCACTACCACATACAAATAATCATGACCTTTCCTAGACATAGTAATCTCCCCCACAAAATCCATGGACACACTTTCCCAAGGACGGGAAGGAATAGGACATGGAGTATATAGATCCAATTCATTTTTACTTGGCTCACTAGTAGCACACATAAAACATCCTCTTACATATCTTGATACAATTTCATTCATAAGAGGCCAATAATAATATCTCTGCAATTGAGCAATTATTTTTCCTACACTAAAATGACCAACAATAAGAGAAGTATGTGCTTCCATTATGACATTAACTATTTCACCCTGTGGAATGCATAACTTTCCAAGATGATGCAATAGTTTGTCATGAATATGATAATCCAATTCTTCAACTTGATTGCCTTTACTCAAAGTTGGATATAGATCTTTAAATTTTTTAACTTGAGCATATTGTTCAATGTAGCTTTCATGTGTGATTGAATTATGATTTATAATTGGAGATGCATTGATTATAGGCCTTGATAACATATTTACAACTTTGTTATATGAATTTATTGTATTTGATGACCATGTGAAATTGTTGTGAAAATCCATCCATTTGAAGTGTCTGGATTGTTGTAGCTTAGTTTGTGATTGAAGATATTGTAATGGTTGATGATAAATATGTATGATTGTTTCTTTACCCATTAAATAATGTTTCCATTTTTTCACACTTTGTATTAAAACATAAAATTCCTTATCATATGTTGGATAGTTAATTATTGCATTTGTAAAGGTCTCAAAGTGATAGCATATCGGCTTACTGTGTTGCATCAATACTGCTCCCATAACATATTCACTTGCATTGGTTTGGATTACAAATGGTTGTTTGAGATATGGAAGTGCTAGAACTGGTGTTATACGATCTTCTCTTTTAATGTGTTGAAGGATTTATGTTGCTTGCCTCCCCACTAAAAGATCTGTTTCATACTTGTCATAGCATGTAGCGGTAATGCGATATATGAGAAGTTCACAATGAAAATTTTCCATTATTGGGCTACTCCCAAGAAGCTCCTAACCTTTGTTACATTTTTGGCCTTAGGCCAATTTACAATGACTTCAAATTTTGAGGGATCTATTTTTGATTCACCACCCCCTACAACGTGACCTAAGTACACCAAATATGTCTTGCCAAATTCACATTTGGACATCTTTAAATACAACTTTTCCATTTCTAAAACACCCAAGACTTGTTTTACATGATTTACATGCTTTTCACATTTTTTACTCAAGATAAAATATCATATAAGTAGACTATGAAAATATCATCAAAAAATGATCACAATACATCATTCATCACCCTCATGAAAGAAGAGGGTGCATTACAAAGCTAGAAAGGAATTACTAACCATTCAAAAAATCCTGTTTTGTTTTAAAATTAGTTTTCCAAATATTGCTTTCATAAATTATAATTTGATGACAACCTCTTCTTAAATGTAACTTAGTGAAATAAACAACATGCTTCAATTGATATATAAAATCATCTATGTGAGGAAGAGGATAAAGATTCTTTACCATGATCTTGTTCAATTCTCGGAAATCAATGCACATGCACCATGTTCCATCCTTCTTTGGCACCAAAACAATATGAGATCTACAAAGATACGTACTAGGTCTAATGGCCCCTTTATCTAACAACTCTTTTACGTACTTATTAATCTCCATTCTTTCCAAAATTGACATTCTGTACATGCCAATGTTAGGAAGTGGAGCATCCCGCTGCAACTAAATCTCATGTTGAACTCCTCTTTTTGGAGGAAGTCCTTCTAGTTCCTGAAACATATTGCCATAAGTATCAACAACTTCACTCAATTCATACTTAAGTTTAGGATTACATCCTGAGAAGGCTTTGGATTTATCAACATCCTTAGCTTTTACAATCAGTAATACATAATTCTTGCTAGCATTAACAAGAATTTTCATTTTCCTTGCACTAAAAAGAGATAAATTTCTCTTCTTATGATGTGCTCTTACAATGTATTCAATCCCTCCTTTGAAGAGATGCTATTTGTTCTCATCACAATAGAATATGGATTCTCTATCATACAGATAGGGAACTCCCAAGATAATCGTGCAAATGTCAAGAGGTACAACATCAAGTACAACCTCATCTACAAAGTTAGCAGTGATGGAAAACTGAAGTTTACATTATCTTGTTACTTGTAGTTTGGCATCATCACATACCCAACCCAAAGGGTAAGGCTTTGCACGAGGTTTCATTTCCAAGTTAAGTTTCTTAACAATTGCTTTAGAAATAAGATTGACTTGGGAACCACTATAAAAAATTGTATCAACCTTATTATTCTTTATGACCACTCTAATATGAAAAAATTCATTCATTTTCTTATCATTTAGAGATTCAGAGGATTCATTAGAAGAACTAGTAGTTGCATTAGAAGTTATACCTTTCATTCCCATCGTTGCGATATTTGTTTCATCACCTGAATCGGATCCCAAATCATGTTGATTTGTAGTAGAAGTATTTTGTTTCCCCTTGTTGTCAAACTTCTTTGGCCTCAATTCCGGATGCAAATTCCAACAATGGTATTCATCATAACCATCTTTCTTGTTCGGTGTGGAGCTTGATTATCTTCCTAATTGTTTAAAGGTTGTTTGTTTTATCCACGTTGGATCCCTATTCCCAACAAGGTGACAATGACTTCTATATGATCACCATCAAGGGGGTCCAGGGATCTCCCCCTAGAAGGGGTTCAAGGGAAGCGCCCCTAAAGCTAAAAATAGATGAAAATTTTCCTTGTAAAATATTGTAATTTCATAGTCAATCTGGGCCATTCATTAGGTGGATGATATAATGGTAGAAGTTATGTTAATTTAGGGTTTTTTGGCTTAGAATGAATGTTGGGTCCCTATAATACTAGTGATTACCCCATTACTATTGTAGTTATACCCCTTATTTATATTGTTGTGCCCCTATTACCCCCATATTGTTATTTCTGTGCCCCATAGAATCCCTCTATTGTTATTTTTGTGGCTTTATATTATTATTGTTAGGTCGGTTGGATTATATTGTGACTCCTTAGACTCCTATATATAGAAAGGAGGTTTTGTCATTTGTATCATCAAAGAATTGTTCATTTATGTAATGTAAAGGAGGTTGCCCCCTCGAAGAGGCTGAATTCTAAGGCGTTGATCTATCTTTTCTATCCTTTCTTGAGTTGGTTTCATAACATTTGGTATCAGAGCTTTGGATTCTAGGGTTTCGCTACTCCCAACAGGTCATCGTGGCATTTTCGCTATAACTTTTTTCTGTGACGTTTCAGAAGTCGCAAAAAAAACCCATTTGAGAAGAAATCGCACTGAACCTTGGGTCCAAATTTTAGAGCTTTTAGCGCGATATTTGCGGAGATATGATCTGAGGAAGTTGGTCTTTTTGCAGACTCCTGAATTATATTCAAAACAGGTGAACTGGGGAAAATCGTCATAACTTTCTCTCTGGGGATCGGATTGAAATTTCGTAAGAAGGTACAGAAAGAGGACGGACTGTAGTTTCTTGTGCGTGTTTTAGATTCAAAGGTTGAAACAGTGACTTGTGGCACATCGTACAAGTTCGCTCTGCTGAACCAGTCTAAAAGCAAGTCACTGTGGAAGATTTCACATAACTCTTCCTTGGAGAATCCAATTTGGCTCAGACTTGTGGCATTAGAAAGAGGAAGCAGAAGGCTACTATAGGTAGCAATTTCAGAACTGGATGATCCGAAATTACAAAGATACATTATATTCAATATCAGGGTTCTATAAAGTGAAAAAAGAAAATGCAAATACCTAGTAAGGAACCTGAAAGCTCTAGCATGACTCATGAAGAAGAGGAAGAAATGCTACATTATATATCAAAATTACAAGAACAAGTGCAACAAATGTCATGCTCACAAAAGCTAACAGAAGCTAAGATAAGTGGCGTGGAATCTAAGGTAAATGGCGTGGAATCTAAGATAAAGGGCATGGAAGCTAATATGGATGATTTGAAGATAGATTTGAAGACAGACATGGAAGAATTGAAGAAGTTGCTACAAGAAAGGGTCACTAATGGTGAAAAGGTAGTAAAGGAAACTCATGATGAGAACAAAAGAAATCTTAATCATGATTCCATAGACGCTAATGTTGGATCGAAGAATCACCATATTCCAAAAATCGATATGAGGAAGTTTGATGGCAAGGATCTCGCCACATGGATATTACAGATGGAGCAATTCTTCGATCTCAATAATGTGCAAAACACACAAAAGGTACGTATGGAAACTGTATATTTGGAACCAAATCAGTTTGTATGGTATCAATGGCTTTTCTCTCGTAAACAATTTATCACTTGGGCAATTTTTACGGAAGAATTGATAGCACATTATGAAGATACAAAAAGCAACACTTTTTTTAGCCAATTGATAAGTCTCAAACAAAAGGGTTCAGTAATGGAGCACATTGAGGAGTTCCAAAAATTGAACATAAGGGTAAAAGATATTCCAGAGGAGCATAGGATTGATGTGTTCATAGGGTCTTTAAAGGATAATATCCAACATGATGTTCGCCTTTGGGAACCTGATTCATTAGAGAAGGCATTCAGGTTAGCAAGAAAAATGGAAAGCAAAATTATGGCAACCAGGAAGCATACCACTCACAACTATAAAGACGGAAGTGTTGTTGCCCCTAGTCTTCCACAACCTATAAGGTTGACACCACAACAATTGGAAGAAAAAAGAGCAAAAGGGCTTTGTTACAGTTGTGATAGCAAATACACTAAAGGTCATAAGTGTGCTGAGAAGAAATTATTCTACATAGATTGTGAAGAGGAAGAAGAAAAGGAGCAAGAAAGGTCAAAAGAAGAAGATATACTCCAGGAACAAAGCCTAGATGAAGAACAAATAAATCCGACCATATCTTGTAATGCATTGGCGGGAATTACCACTCCTCAAACCATCAAGATAGAAGGACAAATCAAGAAGAAAAAGGTAATAGTGTTGATTGATTCAGGAAGCACCCACAATTTTATTCATTGTAGGGTAGCAAAAGAATTGAATTGCTTCCTATATCCAGCACCAGAGTGTCAAGTGATGATTGCAAATGGAGGAACAATAAATTTCTTTGGAAAGTGCCATAATATCAAGCTATCCATGGGAGAATATGTATTGACTAGCCCAATGCTTTCCATTCCAATGGGAGGTGCTGATGTTGTACTAGGAGTCCAATGGCTACAATCCTTGGGTACAATAGCTTTTAATTTTCAAGAAATTTTCATCAAATTTTCTACGGAAGGAAAGGAAGTTGAATTAAGGGGTATTGCAGGGAAACCAGGAAAGATAATCAGCTCTAATGGCATGACAAAGCTTCTAAAAAAGGAGCAAAGAGGTGTAATTGCACAATTATGTTCGCTAGATGTTTCCACATTGGAATCATCTATTTCTCCAGATCTCCAAAAAGTCCTGGACAATCATTCCAAGGTATTTGAGACTCCAAAAGGTCTCCCACCTATGCGTGATCATGATCATGCTATTCATCTGATTCCAGGAAGTGTTCCTCCAAACATCAGGCCGTACAGATATCCCTATGTCCAAAAAAGTGAAATTGAATGTATGGTTGCAGAAATGCTAGAGGCTGGTATAATTCAACCGAGTCAAAGTTCTTTCTCAGCTCCAGTAGTATTGGTACACAAGAAGGATGGATCATGGCGCATATGTCCGGATTATAGGGAGCTCAACAAGCTCACTATTAAAGATAAGTTCCCCATTCCTGTTACTGGATGAATTGCATGGATCAGTTTACTTCACCAAGTTGGATGTTCGTTCGGGATATCATCAAATCAGAATGAAGATTGAAGACATTCCGAAAACGGCATTTAGAACTCATGAGGGTCATTATGAATTTTTGGTCATGCCTTTTGGCCTTATCAATGCACCTTCAACATTTCAAGGTTTGATGAATTCAATTTTCAAACCATTCCTTAGAAAATTTGTGTTAGTATTTTTTGATGATATACTAATCTACTGCAAGTCTTAGAAGGATCATGTTGAACATGTTGACAGGGTGCTACAACTATTGGAGGAGAAACAATTATATGCAAAAAGACCCAAATGTTTCTTTGGAGTCCAGGAGGTGGAATATTTGGGTCATATTGTATCTCATGAAGGAGTTAAGGTAGACCCTAGCAAAATTAAAGCCATTAAGGAATGGAAAATCCCCACATCCATAAAGCATCTGCGAGGATTTCTTGGGTTGACAGGGTATTATCGCAAGTTTGTTAAGAATTATGGGAGAATAGCAGCACCTCTAACAACATTATTGAAGAAAGATTCATTTTCATGGACTCCGGAAGCAACAAAGGCCTTTGAACATCTTAAAGAGGCAATGTGCCAAGCACCGGTCTTAGCTACACCGGACTTCACAAAAACCTTTATTGTGGAATGTGATGCTTCAGGAAATGGAATTGGTGCTGTTCTAATGCAAGATGAAAGACCCATTGCTTTTGAAAGTCGTCCAATCAAGGGAAAGTTTTTAAGCAAAGCTATTTATGAGAAGGAAATGTTGGCAATACTCCATGCACTTAAGAAATGGCGACCCTACCTAATGGGAAGACACTTCAAGGTAAAAACGGATCATGATAGCCTTAAATACTTTTTAGAACAAAGATTATCCTCTGAAGAGCAACAAAAGTGGGTCACAAAGATGTTGGGTTATGACTTTGAAATCATCTACAAAAAAGGGAAGCAAAATGTGGTGGCAGATGCACTCTCAAGAAAGGATGAGGATGTGGAAGCATTGTTGTGTGCCATTTCTATTATCCAACCAGATTGGATAAACGAAGCAAGGGAGGAATGGAAGAATGACGAAGAAGTGTGGGCACTTATTCGAAAGCTACAACAAGATTCCAGTACTTCTGATACATTTAGCTGGCAAAATGATTCGTTATGGTACAAAGATCGCTTATACCTCTGTAAGAATTCCCAGCTAAAACAAAAGATTCTTATGGAATTGCACACTTCTCCCTTAGGAGGGCACTCAGGATTTTTAAAAACTTACCACAGGGTTAAGAAGGAATTTTTTTGGGATGGCCTTAAATCAGATATTCAAAAGTTTGTGGCGGAATGTTTGGTTTGCCAGCAAAATAAAGTTGAAACAATTAAGACACCAGGTCTATTACAACCTTTATCCATTCCAAGCCAACGTTGGGAGGAGGTTTCAATGGATTTTATCACAGGTTTACCCAAGTCTGAGGGAAAGAGTGTCATCATGGTGGTAGTTGACAGACTTACCAAGTATGCACACTTTTGTGCATTATCACATCCATTTAAAGCCAGTACAGTTTCTACTGCATTTATGGAAACAGTTCAAAAGCTACATGGAAACCCAAAGATTATTGTAAGTGACAGAGATCCCATTTTCACTGGAAATTTTTGGACAGAATTATTTTCTTGTCTTGGTACTCAGTTAGCTCATAGCTCATCTTATCATCCTCAATCTGATGGGCAAACTGAGATAGTAAACAAATGTTTGGAAGGATATCTTCGTTGCTTTGTATCTGATAAACAGACACAATGGGTCAAATGGTTGCCTCTGGCTGAATGGTGGTATAACACTTCCTTCCATACAGCAACAAAAATGACCCCATTTATGGCACTTTATGGGTATCAACCACCATCCATCACATCATATTTAAGAGAAAATTCTAAGGTTCAGGTAGTGGAACATCACATCGAACATCAACAACAAGTCCTCCAACTCTTAAAGGATAACCTCGTGTTGGCACAAAATAGAATGAAACAACAGGCAGATCAACATCGCAGTGAAAGAAGTTTTAATGTAGGTGATTGGGTATTCCTAGGGCTACAACCATATAAGAAAATGTCCCTAAAGCAAGCTAAGAAGGATAATAAATTATCACCAAAGTATTATGGTCCGTACAAGGTGTTGCAAAAGATTGGTAATATGGCATACAAATTGGAGCTTCCTGCAGCTTCTCGATTGCACCCAGTTTTCCATGTTTCATGTTTAAAGAAGGTTATAGGTGACAAGCTCCCAATTCAAACAATATTGCCAGAACTTGAAAAGGAAGGAAAAATTATATTGGAACCAGAAGCAGTCACAGAAACAAGAACTCGACAGCTACGAAATCGATCAATTTCAGAGTATCTTATCAAGTGGAAGAACTTATCCACTGAAGATTCCACATGGGAGGATGAGAATTTTATGCAGAAGTATCCAGAACTACTCAAGCGTTGAGGACAACACTTTTTTGAAGGAGAGGGGCATGTTGGGTCCCTATAATACTAGTGATTACCCCATTACTATTGTAGTTATACCCCTTATTTATGTTGTTGTGCCCCTATTACCCCCATATTGTTATTTCTGTGCCCCATAGAATCCCTCTATTGTTATTTTTGTGGCTTTATATTATTATTGTTAGGTCGGTTGGATTATATTGTGACTCCTTAGACTCCTATATATAGAAAGGAGATTTTGTCATTTGTATCATCCAAGAATTGTTCATTTATGTAATGTAAAGGAGGTTGCCCCCTCGAAGAGGCTGAATTCTAAGGCGTTGATCTATCTTTTCTATCCTTTCTTGAGCTGGTTTCATAACAATGAAACCCTCAGTTTATATAAGGGAATTGTATTATGGCTGGGTATTATTATTCTGAGTGAGAAAGAGAGAGGAGACTATGTGAGAGAAAAGAGGAAATTACAATAGATTGTTAGAAGTTCATTAACAGAGCAATGAAACACATACAATATTTCAAAAAAACAAATACATAAATGCATAAAACAAGAGAGACACAGATATACATGGTTCACCCAATTTTGGCTACATCCACAAAGAAATAGCCACTCCTTCCTTTTACATTATCCAACAAAATGAAGAGATGCAACCTACAACAGATTTGTTGTAATTTCCTCTTCACTCTCACATAGCCTCCTATCTCTCTCTCTCTCGGAATAATAATACAAAGCCACAATAAAATTCCCTCATATAAATCGAAGGCTTCCTTCTAGGGAAAAAAACCCTAAATCAACATAACTTCTACCGTCATATCATCCACCTAATGAACGAATCAGGTTGACTATGAAATTACAATATTTTACAAGGAAAATTTTCATCTATTTTTAGCTTCAGGGGCACTACCACTGCGTTATTGTTCTGTGATTTTGAAGATTGGCAAGACAAAGACACAAAAGATACATCAAACCACTTATGAGTCTAGGATCTAGCCCTCTTAGACTCAGAGAGGGCTCTCTCTGTATATTTTCAGATTTATCTTTATGTTCAATGTTTTAATATGTTAGGCTAGATGTAATGATGAAAGAGATTGATTTCTTGGTTGTTTGTTTGTTTGGTTTGGGTGGGTCATATTTGAATCCTTTCCATTAGGCCATGGAGTCAAAGGCTGGGTGGTAACATGAATTTTCCATAGCATTTGCAAGGCATGCTAACTATATTTATTGGATCCAAAAGCAGAATGAAAAATGAGATGGTAGAATAATGATATCAGTAATGATTAAAAAACATTTAAGTACTTATTAATCATACATTAGAGGAAAACATTTAGATTATAAACACAGATAGAAATAAGGTGCTCCAACAACATATCTTATTCTAGAATTTCTGCTTTACAATAATACTTGATGATGCACAATGAATAAACAACAATACATTCAATCACAGAAAGGAAGACATCACTAGGTTAACACAATTCAAGTATCTCGCAAACAGTCCTTTTATTGATGCTCCAGCTCAAAATTACAATGCTCCAAAAAGAACAGATAGTTCAAATGACTTGGGTCCAACCCCTAATACTTCCAATGCATGAAGTATTTAACAAAAGCCTACAACGATTGCCTCATACACTTGGAAATTTGTTATTAATTACACTAAAAGAAAATTCACTAGTGTAACCACGAAGTGGCCATGATGAGAAAACTAGGACATATGGTCCTCTTTTTAGGGATGCTATTGCTGAGAAATTAATTTCGTTGTAGTGTCTCTACTGACATGGATGGCACTGACTTAGATCTACGCTGTCACTTCAATCCTCCTTGTCTTGCTCCTCTTGATAATCATACAGGTCGCTCCATGCTTCTTCATCTGGAATCTTGATCTTAATTAACCTCCTGTATATTTCATTAGCCTCAACGTATTTTGAAAAAGTGGGTTTGACCATAATAACATGTTTTTACTCATGCTCGATGTAAATCAGAATGTTGATAGCTTCCAACAATGCTTTTCCTGTTATGTTGCCTTTAATATTAGAGAGATTCATAGCATCTAGGGCTATGCCTTGGAGCCTCTTGACGTAATCTTCTTTGGCCATGCATTTGTCATTAATAAAAAAAAAGAAGGGAGACCTTTTTGAATTAAAGTTTCAATTCTATTAAAAAACCTATTCACTGTTAGCTTCAAACTCAGACATTTTTCTTCTAGTTGTACATTCAGGTTCTTCTTAGTCAACACCTTGTTCACCTAAAGAATAGTTTATGTTCCGTTTTCTACTCCCACATCTTCTAGCTCATACCTGTTCCTTGAATTGAGAAATTTGATTATCCTGTTGGCTGTTGCTAGCATGTCTCCTAGCTCTAGATTAGTAGCTGAAATAGCTTCTCTAGATTTTTCAACTAACTCCTTTTGTTTAAAGATAATTTGTATGCTAGGCCAAATTTCATTCATTCCATTGATGATGTTGTGCCAAATGATCTCTTTCACCCTTCCTAGAGTGTTACCAAAGGATGATTCTTTTTCATATTTTTGCAACCTTTCAATTAAGGTCTGTGCCCTCTGCATCTATATTGAGTGGCCACTTTCAACTCTTTTGATTTGGTATTGTAGAACATTAACTTGGGTTTCTAATCTCTTTATTTATTCACTCTGAATATTCATGCCTTCCATGGACCTAACTAGCTGTTCTGTACTGCTTCCTGTCCCTGTAGCAGCAGTTGTTGGAGTGGCTGTAGGAATCGCTGTAAGAGGAAGATCCTCCATAGTGGTGTTGTCCATCTGTGCTGTCTTTTCTTTCTCTTGTATCATTTTCTCCATCTCTTCTTCCATTTGTTTAATTTGGAGAGATTGCTCTATTATTAACTTCATCATTTCGGCCTTCTGAATCTTTGTTTCCTCTATCTCTTTGGTTAATGGATCATGTGTAGTGGGCATTTTGAGCTGCTTCTTCAAAGTTGCTATATCCATCTCCTTTTTCTTGATTATATCTTCTGCTGCTTTTACATTTTAGGGATCATACCCAATTCTCACTACTAAGTATTCCAAAGACTTAATTCTGTTGTCCTTTGACTGGGATGAAATCTTTTCCATCTTTAGTTGAGATTGGGAATTTGACAAGGCCACCTGCATTTTAAAAAAACTCATGGACGTACTGGTTAGAGTATAGGAAACCATTTCATCTGTTTTCTTGTGCATTTCTAGTTGTCAATAGGATGAACATTCTTGAGTGGTATGTTTGTAATCACCTGGAATTTTAGGTTCTGCTGTCTGTGCTTCCAAGAATGCCATATGCATTTTGCCTTTTTCTGAATCAAAGGCTGAGAGAAGTTTGCCTTGAGAAGTTGCACTCTATTTCCAAAATTGAGCATAAGTGCTCTTTTTCAATATCTCATTCTTGATTTTAATCTCCTTGAAAGTGTCAAAGATGGTCTCCTCATTTTTCCCAGTTACATTTGTAGATGTGGAAACTTGAAGAGATTGTTGTCTTTCTAAAATTGGAGTGGTTGGAAGAGATTGACCTCTAGTTGGGGATGAATCAGGAATATCATTGAGATTGATGACTATTTGCTGTGGTGATTCCTTGCCTATGTCCATGTGTATTCTGACCCTTTTCCTAAATTTTAATTTGAATTCTTTCATAGAAGTATCAGTCCCTAGTGACTGATCTTCTCTTGGCCTTTTCCCAGTTGCTCCCTCTTCTTGTTCCTTGCCTTTGTCTGATCTTTCTTCTGTTCTCTGCCTTTCCTGCTATCTTGGGGTCTGTGCACTTGAAGAAGAAATTACTTGTTCCTCAGCCTCTTGCAGTGTGTCAAGCATCCACTCCATCTGGTTCATAAATTTCTCTATCTCAAGCCTTTGAGTGTGAATGTAGGGTGTTGACTTGTTCTCTACCCTTTTCTTGGAGATGATGCCCCATGGGTCATAGGACTAAGTAAAAATGTGAGTTAATTTCATTTCCTTCAATCTCTTGTCTACCTCATCACCAGCTGCCTTGCTGTTGGAATTGAAAGGACCAATATGAGATTTGATCCTAAATTTTGATTTCTTCTTTGCTGCTACAAAATGTATTTCATTTGCATTGATCATTTGTCTGATATATTCAAGTGAAAAGATCCTCACGGGGAGGAACTTTGGCAGCTTGTAAGGGGCCAACTCAGATCTATCTACTCTTAATTCAAAATAATTTTGGTACAAGTACCAATCTCCTGTTCTTGCTTGATCTGTCGACTACATGATCCTTTTAATTTCTTCATTGATTCTGGGTTCTGTGCATCCCACTGAGGAGGCTCATAGTTGGATGAAAAAACATTTTCACAAATGTTTTATAGGTGAAGTGCTTTTGATCCTTCATCACTAAGGTGGTCCAGAAAATAACAGATTGGGCTTCACCTTCTTCATTCAACTTGGTCATTGTAAACTAAAACCTATCTTCCTGAAAATAAACAAACATATATACCAGAACTGAGGAGTACTAAAACACTTCCTCTATAATGAAATTTACAAATTGCTCATGGATGGAATCTGCTAGAAATTGACTGAAATTGAATAGGATAGAGGGCTTTGGTTCTGCTGATAAGATGGATAGGAAACCTATAATAGCTTCATCAAGCCATTGATCTGAATAATAGACTAATAAATAAGAAAGATCAGTGACTATGTGTTTGGTTCTATTAGGAAAAATAGAGGAGGAATAAGGAGGATTCTTGCTTGGTAGTGGGGTGTGCTTAGTCATAAAGAGTTGTAAGGTTTTGGCTCTTTTGGTAAAGTCTAGCCTTTGATACATCCCACTGAGGATCTCATGGGAAAAGGGAGTGGTTCCTTCAATCATAGGAGCCTGCATCATTTGCATAATAGACTTAGCATCAATAGTAAACAATATTTGTCTTGTTGGGGCCATCACTACCCTTTGCTATGGGTTACAACATAAGTGGCATTTCCTGATTAATTCTGGGTAGCTATGGATTTTAGGAAAGATATAGAAGGGTAAATTAGTGTCCCAGAACCCTATGTCATGCACTCCATCTACGAATTTATCTTCCCACCAACAGTAGATGTAAAATAAATCAAACTCTGAGAGTGTCTCATGTATTTTGAAGTCTCTGTATGCAAGGGGTATGTAATCCAAATCCAATGGTGGATGCACCATTGGATTAAACACCTCCTGTTCTTTCTTCTTTGGTGGCATGGATGTCTTCTGCAAAAAACCTTTAAACCTGAACCGTGTCAGATTTACAGTTGAACTGCAATAGAAAGGGACAGAAAGGGTTAAGAAGAAATGTGAATTCAATGAGGGAGAAAGAAAGGAATGAGTAGGAAGTGGGATTCGAGAAGAGGAATGCTTGATACTTGTAGAAAAATGAGTTTTCTGCGCTTGTACTGTTGTTTGAGTGTGCTCGCTTCTTTCTCTGTGTATGCATGTATGAATTTTGAATTGCACCTGTAAGTAGATAGAGCACATTAAAATTTGTAAATGGCATGAAATGGTGCATTTGTAGTTTTATTGTGTTCCCGTTGGATTGGCCTGAAGTGGCATGGGTCCATTGGCTAACAGTCTAGCCAATTGAATGTGCAATGATGGGAATGGAGGTGATAGGCGGATGGGATAGAATGGTGTTGTGAGGTGGCAGGCTTGGTGAACGGTCACAATGGGAACGGGGGAGGTGGTTTAGTGAAGGTGGAAACCATTTTTTTTTTTTTGGGGGGGGGGGGGGGGCCTAGGAGCGGTAAGTGGAATGAGAGAGGGGGGGTACGAAGTCTCGAGAGTGCGACATGTCTATGGTTTGAAACCACTAATTTTGAGCCCCCCCACCGGTATTAAAATTCAGAGGGTGGTGGGGGGGGGGGGAAGTGATATGGGCCGTCAGATTAGATGGTGGGTGTGGAGATTCGATGAGAGGTGAGGGGTGGGTTATGTTTGATGCGATGGGTACGTGAGTGGTGGGGTAGGAGAATTAATAGGGGGGCAAAATATTGAATATAGGGGTATAGAATAAGGTTAGGGAAAATAACATAAGACCCCTTCCCCTTTTTAATTTCTTTTCCCGACATTAGGAAAAAAAAACATTGAGATATGTCATCAAACCTTAAAGAACTCTTCATGTCTTTTTCCCTTTTTGATTTTTCTCAACCTACCTACCCTTTATATTTCTAATCTAACATTTTTTCTTTTTTCTTTTTGCATTTACAGGGTGCATTTGGATTTGTAGACCCTTTCTTCACCTATTTTTATTTCTAACCTACTCTATCACTTATTTCTCCCATTGGTCCAGATTAAACAATTGAACCAATTTTATTTCTACCTAACTACTGATTCACCAGGCTTAAACTATTTGGCGGATCTTTATTTTCTACCCTATCAACATAACTTGAAATTTGTTCAATCATGCTTAGACTATATGAATTGAATAACATTTTGGGTTTCTTTTCTTCTGATTTTTTTCCTCTTTTGTTCTTTTTTTTTAATACCCTCTTTTCATTTTATTTTATTTTATTTTATTTTTTTTCGTGAAATCAATTGAATATTGAAATCTATGAACAATATGAAAAATACCAACTATGAAATACTCAATCACCTTGAGATCTTATAAATTATATGACCCTAACACACCGAACCCCCATCCGTGGGCTCGCTATCCCCTGGACCCCCCATTTGGGGGGGATGGTACTCCCCAAACCACTGCAGGGGGAAAAGGCCCCCTCATGTGGAAGGGTGTACAATCCTCTTGGGGTATACACCTAGTTGAAACAAGACCTCTGAATCAAGAATATAATCAAGATCCACAACCAACAACATCCCACTTGGATACTGATTATAACAACTTCACTGCTGCTTCATTTGCTGGACAATGCTTCCACTTTGGACCTAGTTATTTCTCGTCTTCATCATCATACTTGAAGACCAATTGAAACTGACCAGAATTTTAGTTTCTCCATGGTTACAACTTTCGTTATCATATTTGTAGGATTTTGGCTAGTGTGCATCTTTTCCAACTTCAATTGTCCATCTTCTAACACTAACTGTATGAAATGGTACTTGAATTGTATCTATTTAGTCTTGGAATGAAATGTTGAGTTCTTTGCAAGGTGATGACACTTTGGTTGTCATTGTATAACCTGCCCATCTCCTGCTTCTTTCCCAATTCATCCATACACCTTTTTAACCAAATCATTTCTTTACTAGCCTATGTAGCAACAATATACTTTACTTCCATTATTAAAAGTGAAACAATGTTTTGCAATTTTGAAACCCAACTGATAGTTGTTCCACCTACAGTAAACACATACCCTGGGGTGATCCTCATGTTATCTCTATCACTTGCCATACCTGCATCAACATATCCTTATAGATCAATGTTTGAACCACCAAAGGATAATGCTTGAATTTTGGTACATCTCAAATACTTGACAATCCATTTCACTGTCATCCAATGCTCTTTTCCTGGATTGTTCATATACCTTCTTACAACTCCCACTACATGTGAAATATTAGGCCTTGTGCATACCATTGAATACATTAAGCTTCCAACTACTGATACATGCGTAACTTTACACATATAATCCATCTCTTCCTGAGTATTGGGGCACATCTCCTTACCTAGTTTGAAATGAATAGCCAAAGATGTACTAACTGGTTTTACATTCTACATATTAAATTTTTCCAACACCTATTCTATGTACTCACTTTGAGACAATTTTAATTTTTGATTTTTCCTATCTCTAGTAATTCTCATACCAAGGATTTATTTTGTAGCATCCAAATTCTCCGTTGTAAATGAATTTTCCAATTTTCCTTTGAGCACATTTATTTCCAGCATGTTATACCCTGCAAAAAGAATTTCATCTACATAAAATAAAAATATAATATTGCTATCATCATTCTAACTTTTAAGATAAGCATAATGATCAGAATGACGTCTAGTATAACGTTGTTCATACATAAACTTGTCAAGTTTTAGATACCATTGCCTTAGAGCCTGTTTTAAGCCATACAATTTTTTCTTCAATTTCCACACTAATTTGTCCTTCCCTTTGACTTCATACCCTTGTGGATGTTGGATATATATTTCTTCCTCCAAATCCCCATGGAGAAAGGTTGTCTTTACATCCAATTGCTCAAGATGAAAATCTCCTACTACCACTAGAATTAAAATAGTTCTAATTGAAGTCATTTTAACAACAAAAGAAAAAAATTCATCAAAGTCTATAAATTTCTTTTGTGCAAACCCATTCACCACAAGTCTAGCCTTATATCTTTGATTACCTTTGTGTTCTTCCTTCAACCTATAAACCCATTTATTCTACATTGTTCTTTTACCAACATGAAACTTGACTAAGTCCTAAGTCTGGTTATGCATCAAGGAGTCCATCTCTTCTTCCATGGTTTTCTCCCACTTCTTCCTAGCTTCTACGTGCATTGATTCTTCATATCTTTCCGGATCACTAGAATCGTTCAGGGGGTCTACTTATCCTGGTAGATCTTCTAACATCACTTTCAGGGGTTTGAGGTACCTATTTCTATTGTGGTTTTTTATGTTGTTGTGGCTACTAATCATTATGATTTTCAGACACCTTTACTTTTTCTATGATCTCATCAAGCACTGTGTATTCTTTTTTTCCTTTTCCTTTTCCTTTCCCTGCATCTAATCCTTATACAAGACCTTTTCATTGAAAATGAAATTTTTTCTCCTATTGATTTTTTGATTTTCATAGTCATATAAGCAATAACTAAAATCATTAACACCATATCCAATAAAAGTATATTTCTTTGGTTTTTCCTCAAGCTTTTTTCTATTTTCTTTATTAATGCAGACAAAGGCTTCACAACCAAAGGTCTTTAAAAATGAGTAGTTTACATTTTTACATGTCCATGCCTCCTTAACAATACCACCACCCAAGGAACTTGAAGGCCCTTTGTTTATTAGATAAACATCAATATCTACAACATCTGCCCAAAATTGTAAGGGAAATCCTATGTTCAATCTCATGCACCTTGCACACTCCATGATTATTCTGTTTATCCTTTCTGACACACCATTTTCCTATGATGTCCTTGAAACTATCTTCTCTATGAAAATTCCATGCTCTGAATAATAGTTATCAAACTCCTTTCTGCAGTTTCACCTCCATTGTCTAATCTAAGACACTTCAATTTCTTTCCTGTCTCATTCTTAACCAAATATTTCCATTTCTTGAAAGTATCAAATGCATCAGATTTATTTCGAATACAATAAATCTAGGTTTTCTTAGTTGCATCATCAATAAAAGGAACATAATAGTGAGAGCCACCAAGAGATGATACCTAAGAAGGTCCCCATACATTTGTATGCAGAAGCTCTAATTTTTCGCTCTTCTTTTCTTTCCCAACTCTGATAAATATGACTCTCTTATGCTTTCCATAAACACAATTCTCACATAAATCCAAATCAACATGCTTTAGACCTGGCAACAAATTTCTTGAGTGAAGAATCTACATCCCCTTCTCACTCATGTGCTTGAGCCTATAATTCCACAATGCCATATCTTCTCCTGTGGAGGTTAAAGCATTAAGATAATTAGAAATATCATTTCTTAAATACAACGTACTAACCTTTTCTCCTTTTTCTATTACTAGGGCTCATTGAGTGAACTTCTAGGTTTTTCTATAAAATTCGTTACACAACCTTCACCACCTAACTTCCCTGTTGAAATTATATTTTTCTTCAAGTTTGGAACATGCCTTACCTCCTTTAAAAACCATTGGTTTCCATTATGTTGTTTTATAAAAACCTTACCCATTCCAATGATTTTATAGGGTTTATCATCACCCAAAGGAACCTTTCCAAATATCCTTGAACATAGTCATGAAAAATGTTTCCTATCAGGCGTGGCATGGAATGAGGCCCTTGAATCTACCACCCAAGCATCAATAATATTCTCTAACGAAAGAATCAAATCATCTTGAAACATATCACCTGTCACATTCGCTTCATGATTATTCTCTTGTTGTTTATCTCCTTCTTTTCCCTTCCGAGATTTGTAGTCTTTATCCAGGTGTCCTTTCTTCTCACATTTCCACCATACTATCCATGATTTGAATTTGGATCTTCCTTTTCTTAACTTATTGTGATTTCCTAGTCTCATTGCTCTTTCCATTTTTCTTCCCCTAGTATCTGTAGTCAAAGCATTACTTGACGTCTCACTTGAGCTTTTCCATCACATTTCCTCGCTAAGGATGGCACAAACAACATCATAAAACTTTAAAGTACTAGATCCAGAGACAAAGTTACTAATATCCATAACTAAGCCATTCCAAATTTCTATAAATGAACACAGAAATAACAGAGCCCTGACTTCGTCATCAAAATTAACCCCTATAGAACTTAACTGACTAGTAACCATGTTAAATTCATTTAAATAATTAGCAAAAAAAACACATTTTGACATCTTCATATTAAATAGACACTTCATAAGAAATACCTTATTTGAGGTCGAGGGTTTTTCATATAGTTTGGATAATGCCGTCATTAAATCTTCTGTTGTCATATCCTTTGAAATGTTGAATGCCACTGAGGCTGCCAGACACAACTGTAGTGTTCATAGTGCCTTTCTACCGAGAAGTCCTCATTCTTCCTCTATCATACTCATCATATTCTTTGATTTTCCACTCAATGGTAGGTATAAATCTTTCTGATATAAATAATCTTACATTTATATCTTCCATAGCTAGTAGTTTTGGGTGTTAAATCTTGTGACCCTAAACCTACCATCTTCTACCATTGCTCCCAATCGAATTAGGAACTCTTCTCTCCTACGTGTTTATCAGCAAAATAGACCTTTGACTCTAATACCCGTTGTTAGAAATTAACTAACATAGTAATGAAACATACACAATATTACAGAAACACAAATACAAAAATGCATAAAACAAGGGAGACACAAATATATGTGGTTCAACCAATTTGGGATACGTCCATGGAGAAACAAACAATCTTCCTTTTACATTATCCATTGAAATTAAGGGATACAACCTACAAAAAATATTTTGTAAGTTCCTCTTAGCTCTCACACATCCTCCTCTCTCTCTTTCTCTTAGAATAATAATACACAGCCATGATACAATTCCCTCATATAAATCAAGGGTTTCCTTCTTGGGCTAAAATCCCTAAATCAACATAACTTCTATTATATTGCATGGAGGGGTGTACAATCCTCCTCGCGTATACACACAACTGAAACAAGACCTTTGAATTAGGAAGATAATCAAGCTCCACACCCAACACGGATTTGTTGTAGGTTGCATCTCATCATTTTTTTGGGTAATATAAAATAAAGGATTCGCTGTTCCTTCGTGGACATAACCCAAATTGGGTGAACCACGTATATCTGTGTCTCTCTTATTTTATGTTTTTGTGTTTGTGTTTCCACAATATTTTATGTGTTTCATTCCTCTGTTAATTATTTTATAACATTTCTTGCAATTTTTGCAAGTGATTTCTCCTTCCTCTTTCTTAATAGTATTTATCTTCATTTTCTTCCCTTTACCTTTCCCCTTTGACTTATCAACTGATGGCTTGGATGGCTTCTTTGAAAAATATTCTCGCACATTCATGTTCTTGCCTCGATTTTCCAAATATGTAGCTTGTACACACACTTCATATAACTTGGTTGGGTTAAACATAAGAATAGCGTGTCTAAGATAGATATGTAAACCACTAATATATTTCATAAGTGTCTCTTCTGTATCTAAAGGAATACCCAAAATCAAAGCTTTCTTACGAAATTATTGAGTATAGCTTTGGACATTTTGACCCTTAGCTTGCCTAACATTCTACCATCTCATCATTGCTTATTGCTTATATGCCAATGCATAAAATTGTTTTCTTATGTTGTAATAAAGTCATTACAATAATAGATAAGCTTACCACTTTTCTTAAGATCTTCTTGAGTTTTAGCTTCCCACCAAACAAGAGTTGTACCTCCCAAGCGAAGATAAGCAAGTTGGATCTTAGTGGCATAATCATCAATGTTTTGGATCCTGCAATAAACTTCAATTTTTCGAATCTAATTATCTAACTTTCCAACATTCAATTCTCCATCATAGAGTGGAAATTCAAACTTTACATCAAGATTAAGTAAAGGAGACTTAACATGTTTTTTTGGTGACCCCTTAGGGGTTGTAGTAATTGAACTAGAAGATGGTGAAGAAGGAGGCAAAGGGGGTTGTTGGGGAGGTAAATCCCCTCTATGGATAGAGGCGATCCCTACTAGCCAAGAATGGGTCTAGCAACAATCAATCAATGCTACTGTGCAAGTTCCTAATTGCAATTAAAAGAGAGGTAATGAACACCTACTTGGATTCCAACGCTATTGTTTGATGGAGAAATGCCGCTCTCGCTCCTTCGCCCTGGCCGGTCACAATCTTCCACGATCTCCATGAATAGATACCTGCACACGCGAAGAGAAAGACAAACACAAGCGTGAAATCTAATAAAGGCAATTATACATCAGTAAGAAAGGATGTAATTCACATTTAACCATTGCATAGACAAATGAGAATGGAACCATAACAGTAGTCATCTATTATTAATCAATAATCAAAGAAAGATACAACCAATGTTCTGACGCTGAGTTCTTCTCAAGAGGGTCCAGCCAGCAAGTCTCATAAGCATTCACCCATAGAAGTGGATCTCCCAAGTCAAGCAACTCTCTCTCACACAAAACTCTAAGACTTCACAACCTTTCTCTAGCTCTCTAGCAATCCACACTTTATCACACCAACTACCTACTAGCAGCAACACACAAAAACACTATGAATTCCTTCTTGTCAAAAAACTATTCCCAAAAACTCGCTGCTCATGGCAATGGTAGAGGTTTATATAAGAGAAGGAGTCTCCATGAAGGGTGGAAGGATAAGCTTATCCCCAAGAAAGGTGGCCCATATGACAAACAGACATGCCATAGAAGGGAGGGCGATACTCACAAGGCTAACAACCAGGTCTGGAGTCATCTGGAAGGTTGGCTGTTAGAACAAATTCGCCCAAACAGGATCAGCGCGGATTATAACAGGACTGGCGCGCTGACGTCGCACCTCAATAACTGAGAAGGCCATGTCAGCATGACTCAATACAAAGGCAAGACGCGCTGGCTCATGAAATTCGATCAGCGTGGAAAACAGGTGTACTTCCGCGCTGGCAGCGCATTTGGTCTGTTATGGAGCGCCCATCAGCGCGGTTATTTGGACAAAAGTCGCGCTGATAGCAAAAACTTTGGCAAAGTGGGTTATTTGGCCAGTTTAGAGAGCATGAGCATGATGAATTTGATTTCATGACACAGTAGGGATACTGACAGGATGACAGTGACAAATTGCTGTGTAACAGATGCCCCCTAAAACATGAAGCCCGAGAGAGTGGGAGGGGTGAAATGCTTTACAAAACTGCCGAACTGGAACACCACCAGGAAGGACCTGCACGTATGTACAACTGATAGCTTGATTACATGTAGTCTAGGCATGGGCGCAGCCATCCAAAAGACATATGAAGAAAGGTCTGTGGTATGGACGCAGCCACCCAGCTGAAGAGACCATGACGATAACAAGGTATGGTCGCAGCCATCCTAAAAGACTCAGGTATGGTCGCAGCCATCCATCAATGAGTCATGTAATATCAATCCACAAAAATCACAGCCTGGCTCACAACAGACTAGAACCAGGGTCTTGCGCTCCATCCCAATCCGAACAAAGTACAAGTTCAAGCACGTGAATACATGAGTTGAAGTCGAACATGCATGAACATCGTCTGATTACCAGTCAATGAGGAAAACTGTTAACAGACGCGAGAGGGGCCACCAATAATGACAATGGTCCTCAAGGTACTATAGGTACAATCCACGGCATGCGAATCAATGAGCTGGCGTCGAACACCCGCGGAATTATTCGATCGGAGGCCAATGATGAAAATCTCGCGTCGAATACGAAGAACCTGCCATTGAGGCATGCAGGCTCTAAGGCACCTGGAAGGGGTCTCTAAGTCACCATCCTGGATAATGAGCTGAAGGCGACAGGAGGCAACCTTGATCGAAGGTGGGCCATAATATTTCCCACATCATCGACACGAGACAAAGGAAGATTGTTGTGATGAATCAGAAGTATGTGAGGTGTCAAGGGTAGGTTGTAACTCTGCAGAGGTCAACTTCTCTTCAACATATCGGCGGCACGATAGCGGACTTGGCAGTATTTGACATCAAATGAGCAGGGGTCATGGTGACAAGGCAATGAGCAGATGAGAGGTCAAATAGGATAACCCAAACCCACGGAGGCCAGTGAAAAACAAGATGAGATGGTCCCACCTAGACACGAAGCAGAGGAGTGCCATGTTCAAGAGCGACATACTGCCGACACGACTATGATTACAGTTCCATTTTCCCCACCATTTCTGGCAGGTACCCTGATTATTTTTGGATGACAAGCTTGACGGGGGTAGCATATGCTTGAAAAAGTGTCATTTCGAAGATACCCGATGTCATTTAAGTTTTAACGAGTCTGACAAAGGAAGAACTCGGCGTATTTTCCTATTTAGAGAGTCTGAAAAGACAGCAGAAAAGAAAACTCCAGGGGGGTCCTTTTTCGTAAAGTTGTGTCTCTCGAGCCCGAAAAAGTATAAAACAATACTCGAAAGAACCGCCCGACCAAAATGATCGAGGAGTACTTTTCGTAAATAGTGACTTCGACCCAAAAAAGTAAAAAAGCGGTCAGAAGCACGTCGTTTTGGAGCCAATAACGAGTTCGAAACGACAAAAACCCGGCAATCTTTTTAGTTTAAACGGTCGAAAAAAGAGCTTTAAAGGCGACCACCTCTCATTCCTTTTAACGAGTCAAGGGGAAACTCGACAATATTTTAATCTTTAAACGGTCGGAAAAGAGCTGAAAGCAGACCTCCATTTTTATTCTCTTTAACGAGTCAAAAAGGGAAAAATACTCGGCAATCTTTTTATATTTTACGAGTCAGAAAAGAGCTTAAAGGCGACTCGCCCTAGAGGAACGAGTGGTATAAAGGGTAGCAACTAGTTCCGGCAATGGTGGAACTACTCAAAACATGTAATGGTCAAGAGGCTAGCTAATAAAACCACTCATCGCTGCGGTTCCTCAGGAAAGGATAAACAACCAAGTGAGAGCATATGATCGGCCAATGAGATGGTAGCAATGGAATGAAACAACCAAGGCTCATCTAGCAGAATTCAGCGGATAAAAATGGCAATCACGAGATGTAAATCGGGTATGGGTTCATTTTTACACAAGCTTGAACCATGGAGAACTTTGCTTGGATTCTGTTTCATGTTTACACAAGCTTGAAACGAAAAACTATGCTTGTTATAAGTTCGCATGCCCCTAGCAGAATAACGCAAATCGAGGTACATACCCCCCAAGCTTCATTGCATTCAACAAAGTGGATGGAATGAAGGTTCACTCTCGAGATCTAGGAAAGACTCGACTTGTATCTTACGAGATCTTAATCAAAAGACTCGATTTGGAAAGGGGGTTGTTTCATTTTTTAATGAGGTTGACACAGTAAAAGAACTATCCTCATAACCCTTGTTGCGTTTTTTAATGAGGTCGTCACAAGATCAAAACTATCCTCGGACTAAGCCTAGTTTCATGTTTTAAGGAGCTTGACACCGGAAAGGAACTATGCTCCAACCAGACCTAATTTCATTTTTTAGGGAGCTTGACATAGGAAAGTGAACTATGCTCCGCCCGAACTTCATCATAATGAACAGGAAGTCGGGGCTTCCAAGAGTGGCGCTCCCGGTGGGAGGTCAATATCTCGGAAGTCAGGACCCAATGCCCCCAGGACACTATGCACGACGGCGACATTGCTGGATATAGGCACGGGGGAGGTGGCCACGTAGTTGATCTGGGGTGAGACAGATGCAACAGGTGGATGAAAACCAGGAGGGAAGGACAATTGTGCCAGAGGGGCTTGTGGACGAACGAACGATAATTGATCGATCGTCACTATTCTTCCATCGTGTGGAAAGCAAACCACACGGAAAAGTGAAGAAACAAGGGCTCCCATGGCATACACATAGTCACGACCAAGGAGAAGACTGAAGTCTAAAGAACCTTGGGTAACCGAGACGTCTATATAGACGGTCTTGCCTCCCAAAGTAATAGGAAACTGTGGAGAGATCCCTAATGGTTGACTCGTTCCTCCGTCAAAGGCGGTGAGATTCGGTGCGACAGGTACAAGCGATGGGGAACCCAAAGCCTGCCAAGTAGTAACGGGCATAAGACTAACTGATGCGCCTTCATCCAACACAGTGCCAGGCAGCGCCATATGGGAGGCATAGGCGGTGACCCAGAAAGGCACATGGAATGGAAGGGGAGGGGTAGTCAAACAACTCCAATCGAAGGAAATGACCGAACTACTTGGTGGGGGAACCGTATGGGTGCCCCCCTGCTCGGAAGGAACCGAATCGAGATTCTCCGGAGAGGTTGGGACGGGCAAACCATTATCAAGCTCAGGAGAATTTGATGAGACAAGAAGAACATGGGCATTTTGCTCTTCCGAAACAGGGTGGTCGATAGGAGGTGGACTCCAGTCAACACTCTTTCCGACCAATGGTTGGTCTGGAACAGGCTGGACACAGCCAGGTTCGGGAACAGGGGCCTGGACAAGAGAAAAATGTGAACCAATTTCATTGTCGGGAGGCGAATGATCTGCAGCTGCAGAAAGACGTTGATATCCAACGGGGAGTTGGGGTGAAGGAGCTGGGAGACTTTCCAAAACAGTGGAGGCTTTATCCATGAGTGGACAAAGGTGAAGGGGATGATTGCCTTCACAAAGTCTACAGGGAATTCAAATCTTCCCTTTTCCCTTGCCATTCCCAATTGATGAGGTAGCGTCGCCGTGAGACTCAGTGGACGATGAGGGGTGGGCCGGATCACGAGACCATACTTCTAAGATCCTGGGAATGCCAGGACAATCACGAAGAAGATGGTCCTCCTTGCATAATCGACAAGGAAACTTAACCTTCCGCGGAGGAGTGAAAGGGGGCCTGACTTCAGGTGTACTCGAGGGAGTAACAGTCGTACTTACAGCCTCTCCCTTAGGGGACTTCTTCTTCTTGGTCTTCTTCTTCTTCTTCTTAGCCACCTGGTTACGCGAAACGAGGTCTTCACCAGGCGAAGTAGAAGATGAGGACGTAGAAGTAGGCGTCGAAGGGGAGAGGTCCACCTTAGGATCAACATGATGTTGTTCAGGTGGAGGGACTGATGGACTAACAGCCAACACGGCAGGGACCAAAGAGGTCGAAAACAACCAGACAGGCAACCCAAAAGTTAACCCTGGTAGGGACAACGTTGCCATATACGGAGCACCAACATTCCCAAGAGGAGGGAAATGCCCAAGATTCCCGTCAGGAGGGGAGCTTGGGTTGGTGAACCCTGGAAAAGTTGCCATTGAGAAATAAAATGAAACCTACTCAAGCTAACGCACACAAAATCTAACCAGGTAATGTTATCGTGGCCGAATAAATTTTTAAGGCACTGGAACTAAACTTGACCTTTTCATGTTTCAAGAGTCGAGAAAAGGACGAAAAGATGACTCCAGTCTCCTTCGAATGTTTAATGAGCACGAAGTGACAAGACGCTCACAGGCACCTTTTCGTTTAAGGAGTCCGAAAAGGATCAAAAGTGACTGCTCTGGAGACGCTAGGCAAAGGGTTTACCAAGCAATCCGTAAAACTGCTTATACACCTTGGCAATCATATGAGAACCAAGGATTTTCCGTACTGCAGTCAATCTTCCCGAATGCTGTGTTCGGTGCGTTACGGCTCACAAGGCGGCAGACTCGGCTTCCTATGGATCAAGGATAAAAGCCTAGTGGGGTCTCCCTATATACGCAACGGTACGTGGGAGCACGGTCCGTGTTAGACCACCATCGAGTCACAGAAGGAGGAATCACCCAACCGTAATGTGAAACAATAGTGACTATGTTTAAAGACGCCAGAACACGTCTCTAACCTAGACCTCTAGATGTTTGCGTTAAGTTCCAATGCGTTTTTAGGTTTATTCCATTTATTTTATGGTTGATCTTGAATTAAGTTTCGATTTCAGGTCCTACCGTGTGTTCTCTCACAATTACTTAGATGCAAACTACATGCTAAAGAATACCATTTCGTTCGATGAATTCTAGCTATGAGAAGGTTAAGAATTTTCCAATCAAACAAAATGAACACAAGCGATCAAACAGCCTAATGCAGCTAAAGGCAAGGAAACGAAACTTTTTCTTTTGAGAATACAAATCAATGAAATGTTCTTTTCCTTTTCAACTATCGAATACAAAGATACTAGTTTGATTTTTTTTTCAATGGCACAAAGCACCTAAAATGAATTTTGAGGAACAGGAACACCAAGCAAAGAGAATAAAATTACTTAATGAAAGCACACAAAGTTCCCAAAACATCCAAAACAGATCTCCAAACCAAAAGGAAAGACCAAATTCCGCACGAGCTATGTGATCTAAGCTCGGCAAGACAAACAGGAATTCAAAGAAGGAGGAAGCAAACCACTCAGAAACACAACCAAAAGAACTTCAACGATCACTGAGCAAGTGTAAAAAGCAAATCTATAGTTGGCTGGCCAAATGAGAAAACAAGGTTCCCGCGGAAGGCTTGACACACACACGGCCACTAGATGCCCTAGGGCTAGAGTGCGAAATCAATGGAGAAACGCAAACACCCGGAGGATGAAAGTTACAACCAGTCAATTAGAGATTCAACACAATCCAACAACTGCAAAAGTCATGGCCAAAATACAAACCAAGTAGCGAAAGCAAAGAGGAAGGTATTTGCAAAACCGAAAAATGAGCAAAAACGAAACCTGGTGGAACAAGACTTCGCAAGCAAGTATCTCAGAGTTCAGGCAATGAAAAACAAGTCATAGACCAAGTGGAAAGAAGAGGGGAAAGTCAAAGCAACAGGCTCAGGAGGCAAATTTAAAGAAAAATGAATTCTACAGGATCAGCGCGGGTGGCCTTCAGCAACTCGGCGCTGACAAGAGAAGGCCTGTAGCAACTTTGCGCCGTCAGCGCGGAAGCACATGGATTAAGCGCGCTGTCTCAAAAACGAGGTCAGCGCGACTGTTAGACATACAGGCGCGATGACAGGGAAGACAAAGAAGCAGGTATGCGACGTCAGCGCGTCTGTTTTGAATTAAACCGCGCTGAGGGTAAAAAACAAGTAAAATCAAAGCAAAAGCTCCCAAACCAAAGGCAAAACTCTTAAGACAATTAAGACACTTCCCAGGTGGGCCCAGGAAGTCTAAAAGCAGAGAAACAATCCCCAATCTTGACAAGAGAGTAACAATCAAACTCAAAAACAAGGATGAACAAAAAGAGACACAGGCCAGCTCCCCAGCGGAGTCGCCAAATTGTTGGAGAGGTAAATCCCCTCTATGGATAGAGGCGATCCCTACTAGCCCAGAATGGGTCTAGCAACAATCAATCAATGCTACTGTGCAAGTTCCTAATTGCAATTAAAAGAGAGGCAATGAACACCTACTTGGATTCCAACGCTATTGTTTGATGGAGAAATGTCGCTCTCGCTCCTTCGCCCTGGCCGGTCACAATCTTCCACGATCTCCGTGAATAGATACCTGCACACGCGAAGAGAAAGACAAACACAAGCGTGAAATCTAATAAAGGCAATTATACATCAGTCAGAAAGGATGTAATTCACATTTAACCATTGCATAGACAAATGAGAATGGAACCATAACAGTAGTCATCTATTATTAATCAATAATCAGAGAAAGATACAACCAATGTTCTGACGCTGAGTTCTTCTCAAGAGGGTCCAGCCAGCAAGTCTCATAAGCATTCACCCATAGAAGTGGATCTCCCAAGTCAAGCAACTCTCTCTCACACAAAACTCTAAGACTTCACAACCTTTCTCTAGCTCTCTAGCAATCCACACTTTATCACACCAACTACCTACTAGCAGCAGCACACAAAAACACTATGAATTCCTTCTTGTCAAAAAACTATTCCCAAAAACTCGCTGCTCATGGCAATGGTAGAGGTTTATATAAGAGAAGGAGTCTCCATGAAGGGTGGAAGGATAAGCTTATCCCCAAGAAAGGTGGCCCATATGACAAACAGACATGCCATAGAAGGGAGGGCGATACTCACAAGGCTAACAACCAGGTCTGGAGTCATCTGGAAGGTTGGCTGTTAGAACAAATTCGCCCAAACAGGATCAACGCGGATTATAACAGGACTGGCGCGCTGACGTCGCACCTCAATAACTGAGAAGGCCATGTCAGCGCGACTCAATACAAAGGCAAGACGCGCTGGCTCACGAAATTCGTTCAGCGCGGAAAACAGGTGTACTTCCGCGCTGGCAGCACATTTGGTCTGTTATGGAACGCCCATTAGCACGGTTATTTGGACAAAAGTCGCACTGATAGCAAAAACTTTGGCAAAGTGGGTTATTTGGCCAGTTTAGAGAGCATGAGCATGATGAATTTGATTTCATGACACAGTAGGGATACTGACAGGATGACAGTGACAAATTGCTGTGTAACAGGGGTGGAGGAGGAGGAGGCTTGCTGTCACCTCCATCTTCATCATTTGGTTTGTGAGGACCATTTCCTCCACCATTTTCATCCTTTGGTTGATGATAACTTTGTCCTTGTAATAATGGCATATGTTCATCATACAACACATTTACCATATCAGTAAAATCATAAAAGGCTTTATGAAATTCCTGCTCTGCTTCTGTAAGAGCTTCTTCTTCTTCATGTGCCATTGTTTGTCGAATAGGGGGTTGAGAATGTGGTCTTCTTGAGCTAATTTCAGGATTGAAGTTTTCAATTGATCCCTCTCCTCTCTTGAGTTTGGATCAAGTGAGCATATGTAAACTTGCAAACCTTGTCAAACCTTCACAAAACCATGCTCTGATACCAAATTTGATCCAAAATTAAAACAAAGGTTTTACTGACTAAATTGCAAGTTAGTTTATGTATTTTTATGCAACAGATCAAAATTGCAAAAACACATAAACTTATTAAAATTTGGAGAAAAAAGAAGGAATGGAGACTGAAATAGAGGCAAGAGAAAGGAAGACGAGTTGATAATGGAGTTAACTCATCTCGGGTTACATCTTGGGTCTGCTTCTAGTGTTGACCACTTTATTAAGATTCCCAAAATGATTTTTACATCAAAATATAAGCTCCATCTCACCAAAACAATGCTTCCATTGTGTTTAGAAGGCCTCATAAACCCTAGACTAGGCTCTTCCCTCGCTCAAAACTCTCTCCATATGGCCTCAAAAAGCTAAAAACAACCTTTGACTACAATAGTAAAAGGGGATAAGCCCTAACCATCATACAAAAAGGACCACTTTGGTCCAGTGGTCAAGTTCTTTGGCTATAATTATCTTGGTTGGGGGTTCGATCCACATTCAATGCTATGTTTTGTGGGCAGTTATACAAAATATATGGCAAATATATTTTTAACCAAAGTTTTTGGTGGGTCAATCCTGCATCATTGTTCAAAATTCACCACATGGAATGGGATATGGTAGAGCTACCAAATATGTCAGGCTCTCGCCCTATCTCTTCCCCCAAAATTGGAGTTAATAAAATTCAAATAAAATATCTCCACTACGAATATCAAGGAAAATTGTTTGGTCCAATAGTGGATGTTAGGTCCCTATAATACTAGTGATTCCCCCATTACTATTGTCGTTGTATCCATTATTGTTATTGTTGTGCCCCTATTGTCCCCATATTGTTATTATTGCCCCCCCATAGAATCCCTCTATTGTTATTTTTGTGCCTTTATATTATTATTGTTAGGTCGACTTGGTTATATTGTGACCCCTTAGACTCCTATATATAGAAATGAGGTTTTGTCATTTGAATCATCGAAGAATTATTAATTTGTGTAATGTAAAGGAGGTTTCCCCCTTGAAGATGCTGAATTCTAAGGCGTTGATCTATCTTTTCTATCTTTTTGTGAGCTGGTTTCATAACATTTGGTATCAGAACTTTGGATTCTAGGGTTTTGTTGCTCCAAACAGGTCATCGTGGAATGTTCACTATAACTCTTTTTATGTGACGTTTTAGAAACTAAAACAAAAACCCATTTGAGACTAAATCTCGATGAACCTCGGGTTCGAATTTCATATTTTTTCACACTATATGTTCAGAGATATGATCTGAGGAAGTTAGGGTTTTTCAAGCTCTAGAATTTCATCTAAAACAGGTCATCGTGGAATTTTCACTATAACTCTTTCGCTACGAAGTTTCAGAAGCTAAAAAAAAAAAATTTGAGAAACAATTGGTCTGAACCTCGGCTCCAAATTTCAGATCTTGTCTCACTACATTTTCGGAGATATAATTTGAGGAAGTTAGAGCTTTTGTAGACCCCCGAATTACATTCCAAACAAGGTACCTCGGGAAAATCATCATAACTTTTGCTCTGAGCATCAAATTGAATTTTCGTAAGACGTTATAGAAAGAGGATAGATTGTAGTTTTTGTGGGTAGCATTTTCAGAACCTAAGGTTGAAACAGTGACCCACGGCACATCGTACAATTTCGCTCTACTGAACTAGTCTATACTCAGGTCATCGTGGGATATTTGACATAACTCTTCATTGGAGAATCCAATCTTGATTAGACTTGTTGGTTTAGAAAGATTACTCAGAGCGTTACTGCAGGAAGAAATTTCATACCTGGGAGATCCAAAATTGCAAAGATACATCAGATTCAATATCGAGCTCCTACAAAGTGAAAAAGGGTGTGTAGTTTTTTTTAAATTTTTGCATAAGCTTGGTTTGAAAAATTAGTTTGAAGGAATTAAAAGGGCATAGTGAAGCATTATTATCGGTAATTGATGCCCCAAAGAAATAAAATGTAAACACCTAGTAAGCAACCTGAAATCTCTAGCATGACTCATGAAGAAGAGGAAGAAATGCAACATGATATATCAAAATTATGAGACCAAGTGCAACAAATTTCATTCGCACAAAAAGTAACAAAAAATAAGATGGATGGTTCAAATAAAGATATAGAAGCTAAGATGGATGGTTTAAAGAAAGGTGTGGAAGCTAAAATGGATGGTTTAAAGAAAGGCGTAGAATCTAAGATGAATGACATGGAAGCTAAGATGGACGGCGTGGAAGCTAAGGTGGATGGACTAGAAGCTAAGATGGATGATTTAAAGAAAGGTATGGAAGACTTGAAGACAAATTTGACAAAGTTTCTACAATAAATGCTTACTAATGGCGAAAAGGTAGTAAAGGAAACTCATGATGAGAACAAAATAAATGTTAATCATGATTTCATAAGCTCTAAAGTTGGATCAAAGAACCACCATGTTCCAAAGATCGATATGAGGAAGTTTGATGGCAAGGATCTCGGAACATGGATACTACAGATGGAGCAATTTTTTGATCTCCATAATGTGAAAAACACACAAAAGGTACGCATTGCAACTTTATATTTGGAACCAAATTAGTTTGTATGGTATCGATGGCTTTGCTCTCATAAACAAATTGCCACTTGGGCTATTTTTATGGATGAAATGATAGCACATTATGAAGATACAAAAAGAAACACTTTTTTTATCCAATTGATAAATTTCAAACAAAAGGGTTCAATGATGGAGCACATTGAGGACTTCCAAAATTGAATATAAG
Source organism: Pinus tabuliformis (assembly GCA_031772625.1). Taxonomy (NCBI): domain Eukaryota; kingdom Viridiplantae; phylum Streptophyta; class Pinopsida; order Pinales; family Pinaceae; genus Pinus; species Pinus tabuliformis. Next base: position 896,871,044 of record CM062820.1, on the reverse strand, counting down.
GGTAAAAGATATTCCAGAGGAGCATAGGATTGATGTGTTCATAGGGACTTTAAAAGATAACAACCAACATGAGGTTCGCCTTTGGGAACCAAATTCATTGGAGAAGGCATTCAAGTTGGCAAGAAAAATGGAAAGAAAAATTATGGAAACAAGGAAGCCTACCACTCACAATCATAAAGATGGAAGTGTTGTTGACCCTAGCCATCGACAACTTACAAGGTTGACACCACAACAATTGGAAGAGAAAATAGAAAAAATGCTTTGTTACAGTTGTGATGGCAAATACACTAAAGGTCACAAGTGTGCCGAGAAGAAATTATTTTACATAGATTGTGAAGAGGAGGAGGAAAAGGAACAAGAAACGTCAAAAGAAGAAGATATACACCAGGAAAAAACCCTAGAAAAAGCAGAAATGAATCCAACCATATCCTGTAATGCATTGGCCATAATTAACACTCATCAAACTATCAAGATAGAAGGGTATATCAAGAAGAAAACGGTAATAGTGTTTATTGATTCGGGAAGTACCTAAAATTTTATTCATTGTAAGATAGCCAAGGAATTTAATTGCTTCCTATATCTAGCACCAGAGTGTCAAGTGATGGTTGCAAGTGGAGGAACCATAAATTGCTGAGGAAAGTGCCATAATATCAAGCTATCCATGGGAGAATATGTATTGAATAGACCAATTCTTTCCATTCATATGGGCAGTGCTGATGTTGTACTAGGAGTCCAATGGCTACAATCATTGGGTACAATAACTTTTCATGAAATTCTGTTCAGAAGGAAATGAAGTTTAATTAAGGGGTATCGCAGGGAAACTGGGAAATATAATTAACTCTAATGGAATGACAAAGCTTGTAAAGAAAGAACATCAAGTCATAATTGCACAATTATGTTCACTAGAGGTTCCCACATTGAAATCTTCCATTTCTCCAGATCTCCAAAAAGCCTTGGACAATCATTCCAAGGTATTTGAGACTCCCAGAGGCCTCCCACCTATTCGTGATCATGATCATGCTATTAATTTGATTCCAGGAAGTGTTCCTCCAAACATCAGGCCTTATAGATATCCCTATGTCCAAAAGAGTGAAATTGAATGTATGGTTGCAAAAATGCTAGAGGCTGGCATAATTCAACCTAGTCAAAGTTCTTTCTCTGCTCCAGTAGTATTGGTTCACAAGAAGGATGGATCATGGCACATGTGTCCAGATTATATGGAGCTCAACAAGCTCACTATTAAATATAAATTTCCCATTCCTATCATTGATGAATTATTGGATGAATTGCATGGATCAATTTACTTCACCAAGTTGGATCTTTGTTCAAGATATCATTAAATTATAATGAATACTGAAGACATTCCAAAAAAAACATTTAGAACTGTTTCTGGGAAAACTAGTATTCCTAAAGAATGCTAGCCGTCTAGGTTTGGTAGCTACCCTAGAAACAACAGTTTAAAGAAATTCAATCATTTCTTCTATGTGTAATAGATAAGAGAAAGATAATGGGACCAACCCAGAACTTCCGCTTAATCCCTTGCTTGCTCTCTCTCTCCTTTGGCAGATCCTGTAACTCCTCCCCGTACTTAACACGCTTGGAGAGTACCTACACAATTATAGCAACAAAGAACTATCAATGCATCGTGATCTATTACAACATAACATTATAGAATCAGATATATAATGAACAAATGATAGCATTCACAAATGATAACATTCACAATTGCACAATCATATGGAAGAAAACTTGAAGAACTTTATTAATAGAAGGGATAATTACAACCCAGTTGTCTGATCCAGCATCATCCTCCCAGCTTCAATCCTTCTTCACCTCATGAAATAGCAAGATCACATCAACAATACAATGCTCTTTCGTCAATTACAAACTATCAACACTTACTTGCGATTCACAATATTTCAGCCTCTAGATCTCTTGGATGAGGGATCCATTTATAGATGTTTGCAAGGGTGTGAGTCATCCATGGGGTTTGATTAGTGTCATTCCACTTGTTACAATTAGTTCCATAAGAGAAGGGATAACAGATGGTTTTAGATCCCTTATTCATCCTTGGGCAAATTCAGAGAGGCAAGTGGCATAGGAGAAGTTTCCAGAAGATTCCATGAGCATCCAATTAGCAAACTGTCTCGAACATTTGTCCATCATCGCCCACTACACTCTATAGAAGGCCTAAATAGTATGCATCACACCTTGGCAGTGTACCACTTAGTATGCATCACACTTTTCCAGTGGAGCAGTCAGTATGGTCCAATTTAGGCAATTTCTGGATGGTTTCTCAGATGGAACGTTTGGGGAATGATGTATTCATATGACTATGTTCTTTTAGGGTATGAAACAACTCTTTTAGGGGTTGATGAGCCCTAATACAACGACATATAAGTTTGGGGTTGATGTGCCCAAATATGTCTATAACAATTTCCCCCTAAAGCATGAGGTCGTAAATATACATGTCGGGTGAAATGCTTTATCATGAGGATCCGAAGTTTCGAACTGGAAGGTGACCTGCATCAGTTACAATACAATACATTAACATAATATGATTTTCATGATCTAGCTGAGGGAGGCATTCCCATGCTCAGCTTTATAAATTTCATTTCATGTTCATAAATTAGATAGTCATCTGCAGATACAGACTAGTGATTCTTCAGATATAGAGTCATCATCCATGGTTAGGATGACCATCTGTGTAGAGCCTTTGTACATTTGATGTTTTTATATCCCTGAATATATCACAGCTTGGATGGATGAAACTAGATCCGGGGTCTTCAAACTCGTTCAATCTTCGCTCGATGTACAGGTCAATCCATGTGAAGAGATGTTCTGAAGTCGAACATGGAAAGACATCGCCTGATTACCAACCAATGATGTGAGCTGTTAACAGACATGAGAGGAATCACCAATAATGATAATGACCCTCAAGGTACTACAGTACAATTCACATGGTGTGAATACATGATTCGATGTTGAACACCATGTAAAATATTTCATTCGAAGGCCATTGATGTCAACCTGTTGCCGGAAGTGAGAAACTTGCCGATGATGTATGCAAGCTTCAAAGCACTGAAAGGGTTGTTTCTAAGTCAACTTCTTGGATAATGAGCTGATGTCGAAAAGAAGTGAATCGTTGTAGGAGGGCCTTAATGTATCCCACATCTACAACACAAAATGAAGCAAATGATTTTTGGAGGTGAAAATGAACTGATGACACAAGGTTTAGGAATGGCAGTCATGAAAAAATGAAGGTTGGAGGTATTGCAGTGTATGAGACATTAATTGGATGGTGATTTCTCAACTAAATGACTTCTCTTGAACATGTCGGTGACACTAAGATGAATTGGTAGCATTAACCCCAAAAGATGGATGGTATGAAAGACCAATGGTAAGATGACCGGTGAACGGAATAACCCAACCCAACTCAATAATGGTGATGAAGTGAAAGTGTCATGTTTAAGAGCGACTTGCTACCATAAATTCTTCAAGTTTCTTCCTTTTTTCCCCAGTCATTGCTGACTAGTACCTCTTTATTTTTGTCAAGCTTGAGGAGGATAACATATGCTTGTTCTATAATTCACCCTTCGGGCAAACCTGTTGCTATTTAATGTTTTAATGAGTCTAGCGACAGTGAAAATCGGTCTCGTCTAGAATGGACAAGTTTGTTGCTATTGTTTTCACGAGTTTAATGATAAGGATAAATCGGTCTTTTTCACGTTTAGAGAGTTTGAAAAGGGATGAAAAGAAAACTCCATAAGTTCTTTTTTCGTAAAATAATCCCTCAGGTCCGAAAAAGGATAAAATAAAACAAAAGGGATCTAAAACCATCGCACTTTGCCAGTGGAGTAGTCAGCATGGTTGAATTTAGGCAAATCCTGGATGGTTTCTCAGATGGAACTTTTGGGGAATGATGTATTCAGATGAATATGTTCTTTTAGGGTATGAAACAAATATTTTAGGGGTTGATGAGCCCTAATACAATGACATATAAGTTTGGGGTTGATGTGCCCAAATATGTCTATAACAAGAACTCATGAGGGTCATTATGAATTTTTGGTCTTGCCTTTTGGCCTTACTAATGCACCTTCTACATTTCAAGGTTTGATGAATTCCATTTTCAAACCCTTCCTTAGAAAATTTGTGTTAGTATTTTTTAATGATATACTAATCTACTGCAAGTCTTGTAAGGATCATGTCCAACATGTTGACATGGTGCTCAAACTATTGGAGGAGAAACAATTATATGCAAAATCCTCCAAATGTTTCTTTGGAGTACAAGAGGTGGAATATCTGGGTCATTTTGTATCTCATGAAGGTGTTAAGGTAGACCCTAGCAAAATTAAAGCCATTAAGGAATGGAAAATCCCCACATCCATAAAGCCTCTAGGAGGATTTTTCAGGTTGATAGAGTATTATCGCAAGTTTTTTAAGAATTGTGGCAGAATAGCAGCACCTATAACAACATTATTGAAGAAAAATGCATTTTCATGGACTCTAGAAACAATGAAGGCCTTTGAACGTCTTAAAGAGGCAATGTGCCAAGCACCAGTCTTAGCTACACCGAACTTCACAAAAACCTTTATTGTGGAATGTGATGCCTCAAGAAATGGAATTGGTGTTGTTTTAATGCAAGAATAAAGACCCATTGCTTTCGAAATTCGTCCAATCAAAGGAAAGTATTTACAAAGAACTATTTATGAGAAGGAAATGTTGGCAATACTACATGCACTTAAGAAATGGCAACCCTACCTAATGGAAAGACACTTCAAGGTAAAAATAGATCATGATAGTCTTAAATACTTTTTAGAACAAAGATTATCTTCAAAAGAGCAGCAAAAATGGGTCACAAATATGTTGGGTTATGACTTTGAAATCATCTACAAAAAAGGGAAGCAAAATGTTGTGGCAGATGCACTCTCAAGAAAGGATGAGGTTGTGGAAGCATTTCTTTGCGCCATTTATATTATCCAACTAGATTGGATAAACAAAGAATGGGATGAATGGAAGAATGATGAGGAAGTGTGGGCACTCATTTAAAAGATACAACAATATCCCAGTACATTGGATACATTTAGTAAGAAAAATGATTCGTTATGGTACAAGGATCGGTTATACCTATGTAAGAATTCCAAACTCAAACAAAAGATTCTTAGGGAATTGCACACCTCTCCATTAGGAGGGCACTCAGGATCTCTAAAAGCCTACCACAAGGTTAAGAAGGATTTTTTTGGGATGGCCTTAAATCAAATATTCAAAATTTTATGGCGGAATGTTTGGTTTGCCAACAAAAAAAAGTTGAAACAATTAAGACCCTAGGACTATTACAACCTTTATCCATTCCAAGCCAATGTTGGGAGGAGGTTTCAATGGATTTTATCACAGGTTTACCCAAGTCTGAAGGAAAGAGTGTTATCATGGTGGTAGTTGAAAGACTTACCAAGTATGCACACTTTTGTGCATTATCTCATCCATTTAAAGAAAGTATAGTTTCTACTGCATTTATGGAAACAATTCAAAAGCTACATGGAAACCCAAAGATTATTGTAAGTGACAGAGATCCCATTTTCACTGGAAATTTTTTGACATAAATATTTTCTTGTTTTGGTACTCAGTTAGCTCATAGCTCATCTTATCATCCTCAATATGATGGGAAAACTGAGATAGTTAACAAATGTTTGGAAGGGTATCTTCGTTGCTATGTATCTGATAAACAGACATAATGGGTCAAATGGTTGCCTCTGGCTGAATGGTGGTATAACACTTCCTTCCATACTGCAACAAAAATGACCCCATTTATGGCACTTTATGGATATCATCCAACATCCATCACATCATATTTAAGAGAAAATTCTAAGGTTCAAGCAGTGGAAGATCACATTGAGCATCAACAACAAGTTCTCCAACTCTTAAAGGATAACCTCACCTTGGCGCATAATAGAATGAAATAGTAGGCAGATCAACATTGCAGTGAAAGAAGTTTTGATGTAGGTGATTGGGTATTCCTATGGCTACAACCATATAAACAAATGTCCCTCAAGCAAGCTAATGAGGATAATAAATTATCACCAAAGTATTATGGTCCGCACAAGGTGTTTCAAAAGATAGGTACTATGGCATACAAATTGGAGCTTCCAACAGCTTCCCGATTGCACCTAGTTTTCCATGTTTCAGGCTTAAAGAAGGTTATAGGTGACAAGCTTCCAGTTCAAACAATATTTCTAGAACTTGATGAGGAAGGAAAAATCATATTGGAACCTTAAGAAGTCAAAGAAACAAGAACTCGAAAACTACGAAATCAATTAATTTCGAAGTATCTCATAAAGTGGAAGAACTTACCCGTTGAAGATTCCACATGGGAGGATGAGAATTTTATACAGAAGCATCCATAACTACTCAAGCATTAAGGAGAACACTTTTTTGAAGGAGAGGGGAATGTTAGGTCCCTATAATACTAGTGATTCCCCCATTACTATTGTTGTTGTATCCCTTATTTTTATTGTTGTGCCCCTATTGTCCCCATATTGTTATTATTGTGCCCCATAGAATCCCTCTATTGTTATTTTTGTGCCTTTATATTATTATTGTTAGGTTGGCTTGGTTATATTGTGACCCCTTAGACTCCTATATATAGAAAGGAGCTTTTGTCATTTGAATCATCCAAGAATTGTTCATTTGTGTAATGTAAATGAGGTTGCCCCCTCGAATAGGCTGAATTCTAAGGTGTTGATCTATCTTTTATATCTTTTTGTGAGTTGGTTTCATAACAGTGGAGTGTAGGAATGTGTGTCAGTAGGTTAGGGGTTTGACTCCCATGAAGCTCAACAAATTTTGACTCGTAACAAAAGGCCATACAGCCTCTCTAGATCAAGCCACATGTCGCCCTCTTGGGTCATGTGGCACCATGGGATTAGTTAACAACCACCAAATTAAAATTTCCACTTGTTGACCTCTACAAATGCCACATGTCAATCTCCAATTGGGCCTCATAATGGCCTCTGGTAGGCTGCCACATTTGATTGTATGTTGACCTTTGAATTTTTTCCTTGGTGGACCTGAACTTTTACTAAGTGTATCTTCGTTATACAATGTCCTTTTACTCCTATTCAAGTTACATTAGAATCAAGATGGAAATAACTATGAAATGGCACTGGTTTCATACACATATGAGAACTTTGATGTTTTAATCATATTCTAACTTTTTGAGCATCTTTTGGATCCTTCGGATCACTACAAGGAAGGACTCAGTGGAGTCTTGATGCAACAAGGGCGTGTAGTTTTCTATGAGCCATGAAAAGTAAATCAGCATGAGGTGAATTATGTAACTCATGATCTAGATTTAGCTACCATTATTCATGCACTGAAGATGTGAATACATCATCTCATCTACAGGAGATTCACAGTCATGACAGATCATAGTGGACTCAGGTATTTGTGTGGTAAACCTAAGTTGAACACAAGAAAAGCTAGGTGGATGACCATACTTACCAATTTTAACTTTGAGATCAAGTACATCAAAGGTATAGAAAACAGGGTTGTCAATTCACTTAGTAGAAGGATTCAATTGAATCAACCAACAACCATAAGATCTAATGAGTTGGACTAGGTGAAAAGGGTCAAAATGCATAAAAACATGATATTAAATATAAAAAAGTAAAAGAAAAGCTACAACGAGATGGTGAGGTTAATGAATATCATCTCATAGAGGATGGCTTAGTTAGATTCAAGAACCGAATCTATGTACCAAACAATGATGATTTGAAGAGGCGCATAATGAGAGAGTTCCATGTCAAGCCATATATAGGCCATCTGGGGTATAAAAAGACTCTCACAGCCATTAAAAAGTTTAATTATTGGCCAAATTTGAATCAAGAAGTGGTTTAATTTGTCGCTAAATGCATAGAATGCCAACAAGTGAAATTTGAATGTAAACATCCAGTAGGTCTATTGCAGCTCATTCCCATTCTAGAATGAAAGTGGGAGGTTATCTCCATGGATTTTATTACATGATTTCCAAGAACCTCTAGGCAACATGATGAAATCATGGTGGTGACTGAAAAGTTTAGCAAGGTTTCTCATTTCGTGGCAACCAAATCCACCTATTCAATTAGTGAGGTATCTCAAATTTATGTAAAGGAGATTGTGAGGTAGTATGGAGTTCCCAAAAAAATCCTTTTAGACAGAGATGTGGATTTCACTTCAAGGTTATGGAAGGAACTATTTGCAGGCTTCAGGATAAAATTGGCATTCAATACAACATATCATCCACAAACATATGGAAAATCAGAGGGGAAAAATAGAATCCTTGAAGACATGTTGAAGATGTATGTGATGCACCAGCCCAAGAAGTGGGAAGATTATCTTCCACTTGTTGATTTTGCATACAATAATGGGTACCAAAAATCTATACATATGAGTTCAGTTGACGCACTGTATGGGAGAAATTGCAATACTCCTATTAGCTGGAGTGACCCAGTGAAAAGGGTCCTTATTGGACCTGATATGCTCAAGGAGATGGAGCAACAAATTCATATCATCAAGAAGAATTTGAAGGTGGCATAGGACAAGAAGAAGATATATGCAAATTAGCATAGAGTGCATAAAGCGTTATAAGTTGGGGAACATGTTTACATGAGAATTAATCCCAAGAAAAGTTCCATGAATATTAGGTCATGTGCCAAGTTGGCAGCATGGTATTGTGGGAATTTTGAGATCCTCGAAAGTATTGGACTAGTGACCTATAGGCTAGCCTTACCTCCATCGGTTAAAGTCCATGATTTTTTCCATGTTTATTTGCTTAAAATATAAGTGAAGGATTCTAATCATATGATTGATTGGTCTATGCTACAAGTGGAACTAGAGGGAGAGTTCTAACCAAAGGCACTATGCATCCTAGAATTGAGGAACCTCACACTCTAGAATCAAGCAATAGAGCTAGTCAAAGTGCAGTGGAGGCAAAGTTTTCCAGAGGAAGCCACTTGGAAAATGGCTAACTCAATGACGATAACTTTTTTTTTTTGACAATTGAGGCAAATGTGTATAAATTGTGAAGATTGTATAGAGTTGTACATATAAATCTCCACAAAAGAGTATGTATGTTTTTAATTACTTTTCTTATGTTGCATATGGATAGAGAACACCAAGGATGATGTTCCCACAATGGGGAGAGGTTTGTGACAACCTGTTGTCGCTACTACAACACCCACCAAAATTTTGGCCTACACCCAAATTTTAGAGCCTACCTTGATCTTGCATACTATCGTCGCAAACATTGAGACTCATTGCATGTGTTTTCTCTAAGTGTTTTGGTCCCATTTGAAAGAAAATCATAATGTTGCATTTTCGCATGTCAAGTGTCATACATCACATGAAAGCTTTTTTTGGTGGTTTCAAGGGGTAATCTTTGCGCAAATTAGTTTGTCTTACCATGTAAACATGTGTTGCAATAATTTCCAAAGTTTCAAGCATTGTTGCACAAGTGTCATCAAAATCATTGTAAAGTGTATCTTTGGTGTCACACTTGTCATCACAAAGTTGTCACACTAAGGGAAGTATGTTGTTCATGTTTTCTAGATGTTCTATGTTGTGTTGTCAAGTGTTCTAAGTGTGTGATCACAATCAAGTCTTGTCACTTTCACATCATCCTCATTATTCCTACACTTAGTCAATTTCAGAACTTACCAACTAAGCAGCTTATCCTCATCAAACCCTCCTAAACTAAGCATTTCATAGTTTTAGCCCTCAAGGAACAACCCTGCCTCTTGGCACTATTCAATTCGAAGTTCCTTCCTCCTAGGATTGTGCATTGTGTAGTCTCAGCGCTAAAGCTCAACACCTGAGCTCCAAAACTATGCAATCCATCTCTCCATCTAGGTCTGGACTGGGTATTGTGCAGTCTTAGTCCTCAAGCCCAACCCTTGAGCTCTTGAATTGTGCAATTGTGCAGTCACTTGGCCTCCCTGTCCTTTTAGCACTGCACAGTGGGAAAATTTAGTCATCAAGCCCTCCACTTGGCTCCTTGAGCTCCCCAATTGCGTAATCATCAAGTCTAGTCTAGCCTGAACTGTGCATTGCATAGTCTCAAGGCTCAAACCTGACCCTTGAATATATGAGTTGTGCAATTATGTAGTCACTGATCCTCTCCCTTAACCTCCCATCTGGTTCCGTCTCAATTAGTGGATCATCATGCAACATCTTAGACTAGGGGTTTATCAAACTGATGTTGTCTTGTCATGAGTGAATTGTAGATGCAGGAACTCTATCATGCTATGAAAAGATGATGAAGAAGGATATGGAGAAGGAGAACATGCTAGAAGACACCTATGTAGTTGAAGATGCAAGTTGATCAATCAGGAGAATGAAAAGGGACATCAGTTTGCGACTACAACTCAAGACTTGATAACACTGAAGACTCCTCATCTCTAAGCCATTTGGAGGTGGACAGAAGATCATTCTCAAGAAGACACATAGCAAGAAGAAACAAGAATGAATTGACATTGCCATGTCATTCTGCAGTCCATGTCATCAGTGTCATGTCATGAGTCATCATATGCCACATCAGTTTGTGGATTATGTAAATTCTTATTTGAAAATGTATTGTAAAGTGGAAGTCCAAAGCACATGTACAAAATATAAAGAGTCATGTAAAAGTCAAAAAGTCATAGGGAAGTCAAACAGTCATGACCGTATTTAAAGAGTCACAAAGGAGGTGAAGGATCACCCCATTGGTTATATATACACCCTCATTATACAAGAAAAATAATTTTCACCTTGGCTCCTCCCATAAGGCATCAAAGAGACAATCTAGTTCTTTTGGGGAGAAAGTAGTGGCTCCAATGCTCCACTATTGGATCTAGTGGTTTTCGTTATATACATGTGTCCCAGGACTTTTACTTAATATATGAAGCCTAATGACCAACACATTCTTCATGCATGGGTTATGGATATTTGTAAGATTATTCTATGAATGTTTATGATTCATGTTCATTTTCACCAGTTCTAAAGTAGTTGAACTATTTCAATTATTTTAGTGCTTCTCATATTGAGAATGTGTTGTAATGGTTGCAATGAATGTCACATCTTTGTGGACTATTTCACTAGATGTTATAAGGATATCTCTTATTTGTGTGTTTCTACTAGAGTGGTACTACTACCTGTCTCTTAGAGGCTCACCTTCTTTTCCCCTCCGTTTTAGAAGAACCTTGACACACGTACAACCAAACACTCACTAGGCACACTCACTTGCTTTTCGAATGCACATGTGCATTCCTCTCTCTTGCTGATAGCTAGAGCCAAGGAAATTTTTTAAGAAAATGGTAACTAGGTCGTATTCCAGATGGGGCTCCTATCCTAAATGGTGTGAGGTGTAATTGGGACCACATATTGAGGAGACCCTTTGAATGTTGGCAGACCCAACATTGTTAACATTTATGTCTCTAGAAGGAGGGCAGATATATTTTTATGGTTGATAACTCCACCCACCCTCATCATACTTCTTCTGGTCATGGAAAAAATATTCCCAACACCTTCCCTTCTCATATTCCTAAAGTTAACAAATCTTCTCAGTCTGGTCTTGGACAAACTTGTGAAATCTATTATGAGCAGATCTAGGCCATCCGACCTATAGCCCATAAGTTTTCAAAGGATATTAGATTGATCCTTAGGGTACACACTCTTCCTTATTTTCCAAATAAGAACATAACCACCCCTATTGGGATAGTTGTTTCTACAGTTAAATATTTGGTTCTCGCCACCCTTGAGTTAGTAGAGATAGTGGAGAATGCAAAAAAATTAGAGAAACCTCCATCTTTTAATGGTGGTGATGGAGATGATGTTTTACTATCAGATGACACCTTTTGCGGGTTAAGTGATTACGAAGAGGAGGAGCACAAAGATGAAGACATGGCAGACCAAGATTTGGATTAGATTACTCAGGTCCTAGTTGCTCTACCAGGTGTTTTTCACAAGATTTCAAGACGCCCGAAAAAGATTCTAATGAAGCACGACCTTGACAAAGCAGTCAAAGAGGAGAACCATTTGGATAACTTCTACCTACACCTGTAGATGCTTGAGGCAAGTTACAATGATGTTGCATGTAGAATTTTCCCTTGTACCTTAGATGGTAGAGAAACTATATGGTACCACATTCTTCCTCCAAACTCAATCCACAATTAGAAGGGGTTTAAAAAGTTATTCATTGAAAATTTTTCCGATGAGAAAACCCCAACCATGTTATTAAAATAACTGAGCAATCTGAAGATGGAGCAGAAAGGAAAGGTTAATGTAACAAACCTAGTGAAAATCCCATGTAATAAAAGTTAATAAAGGAAAAATAATAGCCATGTTTGATGGGACAATTATTCCAAGCTGAATGTTGGTAAAAATCATAGTGATGGGGATCACTAGTGGTTAATTAATAGCTAAGGAAATTGGCAAAGGAAATCACAAAGGCTTTGGAAAGGAAAAATGACATTTTTAGCACATTTATTTATGAAAATAATGGAAATTAGGAGAAAGGGGATGTGAAAGGTCACAGGTTGCATGTGAGGAGGAAATTGAAGGAAAATAATGGAAAATAAAGAAAATTGAGGCCTCGTTAATAAAAAGGCTTATGAGGATCGGTTCACAGACTTTTGTTAGTTCAGTTTTGGTGCTCTCTCTATATTCTCTCTCTCTCTCATACTCTTGGATACTTGAGTTTCTTGGAGCATTCTTGGAGGAGTGTGGCATACTTGGATTTTTGGAGCAAGAAGACAAAGGAAGATCTGGAAAGAATAAGAGGACATCAGGATCAACAACTACAATGAGTTTTTCTTGTAGGTGCTGAGTTGCATGTATGTTTTCCTCACTAGTTTTGGCATGCATGGAATATGCATGTGGTTTATTGGTCATGATCTGTCATTGGAATGGAGGATTGCCTAGATTGATAGTGGATTGAACTTCTTGAGAATGGTTTCCAACTTTAGCAATAGCAACAATCAGCTAGCCAAGCCTGCACAAAGCTCAAACGTCGTGTTGAATGTCAAAAGCATGGGCATGGACCAATATTATTATTTTCATCAAGAATATCAGCTAGAAAAGACATGCCCGTAGTGGAATCAAAGAATGAATACTGTGGCTACCCATATCATTGATATTTTACTTTCAAATGAGTGGATTGAGCTAGCAGAAGCAAAGGAAGAAACTATTGCAGCTGAAGAAACTCTGAGTGTTAGGCATGCAGTGAATTCTTTGAGTTGTGTATTCATTGATGAAAAGAAAAATGTCAAAGAATGACGACTGAGTGAGGACCTGACTCAAAAGAATAATAGTCGATATAAGTTCAGAAGCCAATGTCTAGTTTTTGAACTAGAGTTGATAAGGCAGAAACTGAAAGAACATTTGTTAAGGAATATCACACTGTCTATCAACTCAGCTGAAAACATTTATAATAAGTCTGGAAACACTACTACAATGAAAAATACTTCCACCAACGGTAAAAACAAGTCCACCATTTCAGAATTATTAGATAGAGTCAATCCTCTAGATACTTCAACGATGCCCATAGCACTTGATTATACATGAAGAAAGCTCACACTAATGTTTCACTCTTCGAAGTTACCAAGGTCACAAGCCAATGGGAACTACTTGTCTGAGCTCTTGAAAATTCTTCCTTAAGTGATAATGCTTCTTCATAGAAGGTATCTAGTAAGTCTTCTCACCCTTCAGAATCTATTCTTAATGCATTAACATTAAAAGCAAACAAATTTTGCCCTCCATTTCTATTGACATTTGAAATTTTTAATTACAATGTAAACAATTGCTTAGTTGATTCTAGTGCATCTATAAATGTAATGCCATTATTTGTAGCTAAGAAAATAAATGCGAAATGGGATAAGATAGATGAACAAATCATTTAGCTAGATAAGACTCTTGTCCATGCTATTGGTGAACTCTTAAATGTGTTTATTCACCTATCATTTGATCAATGATTTCACTAGTGCATAAACATAGTAATTGTGGACATCTCGGAAGCATACAATGTATTATTGAGTAGGGACTGGTCCAACAAATTACAGGCATATTTTTCTATAGACTGGTAACATTTACGTCTTTCGTATAAGGGCAGGAATAACCAAATTTGGGTAGACTCAGAGCCGTACATGAAGCACATTGTCACACCCTTTGAGGGGAAAAGCGAGCTAGTTTCTTTCGCAGATTTGATCTTTGGTAATTACTTGTTGGAGACTGACGTAGGGTTCTAACTTGCTTAGCCTTCCCCAGTCCCACTAGACACACAGTTGGAACTCATTCATTGTCCAACTGGTGCAAATGACCTATATACAATAGATAGTAGTAGTACTTGTGTAGGACATAGTTCTTGTACATATGATGTTTGAATTTTTTTTTTGATAGTTCCAAGGCATGGGAGGACTCTAGAGATGGCTTTGTTTTAGTAGACCCACGATAGAGGAAACACCTAATCTAAAGACGCTTGGAATTTGAGTGCACTAACAACAATGTAGAATATGAAGCAGTCATCCCAGGCTTACAAAAGGCCATTGACCTTAATTTTGAAGTTATTAAAGCAATAGGTGACTTTGAGATCTTTGTACGATAGGTAAAAAATACTATACATTGTGTGTCACCAAATTTTAAAAGTTATCAACAAGAAGTATTGCGTTTAATTTCTCAATTCCAAGCTTTTAACATTGCATTTGTTCCTAGAATGTGTAACGCAGCTGCAAATGCATTAAAAAATGATGTTGCTAGGTTATCACCCCTTAGGGATAGTTTCTTTGTTGAAATTCTTTATAAACCATCTGTCCCTGATAATATCACTAATTTACACATTTTTAATGATGACCATCAAATACTGCATTTTATGGTGAACGTTGATGTATTCAAAGATGCAGCTATTGACAAAGACGAGCACGATAAAGCATTGCAATATGTAGCTCAGTAAAGCAAGGAGAATCCCATTTTGAAGGGCGTGGTATTGTTAGAAAATTTGTATGACTTGCATAATCACTTTATAGAATTAGGAAATGCCAAAAACCATAGTTCAACACTATCACATGAGCATATTAATATTGGAACATTAAAAGATCAGAAGTTTATTAATTTTGGTACTTGCTGCACACCAAAAGAGAAACAAGCCTTCATCTACTTATTCAAGTAGTACCGAGATGTTTATGCGTAGACATATGATGAACTCAAAAATATGACACACGAATAATCGAGCATGTCATCCCAATTAAGGAAGGGGCCAAGCCTTTTCAGCAGAAGTTGCAGAAGGTGCATCCGATGCTTGAGCCCCTAATTCAAAAGAAGTTGAGGACGTTGTTGGATGCTCAGATCATCTACAAAGTGCGACATTCAACCTAGGTATCTAATCTGGTCCCAGTAAGAAAAAATTCTGGGGAAATAAGTTTGTGCGTGGATTTTCGAAATCTTAACCATGCCTCGGATAAAGACAATTACCCTAGGCCCTCAATGGAGCATATATTATAGACAATTTTAGGGTCAAAAATGTTTTCTTTTCTTGATGGATATTCTGGATATAATCTGATTGTGGTCTCAGATCCTGATAGACTTAAGACTACTTTTCGGAGAAAGTGGGGCATGTTCACATTTAGAAGAATGTCATTTGGGCTATTTAATGCTAGTGCGACCTTTCAACATGTGATGGACATCACATTTCATGGATTGATTGGTCAGAGTGTATTGGTGTATCTTGACGATGTCACAATGTTTTCAAAGAAGAGATATGACCACCTACGCCACTTGAAGCAAATATCTGAGCGATGTCGAAAATATGGGATGTCTCTTAATGCCAAGAAGTGCATTTTTGCAGTATCCAAAAAGAATCTCTTGGGACATATCATAGAGAAAATGGATTAAATTTGACCCTAAAAGGGTCATGTATATTAAATAGATTCCCTTCCCAGTGAATAAGAAAGCCATGTAGTCCTTCCTAGGGAAGATCAAATTTCTCTGCAAGTTCATTTTCAACTACGCTAAAATTGTGAAACCTATGCAGAATATGGTGAGGAAGGGTGAAATTTACTAGTGGGACAAAAGGGAAAAGGATGAATTCTCCCATATTAAGCAAGCTATCAAGAAACACCAACCTTGTATAGCCCAGATTTCAACAAATATGTTTTGCTTTACACCTTTCCTTCTAATACTTCTCTTGTCATCGTGCTTACATAGAAGGATGATCAGAACAATGAGAAACCAATATATTTTATGAGTGCTAGTCTAAAAGGACCCAAACTTAACTACCCATCCATTAATAAATATGCATATGCAATATACAAGGTGTTGAAGCACTTCCGACCCTTTTTTTTGAAAAATCACTGTATTATCTTTGTGCCACACCAGATAGTCAGATTATTGTTTTTCCAAAAATATATGGGTGAGAGAAGAGGGAACTGGATGACTGGTTTACAAGAGTATGATCTATAATTCAAACCAGTTCACAAAGGTAAGGGTAATGGTCTATATCGGTTAACAGTAGAAGTGGTGGACGCATCAGAAGATGATCATTTCAGGTGGGAGCTGGAAATCGAGATGTATAATGTTGAGCGAGCCACCCTCACTACCATCTCAAAATCTTTGTACACATAAGTACGTTAGTATCTCGAGCATGACAATTTTCCCTCTCACTTATCTAAACAACAAAAGAGGGCAGTCATATTGAAAGAATTATCTTAACAATTAGTGCATGGGGTGCTTTTCAATAAGCACCAAAAAGAGTATTGCTCAGATGGTTGGAAGCACATGATTTAGAGAAAGTGTTGCATTATCTCTATGATGGAGCAGTCAGAGGACACTTTACAGGCAACACTACATCACATAAAGTCATGCAAGACAATTTTTATTGGGCCACATTATTTAAAGATGCTCAGGCATATGCCTACAAGTGCCTGGTTTATCAAAATTGCATCGACTGAGGAAAGAGTCCAGTCGCCCTGTTGTAGCCTAACATTGTGGAAGAACCATTTCAACATTGGAGCCTATATGTCATCGGTGAGATTTTTCTACACTCATCGAAGCAACACCGCTATATTCTCATTACCACATATTACTTCACACGGTGGAAAAAATGGGTTCCACTCAAGCATGTGAATGATTAGGAAGTTATTAATGTCCTCAATCAAAATATCATCTCCAGGTTTTGCATTCTGACTTCACTTGTCTTTGATAATGCAACATACTTGTAATCATTAAGATTATATGATTTTTCATTGGAAAATGGTATTGTATTGAAACACTTAGCTAATTACTATCCGCAGGGAAATGGTCTTGCTAAGTCTACCAATAAGAACCTCATATGCATCATTAAGAAGATAGTTTTCTCTAAACAAAGGAACTAACCTTATGCTTTGGTGAATGCCATATGGGCTAACTGTGTCATGCCAAAAACTTCTATGAATACATTTCCTTACTTCTTGGTGTATGGAAAAGAAGCCATCCTACTCCCAAACATCCATTTTCCTGACCTTTTAACTTTCACAAGGATCACAGGGAAATCCATGCTTATTGGTTCAAAGTAGGATAGATTGTTATGAAACTAGCTCACAAAAAATAGAAAAGATAGATCAACGCCTTAGAATTCAGCCTCTTCAAGGGGGAAACCTCCTTTACATTACATAAATGAAAAATTCTTGGATGATTCAATTGACAAAACCTCCTTTCTATATATAGCAGTATAAGTAGTCACAATATAACCTAGCCGACCTAATAATAATAATATAAAGCCACAAAAATAACAATAGAAGGATTCTATGGGGCACAGTAATAACAATATGGGGACAATAGGGGCACAACAATATTAATAAGGGATACAACTACAATAGTAATGGGGTAATCACTAGTATTATACGGACCTAACATGCACCTCTCCTTCAAAAAAGTGTTGTCCTCAACGCTTCAGTAGTTCTGGATGCTTCTATATAAAATTCTCATCCTCCCATGTGGAATCTTCAGTAGATAAGTTCTTCCACTTGATGAGATACTCCAAAATTGATCGATTTTGTAGCTGTCGAGTTCTTGTTTCTGTGACTGCTTCCAGTTCCAATATAATTTTTCCTTCTCATCAAGTTCTGGCAATATTGTTTGAATTGGGAGCTTGTCACCTATAACCTTCTTTAAACATGAAACATGGAAAACTGGGTGCACTCGAGAAGCTGCAGGAAGCTCTAATTTGTATGCCATAGTACCAATATTTTGCAACACCTTGTACGGACCATAATACTTTGGTGATAATTTATTATCCTTCTTACCTTGCTTTAGGGACATTTGTTTATATGGTTGTAGCTATAGGAATACCCAATCACCTACATCAAAACTTCTTTCACTGCAATGTTGATCTGCCTATTGTTTCATTCTATTCTGTGCCAACATGAGGTTATCCTTTAAGAGTTGGAGGACTTGTTGTTGATGTTCGATGTGATGTTCCACTGCTTGAACCTTAGAATTTTCTCTTAAACATGATGTGATGGATGGCGGCTGATATCCATAAAGTGCCATAAATGGGGTCATTTTTGTTGCTGTGTGGAAGGAAGTGTTATACCACCATTCAGCTAGAGGCAACCATTTGACCCATTGTGTCTGTTTATCAGATACAAAGCAACGAAGATATCCTTCTAAACATTTGTTTACTATCTCAGTTTTTCCATCAAATTGAGGATGATAAGATGAGCTATGAGCTAACTGAGTACCAAGACAAGAAAATAATTCTGTCCAAAAATTTCTAGTGAAAATGGGATCTCTGTCACTTACAATAATCTTTGGATTTCCATGTAGCTTTTGAATTGTTTCCATAAATGTAGTAGAAACTGTACTGGCTTTAAATGGATGTGATAATGCACAAAATTGTGCATACTTGGTAAGTCTGTCAACTACCATCATGATGACACTCTTTCACTCAGACTTGGGTAAACCTGTGATAAAATCCATTGAAACCTCCTCCCAACGCTGGCTTGGAATGGATAAAAGTTGTAATAGACCTAGGTCTTAATTGTTTCAACTTTATTTTGTTGGCAAACCAAACATTCCAACACAAACTTTTGAATATTTGATTTAAGGCCATCCCAAAAAAATTCCTTCTTAACCCTATGCTAAGTTTTTAAAAATCTTGAGTGCCCTCCTAAGGGAGAAGTGTGCAATTCCATAAGAATCTTTTGTTTGAGTTGGGAATTCTTACAGAGGTATAAGCAATCTTTGTACCATAATGAATCATTTTGCCTGCTAAATGTATCAGATGTACTGGAATCTTGTTGTAACTTTCGAATGAGTGCCCACACTTCTTCATCATTCTTCCATTCCTCCCTTGCTTCGTTTATCCAATCTGGTTGGATAATAAAAATGGCGCACAACAATGCTTCCACATCCTCATCCTTTCTTGAGAGTGCATCTGCCACCACATTTTGCTTCCCTTTTTTGTAGATGATTTCAAAGTCATAACCCAACATCTTTGTGACCCACTTTTGTTGCTCTTCAGAGGATAATATTTGTTCTAAAAAGTATTTAAGGCTATCTTGATCCATTTTTACCTTGAAGTGTCTTCCCATTAGGTAGGGTCACCATTTCTTAAGTGCATGTAGTATTGCCAACATTTCCTTCTCATAAATATCTTTGTGTAAAAACTTTCCCTTGATTGGATGAATTTCAAAAGCATTGGGTCTTTCATCTTGCATTAAAACAACACCAATTCCATTTCCTGAAGCATCACATTCCACAATAAAGGTTTTTGTCAAGTCTGGTGTAGCTAAAACCAGTGCTTGGCACATTGCCTCTTTAAGATGTTCGAAGGCCTTTGTTGCTTCTGGAGTCCATGAAAATGAATCTTTCTTCAATAATGTTGTTAGAGGTGCTACTATTCTCCCATAATTCTTAACAAACTTGCGATAATACCCTATCAACCCAAGAAATCCTCGCAAATTCTTTATGGATGTGGGGATTTTCCATTCCTTAATGGATTTAATTTTTCTAGGGTCTACCTTAACTCCTTCATGAGATACAATATGACCCAGATATTCCACCTCTTGTACTCCAAAGAAACATTTGGATCTTTTTGCATATAATTTTTTCTCCTCTAATAGTTGTAGCACCCTGTCAACATGTTCAATATGGTCCTTCCAAGACTTGCTATAGATTAGTATATCATCAAAAAATACTAACACAAATTTTCTAAGGGTTTGAAAATGGAATTCATCAAACCTTGAAATGTAGAAGGTGCATTGGTAAGGCCAAAAGGCATGACCAAGAATTCATAATGACCCTCATGAGTTCTAAATGCTGTTTTCGGAATGTCTTCAGTCTTCATTCTGATTTGATGATATCCTAAACGAAGATCCAACTTGGTGAAGTAAATTGATCCATGCAATTCATCTACTAATTTATCAATGACAGGAATGGGAAACTTATCTTTAATAGTGAGCTTGTTGAGCTCCCTATAATCCGGACACATGTGCCATGATCCGTCCTTCTTGTGCACCAATACTACTGGCGTAGAGAAAGAACTTTGACTAGGTTGAATTATTCCAGCCTCTAGCATTTCTGCAACCATACGTTCAATTTCACTCTTTTGGGCATAGGGATATCTGTATGGCCTGATGTTTGGAGGAACACTTCCTGGAATCAAATGAATAGCATGATCATGATCACGAATAGGTGGGAGACCTTTGGGAGTCTCAAATACCTTGGAATGATTTTCCAAGATTTTTTGGAGATCTGGAGAAATAGATGATTCCAATGTGGAAACATCTAGCAAACATAATTGTGCAATTACACCTCTTTGTTCCTTTTTTAGAAGCTTTGTCATACTGTTAGAGTTGATTATCTTTCTCGGTTTCCCTGCAATACCCCTTAATTCAACTTCCTTTCCTTCCACAGAAAATTTCCTGAAAAGTTCTTGAAAATTAGAAGCTATTGTACCCAAGGATTGTAGCCATTGGACTCCTAGTACAACATCAGCACCTCCCATTGGAATGGAAAGCATTGGGCTAGTCAATACATATTCTCCCATGGATAGCTTGATATTATGGAACTTTCCAGAGCAATTTATTGTTCCTCCATTTGCAACCATCACTTGACACTCTAGTGCTGGATACAGGAAGCAATTCAATTCTTTTGCTATCTTACAATGAATAAAATTGTGGGTACTTCCTGAATCAATCAACACTAGTACCTTTTTCTTCTTGATTTGTCCTTCTATCTTGATGGTTTGAGGAGTGGTAATTCCAGCCAATGCATTACAAGATATGGTCGGATTCATTTCTTCTTTATCTAGGCTTTGTTCCTGGAGTATATCCTCCTCTTTTGAACTTTCTTGCTCCTTTTCTTCTTCCTCTTCACAATCTATGTAGAATAATTTCTTCTCAGCACACTTATGACCTTTAGTGTATTTGCTATCACAACTGTAACAAAACCATTTTGCTCTTTTTTCTTCCAATTGCTGTGGTGGCAACCTTATAGGTTGTGGAAGGCTAGGGGCAAAAACACTTCCATCTTTATAGTTGTGAGTGGTATGCTTCCTGGTTGCCATAATTTTTCTTTCCATTTTTCTTGCTAACCTGAATGCCTTCTCTAATGAATCGGGTTCCCAAAGGCAAACATCATGTTGGATATTATCCTTTAAAGTCCCTATGAACACATCAATCCTATGCTCCTCTGGAATATTTTTTACCCTTATGTTCAATTTTTGGAACTCCTCAATGTGTTCCATTATTGAACCCTTTTGTTTGAGACTTATCAATTGGCTAAAAAAAGTGTTGCTTTTTGTGTCCTCATAATGTGCTGTCAATTCTTCCATAAAAATTTCCCAAGTGATAATTTGTTTATGAGAGTAAAACCATTGATACCATACAAACTGATTTGGTTCCAAATATAAAGTTGCAATACGTACCTTTTGTGTGTTTTGCACATTATTGAGATCGAAAAATTGCTCCATCTGTAATATCCATGTTGCGGGATCCTTGCCATCAAACTTCCTCATATCGATTTTTGAAATATGGTGGGTCTTTGATCCGACATTAGAGTCTATGAAATCATGATTAACATTTCTTTTGTTCTCATCATGAGTTTCCTTTACTACCCTTTCACCATTAGTAAGCATTTCTTGTAGAAACTTTGTCAAATCTGTCTTCAAACCTTCCATTCCTTTCTTCAAATCTGTCTTCAAATCTATCTTCAAATAGTCCATCTTAGCTTCCACATCATTCATCTTAGCTTCTACGCCTTTATTTGAACAATCCATCTTATCTTCTACGCCTTTCTTTAAACCATCCATCTTATCTTCTACATCTTTTTTTAAACCATCCATCTTAGATTCTGTTACTTTTTGTGCAAGTGACACTTGTTGCACTTGGTCTCGTAATTTTGATATATCATGTTGCATTTCTTCCTCTTCTTCATGAGTCATGCTAGAGCTTTTAGGTTGCTTACTAGGTGTTTTCATTTCTTTCCTTGGGTCATCAATTATCGATAATAATGCTTTACTATGCCCTTCGAATTCCTTCAAACTAATTTTTCAAACCAAGCTTATGCAAAAAAAAAAAACTACACACCATTTTTCACTTTGTAGGAGCTTGATATTGAATATGATGTATCTCAATAATTTCGGATCATCCAGTTCTAAAATTATGATCTATGGTAGCCCTATGCGTCCTCTTTCCAATGCCACCAGTCTGATCCAAATTGGATTCTCCAAGGAAGAGTTATGCCAAATCTCCCACATTGACTTGATTATATACTAGTTTAGTAGAGTGAACTTGTACGACGTGCCACGAGTCACTGTTTCAACCTTTGGCTCTGAAAATTATACACAAGAAACTACAATTCGTCCTCTTTCTGTAACTTCTTACGAAATTTCAATCCGATGCTCAGAGAGAAAGTTATGACGATTTTTCCCAGGTTACCTGTTTGGAATGTAATTCAGGAGTCTGCAAAAAGACCAACTTTCTCAGATCATATCTCCACAAATATAGTGTGAAAAGCTCTGAAATTCAGATCCAAGGTTTAGTGCGATTTTGTCTCAAATGGTTTTTTTTAGCTTCTAAAACATCGCAGAAAAAAAAAAATTATAGCAAAAATGCCATGATGACCTATTTGGAGCAGCAAAACCCTAGAATCCAAAGCTCTGATACCAAATGTTATGAAACCAGCTCACAAAAGATAGATAAGATAGATCAACGCCTTATAATTCAGCCTCTTTGAGGAGGAAACCTCCTTTACATTACATACATGAACAATTCTTGGATGATTCAATTGACAAAACCTCCTTTCTATATATAGGAGTCTAAGGAGTCACAATATAACCTAGCCGACCTAACAATAGTAATATAAAGCCACAAAAATAACAATAGAGGGATTCTATGGAGCACAGTAATAACAATATGGGGACAATAGGGGAACAAAAATATTAATAAGGGATACAACTACAATAGTAATGGGGTAATCACTAGTATTATAGGGACCTAACATAGACACCCTTTGCTAGCTGTAGGAAGAAAGATAGAAATCCAAATAGAAATTATGTCTTTATCAGAATAGTATCAAAAGGTGGTTCAACAAGAAGTTTGCAGGGAAAAATGAATTAAATGTGGGTGGCCTAGTCTTGAATTGGGATAAAGCCCACGAAGACAAAGGAAAACATGCTAAGTTCCAATCCTTGTGGATCAGACCGTTCACTACGCACGGAAATCTTGGCCAACACACATATCATATTCAATCTCTAGACTGGAAGATTGTCTCTCTTCTTGTTAATGGCCAAGATTTTAAATATTATTTTCAATGATGGTCTAGGGCTATGACCTACCCTATGCACATAGTTTGTCTTATGGTCTATTTGTTTGTTTGCTCTTGCATTTTGTTTTCATCCATGTAAATAAGTGTCATGTGTGAACATTTTTTCCAGACTCTTTGTGTGTGTTTGAGTTGAAAAGAGTCTTGTGACACTACAAGATTTGGCTAACCTTTGGTCCTCCTTCTTTGTTGTGGTTACACCTTTTGTTCAATTATGTTCTGATGGAGAATATGATCCTTTCGTAAGGAGAGTTTTGTGTTGAATGATGATACTGTTGGAAATAATACTGAGAGGGGGGGGGGGGGGGGGGGGGGGTGAATCAGTATTATCTAGCAATTTAATAAATCTTCCTTATTTGATCTTTGAATTATTTTAGCATGTCAGTACCATAAAATAATGAGCATGAAAAACAGATAGTCACACCAAAGAACACAAGATGTAAGGTGGAAACCCAATGTGGGTGAAAACCACCTGCTGCAATATGTCTCTATCTTCTTTCAACTTAGAAACTTCTTTTACAATGATTTTGTACTGGTGCAGTCCTTTACCAGTACGCAGGCTGCAACCTGCAGAGAGCTACAACTCTCTCTCTCTCTCTCGTTTTCCAGTCTACTCCTGGAAGGGAGCTACAACCCCCTACTTCTTTTCATAAAGCATCAGATAATCAACAAGTACATAACAGATATAGATCACTACAGATATCAGATCAGCAACAACAGAACTAACCCAGAACACCTTATCAATAGAGAAATTCAATCAACAGAACATCTTAAAATAGAGACGCAGTTTTTCTTTCTGTGGCCTGCAACCAGACGCCGTTAACCTTCTGCTACTCTGCGTCCACATGCAGATATCCTTCTGCTCCGTTGCGTGCCCACGCACTGTTCCTTTGACTGCTCTGCGTTCTGTTGCTTCAGGGACGCACCCAAAGATACTATCGCGCTGCGTCTTTTGCTACAGAGACGCACCTGAAAACACTATCGTGCCGCGTCCTTCTGTTTCAGAGACGCACCTGAACCTTGATCGCCCTGCGTCCCCACACAGGTCTCTCTCTACTGTGCTGCGTCTCGGCGCACTTGCCCTTTACAGTACCTGCGTCCCGGCGCACTTTTCTTCCACTGAACCTGCATCCCTTCAGATATAAATGATATGAAGACTTCAAGACTAACCCAAACAGTCAGATCTACAAATCTGATCATGCGCCATAGAGATCACAGTCCATTAGAAGATTCGCCCTCTTAGATCTGGACTAGATCTCACCAAATAAGATATTCAACCAAAGACAATGCTCAATCCAAATGAAATCCTTTGCTTTATATAGGCAAGCTCCTCCCCAAAACATGGAACAATACCACGAGCCGACACCATAGAAACACAAAACCGTCGGCTAGATACCACACAAGAAACCCCCACATGCTTTTTCTCTGCCTTGAAATGTGTGCACTGGGTGGACGCACCCCCTGAACGGCTGACCGGCGTCTCTGGACGTGGACTCTGCATGGTGTACCTGCAGGTACGCACCTCCTGAACTGGTTTCCTGCGTCCTTCTTAATTTTCAACAAACTGAGAGCCTTTCCACTAGAGTTGCCATCAAGTACAACATCTGTAACATACAGTCATACCAGAAAACAAAATGCCAACAATCTCCCCCTTTGGACTTGATGGCAACCTTACAAACTTCAGCTTCATTCTCCCCCTTTGACATCAAGGGCAAAGGGTATGCTCCCCCTAAGCTCATGCTCCTCCAGATCTGCAACAAATAACCAGAGATCCACCATGAAAGAGATAGAGACATATTGCAGCTATTTCCAAGATCTCCTTCTCCATAATGCCAACAATGCATTATGTGCTCCCCCTGAGCCTGTACCACCAATAAGAAGATGTTCAGCAATAAGATGATGCATCAACAACCCCCAGCTTTTGCCTGAGGTATTCAAACGTGTCCCTGGGCAATGGTTTGGTGAGAATATCAGCAACTTGTTCCTTGGAAGGAACATACTCCAACTTGACTTTCTATTCAAGCACTTGTTCCCGGAGAAAATGGTACTTGATTGGTATGTGCTTGGTTTTTGAATGCATAACAGGGTTCTTTGAGATGCTGATTGCACTTGTATTATCACATAAGATGGGGATTGGTGGTGTACAAGTGATTTGAAAATCCTGCAAAGTCTGCATCATCCAAAGAAGTTGGGTGCAACAAGATGCAGCAGCAACATATTCCGCTTCAGCTGTAGACAAGGCGATCGAACTCTGTTTCTTGCTGAACCAAGATACCAGTCTGGAACCCATAAAGAACGCACCACCACTTGTGCTTTTCCTGTCATCCAAGCTTCCGGCCCAATCTGCATCTGTATAAGCATGAAGAGAAAGATCTGTATCTCTAGGATACCATAAGCCATAATTTTGAGTCCCTTGAAGATATTTGAAGATTCTCTTTACTGCCTGAAGATGAGTCTCCTTCGGATTTGCCTGAAATCTTCCAACTATTCCAACTGCATGCATGATGTCCGGTCGGGTACCTGTCAAATATAGTAAACTTCCAATCATAGATCTGTAGGTTGGTTGATGTACTGCTGCAGATTCATCATTTGCACTGAGACTACATCCTGTGACCATGGGTGTACATACTGGTTTTGCATCTTCCATGCCATATTTCTTCAAAATCTGTTTGAGATACTTGGTTTGAGATAAAAAGATTCCTCCTTCCTTTTGTTGGATTTGCAAACCAAGGAAATATGTCAGTTCTCCTAGCAAGGACATTTCAAATTCTTTCTGCATGACCGAGGCAAAACTTTGACTCATAGCTTCTTCATTGCTGCCAAAAATAATGTCATCTACATACACAACAAGTATTAGTAATTTGTCATTTTCAACATTTATATACAGATTGCTATCTGCTGAACCTTTTGAAAAACCTTGTTGATGAAGATATTTGTCCAACCGGTAGTACCAAGCCCTTGGAGCTTGTTTGAGACCATAGAGAGCCTTTTTCAATCGGCATACAAGATTTGGATCATTTCCAAGAATGAACCCATCTGGCTGTTCAACGTACACTTCTTCTTCCAAGTCTCCATTCAGAAAGGCTGATTTCACGTCCATTTGAAATACTTTGAAGTTTTGAAAACTTGAGAGAGCAAGGAACATTCGGATGGCCTCAAGTCTTGCAACAGGAGCAAAAGTTTCTTCAAAGTCTATTCCTTCTTGCTGCGCATACCCTTTACAAACAAGTCTGGCTTTGTTTCTAATTACTTCTCCATTTTCATTCAATTTATTTTTGAAGACCCATTTTGTTCCGATAACATTCTTATCCTTTGGTCTAGGAACCAGCTCCCAAGTGTTGTTCTTTTCGATTTGCTCAAGTTCTTCATCCATTGCTTTTACCCAACATTCATCTTTGCATGCTTCTTTCACATTTTGTAGTTCAGTAGAGGATAGTAATGCCAAATAGCTTGAGGCTTCTGCAACTGTTCTTCTTGTTTGTACACCTGCTTCTTTCTGCCCCACAATCTGAGATTTTGGATGATTCTTCTGAACATATCTGGATGGAGTTTTCTCTTCTATTCTTGTCTGCTCCTCTGGTTCTTCTTGAGGTTCTTCTTGAGGTTCTTCTTCTTCATCATTCTGTCTTTGAGGGTAGCCTTCATCTTCTTCGATATCTTCCCGATGTACTTGCCTAGGAATGTATCCCTTCTCATCAACCACCACATCAATGCTGTCAACAATTCTGCCAAGTCTTTTATTGTAGCACTTGTATGCTTTGCTATGTGGAGAGTAACCAAGAAGAATGCCTTCATCTGCTCTAGGTTCAAGTTTGCTAAGCTGCTCATCAGTATTCTTGATATAGCATTTGCTCCCAAAGATTTTGAAGTGCTTTACCGAAGGAGTTTTACCACTCCAGAGCTCATGAGGAGTTTGAGTGCTGTTTACCCGGACATTTGTCTTGTTGAGAATAATAACCGCAGCATGTGCAGCTTCACCCCAGAAAGTTGCGGGAGTTCCTGATTCATCAAGCATAGCACGAGCCATTTGTTGGATTGTTCTGTTCATTCTTTCAACAACTCCATTTTGCTGAGGAGTTCTAGCTGTAGATAATTCTCTCCTTATGCCATGTTCATCACAGAAATCGAAAAATTCATTTGAAGTAAATTCCCCACCTCTGTCGGATCTGAGGCACTTAATTTTGTGACCTGATTCATTTTCAACCAAGGCTTTGAAGGATTTGAATTTTTCGAAAGCTTCATCTTTGTGCTTCATAAGTCCTAACCAGACAAACCTGGAGAAATCGTCAATAAATAATATCAAGTATTCCTCTCCTCTAGGTGTTCTTTTCCTGTATGTACTAGCTCAAGAGGCATGCTAGCTGATCCTTCCTTCTCTGGAAAGTTAGTCCTGGTTTGTTTTCCAAACTGACATGATCTGCATATGGTGTTGTCAGGAATTTTGATATCTGGAAGATCGCGAACTGCCTGATATTTGCATGCTTTCCTTATTTGTGAGAAGCTTAGATGTCCCAACCTTCGATGCCATAACCAGTGCTCTTCATCCTTGCTCAGATAGCATTGTTGTTGTCCTTCTTCAAATATGTACAGATTATTTGGAGTTCTTTTGCCTTTGAGTACTGTTTTACCTGTATCAAGATCACGAACAAGACATCCATTCGATCTGAAAATAACCTCGGTCCTTTGATCACACATCTGGCTGACACTTAGAAGATTATGCTTCAATCCATCAACATACAAAACATTTCCAGCCTTGACCTTTCCTTTTAACTGAGCAATGCCTTTTCCTTTTATAGTTGCAGGAGTATCGTTTCCAAAAGAGACTTTCTTTCCTTTTTCTAGAACAGAATAAGATTCAAGTTTTTCTTTATCACATGTCATATGCTTCGAACATCCACTGTCAATGTACCATAGATTTTCCTGTCCCTCTGCATAAAATGCTATTCCACATCTTTCTGTTTGAGGTTCCTTTATTCTCCATGTTTTGGTGCTTGAGGCTTGCTCCTTTTTCTGCTGAAACCTGCTCCTGCATTCAGATTCTTCATGACCAAAGTTATTGCAAATAGAACATTCGACTTCATTTTCAAGAACCGAAAAGTTGTTATAGGTCCTTTTTGTTATCCCTGTCATACTTCTTTGTTTTTGAGCTTCCCTAGTCATGATTGTTTTATATGCAACACATTGAGCTGCTTTGTGACCAAAATTATGGCAAGAAAAGCATTGTCCATTGAAGAAGCTTCTGCGGTTATTGAATCTACCTGCCAACTGATTGTAATTTCTATTTTCATCTATTCTTGAACCAAACTAAGAAGATTTTACCTGTGGCTGGTTGTAGCTTTTGTTCACCCTTAAGATGGATTGCCCCTGATAGTTTCTGTTTGTATTTTGTCCCTGCTTTACCTGATTATCTTCATTGTTCTTCTGCTCATTTCTTCTTGCCGCATCAAGATAACTTTTTGAGGTGGATGCTTGAGAGGTTTCTCCATTGTAACCCAAACCTGTCTTGTTTAGAGGAGACCGCTGCACATTGATAATCTCATCCAAAGTTTCAGATCCTTTGACAAACTTAAGATTAATAGCTTTTGTTTTCTCAATTTCTTTTCTGAGTCCAACAATTTCACCTTCTAGTTTTTCAAGATGTTTTTCTTTTTCATCAATTTGAAATTGTAGAGTATCAATGATCACATTCTTTTCTTCTATATATCTCTTGAGTCTAGTAATTTCATCATAGAGGTTATTCACATCTACAGCATCCTCATAATCATCATCTTCAAATGCCATTAACAACTTATATTTATTACCTTGTTCATCTTCATCATGTTTGATAAACCATCACTATCTTCATGGGTGTAGTAGCTTTTCTTATTTGCACTTTGTTTCTTGTTCCATCTAGCAGGTTCCTTTCCTTTATCCTTATAAGGACATTTTGCAGCATAATGACCTACTCTTCCACAAGCAAAGCATTTGAAAGGTAGCTTACCTCTGAACCTTCCAGAACCCCTTTGAAGATTTCTGACAAAATTTGATTCTTCTTCCTCTTCTTCTGGAACATGGCTTGCTTCATAGTAATCTTCTTTGCCTGATGCCTTAAAAGCAGCTTCCCTTCTGTCTGATGGACCTCCCTTTCTCATTTCATAAGCAGTTAGAATTCCATGTAGCTGAGACATAGTGAGAACACGGAGATTTTCCTTTTCTTCTATTGCAGATACTTTAGATTCAAACTTGGGGGATAATGATCTTAGAATCTTTTGAACTACTATAGCCTCTTTTATTTCTTCACCCAAATTTTTCATACAATTAACAATCTCATCTACCCGAAGAAAATAATTAGCAACACTTTCATCATTATACATCTTGAGAGTCTCATATTGAATCCTGAGAGTTTGAAGTTTAGCTTGTTTTACCTGTTCATCTCCTTCATAGCTCGTGACCATTTTGTCCCATATCTCTTTTGCTGATTTGAAGTGCATTACCTTCATGAATTCTGTTTGGGATATACTTCCTAATAGAGTACTGACTGCTTTTGCATTTGTTTCATACTTCTTTTTCTCAGCTGGATCTGTAGGAGTAGCTGAAGGAAAAGCATAGCCTGTTTCTACAATGTCCCAAACTTCTGTACCAAGAGATTGAAGATATGCAGTAACTCTTACCTTCCAATAATTGAAGTTTGTCCCATCAAAAATCGGTGGCCTGATTGATGCTTCTCTCTCGTAGTTGCTCATGATGAACGATCTACCTTCAAGCGATCAAGCTTCTCTGAAGGACCTGCTCTGATACCAATTGTTGGAAATAATACTGAGAGGGGGGGGGGGGTGAATCAGTATTATCTAGCAATTTAATAAATCTTCCTTATTTGATCTTTGAATTATTTTAGCATGTCAGTACCATAAAATAATGAGCATGAAAAACAGATAGTCACACCAAAGAACACAAGATGTAAGGTGGAAACCCAATGTGGGTGAAAACCACCTGCTACAATATGTCTCTATCTTCTTTCAACTTAGAAACTTCTTTTACAATGATTTTGTACTGGTGCAGTCCTTTACCAGTACGCAGGCTGCAACCTGCAGAGAGCTACAACTCTCTCTCTCTCTCTCGTTTTCCAGTCTACTCCTGGAAGGGAGCTACAACCCCCTACTTCTTTTCATAAAGCATCAGATAATCAACAAGTACATAACAGATATAGATCACTACAGATATCAGATCAGCAACAACAGAACTAACCCAGAACACCTTATCAATAGAGAAATTCAATCAACAGAACATCTTAAAACAGAGACGCAGTTTTTCTTTCTGTGGCCTGCGACCAGACGCCGTTAACCTTCTGCTACTCTGCGTCCACACGCAGATATCCTTCTGCTCCGCTGCGTGCCCACGCACTGTTCCTTTGACTGCTTTGCGTTCTGTTGCTTCAGGGACGCACCCAAAGATACTATCGCGCCGCGTCTTTCGCTACAGAGACGCACCTAAAAACACTATCGCGCCGCGTCCTTCTGTTTCAGAGACGCACCTGAACCTTGATCGCCCTGCGTCCCCACGCAGGTCTCTCTCTACTGTGCTGCGTCTCGGCGCACTTGCCCTTTACAGTACCTGCGTCCCGGCGCACTTTTCTTCCACTGAACCTGCGTCCCTTCAGATATAAATGATATGAAGACTTCAAGACTAACCCAAACAGTCAGATCTACAAATCTGATCATGCGCCATAGAGATCACAGTCCATTAGAAGATTCGCCCTCTTAGATCTGGACTAGATCTCACCAAATAAGATATTCAACCAAAGACAATGCTCAATCCAAATGAACTCCTTTGCTTTATATAGGTAAGCTCCTCCCCAAAACATGGAACAATACCACGAGCCGACACCATAGAAACACAAAACCGTCGGCTAGATACCACACAAGAAACCCCCACATGCTTTTTCTCTGCCTTGAAATGTGTGCACTGGGTGGACGCACCCCCTGAACGGCTGACCGGCGTCTCTGGACGCGGACCCTGCATGGTGTACCTGCAGGTACGCACCTCCTGAACTGGTTTCCTGCGTCCTTCTTAATTTTCAACAAACTGAGAGCCTTGCCACTGGAGTTGCCATCAAGTACAACATCTGTAACATACAGTCATACCAGAAAACAAAATGCCAACAGATACCTGTGTCTATTTTGGAAACTTCTGTCCGTACTCTGTTATTTATGTTTCAGTGTTTTCACACTTATCCAATCAAGTAGAAGAGGAAAAGGGGAAAAATCTAAACGATAAACCCTAAATCATAGGTATTTATATGCTTGTATAAAGAATCAACCTCTCTTTCTCTCAATAAGTCAGGATCCCTCTTCCGCCCATGAAATGAATATGTGCCTATGCACAATCCCATATAAATATATAAATAAAGATGAAAGAAGAGGAAGGCTTCCTATGCAGAGAGGTGAAGCAAGCAACTCCATTGGGGTACTATCTAGGCTCGATGGCAGCAGAGAAATGTTTGTGTTCCTATAGTGACTTGGTCGAGGTACTTTCCAGGCCTGCTGGTAGCGAAGCAACACTAGATATGAAAAAATATACTCTAAAAATCTAAAGCTCACGAACTATAATACCTTGACTTGATTCAAAACATTGTGATATTACTAATCTATGTTTATGTTCAACCGATAAGGGATATATGTGACTATGTTTATTCACGGGGAAGTGGGGAAACTAAAGTGATCTACGAAGAACTAGATCATGCAAAAAAGAATCAACTTAGATAGAGAAGCTGGAATTCTACTAGTGTGTTGCCAAGTGTTGTATCTACTACAAAAACCTCAAAAATTTTGGCCTACACCCAAATTTTGGAGCCTACCTTCACCTTTCATATTGTCATCGTAAACATTGAGACTCATTACATGTGTTTTCTCGAAGTTTTTTTGTCCCATTTGTAAGAAAATAAAAGTGTCGTATTTTTGCATGTCAAGTGTCATACAATGCATAAAAGTTAGTTTTGGTGGTTTCAAGGGGTAATCTTTTCATAAATGAGTTGTCATTACCATGTAAACATGTGTCACACTCATTTATAAAATTTTAAGCACTATAACATAAGTGTCGTCACGGTCGTCGTAAAGTGTATCTTTGGTGTCACACTTGTCATCGTAAAGTTATTGCACTGAGGGAAGTATGTTGTTCATGTTTTATAGATGATCCATGTTGTGTCTTCAAGTGTTCTAAGTGTGTGATCAAAATCAAGTCTTTTCATTGTCACATCAACCTCATGATTCCCACACTTAGTCAACTTCCGAAAACTTCCCAACTAAGAAACTTAGCCTCATTTGACCCTCCTAAACTATGCATTGTTTAGTCTCAACCCTCAAGAAAAAACCCTACCTCTTGGCACTGCCCAATGTGCAATTCCTTCCTCCCAAGACTGTGCATTGCGTAGTCTCACTGCTCAATCCCAACCCCTGAGCTCCAAAACTGCGCAATCCATATCTCCATCCATTTTTGAACTGTGCATTGCATAGTCTTAGTCCTCAATTCCAACCCCCAATCTCTTAAAATATGCAATTGCACAGTCTCTTAAACTATGCGATTACACAGTCTCTAGCAATGCGTAGTGGGAAACATCAGTCATCAAGCCCTCCACTTGGTTCCTTGAGCTCCTCAACTACACAATCATCAAGTCCAATCTAGCCTAAACTACGCATTGCATAATATCAAGGCTCATACCTAGCCCTTGATTGCCTGAGATGCACAATTGCGCAATCACTGAGCTTCTCGCTTAGCCTGCCATTCGGTTTCGGTTTAGTCAGTGGATAATAATGCAACATCTTAGGCCAGGGGTTTAGTGGACTGATGTCATTTTGTCACGAGTGAATTGCAGATGTAGGAACTTTATCATGCTATGACAGGATGATGAGGAAGGAGATGGAGAAGGAAAACATGCTAGAAGACACCTTTGTAGTTGAATATGCAAGTTGATCATTCGGTAGAATACAAAGGGACATTAGTTTGTGATCGCAACTCAAGACCTGATAACATTGAAGACTACTCATCCCTAAGCCATTTAGAGGTGGAAAAATGGTCATTCTCAACAAGACACATAAGAATAAGCATCAAGAATGACTTGACATTGCCATTTCATCATTGTCATGTCATGACTTGACATGAGTCATCATATACCACATCATTTTGTGGATTATGTTAATTCTTATTCGAAAATGTATTGTAAAGTGGAAGTCCAAAGGATATGTACAAAATATGAAGAGTCATGTAAAAGTCAAAAGGTCGTAGGGAAGTCAAACAATCATGAGGGTAGTCAAAGAGTCATAAGGGAGGTGAAGGATCACCCCATTGGTAATATATACACCCTCAATGTACAAGAAAAATACTTTTCACTTTGGCTCCTCCCATAAGGCACTAGAGAGACAAGCTAATTCTTTTGGGGAACAAGTAGTGCCTCCAATGCTCCACTATTGGAGCTAGTGATGTTCATTGCATACATGTGTCCTCGTACTTTTACTTAATATATGAAGCCTAATGGCCGACACATTCTTCATGCATGGGTTATGAATATTTGTAAGACTATTATATGAATGTTTATGATTCATGTTTGTTTTCACCAGTACTAATGTAGTTGAACTATTTCAATTATTTTAGTGTTATCAAATTAAGAATGTGTTATAATGGTTGTAATGACTGTCACATCTTTGTGGACTATTATGTTGGATGTTATATGGATCTCTCTTATTTTTGTCTATTTCTACTAGAGTGGTATTGTTATAGATTCATTTGGGCACATCACTCCCATCATTCAAATCAGTATCATTAGTTCTCATCAAACCCTAATTCAGTTGCTACATGCCCTAGACAAGTCGCATCTTTCAATGCCTCCTTCCCTGAGAGTTCTTTGGCCTGAATCCCTCTAGAATTTCCTCCTTGAGAGACCAACATAGCCTTGGACATGGGTATGTGTGCTTCAATGCAGGTAGGCCCATGTTAGGGTGCCAACTTTGACCTGAGATGGGTGAGATTGAGCGAAATTCACATAAGGTTCTAGGAATATTATCATCTTTTGAAGCCATCTAGAAGATTCCCACACTTATCATCTATTATGAGCTTGAAATTGGATAGGGAATGAGTTAAGTAACCTCCTATCCTCTCATCCCTTCCTCCATGGAAGCTAACTCTAAGTTTGGAAGGCCATTCAATACCCTCATTCATGACAAAACCTCCTCCATTTGCCTATAAATTGAGCACTCATATAAGTGATCAGGGGCTAGACTTTGAGAATTTGTAAGGAGATACTATTGGAGTGAGAATTGAGATTGTAAGTGAGTAGTGTTATGCTGCTGGAGTGTTGTGCTATTAATGTGATGTTGGTTGGAACCTAAGCTGGAAGAGTGGCAATGGATCAGACTTCATGGTTGTAATTCTTCCTTCTATCTAATAAATCAGTTTACACCCTTTTCCATATGCTTATCTTGATATATGATGTTTATATGTTTGAACGTATCTGATTCCATTTACTTGTATTCGATAGATCTCTTTCTTTGATTGGTTCTCTATCTTATGTTTATGCTTGTAGGTGCTTTTGGAGCGAGTTAAGTTTGAGAAGGAGGGATGTGAGTCAAACAAAGGATACAAAAGGAAAGAAAAAGAACAAGTAGGTCCTTTGATCCCTTTGTCTTATTTATCATTTATAGAAAAAGGATAAGTGCTTTAAATATGTTCTAGGTATAGCTACCTACCTAGGGAATTAGCATTTATCCATAGATACCAAATTCCTCATAACAAATTAGAGACTCCACTAGGGAACGATCATTGTTCTAGGTAGTTTACCTTCATCCTAGTACACTCTAGTAGACCTTACTTGCTTCCATCGATCTTGTTTCAACTTTTTGAAGTGTTTTTTGGTGAAATTTGTGCTTGTAAGCCCTTAGGATGGCCCCTCCGGCACTTGAGCAGGCTTGGTATAGAGACAGAGCGTTGCAAAGCACCTTGGCTCGAGGACAGTGCTCTGAAGTGCACTGTCTCCCATTCAAGGCTACACTGATCCCTCTTAGGACAAAAATCCCTCCTCTGAGTTGATTTTTTGCCAAATTTCCTTCTGTTTTTGCTTGCTGAATGACCAATGATGCTTGTCTCTCTGAAATCAATTTATGTTTCCTTTGCCAGCCCTACTTTGTCTTTGATTGTTTAGTGTTAAACTATTTCTTTATCACTATCAATTCATTGTCAAAGTTAGATTATAGTTGATTGATTTTTATTCAAAATAAAGTGTCGTAAAAGTCTTCATTTCTTTTGAAACAGAATTGTCATAAAGTCTTCGTTCTTGCAAAAAGATTGATTGATTGTATGTGCATTAGTTTACTTTTTTGTTCACCATAACATTAATGGAATTCAAAAGAAAAACTTGCATTGTGCATTAAAAGAGTTTGTGTGTGCTCATAGGAATAGTTTAGGGAAATTGCATTAGATTGTGCTCTTCACTCTTTGATTAAACAAAATATGATTGCTCTATCTCTATTAGCTAAGGTTTTCATTGTTAAAATTGAATGGAAAGAATGCTTATCATATTATTTGCATTCTCGGAATTGCAAACATACATCACATGGTGAACCTTGAAAGGGAAATTGTTAAGAAGATCAACTTAAAATTCATCTGAATTAACCTAATGGAGCATTGTCACCTAACGCAAAACATTTAGAGGTTCTAGGCTAGAGACATGTTCTAGCGTCATAAAACATAGTAGCTGTCACTAACTTGTTTACTATACATCCCAAGTGTGATACCTCATTCCACGTACGTGTGTATATCATAGCTCATCCATGTACCTTCATGTATATAGGGTAGTGTTACAATACGTAAAGTATATAGGAATTCTCTCACTATGCGGTTTCACATTAGACAATGCTAATACAGATTGGGCCTCCACGTACTTTCGGTTATATATGGGAGGACAACACTAGGTTTCTATTCATCCTTAGGTAACCCAGTCGGCTGCCTTGTACACTGTGATACACCGAACACAACATTCAGGGAGATTGCCTGCTCGTACTTCTCGGTTTGCCAAGATGTATTCTGCTACTCACAGTTACTTGGTAATCCTTTTGCCTAGATCATCCCTCTTTTGGTTTGTTTTATTATTTTGATTAAAATAAATTTAATTGACCATGGATAACATCCTCCACACTCACTCCTTATTTGATCTTAGCTTGAGACATATGGCGAAAAATCTGGAGTCCATCGATCAAGGAATTCCTTTTGATGAGAATCCTAGTCCTTTTCCTCCTTTTGGAAATATTGGTGCTCCTTATATGGCTACATTTTCAGTTTTCAGGACTTACCATTGGCTTGCCAGTATGGTTGTTTTCAACCTCCTTGGTTCAAAATGTCATGATTTCTCTACAATCGAGTACTCCTCCAACTGGACAAAATCAACCTCCAGTTGATCCTAAAGTTGACCCTTTGCCTTCTTCCTCAGTTGTTTCTTCCTCCCCTGCTTCCTCTTCGCCTGGTGAAAGTATTCGTACTAGTAACTAGGTGGCTAAGAAGAAGAAGAAAGGGAAGAAGAAGAAGAAGAAGAAAATTTAGCAGGGGGGCAACCAAGCAACCATTTCTTTGAATGCAACTTCTGATGAGAAACCGTCTGATAAGCCTCATAAATTTTAATATCCATGCAAACTTTGTATGGGAGACCATCTTCTTCGAAATTGTCTTGATATTCCTCAGATCTTAGAAGAATGGTATTCTCATTCACATCATCTTGTGTCATTAACTTATGGGGATCATGCTGGTGACACACCAACAACTAGTGGTAGTAAATTTCATGGAAAAAAGGGTAAATTTAAGTTTCATTGTAGGTTATGTGAAGGGAATCACCCCATTAACCTTTGCCCATATTTAGATGAAGCCAAAAGAGTGTTGGATAACCAGCCTACTTTTCCATAGCGACTTCCATCTGGTTACAGGAGACTCTTCCTTAATCCTTCACTAGTTGATAAATTGACTGACCCAAATCAACCATCGGTCAAACCCACTCTCTTTGAATGTGAATCCCGTGAGTCTATACATGACCCATCATAGGTCGAGGAAACAGTTGACCTGATTTCACCTTCAGTTTATCGTACCTTTCCCATAGAGAGTGAATATGATACCACTCAGGTTCTTTTCATTTCTTCAGATTCCAATGAGCTTGGGGGCAATCCTCCTGTTCCATCAAGACAGGAGGAAAATCCTCCCATTCTCATAACTCAAGGGGGAAATTCTCTCGTTCTTACAGTACCCCCTCCAAGTAGTCTAGTCACTTCCTTTGATTGGAATTGATTGACAGGATGTCGTCTTCCTTCTTATGTGCCTTTCCAGATCATAGTACAGGTTTGTAATATGATTCCACTTGGCACTATTATAGATGAAGGTTCATTTGTGAGTATCCTTTTCTCCACTGCTTGGCAAGCGCTTGGTTCGCCGCCACTTGTGTCTATTACCCAGAATCTGTTGGCTTTTAACAAAGGAACCAGTCAACCATTAGGGATCCTTCCTCTGTTTCCTATTACTTTGTGAGGAAAAATCATTTATCTCAATGTGATGGTAGTCCCAGGCCCTTTAGATTACAATTTACTTCTTGGGTGCGACTATGTTTATGACGTGGGAGCTATTGTTTCAACACTCTTTCGAGTGATTTATTTCTCGCATGAAGGCAAAATTGTCACCCTTGACTAACTTTCATTTCCCAGTCCAAATATGGATTTTACTCAACCATCTTCCCTAAATGGTCCTTTTGTACCAATGGTATCATCTCCACCATGGGTTAATTATGTGGCAACCCGTTCCATGTCTACATCAATTAACAATCAATTCAGTGATGTTGTACATTATGTACTCGGGGCATTGGAACCAGATTTCTCTAATGGATTCCTTGCTATGGATCCATTCCAGAGCATTGTTCTCCCATCTGATGACAACCTCTTGGAAACCATGACCTCTTATGAGTCGTGATCGAGGAAAATGAGGATATTTCTTTCACTGTGTCAACCTCATTAAAAAATGAAACAGCTCCCATGAGGACAGTTCCTTGTCTTGTGTCAACCTCATTAAAAAATGAAACAAGGAATATGAGGATAGTTCTTTGTCTTGTGTTAATCTGTGTAAAAACGAAAACAAGGAATATGAGGATAGTTATTTGTCTTGTGTCAACCTCGTTAAAAAATGAAACAAGGAATATGAGGATAGTTCTTTGTCTTGTGTCAACCTCGTTAAAAAATGAAATGAGGAATATGAGGATAGTTCTTTGTCTTGTTTCAACCTCGTTAAAAAATGAAACAAGGAATATGAGGATAGATCCTTGTCTTGTGTTAAGCTCATTAAAAAAGAAATAAGGAAGACGAGCATAGTTCCTTGTCTTGTGTCAAGCTCGTTAAAAAAGGAAAC
Organism: Pinus tabuliformis; assembly: GCA_031772625.1. Taxonomy (NCBI): domain Eukaryota; kingdom Viridiplantae; phylum Streptophyta; class Pinopsida; order Pinales; family Pinaceae; genus Pinus; species Pinus tabuliformis. The sequence continues at coordinate 896,831,846 of CM062820.1, read as the reverse complement.
AAGGAATATGAGGATATTTCCTGGTCTTGTGTTGACCTCCTTAAAAAATGAAACAAAGGTCATGAGCATAGTTTCTTGTCTTGTGTCAAGCTCGTTAAAAATGAAACAAGGAACTTGAGCAAAGTTCCTTGTCTTGTGACAAGCTCATTAAAAAATGAAACAAGGTCCCCCTGGAGAAAAGTTCCAATTTGAGTCTTTGATTAGATCTTGTAAAATCCTAGTCGAGTCTTTCACTTGATCTCGTAAATGAACCTTCATTCCATCCACCTAATAGCCACGAGTAGTGTACTTAGGTGAATGTAATGAAGCTTGGGGGCATGCACCTAGAATCAAGTCATCATGTTGGGGGCATGTAAACCAATGTCAAGCATAGTTTTTCATGATTCAAGCTTGTGTGAAAATGAACCTGAATTCAAGCATAGTTCTTTGTTTCAAGCTTGTGTAAAAATGAAACTGAATTCAAGCATAGTTCTCCGTTTCAAGCTTGTTTAAAAATGAAACTAAATCCAAGCATAGTTTTTTGTTTCAAGATTGTGTAAAAATGAACCCATTTCCATTTTAATCCTCATGATTTCCATTCTATCAGCTTTTTCCGTAAGATGAGCCTTAGTTTTTCTCTTTCCATTGTCACTATCTGCTTGGCCGATCATACGCTTTCACTTGGTTGTTTTACCCTTTTTGAGGAACAGTTTCAATGAGTGGTCTTATTAGCGAGCCTCTTCACATAAATCAACATGTTTTGAGAAGTTCCAACATTACCAGAACTAGTTGCTATCCTAGACACCACTCGTTCCTCAAAGTGGAGTCCTCTTTAAGCTCTTTTTAGACTCTCGAAATATGAAAATATTACCAAGTGCTTGTCCTTTTCAGCTCGTTAACGGATTGGAAATGACATCTACTCAGTATAAGTTTAACCCTTTTTCGGGCTGAGATAGATTATTTACGAAAAAGGAATACGTTGACCGAACATGGTCAATAGGTTCTCTCTTGTATTGTTTTACGCTTTTTCAGACTTGAGAGACAAATCTATGAAAAAGAACTTGTGGAGTTTCTTTTTTTCCTTTTTCAAACTCTCTAAACATTAAAAGGACCGAGTTATCATTATCGTTAAACTTGTTAAAACATCAAATAGTGACCAACTTGTCCATCATGACAAGACCGAGTTTGACCTTCGCTAGACTCGTTAAAACATCACATAACGATGGATTCACCTGAAGGGTGGAATTATACAACAAGCATATGTTATCCTCCTCAAGCTTGATGAGAAATAAAGAGGTATTGATCAACAATGACTAGGGAAAATGGAAAAGGGGTAAACACTTTATGGCAGCGGGTCACTCTTGAACATGACACTTTCACTTCATCATTGTGACTATATGGGTTGGGTTATCTGCTTGATGGTCATCATACCTTGGTCTATCATACCATCCATTACTTTTGTTTTGGGTCAATGATGCCAATCCATTCAGTGTCACCGACATGTTCAAGAGAAGTCACTCAGATAAAATTCATCCTTTGCAATACTCATAAACCTTCATTTTCATGACCACCATTCCTTAACCTTGTGTAGTCAGTCCAATTTCATCTCCAAAATCATTACACTTATTTCGTGTCGTTGATGTGGGATACATCAAGGACCTCATGCGATGAGTCTCTTCTTGTCGACATCAACATATTATCCAAGAAGTTGACTTAGAAACACCCTTTCAGTACCTTGAGGCTTGGATACATCAATGGGAGGTTTCTCACTTCCAGCGATAGGTTGACATCACTAGCCTTTGACTGAAAGAGTTTGTATGGTGTTCGACATCAAAACATCCATTCACACTATGCAGAATGTACTGCAATACCTTGAGGATCATTATCATTATTAGTGATTTCTCTCGCGTCTATTAATGGCTTACATCATTGGCTGGTAATCAGACGATGTCTTCCCACGTTCAAATTCAGATCACATATTTGCATGGTTAGACTCGTACTTGAGTGAATGATTGAATGAGATAGAAGAATCTGGATCTAGTTTCATCCATCTTGGTTGCGATTTCAGGAAATGTACCAAATCATCCGTACAATGGATTTACATTGATGGTCATTCCGATCATGGGTCTATATCTATAGACAACTATCTATGTACTTGCAATGAAAGTTTATATGTTGAGCATGGGTATGCCTTCCCTCAGTAATTCATGAGAAAAAATAAAAATAATATCATGATATTATGTATTGTAATCAATGCAGGTCACAGACCACTTCAGAACCTCCTCATCACATCGTAAATCATATCACTCAACATCATTATTTTCGACTTCATGCTTTAGGGGGTAGCTGTTACAAATCCATTTGGGCACATCACTCCCATCATTCAAATGAGTACCCATAGGGTTCATCAAACCCTAATTCAGTTGCTACATTCCCTAAACAAGTCACCTCTTTGAATGCCTCCTTCCCTTAGAGTTCTTTGGCCTGAATCCCTCCAGAATTGCCTCCTTGAGGGACCAATGCAGCTTTGGACATGGATAAGTGTGATTCAGTGCAGGTAGACCCATGTCAGGCTACGCTACAAAGCACCTAGGCCCACTTTGACCTGTGCTGGGTGAGATTGAGCGAAATTCACATAGGGTTTTGGGAATATTCTCATATTTTGGAGCCATCTAGAAGATTCCACACTTATCATCTCCTATGAGCTCAAAATTGGATAGGGAATGAGTTAAGTAACCTCTTATCCTCTCATCCCTTCCTCCATGGAAACTAACTCTAAGTTTGGAAGGCCATTCAATACCCTCATTCATGACAAAACCTCCTCCATTTGCCTATAAATTGAGCACTCATCTAAGTGATCAGGGGCTGGACTTTGAGAATTTGTAAGGAGATACTATTGGAGTGAGAATTGAGATTGTAAGTGAGTAGTGTTATGCTGCTGGAGTGTTGTGCTATTGATGTGATGTTGGTTGGAACCCAAGCTGGAAGAGTGGCAATGGATCGGACTTCATGGTTGTAATTCTTCCTTCTATCTAATAAAGCAGTTTACACCTTTTTCCATATGCTTATCTTGATATATGATGTTTATATGTGTGAATGTATCTGATTCCATTTACTTGTATTCAATAGATCTCTTGCTTTGATTGGTTCTCCATCTTATGTTTATGCTTGTAGGTACTTTTGGAGCGAGTTAAGCTCGATAAGGAGAGACGAGATTCAAACAAAGGAGACAAAAGGAAAGCGAAAGAACAAGTAGGTCCTTTGATCCCTTTGTCTTATTTATCATTTATAGAAAAAGGATATGCACTTTAAATCTATTGTTCTAGGTATAGTTATCTACCTAGGGAATTAGTATTTATCTGTGGATACCAAATTCCTTATAACAGGTATTACTACCTCTCTCTTATAGGCTCACCTTCTTTTCCCCTCCATAGTAGAAGAACCTCAACACACCTATAATCGAACACTAACCAGGCACACTCACTTGCTTTTCAAAGGCACATATGCATTCCTTTCTCTTGTTGATAGTTATATCCAAGTAAAACCTTTAAGAAAATAGTAATCGGGCTGTATTCCAGATGGGCCTCCTATCCCAAATGGTATGAGGTATAATTAGGACCACATATCAGGGAGACCCCCTTGAATGTTGGAAGGTCCAACACTGTCAACGCAACCCCAACTATGTTTCTGCCATGCATGTAATGTAATTATTTTTGTAAAAAAATAAATATAGTTTGAGTAATGGGACATAGGTTCTAGAGCTAGGGAGGTTACTTGTTGGGAAAATTTTATTTGTTCCTTACAATAGAAAATATGAGCAAGTACATAATAGCCAATATTTGGGAAAAAAGGGAAAATGTGAAATTCCTTATCAATTGTGATTTTACATCAATGGACAAGAAACATGGGTGGAAATTTTAAAAGGAAAAAAAGGAGAAGATTCTAGTTTGTATAATGTGTTAAACATTCATTACAGCCAATTAAAAAAAAAAATTAACAAATGGATAACGGATAGGTAGGTGGCATAATTTTTATTGTTTGGCAAGATTTGTTATCAGGGAATTTGTTTGGATGATTCCCAAGGAAGAGACAATTTGAATTGGTTGTTGGGATAACGTAGAAGGAGGGCAGTATGGTTAGAATTGCCAAGGGATGAGCAATAACAAGAGGGAAAATAAAGTTGTGGTAAGTAAGGACAAGAGAGAGTTGGATTTTTCCCAGTATTAGCATGAAGAACAAGGGAGGCTTGAATTGCTGAGGAGAAGACTGGGATCTACGCTACTAAAGAGAGGAATCGGAAATTCGAATAGTGTAGAATAACATTGAACTAGAGAAGAGAAGAAAGTTTGGTTAGTAGGAAGTCAGGAAGAAAATACTTCCAGGTGATGAGGTAATTTCCCGTCGAATCCCCAAGGACCAGAGGGTGGATATGTAATTCTCAAAATCTTTAAGGGCTAGGGTGGAGGAATTATTCCTAGGAAAATTCCTAGAAGATTTCTGGAGGCTTCCTTGTTGTATATTTGATTCTTTTTTTTTATGGAGTCCCCAAGTTGAGTAGAACCACAAATTTCCTGTGCACTTATTGTTTACAACTCTATTGGTGGGAGGAGTTAGTAGAATCTATGAGTTCTTGATTCGACTGGTAGCCATGATTAAATCCCTGAGCAAAAGACACATTGTTCTCTAGAATATGGATTAGGGGTGATATTTTCAAGTGACGACTGACTACAACTCTCTATGGTTGGGTGGAGAGTCATAGTCCCTGACTCAGTTGCCAAAAATTTCCCAAGATAAGTGTTATTTGTGTATTTTCAATAACAATGAATATATGTTGCATTTCTATACTAAATTGGCATCGTTTATGGTTTATTTTTTACATTTTTAACTATTAAGTTGTTATTACTATTTCAATAGTGTTGAAACAATGCATGCTTAAGATATAACCAACACAAAGTGCCCACGTAAGGATTGGGTCCGACCTATCAAGTAGTTTTGAGTCGTGAAGGAATGGTGATTGAGCACTGTGGGTTCTATAAGGAGCACAAGTCATGGAATTAATGGCTAAATATACATATGGACATATTTGTTTAACTTGGTGATGCACCGCATGCCATGTAGCGTGTACAAGTGTCGAGGTAAATGTGTAGTGAGTAATATGTGGTGTTTAATTCCATGCATATGACATGTAAATAAAAAAGGGTGGCATAAGAGTGTCGAAACCTAGAGTCTCAAGTGAGACTTATGTTAATAAATATGTTGATATGTCTCCCATACATACATATATATTTCGTGATACATGTGATTAGCAAGGCTTTGATATATCTATATATATAACCTCTAATCTATAGTTTGGGTAAGGACAGTTGTGAATAAAGTACATACAGACATGTGTGTTTTATACAATGTCCATAAAGGAAAGGATTAGTGTGGGTGAGTTGTAGCATGTAAATTACATTAAATACATAGAGTTACATGTATGTATAAATAAAAATTTATAAATAGATCTATAATGTACAAGTATGGATAGGGGTGCCGTATGGGATCCCTGTGCCTCCAAGAGACTCTATAAAGTAGTAGTAAAATGCTAAGCCATAAGGTGACACATGGGTGCCATGGGGCAGAAAAAGGAAAATGTTAAGTTTTAACAAGATTTTTTTAAAAAGAGTGTATCTCAAGAACCAGGTGTTCAAATTGGAATAAATTAGAAACAAAAAATTCCCATTTCTCTAATTTGTTCCAAAGAAATTGTTAACAAAGTGGAAACTTCACTACGATAAGTGCGGTGTTTACATTTTGTGACCTCATATGTGCATCGATCCATATTTAGTCTAGCTTTGGAGAGAGAGCCAACATTTGTGTTCCCATGCCTGTAAACATGATCAAAGGAGATATGAGAGAAGGTGTCCTTTAGATACCATACTTTTTGAAATAGAGACAAAATAGAGTAATTTTTTTCAGCGAAGTTGTTCTCAACATCCATTTTATTACTATTTAGGATTCCCCATATATATGAAGTTGTTGCAAAATCAGTTTTAAAGAAAAGAGCTTTGCATAGTTGTTTTTGGCTAGTCCTATGTTTGTCAATATGTTTAAGGATGGAGTGTAATTTAGATTTAAAATTGTACTAGCCCCTCCTATAGAGGAAGAACCTTGGGATACATTGTTTAAAAAATCATAAGGGAAATCCATTTGTATGGGATAAACATGTGAAGTTGGGTTACACTTTTGTGAGAAACACCCCTGAAAAATTCATGAATTACTAAAGTTAATTTGGTCGAACTATTATTTCCATTTACACTAACGCCAACCATTAAACAGATTTTTGGACGAAGGTGGAAAAATTGGAAATAATTTTTTTCGATGGAATTGTTAATGCGGCCGAATAATAATGTTGTTGAAATAATAATGCGGCCAAAATAATAATTTGATTGAATTAATAATTCGACCAAATTATTAATTCGACTGAATTAATGTTTATATATATCATGACTCTGATGTTAGAGAAGGACTTTTTGCGTTGTTAGTTTACCATTATTGTTTGTTCGTTGCTGGAGGAATTTTCTACACTATCAGTGCACTGGAGGAATTGATTTTCCAACAGTGTATGTGTTGACATGGAGGTTATTTTAGATTTTATGGTTTTTTACTGCATTTTTTTCTATTGTTTTTAAAATTTTAATGGTTTTTTTGCAGGATTGGTTGGTGCCATTCATCATCGTCGTTGGAGGAATTTTGCAGCCTTCTCTTGCTCCTGTCAGCCTCCTTGTTCTCTTCCTCCTATCAACCTCCTCATCGTCTGGACCAGGTATGCAAGAAACAATTGATATGTTTTTTTATTGGAAATTTCAAGAAAAAACAAGATAATTCCACAAGGTGGCAAGTCCTTGCCTACAACATTGAGCTTCTTTATGATTACTGAAATATGTTTAAGTTTGGTTTCTTGGTTGAGTATTTGTGATGAATGATTTTACAACTTAAAAGCTCATATGAAGATCATACCCTGGCCCTAACAACCTGAACTCTTTAGATTGTTCTACACCTCCCTATATTCAATATAAAATCAAGAATTTTATACAGCCAAACTGCACACTGTAGCAGTACAACAAACCTGTGATAAGCAAGAGTCTACTTCTCCTTTATACCAGAAGATTCTTTTTCATTTGGGGTTTTCTCGTGGCCACCTTTGGGAACACATTTTGCTAGAGTTGAAAGTTCTGATTATAATTGTAGCAACCCCTCCAAGTAACTAGGCACCACCCTTCCGAGTGGAAATATGAGGTCTCAAAATTTTTGATGCCCCAATTAACAGAATTGAAGACCATACCAATACTACCTGCAGACATCCAAAAAAGATAAAATTACATTACATTCAAGACTAGATTCCAAACATAATAAGCTTAAGTAGAAAAAGTCTACAAAATTTACTACTGGTTTTAATAGTGTAAGTGGTATTATCACGAGCATAATCCCAATAAACTTCTAATGTAATAAACCTGTGAGAGGTGTTAGCCAACAAAAACTACACAAGATTTGCAAGCATACAAAGTTGACCATAGTTTCTATTGGCATTATGGCACAGGTTTGGCTCAATGACATAAGCGTTGTCCTTGATGGCAACTCACTCAAATAAAAGATCACAGTTCAGGCTCTCAAAATGGTAGAAAATGAGATACCTGCAGGTTCCTTTTCACAAATATGTGTACATATGCAGGTGCACCGATCAAAAGGTGCGTACATATACGGAGGTGCACCGATCAAAAGGTGCATACATATAGTACACACACTTTCATGTAGAGAAAAGCGCGCACATGTGGGAAATCTTATGGCTGGTCCATGGTATTTAGTCTGACATTCTTGAACCTATGGTTTTGGTCCGTGGTTTTGCATCTAAAGTATTGAACCCAGGTATTGGGTCCCTAGTATTGGATCTCTATGGTTTTGGACCATGGTTTGAGTAAGGCCTAGACTATAAAAAGGAAAGGAGATCATTTGGCTTGGTGTGGACTGATGCATTGAATATCTTGAGAAGAGCAAGATCTGAAATACTGGTGATCGGTTGGTGAGTTATAGTTGGACCTGAATCAAGGAGGAACCTGAGCATTACAAGATGGTTAAGATCTACTGATGGGTCGAGATCTCTTTGGCGCATGATTAGATCTATAAATCTGATAATCTGGGTATAATTGAAGTCTGATTAAGAAAAGGGATAAATTATCATTTATAGATCTATACCCGCAGGTTCGACACAGTAGAGGCGCGGATATACGCGGGTTTGACACAGTGCAGGTGCGTATTCCGCAGGTTCGACACAGCAGAGGCGCGGATACCTGCAGGTTCAACACAGCGGAGGTGCGGATACCCGCAGGTTAAGCAAGTGAATACTACATATACACGCAGGTTCGCTTTGACATATCTGCGTATGTACGCAGGTTTCTATTGGTGAAGTAGCGTACCTTTCTTGAAATATGTTTTAGCTGCTTCTGTTTATTACTGCAGTGTTCTGGGTTCTGAACTGGTGTCTGGTTACTGGTACTGTGTTTTGAGAAGTTATTGATTGATTCAGTATTTGTACAAAGGAGATTGGTTGTTGTAGATCTATTTGATGTTTGATTGATATTCATGGATCCAGTTTGAAAATTTATGAAACGTGGTCCCTGGAAGAAAAGAGAAGTCTTCTGTAGGTCAGCACCTACGTACTAGTACCTCAGCTAGTACAAGAGCTAAGGGGGTTGTAGCTCCCTTCCAGGAGAGTCTGGAGAACGAGAGAAGGTTGTAGCCTTCTGTAGGTTGAAGCCTGCATGCTGGTATAAGACTGCACCAGTACAAAATCATTGTAAAAATAAGTTTCTAATTGACAGAAGATAGAGACATATTGCAGCAGGTGGTTTTCACCCACATTGGGTTTCCACCTTATATCTTGTGTTTTTTTGTGTGACTGTCTTCTCTACTTTTTTGTTCCTGCTTACTGTTATGTGGTTTTGACACACATATTAATGATCAACATTTGAAGAATAAATTAAATTATAAGTCTGGAAGGTATATGCAAGTTTCATTAGTCAGATCTGCAAATCTTTGTATAAATTGAAAAAGAATTTGATAATACTGATTCACCCCCCCCCCTCTCAGTATTATTTTCAACAATTGGTATCAGAGCAGGTCCTTCAGGAGAAGCTTGATCACTTGAAGGAAGATCTATCATCATGAGCAACTACGAAAAGGAAGCATCAATCAGGCCACCAATTTTTGATGGGAGAAACTTTGTCTATTGGAAGGTAAGAATCACTGCCTATCTTCAATCTCTTGGTACAGAAGTTTGGGATATTGTGGAAACAGGATACACATTTCCTTCAGCAACTCCTACAGATACGGCTGGTAAAAGGCAGTATGAAACAAATGCAAAGGTTGTCAATACCCTATTAGGGAGTCTATCTCAATCAGAATTCGTCAAGGTTATGCAGCTCAAAACCACAAAAGAAATATGGGACAAGATCGTTCTGAGCTATGAAGGAGATGATCAAGTAAAACGAGCAAAACTTCAAACTCTCAGAATTCAGTATGAAAATCTCAGAATGTACAATGATGAAAGCGTGGCTAACTATTTCCTTCGCATAGATGAGATTGTTAATTGTATGAAAAACTTGGGTGAAGAAATAAAAGAAGTTGTTTTGGTTGAAAAAGTTCTAAGATCTTTGTCTCCTAAGTTTGATTCAAAAGTTTCTGCCATAGAAGAAAAGAAGAATCTATAGAGCCTTACCATGCCATAGCTGCACGGAATCCTAACTGCTTACGAAATGAGAAAAGGTGGACCATTAGACAGGAGAGAAGCTGCATTCAAAGCCTCAGGAAAAGGAGATTACAATGACTCAGGACATATGTCAGAAGAAGAGGAAGAGTCAAATTTTGTCAAGAACCTTCAACGGGGTTCTGGAAGATTCAAAGGTAAGCTCCCTTTCAAATGTTTTTCTTGTGGAAGAGTTGGTCACTATGCTGCCAAGTGTCCTCATAAAGATAAGCTTGACAAAGGTAAGGAACCAGTTAGATGGAACAGAAAACAGAATGTAAGTAAGAAAAGTTATTACACACATGAAGACAGTGATGGACTTTCAAATAGCGATGAAGATGAACAAGGTAATGATTATAGACTTTTGATGGCTTTTGAAGATGATGATTTCTTGGATGCTATAGATGAAGAAAGTCTTTATGAAGAAATTTCTAAACTCAAAATTTGCTTAGAAGAGAAAAATATGATTATAGATACTCTGACTTCCCAACTTGCTGAAATGGAGAAACACAATGAAAAGTTAGAATGTGAAATTGTGGGGCTTAGAAAGGACATTGAGAAAACAAAAGCTCTTAATCTTAGATTTGCTAAAGGATCTGAAACTTTAGATGAGATTATCAAAGTGTAGCGTTCTCCTCTAATCAAGACAGGTCTTGGGTATACCAAAGAAACATCTCAAGCACAGAAGCCATCTACTTCCAAAAGTTATCTTGAAGCTGCAAGGAGAAGTGAATAGGTGAACAATCCTCAGCAAAAGCATATTGCTGATCATCACGTAAGTCAAGGACAATTTACCTCAAGAATGAGCAAAGACTACCAGGTAAATCGGGGGAAATCTACTTCAAGGATGAACATAAGCTACAACCAACCATAGGTAAATCATTCTCAATTTGCCTCAATAATGGATAGAAACTACAATCATTTGGTTTGTAGATTTGATAATCACAGGAGCTTCTTAAATGGCCAATGTTTCTCTTGTCATAACTTTGGTCACAAAGCAGCTCAATGTGTTGCCTACAAGACAATCATGACTAGAGAAGCTAAAAAACAAAGGAGTATGATTGGGACCATGAACAGGACCTACAATAACTTTGCTGCTCTTGAGAATGAAGTAGAATGTTCTATTTGTAACAATTTCGGTCATGAAGATTCTGAATACAGGAGCAGGTTTCGGCAAACAACTCATAAGGAGCAAGTTTCATTGATTCCCAAAACATGGAAAAAGAAAGAATTGCAACCAGAAAGATGTGGGATAGCCTTATATGCGGAAGGACAGGAAAATTAGTGGTACAACGATAGTGGATGCTCAAAACATATGACAGGTGATAAAGATAAACTTCAGTCATATAGTGCCTTAGAAAAGGAAAAGAAGGACTCATTTGGAAATGACACCCCTGCACTCATAAAAGGTAAAGGTTCTGTTCTTTTGAAAGAAAAGGTCAAAGCTGGAAATGTTATGTATGTTGATGGCTTGAAGCATAATTTATTAAGTGTCAGTCAAATGTGTGATTAAGGAAATGAAGTAATATTTCGATCAAATGGATGCATTGTTCGTGAGCTTGATACAGGAGAAACCGTGATCAAAGGCATAAGAACTCCAAATAATTTATATATACTCAAGGGAGGACAACAACAATGCTATCTAAGAAAAAATGATGAACATTGGCTATGGCACAGAAGATTGGGGCATCTAAGCTTCTCACAGATAAGGAAAGCATGCAAATATCAGGCAGTTCATGATCTACCTGACATCAGAATTCCAGATAATACAATATGCAAATCATGTCAATTTGGTAAGCAAACCAGAACTAATTTCCCTGAGAAGGAAGGATCAGCTAGCAGGCCACTTGAACTTGTCCATACTGATGTATGTGGTCCATATAGGAAAAGGTCACCTCGAGGAGAAGAATATTTTATATTATTCATAGACGACTTTTCCAGGATGTGTTGGATAGGACTTATGAAGCATAAAGATGAAGCTTTAGAAAAATTCAAATCATTCAAAGCCTTGGTGGAGAACGAATCAGATCGTAGAATCAAATGCCTCAGGTCTGATCGAGGAGGAGAATTTACCTCAAATGAATTTTTTGATTTCTATGAAGAACATGGAATAATAAGGGAATTCTCTACTGCTAGGACTCCTCAACAAAATGGAGTAGTGGAAAGGATGAACAGAACGGTTCAACAAATGGCTCATGCTATGCTTGATGAGTCTGGAACTCCCTTAACCTTCTGGGGTGAAGCCGCATTTGCTGCAATTACTATTCTCAACAAGACAAATGTCCAGGTAAACAACACTCAGACTCCTCATGAACTTTGGTATGGTAAGACTCCCACGGTAAAATACTTCAAAATTTTTGGAAGCAAATGCTACATCAAGAAGACTGATGAAAATCTTGGCAAGTTTGAACCTAGAGTAGATGAAGGCATTCTCCTTGGTTACTCTCCCCACAACAAAGCATACAAGTGTTACAATAAAAGACTTGGAAAATTTGTTGAAAGTATTGATGTAGTGGTTGATGAAGAAGGAAACACTCCTAGGTAGGTAAAATCTGAAGATTTCGAAGATGATGAGGACTATCCATCAACATCAAATCAGATTCATGATGAAGAAGAAACCCATGAGGCACTAGAATAACAGATAAGGATAGAAGAAAATACTCCATCCAGGTACATTCAGAAGAATCATCCAGAATCTCAAATTTTGGGGCAAAAGGAGGCAGGTGTACAAACAAGAAGAACCATTTCAGAAGCTTCAAGCTATCTAGCATTTCTCTCCTCCACTGAACCACAAAATGTAAGAGAGGCATGCAAATATGAATTTTGGGTAAAATCCATGGAGGAAGAACTTGAGCAGATCGAAAAGAATAACACTTGGGAGTTGGTTCCTAGACCAAAAGATAAGAATGTCATAGGAACAAAATGGATATTCAAAAATAAGCTGAATGAAAATGGAGATGTGATTAGAAACAAGGCCATACTTGTTTGCAAAGGGTATGCTCAACAAGAAGGCATAGACTTTGAAGAAACTTTTGCACCAGTTGCCAGACTAGAGGCCATAAGGATGTTCCTTGCCCTTTCTAGCTTTCAGAAGTTCAAAGTATTTCAAATGGACGTGAAGTTTGCTTTCCTGAATGGAGACTTGGATGAAGAAGTATATATTGAAAAAACAGATGGGTTTATTATTGGAAATGATCCAAATCTTGTATGCAGACTCAAAAAGTCTCTCTATGGCCTTAAAAAGGCTCCAAGGGCGTGGTATTATCGGTTAGATAGGTACCTCCATCAACAAGGTTTTATAAAAGGATCAACTGATAGCAACCTATATATAAAAATTGACAATGATAAGTTGCTAATACTTGTTGTGTATGTTGATGATATCATCTTTGGTAGCAACGAAGAAGACATGAGTCAAAATTTTTCCTTGGTGATGCAGAAAGTGTTTGAAATGTCCATGCTTGGTGAGCTCACATATTTTCTTGGTTTACAAGTTCAACAAAACAAAGATGACATTTTTCTATCACAAACCAAGTATCTCAAGCAGATCTTGAAGAAATATGGGATGGAGGATTCAAAACCAGTATGTACCCCTATGGTGATAGGATGCAGCCTCAGCGCAAATGCTAAATCGATAGCAGTACATCAACCAACCTATAGATCCATGATTGGTAGTCTGCTCTATCTAACAGGTACCCGACCAGACATTATGCATGTAGTGGGAATAGTTGGAAGGTTTCAGGCAAATCCAAAGGAAACTCATCTTCAGGCAGTTAAGAGAATTTTCAAGTATCTTCAAGGAACTCAAAACTATGGCTTATGGTATCCTAGAGGTACAGATCTTACACTTCATGCATACATAGATGCAGATTGGGCAGGAATCTTGGATGACATAAAAAGCACTAGTGGTGGTGCATTCTTCATGGGTCCTAGATTAGTATCTTGGTTCAGCAAGAAACAAAGCTCTATTGCATTATCTACAGCTGAAGTAGAATATGTAGCTGATGCATCTTGCTGCACACAACTCCTTTGGATGAAGCAAACATTGCAAGATCTTCAAATCACTTATACTCCACATATCTCCATTTTTTGTGATAATACAAGTGCAATCAGTATTTCAAAGAATCCTGTCATGCATTCAAAGACTAAGCACATATCGATCAAGTATCATTTTCTTCGAGAACAAGTGCTTGAACAAAAGGTCAAATTGGAGTATGTTCCCTCTAAGGAACAAGTTGCTGATATTCTCACCAAACCACTGCCCAGGGAGACCTTTGAATATCTCAGACAGAAGCTGGGGGTAGTTGATGCATCTTCTTGCTGTTGAATCTTGTCTGTTTCAGAGATTGTTGGGTGTACGCGAGTTTCATATGGGGTATACGCGTACATACGCTGGTTTATGTGGGTACAGTCGCGTATATGTTGACTTAAAGAAAAGCAAAAAGCAGTGGGGCCACGCTCAAGATGAGAAGAGTCTGATATGGGTCTGTCAGAGACCATCTGGCACAGGTTCAGGGGGAGCATATATTCTTCTAATAATGCATTGTTGGCATTATCGTAGAAGATCTTGGTTCAATTTTTCAGTTGTTTTGATTTCAGGAGGAGCAAGTGCAGAAGGAGAACATGGATATTGATCTGAATAATGATTGACAGATGTTGCTGATGTTAGTCAGAGTCTTGCTATAGATATTTTGTCTCTATATTTCTTTTGTCAAGGTCATATAACGGCCTATCTTGGTTGCCCCACTATGCCTGGGATGGATAATGTAATGTGCTTATTATATCATGTATTCCCACTTGGTTGGGAGTCGTATGTATGAGTCTTTGGTGATAGGAAGGTCAGTTATGATGTATAAAGTCATATTTATTTTGTAGAACATCTTCTTGCAGATCTTGCCTATATGTCAGGGGGAGCTTGGACAGCACAGCAGAGCAGAGATTTCAGCATGTACTCAGGGGAAGCATAACCCTTTGCCCTTGATGTCAAAGGGGGAGAAAAGACTTTGAGTGACTTTGGGTTGCCATCAAGTCCAAAGGGGGAGATTGTTGGCATTATGGCACAGGTTTGGCTCGATGACATAAGTGTTGTCCTTGATGGCAACTCACTCAAATAGTAGATCACAGTTCAGGCTCTCAGAATGGTAGAAAATGAGATACCCACAGGTTCCTTTTCACAAAGCCGCATACATACGCAGGTGCACTGATGAAAAGGTGCGTACATATACGCAGGTGTACCGATCAAAAGGTGCGTACATACAATACACGCACTTTCATGCAGAGAAAAGAGCGCACATGTGGGAAATCTTATGGTTGGTCCATGGTATTTAGTCCGACATTTTTGAACCTATGGTTTTGGTCCGTGGTTTTGCATCTAAAGTATTGAACCCAGGTATTGGGTCCCTAGTATTGGATCTCTATGGTTTTGGACCATGGTTTGAGTAAGGCCTAGACTATAAAAAGGAAAGGAGATCATTTGGCTTGGTGTGGACTGATGCGTTGAATATCTTGAGAAGAGCAAGATCTGAAATACTGGTGATCGGTTGGTGAGTTATAGCTAGACCTGAATCAAGGAGGAACCTAAGCATTACAAGATGGTTAAGATCTACTGATGGGTCGAGATCTCTTTGGCGCATGATTAGATATATAAATATGATAATCTGGGTATAATTGAAGTCTGATTAAGAAAAGGGATAAATTATCATTTATAGATATGTACCCACAGGTTCGACACAGTGGAGGCGCGGATATACGTGGGTTTGACACAGCGCAGGCGTGTATTCCGCAGGTTTGACATAGCAGAGGCACGGATACCCATAGGTTCAACACAGCGGAGGCACGGATACCCGCAGGTTAAGCAAGTGAATAATGCATATACACGTAGGTTCACTTTGACATATCTGCATATGTACATAGGTTTCTATTGGTGAAGTAGCGTACCTTTCTTGAAATATGTTTTAGCTACTTCTGTTTATTACTGCAGTGTTCTGGATTCTGAACTGGTGTCTGGTTATTGGTATTGTGTTCTGAGAAGTTATTGATTGATTCAGTATTTGTACAAAGGAGATTGATTGTTGCAGATCTATTTGATGTTTGATTGATATTCATGGATCCAGTCTGAAAATTTATGAAACGTGGTCCCTGGAAGAAAAGAGAAGTCTTCTATAGGTTAGCACCTACGTACTAGTACCTCAGCTAGTACAAGAGCTAAGGGGGTTGTAGCTCCCTTCCAGGAGAGTCTGGAGAACGAGAGAAGGTTGTAGCCTTCTGTAGGTTGAAGCCTGCGTGTTGGTATAAGACTGCACCAATATATAATCATTGTAAAAAGAAGTTTCTAATTGATAGAAGATAGAGACATATTGCAGCAGGTGGTTTTCACCCACATTGGGTTTCCACCTTATATCTTGTGTTCTTTTGTGTGACTGTCTGCTCTACTTTTCTGTTCTTGCTTACTGTTATATGGTTCTGACACACAGATTAATGATCAACATCTAAAGAATAAATTAAATTATAATTCTGGAAGGTATACACAAGTTTCATTAGTCAGATCTGCAAATCTTTGTATAAATTGAAAAATAATTTGATAATATTGATTCACCCCCCCTCAGTATTATTTTCAACAGTTTCATAAGCTTTACCACAAGGGACTTGATTGGCCGACTCATTGGCTGATATAAATGTTTGTTCGAGCTGTATAGTATCAAGCTACAAGCCATAAAATGCCAAAATTTTTGCAATTCGTAAAATACAAAGACGCGTACACAATTTCAAGAAAATAAAGAAAAGATAAAATAACCTTAACATTGCGATTCCCTAAAATCACGAACTGTTGGCATAACATGAGGGTTCATGAAGTTACATGAAAATTTCACTATTGCGAGTCTCGATAATTTCCCAAACTTCCATCCATATCGAGACACGTCCAGAATTTTTTTCGTGGCAGTACGAATCTTGAAATAATTGTTGCTGTTGTGGTTTGATAAGATGTTTTTGTTGTGGTTTTGTTAAAGGTAGGGACCTAGTGCTTGAACAAATCAAAACCATACAATGATGAAATACATGTTCACACATTCCAATATTAAAAATATACCAGGTGTCATCAAGGGCCATACCAATTACAATGGATGATGACTATCTAACTCTCTAGCAATATACGCTGCATGTCATGGGGAGGCAACAACTATTTCATTGAATAAAATAAAATTTGTTCCATGCTGATTTCGTATCCTCTAGCTGTTGTTGAATCCTCTATTCCTCCTCACCTCATTATGGGTTCTAAATTGAAACACCTTCCTTGCAAAAATGGAGTGTTAGATTTTACCTATTTTCTTAGTAGTTGCTTCAGCACAAAGAAAGCCACAACAACTCCAGTCACTTATATATGCTCCCCCTATTCTTCCAAATTATGGATCGTTTCTCTAGGAACAAGGCTATATTTCTCTCTCCGGTGAAAGAAAAAGGGTAAGGCACTCAATGTTGGCACTCTATGCGTTGTTGATGCAGGGCTGCTTCAACAGGTGCTTCGACCAGGTTAATAGAATCATCCACTGGTTCAAACGCACATCCTTCCTCCATGATTTGTAAAGTGCACGAGAGAAATCCTCAACTCCAACTTCCTGGTAGACTTATCTATCTAACCCAGAAAAAATGTTATACTTTGGAAATCCTTCAACTCCAGAGATCACAAAATAATTTCCAGCTTCTGTTGTTCCTGTAATGGTGTCTACTATGGTGTAACCAACTTTCCTCTAAGAAAGGGTCTGTGGTAGCTAAATTGTTCTATGACAGGAGCCTTAGCAAGCTAACTCCCCAGCTAACAAGCTAACAAGCTTATTCTCTTCTAAGATTGTTGCCTGTAATCGAAGAAGGTCTTGCTTGCTTGTCTTCCGACCTGCCTGGGACACAAAACTTGAGTGTCTTCCCTCTATTTACCAACCATGGAAAGAGGATTCAACTACTTCTTCGATGATCAGAAGAAGAAAAACAATATACGAGAAAGGATAGTTTTGGTTTTGGCTCAGTTCTTGTCCATGAAGCAAAATGGACGTCGAGTTCTTGTTCATCCACAAACTGGAGTCTGCAAGAAAATTTGGGTAGTCGCGTGTACCAAATATCTCAAAGATCAGTGCCACGTGTACCAAAGATCTCATAGCTCAGTGTCGTGTGTACTATACATCTCATAGCTTATCACTAGAAGTAAATTGAAGAGAAGAACATGCAACCAATTTGGCAAGTGGTGTGTAGTAGAGAGAGATTAGGATCATGGTGGTAGTAGAATCTTTGGCAGTGTCCAGAATCATTAACAACATCAACACCAAAAAATTAACATTAATCCTCTAGCATTACTTGATTATTTAAATTATGTAAATGTTTTATCACAATATGCTTTATATTCCTAAATTTTGTGCCTCTCTCCCTCGGGAAGAGGCCAAATAAGATGTGAAATTTTTTAATTGGCTAACAAAAAGTGATGTCAAGATTTGATAAGGTGAACATAATTTTATTATCACATTTGAATTAAAACTTTAGCTTTGATGTGTTGATTCGTGTGCAAGCACGGATACCAAACAACCCACCAGTTACTATAGTCCCTACTGCCTTATGGCAACGACTAATAAAAATGAAGGAACATGTGGGATACATCTAATGTATTTATCATAGAGGAACTAAATTGTAATTTTTTCTTTGAGAGGGGAATTAATCTTCCATAGGACCTTCCACTACCAAAGTTTGTGTCCCTCTTAAATGTTGCCAATCCGTCAAATATATGTTCAGACATTGAATTATTTCTGCGATAGGATGAACAAAGTATTGTAGAGGGATTGATGTATCCAATGTGATTTTTCTGAAGGCTAAATTTTTTTAATTTCACTTTTAGTTAAAGATATTGACATAAATTTTTTATCAGTGCCTAGACGCATGGAAGCCACGTAGATAATGATGTGTCAATTGCTAGTCATGAATACACATGGAAGCCACGCAGATAATGATGTGTCCATTGGTAGTCACGAATACACACATAAATTATATATTAAAAATGAATCACCTTTGATGTGTGTGAGATTGCACAAAAATAGCTATATGTAGCCACTGAATCACCTTTGAGGTGTGTGAGATTGCACAAAAATAACTATATGTGTAGCCATTGAATTATTTCCACAATAAGATGAACAAAGTATTGCAGAGGGATTGGTGATCCTACTGACAGGTTTTATCTGAAGAAATCATCTCTAAGGATAGGTGAACATGCTAATGGGTTCTGAACATAGTGTGCATTGAGTATCCTTTCCAAATGCTTTAGCATTAACTAGAATATGAACTTGAACCAGTGGCAAAGGAAGCATGCAGTGTTACTAAGCATGATGTTGTCTTCATAAGGCTGACATCATAGATAGAATCAACCATTGATTCTTCTCCATATTGGTAGTAATAGGCACTAGGCTCCAGGCTCAAACAACTTGTTGGCTTGGCTAGCTCACAGGTTTAATCTTTGTCAATTTTTTCTTCAAACTATCACTACCCAACCTTGGTTACAATAAATTTTAAACCAAGCATTAAGCATCTTTAAAACTCCGTACTTTCAATCATTAGTGTCATGGATTTCCATCATTGATATCATGGCCACTCTATCTTACTTTAAATGTGTGCACCAATAGGAATTTGGAACGAACAAAGTTAGTTCCTCAGTTAAACACTCCAGAAGACATGGAATATGTAGATCTCCATTGAAGAGACAAGAAAATATATTAAAAAGTATGAATGAGAATGATGTTACAATTAAGAGTGAGGGTCTTGTATATATAGACAGGTAAGTATCCTTTCACGAACGGTCATGTCTGTAGATACATTTTCGCTTGGCCAACTCAGAACGTAGTATATGCCCAGTAGATTCAAACAATTTGTATGGAGATGGCCAACTGCGCCTGTGAGTACTTAGATTTGATTGGGATAGAAAACTTGTAAAATGAAAATTTAGAGATAAAAAATATTACATTCAATTTGCATACACAATTGCACACAGTATGGGCAGTTTAAATTAGGCACTATGACTAACCAAAATTACATATTAGGGATTTGCTTCTATTTTTCTCTTTATGCTTTTCTATAATTGAATTTAGACATTGTGAATAGCCAAAATTAGACATTGTGAGTGAGCTCAGCGAATTATTAGGAGAACTCTGGGAAGTACTTGTCTTGACTATTCTTGAGTACCACAAAGAAAAATTTCTTGAGCTTGCTGTGACTCTCCTTGGAGGGATCCAAGAGAACTAAAGCCTTACTAGAAAGTACAATTACAAATAGAATTTCCATTCCAAAAGGCATATGATATGATTAGTCACTTGTAATACATTTAACAATAGTGCAATTAGGTTTGCTATAAGCCCTAACACATACAATCTTAAGATATGACAAATCAAGTGTACTTGCAGATAGAAATAAAATCCTGATAGAGATTAGTGTTCAGGGTTCATTGTAAAGCATCCAATTTAGAAATTTTTCTTTATTTCTTTATTGAAGGATTACATGAAAACAATTAGACCATTCAAATAATTTTCGAATCCAGTGGATCTTGAGTTAGTTTGAGAGAAAATTAGCCTCTCAAAAATCAATCACTCCAATAATCACACATTGAAATATTTGTCATTCCAATAATCACACATAGTGAAATCTTCGGGGGACAAACACATACCTTGGAAAACTACTAAGGACAAATTTTAAGATCAATTAGCCTTCATTTGGGTCCTGTTGAAGATATTAATAGAAACAAGGATTGCAATATACAGTTTAAACCTTAACATATTCAAGGCATCATACCAAAACACAACTACTTACCAAGTTACCATAAAGATACTCTTTAAATAGGTCATGAAGTATGCCCAAGTTATTTCCACACCTTCTGATGCAAAACCATAGAAAACATGGTACATATATTTATGTTTCTTACTTGAGAAACATGTCAAGATAAAAAGACACAAATCAATTGTGTTTCCTATGCTATAGGATATACAAAAGAATTTTGCATACTAGGAAGAAGTTGCAAGAGAAGATTAAACTCTTGCTTGATGTTGGGCCATAAAACTATTTGCCTCTTGACCTTGTTGTGATGCATTTAGCAATCCAACATTGGCTTGTAACCCCAGTTATCCACCTATTTAAAAAAAGCCATAAATAAATAACAAATAGAAATTGTTGTAGTTAAAATTATTGTTACAGGGTGAAAAAAACACAAAAAAATTAAATCCCACCTCCCACCTTCTGTTCCAGCATGTTGTTGTTCAGGTTGTACACCCCGCTATGCTCCACATGTTGTCGCTCTAGTTTCTAAAGCAAAAACTAGAGACCTGCATGTAGGACAAGTCTGTTTTCGTAACGTTGCATGGGGAAATTACCAAATTCGATTGAGCTAAGCAAAAGAGTTTGAAAATTTGACAGTTTGATATGATTCAACCACTAATACTTCAAATTTGTATTAGTATGAGTAAAATAGTTTATCAAGTAGTCCTCCATTTCACAGAACAAATACTATTTAAATCTAACCTCCTCCATGGCTTCCTAATAAAAAATTCACTTCACTCACTCATTACATTCTATGATGTAGATGTACTTCATTCATTAATTATCACATGCCCGTAAACACATCTCTCTATTTCAATTAGTCTTAATTTCATCATACAAAAAAATTCCTTTGTTCTATCTCCATTAGTGTTACACTTCCTAATTCTAATTGGTTGCTTCTCCTCTCATTCATTGATTTTCTTACCTTACTCTTTTTAGGAATTTTCCCCTCCACTTAGTGAACTCTTTGTAACATCCTATATCCATATTCTCGTATCCGATGATCTTCTACCCAAGCCTCTCTCTTACCCAACAACCTCTTTAATGAGCCTATCTTCTCTCTTAACAATATTCCTCTCCTGTAAGCCCCCAACTATCAATAAATTCACAATTGAAACACAACCTAATGGGCCTCCACTTAGAAATATGATTATGATTTAGCCTTTTACCCAACCAAGATCATGCTATGGTCAAACCCAACCATATTTTTTATTAATTAATTGCAATTTTTTTTTGGTCTCGTTTCCCACCAACAATAATTCATCACCCTAGTTGGATAACCTTCGTCTTTTGTTTTTTTTTCACCTTTGTTTCAATAAAATGTATAAATAAAACAATTGCTATATCTAGTTATCCCTAGAAGTAATTACTATAAATATCACATTTAAAAGGTGGGAGTAGTGCAAACCTATTATAGAATATGATATCAATTTTGGATTCATAAATCTCTCAGAGAATGTCCAAATTAAACAAATTCAACCACAAAAAACAAACTTTTTGGTTTGAATGAGTAGACTAATGTACACATGAGTGTCCAACATAGGGGTTATACTCTACTAACAATTCCTCTAGCGCACCGACAACGAAGAAAATTCCTCCAACGAGCCTCTCGAATGAACAATAATAGTAAACTAACAACGTAGAAAATTCCTCCAATGAGCCTCCCTAATGAACAATAACAATAAACTAACAACGTATGCAAACATTCTATAAATTATGAATGAGAACATTGAAGATGATCTTGAAACTAGGCTAAATCCTTTTAGTATTCCACTATTCAATCACAATAGATATTTATTTATTATCATTCTCCCATAAACTAAGGCATTTGCAATAAATAAATATATTATTCATAAATCCTTGTAGTATTCCACTATTCAATCACAATAGATATTTATTTATTATCATTCTCCCATAAACTAAGGCATTTGCAATAAATAAATTTAATATTTTATTGAATTTGTTTTTTACAGGGATCAGAAAACCTATTAAACATGGTTGAAAAATGAACATTATGTGTAGATTTTTCTTGTTATCCCAATCTAGGGAAAGTAGTGATTACCTATGTGTCATGAAATATTATGACTAACAAAGTACTCCAAAGGAAAATGAATGTACTTGGAAGAACAACAAACAATGAAGCATATTATATTGGATTGATAGAAGGCTTAGAAACATCTAGGGAGTATGGATCCAATGGAATTGTAGTTTTCACCAATTCTGAACTTGTGTACAACTAGATGAAATATGTGTACCAAGTTAAAAAGGAGAGGTTAAAACAACTACACGAAGAAGAAAAAAATATTGTTAGACAATTTCAATCATTTAACATAAGACATTGTGCAAATGTTAATAGGATGTCTAGTGATCTATTGTATGGGGCAATGCCAATTCAAGATTTGTGTGTGAAAGATGAATTAGTGTTAAGAATCTCTCCATAAAAATTTATTGATGGACATTGTAAGATATCTTTGATATGTATGTGTTTTTTAGTTATAAGTGTTATTTTTAATGACCATGTGTTTTTTTCAATTATATACCAACCACTATGTAAGAACAACTTGGTGAACTTGACATGTTTTAGAAAATTTTGTATTTAATTTTCAAAATGTGCATGCCTCAAAATTTGTGTTTTTAGTCTTGAGTATATTTTAAATGAAGAGCTTCAGATAGTTACATTAATTTTCTGAATTCTTTCAATGTTTTTAAATAGCAATTTTAAGATCTTAAAATGCATGATGTAATTTCAAGGGTTACATCAATTAAATGCATGAGGTAACTTCAAGGGTTACATCAATTTTCTGAATTTTTAATCTTTTTAAATAGAATTTTCAACATTTTTATATGCATGAGGTAACTTCAAGGGTTACGACAATTTTATAAATTCTTGATCTTTTTAAATAACAATTTTAAAAAGAATTGCAAATTCATGAGGTAACTTTTAAATATCATGTATCTATATATATAGACATCCATATCATGGATGAGCATTTTCCACATGATTCTTCTAGGTGAGCATCAATTGAGTCTCATGCATCTACTAGAGGGGGAGGTCATGGATAAAAGAGAATATCAAATGAATCAGGGGAGGTGCATCATGATCGTGGTGTATATATGTTTATGTGAAATTTTTTAAATGATATTTGGATATAATCATATGTGTGTATACATATGGAATTGATTTTTTATCAATTTAGCTTTAAATTAATTTATAATAAATTTCATTTTTTTAGGAGCATCTCAAACTAGGTCGAAAAGAGTATCTACTCAATCAATGGAGGACCATCATTCACACCATTTATGGTGTATATATATATATATATATATGTGTGTGTGTGTGTGTGTGTGTGTGTGTGTGTGTGTGTGTGTGTTCATTTACTTAAATGATAAATAGGTAGAATCATATGTATCTATACATATATATTGAATTGATTTTTCATTTTTTTTAGAAGCTTCACTAACTATGTCATCACTTGAGGGTGGTCAACATTCTCTTGGTGGTCAACAAGCACAGTCAATTCATGTACTTGGGCGTGATGGTGCTAAACCATCTTTGGGTGGTCATGATGGTGCTCAACCATCTCCAAGTGGTCGTCAATCTCAATTGGATCATCATGATACTCATTATTTTGGTAACTTATATGATTTTTTTTTTTTTAAAACAAATTTGTACATGTAAATGAATTGTATGTACACATGCATGTACATGTCTATCTTTCATGTGCATGAATACATTTGTTCACATTTTTTTTATATTTATGTAATTTTATATATTGATGTAGAGGGTGAAAATGTTGCTTGAAGTAGACGTAAGTGAAGCCGGGAAATTCAAGAAGAAGGCCATACACTAACTACCACTTATGCATCTGATATTTCTGATGAGCTTCCATGGGAAACAAACCTCCAATAATGTACATTAAAAAGGTGAAAAATTCATTATTCAAAATTGAGGAAAGATCTTGGGAGTTTGGAGCTCCCTGCAGAGAGTCGAGAAAGCTTAGAAACAGTTGTGCACTCTCTAAGCTAATTTTTTTATATTTATGAGAAGCTTGGACCAACCATGGATTGTTTTTATAGATATGATGAGGCATAGAAAGGAAGCAGTAATGGGTCCCGATAAATGGGCAAAGGTTAGTAAAATGGTTACAAAAGCAAATGCAAAATCTATGTTTAATTTCAAAGAAGGGATGAAAAGAAAGATGCTCAAGGTGCAATATTTCAAGCACCCTGATATAAGTAGCCATTTGTATGATAGGTTCCTTGCAAAATATGGAAAGCTACCATGGAATGACAAGGTTCCAATTTATTTTGCAAAATTCTTTTTGGGTATGAAACCCGATTATAATGACCTCCCATATGAATATTATGATACTAGGAGAGGTCGATTATGTGATCGTAAGGGTGCATTACGTGATACTGAATTGCCTCACCCTCCACCACCTTTGGTATGCCAACCTCCTTGTCTAGTAACTTTGTGGTCAGAGATGGATGCTACTTCTCAAATTGCTCGAGAAGGAAGGGATGCCATTATAGATAACATCCAGAGTGCATTGACTAGAATTGATATCGATCTAAATCAACAAAGAGAATGAGCTAATGCATGTGCTAATTTTGTATATAAAATAGATGAGGAGATAAATAATATGAATATTGAGGAGCTTAAAGCATATGCAAAGGATTGTCGTAATGGTTGGCAATATCTAATTGTTCATAAGGAAGAGGACATGGGATCGATATGTGTTAATGGTTAGGGTGGATATTTTAATGTAATTTGTAATGTATGTGTTAATGTTGATTCACATATATTTTGTTAATTTTTTCAGATATAATCTAACCCAAATGTATCATATGTTCACCATTTGCAGTTAACTCGTTTTTTGAATGAAAATTTTGATAATATCACGATCCCAGGTTTAGGTTCCAATCAAGATATTTTGAGAGATGTTAGTTTTTTTTAGGAGTTCATGTTCATACAATTATTATTCTACTTTTATTATATTGGTATTGTGAGGACATATTTTTAAAAGAAATAATTATGTATATATAATTAAATGTTAACAGATTCTGATTCTGTCCGATGTTTTCAACATAGCGCCACCCTCTTCCTCCCTACTAGGAGATGTGTCAAATATTCGATTGTCACAAGTATTGAATATTTCACTTATGTTTTGTTATAAATTAAAGTGAAAGTTTCATTAAAAAATGAGACAAATTTATCTTACAATTTTAAAATTTTTGAATTTTAGGTTTGTGAAGACGATTTCCATTCTCCAGGGACTTTAGCAATGGATTCAACAATGGGGATAGGATCATCTAAACAATTTGAAAAAGTTGTGTAATAATTTTTTTAATATTGCGAGTTTATGCATTTTCATGTGCAATTTTAAATTTTTAATATATACATGAAAATGTATTTTACAAAGCATCCAAGTGGGGGAGATGAAAGGGGAATGCCATGAGGTATTGCATGGAATTTGAAATTTTAGTCGGTTACAGGGATTGAATCGTCTAGATAATTTGAAAAGTTGATACTTGATTTTTTAATATTGATCTATTTTATGCATTTTCATGTGCAATTTTAAAATTTTAATATATATACATGCACATGTATTGTACAATTTATCCATGAGGGCGTAATGGATGACGAACACCACAAGGGCACAATGGAGGGGGAATAACATGAGGTATTGCATGGAATTTGAAACTTTTTATAATTTTGTTTTGTGATTACATTCTCATTTAATTTTAAAACATTAAAATTTAATTTTAAAGTACAAAATCTTATGTATATATGAAATTACACATGTTGTGCAGGGCACCCACGATTTAGATGAGAGCATGAGGAGGTTGATAAATCATATATTTAAATGAGATTCTCTAAATTGATGCAAACTTTTTATTTGACTGTCTTTTTATGTTATATTTACTTTTATCATGATATAAATTTTGGACATATTTAAAGTAAAACTCTTTATTACATATTGATGCATATTTTTATTTGACAACTTTTTATTATATATTAACTTTTATAATGATATAAATTTTGGACATATTTTAAATCTATAACTCTTTATTATGATTTAATACATGTTAATTTTGGAGTTTACGTACATTTTACATGGTACAATTTGCATGATGCATGGTTTGATGCTTAAAACTTGGTTTTACATATTTAAGTTTATGAATATGTAGCAATGAAAGTAAATTTGCATTTAGTTGGTAAATTTTGCATAATCATTGTTATAATGTTAGTAGATTATTCTTAGGTTTTTTTTAAGTTGTTTTGTCACTTGTTATTTAAAATGAATCTATTAAAATTGCAAATTACAAAACATGGTACATTTTGCATTTGAATGAATCTTATAATTACGCGTAGATGTCTAAAATAATCATAAAAATTGCATTATAAAATATGGTATGTGAATTTTGCATTCATGTATAGAAAGGCTACTATGGATGTCAGTTGATAGTTAACTTTTAATATAAAGTTGTTCATGCAGAAACATACTATAATATTACATTATAAAACATAGTACAATTTGCATGGTGCATGGTTTGATGCTTAAAGGTTTTACATACTTAAGTTCATGAATATGTAGTAATGAAAGTAAATTTGCATTTAGTTGGTACATTTTGCATGATCATTCTTATAATGTAAGTAGGTGATTCTTAGGTTTTGTTTAAAGTTGTTTTGTCAATTTATTTAAAATGAATCTAGTAAAATTGCAAATTACAAAACATGGTACATTTTCATTTGAATAAATCTTATAATTTGGTGTAGATGTCTAAAACAATTATAACTTAAAATTGCATTATAAAATATGGTACATGTACATTTTTCATTCATGTATAGAAAGGATAATATGGATGTCGGTTGATAGTTAAATTTTAATATAAAGTTGTTTGAATGCACAAACATACTATAAAATTGCATTATAAAACATTGTACAATTTGCATGATGCATGGTTTGATGCTTAAAGGTTTTACATATTTAAGTTCATGAATATGTAGCAATGAAAGTAAATTTTCTTTTAGTTGGTATATTTTGCATTCAATAATTCTTATAGTGTTAATAGATGATTGTTAGGTTTTGTTTAAAATTGTTTTGTCAAGTTATTTGAAATGAATCTATTAAAATTGCAAATTAAAAGACATGGTACATTTTTCATTTGAATGAATCTTTTAATTCGGTGTAGATGTCTAAAACAATCATAAAAATTTCATTATAAAATATGGTATGTACATTTTGCATTCATGTATAGAAAAACTACTATGGATGTTGGTTGGTAGTTAAATTTTAATATAAAATTGTTCATGCACAAACATACTATAATCTTGCATTATAAAACATGGTACAATTTGCATGATGCATGGTTTGATGCTTAAAGGTTTTACATATTTAAGTTCATGAATATGTAGCAATGAAATTAAATTTGCATTTAGTTGGTACATTTTGCATGGTCATTCTTGTAATGTTAGTAGATGATTCTTAGGTTTTGTTTAAAGTTGTTTTTTCAATTTATTAAAAATTAATCTAGTAAAATTGCAAATTACAAAACATGATACATTTTGTTTTCATTTGAATGAATCTTATAATTTGGTGTAGATGTCTAAAACAATCATAAATTAAATTTGCATTATAAAATATGATATGTACATTTTGCATTCATGTATAGAAAGGCTACTATGGATGTTAATTAATAGTTTAATTTTAATATAAAGTTGTTTGAATGCACAAACATACTAAATAAAATTGCATTATAAAACACGCCCCACAAATTGCATGATGCATGGTTTGATGCTTTTAAAGGTTTTACATATTTAAGTTCATGAACATGTAGCAATGAAAGTAAATTTGCATTTAGTTGGTACATTTTGCATTCAATCATTCTTATAATGTTAGTAGATGATTCTTAAGTTTTGTTTAAAGTTGTTTTGTCAATTTATTTAAAATCAATCTAATAAAATTGCAAATTAAAAAACATGGTACATTTTGCATTTGAATGAATCTTATAATTTTTTGTAGATGTCTAAAACAATCATAACTTAAAGTTGCATTATATAATATGGTATGTAATTTTTGAATTCATGTATAGAAAGGCTAATACATTTTTCATTCATGTATGAAATCATTTAAGACCAGAGGATGTATACATAAAAATTACTTGTCATGCATGCAAACATAATATCAATAGCATCAAATCCTCAATACACATACATAACAGGAAATATACATATAAATTTGTAACTCAATACAATACCCAATGAGTATCGCTTTCACATCATCACATTCTTAAGAATGTACAACTTAGGAGTGCACAAAAAGAAAGGCTAGCAATGTACTTGAACTCTATATCCTCAAAGATGAATCCAAGGAGAAGAAATTGTTGGGCAGTTAAATTAAAAAAAATCTAATGGAATGCCATCCTCAATGATCCATTCATGGTCATATTTTGACATTCTCCATTTTTTAACCTTTTTATTGAACTTCTATCAACTTTATGTGCGCTGCACACACCAAGTGACTATATTGACAACTTATGACATCAGGTTGATAGTATTAAAAGTAAACATTATTTTCATTTTGATGAGTTTCTTGGAAAAAATGACCTTTTCGTATAATAGTCCCTCTTTCATATATAAAATAGTTATCATCATAGTCTTCAAATAACTTCATCCTTTGTTCAGTGCATTGCATCAAATAATAGCTGGCATTTTCTATGTTGTTAATGCGTGAAACTACAACAAAAACATCTCATGCACAATAAAACAAGTGTAAATTTAGATCATAATTAACATGAAATTAACTTTATCAACATGGACTTGATTTTATTATCTATTTCTAGATCTCTATATTTTAACTATTATCTAGATACTTATACACAATGATTTTAAAAACATACATATATATATATA
Organism: Pinus tabuliformis; assembly: GCA_031772625.1. Lineage (NCBI taxonomy): Eukaryota > Viridiplantae > Streptophyta > Pinopsida > Pinales > Pinaceae > Pinus > Pinus tabuliformis. The sequence goes on along the minus strand of CM062820.1, from coordinate 896,802,339 downwards.
TATATATATATATATATATATATATATATATCCTTTGAAAGCAATTGAAATGTTACCTTCTCTAACAAGATCAGAAACTCAATCACCTTCAAATGATACTATAGTCTCCTCTAATTCCATCTCTTCGAAGCTTGCAACTAACATTTTCCCCTTTATATTTAGTTTTGTATGTTTCCAAGCTTTTACATACATATTGTTTTCACAAACATCATTGGATTGTGTGTCCTCTATGCAAACATGACAAAAACAAGAATATTTTATTTTATCAAATGCAAACGCATTGTAGTAATCCTTTGTTTTAATTGAATGCAATTTTTGAGTCCCTTTTACTATTTCAACTTCATATGTAATCGATGTGTCTACATCTTGGACTCCAATATGCCAAAAAAAAACTCTAGTAAATTCCAACAAGAATTTAAATATGTTATTAAAAATACAATTTATATATCAAAGATAGTCATCGTGATATTGTTTAAAATATATAATTAATAATTATTTAAAATTAGAAAATTACTAAAAATTATTATATATTAAAACTATATACAAGTTAATTTTTATATATGTACATACCTCCATATCTCCCTTCGTGGGTTAGTCTCATGACTTAATGCAACAATGAACCATTGAACAAATTATTCAGCTGAGACAAGTCAGTTTGCAGAGTAGTCCATTTGTTATCTTCGAAGTGCTCTTTTTATACATGCCCCTACACCATCATGTTCTCCTTTTCCATGCCCAGTATCAAAGAAATTCCAACAATGTTTAATGTGGGTTTTCTTATGAAGATGACATAACCAAAAGAATGATCGTGAATATTTGAATTGACCTACGCATCCATCTGAACATATCCAATGTTCATTGAATTTTATTCTACAACCTTTCAATGAGTCATAAATCTTATCAAAATAATGTTGTACAAAATGTGTATCATGTGTATGATCATCGCTAATATAAAAGTTATATTATTTAATAACATGTCAATTCTCACTCATGCTTTCTATATGATCAACATTCTTTTTAGCATGTCTATATAGAATATGGAAAAACATAGATACTTTGTGAGAATGATAATATTCATTCTATATTTCATTTTTTGCAACAAATGTGTAATTCTCTGTAAAATCAACTATTCACAAAATGGTCCTTGGTGGAAAAATTTCACAGGATTTTTTTAATTGCAGGTCCTGCCATCGAGCTTTATTCCAATGCTTAGTGTACTTATAAATTTTTGTCTCAAATTTCTTCAAAAACTCTATCACAAAAATTTCTTCTTCTTGTAAATCAATCCTCTTAGCAATTGTACTACTATTTGAAATGATCGATGTATGGATATATTCATATCTTTTCCATTTCAATCTTAGGTTAGACAATGATTGATAATTTATATCAATAGAATATTTGCTGTGAAATAAAGTCAAATATCCACAATGATCACATTTTTTACCACCAACACATTTCTTTTGGTAAAATAATTCATGAATTTCTCTTACACATAGAATTTCGGATATGAAATCATGGATAGTGGAAGGAGGAGGTGAATTTTTCCAAAATGTTTTACCAAAATTAAGGAATGTGTCATAATATAATTGAAATTCCACATGATAACGACAACAAAAAGTGTCACATACAATGATAGGTTTAACATACCATGGTTTTTGTTGCACAAAAGCACTGATTGAGGTATTAATTCGACGATTCTCTTCTATGAACTTATTGAACAACTCTATCTGAGTGGTTTCCAAGATATGTTTTGCATGCTATTCATACTGATTTCATGCTATTCTTTGTCACATCACATCCCTTGCTTTTGATGAAACACGTGATTTTTTCATCCAATATTCATATATTATTTTTTTAACATCTTCTCCAAGTCTCTCTTTGAATGGTTGGCTACAAATAACTGTCCAATAAGCGAGCTCATCATTTACATCTATTTGCAATTGAAATTTCCTATGTTTGTGAAATGTTTTTCGTGAGGTCCCTAATTCTCTTTCCGTAAATTTTACCAAATGATTTTCTTAAGTACTTGATGAAACCACTTCCATTTGTATTAATCTATGTGCATCTATATTACTTTTCTTTCTAGATCTGCCAATTGATTTTAAAGCACTATTTATATTTTGAATCACATTTTCCTTCATCTTTTTATCTTTTTTTGATTTTCGAATACCCAATAGAGTTGTAGCTTCTTTTAATATCTTTGATGTTGAGAGACCTCTCAAAATTTGAGCTTGAACTGTCACATTTTCATCTTTGAAGAAATTATCAACAATGAGCTTAACATGATATCATATAGCATGGTCAGCTTTTTTATCTCCATGTATCAGTGTCAACATTTTCTAACATCTCATCATAGATATTGATTTCATATGTACATATGAGAATTAAATGTAAATGGGTATAAATATTCATTAAATAATTAAATTAAAAAATAGAGTTTGAATGAAATTGAAATTAATAAATATGTATAATTTCAATAATACACGACATATACATACATACCTAATGGTGATTCAACTTCTTCACTTGAATCTCTTTCAACATCTTCAACAACATCATCAATCATTGGTTCATTATATTTTTCACTTTGTCTGTCAACATTTTCAATCTTATCATCAATCTTATGAGGAATATCTCTCTCTATTTACATTGCAAATTTTTTCCAAATTAGTTCATCAAATAAAAATTAAATTTCACAATACACTAGTTAAAATTTACATATATCATTTATAATATTAACATTTACATACGTACTTCAACATATAGTTGAGATTGATTTTCCCTTCCAATATTAAACATTCTTCCATCTTTCTTTTGTAATAGTTTGTGGAGTATTCTCTACGAGCCTCAATGTCTCTTATTTGATCATATTTTCTCTTGCAATTTCTTTGATTTCCCATGATAATTCAATCTATGTAGATTTTTAAAATCCAACCCGAAAAGTCAATTTCAAAATCCTACAAAAAAAACTCACTTTCAAAATTTAGACCAAAATACTCACTTTAAAAATTCAACACAAAATACTTACTTTAAAAATTCAACCAAAAAAATTTAATTTAAAAAAAACTCACTTTAAAAATTCAGCCCAAAAAATTTCCTTTAAAAATTCAGCCCAAAAGGTTTAGTTTAAAAGTTCAATCCAAATGAGAAAAGATTGTGAAAATATTGTGTTGGCTCCATTTATTTATATCGTTTGGGCAAAACTTTTTTTTTCCGGAGGGTCGCATCATTTAATTTTTGCGGCCGATGGAAAATATAGACATATTTTTAACCAAACTTTTAAATTAATTTGACCGAATTAATTTTCTGTTTATTTTAACGGGCATCGATGACAAACACAAATTCGGTTGAATGTGTTTTTAGTTTGGTTGAACTACTTTAACCTGCAACTCTGCAACAACTCAGCTCTGGTCACCTTTCTCCAACTTCGGAATGGTTAAAATCCATCAAATTTGGTGAATTTACTTTCAGAACCAATACCAACATTTGCATAATTGAATCTACTTTCAGTAGATATAAATTTTATGGAATTTCATAGATATTTGCTAATTTTAATTAATTTTCTAATAAAATGTGTGCAAAATAATTATGAAGGTCATTATGATTCAGTGAAATCAAAATTTTATATCTTCCAAAATACACTATAAAAAAATATGAAAAATTTATGGATCATTATATTGGTCTGTCTTCTATAATGCGTAGTTTTTAGATTTTTAGCTTTTAACTAATATGTTCATAAACGTAACGCTATGCTCAACATCTTCAAAATCTGTAGTTTTTTCTTATTGGTCCAGTTCAAAAAATTCTAGTAATTATGATTTGCATCAGTTGGTTTCATAAATATAACGATCTCGAAGTAGAGTTTGTCTAGATTGTTGCAACACATTTTTTTTCTTTCAAAAATGCCAGTTAACAAATAATACGCTAGTGCCAAAAAACATGACTTCTTATGAATCCCTTGATTTTTAAAGAACACGGTCAAACAATTGCTAAGTTGATGTATCAAATGTGAATAAAAAAATTCCAAAAAATAAGTAATAGAAAGCTAATAAAATTTTTGACAAGTTTTCTTTTTATTGTAAAATGAAATTCTAAACAGAAAAATTTCTTTGGCTTGCAGAAAGTTGAAGAACTTCTAAAAATGATATTTTTTTCTCAAGAAAGGATAAAAAGTGTAACCCAACTTCACATTTTCACCCGATAACTTCTTTTGGTTGAGGGAGGAACTTCCCATTTGAATCATGTTTCAATATCTAGCTATAGATATACTCTTGATGGATTCCCTAATCAAGATTAGATTTCAGTCTTCAAAAATTGCATGATTTTCTTCAAGCCAAATTCCCCAAGCAACCTTAAGAGAGAGGGATTTATGCTTTTGGATTTTTTTGACTTGAAACCATATTTTAATTTTCTTCAACTGAGACAACATCCCAAAGGAATTGTTGGTTTTCCAATTGGATTATTTCTTTCTATACTTCCTTTGAGAAGGAGAATTGTATGAAAATATGATTGACTAATTTTGATTCGAACTTCATAAGGGGAAGTAGCCTAGAAGATAAAAATATCATTTTTACAAATTTCCCCAAGTAGGAGCCTTATTTTTAAGAAGTAACCACATGAAAATTTTATATTTGGGATGGAAATTTAGTTGCCATAGATATTTCTCCCATCCATAGAGTTCAAGAGGAGAATTTGTTGCAACAAGTGTCAGATACCCTATTTTAGGAGCACATACTGCGCTAGGACTCAAGGTCCAAATAAGACAATATTCTAATATAAAATAGAAAAATTTGAGAACTTTAATCCTAAAATGTATGCTTTCCAAGCTTCATTATTCTCACCTTCAAGATATATGTTTTTTCAAAGATCCATTCATGTTTCCAAAAATTAGTTGGGGAAATTGGAATTTTATTCAAAGTATACCATTCTATTCATTTAGATTATGGATAATAGGGTCCAAAACCTTACACCAATGCTAACTTCCTATCTAGGTGTATCTACCATTAAGAAAATCTATGTCATTCCCTACTTTCCAGCAAACAAAATCATTTATTAATGGAAAATTTTTAATGATTGTATTCCATATTATGGAGCCATTTTTTGTAGATTTTTGGGAGGATCAGTGGGGTTAGACTTACTTTTTCTACATGATATATGAAAAATATCCCCCCACCCACTTGGATGATATTCCACATCCCTTTTGCAACTAGGGATTTTTAGAACCAAGTGATATTTTTTAAGCCCCACCAACCTTGGTCTTCTGGGATTGCTATGTATTTGAAGTATATGATACCAAAGGTCTTTAAACTTGTCTTCCCTGCCTTCCCATACAAAATTTATGATAGTTTCTTTCAATTTTTGTAGAATTCCTTAAGGTATATATGTTAATGAAGCCCATAAATCGAAGATGGTTTCCAGAATTGATTTACACTTAAGAGCCATTTATGCACCAGATTTAGACTCTCTTTTTTGTCATTTCGAAAAGACATCTCTAGTTTGATTTGAGATTTTTTACAAGTTTTAGAGTGAAAGCCATATATTCTAATATTGAACCTAATTGATTGATAGTTATGGAGAAAAAATATTACACAAAGGATTTTACTCTTCTTAGGATCCTACACACAAAAAATGGAAGATTTTGTATTATTTATCTCTATGATGTAGCATCAACGAATAAAAAAAGCAAGTCGTTTAGAGACTAAATATGGGGTATGTTCACCTCAAAGAAAATTAAAATATCATCTACAAATAGTAAATGTGAGAGGTCACAACCTTGGCAGATAGAAATCCCTTTTAAACCTCCTCATGATTTTGAATCCAAGATTAATCTGCTTATTCCTTTCAGAACAAGGAGAAAGAGAAGGGTTGAAAGGGGATAGATTTTCCTAAGGTCTCTTTTTGAATGGAAGAAAGGATCTTGAGATATAGAGGAGATCTCTAGCAGGATCCAAACCTTCTCAAGCTATGTTTTAGTTGAAATTTTTTCTTGTATAGGGATAGAATGTCCTTATTTTTGCGGCAAGGCATTGGATACCTAATCTGCTAAGGGTTAGTGTGGAATGTGAATAGTCACGAGAGTCCAAGACACCACTTGGTATGTGAAGACCAAGGGTCACAAGGAAATGTATAAATGTACATTATTGTGAATAATAATTGCAATGAACATTTATCTTACTTGCTTTCTTCTCCATGTGTGTGTTTAACATGGTATCAAAGTGGGTGAATTGTGGCCCTGCTCCAATTTGAGCCATTTTTGTTGTGGTATTTATTTTCCTATTAATTCTACTGTGTTTTCCTATTTCATTGTTACACATATGGCACTGAAATGCTCCTTTCCTTAGTGCTATCTACGTTATTCTACAGGTAGCCATCTGTTAGGCCCCTATACTACTAGTGTAACCCCTTATTGTTATTAGTACAACCCACTTATTATATTGATGTACCCATGTAGTGCCCATATTGTTACTATTGTGCCCCATAGAAGCCCACTATTGTTATTATTGTGCCCTCACATTATTATTGTTTTGTCGGCTCTGATTATGTTATGACCCCTTAGACTCCTATATATAGAAAGGAGGTATTTTCATTTGTATGATCCAAGAATTGTTCATTTATGTAATGTAAAGGAGGTTTCCCCCTCGAAGAGGCTGAATTCTAAGGCGTTGATCTATCTTTTCTATCTTTTCTTGAGCCGGTTTCATAACATTTGGTATTAGAGCTTTGGATTCTAGGGTTTCGCTGCTCCAAACAGGTCATCGTGCCATTTTCGCTATAACTTTTTTTTCTGTGACGTTTCAGAAGTCGCAAAACAAACCCATTTGAGAAGAAATCGTGCTAAACCTTGGGTCTGAATTTCAGAGCTTTTCACGCGATATTTGCGGAGATATGATCTGAGGAAGTTGGTATTTTTGTAGACTCCTGAATTTCATTCCAAACAGGTGACCTGGGGAAAATAGTCATAACTTTCTCTCTGGGGATCGGATTGAAATTTTGTAAAAAGGTATAGAAAGAGGACAGACTGTAGTTTCTTGTATGCATTTTTCAGATCCTAAGGGAGAAACAGTGACTCGTGGCACATCGTACAAGTTCGCTCTACGGAACTGGTCTATAATCAAGTCACTGTGGGAGATTTCGCATAACTCTTCCTTGGAGAATCCAAATTGGGTCAAACTTGTGGCAATGGAAAGAGGACATAGAGGGCTACTACAGGCCGCAATTTCAGAACTTAAAGATTTGAAAGTACATAGTTACAGTCGTTTCAAGATCGAGCTCCTAAAATCAAGAAAAAGCGAGATGAGGAAGTTTGATGGCAAGGATCTGGTAAATTGGATACTACAGATGGAGAAATATTTAGATCTACATGAGGTGCAACTGTTACAAAAGGTATGTATTGCATCTTCATATTTAGAACTGGATCAATTTTTATGGTATGAAGGGCTTTGTTCTCGTAAAAAACTTGTTACGTGGTCAATTTTCACGGAGGAAATGATAGCACATTATGAGGATACAAAGAGCAACACCTTCTTTAGAGCAACACCACAACAATTGGAAAGAGTAAAAGGGCTTTGTGACATAGTGGAAAGCAAAATTATGGAAACCGGGAAGCATACCCCTCACAACTATAAAGATGGAAGTGTTGTTTCTTCTAGCCTTCCACAACCTACAAGGGTTACACAACAACAATTGGAAGAAAAAAGAGAAAAAGGGCTTTGTTACAATTGTGATAGCAAATGCATTAAAGGTCATAAGTGTGCTGAGAAGAAATTATTTTACATAGAATATGAAGAGGAGGAAGAAAAGGATCATGAAACATCAAAAGAAGAAGATATGTGCCAGGACCCCACCCTAGAGAAAGAAGAAATGAATCAGACGATATCTTGTAAAGCATTGGCAAGAATTACCACTTCTCAAACTCTCAAGATAGAAGGACATATCAAGAAGAAAAAGGTGCAAGGAGTGAAAGATCACATCGAGAAAGAAGAAATGAATCCAACCATATCTTGTATTTCATTGGTCGAAATTACCACTCCTCAAACTATCAAGATAGAAGGCCATATCAAGAAGAAAAATGTTCAAGAAGTGAAAGATCACATCGAGCATCAAGAAATGAATCCAACCATATCTTGTAAAGGATTGGAAGAAATTACCACTCCTCAAACTCTAGAGATAGAACGACATATCAAGAAGAAAAAGGTTCAAGTAGTGAAAGATCAAATCAAGCATCAACAACAAGTTCTCCAACTTTTAAAGGATAACGCCACTTCGGTGCAAAATCAAATGAAACAACAAGTAGATCAACATTGTAGTGAAAAATGTTTTGATGTAGGTGATTGGGTATTTTCACTGCTACATCTCAAGCAAGATATTTATGAGAAGGAAATGTTGGCAATACTACATGCACTTAAAAAATGGCGACCTTACCGAATGGGAAGACTCTTCAAAGATGAGGATGTGGAAGCATTGTTTTGTGCTATTTCTATTATCCAACTAGATTGGATAAACGAAGCAAGGGATGAATGGAAGAAGGATGAAGAAGTATGGCCACTTATTCAAAAGTTGCAAAAGATCCCAATTCAAACAATATTGCCAGAAATTGAAGAGGAAGGAAAAATCATATTGGAACCTGGAGCAGTCACAGAAACAAGAACTCGACAGCTACAAAATCGATCAATTTCAGAGTATCTCATCAAGTGGAAGAACTTACCCACTGAAGATTCCACATGGGAGGACAAGAATTTTATACAGAAGGATCAAGAACTACTCAAGCGTTGAGGACAACGCTTTTTGAAGGAGAGGGGCATGTTAGGCCCCTATACTACTAGTGTAACCCCTTATTGTTATTAGTACAACCCACTTATTATATTGATGTACCCATGTAGTGCCCATATTGTTACTATTGTGCCCCACAGAAGCCCAGTATTGTTATTATTGTGCCCTTACATTATTATTGTTATGTCGGCTCTGATTATGTTATGACCCCTTAGACTCATATATATAGAAAGGAGGTATTTTCATTTGTATGATCCAAGAATTGTTCATTTATGTAATGTAAAGCAGGTTGCCCCCTCGAAGAGGCTGAATTCTAAGGTGTTGATCTATCTTTTCTATCTTTTCTTGAGCTGGTTTCATAACACCATCTCTGTATTTCATACGTTGTCTTACCCTGTTTTTTCTTAGCATTTTTCTCATGCTCCATATGTGCATGTGATGTCTACAACATTTGCCTACTGACTCTGCCCTAAAAATAAACCTTTCCTACTCTGTAACACCTTTAATATACTCATTGTAATGGTTGGAATGTTCAATGTGCATTGGAAAATCCGCGACTTTGAGCATTGATAAATTCTTATTGTCTCTATGTATCCACAATCCAACAACCGTGACATTTCCTCAAAGATCCCATCATTTCCTCAGCCCTATCACCTAACATTGTTCTATCTCTCTATCCATTTGCATAATGTTCTCAAGGATTTCTCATCTGTTTTCTACCATCAACCTTCATCACAAAGTAAATTTTATCATAACAACGTCTATTGAAAGGCTTATGATCATTCTCTTTCTGCCTCTTCTCTGCAAATAAAAATAAATGAGAGATGCCATATTCTAAAATTGTAGCATCAAAAATAGTATGAGCGAGATTCATCGATGGTATTTTCACGACCATGATTTTTGAGTTCTTGGACAAGGAAATGGGACTTAAGGATACAAAGAAGTTTAATCTAATAAATACACCCATGAAAAATACAATGCCTCTCTTACCATGTGGTTGGATTGCAATAAGATTTATAGTCGACAATCTGGGAGTGTGGACTTTGAATTGTCATATAGAAATTCATTTCTTTTTTGGGAATGGGCATAGTTTTTGAAGAAGGGATAGAAGAAATTGGAAGGTTGTCAAGATCCATCATGGGCTGGGGTGAAAGCAAGGATTTTCTGCACCATTGAATTGCTCACACTTGATCTCTTCCTTGCAATTCCTTAAACAATGTATTATCTATAACTGTTGGTGTGGATGTGGACCGTTGAATTCAATTGCCTTTCTGCAACAATAACCATATTCCATTCCTATGTAATCCTATACTGCCAGCCATAGATTCCAATTTTTTGTGCTATATGGCGCGTTATTTTCCTGGAATGTGAGCCAAACCCATGTTTTGCAAATGGCATGGAGGCATCTTGAGAATGGAGCAGGGAGAGTGAAAGAACGAAATTAAATTGCTATTGAGTCCATTCCCAGGATCGATGTTAAAATGCAGAGTAAAAGCGCTATTAGAAATGAATTTTTGCATTTCCTATTTGGTGCGGAAAAGCATTGAATGGTTCCCTAAGTAAAATGATGAATTTCTACATTGAATATGTATAGGAATGCGGTGTTGTGTTGTGTGTTTGAAAGTGAATTAGGTTCTTTAGTTGTTGATATTATATGCCATTGATTTGTAAAAGTCGTGGACTATTTATGCCATGAAATGTACGTATTAAATCACATATACCATGGAATTTGTATGTCTTGAATTACATATGCGGTGGACTATGGTGAAGGTTGTTGATGTTGTTTTTTGATCAAATGCAACTACAAATTGGACCATACAAACTTGGAACAAAATTGTCAAAGATAGTGTTCATCCTATGACCCAGGGAAAATATAATTTCATGTGCTTTTATTGCCCAAAGATTATGAAAAGACATTTGGTTTTCTTGTTCTCAGAATCACTTTTTTTTATTAGCTGCTTTGTTTCTCCATTTACTTGAACTAGGGAAAATGGTTAAATTTGATGAAATATTAGAGTTACATAATACCCTAATACTCTCTACAATGGATGATACAATAAAAATTATCAAGAGCACTCTCTGTGATATTCAAATATGTCTGCAAAATGCACAAGACAAGATTGAATTTTTCAGTTTGAATCACAACTACAATGAGATGAGTTACAACAGAAAAGGCTTCATTGTGAACTTTCTTTTGTTCAGAACAATCCTCTATTTGAAGTTGAGACAAACACCCATCGACAACCAGTAAGTGACCATGTCAATAAATCTAAGGTTGACTCCCACCATATGCCCATTTCAGGAGAAAATTTGCATGCAAGTGCGGAAATTCAGTCTGCACTTCCCAAGCCCATCATTAGACCTTGGGAAGAGCTTGTCTACAACAAGCATAAAATAGGTCTTGGTCATGATAAGGAGGTTTCTCTTCACAATACAAACTACTCCAAGGCCATCTAGTTTCATAGTGTTTGATTTTTGCATGATAGTTCATATTCACATGACCTTGCTCCTCCTCCATAACAATAGATTGTGAAATTCCAACATTGTGACTGAGCTGGCCATGTGAAATTATCTTCACCCGTGCAAGCATTGTGGTCAGCATACTCATTCTTCAAATAGATGCTTCAAAAGCAATCCTCTTGCAAGAACAAAGATTCACCTTGGATGGATTACTTCTTAGCAATGGGCTTCAACAACCGAGAAGATATTTCAATCATACAATAGAATTTGTTCTTGAATACTGAAAAGACTTGTAGTTGAGTTTTCTTTAATCTTATCACCTTGTATCTAACATGGGGTGAATTAACAGCCATATACAAGCTTCAAAGCCACATCAAGCGAACCTGAGCCACAACCTGAACCCGTTACTTGAGCCTACAACGAGAGACAACCATACCTAGATTCAGAGTTGTAGCTAGAGACAAAGAAGCCTCTAAGAAAACGTTTGGTTGATGGCCTTCATTAAACCACCGCGTGTTGAAGACCTCCCCTTTTCATGTTGAAGGTCTCCCTCTACAAAGCATTAAGCAACTCTTCCTCCAGCAGAAGACTTCAACTTCTTTCCAGATTTGGAATAGTTTTGAGAATCACACTAAGCGTTCCTTTGGTTGGTGTCCTTCCTTAAACCACCATAGATTGTAGACCTTCCTTTTTCCAGGTTGAAAGTCTCCCTCTTTAAAGCATTATGGACACTTCCTCTAGCATAATATTTCAACTTCTTTCTAGATTTGGAAGAGTTATGAGAACTACACTAAGCGTTCTAGTGTTGATGGTAATCCTTAAACTATCATTGATTAAGAGTTCGAGTTCTCCCACCTTATGCCATCATCTCAAAGGACACATTCAACTTACTTTTGTCATGCATTGTTGTACTTTTATATTAGATCTATCTTCTTGGACTCATATATACTCATTCAGATTAAGGGGGGGAATTTTGGACACCTAATATGCTAAGGGTTGGTGTGGAATGTGAGCAATCGTCGGATTCCAAGAGACAACTTCGTATGTGAAGACCTAGGGTCACGAGAAAATGTATAAATGTACATTATTGTGAATAATAAATGCAATGAATGTTTATCTTACCATTTTTCCTCTCCATGTGCATGTCTAACATAAGGGAGGAGGGAAAATAACATACAATGCATCTTTTCCAACCCATCTCCTACTAGACTTCCCCATTGAATATATTTACTCAAATCACTATGGGTATGGAAACAATTACACTCATATGTGACCCTGTCATAATATAAACTTTATTGGTGCTTCAATGTCCCTTAGTTGATGGAAATAAAATTGAGAAGACATTTGGTGAGGTTAAGTCCCACCAAAATTCATGCCATGCCCAAATAACCTGTTTGATGAAAAGAATAATTTGCTTCATAAAAAATTCTAGTGTATTCACATTTTCCTCGAATACATCCTTAGACTAGAAGATTGGGGAAAGTCCTGGCAACTAAACCTAAATGGCTATTAGCACATGCTATTCCAATTTCACATCAAAATATATTATCTATGGTTTTATATATAGTTTCTGATATCACTAGAACCATTCATCATTTAAGAGTCTCTGAGCATCCTCTTTTTTCTTTGTTAGCTACCCCATCCAACCCTTGGATAATATCAAGCATTTTAGGGCATATCCCAAAGACAACAATTTCTTTTTTTCTCTATCCACCGCTGCAGAACAACTATGGAAATCATTCTACTAGAAAAATACCCCACAACCACCTTTTCCAAATTGAGAGTCTAATTCAACTGCACATCCTTGCCTAGAATTAGGGAAGGCTCCTCAATCTTTCTTTTAATGCATTTGTTCATTTGTCCTGGTGGGTCATCAACATGTGGAGGTGAGAAAAATGAGAGGCTATCGTTTTGATTGCCTCCACTTATCATGTTTGGTGTGAGAAGGCTACACCAGAATCCAAGAGATGGGTTAGAAGATTGATGGCAAAAGAGAGGGCATAGTGAGAGAGACTAACTATGTAGATATAAGGAGACTAATTCTGTAGCATCTATTGGGGAGTGAGGAGAAGGAGACGATGTTGGATGACATGTGAAATCTAAGAAATGGGGAGAGGTATTTTTGTCTCTTGCTAGAGGCAGTGTTTGGAGTAGAGCTAGTAATTATTTTAGGAGGCTAGTTGGAAGTGGAGGAAAACACCTTCTACCTATCCCTTTGTTCTTCTCCTACAAAGCCTATCAAAGACTTCTATTCTAACAAACCAATGTTTTTGAACCATATGCCAAGGTCCATCAATAGTTGTGAGGTTGAGGGCGAAGATCTCCAACTGTTTTGGCCCTCAAGGGGGTTTATAGGAAAATGTGAGGAAAATCCACCTCATCTTCATGCATTTTGTACAAACTAAAGGAACGGTAGGATGAAGAGCACACCAAAATGGGAAAGGGCTTATGGCCCTTTGGCCTGCAACCTAAATGATCTCCTTTTGTAGAGAAAAAATTCGAACCCTTCTCATTCCTCTCAATACCTTGTCATTGTAATCATCATATACATTATGTTATAAAATAAAAATATTCAAAACAACATAATCATTATTTGAAAAAAAATATTACAACATATAATAATTTAATTTAAAATTAGAAGTTAGCGAAAAAGTCAACCATAACCTAAGAAGAGAATTTGAATAAAAGGAAACCATATGATATTAAGTCAATAAAAGTTTATTTTTTAAGTTAAATTAGTAATATTTACTATAATAGAGAGGTAAATGATAAATTAAAATAATAATTAAATAATATTATTATTATTATTATTATTTTCATAATATAAAATAAAAATACTTTTTTATATAGTTGTAGTTTATTTGTTGTACGTTTTGAGGGTTTTCTAGTATATTTTCTGGTTTAATTTGTTCAAAATTTAGTAGGAATTTTTTAAATCACAAATTTAAGTAATAAATTCTCCATTATCCAAATTTCTCATTTCTTTTTTAAGTGTTGAATTCATATATGTAATATAAAAAACCATTTTAAATAACAAAAGTTAAGATTTAGCAAAAAATTAACCTACCAAAAATTCCAAAAATATAACATATTATCATATTTAAATAACATAAATATATTTTTATTTTTTAAATTAATAAAAAATTAACAAAATTTTAAAAAAATATGTAATACCGCCCACAACTAATTAATTGAAATACAATATGATCCTACCAAAAGCTATTCACAATAAAGACTTACGGATATCAAAACATTTGATAACCATGGACTAAGTTTTGGTATCCAACACTATAAATATAAAATTCCATAAATAAATAATGGTAATAATAAATACAACTGGGAAACATCATTCGAAACTGGTATTAGACTGGTATGTGAAAGGGTGAGCCGTACCATCATTGTCTTAAACAGAATCGCATAATTACTTCGCTTATAAAGGATTACTCTTTAATGCCCCATTATAAGTACTCAATGACAGATCATTTAATGGTTTCATGAATTTCTACCAATTTTACATAAATATTGAGCTAGATCGCATATATATCTATTTGTAATATTTAATGATTTTTATCACGTGCACACATTTATAATAATATGGTAATATTTATAGTAATCATGGACAGTAAAAAATATTACGTTATTTATTTTTATTAATATAAAGAGATTTTTTATTTTTATTTTTCAAAATTATTATAATTTAATTTGTAAAACAAGTAGTAGAAACAATTATTATTATTTGTTATAAAAAAATGCTAAAGAGTCTAAATTATTATTATTTAGAATTTTTTTAATGTAATTTGTAAAACAAGTAGTAGAAACAATTATTATTAATTGTTATAAAAAAATGCTAAAGAGCTTAAATTATTATTATTTATAATTAATAAAATTCTAAGAAACTTAAATGATTATTATTATTTTTTTTGGCCAGGAAAACCATTTTATTTACTGGTGGTGACCAAAAAAATTTAGGTAGCCTAAAGCAATATTATTTGTTTTCCAGTAAAACCATTTTATTTACTAGTTGTTACAAAAAAATTCAGGGAGCCTAAAGCATTACCATTTCTTTTCCAGGAAAACTATTTTATTTGTCAGATGTTTTTGGATTTGGACAGGTAATTTTTTTTGGTTGTGTTTTAGAAAAATTTATATTTTAATTAAAAAGAAAGAAATGATTTCTTCTAAACACTTTTTTTTTATTACTTGTGTTCAAAATACAGTAGAGATTTTTAAAAATAACAAGTTTAAATTATTTAATTTGAAAAGATCAAATAACTTACTCATTTTTTTAAGATATTAAATCCATGTATAATACATTTTAAGCAATAAAAAACGATAATTTTATTAAAAATTATATTACCGCATTTTTAACCAAACTAACAATTTTCAATATTAATTAAACTAATAGATACTCCAACCCCACTAATTTTTTCCAAAAGAATTTTAAACCATAGCCACAGAAACGTTACTTTTCTTTTCCTTTTTCCTTTAGATTGGATTGTTTTATAATTCCTTTACTTAGAGTTCTCTCCACTGTAACTATTTTTTTCAGAGAGAAAAAAGCATAATTTGTATTATATTGAGCTGTATGAACAGTCCCAGATTGTACATATCTTGCAACATACATATACCAAAAGCTAGAGGAAAGTTCTTTTGAGCAGATATAACAAAAATAAACTCAGAAAGAAAACCAAAATACAAAAAAAGACCATCCGCATCAGCGGGGAGAATATACAGAGATGGATACAATCATATATTAACCTTCAAAACCATGAGAATAAAAAAGGAGAACACCATATACAAAACATAAAGACAGATAGAAAAAGGTCAGAAACCCGGAATACAGAAGTCCTGAATGTAAAAGGACTCTCCATCCACTGAAACCTCCAAGGACCATAAACCCGAGCCAAGGAGAAGACCCTTCTTTGACAGGCAGTCCGCTACCTGGTTCCGGGCCCTGTAGATGTGCTGGATGGAGCTGCCTTCCATGAGACCCCAAAAAAACATAATTCTATTCACCCAGCCAGCCAAATGTGGGCATCTGATGAGGCTGTTACCATTGACGTGATCTACCATGGATTTGGAGTCCCCAAAGATAGATATGGAATGGATGTCTAAATAGATACAGAAAGCAAAGAGACCTGCAAGGGCCTGTGCTTCTGCCATACTATTTGTCCCTATTCCTGCGTTCCAAGACAGCCTATAATGAAGATGTTCATTCATGATAATGAACACCCCACAGCCACATGAATTTCGTTGGGCAGCACCATCAAAGAAGGCCATCGGGGGCCTGAGGGCAGAATCTGGCAGCGCATTTCTGTTGGTCTTTTTCAACTTAGGACCCTTTATGGGGACAGAGTCGTATATGAGAGATATGGTTGGTAAAATGTCCATGAGAGGCTCCTTTGCATCATTGAAAATTTTATTGTTTCTCCATCTCCAGGCACACCATAAAACAATAACTAAGATCGGTCTCCATGATTCACGTTGCCTACCCCACCAATCAAAAGCAGCATGTGTAGAGACATGAGAAATGAGAGGAAATCCATATAAAAAAGCCAGATCCTGCCATATTCTCAGAAAAGAGTTGCATTTGAAGAACATGTGAAAGTTTGATTCCTCTGCTGATTCACACATTTGGCACCTGCTCGGCCCATGCCAATTTTTTTTCTTTAAGTTCTCCCAGGACAGATTTTTATTGTAATACACCAACCATGAGAAGTATATGAATTTGGGAGCGCACCCTGATTTCCAAAACACTGTTGGGAAAGATGGATGAGGGGACGAAAACTTGGAAGCCATCATATCAGCGTAAATATCTCTTACACATACTTGTTTGTTTGCACATGGCAAAATCCATACCAAAAAATCCTGTGGCCTGGACCAGAAAAACCCACAGTTCCTCAGAGCGGTCATGAACGGATTCCATAGACTCAACAGAGACTCCAGCAAACCAATATCGGCAGCCGATTTCCATATAGGGAGGGGGCCGTGCCAATCTGCAATCAATTTATCCCAAGTGAAGAAGCCCTTGCCATGAAAGAAAAAAAGAATCCTATCAGGAATTGATATGCTCTCACGCCCACTCATTATTGGATCGATTCCGATGAGGATTCTTTTACCTGTTTGGATACTCCATTTCAGGTTACTCAAGAAGAACTGTTCTATTTTGCGGAAACTGAGCCAGATGGCAGAGCCGCCCTTTGCACCAATCCTTTTTAAACGATACCAGTGTTCCATACCTTTACCTCTCATGTATTTGATCTTTATGGTATTACTCCAAGGCCCATCCCCATAGATACCTCTCCACAAAGATTTGCACAGAAGCGCATTCCCAAAGGTCCTCAAATCTAATAAGCCCCAACCACCTGAAGACTTCGGCCTAGAAATTTTCTCCAAAGAAGTGAGATGATATTTCCTTTTAGCTGAACAGCCCCCCCAAATGAAATTTGCTGTGATCCTGTTCATTTTCTGAATGATGCTTGCCGGGAGGTAGAAAATGTGGGCCCAATATACAACAAGTTGCAGAAGAACAGCACGCGTTAGGACTATTCTTCCAGCCAGAGATAAGCATTTATATTCCCAGGAAGAAATCTTTTTATAATATTTATCAATGAGCCATTTCCAATCATCTTTTGAATAGCCCTTGGCCTTTAGATGAAATCCCAAATATTTAACTCCATCCTTGATTGACCTTGAAGCGACACCAAACAAATCAGCAATCCACCCCACCATTTCCATATTGGCGTCGTTGTGGTATAGGATGGATTTTGACTTATTTATTTGTAAACCTGTGGCCCTTTGAAACCTATATAGAATGTCGTTTAGACATCTCCATGTAAACCTGCATAGCATCGCAAAAATAAGCACATCATCAACAAATAAATTGTGAGAAATATAGTTGTTCCTGCATATCTTCACGGGTTTACAACTGTTCTCTGATACAACTTTATTGATATGAAGGCTAAGGGAATTCATCGCCAAGATGAACAGCAGCGGCGATAAAGGGCATCCCTGACGCAAACCCCTTTCCGCCGAGAAAAAAGGGGAGGGAATCCCGTTTATAATGACTGCATAATTCACGTTCTCAATACATGCCATAACCCAATTAATGACATTTGATTTTAAGCCAATCTTTGCTAATAAACACCTGATGAAGCCCCAATCTAAACAGTCGTATGCTCTTTGCAAATCAATCTTCAATATGGCCGCCTCAGATCTATTAGAGAGCATGGAAAACAAGCATTCCTGTGTATTAGCGACAGTGTCCATAATATTTCTGCCCTTTAAAAAAGCATGCTGGTCCTTAGACAATGACTCGGCCAAAGTTGCTTTGATCCTCTCTGCTAAAATTTTAGAGATAATTTTGAAGGAAATATTGCACAAAGAGATCGGTCTGAAGTCTTTAAAGGAGTCCGCTTCCAATTTTTTTGGGATCAGGGCAATCTGCGTGGATGAGGTAATGGGATGGATGCTGCCAGAGATTCTTGCAGCTTCTACCATTCTCAAAAGATCTAGTTTAATTATGTCAAAAAAATGGATGAGAAATTCTATTGTCCAGCCGTCCGGGCCTGGGCATTTATCCTTCTTAAAAGCCTTCATAACTCCTAAGAGTTCCTCCTCCGTAATGGGCTGAAACAGCTCTTCATTTTTTGTATCATCAAACATTTGGGGAGCCAGCTCAATACCCCAAAGAATATCCTGAAAATTGCTATTTTCCTTTCTTTTGTACTGTTCTTTGAAATGTCTAACTGCCTCATTTGAGATTTCTTGTTGAGAGTAGAGAAAACCCCCTGACCATCACTAATTTTCCAAATAGAGTTCCTCTCTCTCCTAGCATTTGCAAACCTGTGAAAGAATTTGGTGTTCCTGTCACCTTCCTTGAGCCAGATCGCCCTACTCTTCAGCCTCCATGAGGCCTCCTCCTCCTTTAGGATTTTCTGTTTTTTCCTTTCGAGCTCATTCAGTCGGCATTTCAAACTGAATGGGAGAGAGTTGGCTTTCAATAATTTAGAAATATCAGTCAACTCCTTTTGTATTTCTTGAAGAGCCAATCTGTCCGACTGTCTTTTTTTGAGTTGCCACGCCTTTACCAATTTCCTCATAGAGGACATTTTATCTCTAAAAGTCATAAAAGGAGGACCCGAACTGTTTGCTGATAGATCCCTCCAGGCTTTTGTAACTTCGATATTGAAAGCAGGGTCTTCCAAGAGAGTTCTGTTGAACTTGAAGGGGAACCCATTCCTGAGCCCCTTTTCCCTCCAGCTGAGACAAATAGGCCTATGGTCAGAGATGAAAGCATTTTCGATGGTCGAAAAGGGCATGCCCATTTTATCAATAATGCTGGCATGAACTATAAAGCGATCAATTCTTTTTGCAATGTAGGCTCCTTCAATACGTCCGTTATTCCACGTAGGCATCATTTTGGATGGGACGACATCTACAAGATTCCTGTGAAGGAATTCATACTTAATTTTGTCTGAGAGCGGATCTCTCCTCCTGCATCTCCCCCAGCTTTCTTCCGAACTTAGAGTAATATTAAGATCACCTGCAATCATTAATGATTCAATGTCAAAGATTTTTGAGTCAAAAAACTTACCCCAGAAGAGAGATCTATTTTTATATGGGGCGTAGATATTCAAGATATTGATGGGACTGGACAATCCCCTAATATTCACTGATATGAGAATTCCTGCGAAGCATTTATAGGCTTTTGCATTGATCCAAGAAGGATCCCACATGACCGCCAGGCCACCCGAAAGACCCTCGGCTTCCGATGCCGCCATGTGCCACAGAGGAAACATTTTCCTGAAATAGGAAATGGCCGCTTGCTTACTGTGCATTGTTTCCTGTATAAGAATGATTTTCGGCCTGGCAGAGAGAAAAAGATCTTTAAGCGCCAAAAATTTGAGATCTGCTCCCAGACCTCGGATATTCATTGATAAGATGAAGGTCATTTTGGGGGGGGGGCAGCCGCGCTTGCTCTAAGAGGCTGGATCTCAGACATGTCATGGATGGGGATGTCCACCAGGGATAGGTTCCTTATATCACTGACCGCATCTTTTGTCCTCCCGCGAAAGTGTCTGCTTCCTCCATTGGTCTTCTTCCTAACAGTTATATTTTTAGCAGAGTTTGGGCTTATAAGAGGGGGAGACGGAATCCGAGGCTTATGTATGGTTAAGGGCTCCATTTCAAGCGATTTCTTGCTCAGGAGAAAGTCCAAATCACTATCATATAAGTTTGCTGGAGATGAAATCGGAGAATTTAGAGGCGTAGGAGAAACCATCAGTTCTTTGCCTTTAAAGGAAGGATGGTGGATTTTATCAGGAGTAGGCGAAGATGAAGAGATAACAATGGTCTGTGATCCCACTTTGAAGTTCTTTGGTTTGGAGATCGGAGGAGGAGGGGGAATAGCATTATCTTCGTAAGGGATCGGGGGGGGTTGACAAGAGAAGGAATGAAGCTCTTTCTCAGCACTAAAGTCATCTAAAGATAAAGAATCCAGCTTTGAAGGTCCCGGCCTGGAGTCCAAGCATAGAGAGCGATCTTGAGAGAAAAAACGGGGAGATAATATGGAACCTTGTTCCAGATTCTTAACATCCTGTGCAACCTCCAAATCTGTCGGTGTCCAACTGGCTGAGGGAGTCTGTTTCTCTCTTAGCGAGGACAGGGGGGAGACCGCCCGGCCTTTGTCATGAGCCATTCGTCTTTTTATATTCGGGCGTCGAGGATAGTTTTTTATTAGATGTCCGGTTTTATGACACGCGGAGCATCTAAAAGGAATACCCCAGAAATTGAGCCTTTGATTTATTTTTAAATCCCTCCAGGCAATCTCAAGGTGATCTGGAAAACCACCCCTGTAAGCCTTCTCGATGAGAATCCATGCAATGCGTTTATCTTTCTGTCCCAGAACCCATGGGTCGACGTAGATAAATCTACCAATAGAATTGCCTATCTCCATTAAAGTCTCCCTGGACCAGAGCTCCAGTGGCAGATTTGGGAGCTTTACCCAAATTAAATTATTTGAGGGAGTGTTTTTCAGGGGGTTGAACCCTATGTACCATCTGTGGAGAACAAGGAAGCTTTTTCCATATACCCACGGGAGGTTCTGGATGGCTTCTACGTCGTCCGCACTTAAAAACTGAAAACTAAACCACTCCTTCATGAGCTTAGATACTATGGGAAAGTAACCAATCAACGGTTTCCACTGCGCCTCTAACCATTTTCTCATTTCGGCATCTTCCATTTCTGGGAAGTGCCACCTACCCACCAGAGCGAAGTCCTGGAGTTTTCCTATTCGATCAGACAGATGTACACTGTCCAGTTTAAGAGCAGCAGGCGGTGGAGTGGTTCTTACCGGGTTCCGAGCTTTGTTGTAACGATTTGCCTTATTTAACAAGACTTTTTGAGACCGTATCCCATCCATGTCAGCATCATGCATTGCTGATTGAATAACCACGTCCTCCAAAGTAGATTGCCAGCTACCTGTTTTCGTGGCACCTTCCCAATCCTTCTCAGCTTGTATGGTAGCGCGTATCATGGCCTCCGTGGCCGAAACGTCAGACTCAATCTCCATATGTCACAGTCACATCTCCTATGTATGAACAGAAGGATTTATAATCCTAAGAAGATTTGCAGGTCAGGCTCAAATGTCCAGAAATTAATGAGCAACGGTCCGGCTTCTGAACAAAGAGCCTAGATTCAAAAAATCCACCTTAAGGGGAAAAGACCCTACTGACAGACAACCTGGCAATCAGTAGCCTCGGAAAGGAATGAATTAATGGCTCAGATATAGAAAATCCATTTTCCAAGGATAATCCTGAGAAGGATTGAATGCCAAATCGGGATATAGTACTAGCAGTAAATAATGGTCTGACTAGAGCTCAGAACATAAGACCTGGATAAAATAAAGTTGGAGATATGATGCATACTCTTCTGTCAGAGGGCTCGTCGATAAAGAGAGGCTCGGGAATAAAAGAGGACAATTGTCCAATATCATTAACTAAGAATTTACTGCACCTAAATGAGGCTATAGACCGAAAACCGGAAATGGGAAAACCGGATTCCAAGGAGGAACCGAAATCTGGTATTCCGGTTCTGAGACATGGAGGAGTAGAGAAATCTGGAACCTGCTCAGGATGCTGTGGCAGTCGAACCAGCTTATCAAACAAGACTTCTAAAAGAAATACCAACCAATTCTGATAGACTTAGCTAGATGAGGAGTCCCGACAATCAACGCAACAACAGTAAATTTGAAAAATACACCACCATGCTCCTATCTTAATTCTAAAGTCTGAACAGGGTTTGTATATTACTACAGCCTGTTTCAGCTTGTGGATTAAAGACCAGATCATGATGATAGACACCAGACTTTGGGCAGGAAGAGCTACAAAAATTTTAAATCTCACCTTCTTCCCATCTCGTCATAACCAGCATCCATACAAATGAGAATAATAACAACAGGAATTCTCGCTCACTGAGACTAGAATGCAATTAATAATTCCAGACGAAATGACAAACTTTTAGGAAGATATTATGTTGTCTGAGAATAGCTATTCTAAATGACAGGGAATGGAGCATGCTAAAACTGACCTCTGAATTAAAGCCCGCCGAGTGAAGAGCAGCGAAACCTCCAGCGACACCAGAACCAGAACCGCAAATGACGATGATGGTGTAGGAAAGGAAAGATTTCAGCAGCGAGAAGGAAGGTCCACCCTGCGCCAGAGCGCGCAGGGGATGAGGAAAGCTAGCCAAACTTTCACTCACCCTTCAGAGACAAAATTTATAAACTGCCTTCTGGGTTCAACGCTTGAAAGAGCAAACTAGCTAGGCAACCTGTCGAAAGGCATAGAGGAGAAATTATTCCTATTTTACGAAATTATATACTCAATTTGAAATACAGTTGGATCTAAAATATCCCAAAGCATTATCATAATTTAAATAAAATACTTAGACAAATTATCTCAACCAACTGGAACTAATTCGTCCATACATACTCAACTTTCCATTGAAGTCGATTTCTATTTATCCATACAAAATCTCTTGGATTTTCACAAAACAATACAATAGCCAGATCCACACAAACAGATAAGGAAAACTAAAATTCACAAAGTAGGCATATCACCTACATAGTGGCGAAGCGAAGATTAGAGTTACTTTGCTTACATTGTAAAATCTGAGTGAAAAAAATTTGGATTACATACGTTGCCCCCAAATACTTCACCTGAAACTTCGCTATATAACAGTGACAGGATCGGTTGGATGGGTGGATCAACAATACCTAAAATCTGAATGTACCATATCTTAGAGATCGTTATAATATTTTAAGTGTACTGTCTAACCCCTTAGGTTAAGTTGATTGAAGATTGTCCGAATCTTTTGGTATCCAACTAATATGGGCGAGATTAATTATTTGACTTTAGGTGTCAAGTTAATTATTTGACTTTCTTCATAACACTCTGATGCCAAAATGTTTTGGGAATTTTGCTATGTTCTTACTGGGAATAAATAACGCCCAAGAGGAGAGGAGGTCCAACACTCTTAACATATTGCAAAATAATATGAAAGCAGAAGTTATAGTTGTTGGGGTGAAAAATTAAATATTGCAAAATTGTTGGAAAGGTAGAGGAGACAAAGCATAAATTCACACAAATCACACGAGCTACCGTGTTTCTATTGATCACACAAAACATGATACTTACAGTAAACCTGGTGAAGGGTATTTATCCCTTTCCAACTAGCCACTTGCCTAAAATATTTTGACATGTGTCTACATGCAACTACACACTAAAAGTTGTCTATCACTTGACTTGACTCAACACTCAAACACTCAATCACTCAATCACTCAATTCACTGACTCTTTATGTTTAGCTAACTCCACATGTGGGAGTAATTACAATTTCTAACACTCCCCTTTAATTATGACCGTATGAATCAACATAACTTAACTTGACTTGATTATCACTCAAACATGTCTGTTGGTCTATGTCTCAGCTAGGCTTACAATGACTCAAGACTTTCACAATTTTGCATTTTATTTTTCTCTTCTTCCAAATTTTATATCCTCAAAATTGCTTCATTCTCTGTTGAGCTTTCTTGTTGTAGGCTTTATTTACTTGTTGCTACTGCAATTTTTCTTTGACTTTTCTTGAATTTTTGTTGAAACACAATTTGATCTTGTCTACTACATCTTCTTCTTCAAACATTCGTTCAACCATGGACTGCTCCCATAACATTGCATCTTCAAACTGTCTTCTTTGCTTTGCTTCTTGTGCTTTATATTCCTGAGTTTCTTTCTGCCATATTTCTTGATAGCAAAATCTTATCTCTTCTTGACTCCATTGTTGAAAAATGGTTTCAATGCATTCATTTTTGTCTTTAGAAACATCCATATCATTTTCACTTTCATCATTAGGTACCGCTGTTTTTTCCTGTGATCTACATCAAATTTATTAACAACCTTGTTTACAACTTTTTCGCTCATGCTATTCTGAACACCTGCATATCAAAAAACAATGTTAAAAACATCTTTAATATGATTCTCTTCAGTGAGAACTTCATGTTCTACATCTGTCTTCTTTTCAACTGCATGGAGGTTGTTTTCCATTATTATGCTATTAGTGGATATTCTCATAAAAACTCCTCAATCACTTTACGTTGTTCTTGATCATCAACTGTTGCTAGATCACATACTGCTTCATGAGCAATTTCAACTGCTTCATATCTTGTTGCTACAATGACAGCTTCACCCTTCAATGTTTCATCAAACATTGCACTTACCATATTTCCACAATCAATCTCCGTTTCAAAAAATAAACCACTCATATCATCAATTTAATGTTCATTCACACTATGGTGGGATATCTGAGCATGCATGTGCTCATTTTCAATTTTATTGACAATTTCAACTTCACCAAATCCATCAACTGCGGTTGGATTCACCAATTCACATATCACTTTGCAGTCATCATCCACATGTGTTTCGTCACAACGGGATTCACCATCATCTATATTATCCACATCATAGTTGAGTCCTTGAGCATTGATTTTCTCTTGCACTATTTCACACACAAAGGCTTCAACTTCTCTCTCTGTAATCTTTGTTGCATCTTCTTCATCCATATGCATGTTTGCATAATGGGTTTCAATTTTATGGTCTTGACAACCATCATCCACTTTTAAGTGGGGTTCTCTAAGCTCTGTTTTCCTCTCAGAGTCTTGCTCATCTACTCTCAGATCTGCAGCTGACTTCTTTGCTTATGACATAACCTGTTGTTGCATGTCGCTCTCCTTTGTGCTAAACTCTGCTTCCAAGAATTTCCATGCTTCCTTGGAAGTTGTATCTTTTTCTACCCTACACAAACACTTCTCATGCAATGCTTGTTATATAAAAATTAATGCTAAAACATCACACTCTGCATCATATGGGTTATTAGATTCGTATTCAATTAACTCTCTAACTCGAAGAAAAGTTAACATCTTGATACCCCAACGATCAAAATATTCACTGGTAAACATAGGACGTGGTAGCAAATCAAAGCTACACCAATCACCCTCGATTTCTTCTTTGTCTTCTGCTAGAATTCTTAGTTTCTCAGCTGTGGCCTAAACCTCTCTGACCATGGCAATGATCTTTGCCTTTTCTTTTCGTTTTCTTTTCTTAATATGCGTCAATTGCGCTTTGCGCTCCATGACTGGTATCACTAATTTTCTTATAGCTACTTTTCTGATTACATGAGGCTGTCTTCCATATCACCCCCGGGAAAAAATATAATTTTTAATATGCACCCCCATAAGGCACAATCTTCACTCAGAACATGGTCATGCTTGAAAAAAACCAAATAATACTTTTGTAGGCTACTACACCTTTGCAAAAATCTAAACTCACTTTCCAAAAATCTTTTTATAATCTTTCCCAACCTTTTTCAAACGCTACTTTAATAAAAACCCTTTTATAAAACTCAACTTTTTTCAAAAACCACTTTAATAAAACCCTTTTATGAAACTCAAATATTTCATCAACGTTTAATAAAATCTCTTTTGTAATAAAAATTCCTTCAACCTTTTATAAAATTGCTTCTTCATAAAAATCCTTAACCTTTTATAAAATCCCTTTTTCATAAAAGGTCGTTCAAACTCTTATGAGCTTACTTTTTAAACTTGCGGCCTTTAAATTGGAGTTGTCTTTAGTGTGACTTTTTGGAGTTTTCGGTGCTGGAATCTAGCAGAAAAAATTGTGGTGAAATATTGATTTGTGTTGTTTAAACTAGTTTTTTTTATTGTATATATGGATTCAACACCTTTAAAAACCCCTAGGGCACTTCTATTGTGCAGGTTTACCCATCAAACTTGTGATTTCAATGAATTCTTGTCAGATTTTAGAGAAATTAGATCGGAAAAGTCCACTGGAAAAACTTCCAAAAAGTCGTAGTAAAGACAACTCCCTTTAAATTTGCCCACGCGCTTTGACTTCTCACCAGCGGAAGGCCTTGACTATACAAGTTCTTAACTATTTTCGGGCCCACACACCTTTCGATAGGGAGTTCAGTTTATTCCCTCAGCGTCTAAGGTAAGAAGAGTTACAAGCGACACGGTATGCTGGTTTTCTCTCGCAGTTGTCTTAAGAAACGATCTATAGTTATATTGCGGAACTTTCTCCGAGCAACTTTGCAGCTAGACTGCGGAAGTTTCTCCAAGCAACTTTCCAGGCTACTCATAAACTGCAACTCCAGCGGTTGCTTACGACAGCGGCTATGATAGCTAAAAACTTGACTTTGTTAACGCGACCTTCACTGCTTGTGGCCAACGTGCTAGTGCTAATGCCTTCCACGAGAAAAAATATATTTCTCTCTTCTCACACGGATTATCGATCAATTCTTTATGGCTCTTTGTAACCTGGCTCTGATACCAATTTGTTGGAAAGGTGGAGGAGACAAAGCATAAATTCACACAAATCACACGAGTTGCAGCTCTTCTATTGAACACACAAAACATGATACTTACAGTGAACCCGACGAAGGGTATTTATCCTTTTCCAACTAGCGATTTACCTAAAATATCTTGATATGCATCCACATGCAACCACACACTAAAAGTCGTCTATCACTTGACTTGACTCAACACTCAAACACTTAATCACTCAGTTAACTGATTCTTTATGTTTAGCTAACTCCACATGCAAGTCTAATTACAATTTTTAACAAAAATATTATGAAAGCAGAAGTTACAGTGGTTGGACTGAAAAAATAATTAGTGAGACAAAGGTATTCCAAGCTTACCTGGCGAGATGAAAAAAACAGCCATGCCAGAGAACCTGCATGGATGGGATGGGATGGGATTGCATTCACCCCTTGTATTCTTTCACACTTACAACTGTGTGCACCCAAATGAAACAAATAAATAAACTGGTGCGAGCGTCTACTAGTCAAACCAACCTGACGATGAAGGTGTAAGTACAACTTTATATTGTGTTGGCGTTCCAAACTTATTTCCTTGGGACATCTTTCATTCTATTCCATATCTAAATCCGTTACGTCATACCAACTTCATATAGCTCTTTGCATCAATTAAAAAGCACACAAACCACCAAGTTTGTTTCCTTTCCACATCATTCATTCAATTCCATTGATAAATTAGTCACATCACACGGAGCCATGTCACATCACATGTTAACATGAATAGTAAACGCACAAACCTCGGTATTGTTGTGTCCGGGCATCAATGTTTGGCAAACCGGAACCTTACACTTATATCTTATTCCGGAAGGTTTTATCATTTTTATTTTTCTGAAATAGAATTTCATTTTGACTTTAATTTTACAACACAATTTTATATAATTATTTTTATCTTCAAAATAATGTTACACTTTATTAATAAGTTTAATTTAATTTAATTAATAGAGAAAATAATGCTACACTATGCTAATACGTTTAGTCTAATTAATAGGTGAGTAGAGATTTTTTAAAATTATAATTCTAACTTATTTAATTTAAGATTACGTATTAAGTCATTTATATATTAAAAATATATATTTTAAATAACAAGAAATTATAATATTTTTAGAAAAATATGATTTTATCTATTAGTTATATTTCACCAGATTAATATATTTTTTAATAAAAAATTTATAATATTTTAAAGATTTTTGAATTAAAATTATAGTGATTTTTTCAAAAATATGAAAATATTAGATATCATTTTTTGGGATTCAACTGTGTTAAGTAAGTCATTCATCTATGACCATTTCCATGAGAGGTAGTCATAACTCACTAATTTGTCATGATTTTTGAATAGTCCATGCTCACAGGGGTGAAAAAGTGGGATTGAAACTAGTGAAATAAATCACATTCATCTATGACCATTTCCATGAGAGGTAGTCATAACTCACTAATTTCTCATGATTTTTGAATAGTCCATGCTCACAGTGGTGAAAAAGTGGGATTGAAACTAGTGAAATAAATCACATAGTGTCAATCATCACTTCCGAGGCTTGCACCTGGTAATTAGGACTTCCTAGGAGGTCACCTATCCCAGATCGCCTCTGGCTCAAGCGAGCTTAACTGTGGAGTTTTTCCCACAATCAAGCCCACTTAGCTTGCTACCCTATTTGCAAAGCCTTAGCAAGTATTGTGCCTCATGAACCATTCAAGTAGAGTTCCCTTCACTCTTTTCGAATTAAGTATCGGGGGTTTTCATAGTGCATTATATTAGATATCATTTTTTGGGATTCAACTGTGTTAAGTAAGTCATTCTTCTATGACCATTTCCATGAGAGGTAGTCATAACTGACTAATTTCTCATGATTTTTTAATAGTCCACTTAGCACTCATTGCATCGGATGATGCTCAGTTACGACTACCTCTCATGGAAATGGTCATAGATGAATGACTTACTTAATGTAGTTGAATCTCAAAAAATGATATCTAATATAATGCACTACGAAAACCCCCAATACTTAATTCAAAAAGAGTGAAGGGAACTCTACTTGAATGGTTCATGAGGCACAATACTTGCTAAGGTTTTGCAAATGGGGTAGCAAGCTAAGTGGGCTTGATTGTGGGGAAAACTCCCCCGGAAGTGATGATTGACGCTATGTGATTTATTTCACTAGTTTCAATCCCACTTCTTCACCCCTGTGAGCATCACCTGATGCAATGAGTGCTAAGTGGACTATTCAAAAATCATGAGAAATTAGTCAGTTACGACTACCTCTCATGGAAAAGGTCATAGATGAATGACTTACTTAACGAAGCTGAATCCTAAAAAATGATATCTAATATAATCCACTACGAAAATCCCCAATACTTAATTAAAAAGAGTGAAGGGAACTCTACTTGAATGGTTCATTAGGCACAATACTTGCTAAGGTTTTTCAAATGGGGTAGCAAACTAAGTGGGCTTGATTGTGGGGAAAACTCCCCTAGAAGTGATGATTGACGCTATGTGATTTATTTCACTATTTTCAATCCCACTTCTTTACCCCTGTGAGTATCACCCAATGCAATGAGTGCTAAGTGGACTATTCAAAAATCATGAGAAATTAGTCAGTTACGACTACCTCTCATGGAAATGGTCATAGATGAATGACTTACTTAACATAGTTGAATCCCAAAAAATGATATCTAATATAATGCACTGCGAAAACCCCCAATACTTAATTCAAAAAGAGTGAAGGGAACTCTACTTGAATGGTTCATGAAGCACAATACTTGTTAAGGTTTTGCAAATGGGGTAGCAAGCTAAGTGGGCTTGATTGTGGGGAAAACTCCACAGTTAAGCGCGCTTGAGCTAGAGGCGATCTGGGATGGGTGACATTCTGAGAAGTTCTGGTTACTGGGTGCAAGTCCCAGAAGTGATGATTGATGCTATGTGATTTATTTCACTAGTTTAAATCCCACTTCTTCACCCTTGTGAGCATCACTTGATGCAATGAGTGCTAGTGGACTATTCAAAAATCATGAGAAATTAGTTAATTACGGCTACCTCTCATGGAAATGGTCATAGATGAATGACTTACTTAACGCAGTTGAATCCCAAAAAATGATATAATACACTGCGAAAACCCCCAATACTTAATTCAAAAAGAGTGAAGGGAACTCTACTAGAATGGTTCATGAGGCACAATACTTGCTAAGGTTTTGCAAATGGGTAGCAAGCTAAGTGGGCTTCATTGTGGAGAAAACTCCATAGTCAAGTGCTCTTGATCCAGAGGCGATATGGGATGGGTGACCTCCCAGGAAGTCCTAGTTACCGGGTGCAAACCCTAGAAGTGATGATTGACCCTATGTGATTTATTTCACTAGTTTCAATCCCACTTCTTCACCCCTGTGAGCATCACCCGATGCAATGAGTGCTAAGTGGACTATTCAAAAAGCATGAGAAATTAGTCAGTTACGACTACCTCTCATGGAAATGGTCATAGATGAATGACTTACTTAACGCAGTTGAATCTCAAAAAATGATATCTAATATAATGCACTGCGAAAACCCCCAATACTTGATTAAAAAAAAGTGAAGGGAACTTTACTTGAATGGTTCATGAAGCACAATATTTGCCAAGGTTTTGCAAATGGGGTAGCAAGTTAAGTGGGTTTGATTGTGGGGAAAACTCCACAATTAAGCGCACTTGAGCCAGAGGCGATCTGGGATGCGTGACCTCTTGGGAAGTCCTAGTTACTGGGTGCAAGCCCCGGAAGTGATGATTGACTAGTTTCAATCCCACTTCTTTACCCCTGTGAGCATTCTAATATAATGCAGTGCGAAAACCCCAATACTTAATATGAAAATATATTATTTAATATAGAAATATTATTATAACGATAAATGAAATATTATTTATATTATAATTAGAAGTATGAAAACCAATTAGATTTATATAGTAATAACTTTTAGAAAATTTAATTTGTTTATATAGAGTATAAATAATGTAACAAAGTAATATTTTCTAAAGAAATTAATTATGTTAATAAACTTGTTTATTTTAAAATAGTTTTTATTTAATTATTAATAATTATTAGGTGAATGATAGAAATTTAGTCTGTATTCGTATAATACTGAAGTATTCTTAGTATAAACACAATAAGAATTGAGATTTATGTTCAAATAATTATGTCATTTTTACTCTTTAATTAAATTGATTAATTCTATCTTAAAGAATTATTTTTGAGAAAAAATCTGCACACTACATTTTCAGATTTAATGTCAATCGATTGAACCATAATCAGCGATCAGTTAATAGTTAATAATAACTTCACTGATGAGAAACTCATTTTAACTATTTTTTCCAAACTACCCAGCTCGAAAGCATTCTTTCTCTATCTTCTTGAGCTGCCGCAAAAGATTCACCACGACGGATGGATTAAATCGCAGCGGCAGCAAAAGATTCACCCCGGTGAATTGATTGAATTGCAGTTGGTTTTCTAAATAGGTATGTGGTTTGTTTTTTTAAGGTAAATATTAGGATTATATGAAGGTTTTTGATGACCAGACGACTGAAGTTTGAATTTATTATTTTGGGAAACTTTTATGGATAGCTTTTGATTAAGAACCCACATCATGCACGCCACCTGCCCCACCACCATGGCAAACACTCTGACGCTCACTCTGGCCGCCATTCCCAAGATTTACTGGATAGCAGTTGAATCTATTTTTTTTATAACATAAAATACTCTTATAATAGAACAAAGTAGCTATATTGTTTTTATGGCCACTAGGGGTTTAAATTTGGAGTTCAAATCCATGCTTAGTGGACGTCTATTTTGTGGGTGTTTGGCTTGGTGACAAAGAACAAAATCCATAAGTCCAAGCACCTTCTCCTTTCTTTTAAGTGCAGAACCATAAAATTGTGGCCGCAGTTATTGCCAGAGGAGTCACATAAGGAAGCATAAGAGGAATCCGATAAAATTGAGTTTACAGTCAAGTAACATCCTAGCTATTTTTTTTGAACATACTATCTAATTTTTTTTACATATTTGATTTTAACTTTTGCCTTATCGTTAGGTTACGGGACGTAATTTGCTCTTAGAATTATATTGGTTTCAAATGAATGTGTTTGGTCAGCTATCATGAACAGAGATCAGAGATTGATTGCACATTAAATTTATTAATTTCTTCATGGTCCGCTGCACTTAACAATACCTCGAAAATAAAATCCTGGAAAATTTGCATGCGTATTTTATATTTTCTTCAGCTAAAATTGTAATATTGGATTTGAAGTTTAAAACATAAAATAACACCAGGGTGACCATTAATTCGCCACCTTATCATGAAGTGAACATGTGGAAGTTGTGAATTTGTTTGAAGTTTAAAACATAAAATAACACAAGGGTCACCCTATGCAATTAATTCGCCACCCTATAATGGAATGAACATGTGGAAGTTGTGAACTTGTCAATGTCATTGACTGCTCACTAATTGCCATCAATATCCCATGTTGAATATGCCCATTCTATACATTTGTGCCCAACCCATGTTTTAAAATTATCTCAAGTGTCTATGGATTATAGATTTATGAATAATCTGGAATTCAAGGCGACAGAACTTTTTGAATTTTGTCATGTATTTAATATTTAGGAATTTGCTATAAAATTTATTTAATTTTTATTATTATTTTAATATTGTAAAATTGAAGTAATAATCATTTTCTCTAACAAATATATATATTATAATATTAAAATTTACACTTAAATAAAACAAAAATGATCATATTTTAAAACGATTTAAAATACATTATAAAATTAAAATTCAAACTTAGAAAAATTGATACTTATTCTCTAAAATCATTTAAAATAAATTAAATAATCTTTTGTTTTTGTTTTGTTTTTGTTTTTTTTTTTTTTTCAAAAGGTGGAAAAACCTATCATACTCAGTTTGTCAAACCAACAGTGAGGACAACCATCTCTGGCTGCTAACCATCTCTGGCTGCTATCCGCGAATGTCAGTTGACACATCACTGTTATCAAGGAAAACCACGCCACCTGAAATAACCCGCTGGTGGTCCGTAAGGGAGCAGGCTTTCACTCCTGCCAGATGCCTCTGGGTCTTGGGCCGTTAACCTGTTTCCTTACGTCCGAGGAAGACGAGCTCTTAGCCAAGCAAAAGCAGTTTTAGGGCATACTCCAGGCCCAAAATAATCTTTTGTTTATAAAACATTTATTTTATTTAAATAACAAATATTAACTTCTTTTCTAAAATATAATATTCAACATTAAAATTAATATTAAATAAAATCTCAAAAAATCATAATTTCGCTTTAAAACATCTAATATTAATATAATTTTTTGAATAATAAATTATAACCATATTAAAAATTTCTTATCACCAATAATGACAAACACAATAATAACACTTTGATTATCATAAATTGATTATGGAATAGGGATGCAATAATAACACTTTGATTATGGAATAGGGATGCAATAATGTCCCCTGTTGATAATAGCCACCACTCAACTTGGTTGAGTGTTCTTTTAGTGTTTTTTTGGGTATTAACTAGTCTAGATTAACTCCCGTGGTTGTAAAATTTGAATTTATATTTAAATAAAACAAAATTAATCATATTTTAAGATAATCTATTGTAAAATTAAAATTTAAATTTAAAAAATGAGATAATCATTATCCAAAATCATTTAAAATAAACCAATTAATTTTTTCTTTATAAAACATATGTTTTATTTAAATGGAAGACACTAAACTATTTTTCTGAAATATAATATTTAACATTTTGGACTTATGGAAAAAATTGAGGTGAAATCTTGATTTGTGTTATTTAAATTGGTTTTTTCTACTGTTTAAACTAATTTTCTAAAATATAATATTCAACATTTTGGACTTGTGGAAACATTTGAGGTGAAATCTTGATTTGTGTTATTTAAACTAGTTTTTTTGACTATTTATATGGATTCACGCCCTCAAAAAACCCCTAGGTCACATGGATTTTGCATGGCTTACCCATCAAACTTGTGATTTCAATAAATTCCTACCTGTGTATATGGATTCACGCCCTCAAAAACCCCTAGGTCACTTGGATTGTGCACGGTTTACCCATCAAACTTGTGATTTCAATAAATTCTTGCCGCATTTTAGAGCACCCCTAGGTCAGGTCACCCATCAAACTTGTGATTTCAATAAATTCCTGCCACATTTTAGAGAACCCCTAGGTCACTTGGATTGTGCACGGGTTACCCATCAAACTTGTGATGGATTTTAGAGAAATTACACCAGAAAACCACCAAAAAAGCTTCCAAAAAATCACACTAAAGACAACTCCATTAATATCAGCTTAGATCCATCTTAATTCTAAATATTTAAATCTCTTGCATATTAAGGGATCTCATCCTTCTTGGCACTTGTAGATCCACAATTAAGATGGATCTAGGTTGGTTTAATTCTCCCCTTTAAATAGACTACATTCCACATGAATACCATGGGTCAATACCATGGGTTCTCAATACCATGGGTCAATACTGTGGACCATTTTTATTTTTATTTTATTCTTATACATTTAATTTTTATTTTATTTTATTTGATGCTCTTCAAGTTAAAATGTTAACATTATATTACATTAATATTTTTATTTAATTAATATTTTTATTTAATTAATATTTTTTTTATGTGATTTGACTTAGTAAAGTTTAAAAATTACATTACAACATTTTCACCATATTGAACTAGAGAGAGCTCTCTATGCAATTAAACAAAATCTCAAAAAATCATAATTTCACTTTAAAACATTTAATATAAATTTTTGAATAATAAACTGTAATCTTATTGAAAATTTCTTATCATCAATAAATTATCTTGGAAAAGCAAAATCAATCATCTTATAAAGTCATATAAATTAGTGACTAACACAATAATGACACTTTGATTATCATAAATCAATTTTGGCATAGGGATGAAATAATGTCCTATTAATTTTATTTATGCGTATTAATAATACCCGAATCTATTATAGCTTTTTGAAAAAGAGTAAATGAACAAGTACATATTTTATTTATTATGACCTTTTGAAAGAGACTAAAGAAACAAGTGAGAGTTTTATAGTACAGAAAGGTGAGAATATCTTAAACGAGGAACTTCATGGTTTGAAATATATTATATATAAATCTATTATCCATAAATAACTATAATCTAGAGTCTTATCTCTTGAGTCATTTAATGATCAAATTTAAAGTTTGTTACCGAACTTACAGGGTTTATAATTCTTATTTATTGAATTTATTGCAAATTTTAGCATCATATCTAAATGTTTGCAAATATAAGTCAATGCTACATTTCACCTTAGTCCTTAGTCTTGTGTTCATGAGGATGACAAGAAAACAACGTATAGATATTCTCTTTAATTTTTAAGATTTCACTAACATGATATATTTATATTTTTTTTCCCCTGGAAAAATCCGTAATGTTTTCATTAATATGAAAAAATTACATATGTAGATGCTTATCGCATATGCCATGATCACTGTGGATCTGTACATTTTACAAAAAGTTACATTGTTAATTTTGTCTGATAAAATCAGAGTATTCCTGTTTTGTCTGTAAAAAGATTTGTTGCCTTTCTGCAACCTTCAGTCTGTTTCAAAAATGACTATACAAAAACAGTCAGCTGTAGTGCTGCTGCCATTCGGTATGTTAAGTAGGGGGTAGACCCGCTGTAGGATATCCTGAGTCTATATAAGGACGATGATAGAACTTTTGTTCTTGCTGATCCAAAATTTCGATGATCTCCCATAATCCACGTTCCATCAGCGCGGCCTCCTTGGACAGTTTGTCAGCCTCCATATTATGTTCCCTGTAAATGTGTGTAACAATGATATGGTTAAAAGCCTCTTTGAGCTGCCGAACTTCATCAAATATGACTCTGAGTGTGTGCAAGTGACATATAGATATCTCATTGAACCAATTTGTAATAATCTGAGAGTCCCCATATATGTTGATGCTAGTGCAGTGATGACTTAAAGCGAAATGAAGGAGATGACGCAATGAAATAAGCTCAGCGAAATTGTTTGTTCCTGCCCCCAGGCCAGCCTTAATATGGTAGGAGTGATTTGAGTTAAGGTGCAGAATGAAACCACCCCCACAGCTTTGAGCATTTGCAGCTCCATCAAAATATCCCCATGGGGTACCCAGATCAATGTTAGGAGAAGGATTTGGTCGACGGACTTTTGGGGGGGGCAGGTCTGGTAGCTCTTTGAAAGCCGAGATGATGCCGGCTTCAATAAGAGGCCAATGTGGGACCTTGTCATCGAAGATCAAGCTGTTTCTAACTTTCCAGATGTACCAGTTTACTATAATGGGAAGGTTTGCCGCCTTCGAGCCCTTGTGTCTTTTGTCCCAATCAATCCAAGCACTGATTGGATCAGGACCACTCCAATCCCCATTGTATAGAATGAAAGGTTTAATATTGTTCCATACGTGCTGTACAGAATTGCAATGCAGGAATAAATGCGCAGTTGATTCATAATCAGCTTTACAGAGTGCACATCTCGTCGGGCCATGCAGTGCTCGGCGCATAAGGAAATCTCCCGTGGGTACCCTGTTCCGGAGGACGCACCAGGTAAAGAGCTTTGACCGAGGCGAGGCTGAGAGTTTCCATATTTTCTGCCACCAACTGTCTAATACTTCGGGCTTCTTCTAAATGATAAGTTGAGTGTATCCTTCCTTTGGGGTGTAAATCCAACTGTCCGCCTGATACCATACCAGTTCATCCGGGCCCTCAGTTATTCTGATATGGGATTCCATCAGGGCAGCACAATATTCTTGCCAGGTTGTGTGCCATCTCTGTCGAAGGTTTAGATGGATGGCTG
The DNA here is from genome assembly GCA_031772625.1 of Pinus tabuliformis. Lineage (NCBI taxonomy): Eukaryota > Viridiplantae > Streptophyta > Pinopsida > Pinales > Pinaceae > Pinus > Pinus tabuliformis. The sequence goes on along the minus strand of CM062820.1, from coordinate 896,765,307 downwards.
ACTTCCAAGCCTGATGAAATATGTCAGATTGGTCCTGATCCGCTATCTGTGCGATCACCTTGATGCCATGTGCTGAAAGAAATTCCACCAGGGCTAGCGGGAGCAGATGTCTCCCACCACTGCCACTCCAAGGGTCAAGACCAACTCGTGCTCTGTCTCCACTTTTGATTCTCCAAACTATGTTGTTCCTGATGAGCGGCAGAGCATGTAGCAGGGCCTTCCAGATAGAGGATATTCCAACTTTGTTCCAAGTTGGCTGTCTGAGCCAATCCATAGAGTTTAGGGGCCATATGTATTTGTGGTAGACAATGGAGGTCCATAAGCTGTGAGATGTCATCAGGGCCCAACCCATCTTTGCTGCTAGAGCACGAGCGAAGGTGGGGAGATCCTTTAAACCCCATCCACCCCATTTCTTGGGAAGGGCAATCGAATTCCATCCAACCCAGGCGAAGGTGCGCTTATCTTGTTTACCGGCCCATAGATATCTGTTACAAAGTCGCTGTAGCTTTGATAAGATATTTCGGGGTATCCAAGCGAGCGCCATCCAAAAAACCGGTGTTGCTTCCAACACGGATTTGATCAAGGTTAGTCTACCAGCCCTGGATAGATATCTAAAACTCCAGCATGTGATCCTTTTCTCAACTTTTGCAACCAGCCAAACCCAGTCCGCGATCTTTTGGGAGGTAGGTTTTAGCCAGTATCCCAGGTATTTGAGCCCCCTGTCCAGAGGTTGTGTGGAAAAAGGAAAAGCTTGGCTTGCAGAATAAGATTCATTTACAGAGGTGCCAACCAATTTGATAAAACATTTCGTCCGGTTGACCTCCATCCCTGTAGCATGGGCAAAAAGCTTTAATATCCTGTTGAAGGTGGAGGTATCCTGAATGCTGCCATCTAGCATGATAAGCACATCATCTACGAACAGTAGATGAGTAAGAAAACACTCATCGGAGATTTTTAGGCCCCTGATGGATCCATCCCTTTTTGCTGAGATAATTAATCGACTCAGGGCTTCCATCACTAGGAGAAAAAGGAGAGGTGACAGAGGGCAGCCCTGGCGAAGACCTCTTTCGGAGTGGAAGAAATGGGAGGCAGCACCATTAATAAGAATGCTATAAGTAGGGGATGTGATGCAGGCCATAATCCAATTGATGAGGGGGAGGGGGAAACCCAAGTGAATGAGGATCATCTTGATAAAGAGCCAACTAACACGGTCAAATGCCTTTGAAAGGTCGATCTTGAGGAGAATGCATTTGAGGCGTTTGGTCCAGATGGAGTGAATTGCTTCCTGGGCAGATCCAATGGCTTCATGTATCTGTCTGTCTTCCAGGAAAGCAAACTGCTGTGGGGTAATATGCTTGGACAGGATGGGCCTGATCCGATTGGCGATGATTTTAGAGATAATTTTGTAGAGAACATTACACAATGAGATAGGACGGAAGTCATCGAAGGATGATGGGGAGTCCGATTTGGGGATGAGGGCAATGAAGGTGGAGTTTATAGCATGATAGATCTGGCCCGATATTCTACTCTCCTCAACCACCTTCAGGATGTCTCCTCCAATGAGATCAAAGAAGGCTGAGTAGAACTCAATAGTCCATCCGTCGGGGCCAGGACTCTTTTCCTTCTTAAACCACTTGATGGTGCTCTCCAATTCTTCCATAGTGACAGGATCAGTGAGAGGATCAATGTCCTCCTCATTCACAAATCTAGGGAAATGCGAAGCCACCCTGATGATTTCAGCCATATTTGTTCCAGCTGGACTTTTATATATGCCTCTGAAGTGAGATGTGCCTAATTGTGAGAGCTTGTTGAAAGTGTCCGCCAATCCTCCTTCTGGTAGGGGAATATTCCATATGGTGTTAGCCAGTCTCCTACCTTTAGCAAAATTGTGGAAGAATCTTGAATTCTCGTCCCCTGCTTTGAGCCAAACTGCCCTGCTCCGAAGTCTGAGCGATTCCTCCCTGAGCTTTAGAATGTTCTGCTTTTGGTTCTCTAGATCAATTAGGCGGGTCTTGTCCTCCATAGATCCAAAAGCCAGATTCTTGTCATCCTGAAGGGCTTTGAGTTCTTCTTCCACTCTGCTGAGATGTTCGTCCTCTCTTATCTTCTTTGCTTTAGCCCATTCAATCACAATGTGCTTGAGTTCTGTCAAGTTTTTGACAAACCCCCTTGCCATCGATGATTCCCTATCAATAGGATGGGATTTCCAGAAGTCTGATACAAGATTGGAGAAGCTTTGATCCTGAAGCCAAAGATGATTAAATTTGAATGGTGCTTTTGGCTTTTGAAGGGGACCCATGATCTCCATTAAGATTGGGGAGTGATCCGAAATGCCCCCGGATCCTACCCATTGTTTATACCGGTGGAGTTGATGGATCAATGGTCCTTTCAGCAGAAATCGATCAAGTCTGCGAGCAAGTGCCACAGATCCAACCCTTCTATTTCTCCACGTTGGAAGGGGCTTCTGCATGGGGATATCTATATAGTCATATTGCTCCAAGAGGCTTCTCATGAAATCTGTAATGGTATCAATCTGCGCCATAGAGCCCCATGATTCCTGGAATCCCAACGAAAAGTTCAGGTCACCCCCCAAAATAATGCGATCCAGGGACATCAGTCTACTGCTGAGTAGCTGTCTCCAAAAAATTTCCCTCTGATGGCATGACCCATATGTATTGACAATGCAAAGATTTAGACCCAGTTCAGATGAGAAGATATCAATCCCCAAAAATCCAGGGCCGCCCCAGGAAGAGTCCAGTCTGATGGATTTTGGGTTGAAGCCAATTGCCAATCCCCCTGATCTACCATTGGCATCCAAGGCAATATAGTTCCATCAAGACGAGATGTGGCTGAGAGTGAGAGTGATAGTCTCAGCAGGTCCTAGGGTTTCTTGTAGGAGAATGATATCAGGGATTTCGACCTCAAAAAGTCGTTTGATGGCTAGTTTTTTGGGGGGACTAGCCAGACCCCTGCAGTTGAAGGAGAGGCACTTCATGAGGGACCCCGCTTTGGGGGTTTTGATGCTCTAAGGACCCCGTCAATGGTGGATTGTCGCCCAGATGCGACTTCAACTCCGGCGCGTTTGATAGCTTTGTTAAGATCAGATTTCCTTCCCCTTGTGGGAATTGTTCCCATCCCCGGGGAGACAATACCCAGCCCGATCAGAGGATCAGAATGTTCCACATGAGAGGTTCGAGGGCGGAGGGAATATGGATGGGGTGGAAATTTCCTGGAGGATGAATCGGATGGGGGCGATGGAGAGCGAGTCAAAGAGGGTGGAGCAATGGAGGATACCAAGGGAGGTGGAGGGATAATGCAATGCGCCATGGAACAAGCCAAAGAATTTAAAAATTCAATTGATTGCTCATTAGAGATAGGGGAAGAGATTAGATTAGTATCCGATGCTTGTGCGGCTGCTGCTACTGCCCGGGCCTGAGACATAGGAGGTGTGGGTGCATCCTTCTTGGTCTGCTCAGGGTTCCCCAGGTCGCCTTGTGGTTCTGCTTGCTGCTGGGTCACTTGTGGAGTGTGTGGAGAGTTCCTTCTGGATGCAATGGGAGAGATCTTTGGAGAGCTAACAGGACTATTGATCAGTGGGCATTCCTTGTAGAGGTGTCCCACTTGGTGGCACCGATTACAGCGGAAGGGGACTCCTTCATAGTCCAGTATCTGAGAACGTTTGTGCTTTCCCAATTGCAGGGTGATTTTCTCTTCCAAGCCTTCTCTGGTGTCCAGGTGCACCAGAATTCGAGCCACCGTTCGCTTTCCTGAGTCAATGTAGGATCGGTCGTGTTCCAAGTATGTTCCTAAAGCATTGCCAATTTTGATAAATGCTTCGTCTCTCCAGTATTGCAAAGGTAATCCTGGCAACTGTACCCACAGAGGCCCTGCTGCAATTTGTTCTCGCTCGGGGTCAAAGAGCGGACTCCATCGCTTCAATAGGACTGGTGCTGTTTCAATGTGCCAAAATTTTTCGAGTACTGCGTCCGTGTGCCCCTCATGTGCGAAGTGGAGGGAGAACCACCCTCATGGGAGAACCTGGACTGCTGGCATCTGTGTGAACATGCCTCCCCATATTTCCTTAGCCCATCGCTTCAACCTTTCCATCGTGTATGTGCGCCCCCGCACATGTCCAACCAACACTGTACGAGCTATAGCCATGGTTTCTTCAAAATCCGCAGGGTTACCGAAATCTACGGTGATGTCTTTCGTGGTTGCTCTAACACACTTTGATTCCGTTTCTTCGATCGAGGAGCCGATGGGTGTTCAACCAACGGGTTTGAAACCCTAGTCTGAATTGGGGGATTTGGGGGATTAACATTTACCGCAGGAGTGCCGAAGAAACCAGAAGATTTCACCCCTGAATCCGGGCTAGGGTTTGGCGCATTCACCGTCTGATTCGCTTGAACATCTGGAGTACCGGGTAGCGGGGAAGAGATTTGATCGAAGATCAGAGTATCAGGTGAGAGTGAAGTGAGAAGGAGGGCAGTGCTAGGAGAGAGAGGCGGAGCCTCCAAACCGATAGCAGAAGGTAATGGATCCGACAGAGAGACCACCGGTAAACAATCCTGTGCGCGTGACGCCTCAGAAAACGGTGGAGCGAAAACCGGCGCATCTAGGCTAGGGTTTTGGAATACTAGCTATCCTTCGAACGGATCCTCGGTGTAATCCACGAGGTCTGTTTCCCGATGACCCTCCATGACGGTTGATGACTGCGTCCCTGTCGTTGCCCGCGGTCGATCTGTCGACAGTTCGCTATACCTGCTCCCGAACCAATGCCAAACTGTGGTCCTGCAGCTGCGGTTTGCGGCTTAACCGAGTCCTTTGCGAAACGTCGTCAGAGCCTCCATTTTCCTCCCTCGTCCACAGATATTCATTTTCTGTACAGGTTCTTCCTGATATATTTATATTATCTAATTGGAGTAAGTTAATGTTGTTGTGATGAATTTAATATGAAATTCATATAAAGCGTAGTAAAATGCCAACTTCAAATTGATATCTACATTTATCTTCATAGGATGACAAGAACATATTGGCTCAGATCTCTCCTAAATTTGTTATAGTTTTAGTGTTATATATGTAATTGGAGTAAGTTGGTCTTGGTGTGACAAATTTAAAGTGAAAATAATATAAAAATTAGTCCATGCCAACTTCAAATTTGTTACCTACATTTAATAAAATGGTAAGAAAAGAATGACTTGGATCTACCTGTAATTTGTTTTAAGTTTATATTGTTGGTTTCAAGCACATGGTATGGTATTAATGCTACCTGGTATTGAATTCATGGACTAAATGTAATAAAGCCTTTAAATAGGCTTGAGATATTTCATTCTAATGTGCTTAGAGGTGAACAACTCAGAGCTTTTGGAGGAGAACAATAAAAGATCACTTAACATGATTTGATTAAGGTATATCACTATAGGTTGTTGTCAAAATATGGTACTATTTCTTTTCACTTGTCAAATAAAAATTAACAATTTGTGCATGGCATCATATAACATATCACATCTTTTTTAATCTATGTTATATCACACAAGATTATTGTAGACATCTTGCAATATCAAAGACATAGAAATTTAGGAAGTAGGATTAATTTCTATTTGATTTCTAGATAAGAAATCACAATGTTTCTATAGCTCAGGATACTCCCTGTTGGGTGAACTAATCTTCATAGGAATAAGAAAAATAAATGTGACAATTGGAAGAGGGATAACCATCTTTGAAGATATTAGAGAAACCTGATTGCAGGTAGAACCATCTACGAAAAAATATACACCAAAAAAAGTTCATACCAATTCCATAAATTCCAATAAGCTGGCCCTTTGTTAACTCAAAAAAACCTTCAAATTGCAAATTTCTATCAAATAGATGGGTATGGAGGGATTTTTGGTACTGCTACTTAAAATGAAGCTTTTCTATGAAGTAGCAAAAAAAGACAAGGGAATGGAAGACCCAAAAATCTATGGAAAATTTCCTGAAGACCTAGTCAGATATCTCATGCACATCAATGGGAGTTGATAGTGTTCAAGATGGTGTGGCCAATTTAACAATACTGGGTTGAATATTTAGGTACACAAAATGTTGGGAACCAAAATCTCTATGAGACATAAAGTGCATAGTGCCTAAGATATTCCCCAACTATTTTTGAGAATAATGAACACAAGCATTTGTAGATGGGCCCTAATTCATAGGGAGCAATAGTCTTTATATAGGATTTTTAAGGTTGTCAACATTGAAGTGCTAGTACAAGAGACAAAACACTGAGTTCCAACACATACTCTTAAAAATTTAGTCTGGGTTAGATAGTTTGACAAACAACTCAAATTTGTCCCCCCATGATCTCATCTAGTCTCTAATTGAACGACCTGGAGTAACCTACTATTATCAGCTAGAGAGCTGAATCGAGAAGAGGATATACAACAAATGTCATTGAGGTTTAAAACCTGTTTGAGACATGAAGTCTTGTGGCGGTGATGACTCATTGATGAAGTGAATTATGATATTTTGGGCATGTGGTATTCATAAACCATAGTATTTGGTCCATTGTATTGAAACAAAACCTATTTACAAATTTAAAACTTCCATGGTTTAATGTAGGAGTAAATATCCATGGATAAGAATATTGTTCTATATATTTTTAAAGATATATATGTCTAAAATATATATTATTTTTTTCAATAATAATAATTATAATTTAAAATAAAGTTATATATATATATATCTATATATATATATATATATATATATATATATATATATAGATATATATATATATATATATATATATAATATATATATAGAGAGAGAGAGAGAGAGAGAGAGAGAGAGAGAGAGAGTAACTGTTTAATGCTTATTATGAATTAATGACTATGGGTATCTATCCACCATTTAATCTATATGACTACACTAATTATTCTAGATATTTTGAAGAAACCATCTAAAATTTAATTAAAAAGAAAATATGCTATTATAATTTATTTTTGAATTAAAAAAAATTAAATATTGTAAAAATATGTTTTATCCTCCTTAGAAACATACTTAATGATATTAACTATCATATCTTAATATGATATATCAAGATATACTACCTCAAATGAGTATAATTTCACTTATAGATTTATGTGAATTCAATATGTTAATCTAATTATAAGAAAGCCAAGTAAGAGATGGGTTTTAATACCAGAGTTTGAAATTAATAAGATTTTGAATATAGCTGTTACCTTTTAGAAATCAGTAAAAATTGTATTAGAAATGTTTTTTCCTTATTATTTTCTTTTGATTACTACATAAATGAGCTTACTCGGGGTGTACAAGCATCATGAGGGGGAGGATTTGGGGCTTGTGCCCACCACCTCACCCACCTAATCCTTATTAAATGAATGAGGTAGGACGTGTCTTGGGTATGCTACCACATGCAATCACCTGGGAGCTAATAAATATGGATGTGAGGGTGATGGTTTGTGTTTTGGTTTGAGAGGTGGAGGTGGAGGGCTATCATAGGCACACGAGGTCAAGGAATCAACCTCGCTATAGCTAGCCCTTTGGATTGTCTTCAACGTGGTGAATTATTGGGTCAATTTTGTCCTTGGTTTATGCTTTGTGAGGGAGTTTTCTTGTTTGGTGCTAGATAATTTGGGGGGAGGGTATCTTAAAGGTCTATGGTGTGGTGAATTTTTAGGTTATTTCTATCCTCCCATATTGTATTATTGTGTCCCATAGAATCCCACTATTATTATTGTTGTTCCCTTAGATTATTATTGTTATGTAGGCCCTAATTATATTCTAACCCTTTAGACTCCTATATATACAAAGGAAGTCTTGTCATTTGAATCATCCAAGAGTTTTTCATTTTTGCGATGTAAAAGGAGGTTGCATCATCAAAGTGTATAATTATAAAGTCTTTGATCTATATTCTCTTATGTTTATGTGTTATTTGATTTGCATACATAACATTTGCTATCGGAGCTCTTGATCCTAGGGTTTTGCTGCTTCAAATGAATCATTGTGGCATTTTCACTATAATTTTTTTTATGAAGATTCAAATCATGAAATTATTACCATGTAGATGTGAAATCTGGATGAACATCTAGTTGAAATTTCAAATCTTGGTTTGTTATATTTTATGAGATATGGTCCAAGGAATTTAGGGCTTTTGTATGCTCCAGAATTCAGTGTCAAACAGGTGTCCCAGTGAAAATCATCATAACTTTCTCTTCAAACATCCGATTCAAATTCCATAAAACGTGACTAAAAGTGCATGAAATTTAGCTTGTTGGTTATGAATTTCACGACCGAAGGTTGAAACAGTGACACGTGACATACCATACAAGTTTAATCCATTAAACCAATCCATAATAAAGTCATTATGGGATATTTGGAATAACTTCATCTTCAATAATCCAATATTGGTCTTATTTTTTATGTTAGAAGTGATACTTTAGGATTAAATTTCAGACATTAGGAGGTAAAACTCACATAGATACAAAAATTTCAAAGTCATCCATATCAACAAGCTCAAAATCAAATTCTTAAAAGGTGTATATTTTTAAATTTGCATGATTTTTGTTTGAAAAATTAGTTGGAAGTGATTTAAAGGGCATATTGAAGAATTTATCATTACTTGATTCTAAAATTCCTCCAAAAAATAAATAAATGGTATAAAATGCATGAAGAAGAGGAAGAAATGCAACATGATATATTAAAATTATAAGACCAAGTATAACAAATTATGCTCGCACAAATACCAACTAAAGATGAATTGAAAGTAATGATGAATGGTTTAAAACTCGACATGAAAGGTATGAAGAATGGTTTAAAAGCATAAATAGAAAGTTTGACAAAGATGCTACAAATTCTTCGTAATGGTGATAAGGTATTCCATCAAACTCACGATGAAAACAAAATGAATGCGAAACATTATTTTAGAGACTCTAACTTTGGGTTGAAGACAAATCATATTCAAAATATCGATATGATGAGGTTTGATGGAAAGGATATAATAACATGGATACTGCAGAAGGAACAATTATTTGATCTACACAATGCACAACACACAAAAAATGTATGCATTACATCTTCATATTTAGAACATAATTAGTTTGTGTGGTATTCTTGTAAGTCACTTGTCACTTGGAAAGTTTTTACCAAGGAATTGATAGCACTTATGAGGATTCAAAGATAAACACCTTACTTAGGCAATTGATAAATCCCAAACAAAAGGGTTCAGTTGGGGAGCACATTGAGGACTTCCAAAGATTGAATATTAAAAAACTGATATTCTAGAAGATCATTTGATTGATGTATTCATAGGGACTTGAAAGGATAAAATTCAACATGAGGCTCGCCTTTGGGAACCTAAGTCATTGGAGAACGCATTCAAGGTGGAAAGAAAAGTTGAAAGCAAAATTATGGAAAGATGGAGGCCTATAGATCACAACTATAAAGATGGAAGTGTTGCTACTCCTAACCTCCCACATCATATAAGGTTGACACCACAAAAGCTAGATAAAAAATAGTAAAATGCATTTGTTACAGTTGTGACAAAAAATACACTAAAGGTCATAAGTGTGCAGAGAAGAAATTACTTTACATAGATTGTGAAGAGGAGGAAGAAAAGTATCAAGAAACATAAAAAATAAAAATATATACACTAGGAACAAACTCCAGGGGTTGAAAAAGAAGGAATTAATTTGACCATATCTTTTAATGCATTGGCGAGAATTTCCATTCCTCAAACTATCACAATAGAAGGGTATATGAAGAAGAAAAATAGAATAGTGTTGATTGATTCAGGTAGTACTCATACGTTTATTCATTGTAAGGTTGCCAAGGATTTGAATTCATTTCTGTATTCAACACCAAAGTGTCAAGAGATGGTTATAAATGGACGAATTATAAATTTCTTAGGAAAGTGCCACAATATCAATATAACCATGGGGGAATATGTATTGAATATTCAAATTCTTTCCATTCCAATGGGTCATGTCGATGTTGTATTAGAAGTCCACTGGTTATAATCATTAGGGATGATAAATTTTAATTTTCAAGAAATTCTCTTCAAATTTTTTTGGGAAGGAAAGGAAATTGAATTAATGGGTATTGTAGGGAAACCTAGGGGTAATTTCACAATTATGCTCACTAGATGTTCAAACATCTGAGTAATCAATTTCTCCATATCTCCAAAGAGTCCTTGACAATCCTTCCAAGATATTTGAGACTCCCAAAGGTCTCACACCTATTTTATATCATGATCATGATATTTACTTGATTCCTAGAAGTGTTCCTCGAAACATCAGACCTTACAGATATCTTGATGCCCAAAATAGTGAAATTGAATGTATGGTTGTAGAAATGCTAGAGGCAGGTATACTTCAACCTAGACACATTTATTTCTCTTCTCCAATAGTATTGGTGCACATGAGGGACGGATCATGGTGTATGTGTCTAAATTATAGGTATATCAAAAAGCTCACTATTAAAGATAAATTTCCCATTCATTTCATTAATGAATTTTGGATGTACTACATTGAGAAATTTTCTTCACCAAGATGGATCTCCATTCAAGACATCATCAAATTAGAATGAAGAAAAGAGACATTATGAAAACATCATTCAAAACTCATGAAGGTCATTAGGAATTTTTGGTAATGCTTTTTGGCCTTACTAATGCACCTTCCACATTTCAATGTTTAATGGATGCCACTTTCAAACCCTTCCTTAGATTTTTTTTGTTTTTTAGTACTTTGAACATATACTAATCTATAGCAAGTCTTGGAAAGATCATGTTGAACACATTGACAGGGTGTTTAATCTATTGGCGAAGAAACAATTGTATGCAAAACCCTCCAAATGTTTGTTTGGGGTATAGGAAGTGGAATCTTGTATATAATGAGAGTGTTAAGGTATACCTTAACAAAATTAAATCCATAAAAGAATGGAAAATCCCCACAAACTTAAGGAATCTTCAAGGATTTCTTGGGTTGATAGGGTATTCTCACAAGTTTATTAAGAATTGCAGGAAAATAATAGAACCTCTAACAATATTACTGAAGAAAGATTCTTTTTCTGTACTCGAGAAGCAACTAAGGCCTTTGAACATATTAAAGAGGAAATGTGTCAAGCTTATGTCCTAGCTACACCAAACTTCACAAAAACCTTTATCATGGAATGTGATGCCTAGGAAAATGGCATTAATGTTGTTTTAATGCAAGAAAGAAGACCCATTTCTTTTGAAGGTCATATAATCAAGGTAAAGTATTTACATAAACCTATTTATGAGAAGGAAATGTTGGCAGTAATACATGCCCTAAAGTAATGGTGCCATTACCTAATGACAAGACACTTCGACGTAAAAACAGATGATGATAGCCTTTAATACTTCTTAGATCAAAGATTATATTTAAAAGAGTAGAAAAATGGCTCACAAATTTTTTGGGTTATGACTTTGAAATCATCTACAAAAAGGGGAAGGAAAATGTTTTTTGAGATGCACTCTCATGAAGGGATGAGGATGTGGAGACATTTCTTTGTGCCATTTCTATTATCCAACATGATTGGATAACAAAAACAACGGTTGGACACTCATTCAAAAGTTGCAACAAGATATCAGTGCATCTGATATATTTAGTGGAAAATGATTAACTATGGTAGAAATATCACCTATATCTATGTAAGAGCTCCCAACTCGAACAAAAGGTTCTTTTGGAATTGCACACATCTCAAATAGGAAGCCACTCAGGATTTTTATGAACTTACCATGGGGTCAAGAAGTGATTTTTTTGGGATGGCCTTATTCCTAATGTTAAGAAGTTTGTGGCACTGTGTTTGGTTTTCCAACCAACTAAAGTCCAAAAAATTAAGAACCCTCATCTTTTACAACCATTATCTATTCCAAGTGAATGTTTGGAGGAGGTATTAATGGATTTTATCACTGTTTTACCCAAGTCTGAAGGAAAGAATGTCATCATGGTGGTAGTTGATAGGCTTACCAAGTATGCACACCTTTTCTCATTATCTCATCCTTTCAAAGCTAGTACATTTTTCGAAATAGGTCAAAAGCTATGTGGGAACCCAAAGATTATTGTATGTGAGAATGATCCCATTTTTTCTGGAAATTTTTGGACAAAATTATTTTCTTATCTTGGTACTCAATTACCTCATATTTCATCTTATCATTATCAATATGATGGGAAAATTGAGATAGTGAACAAATATTTGGAAGGGTATATTCGTTGCTTTGTATCTGATAAACAAACAAAATGGATCAAGTGGTTACCTCTGGAAGAATTGTGGTATAACACTTTCTTTTATACTACAAAAAAAAACCCATTTATGGTGCTTTATCGATATCATTCACCCTCAATCATATCATCTTTAAGAGACAATTCTAAGGTTCAAGCAGTGGAAGATCACATCAAGCATTAAAAAAAAGTTCTCCAACTCTTAAAGGATAACTCGACTCTTGCACAAAATTGAATGAAACAACAAACACATCAACATCGCAATGAAAAAAGTTTTCATGTGGGTGATTGGGATTTTTACTGCTATAACCATACAAACAAATGTCCCTCAAGAAAGGTAAGAAGGATAATAATTTATCAACCAAGTAGTATGTCCTTTACAAGGTGTTGCAAAATATTGGTACTATGACATACAAATTGGAGTTTCCTTCATCTTCGCGAGTACACCTAATTTTCCATGTTTCATGCTTAAAGAAGGTTAGAGGTGATGAGGTCCCATTTCAAACATTATCGCTAGAACTTGAGGAGGAAGAAAAAATCGTACTGGATCCTGAAGGAATCACAGAAACAAAAATTTGGCAGTTGTGAAATAAATCAATTTTAGAGTACCTCATTAAGTGAAAGAACTTACCTACTGAAGATTCCACATGGGAGGATGAGTATTTTATAGAGAAGCATCCATATCTACTCAAGCATTGAGAACACTTGAAGGAGAGGGGCATGTTAGGTCCCTGTAATACTAGTGTAGCCCCCATAATGTATTGTTGTGATCCATAGAAGCCCACTATTGTTATTGTTATGCCCTTACATTATTATTGTTATGAAAGCCCTAATTATATTTTGACCCTTTAGACTCCCATGTATACCATGGAAGCCTTTTCATTTTAATCTTCCAAGAATGGTTCATTTATGTGATGTAAAAGGAGGTTTCCTCCATGAAGTGGATGATTATCAAGTCATTAATCTATATTTTCTTATGTTTTTGTATTTTTTTGATCTGGATACATAAAATGATGGATATGTTCAAAATATAAGTCAGGATGTTACATATTAAATTATCCCTCGAAGTATGAAATTACTTGTATGCTAGTATCTATTAGTATGACAGAAGGTTGTATATGATGACAAATTTATGGATGCTGTATGTGAAGTTTAATTTACAAGGATAAACCTCTATTGCATTTTTAATATTTGTGAGACTTTTTTTTTTGCACAGAAATATTTTTGGTATATATTTTACAAGACTAATATGCATATATGTCTTATATTAGATATCTACTACAACTTGTAGGGAAAGGAGGTAGGAAAAAATTAAAGAAGCAATCTTGCATTAAAATATGTAGTACCTAAATGTCATGTTAGATACTCTTGGAAAGTAGCTATAGACATTTATGGGTACAAGACTACCTCTTCACATAAATCCTACTTAAAAAGACTCCAAAGCATTGAATTTTGACTAAATGGTCTGCAGGAAGAAAGATATAAGGAAATATGAGGGATGAGGGAAATAATTATTAATAAAATAAGAGTTATTGACCCTAATTAAAGAGTAATATTTTCAAATGGAAGCAACTCGCATTGGTAGACCGACCCCACATTCCGTCGGCCATTTGACACTATGAATGTGAATAATATGACAACTTTGTCAAATGAAAAGGGAATTTTTTTGACAGACCGACTCACCAACCTGTTGGTAATCCAATAGAGATGTGTAGGTTTTTGAAACGATGGATTTTGGATTGGTGTCACTAGATTGACACATAACTTGTCGAATTTACGATGGCTATGTGGAGGGTATTCGACGAATACCTATGGCTTTGATGACCAAGGTTATGATGACATTTTGTGTCGGAATTCCAACGAACACTTGGGATGTATAAATTTTGATCATATCACATGAAACAATTAATGGAATCTAGATTTTTCATGAGAGTGATGACATGGGGGTCGAAAGAACGACCAAAGGCTATCGAAAATTGAGTGAATTTGTAGTAGTGTGCCCTAGTGCTCTTTATGAAGAAAAAGGATGGAACTTTGAAATTGTGTAATGACTTTAGATAAATAAAAAAAGTGAAAATAAAGAACGAATATCCTTTGCCAAGAATAGATGACCTCTTTGATTAGTTGAAGGAAGAAAATATATTTTCTAAGATCGACCTATGATGAGGTTACCATCAAATGAAAATAAGAGAAGAAGCATTAGAAAGACATCCTTTTGCATAATGTATTGTCATTATGAATTTGTGGTGGTGTCATTTGGGTGGAAAAATGCACCAACTATTTTTATGTGCCTAATGAACAAAATGTTTAAAGATTACCCGAAAAAGTTTTCTATTGTCTTCTTGGATCATATTCTTATCTATTCCAGAAAATAGGATGATCATGAGAAACATATGGGGATGGTGTTATGGGTGTTGAGAGAACACTAATTGTATGCTAAGTCACAACAAGTGAACTTTCTAACAAATAAAAATCCATTATTTGGGTCACATTGTCTCAAAGGAGGGCATAGTAGTGGATCTGGAAAGATTAAAGGCAATCAAAGAATGACTAGATCCAATGAATATTTCAAAAGTAAGATAATTTATGGGTTTATCTGGTCATTACAAAACATTAATTATAGGTTTCCTTGAGATTACACATCTAATTACCTCATTTCCAAAGAAAGGAACGGAACTAAAACTATTTACAAGATTACATGGAAAACAATCACACTGTATGTATTAATAAGGTTTGGAAACCTTTGCTATACATAATTTGGTCTAAGATTTATGAATTGAATTGAAGAAAAATATAGAGTATATATACAAAATAAAGTGTATAAAGATATTGTTAAGGTATTCATATACCAACAAAAAACCTAATTAAAAGAGGGGTTGAGAACCCTGTATTACACAAACTAAGAAAAAATGAGGTACTCAAATAGTCTATCTAGGCATACTCAATCATAAAATTTGTTAGAATCTGTATAAATGCGCAAAACACTTATATAAAAAAGGAGCGTATGAATTAGTTGGGATTATATTAGGTGGTTGGGAGGTAGGAATGCAATCCTCCCCACCCAAGTTCAATTATAGCAAGTGACATGATGATGTTGATGGTATTAATAGTATACGTCATATGGAATATACAATGTTATATATATGTATATGTATATGTATATGTATATGTATATGTCTATGTCTATGTATATGTCTATGTCTATGTCTATGTCTATGTCTATGTCTATGTCTATGTCTATGTCTATGTCTATGTATATATTAACAACATAACTCAAGTATAAGTATCTCAAAAAATATCGTTCTAAATGAATTATTGCCATGGCTCGCACTAGTAGGACTGAGTCTCATGACTGATAAGACCTGTGAAGGAATTAATGGATTAAGGAAGATTCTTAATTGGAAAGTTTCCTCGTGAGGGAAGACACAAAAAACCTATTACGATTGTAGAATAGCTAAAACTCCTAGTACGAACCATTAGAATGGGGATTGTAGTAAGAACCAATTCCATCTAAAATCATTTGGAAATTGTACCATTTAGTTTTTGTAGTAAGATTTTCTAGCATTTTATAGTTTTTGGGAATTTCAAGAGAAATATTTTTGACCTCCTTGATTAAGGAATTGAAAAAATCCATTCTTTAATAGCTTATTCTTGAATCTTGGCATAGGTGATTGTGTGATGGGGATTTCTTGGTAAATCTACATTTGACTGAGCTAAGAATTGCGACATGGAGCATGGCCAATGAGAATTACAAAGAAAAGAAAAAAAACATGAGAGGGAAGGTAATTTTAGGTAGCAGAGAAATTGTTAGTTTAAATTCTTTATCAAAACCCTTAGAATGTTGGAAAGTCGACATAGAATATCATAATATTTCATGGTTGAAATAAAAATAGTCTTGTAAATAAAAAAGCAAGAAAGCATTTGAGACTTTCAAATTGAAAATAATAGGATGATGGAATTTTGGTTACTCCAAGACATGAAATAAGCATGAAAGAACTTAGGAATAGTGTTGCAAATAATAAGAAAAATCTTCTTTATGCCAAAATTACTCAGGGTGAATTAATGAAGGCCAAATTCAACCTTAAGAACATGTAAATTTCCTACGAAGGAAGTACAATGGACCCTCAAAATTTAAAAAAGAAGAAGGTCCAAACAACCCTTGATTAGCATATACCTAAAAGATGCAGTGGACATCAAATCTTATGGGGTTACAAAATCGTGTTTTAGATTTGTGGAAGGTTTCACTAATTGGCCCATTCTATAATATGTTTAAAAGAGAAAAGAGTTAAGTTTTTTCTGTAACCAAAAGTGACTAGAAAGTTTTGATTGGTTAAAATAGTTGCAATTGTAAATCCTCTACTTCAATATTGATTTAAGTTGATGCAAAAACATAAATAGGAAGGATGCCAACTGGATTCTTTGGAGCAACCCATCATAATTGAAAAAGTTTATGGCTAAATGATGCAACCACGAATGCTAAGGGGGAAGCTCAATTAATGCTCAAAGTAATGTGAAATTTGTGAAAAATAAGAGATCCAAGGTTCAAATGCCCACTGTTGTGATACAATTTATGAAGAGGAGGACAAATCATAGACCCCTAGAAGTTTACTAGTAGTTATGTGTCAGGCAAGCTATTGGGTTCCTCTGGGATACAAAAAAAAATAAAAATGATACAACGATAAGTATGAGGGGGAATATTTTAACCTCGTTTTTTGCTAGTTTGATGTAATTTCTTTAAATGCTTCAAAAATATGTCATAAGTTGATGAATGGAAATATAAGAATGATGAAAATGTAAACTATGAAGTAGTGGAAAGATGCATGTTCACTAAAAATATATCAAATAATGAGGTGCTAGGTGCATATACTAATGGATGTGCATGTATAAGGACTTCGAGGATTCTGTGATACTAACATGAGTCAGATTACTGATAGTGAATAATGGTAAATATGTGACTAGGAATAGGTTGACAGTTGGTTCAGAAGCCAATGAAATTGCTGTAGTCTTTAGGAATCAATGTTATAAGACTATGGTCTTGATGGTAGATTGGCACTAGTGACACCTATACCTATTAACATGTGTGTTGTGCTAACGTGATAAGTGCACTAGGCAACAATGTGCTACCTGTCAATTTTCTCCAGATAATTGTTTTAAACATATTGATTATAGGAACATTTGGTGTAGTGTCAAATGATTTCTTAAGTGCATGATATGAATATGTGCTTACAATATTACAAGAGGGAATGATCATGTTTAATGATTACTGTTATGACATTATGTGTGTTGAGACAACTAATATCCACTGAAGTACAAGGGGAAAGGGCCCCATGGTTGTTGCACACAGAGAAGTGTGTATAACCTCCATAAAATTTAATTAATAATCTGTAATATAGAGAGGGATGGAAATTCTAGGAAGTGAGTTTGTGAGAAATTCATTGATGAAGTGTATGGGGAAAAATATTTGGAATGATTTTTTCGCTGCAATTTTATTGTTGTCTTATGTTGACCTTGATCATGGCCATATTGCTTCTTTATTTTTCTATTGTATTGTTATGGTGTTTTCAATTTTGTTTTTTTCTTTTGTGGTTTTGTCTCAATGGTTTATTGTGTGTGAGGAAGGAAAAGGAAAAAGAGCTCTACAAGAAGATTTGAATAAGAAACCCACCCCAAGATATAAAAATTTGATTAAACCTCATGCATAAATTAAACATTGTAAAGGGAACAAAATAAAATGGCAGAATAACTAAAATGGACATGATTGAGTCCACCTAAAAAAGAAAAGACAATGATATAACATCCATGATAGTGGCATAGAAAGGAAGTTGTCCTAAAATTTAATAATTCTTGGATGACATATATTTGATGTTGTGAAATCATGATAAAAGAACAATGATATTGTATGATGTGATAAATGATTAGTTGCGAACCATCATGGTTGGAATGGTAAGTAATTAATCCTTAAAAATATTTTGATCACTATGTGATTGGTATAAAAATGGAATTAGTAATTCTCACGTTTTGAGATTTCACAAGTCATTTAATGGATTCCATGTTACCTGGAATATCCATTGGATAAGTGTACAATATACAATATTGTTGTTAATTACTATTGATGTGCTTACACTGATATTTTAACCCTTGATGGGTGCTTAAATGAAAATTGGCAGTGCCTGCATAGCATGTATGAAGCCATGATGTAATTGAATATGAATTTGAAACATGAGTGAGATTTACTATGGAATCAAAGCATCACTAGGTTAAAATGCTATAGAAGCCTTTTAGCTTTGAGGAGGCTACCTCGGAAATGGAAGAGAAATGAGAAAATAATTCCCTCACTTTTCAAAAGTGATAAAGGAATAAGAAACATTGATGACAATGTTTAAGTCAAGGCAGGAAGGATGTGATACCGTTGGTACAATCATTTTTGAAAAACATTATTATTTGTATTTATTTGTAAATATTGGCGAAATGTTGGATGTGGGACTTAGAATGAATTTGACTGACAAATGAAACATTAATATGTTGTATGAATGGAATATTATTTATTCCAATTATTGTTTATTTGGAAATATTTGAAGATATACCATGTGAGTAGTCAGGCTCCCAACTGTCAGGAAGAATTTATGAATCAATTGTACTCCAAGAAAGGACAATTTTGAAGTGTCAGTTGTCATAGTGAAGAAAATAAATCCTCCATATTTAAAGAGATTTTGATCACCATAGTTATTAGGATGAGATAGAAAGGTCTTGGGGTGGAAAAAAAGGAATATAGATTGTGAGAGAAAAAATAATATGAAACCAAAGATACTAGTGGGAGAGAAATATTGGTCCTAGAAGAGTCACTTCTAGTAGGATGCTGTTAAGATTCTAAGGAGGAAGACTGTGAATACTAATAAATTTTCCTGATAAGAAGGACAACTTGAGGCTCATGGGAGTTGCTGAGGTAGTAGTTCATTGGTTGGGCAGAGTGCAACTTCTTATATTATATTTCCAAAAGCTTAGAGACGTGAATTAATTATTGAACCAGTATTTTTATTTCAGAAAATGTAATTTCTAATTATTTTCATAACAATATGTCATAATAAGGTAGAATTATAGGTCTATGTTTTAATATATGGCTTTCTTTCATTGTCTGATTTTAATCTTGGAAAAGGGATTTGTTTAAGTTAGTAGGTTTATAAAACAAAGAAGTAAAGTTGTTCTGGTCTTACAAAAGAGTATATCTATATATCTATATATATATGATTGGACATAAGACGTCTGAATCAAAGATTGGAGAGGGAGGGGGAAAGAGGCTAACCCTATCTGCTTGGGCCCTGTTTCGTTCCTCTTTTCTTCTCTGGTTGTGAGTTTTCCTTTGTAGGTGATGATTGCTGCTCTCTAGGTTCAATTTTTTGGTGGCGTTTCAGAGGGGATAGAGCTTAGTAGGGCTCTATTTTGTTCCTTCTTGAACCAGATTTGTTCTTTGTTCACCTTCTCATCATTTTTGAGGTTTCTCGGGGTTATTTTTGCTGACCTTCGTGGCTTTCCTGCCATTGTGAAGGGTTTTTTTTCAGGTTCATTGGAGGTACAATGTGGGATTGGTTTGTCTTCTATGACATCCATCTTGATGAAGCATTGAGGGGATGGGGTTATACACCCTTTTTGTGCCTCTTTACATTATATTGGTAGTATCTGACCATGCTCCATGGTTCATGGTCTGCATTATGGGCCTTCTTTTCCTTATTTTTTAATCTCGGGCCCATTGTTTTACAGTCTCACTATTGTTGGTGAGATGATTTTTATTTTCTCCCTCTTGGGGACTTTGGAGGGCCTCCTTGCCACTCATTTTTGTTTTATTATTGAATGCATGTGGCTTGTGTGTCAAATATTAGATTGATGGGCTTGTTGATTTCCTATGGCCTGTGTGCCAATTTTATCTTGACGATCTTGTGTGCCAAATTTTATCTTGACAGACCCATGTTCTAGTGTTTGAATAGGGTTTGGGATTTTTTTATATGGGTTTTTTCCAGTTCCCACTGAATAGTTTAGATTTGTAACATATTTTTTTCCTTAGATGCATGCATAATGAGTGTATCTGAAAATGTAATTTTTATTTTCTAATTATCATAATAAAAATTGCATATTTTTTCTCTGAAAATATTACGAAATTGCATTGACATAAAACTTTTATGAAATCCCATGGCCCTTGGAAGTCCCTACTCAATTGGCCTTCAAGGATAATTTGATGAAGAAACCTGACACCAGGAGTGAAACATCAATATCTCTGTCATTCAAAGTGTTTTTGGGTGGAGTACATAGTAAAAAAAAACTATTATGATTAATCTTATATATAAATATGTACAATATGCACATGCCAAATGCAAGAAACGTGTTGAAAATAATACTTAGAATATGTATTAAGTTTTCAATATATTCATCTCGTTACAGTAAACCTTAGGAAGCATTCTAGAAACATTAAAGGTGTAGAAAGTAATATTAGAAGTATAACATAGTATATAGTTTGATGGTACAGAAATATTCTACAAAATGAACCAGAAATGCATTTATTAATGAATAATACAATCAATATATCATACGAAATTAAGGGGTAATAAGTCATCTTGCATGTAGGAGCAAGAGTCTATTCCAAAGTACAAATCAAGCCATTAAAAATTTACAAGAAGGATTTATGCATGTATCATATACAATGCACCTTCAAGTTCTCCAAAAAGAGATGAAATATGTAATGACATGGTATACCAATATGAATTTTTAGTAACTATGATCAATTAATGTTTTTTTATAGGATTAGTATTTTTCCTTAGAATAATATCATTACTGAATACAAGCAAAAGTTGAAACAATTCATTGGAACCAAGGGGGGTTTAGTACTTGGAAATAAAGCTGGAAATCAAAGATAAATTAAAATAAGTATGGCCACGACCATGGTGATTATAGTCCTATAAACAACACTCTATCGAGCTATAGATTAATCTTGTGGAGAAGAAGGGAGCGAGGGTTAGATAACCCTAAGTACTTGGAGTGTCTGATCGTGAAAATATTGAGCCTTTTGGAAACTAACATAACAGGAACTAGCCTATATCAAGAAACAAGAAATTTATTAGAAGGACACACACACACACACACACCTATATATATGTATGTATGTATATATATGTATATATGAAGGAAAAAGAAAACTATGTTCTTACAAAGAAGGAAAAAATTGTCAAGATGTTAAAATTGGTGATGAAATCACCTATGTATGAGTCTTTCCCATTTTAAACCCTAACCTACCATAATATAGGTAACAAGGGCAAGGGCCAAGAAAAATATTAAATAAAGGAAAGAAGGAAAGAAAACTTTTGTGAAACGATATAATTTGAACCTCGAAAACATTATTACCTGCGGCCTAGACACTTATAAGAGAAAATCCCTCATTGAACCACGATGGAATTAACCTGAGATGGAGAACCAAATGTAGGAAAAATATTACATGGGTTTTGTTGAGAAAAAGGGTATAAAATTCATAAATATAATACATTAATCTAGACAAGAGCGAAGGAAAAATTAATCTATGAGAAATTAACAACGAAAACATTGTATTTGATACTTGAGTAGAGTTCAAGTATCCTTTAAAAAAATAAACCTCCAAGGATCACCATAAATTAAAAACCCTTTTTGAGGCAAGAAAATAGTACTTTTGGAGAAACCATTTTAAATAATTTACCTAAAAAATAAGGATTAGGGTTGGAACTCATACCAAAATTAATCAACCATTAATTACATGATTACAATAAAACAATTTGAGGAATAATACCTCATCCTTCTAAGGTACAACTCAAATAGCCTCAACAATACCCTATGAAGCAAGGGAGGGTTAGGAAAATCCAACTTAAAACCAAAGAGAAAAACTGAAAAAAAAGGAAATAAACATTGTTTGACCCATATTCAGCTTTGTATGTTGAGAAAAAGCCCAACACAATAGTATCAATAAGTAATGCAATGGAAAAAATGCTAGGACATAAATTTGGCATGTTTTGGAGTGGTTTAGGATGAATTAAAGGGCTAAGTGACATGATGAAAACTGTAAGGAAAAACCCTCGTAGAAATGAAGTTACAGAGCCCCAATCACAAAGGAACTAGGGAAACAATGGTGAGAGAGTGAGGTTCAGGGTGGGTAGTTACCCTAATCTCCCACAATTTCATCTCTACTATTAGATGAATGATAGGGAACCTAGGTTGTATACCATCTCAAAACCACATGGATAGGTGAGTTGTGGCCTTAGAAAACTAACCACATAACCCAAGCGTGTGACTAAAACATAAAATTTAACATTGTAAAGTTCTGTGCATCATATATTGCTTGATGGTATGGTGAACGATAATTTTATTAAATCCCTAGTCATGGATTCACATAATCTATAATTTGTAATTTTAATCAAGTTTCATACGTGCTCTAAGGTTAAAGAATTTCATTTCATTTTTACATGTCATAGGATTGAACCTCATGATGGGCATTTGTGGTACTTATAGGAAAACCATTAGGATGTTAGGGAAGCATGCTATTTTCTTAAAACATGCAAACACATCACTCACAAGTAAATTGTTTAAATTTATAACCAAGACAATGAGTATACCTTAGTGGCTGCAAAAAAAATAAATGAAAAGACTATGATTATGTTACTGAAACAATGTATGTGTGTGTGTATAATTTAATATATTTGATAGTTAATTACTGAAGTATTAAAGATACATTATAATGGAGTTACCTAAGATCTATGGCATATAATCCTTCTATGGAAACATAATCCAATATAATATACTCTGTAACTTCGCACTCTCAATTTCTCTACTCAATTATGGAGCAAAATACAATAGCATGGAATAGAACTCCTACTCCTAGTAGTCCAATATTTAACATAACCTTGATTACCATATATGGATAGGGTTAAACTCACTCAACCATCAACTATAGTTATCATTTTGTATCCTTTGGATTCTTCTTCAAAGCCCACATGTGGCTACCCTCATATGCATGAGTAATAGGGGATAACATAGCATCTCCCCATACCATTGTGGTCAACATGATAGGTCAACTTGCAGGATTCATAACTTCTACAAACTAATTTCAATTAATGTGATTGTTACACCAATAGAAATATCTCTAAGTGTAAAACATGGAAATGGCTTTTTATCCCAAAAAACATTGTTTAATGCCTCGAAATGGATGTATAAAGTTTCAAACTCCAATTCTCCAAACTAGAACACATCGTTAAAATAATCCCACAAGTTAATTCCTCCAATCTTTTGTACTCTAAAATATTCAAGATAGATGTAAAGTAATATAATTATCCAATGTAGATTAATTTTTCATAGAGTTTCATGGTTTTTCTTAGTGTTTCATAAATCTTTGAGCCAACACAAAACTCCCATACTAGTTTTAACATCAACATTTGATGGAGGAAAAGAATAGCATGGAGTCCCTCCTTTTATTTTGGATGTCTATGGGCCTTCATGGACAATATTGTTTATTTATTGCTTTTCCTACAAATTTTTTCTTGTTGAGCTTGTCCTATTTCTCTCCATTTCATATTCATTAGGATCCTAAAAGTGTGGTTTGGTCTTTGCTTTAGTTTTTGAACAAGTGCCTTTCTCCCTTAGAAACTTCTTCCAAATATTTCACAAACTACATTTTCACATTGCATACAATATTGTTTCCTAGTTACATGTTGTACCTGAGACATATTTTCCTTTGATGCAACTTTATATTTGGTGAGTTACACCTATTGAATGACATTTTTATAAAACTTTCCTTTTTCATAACATATCAGATCACTGAAAGCTTTGTTTGATTGTGAAAAAAATAATTCTAAAAGTCACGACATATCACATTGTTGTAAACTTTCTTTAATCATGGAAAAGGGAAAATTCTAAATTTTATTTTCTTCTTTTCTAAGGAAAACCTCCCTTTATTTCATCTTTGAAATGTTTCCTTCCTTGTGATAATGTATCATAGGGAAGAGTTTTAATGATCAATGTATCACATGCGATAAAATTTTCAACTTGTGTGACATATCATATTTTGTTCAAGTTTCCTTTCATATGACACATCACAATTTCTCAATCTTTCCTCCATTGTCACAATTTTTTTATTGCATCACACCATTGTTTTGTTAAGTTCCATACACATGATATTTTGACATTTTTTAGTTTCATATCATATGATTCTTTTTAAGGAATGACATATAAAGAAAAAGAAAAAAACATTTTAGGTGATGCTAAAGGCTTCCAAATAGTGTATCACACTAACAATTCTATTTCATCCAATATATAAGAAAGTTATAAAAGCATGTAACCTTAAATTAAAGTTTTCATAAGCACAATAAAAAAGAAAAATAGCTTGTTCCAACAAGCCAATGTTTAAAGGATGTGAAAAATAACATTAAAGGACCTTTGAGTATAATAGATAATGCTCAAAAGAGATGTTGAACACAAATGTTTTTTATGTTCAATTCATAATGCTCCAAAACTAGGTCAATGCGCTAGAGTTTATTTTAGCATGATAAATATACATGGCCATTGATTTGATGATTTAAAATTTGTTTTAAAAGGTCTCTAAATCATAATTTTGTTTTCAAATTAATTCACCTTCCTTATTTTGTTTGAGCCTCTGATACATTATCAAAAGTTCCACCCATCAAGCAAAACGAATTCCCTACTACCATAATAATAGAATATAAGGCTTCAATGTTTTCATAATATCAACAACATAGATTATAGATTATTATTTATGGAGGATCATTCAATACATTTATTTTATTTTATTTCTAGTATAGAACTACTCCTTGAAGGAGGCTATAAATAATATATGAGATGATTTTTAATCATGTCATTGATATCATCATAGGAATTTTTCTCCTTTGAAATACTAACAATACTAATACTTAATGTTATTAAGGGGTGTATTATAGGTCCTAGATATGGCAACCTAGAAAATAAGAATGGAAAAGTTGTCCATTATGGAATAAAGCTAGAAAGGGAAATGGTTCCTATGATTAGGGATGCAACCACTTATGAGGTTTTCCAAGAATATCCACTATTTAGGAAACTAATAGCTATTTCATCCCAACATGAAGTAATGTTATCTATGAGTCATAATTAGGCCGATAGGCCTTCCTATGCATCAACAATCGTCAACACTTTTATACTACTCCGTTGGATCAGGTGAGACACTTTCAACCGTTGATTTGAAGTGTGACTGCTTTTTCCAAATATTGGTTGAGTTGCCTTACTGCTTTTTCCCATTCTTTTATGTCACTCTTGAAGATATTTTCACTGCTTTTTCCCTGCCAGTTGTTGTTGCTGTTTTTCTTCGCTGCCTTTTGGCAAGCACTGTTCTTCTTCCCTGGCTTTTGGCGTTCTCACTTTCATCTCATCATTTTCTTCAATACTCTGCATTGCATTGGCTTGCCTTGTTTCTTGTTCGGGTTTATTGTAAGTTTATATATCACTTTTCCACTAGAATTGATGTAAGATAGAGCATATACTCTGAATATGTTATATTGGGAATCATTAAGAATGTTTGCTGGGCAGTCTGTCGTTATTTGAGTTTTGATTATATGCTTACTTTAAGCTCATATGTTTGTATTTGTTCTGGTTTGTGTTGTGCAGGAATCTCTCTCATCTGAACCTCGGAGGAGAAATTTCCCCAGTGATTGGAAATCTAAAAAGCTCAGAGTCAATGTATGTGAATTCAGAAGTTCACTGTATAGGTTCACTATATATTACTTTTAAGCACTTTGGGTTCATTGCAATTAAACTGATAGTCTTAATGGAGCAGCTATTTATAATATATATGCTGTTCATAGTTGATTCAGTGTTCTGCATGCAGTGACATTAAAGGAAATGGTCTCTCCCTTTCCTTTTACATTGGATTCAGCTCTCTGGTTTCTCTTTTACACAGTGAGCGCTTCATGTGGCCGAATGACAACCAGTGGGGTTTTGTTGCAGTTTAAATCCTTCCTAGGCGCCTGGATGGCTCGGTTCTACACCAGGTGAACGTTTCTTTTCTGTTGACGGTCATTCATACTTTTTTTTTTTGTATTGTACAGCTCGAACTTTTCCTGTTCTCGGTCTCAGTTCTTTAATTTTTTTTTTATTAGGCCGATAGACCTTCCTATGCATCAACAATCGTCAACACTTTTATACTACTCCGTTGGATCAGGTGAAACACTTTCAACCGTTGATTTGAAGTGTGACTGCTTTTTCCAAATATTGGTTGAGTTGCCTTACTACTTTTTCCCATTATTTTATGTCACTCTTGAAGATATTTTCACTGCTTTTTCCCTGCCAGTTGTTGTTGATGTCTTTCTTCGCTGCCTTTTGGCAAGCACTGTTCTTCTTCCCTGGCTTTTGGCATTCTCACTTTCATCTCATCATTTTCTTCAATACTCTGCATTGGATTGGATTGCCTTGTTTCTTGTTCGGGTTTATTGTAAGTTTATATATCACTTTTCCACTGGAATTGATGTAAGATAGAGCATATATTATGAATATGTTATATTGGGAATCATTAAGAATGTTTGTTGGGCAGTCTGTCGTTATTTGAGTTTTGATTATATGCTTACTTTAAACTCATATGTTTGTATTTGTTCTCGTTTGTGTTGTGCAAGAATCTCTCTCATCTGAACCTCGGAGGAGAAATTTCCCCAGTGATTGGAAATCTAGAAAGCTCAGAGTCAATGTATGTGAATTCAGAAGTTCACTGTATAGGTTCACTATATATTACTTTTAAGCACTTTGGGTTCATTGCAATTAAACTGATAGTCTTAATGGAGTACCTATTTATAATATATATGTTGTTCATAGTTGATTCAGTGTTCTGCATGCAGTGACATTAAAGGAAATGGTCTCTCCCTTGCCTTTTACATTGGATTCAGCTCTCTGGTTTCTCTTTTACACAGTGAGCGCTTCATGTGGCCGAATGACAACCAGTGGGGTTTTGTTGCAGTTTAAATCCTTCCTAGGCGCCTGGATGGCTCGGTTCTACACCAGGTGAACATTTCTTTTCTGTTGACGGTCATTCATACTTTTTTTTTGTATTGTACAGCTCGAACTTTTCCTGTTCTCGGTCTCAGTTCTTTAATTTTTTTTTTTATTAGGCCGATAGGCCTTCCTATGCATCAACAATCGTCAACACTTTTATACTACTCCATTGGATCAGGTGAGACACTTTCAACCGTTGATTTGAAGTGTGACTGCTTTTTCCAAATATTGGTTGAGTTGCCTTACTGCTTTTTCCCATTCTTTTATGTCACTCTTGAAGATATTTTCACTGCTCTTTCCCTGCCAGTTGTTGTTTCTGTTTTTCTTCGCTGCATTTTGGCAAGCACTGTTCTTCTTCCCTGGCTTTTGGCGTTCTCACTTTCATCTCATCATTTTCTTCAATACTCTGCATTGCATTGGCTTACCTTGTTTCTTGTTCGGGTTTATTGTAAGTTTATATATCACTTTTCCACTAGAATTGATGTAAGATAGAGCATATACTCTGAATATGTTATATTGGGAATCATTAAGAATGTTTGCTGGGCAGTCTGTCGTTATTTGAGTTTTGATTATATGCTTACTTTAAGCTCATATGTTTGTATTTGTTCTGGTTTGTGTTGTGCAGGAATCTCTCTCATCTGAACCTCGGAGGAGAAATTTCCCCAGTGATTGGAAATCTAAAAAGCTCAGAGTCAATGTATGTGAATTCAGAAGTTCACTGTATAGGTTCACTATATATTACTTTTAAGCACTTTGGGTTCATTGCAATTAAACTGATAGTCTTAATGGAGCAGCTATTTATAATATATATGCTGTTCATAGTTGATTCAGTGTTCTGCATGCAGTGACATTAAAGGAAATGGTCTCTCCCTTGCCTTTTACATTGGATTCAGCTCTCTGGTTTCTCTTTTACACAGTGAGCGCTTCATGTGGCTGAATGAAAACCAGTGGGGTTTCGTTGCAGTTTAAATCCTTCCTAGGCGCCTGGATGGCTCGGTTCTACACCAGGTGAACGTTTCTTTTCTGTTGACGGTCATTCATACTTTTTTTTTTTGTATTGTACAGCTCGAACTTTTCCTGTTCTCGGTCTCAGTTCTTTAATTTTTTTTTTACTATGTAGTTATATCGGTTAGGAGTGTTACAGAATGGCTCATGAAAAACCCTTGAAAATCCCTTTAAAGAAATGTTCACCCCACCTATCTAGGAAAGTCTCTTTTCAAGCGTTTATCTGTCCAAACAAAAATGACTGTTCAACTACAAGTTGGTTAAAGCAGATCTCACCATATGCAACACTCGTAGTCTGGTTCAAGATGCATATATTACTTTACTATAGATAATTGTTAAGTATTATGCTGAAAACAACTGTGTTTTGAGAAGATATCTGATGCCGAACCAAGCTGCTGTGTGCGTCTAAACGTCCCTCTAGTCAAATCTACAAGTCATCATTCTCATGGTTTATATTTCATAGAAACTGCTGACTTGATTTGATCTTCAATGTTGCTGCAGAGATGTCTCTTTAAATTATTTATATGGAGACATTCCCTTTTTCAATATCGAATTTGAAACAACTATAACAACTATAAGTATCCTAACATTCTGCAGTTTCTCACTATTGTAAAGAATTTAGCTTAATTTGTAGATGTTTTTGTATTTTTCCCTGTCTTAGAAGGGAGTCAAAGAACTGCATAGGATGTGTAAACTCTGGATTCTGGAGGAGTATCATTTAACAATGCTTTTTCATTTTTTAGGGATTTTGCTGACAATCAATTAAGTGCTTATCTATTGGGATGAAGTTTTGCAATATTTGTAAGAGTCTGGGTTCTTTATGAATTTTCCTGGGCTTATCGTTCTCTCACTAAGCAAAATTTGTTTTTATTTTCCTGTTAAGGTTTGGAAGAAGCATTTGTGTTAATAGTACTGTTCTTAGGTTTGCAAACTAAATTTGGCACCCATTCTTTTTGAAATGGGCATATTGTTATCGTTTCCAGGGGGCTGCACAACAACTTCTTAGTTGGGACTCTTTCCCCTGACATGTGTCAATTGACAGGATTGTGGTTCTTGTAAGTCACAATACTTCTGTCTTGTGGAGTAGATGCATAATTTTTTAAAGCTTTCTTTCATCGAATTAATTCTGCATATGAAACCTATCAAAACTTGCGGTCACAGAGAATTTATCTTTAAATTTATGTATCTCGATGCAGCGTTTTCAGTGCATTAACAAATTTTACCTAAAGGATTCTTCGTGGTAGCTTAACTGTTACTAAATAGTTAATCTCTGTCATGCAGTGATGTGCGAGGCAACAACTTGTCGGGACCATTCCTGAGAATATTGGCAACTGTACAAGCTATGCAGTTTTGTATGTTTTCTAATTTGCCTAACTGGATTTTAAATGAACAAATGGGTGTAAATGTATGGTTTGATGCAAGACTTGTGATCTCAATTACTTACTGAATTGGCGCTGGTATTATTATCAGGGACTTATCATACAATCAACTTACCGGAGAGATCCCCTTCAAAATTGGGTTTCTACAAGTGGCTACTCTGTAAGTGGAGATCTTTCCAGGATTGAACTGTGTTCTAGCATCAGGAATTTTGTGTCGAATAGGCAGGGATATGAGATTATGCAGGTTGTCTAAGTAATGCAATTCATTGCATGGTATGCACTATTCAACCGACATCATTAATTTGGTTGCTTTAGTTGTCCTACCCTAATTTTAAAGTGGTTATCCTAGGTCATTACAAGGAAACAAGGTGACCGGAAGGATACCTGAAGTAATTGGTCTCATGCAAGCTCTTACTGTTCTGTAAGTACAGTGTTTTCTGGATCTCAACTTGTCCAAAATTTTCCTGTGATGGGATTAAAGTATAATCTCTTACATTTAATTGCATGGAAGCCTAGATCAATAAGAATCCATAATGATTTTGGATATTGTCAATATATTTCTTATGCAGAATCAATCAATATTCCTTCATTCATTGATAAATGTTTTGTGACCTTTGGCAAAAACTTGATTATGTAATTATGGTGTAAGCTTTAGTGTACTGATACAATTAATATTTATTACAGGGATTTGAGTGATAATCATCTTTACTGGAACAATTCATCCGATTCTAGGCAACTTGACTTACACTGATAAACTGTGAGTTGCTTGCATAGTTAATGCTCGAATTGTTCCCATCTGGGTTTGTGAAAGTCCATTACTTTTTGACTATAAATTTCCTTTATGTTCAATTTTCAAGAAGCTGATTCTCTTGTACTTTCTTTTGCACTACTAAGATATTTACACAGTAATAATATCACGGGATCTTTTCCGCCAGAATTGGGGAACATGACAAAGCTGGGATACCTGTAAGAGATTCCAATCACATATTTTGTGATGATTGATATGTAAGAAATGGAAACTGGACGTGCATGATAAGAAATAGCTCTTTGATAGTCAACGGTTGTATGCATATGCAGGCGGCTAAATGACAATCAGCTGACTGGGCAAATTCCACCTGAGCTGGGGAATTTGGAACAGTTGTTCGAATTGTAAGTTTGTGTCCAAACCTTTTTCTAGAAAGTGGAGATAAAAATGATAGAAATATCTTGAAACCTCCCATACACTAAACATTAATCTATGATATCTTTTGGATTCTTGCTGTAAGTATTTAACATTCCAAGGTTGTATTTTTTTTGAGACAGAAATCTTGCCAGAAATCAACTTGAAGGTCCGATCCCAGAGAATATTAGTTCATGTGTTGCTCTCATTTTCTTGTAAGTGATATAATCTTCAAGCCAAGTGATGAATTTGCGGAGCATAATTTCCCACTGGCTAACAATGTTAATGCTGTGCCTTCATTGTCCTTTGTCCTATAGCAATATGCATGGCAACCGTTTGAATGGAACTATTCCTTTGGAATTTCAAAAACTTAAAAGGCTAACTTATCTGTAAGTAATCCTGGGCCATATTCTAAATTGACCTATAACATAATGAGTTGTTGAATTGCATTAAGCATATTCAATGTGACTAACGGATAACGTTGCTGCTTTTACAGAAATCTGTCCTCCAACAATATCACAGGAACAATTCGTGAAGAGCTGGGGCATATTATAAATTTAGACAGATTGTGAGTTTTAGTTATTCTAGTGTCTTGGTACATTCATCTTCATGGCCAGATGCCCAGTGAGAAGACCGTTGGTCGCGGAGATGATGCCTTCAACACTTTCTTCAGCAAAACTAGAGTCAAAAGCATGTCCCCCCTGCTGTATTTGTAGATCTGGAGCCGATTTTCATTGACAAGTAACCTGTAAGCTGGCCAGCAAATGCCAACAGATGTTCAGCTTGTTGGAACCAGTTGAACATCGTAATAGAGATGGCAAACAATTACGGACGGCTCGGCCAGTGGAATATTTGTTGCATCATCATCAAGGGGTATGAATTCCAAAGAACCTGTTGATGGAAATTCCCAAGCAAAATTCTGTGAAATGAAAAATCTATTGGGACCATTGGGCACGTCTATTTATGACGGAAGTATGTGACTCAAACAAGAGATGTCATGTCTCTGATATTGCAAGAATTTTTATACCATGAACTCAAATTCATTGAAATGCAGTAGCATAATAGTGAATTGTAAAAATTAAAGATTCAATATGGTTAGTCACTAATCTAATTTAATTAGGTTAATGAAGTAAATTATTACAGGATTGGATTAACTGAGGAACTGATGGAGTTCTTGGGATTAGCGTAACTTTAAAAGCATGCCACGAGTTTCAGGAAATGGTGTTCTTATTTAATTATATTCAGGGCATGAGAAGGATGCATTGTTTAATAGGGTTCCAGAGCTGATCGTGATTATTTGAGGGAAATTCCTCTTTTACTTGCCTCTATATTACATTTCAATTACATTTCAACTTTCTCTGTGGAGTGAAATCTTGTAACAACAGTCTGATCCTCAACAATGTCAAAGCTCCAGATATTTTCGTTCTTTTCCATGGATAAGCAAACACAACTTTTCCTCATGAATAATATGCTCTTCATTGCTCTTCATTAATTTGTTCATAGCTTATCTTCTATTGTCTGGAATATCCGCCATGAATGACCAAAATGTAGAAGAGTTGTGCCCCATACAAAATAATACTCTGTAATTTGATTTTGTATTTGAAATTTACTGTAAGAGGAAATCTATGGAAATTTGAAAACAATATTTTGATTATTTTATCAAACAACAAAAAGCGTTTAAAAGGGTAATTGCACAATGATCCAGTCCAAGAAAACAAGGTTTTCCACAAAACAATTAACTCTTCTAGAAAAATTCAACAATTCCAATTTAATAATCCTATCGGCCTCTCTTTGTACCTTTTGGGACAATTGCTAGTATATATTTATTTTCAAAATTAGGAAAAGACAAAGCTAGGGAAGTCCAAAAGTTGTAACTACCAATTGTAACTAAATAAAAAATTGCACCTCTTCGAAAACAATTTCAATTCATTATATATACATGTACAAGAGTACCTAGTTGAAGAGGTCTTTGTTATTATAATTTAGAGGAACTATTTTTAAGAATTTTGATGAGAAGAAGCCCATAAGGAAATTTTGGATGAGGAGTAATGTTTCTATGTGACATGCTTGGTGTTTATTCCTTTCAATATTTGTATTATCATCTTCAATTTAATAAGGCTATATCATTTGAATGTGTTGACAATTATTCTATCAATTTATGGTTTTGCAATTTCAATTGATCTTTTGATATTGTTGTTGAAATTTTAACTATCCTCTAAACTGATAATTATTTATTATGATTTATATTCTTTCATGCATTCTTATTTACCATAAAATAATTATACAGAGGATATGAAGAAAAATTCTACAAGGGTCATCAAGAGACATACACACAAGAAGACAACATGTCTACCTTGGGAAAACCCACATGGGGGAAAAACCTAGAAAATCCTTCCTTAGAGAAATTTAGTTAAACAATGATACATTTAGACATCCTAGTCATCAAGAATTTTAGGTCAAACCTAGTCCACAACCTTCTCCATCCTAGTCAAGTCATAGGTCTTTGCACAAAGATGATCATCCAAGTCATTCAGGTCTTCACATAGAGATGATCATCCAGGTCTTCGCACAAAGATGATTCATCTTCCTTGTTGGCCTCAAGCATCATTATTACCTTAGACTAGGCCCTTCTTGGGTCAGATAGATGTGATATTCATTCATGCCTTGAGGGAGGTAGAATTTCCTCTTATTTATAGACTTTGATAGCCCGAATGGACTCCTTTTACGTTTGGGCTGACTTGACTAGGAGACTAGGAGGAGGGTTCACTTGGCTATTTTGAAGTGAAAAAATTATTTCAAAAATTTAAATTCTCTTCTTTTTAAAGGAGAATGAAGAATATGCTTTACAATATTATTTCCTTTTGTTCCAAGCATGAATGAAATTCTTTATATTATAAAAATTCATTATTAGAATTATAAAAATAATTATGAAAACCAACCATAGCCACAAAATTCAACAATTCTCACTTCGAGTTGGTCAAATTAGACTTATGAATGACTTGTTTTTAAGACTATTTTTCTACCCATGTCATTCATAATTTATGAGTTTAATATTTTATTTAATAACTAATTATTTTGGAAGTACAAGAAAGGTTTTATGATTTACTTTCAATTAATATCTTAATTAGTTTCCTTCGAGCCTATCTATCTATCTATATATATATCTATATATATATATATATATATATATATATATATATATATATATATATATATATATATAGATATATATATATATTATACATAGATTAGTTGCATGTTGTACATTTCATATTGGATTATCATAATCACAAACTAATTATTTTAGTAATGGTTACTAGCCCAAAATCTGAATGGATCTCCTATCCTAATCAATGTGAAATCTAATTGGGACATCATACAAGGGGATACCATTGGGAAATTTATCAACATAAAGAGGACCACAATCATTTAAGGTAGAATTTATTTTCCCTATATCTATTAATATTAAGCTTAACTTCACACTTATAAGAAATATCCCAATTTTTAATAACCTACATGAAAATGTCCCCCATTAAATTATACTACCAATATATATACATATATATATATATATATATATATATATATATATATATATATATAATAAAACAAATAAAATATAATATGTTGAATTTTATAGTAATTATCTTATTAAATAATATTCATATACTTTATATTATGATATAAAAATATTCCAAAAAACTTAATCTTATGATTCAAAACAATATTATAACATTTGTTAATTGTGATGAGAGGTGGTCTACATCCTAGTATGGGGTGATGTTGGAGTGGTGTAAATGTTTGTAAATATTTACATGTTGGTTCAAATAGAAAATAATAAAAATTTAAAAGTAAGATGAAGTTCAATATGGAGGAAATACTGTAGTATATATAAATAAGTGTAAACATTTAAATGTTGAATTAATTAATAATAAAAAGTTAAAAGTAATAAAATTCAATTTTTTATTTTGAAATTCTTTATGTTCCAATCCAGGGTTCATGGATTAGGAGTTTATGAATGCTTTGACATGTATATAATATATTGTAACATTGAAAGAGGCATAATGAAAATTCAATCTCGTTTTCTCGTTTTTGGTTCTAGGGGAAAAATCGATGAGTATATTTTTTGTTCTTACCAATGTATATTTCTTCTATTTTTAAGAATTCATTTGCATGTAATTTTTGTACAGGGTTAAAATCTTCATTTGGCATCAAAGAAATTTTGGTTTCAGGGGACTCCTTTTTTGTTGAAGGGTTTTTCTCAGGCTTGTGGTAGACACTATTGTAGTAGGAGATCCACATGATCAATTATTGACGTGAAAGAAGATGACAAAGAGTGGGAAGATAGAGATCAAGAAATACAATGGATAGAGTTTTGAGTTGTGGAAGCTCAAGATGGAGGATCTATTGGTGGATAAAGATAATGGATTATGGTGGATCCATGTATTAAACTAATAGAAATGTTGAAAAAACACTGGACCAAGGTGGATCGCAAGTCAAAGAGAAAAATATGACTACATGTCTTAAATTAACTATTATTGAATGTTTCACGAGAAACTACAAGAAAGCCTTTGTGGGACAAGTTAGGGGATTTGTATTAATCTAAGTCCCTAGTGAACAAGTTGTTGCTATGAAAAATCCATATAATTTGAGGATGAGGGATGGAGACTTGGTAACAGAGCATATGAATGTATTCAATAAAGTCGTAAGTCAATTATTATATGTTTATATTAAAATTTCAGATGACGATAACTGCATCAATTTGCTGTGCTCTCTACTAGACTTATGGGATAGTTTGGTTGCTTCACAGGTAGCAATAGAAATATCTTGAAATTTGATTAAGTAGTCTCATCCTTGTTATCAGAGGAGATGAGACAAAAAAACATGGAGAACTAGAACGAAGATGCCTTGTCTGTAAGAGGACGATCCCATAACAAAAATAGAAATAAGTCAAATGGGAGATCCAAATCTAGAGGGAGATATAAATATTCAAGAAAATTTGTAAATGTATGCTAGAAATGCATAAAACAAGGGCACTACAAGAAATTTTTTAAATCTAAGTCTCCTAAGAAAGGAAAGAGTTCTGATGATGCTCCTTTTGCAAAGGAGAAAAAAACGTTAGATGAAGGTGACAATGTGTACTCAGCTTCTTATTCATGTACATATTTGGATCATGAGGCATGGTTGATTGACTTAGGTGCATCCTTTCATATGAATCCCCATAGGGATTAGTTCTAAAAATTCAAGAAATATGATGGTGGTGATGTCTTCCTAGGTGTTGACAGGAAGGCTTGAATAATAGGACACAAAAAATTCAAGTTGAAGTTGATAGGTAGAAGGATGAAAACACTTATTGGAGTTCTGCACATTCCAGGATTGGCGAGAAATATAATTTCTGTAAGTAAGATGGATGGTGCAGGTGTAAAGATAGTGTTTGAGAAAGATACTTGCAAGATGGTTTGATGAGCATTGGTGTTGATGCGGGAATTTTGGATAAAAAATCTATACAATATTATGGGAAATATTCTTATTGATGGGTGCTAAAGTTCTATTGTTCCTGAAAATAGAGTAGAAAATCTTGTAGTCTTTAGTGAAAAAACTATGCTAGGGCACCAAACACTGATACATATTGGGAAGAAGGGCTTTCATATTCTACATGGTAATGGTATGGTATAAGTTATCTTTAATTTATCTCTCAATTTTAATTTCTATGAACATTGTGTATATGGGAAGAAAAAAAGAGTGAGTTTTCCTTCTAGTGCTAAGAGGGAAGAAGGAATATTAGAGCTTGTGCAAAATGATATATATGTGCACATATCTATCAAATTTTTGATACCACATCCTTGATAGATATGTGGAGAGACTTGGCTTCACAAGGTGAAAAACAAATCAAGGTGTGTATTATAAATTAGGTGGTGATTGTGTTATTTATTTGGTCTTGTATGTGGATAATATGATGCTAATTGGAAATGTCAAAGCAATTATCAAGGATGCTAAGACCCAATTGTCCTCTAAATTTGACAAGAAGCATCTTAGTGATGCAAATTTAATTTTGGCATGTAAATTAAATGTGATTAGGCAAAAAGGAAACTTTGTTTAAAGCATAGGAAGTATATCAAGACATTATTTCAAAATCTTTAAGATGCATGATAGCAAACTGGTGAAGGTTCCTATTCTTGTAGGTGTAAATTTATCTACAAAACAATGTCCCAAGGCATATGAAGAGGAAGAGGACATTATTGGGTTCCGTATATGAGTGTAGTTGGTAGTTTGATGTATGCAATGGTCTGTACTAAACCAGACATTTCACATGCAGTGGGAGTATTGAGCAAGTTTATGTCAAAACTAGGGATGGAGCATTAGACAATAGTAAAGTGAGTTTTTAGGTATCTATGTGGCACTATTGATTATGGTTTGTGCTACTAAGGAATACCATGATTGGATAGAGTGTTGGACATGTGTGGCCTTGTTGATGTATATTGTGATAGAGATTTGGATCAAAGAAGATCTATAAGTGTGTATGAATTTAACATATTTAGAGGAATAGTTAGTTTGATGAGTAAGAGACAATTTGTAGTGGCACTTTAAATAAAAAGGCTTAATACATGGCAACCACTCATGCAAGTAAGGAAAAGACTTGGCTACAAAGATTGTGTTCAGATATGGACTTGGTACAATGAGCTATAAGGATAGATTATGATAGCCAATGTGCAATTTTCTTGGCAAAGAACCCTGCTTATCATTTGAAGACAAAGCATATTAATGTTTAGTATCACTTTTTGAGGGATATGGTTGAAGAGAAAAAGGTGTTGCTAGTAAAGGTGGACAATTTGAAGAATGTTGCAGCTGCATTAACAAATTTTGTGAGCACTAAGAAGTTTTATTGATGTAGAGAAACAATGGGAATTGCGGCCCTAGATTGATGAATGTGTACTCATGTGGTCCCTTTTGTGCAAAGAAAAAAACAAGTG
Organism: Pinus tabuliformis; assembly: GCA_031772625.1. NCBI lineage: Eukaryota > Viridiplantae > Streptophyta > Pinopsida > Pinales > Pinaceae > Pinus > Pinus tabuliformis. Next base: position 896,727,524 of record CM062820.1, on the reverse strand, counting down.
GGATAATTTTGGGTATATGTTATATTCTTTGAACAACTAGTCTTAGGTGTTATTATGTTGCACTAGGTGTAGTGGGGGGATTGCAGCGAGGTGGTAACTCCCCTGTATAGGGTTGGGGGCAACACCCCGAAATTATCTTTTTATGTGGACCCAACTTTTGGTGTGTGGGCCCACCCATGGTTTTGTACATGGTTTTTGCACATGGTTTAGGGCATGATGGTTTTTCCATGGTATTTTCTAGATCCGATTAAGGGAACTACAATTATGTTATAATCTAGGGTTAATAGATTGGGGGTTTATACATGCTTTGGAATGTATATAATGTATTGTAACATTGAAAGGAACATAATCAAAAATAAATTTGATCTTCGAAGTTTTGTGTACCAGGAGAAAAATATTTGTATAAATTTTCTATTCTCGCCATGGTATTTTTTCTTTCTATTTTTAAGAATTTGTTTATGGGTAATTTCTATATAGGGTTAAAACATTCAATATTTATTTATTTATGTATTTATTTGTTTTTTATTTTTATTTATTTTTTATTTATTTTTATTGTTATTTTTATTTTTATTTTTTTATTTATTTTTTATTTTATTTTATTTTATTTTTTATTTTTTATTTTTATTTTTCTTTTCTTTTATTTATTTATTTATTTTATTTTATTTTATATTTTTATTTTTCTTTTATTTTATTTATTTATTTATTTTATTTTATTTTATTTATTTTTATTTTTTATTTTATTTTTATTTTTTATTTATTTTTATTATTTTTTATAATAATAATAATAATAATTATTATTATTATTAATTTTTTATTATTTTCATTTATTTTTTATTATATATATATATATATATATATATATATATATATATATATTATTTATTTGTTTTTTTTTTTTTTTTTTTTTATTTTATTTTTTATTTTTTATTTATTATTATTATTATTATTATTTATTTATTTATTTCCTGAATTTAGGTTTATGTGAGTAGAATTATTTAGATAAATGCCTTCTAGATCCACCACATAAATGTATAAGTTGTCAATGCATTTTGAACCAACTAATATTTTTCATCATCATGATGATAAGGTGATGATGGATCACAATATTTGGTTTTAAATGCATCGACAACTTGTACATTTATGTGATGGATCCAAAAGGAATTTATCTAAATTTTGTTTTTATTAATAAAGTTACAATTAATTTTTTAGATAAAATAAAATCGTAATATAAATCACATTAAAATGATATATAACATATAAATAGTAGATATAAATTAAGATCCATTTTACCATATAAATTAAAATAATGTTTTCGTAACCATATTTAAATTTAATTAATAAACACCTAAAAACTTAATAGTTACAAAAAACTTTGAATATAACCAGATTCTTAACCATATATATTCACCCCCTTTCTGCCATGTATATTATTAACTTATATTTAGGATTTGTTACAATAATATGGGAGAATACCATTGGCTTATCAACATGACATGCCAAAAAAATATAATTGATTTCACAATCAAAATATTTAAAAAATATTTTCTTTTAATTTTCTTTTATAACATTTTTTAGTTAAATCTAAAATAAAAAATGTTATAATTACTTTTGAGGTCTATCTAAACCCTCTATCTCGACTACTACTAAAAGTATTATGTGGATACTCCACAAAAGATTAAACCAATGTTTTAATCAAATAAAAAATGTGAATACTTTTATATATAGAGATGTGATATTTATATAATATAAATGATATTATATTAGCTTGAGTGGGCCTAATGGTTAAGAGTGTTTTTTCCTCCTAAGAGGTCACAGGTTCAAAACTAGAGGGAGGTAGAGTATGTATACTGTAGTAGACTTAACAATAAAATCACGACACAGAGGTAGGTCCCTTGTCCCACAAACAAGGGGGTCTCATACACCAATTTAGTGTCTCGTTTGGCTGTAACTTTAAAATTGGATAATAATAATAATTAAGTGCCAACATAGATCCCTCTTAACTAAATATCTACCAAGCGATGAGAGGAACCAAATCTCTCGAGGCGCAAACATTTTCTCAAGTTTTACACTTATAAAGAAGTTTCGATCTTGAGGGATTTGATCCCGTTTGGCCCTTGGTATATTCACAGTTAAGATGGATCTATATTGATTTAATTTAAAATTAAAACTTAACATAACAAAGTGTCCTAATAACTTTGACTAAAAATAAATATGATATTTAAGTTGAAAAACTATAAAAGAAAATTTATTATTATTATTATTTTTAAATTAATGATATTTATTATTATAAGGAAGGTTTGAATATATAAGTATGGAGTGATCAAACAGACTGGGAGTGGCGCTGCGGGGAAGACAAACTAGGGTTTGCAACAGGGTTTAGAGATGGTCACCATGGAGGGGTGAGGGGGGAGTTCCACTCCCTCCTACAATCATGTAGTTTCAAGTTGCTTCAAGAAACCATTGGAGGCAGAAACTGGGAGTAACAACAAAGAAAAATAGAAAAATATCAGTTCACACGAACAGGCAGAGAATCTGGAGGAAGTCAGAGGAGAGAAAAGTACAGGAGGTGGCAGGCAGAGAACTGAGCACAAGAATATGACAAGCCTCTGTAAACCTAAGTCTACCATTACACCCCGGGTTATTTTAAGTGACCCAGCACTGCAGGTGCACAGGGATCACGTGACGACTTATGCCGTAATATGAAAATTTATGGGGATATGGTCAACGAAGAAGGCTTTGCATTCTTGGATAAAGAACAACTAGAAACCTAAGGGGGGAATAAATCTTCACCTTGGGTCCAAGGGTTTCTTCACAGTAGTGTTCACAAACCTAGAAGACAAAGACAAAGTGTTCGAAGGAGGACCATATTTTTATGCTGCGGCAGGCCTATTACCATGAGACCATGGGTGATGAATTTTGTCCTGGAGCGTGAGACATTCACATCAGTACCGGTATGGATAAGACTCTACTCCCTACCTTTAGATTATTGGTTGCCAGAATCCTTAAAGGCCATAGGCAATAAACTAGGTCATTTTTTAAAAATATCAGAAGCGACTCTGCGAGGAAAATATACCTCCTTTTCCCACATATGCATAGAAATGGACCTATATGGAGCACTTCTGGACGAAATCATTCTAGAATTATATGATGAAGAATGGGTGCAGGTGGTGGACTATGAACATGTCCCATTCAAATGTCGCAAATGTCATGAACACGGGCACCTCTTCAGAGACTGCCCATTAAACAAAATGGAGAATAATATCAAAACCAACATAGGCAAAGATACCGAAGGCTTTACCAAAGTGGGAGGCAAAGGGAAAGGAGGGAGAAAGAACCAGAAGAAAATCTACGAGGAGAAGCAACCAGATCATAACAGATTCAAGATATTAGAAGAAGAATATGGGAACAATGGGATGAACCAGGCATTGGAGGATAGTCCAACAGAGAAGGAAAAAGATGATAGAATTGAGGATGTTCTTGTAAACAACAAACTAAAGGAGGATTAGCCAAGCATTATAGAAGTCAACAGGGACCATGAAATGACCCCAAGCAAGGTTGGAACAGAGGACCACGACCTGTAGGAAATTCTTGAAAGGGAGAATCTTGATCTAGAATAGTTCCTAGAGCAGGGAACCACTAAAGGGGTTGAGTCTCTACCTCAAGAGGAGTTCAACAGAGTACAATAACTCTTCCATTGGAGATATCAAGAAAAGGGTTCTGGAATCAAAAGAAACCATGATAGCCAGGAAGACAGAGGAGTAAAAACGATGGAGGCTACAGCAGGACTCGCTCCCAAGAACCCTAGAAGGAAAAGAGGAAGAAAAAGATAGAATGAGCTACTGATAGAGTGTGGGAAACTGATTATCAACTTAGGTAAGATGAAAGATCTCACTAGTTACTCATTTACAAATCTTTCTTAATGAAGCTTACAACCTGGAATATTAGGGGTTTAGGAAGTAAAAGGAAATAGAGAAATATTAGCAACATAATAAAAGAAGAAAAACCAAATATGGTGTTTATCCACGAAACAAAATTTTCAATAGATAAAATAAGAGAGATAGATAGCAAATGGCTCATCAAGTATGAATATCTAGAAGTTAAAGTAGACAACACAGCACGAGGGATTCTCACACTTTGGAACCCCTAGAAACTTGGAATCCTAGATGCTAAAGCATCCAAGAATTACCTATCAATGGTGATATAACCTTTAGGTGATAAGGAAGTCTATTTGATCACAAATGTCTATGGTCCTCAAAAACATGAAGACAAACTCAGGCTTCTTGTCTCACTGGAGGAGTTAAGAGAAAGATACCGTGTTATGCCCTAGATTCTGGGAGGAGATTTTAATATGATTTGATCTCTTATAGAAAAAAAATGTGGGACCAGAATACTAGGCAGAGACTCCATAGCCTTTTAGAATTTTCTAAATGACATGAGGCTAGTAGATTTGGAGACCAGAAATGGTACCTTCACTTGGAATAATAAGCGGGGAGGGGCTTCTAAAGTTGCCTCTAAACTAGACAGATTCATAATCTCTGAGGACCTCATTCTCACAAGCCTCAACTTGTCTACGTTAATCCTCCCTTTTGGAGGCTTGAATCACTGGCCTATTAAACTTGAAGCTTCTGCTATAGGCACTCCGAGAAATAGAACATTTAGGTTTGAAAACATTTGGCTAACCCACCCTAACTTCATCAACAATATAAGTAAATGGTGGGTGGAAAATATGCCTGTTTAGGGAACTAACATGTTCCTTCTGCATCAGAGACTAAAACACATCAAACTCAGGCTCAAAGATTGGAATAGAAATGAGTTTGGAAATATCTTCAAAGCCAAAAAAGAAGTTGAAAAGAAACTTCAAGGAATTAACCAAGTCCTCATCTAAGATGGCTTTATCAAGGAAAGGAAAGTACAAGTTGACTCTCTGCAATAGGAATGGGATGAAAAATGCAAGAAAGAGGAGATCTTCTGGAGACAGAAATCGAGAGTGCAATGGATAAAAGAAGGAGAAAGAAATACAAAGTTTTTTCACAAGTCAACCATGGACCACAGGTCTCATAACAGGATTTCAATTCTCAGAGATACTCATGGAAATCAGCTCAGCTCCCACAAAGAAATAGAATTTTCTCTAGTACAACATTTCCAAAGCATAGCTAAGGAACATTCCCAAGCTTGTAACAAGAGAAGACAATCACAATCTCAATAGGCTAGTGACTGAAGAGAAGGTCAGCGAAGTTATCAAAGAGATGCAAAATGGGAAAGCTCCAGGCCCAGATGGGTTCAATTTAGACTTCTTCAAAGCATACTGGGAAATAGTCAAACAAGATATCCTTGATGTGGTGGAGGACTTGAGGAAAAACAAAACTATTTTAAGGGTGCTTAATGCCTCTTTCATAGCTTTGATTCCAAAGCAGGAAAGAGACATGACATTGGATAGATTCAGACCCATAGCTTTATGCAATGTGGTGTACAAAATTATATCCAAAGTAATTGCAAACAGGCTCAAGCCCCTTCTTCCAACTCTTGTGTCTGAGGAGCAAACTAGATATGTGGAAGGAAGACAGATTCTAAATAAGATCATTCAATCCCATGAGGTGGTACACTCTCTCAAAAGTAATAAGCAAGCAGGTATGATCATGCAACTTGACCTAACGAAAGCGTATGATAAGCTAAGTTGGGCATACATCAAGGAAGTACTAAAAGCTTACGACTTTGACCATAACTGGATAAGATGGGTAATGGCCCTTATCACCACAACTAGTTTTTCAATCCCGTTGAATGGCTCACCTTCCAGAACCTTTAGGCCTTTGAGAGGCCTAAGACAAGGAGATCCACTCTCCCCCTTCCTCTTTATCCTCATGATGGAAGGTTTAGGCAACACGATCAAATCAACCAAAGAAGAAGGAAAAATCCAGGGTCTCAAACTCACCCAGAATGGAGATGCCTTGACTCATCAACAATTTGTGGATGATACTATGCTGCAGGGTACACCCACGGTCAAGGAAGCTAAAGCTTTCAAGCAAATCCTAAACGACTTTGCTATGGCTGCTGGTACAAATGTAAGCCTTACCAAATCTAAGATTTTATTTTTTAATACTGATATTGCTATTTAGGGGAACCTCACCAGAATTCTCGGTTTTCAAAGAGAACACCTACCCTCCAAATATCTGGGAATACCTCTAACGGACAAACCCCTGAGCAAGGCAGTTTGGGAGCCAATCACTAATAAACTCCAGTACATGGTTCGGAATTGGACAAGAAGGTCTTTGAATTTAGTAGGACAACTAGTGCTAACAAAAGTTGTCCTTCAAACTGTTCCCATCTTCATGCTCTCAATCATTCCTGCTCCTAAACGAGTTGTGCAACACATCAGAAATATACAAAGGTACTTTCTATGGGGCAAAGGGGAAGAGAAAAAGAAATTGGCTTTGGTAGCATGGGATAAAATTTGTAAACCCAAGACACATGGAGGTTTGGGGCTTCATGACCCTGAAACCCTAAGTAAAGTTTTGGGGGCTAAACTATGGTGGAGATGGGTAAAGGAATTGGAAACCCGTTGGGCAAAGATTTGGAAACAGAAGTATGCAAATAATTGGCAAGAAAGGGACCTCATTCGAATGTTTGGGCTCATCAAAGGCTCCCACATTTGGAACAAAGCATGGGAGAATAGAGCTATTGTTTAGAAACATAGTTTATGGGAGATCAGAGATGGAAACATAGCTTGGTTCTGGGAGGAAAATTAGCAATAGGAACCTAACCTGGTAAGAGAGGAACTTGGCAATCTCAAGAATGACACTGAAAATAAAGGTTTAATCAAGGTAAGTGACTTCTGAGATCAGTCTAGAAACAATGGAAAATGGAGAATATGGAAGGACCTAGAATATAGTGAAGGAACCCCTTTGAAGGCCCAGGCAGAAGATCTTGCAGTGATCTTGGAATAAAGAAATATTTTGACATCAACATCGTCAGACCAACTGAGATGGGGAAGAAATAGTGAAGGCAACTACAATCTCAAAGAAGCCAAGAGAATGGCCCTAGGGCTTGACTTTACAAACCCTGATAAGGTATGGAGGGGTCTATGGCAGAGCCCACACTGGATGAAAATCAAACTGTTCATGTGGTTGGTGCAACATAATAAAATTCTAACGTGGGAAAATCTTCGAAAAAGAGGTGTAGTAGGTCCATCTAGATGCCAGTTATGTGAAATAAAAGAAGAGACCATGGAACACCTACTCAACCTATGCCCTTTCACCTCCACCTTGTTGAACTGGGTGGCTTCAATCTTCAAACAAACAGATAGGGACAATTTCAGCATCACTGATACTTTGAAGAATTGGAGAAGAAACTTCTCTGAAAATGAAATAGTCAATAAAGCTTGGGCTATGGTTCCAGGCTTTCTAATATGGGATGTCTGGAAAGAACACAATAATAAGATTTTCAAGAACAACATTGGTTCATCCTAGAGCATCATAGCTTAGATCATTAGACAACTCCAATAGACTATAGGCACCCTAATAAAGAAACCCCCCGAGAACTCACCTCAAAACCAGGATGCTCAAATACTATTGCATTTGGGTATACAGGCAACTTTCCAACTGGGCATAAGCAAGATGGTAAGTCATATAATAGCAAGTAAGAATTTCTGGCAACCTCCCCCTTATGGATTTTTGAAATTCAATATAGATGGTGCCTCGAAAGGAAACCTTGGTGTGGTTGGTTATGGAAGAGTCCTAATAGATGAGCAGGGTTACATAAAAGTCATCTTTCATAATAATTTGGGGAAGGCCACTAACAATATGGCAGAACTCATGGCCCTAGAGCAATGCCTAGAAATCTGGATGGATTTAAATTTGCAGAACACCATCATTGAAGCTGACTCTGAATTGGTAATTAATTCGGTCAATAAAATATGCAATGGCACAACACTAGAAAGAGTGTCGAAACACTGGTGGTTATTGCAGGTCTATCATCGGATACAATCCCACCCGAGAGCCCTGAGAACCCTCAATATTTTCATGTGCATAGAACAACCAACAACTTAGTAGATAGGTTGGCGAATGAAGGAGTAGTCTGTTCAAAAAGTAATAGAAGATATGACTGGATGCTTACTCCCCCAGGGAAATTGCGCGAAGACTGTCACAGATAGGCTACCAAAGATAGGGAGTACTTCCAAAGCATGAGAAGACTAGTGGAAATTGAAGAAAATGGAACAATCACAGGTTAGTAGCATGTGGGAAATTGCGGGTAGGAAGGCAGGAAGGATGCAGATACCTAACTAAAGTTTTCCTTGAAATCCATCTTCCTATGGATTTCGGGCGGGAAATAGCTCACTGGTCAATTCTTCGGGTTCGTTTGTAAAGGTAAATAGTGGGAAAGTTACCGAGATCGCCTTAATCCTATGGATTTCGGGTGGTAAATTTCACGTTCGATATTTCTCCATTCGGACTTGAAAAATTAAAATGTGGTGGTTTATTCAATCTTCGGGTCCGTCAGGGAGGGTAAAGATTGGGCTAGTCGACGAATCCTCTCTGGATATCCTTCTTCCTAGAGATTTCGGGTGGTTTAGTTGCACGACTGTTATTCCTTCATTCGGACCAAAAATTGTTTAAAGAGGTGGCATAGGTTTCCTTTCGGGTCCGCATGATTAGGTAAAAAGTGTGCTAGTTGTCGAGATTGCCTTCATCCTATGGATTTCGGGAACCTAGTTGCACGTTTGTTAATTCTCAATTCGGACCCAAAAAACTTTAGGGTGGAGGTTTGTTTATTCTTCGGATTTGCCAAGATTGTTATTAAGCTAGCTAGTTGACGAGACCACTTTTGATCCCCGTCATCTCATGGATTTTGGGTCGAATAGATGCACGACAATTAATTTTGCTTTCAGACCCGAAATAGGTTAGAAAGGTGGCCTATACTTCCTTTCGGGTACATTTATCGAGTTAAAGTACGGGCCACAGGTAAGCCTGAAAATGGTTTCTAACCGTTAGATCTTTGATGGTTATTTTGCTTGGTCTTCAGGTTATTCAGATAATCAAAGATTTAGGTTGGTCTTTGGTGCAGTTATGTGGGCCTCCGAATGGTTCTTTGGCTGTTTAGATTGTTGCCTTGAGGGCGGATTGTTCATTCGCTATTTTGTGTGGGCTTTTCATAGTTTTTGGAGATAGGTTCGATATTGGCCAGTCCAGTTGCTTGTGGTTTTTTCACAGAGTTGGTGCTGCTCCTTTAAATTATGTACATGATTTATTTTTATAAATGAATAGAAAGTCCGACTCTTACTTGATAAAAAAAAGATATTTATTATTATAAGAGTGTTAACCTTGCATGCCAAATTAAAATAATAATTATAATAAAAAAATTGATATTAAATAACAAACTATAATATTTTAGAGAATTTCCATTTTTTAATATTGAATTCAATAAAACATATTAAAATTTATTTTATTTTATATTTTACAAATTTTAACTTACAAATAAATTAATAAAATTTAATTAAAAAGTTAACATAGTTTGAAAAAATATATTGATATGGGATTACCATGTGAGAGGTGAACTGTAGCGTCATTGTCTTAAACATAAACACATATAAAGTATTTCGCTATAATGTGCCTCGATTATAAGTATGAAAAGATAAGTCAAATTTGAAAGTTGGAAGATAAAGCTGCCATATAAGTATGAAAAGATGAGGCATATTTGAAAGATTGAAGATAAAGATAAGTGAATGGATTACAATCTTTTCACCAATCTTTCGACAAGTTTTATGGTAGTAATAAATAGTAGGCTGTATTTATATTTATATTTGGAAATATAATTTCTATGTGTTTAAGTTGTATTTTTTATGTAAAGAAATTTGTTCTTGGTGTTTGGAACTTGTTAAAATTTAGACTTTTCCTAAATTAGTGTGAGATTGATGTGTAGTTGAGATATTTTTTCAATCAAATAATTATGTGTCCAACTTAATTTACTTATCTTGAGAAAACACTTCTTCTATATATATATAATCTGATCCATATAAATTTAATGCGCATTATTCAATTTTAAGTTGGTATCGTATACGCTTGGCCCTTGGCCCTCTTGGGGCGAGAGAAATCAGAGAGTATATCTGTATTGTTTTAGTGTTTTCTTGTCCATTTATTCAGGCGGAGCTTGGTGAAGTGTGGATGAGAAAGAGCGCTGTGAGAAAGGCTACCATGTGTTCGAGAGAGTGTGGTGAACTAGATGTGAAGGGAAGAGCTCTGTCAATGAGCTTGGTGGTGCCCAGGAGAACCTGGGCTTACCCATTCCGCTGCTTGATCTAGAGCCGACAATTCATGACTTCTTACAGGACGGGGCTGACGGGCTAGATTTCGATGGGTTCACTGCCCTATACCATTTGGTAGGAGACCATCTCTGTGGCCACAACGCCCTAACAATAGGGGGCGGCGAGGGGGGGTGCGATGGGGAGGAGCAAGGGGACGAATTACAAGATACGTTTAGGGTGTTTGACGATGATGGTGATGGTTTTATCTCAGTGGAAGAGTTGAAGAACATGCTCACCAGGCTTAGATTAGCCAATGGGGAAGATGTTGAGTAGATGATTTGTATCGTGGAGCCAACATTGAGCGTTGGGAGCCAGGATTTGTGTCGAGTGTTGACCTACCACGTGAGCCGATTGTGGAAGAAGCGGAAATCGAGTTAGTGTGTCTCCGGCTATGACAATGCAGAGTGAGCACTGTGGAATCGTGCCATTACTAGCGAGTGAGCGTTGTGGAGTCTTATTTTTTTTGTGCCCTCTAGTTCAGATCCAACACTGTTGACCGGTTTGCATTGAGGATCGATCTTCTTTGTAGAGTTGGGCGAAGATTAAGAGCATGTGCAGTCTTTGTTGTGTGGGCCTACTTCGACCAAGAGTCCAAGACAAGTTCGAGACGGTTTCCCGCAAAGAAAATTATTCTGTTCGACGTCTCCAGGGCCTTCACACGAACTTGCAGAATGTAACGCATTATGGGTTTTATGGAGAAAGTGATATCATCAATTTTTCATAACTTGAACTCTCTAAATCATGACATTGAGAAGCTCTTTATGCATTGGAGCGCGATTTTTTCGCAGGTTGAATTTCTAGTTTCAGAAAGTGCCAATGGCAATGTGAACCGACTTGGGCCGCTGGTGGTGAACTTGGAGACAACATATTGAAACAGGTCGTGGATATGCTGGTAATGCGGTAAAGGTTTACTAATATGAAAAGGCAAATACTTTATTTCAAACATCATCACGCCCTCTGTGGGTGAATTAAAGTCAATGCCATGGAATTACCATGGAGTTGCTTCACATGTTTCAACTCTACTGACTTTGATTAGATTATGGAAATTTATTGTCATGGTAAAATATAAAAAATAATAATTCTGACTTTACTTGGAGTTTGGAAAGATAAATACATTGAGCTTGATCAATTCAATATATAAATGCAATTTGTTAGAAATAATTATAATCGCATGTTTAGAAACTCCAAAGAAGAACAGATGTTTATAAATGTTTTGGAATTAGAAATATTTACATTGAGATTTGCTAACTTAATGGAGTGGTTTTCTTAGGATTAGTTAATCTAACAAATCGCGCAGGTGAATCCTAAACAACAATTAAACCAGAAAAATAAAGAGGAGATCAAATACACTTTGCGGTGATTAATAAGTTTGAAGTGCAACAAATATTAGTTTTGTGCAAAAATTAAAGGATGACGGACAAGTAAGTTAAAGTTTTTATGAATTTGTGGAATAGACTCATGATGATGGTGTATTATGTGTCACATACATTTATTAGTAAACAAGTCGAGGATGTTTTGTAGTGGTGTTGGTAAAGTATGTACTTGGTAACTCTATGAGTTGGAGTGTGTAATGTAATACTAGTGAAACATGTGTACCCACACGAAGTTCATGGTAATCTTAAAACCACTTTGTAATTGCAGGTTTGTGGTCAACTAGAAACCATTAGGGAAGTGTAGGTGTGAGAGTGAATTGGATAGGGATTCCTTTAGGGATAGTTTAGGGTCAACCGACAAAACCCTGTGCATAGTTGAGTGTGAGATGAGAAAAACCTCGGTATGGTTGAGGGTAAGCCGATAAAACCCATAGCATGGTTATGGGTAATTCGACAAAACACATGATGACGATGATGGAGGGGGATTTACAGATACATGTACAAGTATGTAGTTATAATGGTTGACATAACCATGTATGAGAAGGGAATCCTAGCAGACTGGAGGTTGCAACGGTTGGGCACCCATGCATTCCAGCAGATGGTTGTTCCTTTATATCGATGTCGACATAGTTTTTTGTCATGTTTGACCACAACTAGACTTTGCATACCGAGATTGAGACAAGTAGTCATTAAGGGGGCGACTTGGAAACATAATTCCTACTTGTCTCAGTTGTGACACTTTCTATGTAAAGGAGTTTGCTCCTATTCCTTAGGAGTTGTTAAGATATATACCTTTCCTATATTTGTGTGTGGTTGGGATATTCTCTCAACCAAGTGATTGTGTGTCCAAGTTAATTACCTATCTTGAGACAACACTTCATGTATATATATATATATATATATATATATATATATATATATATAATGTAAGTTTATTGTGCATTATTCAATTTTAAGTATGATGTGTCTCCATTATAAGTATGAAAAAAAAAGGCACATTTGAAAGTTTGAAGATAAAGCCTCCATATAAGTATGAAAAGATGGGGCATATTTGAAAGTTTAAAGATAAATATAATTGAATGAAAGTTTGATGATACATATTATTGAATAGATTGCATGCCTCCCACCAATCTTTCAGCAAGTCCTATGGTAGTAATAAATAGTAAGTTGCATTTATATCTATTTATAAAAATATAACTTGCTATGGTAGTAATAAATAATAAGTTGCATTTATATCTATTTATAAAAGAAGTTATATTTGTTTATTTTAAGAAAAAGAAATTTTATTATAATTTAATTGATTAAACTAGTCACTATTATTGGTTGCTATTAGAAAAAACAACTTAATTCATTATTGTTAAAAAAATAAATTATATCATTTATCAAATGTGTTTAGATTTGAAAATTTTAATTTTTTTTTTTACATTAAAAATATATATATATCATAACTAAACAAAAACAATTTTAAATAAAACTTTTTTTTCAAAAACCATTTTAAATTACCAAAGTCATTCTTAATTTTTTTTTTTTTTTCAACTTCAAAACCCTTCTTTTATTAAAAAAAAAAAAATCTCTCCACCATAGCGTTATTCCTATTTTTCGAAATTTTATACTCAATTTGAAATAATCCCCCAAAAATGCCAAAATATGGTCTTAAAATAATTATCTCAACCAGCTGTAAGAAAATGTCCATACATCCTCAACTTCCCATTGAAGTCGACTACTATTTATCCATACATACTTCCGTACATCCATACACAGTACACGCTCCATTTGACTCGATCCTGTACAAAATCTCTTGGACTTTTACAAAACGATATAATAGCCACTCAAACTTACGTATATTAATAATTATAATAATAATTTTTAAAAGATAATTGGTTTATATAGAGAACAAATATTTGTACGATATTAATATTTTCCAAAGTAATTAATTAGGTTAATAAGTTGGTTTATTTTAAAATAGAGTTTCACACTTTTAATTTAATTATTAATAGTTATTAAGTGAATAATAAAGATTTAATTTTTATAATATTTTAAAAAAAATTGGTAATATAAAACGTAATAAAAGTTAAGATTTATTTCCAAAATAGTTATGTCATTTTTATTTTAATTAAATTAATTAATTAAAAAAATGTTATATGAACAAATGTAATATAAAGTGAATTATAGTATTTTCAACCTGTAATATTCATAAAGCATAGTATTTAGTCTATAATATTAGAACAAAACCATAGTTTATGGTTCATGATATTGAAACACAACCTATTTACATATTCAAAGCCTCCATGGTTTAATATAGCAAAGATTAGAACGAATTCTCATGAGCTCCACAGTGAAACAGGTCGTTGGGCAGTTCCTAAAACGCCATGGACGGAAAGGATTTGCCATATATGTGAGAATAGGAACATCCAGGATGAAAACCACTTCCTCTTAGAGTGCCCCGCGTATAACCACATTAGATCTCAGTTTCACAATCTTTGTTACAATACTGACCTTCCTAGCCTTTTACAATGTCAAAATTATAGTGAGCTCGGGAGGCTTCTCTCCAAGCTTTTTGAGCATAGGAATAAAATCTTAAATCAAAATAGATAATTTGTTTCTTTAGGTCCGATAGACCATTATTTGGTCTCAGCGGATGTTAACCATCATCATCATCAAATGACCATACATAAGTATATTGCTCCATATATTTTTAAAGGTATATATGTCTAATATATATATTATTTTTTAATAATAATAATAATAATAATAAACTTAGAATTTATTCTAATTATTCTACGAATGCACTAACTTAGAATTTTTCTAATTATTCTATGAATGCACTAATTATTCTATATATTTTGAATTAAATATCTAAAATTTAATTAAAAAGAAATATTATGATTTTTTTAGTTTTAAAAAATTTAAATATTGTGAAAATATGTTTTAACCATTGTAAAGGCATACTTAATGATATTAACCATCATATCTTGGTAAGATATATCTTGTTATTCTATGAATGTACTAATTATTCTAGATATTTTGAATTAAATATCCCAAATCTAATTAAAAAAAAAAAATTATTATGATTTTTTTAGTTAAAAAAAAAAAAATATTGTAAAAATATGTTTTAACCATTGTAAAGGCATGCTTAATGATATTAACCATCATGTCTTGATAAGATATATCAAGATATATTATCACAAAATGTTTAGAAATTTTCTTACATATTTATGTGGATTCATGATATGTTAATCTAATTATAAGAAATTTAAGTAAGAGATAGGTTTTAATACCCAATTTTAAAATGAATAAGATTTTGAATATAATTTTTACCTTTTAGAAATCAATAAAAATTGTATTATAAATATCTTTTTCTATATATATATATATATATTTTAATTATTACATAATAGAGCTTACTAGGGGTGTAACAATAGGGGAGCATGGGCCCACCACCTCAACCACGATAATGATTAAATGAATGAGGCAGGATGTGTCCTGGGTATGCTACCACATGCAATCACTAAGGAGCTAATAAATATGGACATAGGGGTGATGGTTTGTGTTTTGGGTTCAGAGGTGGTTGTGGAGGGCTATTGTAGGCACGAGGTTGAGAAGTTGACCTCACTATAGCTATCCATCTGGATTGTCTTCAACGTGGTGAATTCTTGGGTCAATTATGTCCCTGTTCTATGCTTTGTGAGGAAGTTTGCTTGTCTAGTTCTAGACAAGTGGGGAGGAGGGTATCTCGAAGTTCTATGG
The DNA here is from genome assembly GCA_031772625.1 of Pinus tabuliformis. NCBI lineage: Eukaryota > Viridiplantae > Streptophyta > Pinopsida > Pinales > Pinaceae > Pinus > Pinus tabuliformis. Next base: position 896,712,110 of record CM062820.1, on the reverse strand, counting down.
CATGGTGAATTTTTAGGTTATTCATGTCCTTGGTATATGCTCTGTGAGGTGGTTTTTGTGTCAAGATCTGGAGAAGTGGTGGGAGAGGGGTGCCTCTAGCATCAAGAGAGGGATTTTTTGATGGAATACTGTTTCTTGCTAGTCGAGGTTCAGTGTGGTAAGAGAAAGGAAGTCGTTTCAACTTGGTGCTAAACTGAGGAGGAATTATCAGTAGCGAAAGTTGTAGCCACTAGAGAAGGGGACCGTATCTTTGGTGCAATCATGCGAACTAGTGGCTAGAATTTGAATTTGAAGGTGGAGGTTTCCATTGGCGTTGAATCAAGTGCATGAGAACTCATTTCCTAATATCACTTTGTCATCTTTTATTTGCTTGTCGCAAAAATTCTCCTATGTTAGTGTTAGCCTATCTTGTGCTATGGAGTATACATTTATCAAGGGTCTTGGGCCTGGTCTAGTTTGGGTTGAGTCTGTGTGTTTAGAATTTTTGTGGGTAAGGGCATTGTAATGTCAAGTCTATGGCGGGGGGTTGTCATTCTCACACTCTCTAGCATTCACACACGCTGGTGTAATTTACGTAAGCTGAGTATTTGTTAGTGGTGGGCTTTGGTTGTTGTTTGTCTTCTATCCTTGACAATAGTGGGAGCCTTAAAATACAATTGCATCCTTGGAGGGTTTGAAAGTGGGGCTCACAAGTCTTGTGAAGGTGAAAAAATCTTGTTGGCCTCTCTTCCAATTTAGAGTTGGGTAGGGTTGGTCTCTTGTCATTTTCTTGGTTATGGTTAGTTCAATTTTTGTTTTAACCATTACCCCATCATTTCATCCATGTCACCAAGACAATTGATGTACTACAGAAGGGCTGGTAGTGAAAACAACCCACCAAGTCAATGAGGTGTCCATCTTTTTGCTCACAATCTACAACAACATACTTCAATGCAATCCATCTTGAGACTAATAGATAAATTAGGAAGTTGGAGACTCAGGCAGGAAGGGAGAGAGAATCCCAGTCTACTTCATAAATAATGGATGAGGCATCTTGCTAGGTTCCAAGCACTAGTCATACGAGGGGACGAAAAAAGTAATATCTCGATTCTATAGCTATTCACTAGAAAATGAACACCTATCTTGGTCTTGTCGTGAAAGGAAATCTAGGTGAATGCTACAATGTCTTTACTATGTTACAAGATATCAAGAGGATGTTGTGGAATCAAGGCTTCACTTTGGACAAGATGGATTCAAGATTAGCTCATGTTGACAGTCACCTCCTTTGTGACTAACAATGTTGCTCCTCGTAGAGTGCTAGGCATCCTTCCCTCATCTCTTCATTAGATTTTTGTGGTGTAACAATGCACGAGTGAGTCTTAGCTTTGGTATGTTTCTTTTGATAATTTGAAGTTTTAAATTATGTAATTTGGGTCCAATAGAAAATATGAAAGCCCAACTTCTCCATGAACAAATAAAGTGCTCCCTTGTATCCAGGTTATATCACATTATTTCAACCCTGTAATCCCTAAATTTTTCTATTAATATAAATTATTTAATTAAAAAATTTACTAAATATATTTCATAAAAAATTATTACAAATTTAGTTTTTATTGCATGTGTGGAATTTATTTTTTATCCCGTGAAACACAGTCATTAAAATATTATCCCAAAAAATTATTTTAGTTATAAAATAAACAAAAATACATTAATTTCTTTTAAGAATTGAGTAATGGTTTTGCGATCATAAAGATATTGTTTTTGGATCAGAACCCTTACAATAACTAACTGTAATTTAACCCTATATATTTTTAGTTGTTCTTACATTCCAAATAACACCTTTAACCTTAGTTAGTGGCCATTAACTATGGCACGCCACTGATCTGCAAGCCAGTCTGAAGCGTATAATCCATGATTGCATAACAATCCTCAGAAGGGTGGGGAAATGATTTATTAAGCGACCCACTTCAACCAAGGCCAGAGTGAATACATGTACCAAGACTGACAATAAAATTTTATGATCTGCGGCCACTTGTTACTACAATTGTGCCACCGACGAGTAAATTTGAGTTCTCATGTCGAAAATTTTGCTGTTGCCCATCAGCTTCAAATTATGCGTCCAGAATTGAGTCTGATGTAATGTGTGGAGTCTCCGCCTGAGGTGACATAAATTTCTAATTAACGAAAGGACCAGGCTGACGACCGTAAATCTTGAAGATCTTATCATCCTTAAGGGATGGGCGCAAATTTTGAAATTCCACAGTTTATCACTATTCTGCCTTGGCCTAAAGAAGACCCATGTTTTTCCAACTGGTCTGCTACCATGGTTAAGTGTCTAAACAGAAAATAGTCCATGTTTAAGTGTCTAAACATGTGAAAATAGTCCAATTGATCAAACTGCGAAGTACGAATTGAAATGCTTTGTAGAATGGGAGGATTATTCGGGCACGCTACATTTTTGGCCTTAATCACTTGGGAACAACCAGCAAAGAGTCATTACAGATTAATAAATTAAAAATTTCCGTATCTATTCCTAACTCAATTTTTCGACCATGCTAAGAACTCAATTTGGTTATTAGTTTTTTTTACTGAAGCGAAAAATAAAACGTTTCACTTCTGCCTTCCAAAATCAAAATACATTATTACCCGGAAAACAAATAACTTGAAATATTAAATTTCTAAGTTAAATCAAGATAGATTATTACCTAGAAAACAAATAACTTGAAATAACTTGAAATAGTAAATTTTTAAGCTATGCTTCAATATATTCTTGTTATTTTAATTTCTAACTTAAATCAAGATAGATTATTAAATATATTGAACTATGTATATTTTTTCACAAAATTTATTTGTTTTTCATTTCAAATAATTAAAAAAAATAAAGCTCCATTTTATTTTTGAATTATTTATTAAAATTTCAAATAAGAATTAATGTCTGTATTCAAGCTTCGATGATCCATAATGAATTAAACAATGTCTTTTGGTAGAAATCAAATGAGAGAAGTTTTTGGCGCATGGGTTTGGAACAAGTGTGGTCTTGATGATGAACCACACTTGTTAGTTTGAAACGTGTCGGCCAAAAAATTCTGTCATGTGATTTTTACCGAAAGACTTTGTTTAAGGAGTTAATGTCTTAAAATTAAAAACAAATATTAATTTAAATATTATATTTTACAGCTAGACCTAAATTTATATCTACAAAATTATTAGTAAAAGATAATAATTGTGGAATTTATGAATTTTTTTAATATCTTAGTTATACAATAATTATGTTTTACACTATTAAATTAAACTCATTTTAATTTTAATTATAGTTCATGGGTTTAGAATAGACTATAATGGGGTGTAGTCAAACAACAATGTTGGTCATGTCACTCGCGGGGATCTGAACTTGGGTGGGGAAGGTAACAAACATTCCACCAAACCATATTAAACCAACCTATATCTATCCTAACTTTAGTTCTATTAGGTGCCTATAGAAATCAAATCTCTAGATATGCAAATATTTCTTCTAAGTATTGCACTCAAAACCTTGAGATATTTGATCCTCTTGATAGCATGGATTTAAATTAATAATAAAAAAGTTAGTGTTTATATTAGTTGAATTGTATGTGGTCATATACATAAGTAGACAATTAAGTTAAAGTTTATGTAATAAAATCATTAAAAATGATGCAATAAGCTTTCTTATAACTGAAATTAATATTATTCTTATCACTTTATATATTTATTTTTAAAAATTAAATATTAAAAACTTATGAAAATAAGTTCTTTTCCAATGTAAGGATATATATATTGTAATGATATCAAATATTTTTCTTAATTCATAAACAAATTTTCTTTTTTTAATATTAAAAAAATAAAAATAAAAGAATTTAACTCTCAATTTCTATTTCCAAATAAATTTATATAACAAAATAAATATAAACAATTTTAACCATAAAACCAACATAATTAAAATTATAATATTATATTAATTATCGAACAATTATGATCATCCCTCTCTTAGCCAAGTTATATGGTAGTATTTTGGAAAAGAAGTTAAGCATATGGCTTGAAAGTGAAGGTAAGCGGGCTAAAGGCCAAGCAGGTTTCAGAAGGCATCACTCAACAATAGACCACCTTGTTACGCTTAGGATCATTGCGGAGGAATGTCGTAATGATAAATCCAATTTATTTTGTTGCTTTGTGGACTTTAGAAAGGCTTTCGATACGGTTCCTAGATACAACCTTTGGAATAGATTAGAAGAGCTAAAGGTTCCTCTCGAGTTGAGAGCTGCCGCTATAAGGTTATACGAGAATGTAATTGCCAAGCTAAAGAGCAATGAAGGGTGGTCGAAAGATATTAAGTGTAACATCAGAGTTAAACAAGGTTGCCCCCTCTCCCCTACCCTATTTGGCATTTACATCGATAAGCTCGAAGGCTATTTAGAGGAAGCAGGATGTGATGGCACGATCTTAGCTGGGATAGTTGTCATCCTTCTTCTTTATGCTGACGATATTGTTCTTTTGGCAAGGTGCCCATCTGATCTTAATAAGCAACTCAGGCTTCTTAAGGATTTCTGCTCTACCATGGGTATGACTGTTAACACTGACAAAACAAAACTTATGATTATCAAATCCAAGAATGACACTTATGTTAATTTTATGTATGACAATAATAACTTGGAGGAAGTGTATTCTTACAAGTACCTAGGAATTGATATTCATCACAAGCAAAACTGGAACCATAGCATTGAGAAAAGGATTAATGGGGGGTGGAAAGCTTACTTTGGTCTTGAAAATAATTGTAAAATAGCAAACCTTGTAATGTGGGATAAAAAGAAGTTTCTCTTTGAAACTTTAGTCACTCCTGTTATCTTATATGGCTGTGAGGTTTGGGGTTGCAACATCTCCAGAGAATCATGGAGAAAGATTGAGCAAATCCAGAAGCCTTTTATAACTTATAACCTGAAAATTAAAAGTAATACACCCTATCCTATTCTCCTTATAGAAGCAGGGCTTTCCCCTATTGAGAGCCTAGCTATTCTTAGGTTTCTGTTGTACAAGCACAAAATCAGTAAGATAGACGATTATAGACTTCCTAAGCTAGCTTTAAATTCTAGCCAAAACCACCTAAGGCTCAATCGAGGGTGGCATAAAGACACAAGGGCCTGATTAAACTATTGGGAGATCAACAAAAATGATGCTTTGCAAAACATAAATAACATTAAAGATATTGTTACTTCTAAGTTCAAAGAAAAAATGTGGTGTGATAAAGACTTAGCGGCTAAAAGAAAATTAAGTTATTATAAGAAGGTCATCAACCCCACCCTAGAAGATCAAAAGTATCTCTCTATTTTAACTAGCTCAAAGAAGAAAATTAATATAGCAAAGATTAGAACGAATTCTCATGAACTCCATAGTGAAACAGGTCGTTGGGCAGTTCCTAAAACGTCATGGACGGAAAGGATCTGCCATATATGTGAGAATAGGAACATCGAGGATGAAAACCACTTCCTCTTAGAGTGCCCTGCGTATAACCACATTAGATCTCAGTTTCACAATCTTTGTTACAATACTGACCTTCCTAGCCTTTTACAATGTAAAAATTATAGTGAGCTCGGGAGGCTTCTCTCCAAGCTTTTTGAGCATAGGAATAAAATCTTAAATCAAAATAGATAATTTTTTTTTTAGGTCCGATAGACCATTATTTGGTCTCACCGGATGTTAACCACCATCATCATCATCATCATCATCATATTTTAAATAAATTTCCTTTTATATGCAATTTAATAATAATTTTACCTATAATTTAATAAATAAATAAATATATATAAATATAATTTACTACCCGTTCCTAAAACATTTCAAAAATTATATATAAAGCTACCCATTTCATGACATTTAGCTACATTTTACCTGCCATTTGACAAAGACATTGCTTAACGTTTGGTATGAAACCAATATCGACACAACTGTGCATCAAAAACTAAACAATAAACGTATAGAAAACGAAGGTAAATAAATAAGGTAACATAGTCTTGTAAGAGTATCATATCCGTCCATGTGATGTGTTATCTGTGGAAAACCGTAATTTTTTACTCAAAACTCTAAATATTCGCTGATATTTTTTTCATATCACACACTTCCAATTTGCTAAATATTCAGAAATAATTTGTCAATATCTGATATGATACTCGGCAAAATATTCCTCAACCATGTTATAGTGCGCTGTACATTGTTATACAAAACAAAAACTTATTCTTGGTAATGTCCCTATCAATTCCTGTGGCACCTACAGTTTTGGAACTTGAGATGCAACATGTTTTCGCATTCAGATTACATTATGATACAATGCTAAAAGCTGATTGCTTTTTTAGGTTTAACTTTGACCTAGAATGAGTTAAAGAGTTTTAATTCTATAATTATGGTTTTTGGTTTATGGAAGTATTGTATGCCATGAATGGAAAGTGCGAAAAGTATCAACTTCGCTTATGATTAGTTTGAAAAACTTAAAATGATGATTTTCCCTACAAAATAAAACTTTTTTATTGAACATATTGACAATGTTAAAATCTGAGTGCTTTTTTTAACTTAAAATGATTTAAGAAGTTTTTAGAGTATATTTATGGTTTTTGGTAATATTGTATTGTATATAATTATGGTTTTCGGATTATGGTAGTATTATAGGTAATGAAGTGTAATTTGGAAAGTATTAAAAATATCAAATTCACTCATAAATTTTATTTATGAATAATTTGACCACCTTAAATTGATATTTCCTACCAAATAAAACTTTCTTATTATAAGATATTTATTTATATTTTATTTATCCATCACACATTTTATTTGTAACACTTCCATTCACAACTTGTAAAAGCTTGTACAGAAGGCAGATCCTTTAAATAAAGAACAAAATAATTGGTAACATATAGACCTATTTTTATCACATCTACGGTGAGACTTCGGATCCTCTTGAGGTTACTCTATTTTCTTTTGCGCTCTCTAGGGGAGCTCTTTTGCCCTCTCAAGGAAGCCATAGCTAAAGGCTTCTAGAACTTTGTCCAGGGAAGCACTTCATCATTTAGTCTCAAGGAAGCCATAGCTAAAGGCTCCGAGAACTTTGTCCAAGGAAGCACTTAATCATTTATTTATATGGATTGAATTAACGATCTTTATTTATTCTATTATGCATCCATCATTTTATTGAGTGGGTTATAAGTTAATCTAAAATAAAACATGTTATATTTTTTTTTAATGTTTGGTTTGCAAACGAATTCTCCATTATTGATGTACTTGTATTTTTAATATGGAAGAATGATAAATTATAATTAATTCAATATAGCGATGTCTATTTAATTTTATTATTAAATAAACAATTTATTAAAATGTGATAATTGTTTTTATAGTTGGTAGTTTCTCTATCACTTTGTTTTAGGTTTATTTATTCTTATATTTTAAGTAATGGAAATTCTAATTAGAGAGATAACTCTATCATATATTATTGTGTAATTTATTATGTAATTCATAAGAATGATATTCAAATTAAAAAAACTTCCATAAAATAAATAAATTGTTATGCCATTTGCAAGCTTGTTTTTTGAGGGAGTTGTGATCTTGCAAATATGCCACCATATCTAAAAGGCCCTTTAACTAGTTATAGTGTTTGAAGGGCCATTATTAATCACTGAATAAAAACTTGTTATGCCATTTGCAAGACCTTGTTGGTTGAGGGAGTTGTGATCTTGAAAATGTGCCACCATATCTAAAAAGTAACTTGAACCAATTATAGTGTTTGAAGGGCCATTGTTAATCATCGAAGGAAAACTCCATCATGAGTAGACACCATCTACATGAAGGTGAGAACCAAGGTTTTTGAGAATCTTGAAAAAGTCTTGGAAAATTGGTCATGAATTGCAGTAGCAACCATTAAGTTTTGGTCCTAGCTTGTCAACATGAGTTGAAGTGAGATTTATGCTTTGAAGATTTTACATTTAAATTTGGATCAAAGTTTTTTTTTTTAATGAAAAAATATTAGAAAAAAATTGCAATGATATTGGGATATTTCAGTATTTCTTTACTTTATGCATCATTTGGATTAATTTGCTTCCTATATATAAGTGTATATTTATTGGAAAGAGTTTTTGATTATTTATAAAGAAAAATAAAACCTTTAATTAAAATAATTAAGAGAGTATTTGAGATAAGAAAAAAAAGTAAATGGGCCCTTTTGTCTCAAAAGTAAATTAGATTTTTTAAAAGAGTCAAAATACAATAGTCATCCACAAATTATGTGAATGATTTAAGGTTTTTATTAAAATATTTATAGAGTTATATTATTATTTTTTTCATTAATATTAATTTCTTCAAGTATCCTTATCTTCCACAACCTCTTATTTTCTCTCATAAAAATTATGAATTTATGGACATTAAAATGAGAATGAGATTACAAATATGTTATTTATGAAACATTGTTTTCAGGGGGTTAGAAGAACCCTCAAATCATGCATTATATGAGACCATGACTCAAGGTCAAATTGATCAACTTATAGCTAACAAGGAGGATGTAGTAGTGTTATTTCTTATTCAACAAGGCTTGGATGACAACCTTCTTCCCAAGGCTACACTAACAAGCAAGTCCAAAGAAGCTTCAAATATTCTAGAAATGACATACAATGAAAGGGAGACAAACACCAATAAGTAGATCATTGCAATTGTTGATGAAGTTGTTATTGTAGAAGGAAGAGTGGAAGATTTTGATATTGCAAAAGTAATTGGAAATGCTATGGAAGGTATTGTCCAGGCATAGAAGTATATACAAGACAACCAAAATACAATTTTTATGGAAGAATTTGTTGAAGAAAATATATAAGAGAAATGTGTTTGTGTGCATGATCTAAAGTGCCAACATGGGGGAAAATGAATTTCATTGTCTAGATACACACGTGGAAGATGCAATTGAAGTTGAAGATAAAAATAAAATTATCCATACAACAAAAGTAGCACGTGAGAAGAACCTAGTAGTGGAAGTTGAATTTAATTCTTAGGTTAAATTAGAATTTCTTGAAAAGTGCATTGAAAGCTCAAGTATGATGAGGAGGAAAGTGAGTATGGAAAAACCATCATAAATACAATAAAATAAAGAAAAAAAAGAAGAAGGAAACCATCAAAGTTTTTGAAGACTTTGTGACCGTAAGAGGGGAGATAAAATAAATCAAATATAGTTTTTTCAATCTTACAGAGGTTGGTAGAAAAATTCAATTAATAACTGTTAAGATGCAAGTAGATGTAGAGGAAGAACACGATGAAGATGATAAAAAATCCAAGGACATATTGAAGACAAATACTAGAGTAAAATTAAAGTTGTAGAACAAGAAATATATGCATAATACAAGATTTGGAGCAAAAGGAAGAAAATGCTTATATAATATAGAGACGAAGAAACCAACACCAACATGTAGAAGAAAAACCAGTTTTTGAATTGGTATCAAGTGTTAAATCCTAGCTGAGACTTAGACTAGTAGACAAAAGTGGTCATAGTTAAGGGGAAGTGTTGGAAGGTGATAATTACTCCCACTTAGCTAGCAGTTTCTAGTATTTTTAGGTTGAGTCTAAATTTAGCAATAATCACTCATGTAATGTCTAAGCTAAATTAGGATAGTTAGCATTTTTCAGTTGAGTCTAAATTTAACAATAATCACTCATGTAATGTCTAAGCTAAATTAGGATAGTTATGATTTTAAGGATCCTTCTAAATAATTCTACGTGATTTGTCTAGACCATTCTCCATGAGATTTTTGGGTCTATATTTTCTTGTATCATCAAGCAATTTATGTAATGGGAATTCGTTTTATATAGTTGCAACATTATTTTTATGTTATTGTGCGGTTTATTGTGTATTATTTGTTAACAACACTCCATCCATCACAATTTTGAGGATATTACTTATTTTCTAACAATTTTGATTCTATAAATTGTTTGATCATTTGAACTTTATTGTTTGATGATTCCTTAATATATTTAAATTATATTTAAGTTAATCAAATTTGATAATACCATTTTATTTTTAATAAGGTTGAATTATTAGGTTATAACTATAGCAAAGATTAAGGTGGATGAGGTCCTGTTGATGGTGTTGGACCCGCCAACATGTCAGGGATCTCCCCAGTAAGAAGATGCAATTAGACCTTAGATCATTTAGTATAGGAGTCCCAACAATGGATTGTATAGTATCGCCTTGACGGTGGTTTCGTACAGAGGAAAGTAAGATGTCCCTATTAGTAGCAAGGGTGTGACATATGCAGTGAGTCAAGGAAGGTGCATGAGCAGTTATAACACACAGAGGGTGAGTTTAGTGTGCCCCTTGGAAACGTGTGACAACACTTAAGAAGGGAACACACGAGCTAAGATGCATCACAGCATGGAAGGCAAGTGAACTAGCAATCCAAAGTGATGGTTAAACCAACATCACAATTTAGTAAGATTCATACATACATATACAAAAAATAGATACACATGCATGTGTAATAAAACATATACATATATCATTTAGAGTAAACATTATAGTTGAAGTACAATACGACATATGCATGAAACGTGTCGGCTCTATTATATTAAGAAGTAAGTTCCAGTCATACAATACATTCATGTCCAACTACTAGTTCCGATAGCGGAACATTACAATCACTATTGTCTACTCCTCCAAAGAGATATACTAGCTCTCTGTAGTGGAGAAGACAAGGCTTGTTACAATACTGTCCAAGCTCTCTCTAAGATAGTCCTATCGGAAGCTTGGCTGACCAAAAGTGTTAGGCCCCTATACTACTAGTGTAACCCATTATTGTTATTAGTACAACCCACTTATTATATTGTTGTGCCTATGTAGTCCCCATATTGTTATTATTGTGCCCCACAGAAGCCCACTATTGTTATTATTGTGCCCTTACATTATTATTGTTATGTCGGCTCTGAATATATTATGACCCCTTAGACTCCTATATATAGAAAGGAGGTCTTGTCATTTGTATCATCCAAGAATTGTTCATTTGTGTAATGTAAAGAGGTTGCCCCCTCGAAGTGGCTGAATTCTAAGGTGTTGATCTATCTTTTCTATCTTTTTGTGAGCTAGTTTCATAACATTTGGTATGAGAGCTATGGATTCTAAGGTTTCGTTGCTCCAAACAGGTCATCTTGGGATTTTCGCTATAACTATTTCACTACGAAGTTTTAGAAGCTAAGAAAAAAAACCCATTTGAGAAAAAATCGGTTTGAACCTTGGCTCCGAATTTCAGATCCTATCTTGCTATATTTTCGAAGATATAGTCTGAGGAGGTTAAGGTTTTTGCAGACTCCCGAATTACATTCCAAACAAGTGACCTGGGGAAAATCGTCATAACTTTCTCTTTGAGCATCAAATTGAAATTTCGTAAGAAGTTACAGAAAGAGAACAAACTGTAGTTTCTTGTGTACATTTTTTAGATCCAAAGGTCGAAACAGTGAAACGTGACACGTTGTACAAGTTCGCTCTACTGAACTAGTCTATAATCAGGTCACCTTGGGAGATTTGGCATAACTCTTCCTTGGAGAATCCAATTTGAATCAAACTAGTGCGTTGGAAAGAGGACGTAAAGGGCTACTGCAGATCACTATTTCAGAATTGGAAGATCCAAAATCACAGAGTTACGGTCGTTTCAAGATCGTGCTCCTAAAATCAATAAAAATCGAGATGAGGAAGTTTGATGGCAAGGATTCGGTAAATTGGATACGACACATGGAGAAATATTTTGATCTACATGGTGTACCACTATGTATTGCATCTAATTATTTAGAACCGAATCAATTTTTATGGTATAAAGGGATTTTTTCTCGTAAACCACTTGTCACGTGGTCAATTTTCATGGAGGAAATGATAGCACATTATGAGGATACAAAGAGAAACTCCTTCTTTAACCAATTGATAAATATCAAACAAAAGGGTTCAATGGAAGAGCGCATTGAATACTTTCAAAAATTGAATAGAAGGGTAAATTATATTCCAGAGAAGCAAACGATTTATGTCTTCATAACGACTTTAAAGGATAATGTTCAACATGAGGTTCGTTTTTGGGAACCTGATTCATTGGAGGAGGCATTTGAGTTGGCAAGAAAAATTGAAAGCGAAATTATGAAAACAAGGAATCCCACCACTCATGATTGTAATTATGGAAGTGTTTCTTCTCCTAGCCTTCCACAACGTACAAGGCTTACACCAAAACAATTCGAAGAAAAAATAGAAAAAGGGGTTTGTTACAATTGTGATACAAAATGCACTAAAGGTCATAAGTGTGCTGAGAAGAAATTATTTTACACAAAGTATGAAGAGGAGGAAGAAAAGGATCAAGAAACATCAAAAGAAGAGGATATACGCTAGGACCCAACCCCAGAGAAAGAAGAAATGAATATGACCATATCTTGTAAAGCATTGGCAAGAATTACCACTCAAACTCTCAAGATAGAAGGAAATATCAAGAAGAAAAAGGTTCAAGAAGTGAAAGATCACATCAAGAAAGAATAAATGAATAAACCATATCTTGTAATGCATTGGCTGGAATTACTACTTCTCAAACTATCAAGATAGAAGGACATATCAAGAATAAAAATGTTTAAGAAGTGAAAGATCACATCGAGCATCAAGAAATGAATCCGACCATATCTTGTAAAGCATTGGAAGAAATTATCACTCCTCAAACTCTCAAGATAGAAGGACATATCAAGAAGAAAAAGGTTCTGTTGGGTTGTGTTATATTCTTTCCACGTAGTTAATAGGGGGTTTGAAGGGCACCCGTAACCCCACTTTATGGGGTCCAGGGCAGCGCCCCAGAAAATTTTGGTTTTGGACCATATGTTAGGTTGGGCGGACCCACCTATGGTTTTGTGCATGATTTTCGCACATGTTTGTTAGACGCGATGGTTTTCGGTCCATGGTATTGGACGCGATGGTTTTCAGTCCATGGTATTGGATGCTTCGACATGTATAAATATGTATTGTAACATTGAAAGGAACATAATGAAAAATCAAGCTAGTAGTCCCGGTTTTGGGATCCAGGGAAAAATCTCTGTGCATATGTGTTTTATGGGTTATGCTCTCTCATTGTTTAGTTTCTTTGTTTAAGAATTCGTATGCAGGTAATTTCTGTATAGGGTTAAAACCTACATTTGGTATCGGAGCTGTTTTGGCTTCAAGGGGACGCCTTTGTTGCTGAGGGGTTTCGCTCGGGCCTGTGGTAGACCCTGTTTAGTGGGAGATCTGCGAGATTGATTCTGGTGGTGAAAGAAGATGGCGAGCAGTGGAAAGATAGAGATTGAGAAGTTCAATGGTCAGAATTTTGAGTTGTGGAAAGTCAAGATGGAGGATCTGTTGGTGGATAAAGATCAGTGGATCGCGGTAGATCCAGGTACTAAACCATCGGGAGTGACCAACGAAGAATGGAAGAAGTTGGATCGGAAGGCAAAGAGCAAAATACGATTGTGTGTCTTGGATTCAGTATTGCTGAATGTATCAGGGGAAGCTATGGCAAAGGCTTTGTGGGTCAAGTTAGGGACTTTGTACCAATCTAAGTCTCTAGTGAATAAACTGTTCCTACAGAAAAAGCTGTATAACTTGAGGATGAAAGATGGAGACTTGGTGACAGAGCATCTGAATGCGTTTAATACTGTGGTAAGTCAGTTATTATCTGTTGATATTAAAATTTTAGATGAAGATAAGTGCATCAGTCTGTTGTGTTCTCTACCAGATTCGTGGGATAGTCTGGTTATTGCAATAGGTAGCAATGCAACTGCTTTGCAGTTTGATGAAATAGTATCAGCCTTGCTGACAGAGGAGATGAGACGGAAAAATATGGACAACCAGAATGGTGATGCCTTGTCTGTAGGAGGACGGTCCCAGAACAGAAACAAAAATAAGTCATCGAGTGGGAGATCTAAATCTAGAGGGAGATCTAAATCTCCAGGAAAACCTACAAAGGTGGTGTGCTGGAAATGCGGAAAGGAAGGGCACTTCAGAAGGGATTGTAAATCTAAAGCTCCTGATAAAGGAAAGGGATCTGATGATGCTTCTTCTGCAGAGGCGAAAACCACCTCAGATGAAGGTGGGGATGTGTACTTGGCTTCTTCAAGTACACATGTAGATCATGAGGCATGGTTGATTGACTCAGGTGCATCCTTTCACTTCACTCCCCATAGAGAGTGGTTTTGCGAGTATGAGAAATACGATGGTGGTGATGTCTTCTTAGGAGATGATAGGAAGGCTAGAATCATTGGTCGGGGAAAAGTAAAGTTGAAGTTGCAAGGTGGAAGGGTTAGAACACTTCCAGGTGTTCTACATATTCCTGCATTGGCCAGGAATCTGATTTCTGTAAGCAAGTTGGATGATGCAGGTGTAAAGACGACATTCGAGAAAGATACCTGCAAGATGGTTCGAGGATCACTGATATTAATGTGGGGAGTTCGGATTGGAACTCTGTACAAGCTGCAAGGTAGCACTGTTGTTGATGGGTGCAATAGTTCTATGGTTCCTGAAAATGGAGTAGAGAATCTAGTGGTCTCTGGAGAGAAGACCATGTTGTGGCATCAAAGGCTTGGACATATTGGAGAGAAGGGCCTTCGAATACTTCATGGTAAAGGTATGGTAGAAGGTATGAATGATAGCTCTCTGGATTTCGATTTCTGTGAAAATTGTGTATATGGGAACCAGAATCGGGTGAGTTTCCCCTTTGGTGGTAAGAGGACGAAAAAGATATTAGAGCTTGTGCACAGTGATGTGTTTGGACCTGTGAAGGTTCCATCACTGGGTAAGTCTGTGTACTATGTATCATTCATAGATGACTTCTCAAGGAATACATGGATATATTTTCTTAAGAAGAAATCTGAAGTCTTTGACAGGTTTAAAGAATTTAAGGCTCTGGTGGAAAATCAGACAGAGAAGAAGATAAAGGTGCTGAGGACAGATAATGGTGGAGAATTTTGCAGCAAGGAATTTGAAGAATTTTGTAAGAAGTGTGGTATAGCACGGCAGAAGACTACTCCATATACACCTCAGCAAAATGGAGTCACAGAAAGAATGAACAAGACGTTGATGGAAAGGGCAAGAAGCATGCTCAACGGTCTCGAGTTAGGACAGGAATTCTGGGCAGAGGCGGTGGATACTGCATGTTACCTGATCAACAGATCACCTTCATTAGCGTTGGAGGATAAGACTCCACAAGAAGTATGGACTGGTAAGAAGCCCTCTCTTTCACATCTAAGGGTATTTGGATGTGATGCATATGTACATGTTCCAAAGGAGAAACGAACCAAGTTGGATAGTAAATCTAAAAAGTGCATCTTTATTGGGTATAAGGATGGTTTAAAGGGTTATAAGCTTTGGAACCCAGTCACACGAAAGGTTGTGTACAGCCGAGATGTGTTGTTCAGAGAGGTAAAAGATGTTATTCAACATGAAGTCCAACCAAAGGAACCTGAGAGGATAGAGTTTGAGCCAAAGGAGGAAGAATCAGACTATGCAGTAGATGAGGAATCAGAAGATCAAGAGCCACAAACTCTGGCTGTGAGAAGATCAGTTCGAGAAAGAAGGCAGCCAGAAAGGTATAGTCCATCTGCTTTCAGTTCAAATTTTGCTTTGTCTGTTACTGGTAATGATCCCAGAACTGTGAAGGAAGCAGTGGATTCAAAGGATGGAAAACTCTGGAAAGAGGCCATGGTCGATGAAATGGCATCTTTGCACAAAAATGAGGCTTGGGATCTGGTGGAGTTGCCGACTGGAAGGAAACCCATTGGCAGCAAGTGGGTGTTCAAGAAGAAGAATAATGCAGAAGGAAAGGTGGAGAAATACAAAGCTCGGTTGGTAGCAAAAGGTTATTCCCAGGTGCCAGGAATTGATTTTGGTGATATTTTTCTCCTGTTGCCAAGGTAACTTCTATTAGATTACTTTTATCTGTTGCTGCTGCTTTTGATTTTGAGGTAGAACAGATGGATGTGAAGACAACATTTCTTCATGGGGATTTGGAAGAGGAAATCTACATGAAGCAACCTGAAGGCTTTGCGGTGAAGGTTAAGAAAGAACTGGTATGCAAGTTAAAGAAGTCTCTGTATGGGTTAAAACAGTCACCAAGGTGTTGGAAATAATACTGAGAGGGGGGGGGGGGGTGAATCAGTATTATCAGATCAGTAAAACCTTTTCAATTTCATACTCAGAAACATATACGCTACTTCAATTAAGTGAACCCGCGTGTACACGCTACTGTGTCTAATACAACTAGCGTATATCCAGAGATCTTATAATTCAGTTAGCTTAATCTTCAGTAAATGCATCAGAACATTATTAAGCATATTAACAGTAAACAGGTGCAGTATAACAGAACAGAACATCACACAAGAGCCACACACATGAACACCATGATATAAGGTGGAAACCCAATGTGGGTGAAAACCACCTGCTGCAATTCGTCTCTTTCTTCTTTAATAAGAAACTTCTTTTACAATGTACTGGTGCAGTCCTTTACCAGCACGCAGGCTGCAACCTGCAGAGGGCTACAACCCTCTCTCGTTTTCCAACTACTTTTGGAAGGGAGCTACAACCCCCTCAGCTCTTGTACTAGCCGATCTATTTACTAGTACGTAGGTGCTGACCCTACAACCTTCAGGGACCACGTTTCATCAATTTTCAGACTGGATCCAAGAGTACACAACAAACATTACTGCAATACAATCATCAACTTATACTTGCATCATAATTCATTAAACAACCCAATACTGAATCACTGAAACCCTGTCATCAAGATCACAGAACCCAAACCAGAGCCAGAACTCTGCAACAACCACCAGAATCAGCAGCAACCTGAAATATCAAATCTTATTATGCATACGCTACTTCACTGTACCAAAACCGCGTGTATACGCGCTTTCACCAAAGGCAACCCGCGTGCAGATCTAGAAATAATTACTTATACCTTCGCTGTCAGATCCGACCCTTGCCAAGCGTCCTGAACAGATAACCAGCAATACCAGATCTTCTCACTTCGTCAGACACCCAATACTTGCTTCTTTGCCTAATGATCTTCTCCTTATATAGCCTTAGGTACTTTACCATACCACGGTCCAAAACCATAGTTACACAATACCATCAACCTCAAAACGAGGGATCGACACGCCCGTCGAGACACCATGGTCCGAAACCATAGGCACAACTTCCAAGGACTAACCGCCACGGACCAAAGGTACTTTTCACATACACGCTCTTTTACTGAAGCCAACCTGTGTGTACACGCGACTTGATATATAGAGAACCTGCGTATACGCGACTTGGTATATAGTGAACCTGCTTGTATACGCGACTTGGGCTTAACGAACCTGCGTGTATGAACTTTCTTGGCATGCTGTACTAAGATCTGTTCTCTGATTAAGTTGCCATCACCTGTACCAACCTCTGAGCACCTGTACCAACCTCTGAGTGAGTTGCCATCAAGGACAACACTTGAATCATAATGCCAACAATCTCCCCCTTTGGACTTGATGGCAACCACCACACCAAGTCACTCTCCCCCTTTGACATCAAGGGCAAAGGGCGGACCAAGATATTTTCTTCTTTGGTATACCTTCTGCTGTCCATACTGCTGTCCATACTCTCCCTGAGTACATGCTGAAGTTTCTGATTTGGCTCCCCCTTTGTTTATGCCAAAGTGTACCAATCTATCCACGCTCCCCCTGAGCAGATGCAGGTTCTAAGACCAGCCATTTAGATCTGTACCATAAGCATCAGCCTGCAATACTATTCCTTTGATCAACCAACAAGATGTATCATTTAGTTTCATCAGCAACTTCTAACCATAATGCCAACAATGAATTATTTGAAGTATATGCTCCCCCTGAGTGTGAGCCAACCATGACTGAACCATTTCCTGAGTCTGTTCTGCTCCCCCTGAGCCTGAGCCAACCATGACTGAACCTGGGTCTGTTCTGCTGCCCTTTCTTCATATACGCGACTTTGCAGCCTGTAACTCGCGTATATACGCAACTTGTCTTCATTATATCAGCGTATGCAGGATGGAATACTGAATTTCATCACTTTCAGATTCCCCTGTGTTTGTTATGTCAGCTGTCTGAGTTATGCCACACCTTTCTGTCTCTGTCTTCTTCAATTCCTGGAATTGTGATGATGTATGGTCCTCTTGTTTTGAATTTTGAAATCTGCTCCTGCATTCCCTTGCTTTATGCCCATAGTTGTTGCATGTATAACACCTTACATTTTTCATGTTCCTTCTATGACAATCAATTGCTTTGTGTCCATATGCATTGCAAGCAAAGCAATATCCTCTGAAATACCTGGGATGCGATGAATTTTCTTGAACCATTCTACTTCTACATCTGGCTGCAACATGTCCAAGATTATGACATACATAACATTCAACATTATTCAGTGGAGGAAATAATCATCTATCACGTCCATAGTTAGGAGTAAAGGATCTTCCTTGAGGAATTTCTTTCCTTGGTTGTTCCTTGTTGAGCATTTCAGATTTCTCATTAGAGTTTCTTGCCTCACCTTGTGAACTAGATTCACCTTCAACATATTCATGAAAACCAAGACCAGTCTTGATAGCTGGAGACCTTTGACTATTAAGAATATCATCCAAGACTTTAGTACTATCTTGAAATCGTAAAAGCTTATCCTTTTCTTCTATTTTTCCTTTCAAGATATTTACTTCAACTTGATGTTGTTCTTCCTTTTTCAGATATTGATTCCTTAGGTCTTCTTCAGCTTTTCTTCCTTCTTCCACTTGTCGCTTTAGTTTGGTCACTTCATGTTCTTGATCTTCAAAATCTTCTCTGTTCTGTTCTCTTGATTTTTTAAGATCTTCTTTTAGAGAGAGGATCTTTGATTCAAGTCTCTGAATAGTTGTACTCTGATCCTTTACTATATCCTGCAATTGCTCCCTTACCCTGATTTCTGTTTCCAATTGTTCTTTTAATTTGGCAACTTCTTCAGTTTCTGCATTCTTCTCTTCATGTGCCATGAGACTTTTAATATCTTGGCTATTATTGGATGAAGCATTCTTATTCTTATGTGCCATGAGACTTCTAATATCTTCACTATCATTGAATGAACTTTTAATATGGGTATAATAGCTTCTACCATCTTCTTCAGATATCTTTCCTTTGTTATGAGGACATCTAGCAGCATAGTGACCAACTCTACCACATAGAAAACATTTGAAAGGTAGCTTACCTTTGAACCGTCCACTTCCCCGTTCAAGATTCTTGACAAAATTTACTTCATCTTCTTCCTCTGACACTTCGAATGCGGCCTCTGGTGGTACCTCTTATCGCATCTCAAAAGCAGTTAAGATCCCGTGAAGCTGTGACATGGTGATTTTTTGCACATTCTCCTTTTCTTCTATGGCAGATACTTTAGAATCAAATTTAGTAGACAAAGATCTCAAAACCTTTTCAACTAAGACAACTTCCTCAAATTCTTCACCCAGATCCCTCATACAATTCACAATCTCATCCATACGCAGGAAATAATTAGCTACGCTTTCATTACTACGCATCTTAAGAGTTTCATACCGGATTCTGAGAGTTTGAAGCTTTGCTCTTTTTACCTGATCATCTCCTTCGTAGCTTGTAACGATTTTGTCCCATATTTCTTTAGCTGATTTGAAATGCATGATCTTCATAAATTCTGATTGAGTCAAACTACTCAATAGGACAGTAACAGCTTTGGCATTGAGCTCATATTGCTTTTTCTCTGCTGGATCTGTAGGAGTTGCTGATGGGAATTTGTATCCTCCTTCTACGATTCCCCAAACTTCTGCTCCAAGAGATTGTAGATATGCAGTGGTTCTTATCTTCCAGTGAGTAAAATTGTTCCCGTCAAAGACTGGTGGCCTGATGTGTGCCTCTCTTTCTGGATTAGCCATTCTGATGGATCTTTTCCTTCAAGCGATCAAGCTTCCTCTGAAGGACCTGCTCTGATACCAATTGTTGGAAATAATACTGAGAGGGGGGGGGGGGGGTGAATCAGTATTATTAATCAGTAAAACCTTTTCAATTTCATACTCAGAAACATATACGCTACTTCAATTAAGTGAACTCGCGTGTACACGCTACTGTGTCTAATACAACTAGCGTATATCCAGAGATCTTATAATTCAGTTAGCTTAATCTTCAGTAAATGCATCAGAACATTATTAAGCATATTAACAGTAAACAGGTGCAGTATAACAGAACAGAACATCACACAAGAGCCACACACATGAACACCATGATATAAGGTGGAAACCCAATGTGGGTGAAAACCACTTGCTGCAATTCGTCTCTTTCTTCTTTAATAAGAAACTTCTTTTACAATGTACTGGTGCAGTCCTTTACTAGCACGCAGGCTGCAACCTGCAGAGGGCTACAACCCTCTCTCTCGTTTTCCAACTACTTTTGGAAGGGAGCTACAACCCCCTTAGCTCTTGTACTAGCCAATCTATTTACTAGTACGTAGGTGCTGACCCTACAACCTTCAGGGACCACGTTTCATCAATTTTCAGACTGGATCCAAGAGTACACAACAAACATTACTGCAATACAATCATCAACTTATACTTGCATCATAATTCATTAAACAACCCAATACTGAATCACTGAAACCCTGTCATCAAGATCACAGAACCCAAACCAGAGCCAGAACTCTGCAACAACCACCAGAATCAGCAGCAACCTAAAATATCAAATCTTATTATGCATACGCTACTTCACTGTACCAAAACCGCGTGTATACGCGCTTTCACCAAAGGCAACCTACGTGCAGATCTAGAAATAATTACTTATACCTTCGCTGTCAGATCCGACCCTTGCCAAGCGTCCTGAACAGATAACCAGCAATACCAGATCTTCTCACTTCATCAGACACCCAATACTTTTATCTTTGCCTAATGATCTTCTCCTTATATAGCCTTAGGTACTTTACCATACCACGGTCCAAAACCATAGTTACCCAATACCATTAACCTCAAAACGAGGGATCGACACGCCCGTCGAGACACCATGGTCCGAAACCATAGGCACAACTTCCAAGGACTAACCGCCACGGACCAAAGGTACTTTTCACATACATGCTCTTTTATTGAAGCCAACCTGTGTGTACACGCGACTTGATATATAGAGAACCTGCGTATACGCGACTTGGTATATAGTGAACCTGCTTGTATATGAGACTTGGGCTTAACGAACCTGCGTGTATGAACTTTCTTGGCATGCTGTACTAAGATCTGTTCTCTGATTAAGTTGCCATCACCTGTACCAACCTTTGAGCACCTGTACCAACCTCTGAGTGAGTTGCCATCAAGGACAACACTTGAATCATAATGCCAACACAAGGATGTGGTATCAGAAATTTGATACATTTATACGGGGACTTGGCTTCACCAGAAGCAAAGCAGATCATTGTGTGTATTTTAAATTAATTGGTGACCGTATTATTTGTCTGGTCTTGTATGTGGATGATATGTTGCTGGTTGGAAATGACAGAAATTATCCAGGATTTGAAGACCCAATTGTCCTCCAAATTCGACATGAAAGATCTTGGTGCTGCAAACTATATTTTGGGCATGGAAATTAAAAGATATCGGTCAAAGAGGAAGCTCTGGTTAAACCAGAGGAAGTATGTCGAGACAATACTCCAGAGGTTTAATATGCAGGATAGTAAACAAGTGAAGGTTCCTATTCCTATAGGTGTGAGGTTATCTGTTGAACAGTGTCCCAAGACACAAGAAGAGGAAGAGGACATGTCCCGCGTTCCATATGCAAGTGTAGTGGGTAGCCTGATGTATGCAATGGTCCGTACTAGACCAGACATTGCACATGCAGTGGGAGTATTGAGCAGGTTTATGTCAAAACCTGGGAAGGAGCACTGGACAATAGTGAAGCGGGTTTTCAGGTATTTGCGTGGCACTAGTGATTATGGTTTGTGCTACCAAGGAAGACCAGGATTGGACAGAGTGTTGGATATTCATGGCTTTGTTGATGCAGACTGGGCTAGAGATCTGGATCAGAGAAGATCTACAAGTGGGTATGTGTTTAACCTATTTGGAGGTGCAAACAGTTGGATGAGTAAGAAACAATCTGTAGTGGCACTATCAACTACAGAGGCAGAATACATGATAGCCACTCATGCAAGCAAGGAAGCAGTTTGGTTGCAAAGATTGTGTTCAAGTATGGGGTTAGTACAGGGAGCTATAAGAATAGACTGTGATAGCCAAAGTGCAATTTTCTTGGCAAAGAACCCTGCTTATCATTCAAAGACAAAGCACATTGATGTTCAGTATCACTTTGTGAGGGATATGATAGAAGACAGAAAGGTGTTGCTGGTAAAGGTGGACACTTTGAAGAATATTGCAGATGCATTGACAAAATCTGTGAGCTCTGAGAAGTTCTCTTGGTGTAGAGAAGCAATGGGAATCTCAGGGCTTAAAAAATGACTAAGCTCTCCTGTGGCCCCCTGTGGAAAGAAAACAACAAGTGGGAGATTGTTGGGTTGTGTTATATTCTTTCCACGTAGTTAATAGGGGGTTTGAAGGGCACCCGTAACCCCACTTTATGGGGTCCGGGGCAGCGCCCCGGAAAATTTTGGTTTTGGACCATATGTTAGGTTGGGCGGACCCACCTATGGTTTTGTGCATGATTTTCGCACATGTTTTTTGGACGCGATGGTTTTCGGTCCATGGTATTGGACACGATGGTTTTCGGTCCATGGTATTGGATGCTTCGGCATGTATAAATATGTATTGTAACATTGAAAGGAACATAATGAAAAATCAAGCTGGTAGTCCCGGTTTTTGGATCCAGGGAAAAATCTCTGTGCATATGTGTTTTATGGGTTATGCTCTCGCATTGTTTAGTTTCTTTGTTTAAGAATTCGTATGCAGGTAATTTCTATATAGGGTTAAAACCTACAGGTTCAAGTAGTGAAAGATCACATTGAGCATCAACAACAAGTTCTCCAACTTTTAAAGGATAACACCACTTTGGTGCAAAATCAAATGAAACAACAGGTAGATCAACATCGCAGTGGAAAAAGTTTTGATGTAGGTGATTGGGTATTTTTACGGTTACATCTTAAGCAAGCTGTTTATGAGAAGGAAATGTTGGCAATACTACATGCACTTAAGAAATGGCGACCTTACCCAATGGGAAGACACTTCAAGGTAAAAATGGATCATGATAGCCTTAAACACATTTTAGAAAAAATATTATCTTTAGAAGAACATAAAAAATGGGTCACAAATATGTTGGATTATGACTTTTACATCATCTACAGAAAAGGAAGGAAATTTTTTGTTGCAGATGCACTCTCAAGAAACGATGAGGATGTGGAAGCATTGTTTTGTGTTATTTCTATTATCCAACCAGATTGGATAAACAAAGCAAGGGATGAATGGAAGAAGGGAAAAGAAGTGTGGCCACTTATTCAAAAGTTGCAGAATATCCCAATTCAAACAATATTTCTAGAACTTAATGAAGAAGGAAAAATCATATTGGAACCTGGAGCAGTCACACAAAGAAGAACCCGACAACTACACAATCAATCAATTTCAGTGTATCTCATCAAGTGGAAGATCTTACGCACTGAATATTCCACACAGGAGGACAAGAATTTTATACAGAAGCATCAAGAGCTACTCAAGCATTGAGGACAACAATTTTTGAAGGAGAGGGGCATGTTAGGCCCCTATACTACTAGTGTAACCCATTATTGTCATTATCACAACCCACTTATTATATTGTTGTGCCCATGTAGTCCCCATATTGTTATAATTGTGCCCCATAGAAGCCCACTATTGTTATTATTATGCCCTTATATTGTTATTGTTATGTTGGCTCTGATTATATTATGACCCCTTAGACTCCTATATATAGAAAGGAGGTCTTGTCATTTGTATCATCCAAGAATTGTTCATTTGTGTAATGTAAAGGAGATTGTCCCCTCGAAGAGGCTGAATTCTATCTTTTCTATCTTTTTGTGAGTTGGTTTCATAATAAAAAGCCTCTTCAATGAGTTTTGAGGGACTATATATAGCAAAGGGCAGGGTGGCCCTTGACATTCCCCTTTGTGATAGTTCAACTACCCTCATGGATCTTCATATACCCTATGACTGTTACATCCAACTATTGACACTTGAACTTACACTCGACAAGACATTACATACAATCCGCACATGTACCCATGTGAGACAAAATAGGCTTGAGCAAGCCATGCAAGACATCACTATGACTTGGACAACTATTGGAAGACCAGCTCTTCGACATCCTCATGGTGGTTGATAGTAGCAAACTGATGCCAAGCTCAGTAGTTCACGATGGTGTCCATGTACTCTAAGGTGACATCTTTCTGGAAATGAACTCTTGCCTCCATATCATCTGGGTACACTGCTCGGGCTCCTCTGTCCAACTCATCTGATAGCATGCACATCATTGTATTGAGTGCGACCGAATGAGCAACATACTTATGCATGGTGTCTACACTTATCACCAAATCTGGGCTGGTGGCTATGCCCATCAACTTGTCAAAGTACAAGTCAAGCTCCAGTCGAACCTGTGCCTTTGTCTTCACTTGGGTGAGTGTCCCAATAGATGGGATTGCATGTGCGCATACAACATCATTCATATTCTTGAATACCAGTGCATAGGAAGCATGTAGACTAGTGATGAGCTGCGGTATATCTTCATAGTTCCACATCTAACTCTGGATGTGTGCCTTTAGCTTGATTGCTCTAGGCTTTATCATCTTAGGCAAGTGTAATAGGGCTCCCTTGTATCTCATCATCCATGTTTGCATGTAATCAACAACAACATGCACGTTCGACAAGATACGTGCTCTTCTAGCACATCGCTGCTACCAGCCGTTGACATGGACAACTACCTTATGCACAGTACCAAACTTGGAATACAATGCCCACATGACTGTGCAAAGGGACAATGCTTCATCTAGTATTGCCTTCTTCAATTCTGATCGGGTAGATGTTGTAACCAATTCTCCTCCTTGCTTGGCCATCTATAGCTCCTTATTCATTTGCTCGTTTTCAACTATTAGGAAAAAAACACTTGAGCTAGTGGCTTCAACATATTATCTGGTAGCATCGACCAATGCTAGTTGATGTTTGTGCACGTCAAATATGATCAATTATTCCTCAAACTACGCAGGAGATGTATGATCATTCGGAGTCGACACTGTGATATTGCACAAATCTATGTTGGGATTCTTCCAATGAGATGTTGTGCATGTATCCTTTCAACTGATTGCCAAGGATCTCAGTGTCTCCTTGGTCACTTGGGACTTTCTCCTCTTCTGGATGCAGTGAAGCTAGTGGATCGACCTCTTGGTCGTGAAGCATGAGGTCGATGTCTTTCTCTAACTCCTATTGCTCCATGTCTATATCCATCTGTTCAAGTGCTTTCTCTATCTCCTGAGCAAAGTCCTGCTCCTACGATTGTTCACTTTGTCTACCTAATGCCAGCTGTTCTGATTAGTCTACTACCTGTACGGGTGCAGTTTCATCTGTCTGTGCAAGTTGCGCCCCTTGTTGTACCTATTCGTGTTGTGCTTCCTTCTCCTGCCTGCACAGCTCCTGTTCCTTCCGAAGTTGCTCCTTCAACTCACACAACTCCTTCTTTGTTTCCTCCATTCTCTGTTTCTCTCTCTGCCTTTGCGCGTTTCTCTTGTCGTGTTGTTTACTCTTTGCCTCTATTGTTAAAGCTTCTTTCTGCACAAGTGGGCATGCTCAGAATTTGTAGCTTTGTTCCTCCTCCATGCTATCGAAAATCTTCCTCTTACCCTTGTCGCGCACTAGTATGTTTACCTCTGCTGCTACTTCAGCTAGTGCTCTCCAGGATGCTGCTTCATGTTGCTTCGCCAACCATTCTACATCGATGTCGACCAGTTCATTGGGTCTAAAGAAGCTATGCCAATATCTCCATGGGTCTTCCTCCTCCCAATGACATGCCCTGTGGATCCTGTTAGCACTCCAGGAAACTCTCCTAGGTTGTAAATCGGAGATGCCTGGTAACATATAATCTTCAGTGTTGTTCTCTGAACTACTGGAATGGATGATGGTTTGGATCAATTCAGATAACCATTTCAACTCTATTCTCACTCAAGACATGCATGAACACCCCCAACAACACAAGGCTTTAGACCACTAATGCTCAATAGTTTGTAGATTTAATGGATAGATGGAGAATACTAACTATACCGGCAGATTGCATACATGAACATATATGAATGGCTAGCTATAGGCAGCAAATGAAATTACTGACTATACTGGTAGATGCATATATAATAACACATATAAATGGCTAGATACACACAGCAAAGAAGCTTGCAAATCTAATATATCAAAGCAGAGATAAGATGATAGTTATTTGGCCTTAAACATAAAGAAAATCTAAACAAATTGTTCAAGTGCAAGCATAGAGCAGAAGAGAAATGGACATTGAACATATAACAACAAAAGAAGCTTGTATTACTAAAGAATGCAAATAAGAAGTTTGAAGGAACAGAGGAGGAATAATCTCCAAAAGTTGAACCCTTCTTTCATCTTGTTTTCAGCTATTTATAGCTCGTTTACAATGGTCCTGAGCCTTTTGAGGCTCTAGGTGTCTTAATCTATCCCTCTGTCTTGTTTAACCGTTTGATTCCCTCAATAGGCAGCATGATTCATAGGTTTCGTCTTCTGACAGAAGATTAACTATATTCAGATATTTTGGGCAGCTTCCTGTGATGCTTGGGAGCTCTCTCGTGCCAGAGATGCCCCATAATGTTTGTTAAGATGGCTGTTACAGTGGCCAAACTGTCGCTGCTCCATGATCTCGTTTGATTCAGGTTGTAGTGTGCTATGGCCCCTCTCTTCCCCTTTCTGGGATTTGTTCGCTGGCTGCTATATCCCGGCCGAATCCCTCTTCTGGTAGGTAAACATTTATGCACAACGCTTCTAAGGATGGCTGGCCACCTGATCTTGCAAATGGAGTGGCTATCGGGCCTATAAAATCCCTGCAATAGTCCCTTTCAAATGATGACCATGATTGTTTTCTATTTCAATGCATAAAACGCTACACTTGTGTAAATCCCTCCCTTCTTTGTTCTTTTCGGACCTCAAAATTCCTTAAACATGGCCTATTCTCTCATTGGTTTTGCCCCTTGGGTCGCTGTCGTCTATCGCAGCCAGCCTAGTCCCTTTGTTCCCCTTGTATTTTTGAAATACTTAAAAACATGGGAAGTACATGAAATTGGCCTCCCTCCGGACTTCCAATCTTATGGATTTCATTCCCGAACCCTTTCGGGTCTGGGACTCATTACAATCGGAATTACCACCTGCATAAAGGCCTTGCTCCTTCGCAATATTCTGATGCGATCTTGCGATGCGATCTGATCTGATCGCATATCGCTCCAGCCAATGGTGTTCATATAACATGGCGTATGTTCCTACCGATTTCGAACCTGCGATGCGATGTGGGCCCCCCAACTCTTGGTAATGTTCCGCTGCGATGTAGCGATGCGATCCGATCACAATCACTGATTGCTCAATGTCGGGGCTTTATAGATTATGCTTTCCACCGTCGCGACTACCGATGTGACTCACCGATTAACTGTCCCTTCAGCTTGGCCGATTGCAATTGAAACGATTAGATCTGGGCCGTTGATCAGCCAGATCTAATATCAGTTGTACGTTGATCTATTTTCACCTGCAATACTCTCTTTTTCCACTGTTTTGGAGTATTTTAGCCTCCCGATAATGTATTTCCACCTCTATAAGGGATTTTCGCATATGATTGTTTCGATCTTGGGAGGATCTTAATCAACTCTTGAAGACTTGAGGAGTGTTTTGGATCCATTTTTTTGGGGCCAAATGGCAACAAGGCTAACACTAGCTCCTTTTGGGGATGAAATCCTCCTTGTGAGGTTTTAAGAATCACAGAGCAATGCCTTTCTTGTAAAACAAAATTAAAACTTCCCCCTAGTGTTGCATTGGGCATGGAGTTTTTTTAGCATAAACATAAAAACTGAAAGAAAAACATATGTACAATAATAAGGTTTTAAGGCCTTAAATGAAATAGAGTTTTAGGAACCACACGTTTACCGGGCTATCAAAAGTGTCTCCTCCTTCCAGATTGTGCAGGATGAATGTATTGTTGTGCTAAACTTGAGAGATGACAAATGGACCTGTCCATAAGGAGTCAAACTTGCCATGATTACCTTTCTTTTCCTTCAATTCATCCCATTTGAGCACCCAATCACCAACTTGGAAATTGTCCACTTTTGCCTTCCTGTCAAAGGTTTCTTTGATTTTCTTCTGATGGACTTGTGACTTCTCAACCAGCTGCTCTCTGATCTGCTGTAATTCAACTAGGTTATTCATTCTTCTTACCATGTCATTTTCTTCATCTGTTCTTCTTGCAAGATCCTAGCCACAGGGAGGATCAACTGGATAGGGAAAACAACATCAACGCCATAAACCAGTTTAAATGGAGAGTTCCCTATGGACTTTTTGATGGAAACTCTGTTAGCCCATAGTGCAAACTTCAACTTGGAATCCCAACTCTTTTTGTTGTCTTCTAATAGTTTTTTGATTATTCTTATCAAACTCTTGATAGATGATTTTTCCAGGCCATTGCCTTGAGGATAATATGAGGTAGAATGCACCACTTGAATGCCCATGGATTCAACCATGTTCATCAATTCTTTTTCCCTAAAAGTTGCTGCATTATCAGTGACTAGTTTTGTTGGGCAACTAAATCTAGTGAAAATATTCTCATTCAAGAACTTTATGACAACTTAATGATTGGCATTCTTAGTGGGTATAGCCTCAATCCACTTGGTGAAATAATAAGTGGCTACAAAGATCCATTTGTGTTGGCCACTCGAATGTGGGTTAATCTAACATATAAAGTCCAAGCCCCACTGTTGGAAGGGACCACTAACCTGTATTGGCTTCAAAGGTAGAGATTTTAGCTGT
This sequence comes from Pinus tabuliformis, assembly GCA_031772625.1. NCBI lineage: Eukaryota > Viridiplantae > Streptophyta > Pinopsida > Pinales > Pinaceae > Pinus > Pinus tabuliformis. The sequence goes on along the minus strand of CM062820.1, from coordinate 896,683,119 downwards.
TGTCTTCCTGTAAACCTCTAGCACTTGTCACAAGATTTTACAAAAGAAAACACATCAGATGACATCGTAGGCCAATAATACCCAACCCTCAAGATTTTGTGAGTTGTGGTTTTCCAATAATGATGCCCACCACAGATGCTAGAATGGAACTAGTGTATGACCTCTACAGATTGTTCTTTATCTAGACACCTCAAGAGGATTTATGATGGGTCTTTCCAGTAAAGTATATTTTTGTCCATGTAGACATTGGCTGATCTGAGTCTAGTGGTACAAGCTTGACTTGAACTAAGCCTTGGAGGAACTTCCAACTTATGCAAGAAATGAACTATGCTAGCTTACCATTCGCATGTGGCTAGATTTTCAGCCAAGGACTGATTCTGCTTTTGCTCTTCTGATGCTCCCCTTGTTTGCTCATCATCTGAATTTAGACCCATGAAATTATGTCTAACAAGCTGCAATTTTCTTCGGCCATGAGATTAGCCAAGCCCTGGGCTTTGACAAGCTTAGTGGGCTTCACCTCTATGTCGAATTCTATGAATTTTGCAATCCATTTTGCCCTCTTTCTGTCAATATCTGGCTGAGTTAAGACATCTTTCACTGAGGCTGAGGGCACATATGCAATTACTTTGGAATGTAGAATATAAATCCTGAATTCTTTCAAAGATTTTATGAGAGCATAATCTTTCTTCTCAATAAGGTCATACCTTAGTTCAACATCCCTTAGAGTTTTTCTAAAAAAGGCCATGGGGTGTTCTATGCCCTCATCATTTTTCTACAAAAAAACTGCTCCCAGTGTATCATAAGAGGAAAAAGAGAAGATACAAAACTGCTTAGTGTAATCTAGGCTTATTAGAGTGGGAGCTTCCATGATAGCTTGCTTGATGGCTTCAAAAGAGCTTCTTGAAGCAGCTGTCCATTTTATCTTTGATCCTTTCTTCAACATGGAAGTGATGTGCTTTACTAACTATGCAAAGTTTGGAATGAACCTCCTTACAAAGTTGATCATACCCAGGAAGGATTGGATGCCCCTTTTTGACCTTCGGATGGACAATGTCTAAATGGCTTGAACCTTTGCTAGATCAATCTTCACACCTTCAGTGGAAACAATATGTTCGAGAAGTTTTCCTTCTTCTAGAGCAAACTGTTATTTCTTTGGGTTTACTAAGATTCTGAACTGTCTGCACTTTAGGAAGACCTTCTTCAAATGCTGTAAAAGGTCTTTGTGGCTATTGGAGAAGACTCCTATGTCATCAAGATAAATAAGGACAAACTTGTCCTTCTCTCCCACAAAGGCTATGTCCATGGGCCTCTAAAATGTGGCCCTAGCATTCATCAGTTCGAAAGGCATCTTGGAGTACATGAAAGTACCCAAAGGAGTAGTGAGGGCGGTCTTTTCCCGATCTTCAGGATGTACAACAATCTGATTGTAACTTGAAAATCCATCTAAGAAAGACATGACTCTAGCCCCTGAAATCTTTTGCAGCAAATGTTCCATCTTGGGTAGGGGATAGTTATCTTTTTTAGAGCACTTGTTCAGATTTATAAAATCGATGCAAAGCCTGATTTCTCCATTTTTTTTCCTTAGCACCATGAGGTTGGCTATCCATTTTGAATACCTTAGGGGAATTATGATTTTGGCATCCAGCAACTTCTTGATTTCTTTGCCAATAAAAGGCAATAAGAAAGGGCTAATAGGTCTTAATTTCTGCTTAAAATGGGTCGTGTTCTTTTCCAGTGGGATCCTATGTCTAATAATGTCTACGTCATAGGTTTTAAGATCGTTGTATTCCCAGGAAAAAATATCAGTGAATTGCTTCATGAGGGTGCAATACTCAGAATTCTGGGCAAAAGACAAATGAGTAGACAAATTAATGAATTTCGGAGGGGATGGGCTCCCTATATTATGTTTACGAACAATAGACTCATTCTCTGTTTTGGCCAGCTTGTAGGGCACGTCATTATGATCGAAAAGCTTCTCTAGAGGCACCAATCCCTTTGGTATGTGATTATTGAGTAGTTGGATGATGCTTTCTTGGCCAATTTCAATTTTTAGCTTGGACTGGCCAAATTCTTCCATGTTTTCATTTTCTTGGTCGATGTGCATTTCAACAAATTCCTCAACGACTTGTAAAAACCTGTTGATTTCCTCGTCGTCTTCAAAAACTCTCCAATATTTGACATTGTCAGGCAGAGACGGTCTATATTTTACCTAAATTTCATACGTTAATTTAAGAGGCAAGGGAGTCGACAAGCTAGTTCTTCATTCTTGGAATATAAGAAATACTGAAATCTTTGAAAGAATATTTGAGCCTCCATACCTCATCCCTGTATGGTTTCAGCCTTGGATGCTTTGCTTGGAATGTTTTATTTACTTGCTGAATGATGAGGTCTGCATCTCCAAACACTTGCAGGCCTTTGATACCCATTTCTTTAGCGTCGCTTAAGCCCAGAATCAAAGCTTCATACTCTGCTATGTTGTTTGTGACCTGAAAGGTTAATGTGAAAGACAAATGAATGTATTCCTTTGTTGGGGACACAAGGACCACACCCGCCCCTGCAACTTATTTAGAGCAAGCCCCATCAACAAACATATCCCAAATCTGTGGGTTTCCATCCTCTGCGATTTGACAAACTGGTTTCTTGAGCTGTGCGGAGGTCAACTGAGATTCTTCAATGTGAAGAATACATGCTCCAAAATTAGTATCCACAGCATAGATGGGATGATTCTTAGGGTTCTTCTCGTCACTGATGATATAAGCCAATTATGCCTCTCTGTATAATCTCTTGCTTTCACCCCCAGAAACTAGGACAATGGCATAGGACAGATCATTTTGTAATGATCCACCTAGTCTCTTGATCCATCCTCTGGAAAGTAACATGCCAAACTTGGGTGGTACATCTGCTACCACAATATCCATCATCATACAATTCATGGGAAACTAAGACAAAGTGATGGCTAGGTCCTTGATTAATCCTAGACATTTCACTTTTCTGGAGTCAAAAGAGAACAGGTCATGATAAGGCTTGGTAATGTCTAGACCCAACTCATCCATAACAGCCTTGGGCATTAGGTTATGGCTAGCTCCAGTGTCCAAAAGGCAGTTGTGAAGGATTTTATCATGAATAGTCATAGAGACATAGAATGATGGGGAGCTGTCTTCATAGTTTTCAATCATTGGGCTGAGGATAATAGCTAGCTTGTCATCTTGCAGATTTACACAGTCATTGGAGGCTTGGATGGCTTTAGGCTCGAGATCCTCGAGGATGGATCTTTTGAAGGACTCATTTTTTGCTAATTCAATTAGAGGCATAGGTATTCTTAGCTTTTGAATTTCTGAATGAGAACTGAAAGGGGAAGGAGACTTGTCAAGGCCTCTTACCTCAGGAGCTGGAGCTTTGGGAGTGATGGGATCCACTACCGGTTGTTTCTGCTTATTAGCTTGCTGTAATGTAGGGGCAACAGTTCTTTGAACAGGAGTTTCCTTGGAATTATTCATCTTCGACCGCAGATTATCTGCGTTGATCTTAATCTTGCAGAACAGCTTCACCACCCCATTCTTCGTTAGTATGGTCATTGAATAATGAATTTTCATAGGTAGCTACGGTCAGAAAGGAAGCATTGCTTTTGTCTTCAAGGCAATGGATCTCATCATCTTCTTCAAACTGCTCTTCCCCCATGACTACATTCTAGAAAGGGGTCTTCACCCTTTGGTCTTCATTGGCATCTTTGCTTCTTTGCAATATCTGCAACTGTTCATTAGCTCTTCTATATGGATTTGGATTCCTAGGAGCAAAGGTATTGGGAACTCTCCCTTTCGCAGGGTGTTGTTCAACCTTTAATTTGGAAATTTCAGAGGCTAATGACTTGATCATTTTATCTATCTTAGGATCATAGGATGATGAAGACTTGCCCCTCTGTCTTCTTCTGTCAACATTTCCCTTGAGTTTTTCTGCAGCCATGATGTTTGATTCTACTTCCAAGGCTGCATCCTGCATGTCAGCCAAAGTAGCACATCGCCTCTCTCTCAATAGAGGCAAAAGTCGAAATCAAAAGCATTAGCATAGGTGAGTTTAGCAGAGGTAGTGGTAGGTTTTACTTCTGCCAGTATCTTACTATTCATGCTATTAAATATTTTATTAGAATCGGACAGAAGCTCCCCATTTCCCTCTTCAAGTTTTCAAACTCAGTGTGGTAGTAGAGGAGATCCTTCTTATCCCCCCAATGTTTTAGGAATGCATCATATAAAGCTTCAATATCTGCTATAGATCTTGGGGCTTGTTCTTTGAACCATTTTCTAGCCTCCCCATCTAGGCTTTGGACAAAGACTCTCATCCACCCATCATCTTCACTAATGTCTAGATTATCAGCATAGCTATAAAATGACTCAAGGTGTTCTTTAGCAGTAACACCTTCATTCCCAGTGAACTTAGGCATATACTTTTGATATTCTCCAGTTGGCATAGCATTCAAAGGAGTGGGCAGTATTAGAGGTCCATACCTAGCAGCTATGATTCTTTCCATTTTGGTGGGTGCTTGTGGACCTGCCATAGTTGTGGTGACTAAAAGAGTATTATAAGTCTGAATGACAGAAGGCTGAGAAGTGACTGATGAGACCAAAGGAGTATGATGGATAGGAGGTGAGGTTCCCTTTGGGTTGACAACAAAAGGAGAAACTAAAGAATAATGAGGTTTATGAATTTCTGAGAGTTTTTCTTTGCTGCTAGTATTAGAATCTGTAATCTCAACATGTATTTGTTCTATTGCAGGATCTTCTTGAAGAGATATAGAATATTGTTTAGGTTTACCTGAACTTGATGCTCCTTTCTGCAATACTTTCTTCTCTTTGATGGTATTTTTAGGGTCAGGTAATGGGTTAGCTTGGGATTTCTGAGGATTTCTCCGAGTATGCCTCACAAACTGAGCCAAAATTATGAAGTGGAGTTGCCAAGAGGTTTGGCCTCCAGTAGAGTTCCCAGATAGATGATTACAACCAAAAATGTTCCCAAATTTTGTCTATCATCAAAGCTGGATCTGTGTCGTTTCCTAGGGAAGCTGAGTTTCAGTTTCCTCTCCCTAGCAACAACGCCAATTATGTTAGCACTCCAGGAAACTCTCCTAGGTTGTATATCGGAGATGCCCGGTAACATATAATCTTCAGTGTTGTTCCCTGAACTACTGGAATGGATGATGGTTGGATCAAGTCAGATAACCATTCAACTCTATTCTCACTCAAGACATGCATGAACACCCCCAACAACACAAGGCTTTAGACCACTAATTCTCAATAGTTTGTAGATTTAATGGATATATGGAGAATACTGACTATACCTGCAGATTGCATATATGAACATATGTGAATGGCTAGCTATAGGCAGCAAATGATCTTACTGACTATACTGGCAGATGCATATATAATAACACATATAAATGGCTAGCTACAGGCAGCAAAGAAGCTTGCAAATCTAATATATCAAAGCAGAGATAAGATGTCGGTTATCTGGCCTTAAACAAAAAGAAAACCTAAACAAATTGTTCGAGTGCAACCATAGAATAGAAGAGAAATGGACATTGAACATATAACAGTAAAAGAAGCTTGTATTACTAAGGAATGCAGATGAGAAGCTTGAAGGAACAAAGGAGGAATAATCTCCAAAAGTTGAACCCTTCTTTCATCTTGTTTTCAGCTATTTATGGCTCGTTTATAATGGTCCTGAGCCTTTTGAGGCTTCAGGCGTCTTAATCTATCCCTTTGTCTTGTTTAACCATTTGATTCCCTCAATAGGCAGCATATTCATAGGTTTCGTCTTCTGACATAAGACTAACCATATTCAGATATTTTGGGCAGCTTGCTGTGATGCCTGGGAGCTCTCTCATGCTAGAGATGCCCCATAATGTTTGTTAAGATGGTTGTTGCGGTGGTCGGACCATCAATGCTCCATGATCTCATTTGATTAAGGTTGCAACGTGCTGTGGCCCATCTCTTTCCCTTTCTGGGATCTGTCCTCCGGCCCCTGTATCCTGGCCGAATCCATCTTTTGGCAGGTAAACATCTCTACAAAACGCTTCTAAGGATGGCTAGCCACCTGATCTTACAAATGGAGTGGCTATCGCGCCTAGGAAATCCCTACAACAGTCCCTTTCAAATGATAACCATGATTGTTTTCTATTTCATACATAAAACACTACACTTGTGTAAATCCCACCCTTCTCTGTTCTTTTCGGACCTCAAAATTCCTTAAACATGGCCTATTCTCTCATTGGTTCTACCCCTTGGGTCGATGTCGTCTATCGCAGCTGGCCTGGTCCCTTTGTTCCCCTTGCATTTTAAAATACTTAAAAACATGGGAAGTACATGAAAATTGGCCTCCCTTTGGACTTCAAATCTTATGGATTTCATTCCCAAAACCTTTCGAGTCCGAGATTCATCACAATCGGCGTTACCAGCTACATAGAGGCCTTGCTCCTTCGCAATATTTTGATGCGATATTGCGATGCGATCTGATCGCAATCGCATATCACTCTAGCCAATGGTCTTCATATAACATGGCGTATGTTCTTGCCGATTTCTAACCTACGATGCGATGTGGGCCCCCTGACTCTTGGTAATGTTCCGCTGCGATGTTGTGATGTGATTCGATCACAATCACTGATTGCTTAACGCCGGGGCTTTATAGATTATGCTTTCCACCGCCGCGACTGCCGATGTGACTTGCCAATTAACTATCCCTTTAGCTTGGCCGATTGCGATTGAACCGGCTAGATCTGGGCCGTTGATCAGCCATATCTAACAACAACTGTGCGTTGCTCTGTTCGCGCCTGCAATACTCTGTTTTTCCACTGTTTTGGAGTATTTTAGCCTCCTAATAGCGTATTTCTGCCTCTCTAAGGGCTTTTGGCATATGATTGTTTCGATCTTGGGAGGATCTTAATCAACTCTTGAAGACTTCAAGAGTGTTTTGGATCCATTTTTTTTTGTGCCAAATGCCAACAAGGCTAACAGATCCAAGTAAAATATACTCTCATGCAGTGGTCTTTCACAAGACAATGTGGGTCATATGGGTTGAAGCTCCCAGTGTCGAATGGATATTTAGTGATCTCCTCTGCTTCGACATCTGCATGCTTGAAATTCTATATCTCGTATAACTTGATGCACAATGGAAGTGCGGGCCAAGGTGCCTTCTTCTTATGGTGTAGCCTAGTTGATAATCCTGGCGAGATGTGATATGATACTTCTTGCATGATGAGTTTTTCCAAGGAAAACTTCAATAGAACATGCGGAGGATTCTCCATGTTGTACATCCATATGAAGGTTTCAGATGGTGAGGCATATCAATAAGCTATGTCGATCAGTGAGTCCATTACTGCCTTTGACATGTAGGGTGGATCCTGTTTGAAAATCATCTTGTAAACCAGGGTGACAAAATGATCAGAAAGTTGTGACATAACTCCTTTGAAGCTGCATTCAAACAACATCTTACAATAAGTGTTCATAGAGGTCTCTGCCAAGGTCCATGCCCACTTTAAGCCCAAGAACTCCTGAATGTTATAGATTGCATCCAATATGTAGACAGACATGTATATTTCTGCATGCATACCTTTAGGCGGCTATTGAGCCCTTGTTACCTATTCCTTAAGCTAATGAGCTAACATGTCGGACCAGTGGCATGCTTTGTCTTCTCTAGCCAGTTGGTCCAACACGATCACCCAACTCTATGGGAAGGTTTCTATGATTTCTTAGCCATATAGATGACATGCAAAGATAACCAAGTATCGATACACCTTCCGCAGTATCTTCGTCTTGTAGACATGGTTGGGTACCATCCTAAATTTAGCTGGCTCCTTCACCTAGTTCTTCAAGATATCTCTGGAGTTGGCATTGTTGCTGGGTAGGCTGAAGGGAGTCTCCATGGTGACCACGAGCTTCTACATATGATAAATCTATACATAATCTTGTGCCCTGAAGGTAGCAATCTCTGCCCCGCTAGCACTGCTCAATCTCATCGTCTCATGATCAGTGTGCGAGATGGTCCGATGTATCATGTGCATGCATGGGAGCAAGGGATACCTACATGCAATCCGGTACAAGCTGGACTTGTGGATGTGCACATCAACTTGGCAGTCTTTGAGGTATTCCCCTAATGTGCCTGCAAATGCATCATTGACCTCTTGCCATTTCAACTTGATGTCCTTGTCTACAATCAACTTGGTGCCTTCATAGATCGAAAAACTTGTAGACACTCACTCAACTGTTGCTTAAGTTGCACTTCCGTCAATGTCCTTTGATCCTACTCTATTGGAGACCATTGATCCTGAAGTACTAAGATGCAGATGAATACCCACTAGATCTAGATACATAGCGACATGCATGGCAAGAAATCCGTTAGCTAAAACCAAAGCAAACTTGAGGAAGGACATGCAACACAACTGGGGATTGACTCGTAAGGATTGTGCAATTTTTCCTTGGAGGTTGGGAGATTAGCTGCCAGAATTGCGCAAAAGGTAGTCTGGGATGTCTAGGAGGCTGCCTAACTACTGTAATTGTGCAATGCGCAATCCATGCTAGCTTACTGGCTACTAGAATTGCGCAATGTGCAATTTCAGCTCGCAATGGTTGTAGGTCCAGCGAGCACATTGTGCAATTTTCTGGGCCAGCAATCAATGTCCCTCAGAATTGGGCAATGAAAGACTGGAAGGTAGTCACTAGGAAGAAATGTGCATTTTTTGAGAGGAATACAGAGCCTTCCCTCTTAGGATTGCATAATGTTGTCTTGTTGAGGCAGAGTTCGAGCCAAGGCTACCCAGACCCACTGACGGGTAACTGAAAACAAATGTGAATGTGAATGCATGGTGATACTTAGTGTAAGCAGGAGAGAATGATCGTGCATGTAAATAATGGATGAAAGATTCAGAAAATGGAACAACATGCATGTGGGTGAAGTGAGTCGTTGAATAGGCGACCTTTCGTGTAAAACAATTTCACGCATGTGACAACAGTGAGATGCTGACAAAAAATGAAACGGTGCTAGTACAAGCTAGTATGCATGTAAAAAACAAAAGCATTCATAGAAATCAAGAAAACAACACTCACACAAACCAAAACACAAAAAGCGACAGAAATGTTGCAAAAGACAGGTTAAGCTGACTTACCCCGAAATATATGAGCTGGATGTGTCAAATACTCCTCGATGTGTCGTGGGATGTCAGAGCTCCAAGATCGATGTGAAGAAATGAGCTCTGAAGCGTCAAATAAATAAGTTTGAGGCTCATGACACGCATGCCACAAAATCTAGGAGAAAGCGACACTTGGAGGAAATATTCTAAATCGATGTTTACATGTAACTTGCAGCTGCTAAAAATAGCTCCCTAAAATCTAGGGATGCTTTTTACATGTTATTTTTTCTATTCCGGGAAAAAGCAGCCCATGCATGCAATTCAAGTTTTCTTGGTCCCAGGTGGAACCAGTGAACTCAATGGCACATCCAACAGCCTGCTCACTTGAGGGGAACATTTACGCATTTCTAGGAGGGAGCTAGGCTAGCTACCCAAAAGGATTTCACAATTTATGGGCTGAGTAGCTGACTGTTGCCCATAATTGCGCAATTTCTGGGCTGAGCAGTCCTGCTAGGAGAGATTGTGCAATTTTTCCAGTGAAGGATGACAAACAGATTTGCGCAATTTTGGAGCCCAGTAGACTGCTAGACATGATTGTGCAATTTATGGAGGGAAGACTTGTTCCCCTCCAAAATTGCACAATTTCTCGAGGGAGCTGCTCAGCCTGTAGCTGGACCAAGTCTGGAGAAACAACCTATGAGGGGAATGCAACAAGCTATCATGCATAGGCTGGCAGTTTGCTAGAAAATCACTGAAGGTTGTGTACTTTGACAAGGCAAGACATGCTACTGAGAATGGTTGGTAGGGAGGCTCAAAAACGAAGCTAAGGAAAACTTTTGGAGGGTGGTTGTAGCCCCTACAACAGGTCCATGCATGGACCCTCTATCCTTATCATTGTTGTTGTAACATCCCTCGATACACATCACACAAAATGCATAAGGTTCAAACTTTTTTTCTTGATTACAGTGTTTAACATCAAATAGCATCTCATAAATGACTTATCACTAGAGGCCCATACATTAGACATGTCATCATGTTTCTCAAACACATTACCCAAAAATTCTTCGAGCATAATATCCTCGTGGCATGATTTTTTACCATAGACATTGTGCATCACCAGTGTTAAATCATAATGAGTTAGAAAAATATATTAGTAAGCCAATTTGTCCATTGTAAAGTTGCATTTGGTGATTTTTCACTCTACATGTAACAATAATTATATATAATGATCTCATCACCTACAATAGTATTAATGATAAACCATCGTTTGATTTTTGCAATAGAGATTAGTTTAAATATATCACTCATTTCCTTGTAAAAGTCATGATTTCATCTTTGCAAACATTATCGTCAGTAAACTATTTAATATCACGATTACTGCTAATTCTTGCAGTATAAAATTATTAAAGCCCAAAATATTATGGCTTTTCACCCAATACAATGTGAGAGAGTCCAAATATCTCTATATTAAGATTCAATTCTACTGGTTATCATTTTCATGTTAGAATCACTAATGACTTCTACATATTATAAATCTTTTCATGAAAACACTTTCTTGCAACTACATAAATAAAAGTAAAAACATAACCACAACTAAACTTTTATTATCACATACAAAATCATAACCATTATTGGATTTAACAAATGAAAAACCATGCTATTATTGTATTTAACAAAATGCAAAACTATAGTAGGCTCAAAATGCAAAATGCAAAATAATGGTTAGCTCAAAGGTCACAATATTTAAACCCGATTCTTCTTTGATACCACATGTAACGTCTCTCCAATTGTCATAAAATTGTCTTATAAAATACAACAACAATTTTTTTCTTTAAATTTTCTCAAATTTACATATAACTCAAAAGCTAAAAATTCTAATTGCCAAAACCTCTAAATCCTTCTTACAATGCATTTACTTGTAATTTTTTCTTTTAATGGATAAATTATCATTCACAATAATGAATTTATTTCCTCATGGTTCTTACCAAAATAAACCAAATATATTACACGTTTTCTTCTGTGAATACCTTTCCCAAGCTCAACACCTTATTAAATTTCTTAAATATAATCTTATTGATATGGTGGTTAACACAACCTTCCAATGCTGCAAGGTACACAACACATTACATTTATTATATATATATATATATATATATATATATATATATATATTTGTTACAATCCTAATGCATTGCACGAAGGGGATCGTTAGAGAATTATTCAAGGTCTTGCTTTTATTACATACTCAACCCTATGTACAATATTTAAATCCAACTTTTTTTACCACAGTCTAACCTATATATGCGTAGGTTCTGCAGAATGCTTTGATATGTTATTGAGGTGTGGTATTCATGTATTACAATGGTTATGTTACTCGTTATCTTTGTTAACATTTAATGGGACACCGAAGCCTCTGAGCTTGTTGGGATTGCCCATTACCACATGGATTAACGTGGATACATTCCTAGACTCAGTCACATGTAGTCAAAGCAATTTGTGTTACAAACCACCTGCCACTTTAAGGATGAGTTGTAATCCCTTTTACGATCTGGATGACATTTATCTTAATCAACAACGTGATGTGCTTTAGGGTTAGTTTTGGGTAATTACACTTTGGAAGCTTATCCACCATTCAGTTTGATTTGCACCTACACCGATGAGGAATCGATCTCTACAAATCGGTCTATGGATATGGAGATATACGACTAAACCCTTATGCTCGGTGGTCGAATCCGCATTCTTGGAATTGTTTTTTATTTAATGTGAGCCAGTAAGGAAATTTTTTAAGTACACAACAAGGTAAATTTTCTCAGGTCAATATTAGACATCAAATATTTTCGTCAAAAGATACTTCCAGGCTTTTATATTTAATAGCTTGAATTTGAGTTCTTCGTTCCAGTAGAATTTCTTCCTCTATCGTTTCTTCTGCATTTAACTTAGTATTTCTTCCTCCATCGTTTCTTCTGCTTTTAACTAAATATCTGGTTAGGGTTTCAGGTAAGAACCCTAGTCTGGTCTACTAGTGATGGTGTCTCTAGCTTCAAGAGTCAAAGGAAAGTGCATCCTCGTTCGACTCTAGCAAGGTAGAATTTATTCTTTTCATAAAAAAAATCATGTTTCTACAAGTTTTAGGATTCTAAATTTCTTTATGAAAGGTTATTTTTATTTTTGAATAAACCCATTACTAATACATAAATTACATTTTACAATTTGGAATAGGGTTAAGGACTCTAACTTTGCAACAATGGAATAGGTATAAACCCTTATTGTCTCTTTCTGTGTCTTATTACAATGTTAATAGTAACTTTTGGGAAGCCGTGATTGTGTTTCCTAACTCACATCCATGCATATTTTGCAAATTTGTGTGAACAAAGGTATCCTTAAAGACCTCTTTCCTTGCATGGAGTCTACGTAAGAGTTATATCTTAGTTATGTGTAATTTCCGGGTGCTTACGAATATTTTGTTTTATAAAAAATGTAGAGGGTTCTCAAATCTTGTGACCAACACGCTTCTAGTGTTCTAAGGCTTAGGGTTTAGATGTATTCGAAATTGGTCTTATGCCTTCCAACTTTATACAATTGCTATATTTTATAAGTAATTCTTTGAAATGTATAAATGTATATAAGTAGTGAAAGTCGGTTCTTTGGAATTATTCATCACAATGCCATGGTTTTATTTATTACTTATAATCCCTATTCTCCTCCAACTTCATTTATCTCTTATTTCTTAGCATTTAAATTCTTTGTGTGTATCTAATCTGGCATGACTGACTTATATACAACCTTTATGCTTATTTTATATATAAACTTTGGGTTTGTTATTGAACCCTCTATGGTTAATAGTTGATAAAGCCCAATGGGGTTATTATTTATATATATATATATATGATTACAAATTATGCATATGGTCATAACCTATATAGGCATGAATTGAATTTTTAAGTCTTTACATCATAACTCATAAGCACAGTCTTAAACTTATTCCAAATCAAAGAGAATGATTCTATACATTCTAGACGACATTTTCTTTCCTTAATGAAATGATATTTTTAATGTATTATACTTTTGTTTTCCTGTAGGCATTTATGTCATGCACAACTATTGTCTTTTTCATTTCTTTGATATATAATTATGCATTTAATTTGCATGCTATTTAAATGGTCTACATATTTTATCAATAATATAAATAGAGTTTCTTTTTTTCTTCTTCTAATGGTCATGTTACACTAGAGACCTTTCACATCGTGTCATGGGAACTACTTGGTTTCCTCTAATCACCCCATTATTTATGAATTGTATTCTTGGGTTATGTGAACAGGGTTTCCCTTGTCATAACCACGAGCATCTAACATGAACGTATTCTTTTCCTGACAAACCTTTCACACCCTAATATCTATGTAAAATATTTATATTTTACTCATAAAAAACTCCTTTTTTAAATATTATCTTTACTTCAACGCTAGGTCCACTACTAAAAGAAATAGATGGACAAGGTTAAGTTTATAAACCCTTGCCCTCATCTCCTAGTCAATACTTCTAACTGAAGACTATCTTTGCATCCTTCATGATATTTCTCATTCCTAAAAAATATTAGGGTAATTATATCTTTACCCACTTACCACTGGCCCTAACAATATAGGAACTACCTTGTACATATACAAATTAGAACAAGAAAAAGAACATTTTCCAGTATAGTTAATTACATTCATAGATATATTTTTCATATACATACCACATCATTAAACAATGTAAACAAGTTACAGTAGAATTTTTTTTGGATCTAATCTTTTAACTCTCTCATAATATTTTTATTTATCAACATTAACCAAAAAACATAAAACTAAACATGCATCTACTTATCCAAAATTATTGGAAAATATGCCAAAGGGTTCCACATTCCTCCCAACCCGTGAACTAGACTTTGTAATTAGTTCCCCCCTAAGCTCCACTACTCTTTATCAGGAAAGAAACTAAATAATATTTTCCTAGGAGGTGTTTCAGAAGAAATTCAAGTCCATATACCTAAAAGAATGACATTATGACAAAGGAGCAAAGGAGTTTCATGAGTTAAGACTGGGACAACTGACTATGGACAAATTTGTAGCTAAGTTCATAAATTTGTTGCGGTATGTCCTTATATTAAAGAAGAGAAAGCTAAGGTACAATGATTTTTGAACTACCTGCATGTCCCTTAGAAGGAAACAATTGAATTCAACAATCCTAAAACAATGGATGTGGCAGCACGAAAAGAAAGAGTTTGTTATCAATAGTTTAAGAATAGGGGAGAAGGCTCAAAATATTAGCAAGGTAAGGACAAAAACAAATCTGCAATGGGGTTAAAAAGACAAAAATCTACTTATCTTAATTTTTTTGGAAATTACCACTAGCAAAAGAAATTAGGTAAGGGAAATTCAAACCAATCAACACAATCCCAAACTGGGTCCAAAGCCATGGATTTGAACAATAAAAAGAAAATTGGGGTCAAAGAGAGAGAGAGTCCCTGAAGTGTTGGGGGTGTGGGAAACTCCATTTATTGAGGGACTGCCCGCATAACCCTAAATCTGTTCAAAACATTCAAGTTATCCATGAGGAAACAATTGTAAATGATATTTCTAGAAACATTCCAAGAATAAGCACAACGCTGGAGCATGGGCAAGCCGATCACCAATCTACAATGATCGAGATTGAAGGTACTATTTTAAACCAACTTTTTTCTTTCTTAATCGATCCAAGGGCTAGTTTAAGATACATTAGTCCTTAGATTATAGAGAAATCTAGACTAAAAATTAAAAAATTTAAGAATGCATCGTTGGTATAGTTAGCAACCGACACAAACAGGAGGGTAACTAGCCAAGTGAAGTACTGTTCTGTTGATTTAAATTGTTGTTCCACAGAATTAAATTTAAATATACATCCCTTAGGGTCATACAATGTGTTAATATGCATGGATTGGTTGGAAGGACATGGAGTTTTCATAAACTATTTAAAGAAAATAGTAAGTTGTGTGAGTCAAGATGGAAAAACCCAGTTAATTAAAGGCATATTAAAAATAGTATTAGTTAGATAGATATCAACTTTACTAGTAAAAAGGAGTGTAATAAAAGGGTGTTAGTTATTTATGGTGCATGTGGAAACCAACGAAGAACAACCAGAAAAACAAAATATAGAGAACCTTCCAACCATGGGGGAATTTCAGGATGCTTTTTAGGAAGAAATATTGGGTTTTCCTCCCCTTAGAGAAATACATTTCTCCATTGATCTAGTTCTGAGAGCAACCCCCAAGTTCAAAACCCTTTATTGAATGGGTACTCCTTATCTACTAGAATTGAAGATGCAACTACAAGAACTACTAGATAAGGTCTATACTAAACCCAGTGTTTCACAATGGGGGCTCCTGTGTTAGTTGTTAAAAATAAAGATGACACATTTAGAATGTACATAAATTATCAACAATTAAATAAGTTAGCCATTAAAAATAAATACTCGTTGTCCCGTAGTGATGATATATTCGATCAAGGGAGGGGGGAAGCCATATTCTCAAAAATTGATTTGAGAACCAAATATCACTAGTTGAGAATGAAGGATGAAGACATTCATAAGAAAACTTTTAGAAATAGATATGGTCACTATGAATTTGTAGTGTTACCATTTGGCCTTACTAATGCACCAACAACCTTTATGTGCTTAATGAACAACATACTTAATAAGTACCTTAATAAATTTGTGTTGGTATTTATAGTTGACATTCTAGTGTATTTGGAGAGTGAAGAAGAACACAAGGAACATCTGAGACTAGTGTTGCAAACTTTAAGAGAACATCAACTATATGATAAGTTTAGTAAATGTGAGTTTTATAAGGACAAAATAAAATATTTGGGACATGTTATTTTAAAGGAGTCATTTTTTCATCTTGAGAAGGTCAGGACTATTCTGGATTGTCCCACACCCAAGGATGTGTTAGTTGTCTGGTCCTTCATGGGGATTACAAGCTATTACCGAACATTCATTAAGGAGTTCTCTAAACTAGCCTGCCCTATCACATCCTCATATAATAAAGGAATAAAGTTTGAGTGGACAACCAAATATTAGGAAAGCTTTGACATATTGAAACACTTTCTTATTAGGGAAGGTCTTCATGCAGAAAAATTTAGTAGTGACTTATGGGTCTAGGAAGATGAAAACACATGAAAATAATTATGTAGTATATGATTTAGAGTTGGTTGTTGTAATACATGCTCTAAATATGTGGAGATACTCCTTATTGGGGAATAAATTCACCTTCGTAACATATCATATAAGTCTCAAATATTTTCTCAACCAACCATATCTTAATGCTAGACAAGCTAGGTGTATGGCCTTTCTTATTGATTTTGAATTTGACATGAAATGCATAAAATGAAAAGAAAATAAAATAACAGATGCTTTAAGGAGATGTGCACATGCTCTAATGGGAGTATTTGTTAGCAGTGTTAGTGCAGATTTTATGGAACATATAAGGAAATAAATACTTGAATATCGCCATTATCATCAAATTCAATGAAAATTGAACCAAGAAAAAGTCACAAGTTATACTAAAACTTCAAACAAATTATAAAGTTATAAAAATAGAGTGTATGTCCCCAATTTGAGAGCTCTAAAATAGATGATAGTAGATGAATATCATAAGAAACAATATGTGGTACATGGAGAAATAAGAAGATGATAACAACATTAATAAAAGTTTTTTTTTGGACAGGCATGAAAAACAATGTAGCGGAATAGTTGTCAAAATCCCTAGAATGTCAACAAGTGAAGGTGAAATGCCAACATCCCACTGGATAGTTAAATCCACTGCCGATTCCTAAATGAAAATGGAAAGTGATTTCATTGCATTTTATTATAATATGGCTAAAGAAAGACGACATAATGACTCCATTATGGTGGTGGTGGACACCTTAATTAAAGTAACACAGTTTATACGCATAAAATATACAAATGGAACAACTTAGATTGCCAACATTTTCATCAAGGAGATTTTCTGATTACATGGAGTGCCAAAAATGATAGTGTTATCACCAAAAAATGATCAACTATCCATTTCTAGCTAGGTAGATCAGAATACATCGTGTAGGATTAATTTTATCATAGTAAAATCACTTTCATAATAGGAAATAATTTAACAAACCATTTTTATTAAATTATTTCTGATTAAAATTTAAAAACCCCATGAGAATAATTTAATAAATCATTATTTATTTAATTTTCTCTAGGAACAATTATTAAATAATTATTTGTTAATTATTCCTTATCACATTTGACTAAATCACCTAGGAATAATTAAAGAAATCACTATTTATTTATTATTCCTTAATTCTATTTTTGGAATAATTGTTAAATCAATATTTAATAATTGTTTCAATTTCACACTATTCTTAATCCTCACGAAATAATTAATAAATCATTTTATTTGTTAATTATTTCTAAATAAAGATATTTGACCATTTTGAATATCTTTTGTCTCTCCAAAAAATATAATAAAGTATTCCTAATGGTTAGAGCTTGATTTGGTCAATATTATTTTATTATTTCCCATTTTCAAGATCAACCCAATACTTTGTAATAAATAAGATGGTTTTTCATTCATTCTTCACCATGATCACTGTCATCTTCTTGCATTTGAGCTCCCACTAGAGTTCTACATAATTTTTTGGGTTTTTCAAATAGTGAGAGATAGAATCGATCACTGAAGCATCAAGGACATCAAAGGACTTGTCCCACAGGGGGGTATTTGCAGATCCTTTTGTAGATCTCCTTCACCAGGTGTTATCAATAATGATTATTATTCATTTAAATTCTTTCCATATTGGGTTATTACTTTATATTTCTATTATTTTTTTCTATTTTGGATCACATATATCTTTTTACTACATGTTTTTATCATTTAATTATTGTAGATCGAAAGTGTAAGTAGCCATAAATTTTTGTTATAGTTACTTGTCACTAGTGACTTAAGTGAAGTGTTTTTGGCAGAACTTCCAATAAATTTCATACTAACAAATATCATTCTTATTTCCGCCCTGTGGAGATTATTCTACACCTGTCATGGCTACATTGAGTTTACATAACATTACCTTGGGGATCCTATCCTGGTACATTGATCCTCCCGCAAACACTCCCCCTGATCAACACACACCTTACATTGCTTTGACCCTTAATCAACCTGTTGTTCCTATGCGTTCCTTTGCTTCAGTTCCTCAACAACCTCAACATGAAGCCACTCATATTGCAAAAGCATCTAGTAATGGGGGAAAAGCCAAGAAATAGGGAAGCAAAGACAAGGAACCCCAACCAACTCCACCTCCTCCTAAACCACCAAAGCCTACTCCTCCCCACGCTTTGTGTCATATTGTTGGATATGTCACCAATAATTGTTTTGAGCTCTCACATATCAAGAACGTGGTCTCTGATACCTTTCATGGCTCTAACATTCATGAGGTTCATGACTAAGAAGAACAGATCCTTACGCACGACTCACCCTTGTGCTTTATGTGATAATTATGGCCATTATTCTCATCACTGTCCCCATCTTAAAAACTTTTGTGATACATTTAAAGTACTTCATGAATTAGAGTTTGTTTGTAGTGATTCCACCTCTCTTCTACCAGCGGGTTCTGGTCCCACTCCTATGTTAGAGAAGGAGGTCTCTCAAGTACCCATCGTAATCCCTCCTCCTCATGTCGAGACGACGACTAGTACCGTTCCTATTTTCTATGTACTGTCATCCATGGGATTGATATATTAGGACTCTCTAGACATCTCCTATTTTGATTTTGTTGAACCTTCTTCAATGAACACTTCGGTCTCACCATCGGTAGATGTCACATCTACTAGTCATTCGTCTCCCAACCTTGATGATGTTCACATGAACCTTATCTCCCATTAAGATGCCTTATGTAGTTCCTCTTCATCATTAGGTCTCTCTTCCTCCAATCATCCCATATTTCATTCTGATGAATACATCATGGAAGCGATGACCACCCCTAATTTTTCTTGGGATGATATGCACCATAGTGTGCACTTCCTTTTGCAGCAAACCCATGACCAATATGTTGTCGAATCCAAAGACTTCCTCTAGGTTCAGGTCAATTGGTTCAATAACCCCTTACTTTGAACCCATGAATTCGAACCACAACCACATTGTGGCCATTAATTTTCCATACAATCTTTTGGTAAGGAGGCATCTACTCTTGAGAGTCTCTAAGAATCAATTCACCCCAACCCTCCTAGTGCATTTGTGATGGCCCTGTAAATTAGAAATAGATTCAGGGTCATGCCTTTAAATTAGACATAAATTAAGGTCCATCTCACCATCCTTCATCACATTAAACCTCTGTTTTTGGATTAGATAATGTATTTTTGGCTTTAATATGTTCATTAGGAAGGTTTATGGATAATTGCATATTTATGCCTAGTATTATTTATTTTTGTGGAATATTGTGAGAATATTGGGCAAATTATGAAGATTTGGAGGAGGAGATAATTGAGCGGATTTCTCCCTACTACAGGAGGATCAATATTAAATAATAAATCATAAGATATTCTAGCATTATGGCACAAATTGTGGAGCTCCAATGATTGAGAAAATCTAGGAATGTGTTCCCTACAAGTTAATGCAGATTCCTAGTATTGGGAACTAGATCCACTGATCAAGGGATTTTGGTTGAGAAAGATTCCTCCTTTCACGGGAAATGATCCCTAATAATTTTTTATAAGTACTAAGTCAAATTTTCCTTTAGGTGTGAATTTTTATTAGTCTTCTAATAGAGAGAACTCATATTTTTGTAGTTGCACTTTCATTTTCTACAGCGATGTAATTGTATTGATGGAAACAATGAAGATTGGGGACATATTCAACTTATAAATATTAGTCTCCTCCATAGGAATCTGATTTTCCTTGGGCTTGGCCATCCCAGGAGCCTCAGATCCCTTTTGTATCATTTACTTTTCTTGCTTTCGCTTCTTATTCACATGCATCTTTTGTTCTTGTCTTTTTTTTTCTATTTCTCCATTTAGTATTAATGATTTCTTGTTGTAGGATTGGGTTAAATAGTTGAAGTAATTTATTTTGCAGTATCATAAGAATCATTTGATAATTTTAACAAATTTGGAAGGTCATAGTAATCATTTATTTACTTGGATTAGTTTCTTTATTCCCAAATCTAGATTTCGAGAAGTCCTTTGTGGCAAATAGCAGTAAATTTATGTTATTTTTAGAGCATGCTAATGAGATTCTATCGAGTTGATTCCACTTGAATTAGACCACAAACGCATTCTAGTTAATAAAAACAATCACCCAATTTCATTTTCATTTGATTACATTAGGCATTTGATAGATTTACTAGCTCAATAGTTCTCGAATTTCTAGATTTTAGACTAGTAATTTTCTGCCATTTTTTAGCATGGGTTAACAAAGGTATTTTTGAGTGATTCCACTTGTAATGGAGACCAAATACATCCTAGTCAATAAAAAAAGTGTACCGCCTAATTTTAATTTGATTTGGTGGATCATTTGGTGAATTATAACTCCATGTAGCAAATTTGTTGTTTCTTGTAGTAAACTATAGGAAACTTTGTAGTAGCATTCCAACATGAATATACATGCCTAGATTCACTCAAGAAGATTGGTTTTGGTCCCTTAGGGTTGAATCATGATCCCTAGGCTCTAAATCAATGATTAGGGAAGACTAAATACCACTTATGACTTTCCTCTTTACCCATGAAAAACATTTCAGCGATTTGAGCTAATGGATAGATTTATGAAATAGATAATACAATGATGATTGCCATATCCAATGAACTCTGTAAATTCATTTAAACTCTTTGAAATGTAATGGTTGACATTTAGTTCATGATATTTAATTTATGCAATTATATTAGCTTTGTTTCCTTGTATTTTCTTTCTTACAATAGGTTAAGGTTTCCATTTCGAGCATTTCATTTTTTGCAACTAGTTTAGGATTTGATTTCATTATATGCACTCCATTACATCATAATAGTGAAGGAAGGAAACATTGTATGCTACAAATATAGTGTCGATACCCCTTAATTTTGTATGAAACCTGGGTTTATAATTAAATTTAGTATCCCTGGGTGTTGTAGCATTCTTGTTGCAATACTGAGGCTCATCACTTTTTGGTGCTATTGCTGGGGAGGTGTCAAATTGCTAGGGAGGTGTCAAAGTATGCATTGTTTTCATCCCTAGTTGATTCATTTCTTTTAATTTATGCATAAACAAAATATTTTCATTAGGAATAATTCATTTAAAGAATATAAAATGTCATTGCATTAGAATTCTTATTCAAAAAAAAAAAAAAAAAAAAAACTTCTCCAACACCAACCCCCCCATTTGATCACGTGGTGCAATAAGAGCCACATCACCATCCACTTTCGAAGGTAGAAGAAGAAGAGATGGAAAATAACGTAGAAGAAATGGATGGAGATTATGACAATGAGGAAGATCCTCTCAGATTTCCCATTCAATATTTTGATGGTAGTGTGCACATGAAGAGCATCCCTCCATCTTTTCCTCCAAAATTTCATGGTCTAGGGTCAGAGGATCCGGAAACATTTCTCTTTGAATTTGAAATCCTTTGTAGATCTTATGGTTACTTATTAAACATTCAAAATTTGATATCTTTTCCATAAAAATTGAATTGTAGAGCTCTTAAATGGTTCATGAGTTTAGGAACTAATTCAATAAGATCATGGAATGATATGAAAAAAGATATTTATAGAAAAATATAAAGATCATGATCTTAAAGACTAAATATTTAGAATGAATAAAAAAGAAGATTAGAGCCTTGTCGGTCTAATCGAGAGGTTCATGTATAATGTTAAGAAGGAAAAACTACATCATTTAGGATCCGACACACTAAAAACCCTCTTACTTAGAAAAATTAGGGATGAGTGGGTTGATCTCCTTGATGTCATGAGTACAGGTGATGTATGCCAATTATCATTTGAAGAAATTTTTGAAACATGAAAACACATATCAAGAGGAAGGGAAAGAGTAATTCAATAAAAATCAAGATCGGTAAGTCAAACTAAATTTGGAAATTGGCTTGACAACTTTAAAATAGAAATTATTGGCAATCTAAATGATCGAGTAGAAGTATTAAGAATACAAATTGAGAAAAAATAAGATGTTGATATTTGTGTTGCCCATGCATAATCACATGATGTTAAATATTTCCCCTCATGACCAAGATTGAAGGAAGTTTACCAAGAGGACAATGGAGCAAGTCAATTGCCAATGTAGCTATATTATGTAGCTCTAAGAGAACCATGGCAACCTAGTCAACTTGATATGATGCAAGAGCCTAACTCACAATTTCAAGCTTATACACATCCATCTCAAAGTAATTTAAACACACCATTTCCTTGGCAACCTTGGCCATCTCAACCCAAAAACCAATCTTGGCAACAAGGTTGGCAAGAAACTTATGGGATCCATCCACAATATCCTCAATATTTTCCTCAATATCCTCCATACCCAACTCCATGTTATCCATACCATTCACCTCCACCACAACCCCAACCCCAACAACATCCAACTCAAATATCCACTCCCACTCAACTACCTGTACCACCATTTCCAAACCCACACACTGAAGTACCCCAACCCACTTACAATGATGAGGTACAACACTTCCAAATATCTCGTCGTGATATAAATGGTATTCATCTTAGTTCAATAAGAGTATCACAAAGAAGAGATTCTCTTGATATCATTGAAGGACAACATGTAGAAGAAGAAGATTCAAATTATAAGACCAAAGAATCATGGGTTGCACTTGGAAAAGAGCAGACATTAGAATCAGAGATTGGGAAAGTGCCCTCATGTTTACCATTAAATCTTCTATTTGTTCAAGAGAATAATCAGCAAAAAAAGAAGATTTGAGTTTTGTAGAAGAGGAAGACATCCAAGATGATCCAAATCAATAAGTGGACCAGGGGCACCACAACTATATTGAAATATGGTTCCAGATAGTCACTAAATTGTAGCAATACTCTCTTCTTCAATTGTGCTTGATATCATCTCAGTCAAAGAATTTGGTCTCTTACATCCAGGTACATGTCAAAGAATACATTTCAAGCCTACACATCAGTTTATCTGTCATCTTGATGTGCACTTGGCTTCATTGGAAGTATTCCTACACTTGAAAATGATTTATTTTTTCTCAAGTAGAGTAGGATAGGAAAAGATATAAAAAATGAAAAATAAGAGAAAAATAAAAATATCAGCTGAAAACCTCCTTTGAGGAGCCTGAGATTGGCTCATTGATTGAAAACCTCCATGAGACGGTCAATGGGTTGGACAAAAAAGAAAAAAATAAGAAAAAGAAAAGATCCTAGGTGAAAACCTCCTTTGAGGCACCTAGGCAAACTTACTAGTTGAAAACCTCATTGAGGTAGCTAGTAGGCCTAGAAGAAAAAAAGAAGAAAAAAATAAAAATATTTGCTACATGTATCTCTCTGTCATGAATGTGGGTGCTCTCCAAACTCTACAAGCAACAAACACAAGTTAGCCACCAAAAGAAAAGTTGATCACATGCCTAGTCAAAAGAAGTCAAATTTTGACTTTCTCCTCCTTTGCTCAAATGCTCCAATAGGACCAATGCCATTCAAATCCATCACCCTCATCCATTTTCCACCATCCACCTATCATTCCCAAGCTTTTCCCATTCATTTTCCTTGTTGTCCTAAAATACTACTAGAAGGCTCTGTTTTACTACTGGAAACAGAAATACATATAGCAGAAAATTTTTCTTGTCATATCTTGAAAACCATGCATCCATTTTCCCATTTGTTTCAGGTGGACATGCATATGGATGATGGTAACATGCTCAAGCGATTTCAAAAAATTCCAATCCATAGTTTTCAATAAATCGACTTCCATCACCTATAGCCATTTTTTCATTTCCTTGGTATTCGTGCATCCTTTTACAAAGTTGTTTCATGGGGAGATGCATATGGAGGATGGTAACATGCCCAAGCAATTTCAGAAAATTCTAGTGCATGGTTTATAAGAAATTGGCCTCCATTAACTTCATCCATTTTTAATTTTTTCGAGATACATGCATGCATTGGCTAAATTTGTTTTATGAGGAGGTGCATAAGGATGATGGCAACATGCTCAAAAAATTTCAGGTCAATCCATTCTACCGTTTGGGAGATATGGAGAAAAGAAGGCTATTACAAGGTTTCCTATAGTATTATAGGAGTCCTAGTTTACTACAAGAAAAAGGTTTAAATTTATAGGAAGGTACAGAAGGTGAAATAAAGTGTGGGAATAGTGCCTAATGGTGGAATAAGGTATAGGGGAGGTGAACATCATCCATGTCCAATTGCAACACTCCAAGAAGGCCGATTTGACTAAGATAGCTTGCTCATGGTAACTGGAAGATAGAGGTTTAGAATCACCAAGCTATGAAGACCTGTGCAGAAGAAAACAAAGGAAATTATCACATCCATAGGACCATGGATCGATCATCACTCAACAGCAACATGCATGCCTCTCCAACAACCATAAGGTAGGTATAGGTATGCAATATTCTTGACCTCTTCTCTTGAGCATATTATAGTTATAAATTTTTTGTCAATGCATGAGAGATGAGGTTTTATAAGCTAAAGATGGGTCAACAATCTTGGCCACCTTCAACTAGTTAATTATAGCTCACTCCTTCACTCATGCAATGTAGAAAATCCAAATTAGGAAGGGTGATGATTTCAAGGAATGGGTACAACAGTTAAGAGAAGAAATTTATGCAAAGGCCAAATCACCACAACACTCCAAGCCCTCCATCCACTTCATATCCACTATCTATCCATCATTCATCCATCCCATTTCATAAGAAAAAAAATAATATTTTTCAAGAACAAACCCCACACTTTGTCTCACCCTGAAAGTTTCTTGAAAAACACATAGAGTGCATCCTCTCCATTTTAACAAACCTACACTACTCCCTCTTAGCCCTGGAATTATCCTCTAAACCCCCTACATAATTTCTTATCGCTCCCATATAGGTAGAAGACCCTGAAAGAGGATCATTGACTGCTACAGGAAGATAGAATGCTGCTACACGAATGAAGAAATGAACAAATTGTACTAAAACCCAAAATGGCAGTGCCTAAGAGAGACCTAATCAAAATAGAAAAATCCAAAGCAATTAGGAAATCATCTAGGCCACGAAAGAGAAGAAGACAACAAAAGGAAAGAAGGCATTCATCATCAAAATAGAACTCAAACTACAATGATGAAAATAGGCTTTCCAAGAGGTCTCTAATCTCTTTTTAGTTTTTATTCAAGGCCTAAAAGATGTTATAGAAATGGTAGAAAGGCATGGAAGTCAAGTTGAGGGCATACCCTAGGCTCAGACTATCATTTCTACTCAAAATAGGTTTAAACAAGGCTTCATGTAGTACTATAAGAACTGCTACAGGGTTTCCTGTAGTAGTACAGGAACCGCTACAAGGGCTTCCTGTAGTTAGTATGGGAATTACTACATGATGTCCTAGTTATTATGTAAAGGACTTTTGAAGGTTTCAATGGGGTCTAAATGGTGGAAAAAGGGAGCAAAAGGTTGGAAAATGATGTAGAATGCCTTGCCAAACTAAAAAATATTCAAGAACTCATCTTGAATGAGGGAAATAAGGCATGCTAATGGTCTCAAGAAACACTATGATTTTTTATATGACAAACCATTTTGGAAAAATGAGTGAAAATCGAATGAAGGTTTCAAGGGAGAGGATATGAATGAAATGGATCTACAAGGCAACAAAGTTCACTTGCAAAGAGGGTTATGTTTTTGCTTGAAAGACTGTTAAACAATCATGAAAAGAACAACTACATTTTTGTGTTTGTCCTTGCAGAACTTACAACCAAAATTATTACGAGAAAGGATTAAGGATTGCACAAGAAAGAGGCCACCAGGGACATGAATGAGGCACAATGAGGTCACTAAGTTTCTCAGAGGATGAGCAACACTTTCAGTAGGGGGGTATGATGGGCCTCTAAATTAGACATAAATTAAAGGCCATGACTTTAAATTAGACATAAATTAAGGCCCATATGATCATCCTTTAGCACATTAAACCTCTATTTTTGCATTATATAATGTATTTTTAACTTTAATATGTTCATTAGGAAGGATTATGGATACTTGCATATTTGTGGCTAATATTATTTAGTTTTGTGGAATATTGTGAGAATATTAAGCAGATTATGAAGATTTTGACGAGGAGATAATTTAGGGACTTTCTTCCTACTATAGGAGGATCAATATTAAATAATAAATCAACAAGATATTATGGAATTATGGCACAAATTGTGGAGCTCCAATGATTGAGAAAATATAGGAATGTGTTCCCTACGATTTAATGCAGATTCCTAGTATTGGGAACTAGATCCACTAGTCAAGGGATTTTGGTGGGGAAAGATTCCTCCTTTCATGGGTAATGATTCCTAATTATTTTGTATAAGTACAAAGTTGAATTTTCCTGTAGGTGTGGATTTTTATTAGTCTTCTTATGGAGATAACTCATATTTTTGCAGCTCCACTTTCATTTTCTACAGCGATGTAATTGTATTGATGGAAATAATGAAGATTGGTGCCATGTTCAGCTTATAAATCTTGGTCTCCTCCATATGAATCTGATTTTCCTTGGGCTTGGCCATCCCAGGAGCCTTGGAACCCTTTTGTATCATTTACTTTTCTTCCTTTGACTTCTTATTCAGATGCATCTCTTGTTCTTATTTTTGTTTCTATTTCTTCATTTAGTATTAATGGTTTCTTGTTGTAGGATTGGGTTAAATGGTTGAAGTAAGTTATTTTTAGGATCACAAGCATTATTTCATCATTGGAATAGATTCGGAAGGTCATAGTAATCATTTAGTTAGTCGGATTAGTTTGTTTATTCCCAAATCTAGATTTTTGGAAGTCCTTTGTGGCAAATAAGAGTAAATTTATGTTATATTTTAGAGCATGTTAACAACCTTCAATCTAGTTGATTCAACTTGCATTAGATCACAAACAAATTTTAGTTAATAAAAAAAATTTCCCCATTTCATTTCCGCTTGATTAGTTTAGGCATTTGATATATTTACTAGCTCATTAGTTCTCGAATTTCTAGATTTTAGACTAGTAATTTTCTACCATTTTTTAGCATGGGTTAATAGAGGTATTTTTGGGTGATTCGATGAATTATAACTCCTTGTAGAAAATTTTTTGTTTCTTGTAGTAACTATAGGAAACCCTATAGTAGCCTTCCAACATTCATATACCTTCCCAGATTCACTCAAGAAAGTTGGTTTTGGTTCCTTACGGTTGAATAATAATGCATAAGCTCTAAATCAATGATTAGGGAATACTAAATACCACTTAGGACTTGCCTCTTTTCCCATGCAAAAAATTTCAGTGATTTGGGCTAATGGACAGATTTATGAAATAGATAATACAATGATGATTGCCACATCCAATGAACTTTGTTAATGTATCTAAAATATTTGAAATGTAATGGATGACGTTTAGTTCATGATATTTACTTTATGAAATTAGAATAGGTTTCTTTCATTGTATTTGCTTTCTTGAAATAGGGTAAGGATTCCATTTCGAGCATTTCAGTTTTTGCAATTATTTTAGGATTTGATTTCATTACATGTACTCCATGACATCATGACAGTGAATGAAGGACACACTGTATGCTACACATATAGTGTCGATACCTCTTAATTTTGTACGAACCTTGGGTTGATAATTAAAGTTGGTAGCCTTGGGATTTGTAGCATTCTTGTTGCAATATTGATTCTCATTAATTTGGTAGTGTCGAATCTAGTACCATTACTCTTCCCCATTTAGAAGAACCTCTAGAGCCTCATATCACTTAAGATCACTCTAGGGATAATTCACTTAATCATTCCTCCTCCTTGCATCACAACCCAGTCCCTTAGACATTGATTTTGTTCCACCATCATTTCATGTCGGTGGGCATCAATCCATATTTGAAGACACTCTTTGGTATGGTGACACCATCAATGCATACCCAAAAATTTAGTCCATTTGACTCCTATATGGAGTGGCAAATGAGATTGGAATACATCATTTCATTTCACTAAATATATCTATCCACTCTTCCCACAATAAGACATCCATAGCATAAACAAATGGTGAATACCATCATCAAAATGTGTTTAGAGTCCACTATTCTAAACACATTTGGCATGTCCATAGCATGCTACATCCATCCATCCAATATTTGGGTGAACATATGCCCCTAAATCTCCTCATCATCCAATTGAGGATATCGTGCCAGTTGATCTAAATGCTCAAATCCATTATTTGAGCACTTGGAACACCATGGTGCTCCACAAACTCCTCTTGCTAGGGGGCATTATTCCCACATTTGCATACTCGATAAGTCCCTCCATCATCATATGTTGGGGGTAAATATCTCATGGTTGGGGGCATGATTTTATCCCTAGCCACCTTCTCTTTTTATCACATAAGTCTCAGCCTAGACCCCAATGATCTAGGTATGGTAGATTATCCTCCCATTCTTTGGGTAGTTTGTCCTACTGGCCTCCCTGATGAGCCATATACACATACATATCATAGGTGATCGATACCATCTATCCAAACATTCTACTCTATGTGATGTCAAACTTACCACTTGATCCTTATGTTTGACTTCATGGGTGGGGATGATCCTAGACATTTTCTAGTGGTTCATCCCTATATTATTCTCTTACCTTCATTATTCACCAACAACCACCCTTCTAAGAAGCATTAAGGTAATTTTTAGACAAGTATGGTCATTTACCTAAAAGTTGAAGATCCTTAATTATGATCGTTGTTTCCCCACTATGATCTCCTCATGATTTAAGGCCTTCTCATCCTCTCCATATTCTCCAACAACTCACTATGAAAATGAATTCGATTTGGGGGCAAGCAACCCTTTTGTAGGAAAAACCTTAGTTTTTCTGCCGCCCATTGTGACCAAATAGTAGCTCAATTTGATGAACCATTAGCACTGTTGGAAAGGCCTCACTAATTTCTATAATGGGTCTCCTTTTTTTTTTGTAATTTGACACTTCACTAGGAATCCATTTCTTCCATGGGGTCTCACTTTACTGCCTATTAAAATTGAATTTCTTCATTTGAGCTACCCATACTTTGGTACCAGTTTACCTTTTCTCGTGTTGATTTTCATCATGAGTAACCTTCAACTACTCACATTTTATGGTCCCCTCCAGGCCTCCCCCATGTGGCAGCATCATCGAGTCACCCTTGTTTAGATCATTCGAGATAAGTCACGCTTACATATATGGAGTTTGTTCTAAGTCCCCTTGAGTTCTTTTATAGTATATCATACATATTTTTGTTGCATTCATACCATCGTGCTCATATTTGGCCTCCAACTATGCTACTCTATTTTTTAAAAGCCTCCGTCTGAGTAATTGACCATCCCCTTTGGAATTGAGTCAGTAGCTACTAGGTCAACCATGCATATTGTACTCTCACAAGGGAATTCATCAACTGACCACTTACCTTCTTTCTTTCCATCGTCATCCCTGGTGTTAGTCCATCATTCACTTTACTATGATCCCTCATGCTTTTGTTAAGGATTCCTCATTGCCTTAACTTTGGAGGGCCCTCTTCTATCAACTTCAGCACATGTATTCCAGGAGAGTGGTCTAGAGGGTGGTGTAACTTAGTTCTAGCTTTCATCATTGTTAGGTACCTTAGATCAAGAAAAGGGAATCATTATTTCCCTTTGACTTGGTTGTTTCTCACGTTCTTGACATGATCTCATTATTGCACGATTGAGAATCATACACTTGATGGTCCAGTGATCCATACGATTGTACTAGTGATTCTCAAGTGTTTGTGAGATGTTCTATACCTCATGAAGGGATAGCCCTTTAGGTAGCCCCCCACACTCCCAAATGTCCGCAGATGTTGATCCAACCATAGATGTAGTTCCAAAGATTTGATGGGTTCAGTTTCAATCACTTGTAGCACCCACAACATGGATGTCTCCCTAAGATGATCCATTTACATCTTCAGAGCCCTTTCCTATTCGGGAGGGCTTCTTTGGTTGTGATCCCCCCTCACCATGACAACTTGAGGGGCATTATGTCTTATGTACTAAGATGTTATTATATTTAGTCCCGACTTATGTATTTCCAAACACAGTATGTATATGGGATTCATTGAATTATTTTTTGGCCCATTGACACCAACATATCATCCATCATGTACTTTGTATCTCAGTGCCACATTGTTGGGCCCACCATTATTCTTTGTACTTGGTTATCTCAGCGGGCATGGGTATGCCTCCCCTACCTCATTTGAGATCATGTAATCCAAAATAAAAGGAGACTTATATTAGTTTAGTAGGTCTTTCCCCCTCCATTTGTGTCCTTCCTTGCATTGTTCTAGTTTTATCTCTTTCTCTCCATTGGCTCCCCTTTGGTGTCTTATGGAAGTGCAACCTACAACGTATTTCAGTCATATGATTTTCTCCTAACACTCATACGTTCGGGGGAAATCTCTTATCACCAAAAAATGATCACCTAGCCATTTCGAACTAGGTGGATCATAATACACCATGTAGAATTAATTTTACCATAGTAAAATCACTTTCACCATGGGAAAATATTTAGTAAACCATTTTTATTAAATTATTTATGATTAAAATTTAAAAACCCAATGAGAATAATTGAATAAATAATTATTTGAATTAATTTTCTCTAAGAATAATTATTAAATCATTATTTGATAACTATTCCTTGTCACATTTGACTAAATCACCTAGGAATAATTAAATAAATCATTGTTGTTTATTATTCCTTAATTTTATTTTTGGAATAATTGTTAAATCACTATTTAACAATTATTTCAATTTCACACCATTGTTAATCCTCGTGAAATATTTAATAAATCATTTTATTTGTTAATTATTTCTAAATAAATATATTTTTATCATTTTTTGATATATTTTTCCTCTCCAAAAGTTATAATAAAATATTCCTAATGGTTAGATCTTGATTGGCCAATATTATTTTATTATTTCCCATTTTTGAGATCAACCCAATATTTTTTTATAAATAAGATGGTTTTCCATTCATTCTTCACCATGATCATTATCATCATCACCACTATCGTCTTCTTGCATTCGAGCTCCCACTATATTTTTGCATATTGTTTTGGGTTTTTCACATATTCAGAGAGAGAATCGATCACTGAAGTGTTAACGACATAAAAGGACCCATCCCACAGAGGGGGATTTGCAGACCCTTTTGTAGATCTTCTTCACTAGGTGTTATCAATAAATATTATTATTCATTTAAAATTCTTTCCATATTGGGTTATTACATTGGATTTCTATTGTTGTTTGCTATTTTGGATCACATATATCTTTTTATTGCAATTTTTTCTCATTTTATTATTGTAGATCTAAAGTGTAAGAAACCACAAATTGTTGTTAGGGTCACTTGTCACCAGTGACTTAAGTGAAGTGTTTTTGGTACACCTTCCAAGAAATTTCATACTGACATATAGTGTTTGACATGGATGCTAAATTCACTACCAAATTTTGGAAAACTTTATTTGGAGTCATTATAACATAGCTAAATTTTAATACTTCATATCACCCCCAAACTGGTGGGAAAATGGAGAGAACAAATCATATTTTGGAAGGCATACTAGTTATGTACATTTTGGATAGATCTACTAAATGGGAAGATTTTCTACACTTGGCGGAATTTTCCTACAACAACATTTACCAAACTGCAATAAAAATGAGTCCTTTTGAAGCCTTATATGGCATAAAATGAAACACACCTCACTGGAGTCAATTGAAAGACAGACTAATAATGGGCCCATATATTTTATAAGAAATGGAACAAGAGGTGTAGAAAATCAGACATAACATAAAAACCAAATAGGATAGATAAAAAAGTGATGTTGATAAAACGAGAACTCATAAGGAATTTAAGATTAGATATCACATATACGTAAGAGTGAAACCGAGAAAAAGTACCTAAAGAACTAAAATTTGTACCAAATTGGCACCACAGTTTTGTGGGCCTTTTGAGATTTTGGATAGAGTTGGGCTAGTAACATATCAGCTGGCATTGCCTAACCATATTAAAGAGCATAATGGTTTTCATGTATCTTTGTTAAAAATATTTATATCCATGATAAATCTCACATAATTTATTGCAATTTGATAGAGGTGGAACCAGAAGGAGACTTCCTAGCAGAGCCATTTCGCATATTAGAACGAAAATAGATCTTGCTCCAGAATCGAGTTGTCACTCAGGTTAAAGTGCAATGGAAGAAATTTACACCTGAAGAGGCCACTTGGGAGCTAGAGGATAAAATGCGAGAGGCCTATCTAGCACTATTCTGGAAGGGAAGTAATAAAAAAATGAACACCAAGGACAATGTGAATTAAAAAGGGGTGAAGATCTAATACCCCTCTGTATTTTATGTTAATGTTTCACTATGTTTATATTGGATTATTTTTAGATTTGATGGCTAGAAAGCCATGTTGGATTTGCGATGAATGAGAACAATAAAGTTACTATGATGTAATGAATAGAATTTTTATTAATAAATAAAAATTGGAAAAGTTATTTGGAAAGAAACACTAGAGTTAAGAGATTATTGCCAAGATTTGGAAACCATTATGGGTGGATGAGATCAAAATAAACCTTTCCTTAAATGATCCCTCAAAATCCCTAGGAGGCGATAGAAGATATTTAATATGATGGGAGAGAAATATATATTAAATAACTTAGATGGAGAAAAAAATTAAGTATGGGTGGAATAAAGCATCATGGGAGAGAAAGGCAGGCATTAAAGAAGAAGAAAAAACACTTTTTGGAAAAAAGAAAAGAAAGAAATCCTAGGCAATTGGGTTGGAAGACCCAAAAAGGCACGACACTGCCTTCTATCTATCTATCTATCTATCTATCTATATATATATATATATATATATATATATATATATATATATATATATATATATATATATATATATATATATATATATATATATATATATATATATATATATATATATATGAGAAGGAAAATTATAAAATATACCATTCAAGAATCAATGAGGTTGTTGATTCCATTGGCAAGCATATCTCAGCTCGGGGGGAACTGGTGGATTTAGTTCATGGTCAAGAGGAAATAATAAATTCCCAAGTAGATTCTAGTAATAGATACAGTTAGATATTTTGTACTCAATCAATTATTTTTAAATTAATGAGTTGTGTATATATTTTTTTATAATCGATGCTTGTAAGCGGTTTTTTGAATAAGATTTAGTTATTGGTCTGACTGAACTGTGGTTTACGATATATTTTAAGATTATGTTGAGGCCCAATGAATTATCAATTTAAGTATATGGATGGAAAAAAGTTATTTTAAATGTTGTTATAAATTCTCATGTCATATATAGTGAGGAAAAGTAGATAAGCCCAAGAATAAAATTATGGAGGTTGTGATATAGAAATGTATTAATCACTAAGTAAGTAGGGTTATATCTTTAAAAAAAAAATAGAATGCGTATTAGGTGATAGAGTATTATATTGATCCATGAGAGTTAATACTCAGAGTATTCAAGAGTGTACTACCCTAAATAAAGTTAACGAAAATAGGATACTATCTCTGCAAATAGAAATCATAATTTAAGAAAGAATTGAAAAGTAAATATCATTCAAAAATAGTCATTTGAATAGGAGATTGAAGCTCTGCACTTGCTATAGGAAACCAAGATGGGTATTCCCTTTTGAGGCCACAACAATCCCATAATCCAATTAACTGAAGATAAGAGTGAATCTCCTCTCCAATCTATGATCAAAATTGAAAATGGTTAGGAGAGTAGAAATACACAGAATTACACCTTGAAGGTGTTGAAAATGGAAACACAAAAATTGTTGATTTAATTTTTGCTTGAATTAGATTAGGAGAAAATGTTAATTCCACATCAAAAGATAAAAAGAATGAGTTAACTAAGTTAATTTCACTTATTTGGCTCAGTTAATTCGAGTTGAGTGCCTAACTTGAGTCATGTAGAGTGGTTCCTAAATTTTAGGAGCATAGGTTGAGTTTAATTTCAGTTGTAATAGTTTAATTTAGTTAAATTGAGTTAATGTCAATTAAGCCAGTTCCAGTTGTTGGAGAATCTAGTAAGAGGTCTAAAAATGGGGTGAAACTTCATGTGTTAAACCAACTAACTAATAAATCAGCCATAATTAACTCATGCATGCATGAAATTCAAGTTACCCAATTGAGATTGTAGTTCAAGGGAAGTGTAATATTAGTTGTATAATTCTTCGAGTTGTACTAGTGGTGCATGAAGTCAAATAAGGACCTATAGGGATTGCGCAATTTAGGATGGGGATTTCCATAATTAATAGGGAGATAATTCCTCGATAAAAAATGAAAGGAAATAGGAGCTTGGAAGGTAGTAGAATTGGCCAAGTATTGGCCAGAGTCATCTTGTGAGGCAGTGAGATAGATTGTACTTATGCAGAGATTGTTCAAGTTAAACAAGCATTGTATTCTCTTCTCTATTTTTTTGATCTAATGTAATATATCGATAGGAAGGGGTTTTAAGCAGTAATCTTTCCCCATAGATAAATATTTGAGAATATGTGATTGAATCGTGTCTCATGTTTTGTGATTTCTCGATCAATTAATTGTTTCCACTGATGAGTAGAGTATATTCAAGTCTTTTGTTTTAGAATATTACATAAAGAGTGTTAATCTACAAGGAACTTCCACATGGTATCAAAGTAGGAATCACAATAGAAGAGAATAATTTGAGTTTGTCTTTGTAGGTGAAATCGAATTTGTAGTATAATTCTTCAAAGCGAGCAGGATGTCATTCTATGGATTGAGACTTGAATATGCCCTTGAGGGTAGCTCAAATTATATTGCTTGGAAGGACAGGATGGAGGAAATTTTGGAAGACAATGGGCTGAAGGAATTGATAGACAATGATATTGCTAAACCTCCAACAATTAATGCTCGAGATCTGGTAGAGTGGAAGAAATGTGTGGCAAAGGCGAGGAGGATCATACTAGAAGGAGTTCAAGATCATATTGTCTTGAATCTCCCTGGGAAGGATACCCCATATGCAATGTGGCAAAGCCTTGATAGATTTGTTTCTGAACAACAATGACCATATGAAGTTGGAACTAAAGGAAAAGCTTCAGAATATCAAGATGGAGAAGGGTGACACAATACCACAATACCTGAGCAGGTTCACCTAATGTCAGGATGAATTTGGGTGTGTTGGTATTATAATTGTTGAAGATGATCTAGTAAGCCTATCACTTCTAGGCCTCCCCAAGAGCTGGCACAGCTACCAGGATTCAGTAAATGGGAGGGAGAAGCTACCAAATTCGGAGTGATTGTGATCTAACTTCGTGCAACAAGAGATAAGGAATAACACCAAAGATGGAACCTCATCCACACATGATGATGATGAGAACTGCGCCTTGGATGGAAAGGAAAAGAAAGGGAAGGGGACGAAATCAAAATCACAAGGAGATTATGGTCAGGCGAGCAAGAAGAAATACTTGTCGAAGATTAAATGTTTTCATTGTCATGAGTTGGGACACTATGCCACGAAGTGTTCGCACAAGAAGGCAAACAAGAAGCCCTCAAGAGGAGTGGCAGGTGAAGCCCCAACTTCACAATTAGATTTAAATTTCACACTCATTGCATGCATGGTGACATTTTTAATTGGAAGTGTGTGGTATCTAGATAGTGGAGCCTCATTCCATATGATGGGAAACAAATATTTTTTCATAGAATTGGAGGAGAAGGACCTCCAGATGCACATAGAGATGGGAAATGAAGGAAGGTATAACACAACTGGTATCATTATAGTTACTTTTCATCGGGGTTCTGGTTCTCCTCTCATATTAAAAGAGGTCATCTATGTTTTGGGTCTAAAGAAGAATTTAGTTTGAGTTACTATATTGGAAGACCATGGCTATGATGTGATATTTAGAACAGGAAAGGATTCCCTTAGACATATCGCCATAAGACAAGTGAAGTAGATCGAGGTTTGAGTGAAGAGCCTGTAAAAATTGGATGTAGAAGACTATGTTTCCTTGAGCATGAAAGAAGAGAAGGTGCAGAGCTTGGACATGGGTGAATTATTTAATAGGAGACTTGGCCATTTGCACCATGGAGCCTTGAAGATCATGCATCATATTTCTACAAGACTTCCCAGGAGTGCACCAGTGAGATACATGTAAAGGGTTTACACTAGGGAAGTACACCAAAGCCACCTTTCATGATAAGGATAGTAGAGCACAAGTAGTCCTTGAAAGAGTTCACTCATATCTGTGTGGACCTTTCTTGATAACCTCCACAACCAAGTGCAAGTATTATGTGATATTTGTAGATGATTGCTCACGTAAGTGCTATACTTTCTTCATGCAGAAGAAAGATGAGACATTCTCCAAATTTTGTGAATTTAAAGCACTTGTTGAGAAATATACTCGAAGGAAAGTGAAGGCTCTTAGGAGAAATAATGATGGTGATTATGTGTTGAATGAGTTGAAGAAATTCTTTGCATCAGAAGGAATTCGACAGGAGTTAATAAAACCCCATCACCCAAAACAAAATGTGATGGCTAAGAGGAAGAACAAAATTATTGTGGGAGTTGCACGGGCGAACTTACATGATCAAATCCTACCGTTGCATTTGTGGGATGAAGCATGCACCACAATGGTATATGTGCAGAAAAAGAGTCCTCATCAGATTCTCGGGATCAGTACACCAAAAGAATTACTTTCAGGGAGGAAACTAGATGTGTCACACTTTAAGATCTCTGGTTCATCATTTTACTGTCATGTTACCAAGTATGCAAGAAAAAATATAGAGCTGAAACCTAAGTTGGGCATATTTGTGGGGTACACAGATACACCTCACAACTATCAGGTGTACCTTCCATCTCACAAGATGATAGTTCCTCGTAAAGATGTGAAGTTTAATGAAGATAATTCCATGAGATGTTCCCTTGAGAGGGAGCTTTATTTGCATGTATATGAGGAGATTTTGGATCGAAAGGAAGAACCTCAAGATGATGAGAGAAGCCACAATAAGATGAGAAGAGAGTGGAAGAACCCACTCATGCAGAGGCATCTAGATATGGAAGGAAGCACACTAGGGAAGCTGACAAGTAATTGCATGCTGATAGAAAGAATGTGGGAGCATCCACATCAGTGCGCAGGCAGAGGAGGTCACCAGATCAATACACTAGGTACATGACTCTGATGATTGAGCTAGTTGAGACAGATCCATCCTCATTCGAGGAAGAAATACAGAAGCTAGTATGTGTTGATGCCATGGTAGAGGAATATGATTCCATAGTCAGAAACAATGTTTGGGAAGTTGTCCCAAGACAACAGTACAAGTTAGTGGTAGGTTCCAGGTGGATCTATAAGGTGAATAAAGAAACAGTTGGAAGCAATGAGAAACACAAGGCCAGATTTGTGGCCAAGGGGTTCTCTCAGGTGGAGGGAATTGATTACGAGTATATCTTTTCTCTACTATCAAGGTACTCTTTTATCAGATAAATTCTAGCTCTTATAGCGCGGATGGGATGGAAGATACATAATATGGATGTGAAGACAACCTTCCTCAATGTAGTGATTGAGGAGGAAGTGTACAATAAGAATGTAGAAGGATTTGAGACCTTCGATAGAGAATCACATGTGTGCAGACTCAAAAAAACATTGTAATGATTGAAACAAGCACCTCGTGCTTGGTACACTAGGATCGACAATTATATAACTAGGTTGGGCTTCACCAAAAGTGAAGTAGATGCAAACCTTTAGCATATTGTGGTTAAAGGTAACTTATTTATTATAGTATTATATTTCAATGATTTAATTCTAATAGGTGATGAGAAAATGGTCAAATATTGCAAAGAGGATCTTGCAAGAGAATTTGAGATGAAAGACCCAGGGCTCATGCATTATGATGGGGAATTGTTTGTCTATGAGGGAAAGTATTCCAACGAGATACTGAATAAGCTCCACATGAAGAGAAAAAACCCCATGGAGACTTCTCTAGGAGGGAATTGGAGGATGGAAGATGCTACTTCAAGTGAAGTAGTAGAGTCTAATATTTATAGGTAGCTTGTGGGTTCACTTATGTATTTGGTAAACACACGAACAAACATGTTTTATGCAGTTAAACTACTTATTCAAGCAATGGTTAAGTCAACCAATATTTATTGGAAGGCAACCAAGCATTTGTTGAGATACCTCAGAGGCACCACTCAGTTTGGTTGTTAGTATAGGCAGACAGAGGGATTGAATCCACAAGGCTTCATAGATGTAGATTGGGCGGGTAGTCCATCAGACAGGAAGAGAAAACTAGGAGACATCTTCAATATTGGATCAAAAACAATTTCCTAGTACAACAGGACGTAAAATCATTTGCATTCAATTCAATAGAAGCATAGTAGATGGCTTCTAGCAAGCAGCTTGTGAAGCTATCTAGATGAGGAAGATTCTTGTTGGGTTATTTGGTTATATGATGGATTCTATAGTGATTTACTATGACAACCATATTTCTATGAAACTCTATGAGAATCCTTCTTTTTCATGACCGATCCAAGCATATCGATATCCAATATCACTTTCTATGAGATTGTATGTAGAGGAGAATCATGTTGTTAGAGTACATTCCTACAAAGGAACAGGATGCAGATATTTTGAAAAAAGAATTGTAAAAATGAAAATTCAGGTTCCATAAAGGCAAGATCAGGGTAGGAAATAATTTGTTTCTTGTTGAGAGGGTGTGTTGAAAATGGAAACAATAAAATTTTTGATTTAATTTTCCCTTCAATTAAATTAGGAGAAAATTGTAATTCCACATCACAAGACAACAAGAATGAGTTAACTATGTTAATTTCACTTAGTTGGATCAATTAATTCGAGTTGAGGGCTTAACTTAAGTCATGTAGAATTTTTCCTAAATTTTAGGAGCCTAGGTTGAGTTTAATTTGAGTTTCTATAGTTTAATTCAGTTAAACTAAGTTAATGACAGATAAACTAGTTCCAACTGTTGGAGGAAGTAGTATGAGGTCTAGCAGTGGGGTGCAACTTCATGTGTTCAACCAGTTCACTGATAAACCATCCATAATTAACTCATGCATGCATGAAATTAGAGTTACCTAGTTGAGTTTGGAGTTCAAGGGCAGTGTACTATTAGTTGTATAATTTTCTGAGTTGTACAGGTGATGCATGCAGTCAAAGAAGGACCTATAGGGATTGTGCAATTCAGGATGGGGATTTCCATAATTAATATGGGGCTAATTCCTTGATAAATAACAAAAGAAAATAGGAGCTTGGCAGGTGGAAAAATTGGGTAAGTATTGGCTAGAGTCAGCTTGTGAGCCAG
This sequence comes from Pinus tabuliformis, assembly GCA_031772625.1. Lineage (NCBI taxonomy): Eukaryota > Viridiplantae > Streptophyta > Pinopsida > Pinales > Pinaceae > Pinus > Pinus tabuliformis. The sequence continues at coordinate 896,643,516 of CM062820.1, read as the reverse complement.
TGAGATATATTGTACTTGTGCAGAGATTGTTTGAGTTGAACAAGCATTATATTTTATTCTCTATTTTTCTAATCTAATGAAATATACAAATATGAAGGGATTTTGAGCAGCATGCTTTCCCCTTAGATAAATCTTTGAGTATATGTGATTGAATATTGTCTCATGTTTTGTGATTTCTTGATCAATGAATTATTTCTACTAATGAGTAGAGTAAATTCAAGTCTTTTCTTTTAGAATATTACATAAGCAGTTTGAATCTACAAGGAATTTCTACAGAAGGTAGTTGACCTCAATTGTGCATATGAATTTATGCAAATGCTCATCTAAAGACCATTTGAAATTAAACAAAGAAATAAATATTTACAACAAATCATGTATAGTAATAAAATTTTCTCCAACACACCTATTCGGTGGAAGCACTGGAGGAAAATAATTACAGATACATAAAGCAAAGAAAAAAAACCAACCTTTTATTATCTACTGATGTAGGTACATATATAATTGAAAATAGCATTATGCAAGTCAACTGAAGCCATTATTCAACAAACATCATGAACAAGCATAAATAAAGAGTTAATCATTTATAAACTGGATGAAATTGCTAGGTGATCTATGTGCAAAATCTCCCCACCCTGCTAGATTATCTTCCACATCCCTTTTGCAAATATGGCTTTTGAGAACTAGGTGAGAGTTTTTAAGCCCCATCACCTTGGTATTTTGGGATTTCTATGTACTTGAAGTATATGAGAGCAAAGGTATTTTGTCTTCCCTGCCTTCACATAGAAAATTTATGATAATTGTTTTTTACTTTTTGTAGAATGCCTTATGGGATCTAGGTTAATGAAGCCCATAAATCCAAGATGGTTTCCAGAACTGATTTACACAAAAGAAGTCTCCCTATGCTTAAGAGCCATTTACTGTACCAGATTCAGACTCCCTTTTTTATAGTTTCCAAAATCCATCTCTAGTTTTATTTGAGATGTTTGACAAGTTTTATAGTTGTAACAACCTTGATTAAAAATCCATGTAAAAATATATATAAGGCCACGGTGATGGGACGCGTATTCCAAATTGAATGGTGGGAAAAACATCCTAGTGGGTGTTCATTCAGTTTTTTATGGCTAAGAAGATTGGCAAGGGCAAAGGCAAAGGCTTTGGAAAGGCAAAATGGCATTTTGGAACATTTATTTATGAAAATAATGCAAATTAGGAGAAAAGGGAGGTGAAAGGTCACATGTTGCATGTGAGAAGAAAAATGAAGGAAAATAATGGAAAACTGAGAAAATAGAGGCCTCATTCATAAAAAGGCTTATGAGGATCAGTTGGTAACCTTTTGTCAATTCAGTTTTGGAGCTCTCCCATTATTCCTTTTCTCTCTCATATTCTTGGAGACTTAGAGTTTTCTTGGAGCATTCTTAGAGGGTGTGGCATACTTTAATTTTTGGAGAAAAAAAGCAAAGGAAGAGCAGGAAAGCACAAGAGGACATCGAGATCAACAACTACAATGGGTTTTCTTGCAGGTACCGAGTTGGATGTATGCTTTCCTCACTAGTTTTGAAATGCATGGCATATGCATGTGCTTTGTTGGTTGTGATCTATCATTGGCATGGAGGATGGCCGAGATTGGTAGTGGATTACAAAACCTTGCCATTTCCTAGTTAGCCATGGAGATTGTGGTTTTATTTACATTTCTTTATTTTGGGTTGTTATCATGTTTCCTTAGCTTGGGTTGAGTTATTAGTCCTAGAGCCTTAGTTGGACAAATGCTTGTTAGGATATTCCGACACATAGGAAATAGTTAAGTATAACTTGGTCTAGTGTAGAGTTAGGTATAGAGTTAGGTAAAGTGTGTTTCTTTACCGTTGTACATTTTGTAACTTACAATCTGACGGTCACGATATGTAGTGATCCGACAGTTCATTCTCTCCTCGGTATTACCGACACTTGATCCGTGGCTTGACACCCGATTGGTCCATGAATTCTATTTAAAGCGCATGGAGGGTCATTTGTAGGGTAATCCGTGCATGAGAGAAACATATGTAAATTTTCATTCTTTTATTAATAAATTGCCTGAAGTGGCCGCGTTGGCTCAGGCCGTGGACTGTTTCCCTCTTTGAGGGTTTTAACCACGTCAAAATACTGGTGTATTGATCTGTGATCTGGTTGTGAGCGGTGTCCTTTTGGTGTTCTATCTGAGGAACTTACCCTGTAAATTCCTACATGGTATCAGAGCTATTTCAGGGCCGCGTCCGTTGGTGATCCAAATCTGAAGCCGGTAGAACTGCATCCGACTGCCATTTCCTAGATCTGTTGTTTCTGACTACTTTCAGGCCGAGAGGACTGCTTTGTTGTGTTCGGAGCATCTGTTCTAGTGAGGAACCCCTTTCGTTTTACGCGAAAAGGTTTCCGGTAACCCTAGCTGCGTCATTTTTAAGATCTGGAGGTATACAGTGTTTATTTGCAGTTTACTGTTATTTTCTCTCTGTTTATTTCGGTTTTGGTTTATTTACCTTTTTTATTACCGGATCTATACCTTTCATTTCTGCGTATGCTCTTTGCCCTACGACTCTGTGCGATCTGGGCAAATCAGAAACAGAAAGGAAGGATTTTTTCTCATGCATATGGTCTTTTCCCTGTGCCTTAGGGTGATCTCGGAAAATTAGAAACATTGAGGAAAATATTTAGTTTTCGGCCAAAGCTAACTTTGAGCTGCAAGGTTCATTTTTGAAAATATTTAGTTTTTTCGGCTAAAGCTAACTTCGAGCCATAAGGTTCGTTTTCTTTGCATGTCCGTGTTGGGTTTTGTGTTTTTTTGTTTTGTAGGGAAAAAGAGCTTTCTCAAGGCAAGCACGCAACCCAAAGCACCCCCCCCCCTCTCTCTCTCTTTCTCTCTCTCTCTCTCTCTCTCAAATTTTGTGTATAGATCAATTGGTTCAAAGCTATTTTAAGAGAGTAGAGGTCTTGGGTTCAAGTCTCCATTTTGTGGGGGCGGACTTTTTCATTTCGCACATTCCCGCACTTCGTCGGCAACTTCAACAACGTTTTTTCAAAAAGCCATAACTTCTTCATCCGAAAGCCGTTTTCAGAGCCGTTTTTTTTAAACCAGCCTAATTTTTCGAGATCTATCCATTGGAACACTTATTTTCAGCATCTTTAGCTTCAGTTTCCATTGAAATGGAAAGTCAATACCAAGTTGCCCTTGACAGCACCAACTACTTCCAATGGTTGGCTTACATTGAGGATTTACTTAGAAGTAAAGGTCTCTTCAGAATAGCCTCAGGCCAAGAAAAGAAACCGAAGGATGAAGATAAGGCTGCTAAATGGGAAAATAGGCAAGATCAAGCACGTGGATTGATAGGGATGTCTATTTCTCCAGATCTTAGATTCCATATTGCAGAAATTGATTCTCCTGATGAAGCAATGAAACAAATCAATAAAGTTTTTGGGATTAAAAATGAAATTAGAGCCCATCAACTTGAAAATGAGTTGCTTACATTGGACCCTAATAATTTTTCTTGCATTGAAGATTTCTTGTCCAAGTTCAAGACCCTTAGATATCTTTTGGAAGGTGTTAAAGTTAAGAAAGAAGATAGTAATCTTATCTATTCCATTCTTACAAAGTTGGGACCAGCCTACTCTGTGTTTGTTTCCACCTTCCATTCTACAAGAGAAGCCTTCATTTCTCAAGGAACAGACTACAAGTCCCCTTCCTTTGACTCTTTTTGTGATTCTTTAATAAGAGAACAAGAAAAACTCTTACACCTTGGTCTTCTTAATCTTGGAAACTCTTCCAAGAAAGCATTAGCCGCCCAGCAGCAACCAAATTCAAAGAATCCTAAGAAGTCATATCCTAAAAAGAATGGTCCTAAACCAAACAAGGGTCCTAAGCAATTTTAGCCCCAAAATGAAAAATCATTTCAACAAAATGATAAGACAAATAAAAACAAAGGCAAGAAGACTGATAGACATTGCAATTTTTGTAATCGAGATGGCCACTTAGAATCAAAATGCTTTAAGAAGAGGGAAGCCTTGGAAGCAGCAATGAAGAAGCATAACATCCATTTGGGGCAATCTTCAACTTCAACTTCATCTTCAGGAATGGCACTTTCTGCATGTGGTTGTCAAGCATCTCGGTCTGGCTATGCATTAAATGTATCTTCTTCTTCTCATTCTCATGAGTGGCTCATTGATTCTGGAGCTTCTTATCACATGGCCAAAAACAAAGCCATGTTTTCTTCTTTAAATGATTGTAACACCAAAAATATATATGTTGGTGATGATAGATCTCTTAATGTTGTAGGGACTGGAACTGTTCATCTAGACAATGGTCAGTTTAATGATGTATTATGTGTTCCAACCTTATCCTGCAACCTTCTATCTATATATCAGATAACTCATTCAGGTGAAGGTAAAATCGTTGAATTTTCACCTCATGATGTTGTAATCAAGGACTTAAGAGATCCTAAATAGATTTTGGCTACTGGCATTGCTGATGATTCCACAAGGTTGTATAAGTTTCACAACTTTGGGTCATCAAATCTTCCCTCAGTATTTGTTGCTCATAACGATGAAGTGAGCAAACTTTGGCATGAGCGATTTGGTCACTTAAACTATCGCTCCCTTCAGCATCTATGTAAAGAAAATATGGTGACAGGTCTTCCTATGGTATCTTGCAGAGATGGTGTTTGTTCCGGATGTGTACTCGGAAAACATCATCGAGACAGTTTTGAAAAACGTGCCTCTTGGCACGCCTCAGCCCCTTTACAGCTTGTGCATAGTGATTTATGTGGTCCACTTCCTGTTGTTTCATTCTCTGGCTGCAAGTATTTCTTAACTTTCATTGATGATTTCTCCAGACGCACTTGGGTATACTTCTTAAAACTCAAGAGTGAAGTATTTAACACATTCTTGGCCTTCAAAGCCTTTGTTGAAAAACAATCTGGACATCAAATTCTTAAGTTAAGATCTGATAATGGTGGAGAATATGTTAAAAACACATTCATCAACTATTGCACTGAGAATGGAATTCAAATGCAACATACTGTTCCATATACTCCACAACAAAATGGTGTAGCTGAAAGGAAGAATCGCACCTTAAAGGAAATGGCTAATTGTATGCTACAATCTAAAGGACTTGGTCTTAGTTTTTGGGCAGAAGCAATTAACTGTGCAAATTACATAATAAATCGCACTCCTACTAAGGCTTTAAAGAATATCACTCCAGAAGAAGCATGGAACTCAATCAAACCAGATGTAAGTCACTTTCGTGTTTTTGGAAGTGAAGCGTGGGCCCATATTCCAGATGAAAAGCATAAAGCCTTAGAACCTAAGAGTGAAAAATGTACTTTTGTTGGATATTCTGAAGATGTCAAAGGCTATAGACTTATTCCATTTAAGTCCAAAAATGTTATCATTAGAAGAGATGTAAAATTTGATGAAAATATATCGGCCTGCGAGCCTAGTCCGGCGGTTGTGCCACCTCTCCCTATCTCTTCTACTTTTGAAAACATTTCTTCTTCAGATGATGAAAGTGAGGATGACAATCCTCCCCCACCATCTCAGGATCCTCCTTCAGCTCCTGAGCTTCCAAAATGGGTTCGTGCTACTCGAGATGCAGCAGGTGATCTTGCCAGTGATCCTACAGATCAGCGACGTACACGTTCTCAGTTCGAGAGAGCCTCTTCTTTACTGGCTCAAGCTCCAGTAAATTATGATCCTGACACCTTTGCAGAAGCTTCAGGCCATCCAGATTGGGAAGCAGCTATGAATGAAGAATATCATTCATTATTGGCAAATGATACATGGGATCTTGTTCCTCTACCAAAGGGACGAAAACTTGTTAGATGCAAATGGGTTTACAGAACCAAGTATGGACCAGATGGGAAAGTTGATAAACATAAAGCTCGTCTTGTTGCTAAGGGTTTTTCACAGGTTGAAGGCATTGACTACACTGAAACCTTCTCCCCTGTTGCCAAAATGAACTCTATCCGCCTTGTTCTTTCCCTTGCTGCCTCTTTCAAATGGGAAGTCCATCAGATGGATGTTAAATCTGCCTTCTTGCATGGGGACTTGCATGAAGAAATCTATATGGAACAACCCATTGGCTTCATACAAACAGACTCCAGCCTTGTATGTCGACTTAAGAAATCCCTTTATGGTCTCAAGCAAGCTCCTCGGGCTTGGTATGCCAAAATGGATAGCTTTCTTTTAGAATCTGGCTTTTCTAGGTGTCATTCTGACAATACTGTCTACACCAAGAAAGTGGGCAACTCTCTTATCATCCCTGTTCTTTATGTTGATGATCTTATCCTTACTGGTAGTGATCCCAACCTTATAAACCATGTGAAGTCTAGCCTTAAAAGGAAATTTGAAATGATAGACTTAGGACACTTACACTATTTTCTCGGTCTTCAAGTCTTGCAATCCAAGGAGGGTATTTCCCTTTCCCAGTCCAAGTATGCCTGTGATATTCTACGTCATTTTCACATGGAAGACTGTAAACCAGCCCCTTCTCCCTTTCAGTCTGGAGTCAAACTTTCAGTCACTTGTAATTCTCCTGAAGTTGATGCTACCTTATACCGTCAACTTGTAGGAAAACTTTTGTATCTAACCCATACTCGTCCTGACCTTTCCTTTGCTGTTGGCCTTGTTGCTCGGTTCATGCAAAACCCCGTGAAAGTCATTGGAAAGCAGCTAAAAGAATACTTCGTTATGTTCGAGGTACAGTTCAGTTTGGGGTTCATTACAGTGCCAAAGCAGCTCCTCTATTGGTTGGTTTCACTGATTCCGATTGGGCTGGTGACCCTGATGATCGGAAGTCTACTGCCGGTTATGTGTTCACTCTTGGTTCAGGACCTATTACATGGGCTTGTAAGAAACAAGCAGCCATTTCTCTTTCATCAGCAGAAGCAAAGTATCGTGGTGCCGTAGAAGCTAGTAAGGAAGCCTTGTGGCTTCGTCAGATCCTGTCAGAGTTTGGCTTTCAACAGCAGCATCCGACTACACTTTGGTGTGATAATCAAAGTGCCATTCAGCTATGCAAAGATCCAGTCCAACATCAGTGCAGCAAACACATTGAACTGCACATGCACTTCATCAGAAAGCTCATTCATGACCATGTTCTTGAAGTGCAATATTGTTCAACAGATGATCAAGTGGCAAACATCTTTACAAAGGCTCTCACAGAGGCGAAGTTCACTAAACTTCGATTTCTGGTTGGAGTTCAGGAAGTTGTCACTAAGGGGGGATAGGCTCTAGTGCCTCCTTCCTTCTCCTATTGTGTCATATTTGTAAATCCTTCAATCCTATCCCAAGTTGTTCTTAAGGGGGGATGTTAGGATATTCCGACACATAGGAAATAGTTAAGTACAACTTGGTCTAGTGTAGAGTTAGGTATAGAGTTAGGTAAAGTGTGTTTCTTTACCGTTGTACATTTTGTAACTTACAATCCGACGGTCATGATATGTAGTGATCCGACGGTTCATTCTCTCCTCGGTATTACCGACACTTGATCTGTGGCTTGACACCCGATTGGTCCATGAATTCTATTTAAAGTGCATGGAGGGTCATTTGTAGGGTAATCCGTGCATGAGAGAAACATATGTAAATTTCATTCTTTTATTAATAAATTGCCTGAAGTGGCCGCGTTGGCTCAGGCCGTGGACTGTTTCCCTCTTTGAGGGTTTTAACCACGTCAAAATATTGGTGTATTGATCTGTGATCTGGTTGTGAGCGGTGTCCTTTTGGTGTTCTGTCTGAGGAACTTACCCTGTAAATTCCTACAATGCTCTGGAGCCTGGTAACAACTTGGGTTGAGTTACTAGTCTCGTAGACTTGGTTGGACAAATGCTCTGGATCCCTTGGATGGTTGAGATACTAGTAATGGAGCCTTGGTTGGCAAATGCCTGGACCCTAGTAAAAGTTATGGGTTGAGTTACTAGTCTTGGAGCCTTGGTTAGACAAATGCTCTGGAGCCTAGTACAAGTTGTGGATTGAGTTACTAGTCCTAGAGCCTTGGTTGGAAAAACGTTCTAGAGCCCTAGAAGGCTTGGATAGAGACCGATCTGTTGATGGTTTTGTGATGTCTGACCATGAGGTGGAATCACTTTTTGATGGGTTGAGGTGGATGGCCTTTGGAATCCCTGGATGGTTTTGGATTCACGTGTTCTATGAGATCCCACATTCATTCTTAGAATATGCCATGGGGGTGAATGGCTGAAGAGAGATTTGGCTCAGCCATTATACGGTCGGGTGGAACATGGTAGTCCCATACTGGGTTGACTTTTGCATCAATAATATGAGGTTATATCTCCTTATTATCTCCTGAGTATTATACTAGTTTATATGTGGATTCTATGGCTATTGTATCCTTGGTTTTTATGTTTTTATTATGTTTGTTATGAATATGTATTATGATAGTGGCTATGTATGGATCTCATCATGTTTTTACTTGTATATGAATGAACAATGTATCTATGGCCCAATGGATGAAACTAAAGCTAAAGTGACAAGGAAACAATGTCTCATAGTGAATCTCAGATAAGTATGAGACCCCTATGCTTACATATATTATTTACACCTGTAGATTACATATTTGTGATATGTTTGTGGAAACTCCTCTATTGGCTAGTAGGGGTCCAACGAAGGGATTGTTCAAGTATTTTCATTTTCCTCATTGTTTCCTTGTTATCTTTCTATTCTGAAGGTGTCATTCATTTATGGGCAGTGACCTGGGCTATGGGCCTGAAAAATGGCTCAAATCCTGGTGACATTAGCACAACACTGAGAATAATAGTCCTTGGATGTTGGCATGCCTATAGCATGGGAGCATCCAGAGCCTCCTGGACGCTGGTAAGCCTATAGAATTGGAGTGTTCGGGGGTCAAGTGGTATGAAATCTTAGTGGGATGTAGGGATTGGTTGGCAGAAAGGTTGGGTTGGTTCCTCAGGGTCTTAATACTGATGTTCAAGGTTTGTATGGTGTGTTTCCATCGGTTCCACTTCCTTAGCATGACTTAGGAGGTCAAATCATATCATAGTGGCCTCTCGTCGCATGTTTACCCCAGCTAGACAGTTGCTTGGGTAGATGTGGGAGGAGGGTGTTACAATAGTGAAAGCCATATATTCTAATATGGAACCCAATTTATTGATAATTATGGAGAAAAAATATTCCATAGAGGCTTCTACCTTCTCAAGGTCCTCTAATAAAAAAATGGAATATTTTGTATTATTTATGTACATCATGTAGCATCGATGAATAACAAAAGCAAGTATTTTAGAGACTCAATGTGGGATATGTTCACTTCAAAGAAAAGCAAAATATCATTTGCAACTAGTAAATGTGAGAGGTTGCAACCTTGGGAGATTACAATCCCTTTCAAACCTTGTCATGATTTTGAATCCATGATTAATATTCTTAGTCCTTTTGGAACAAGGAAAGAGAAAAGGTTTTAAATGGTATAGGTTTTTCCAAGGCCTCTTTTTGCATGGAAGAAAATATTTGGAGATCCAGAGGAGGTCTTTGGCAGGATCCGAACCTTCTCAACCTATGTTTTAGTTGAAAAAAATTCTTCTATAGGGGTAGAATGACCTTCTTTTTATGGCAAGGGAGGAGGGGAAATCATATACAATGCATATTTTCTAATCCATCTCTTACTAGACTTCCCTATTGAACAATCCTTACTTAAATGTCTATGTGTATGGAAACAATTGCACTTGTATGTGACCCCCTCATAATATAAACTTTATTGGTGCTTCAATGTCCCTTAGTTGATGGAAATAGAATCTAGAAGAGATTTGGTGAGGTTTAGTCCTACCAAAATTCATATCATGACCAAATAACATGTTTACTAAAAAGTATACTTTGTTTCATAAAAAATCCCTGTTTTTTCCCATTTTCCTCGAAGACATCCTTAGACTAGAAGATTGGGGAAAGTCCTGGCAGTCGAACCCAATGAGTATTAGCACATGTTATTCCAATTTCACATCAAAATATGTTGTCTATGGTTTTAGATATAGTTCCTAAGATCACTATAACCATTCATCATTCAAGAGTCCCTGAGCATCCTCTTGTGTCTTTGTTAGCCTACCCATCCAACCATTGGCTCATGTCAATCATTTAAGGGCATATCTTAGAGATGAAAATTTTGTTTTCTCTATATACTATGCAGAACAACCATGGGCATTCTTCTGCTAGAAAAACACCCCAAAACCACTTTTTCCAAATTGAGATTCATTCAACTACACATCCTTGCCTAGAATTAGGGAAGGCTCCTCAATATTTCTTTTAATGCATTTGTTCTTCTGTCTTGGTGGGTCATCAACATGTGGAGGTGAGAGAAACCAGAGGCTATGGTTTTCATTGCCTCCACTTATCATGTTCGGTGTGAGAAGGCTACACCAGAATCCGAGAGATGAGTTAGAAGATTGATGGAAAAAGGGACAACCCAGTCAGAGAGATCTACTATAAAGATATAAGAAGACTTAGTCTGTAGCAACTATTGGAGAAGAAGGAGTTGTTGTTGGCCAACAAGTTAAATCCGGGGAAGGGGGATAGGTAGTTTTGTCTCTTTCAAGAGGAATTGTTTGGGGTAGAGCTAGACATTATTTCAAGAGGCCATCTCGAAGTGGAGGAAAACACCTTCTACTTATCCCTTTGTCCTTCACCTACAAATCCTGTCAAATACTTCTATTCTAACAAACTAATGCTTTTGAACCATATGCATGGTCAATCACGATTTGTGAGATCGAGGGTAGAGATCTCCAAATGTTTTGGCCCTCAAGGGGGTCTATAGGAAAATCCACTTCACGTTCATGCATTTTGTAGGAACTAAGAGAATGGTAGTATGAAGAGCACAATAAAACAAGGGGAGGGCATGATGCCCTTTAGCCCTGCAACCTAAATTGTCTGCTTTTGTAAAGAAAAAATTCAAACCCTTCTTATTCCTCTTGATATCTTGTCATATCGTGTCATTGTAATCATCATATACATTATTTTATAAGATAAAACTATTCAAAACAACTTAATGATATTATTTAAAAAAATATTGTATGTTACACTGAAAGGATGGGGTAACACTTAAAACAAAAATTGAGATGACCATGACAAGGAAAATGACAAGAGACCAACCCAACTCGACCTCAAACTAGAGGAGAGAGCAACAAGATTTTAGCACCTTCACAAGACATATAATACCTAGAACTAGAGTTGTGAGCCCCATTTTCAAACCTTCCAGGGTTGGAATTGTACTCTAAGACTCTCATCACTATTAAGGATAAAAGAAAAATAACAACCAAATCCCACCACCAAGAAATACTCAACTTATGTAAATTGCACTAGCTTGTGTGAATTCTAGAGGGTGTGAAAATGACAACTCCCTTCCATGGATTCGACATTAGAAGTCCCTTACCCACATAAATTCTAAACACCCAAGACTCAACCCAAACAAGACTAAGCCCAAGACCCATAATAAATGTATACTCCACAACAGAGGACCGGTTGACACTAACATGACTACTACAATAAAGATAAGTTCTAGGACAAGAAAATAAAAGATGAGAAAGTTATACTATCAAACAAATTCTCACACACCTTGTTCGACACCGATGCTAACCACCATCATTGAATTCAAATATTGGCCACTAGTTCGCATGATTGCACCAAAGATATGAGACCCTTTTCTAACGTCTACAACTTCTGCTACTAAGAATTCCTCCTCGACTTAGTACTAGGTTGACAGGACCTCCTTTCTCTTACCACACCCGAGGTACAGAAGCCAAAAACATGATTCCATCACCAGATTCCTCTCTTGATACTATGGGCACCATCCTCCAACCACTTCTCTAGCACCTGATACAAAAACCACTTGATAAAGCACATACCAAGGATAGAAATAACCTAAAAATTCACCATGCCATAGAACTTCAAGATAGGCCCCTCCCCTCCCCTCCCCACACCCCACTTATCTAGCACCAAACAGGAAAAATCCTTCATAGAGCATAGACTAGGGACAAAATTAACCCAATAATTTACCATGTTGAAGACAATTGAGAGGGCTATCTATAGTGAGGTTGACTTCTCGACCTTGTGACTAGGGTAGCCCTCCATCTCCACCTCCAAAACCAAAACATAAAACATCACCCCCACGACCATATTTATTAGCTCCTGGGTAACTGCATGCGATAGCATACCTAGGACACATCATGCCTCATTCATTTAATAATGATCAAATGGGTGAGGCCCCAAGCCTCCCCTCATGATGCATGCACACCCCAACTAAACTCATATATGTATTAATTAAAACAAAATTATAAAGAAAAAATCATTTCTAATATAATTTTTATTAATTTCTAAAAGGTAAAAATTATATGCAAAATCTTATTAATTTCAAAATTAGGTATTAAAATCTATTTCTTACTTTGACTTTCTTATCATTAGATTAACATATCTTGAATCCACATAAATCTGTAAGAAAATTTCTAAACTCTTTGTGATAGTATTTTTGGATATATATAATTAAGATATGCTGGTTAATATCAAAGATATTTTCACAATATTTTATTTTATTTTAATTAAAAAATAATTATAATAATTTATTTTATTTTTAATTAGATTCTAAATGTTTTATTCAAAATATCAAGAATAATGAGTGCATTTATATAAATTAAATGGTCCGTAAATATCCATTTTCAATAATTCATAATAAGCATTAAACACTTACTTTATAATACATTACGCATTACTAAATAGCCCCAAGTGTTAGTTCAATTGGTCAAATAAGTGCCTTGCTGTTCGAGAGGTCAGAGGGTCAATTCTTCCCAAAGCCCTTGAGGTTAGGCTTAGCTATTGGCCGCAGGGCTTGATACCCTTGATCAAGCTTAGATATTTTTGTGGACGTAATGGCCACCTAGTCCTGCTTGATACCCTTAATCAAGCTCAGATATTTCCGTGGACACCAATGTCCACCCAGTGACTGCCAATGATTGACGTAACGACCACCTAGTCCCACTTGATACCCTTGATCAAGCTCAGATATTTCTATGGACGCCAGTGTCCACCGACGACCACCTAGTCCCACTTGATACCCTTGATCAAGCTCAGATATTTCTATGGACGCCAGTGTCCACCGAGTGACTGCCAGTGACTGTGGGTGTCCGTGAACCACTGAAAAACAATAAAATAAAATCATAAAACCTAAGTAAATTATAATTTTATTATAAATTATTATTGTTATTATTATTAATTATTAAAAAACTAATATATAAGTTAGACATTTATATCTTTAAAAATATATGGAACAATATTTTTGTTTATGGACATTTACTCCTAGATTAGACCATGGAGGTTTTGGAATTGTAAATAGGTTTTGTTTCAATACCATGGACCAAATTCCATGGTTTATGAATATTACATGCTCAAAATATCATAACTCACTTCATATTACACTTGTTTATATGACATTTTTTAATTAATCAATTTAATTAAAGAACAAAAATGACATTATTACTTTGGAGATAAATCTAAATCTTTATTGTTTTTATATTACTATAAATATTTTAGAATATTTTGCAGGTTAAATATTTATCATCCACCTAATAATTATTAATAGTTAAATTAAAACTCAAATCTTATTCTAAAATAGACAAACTTATTAATATAATTAATTGCTTTAGAAAATATTAATCTTTTACAATTATACTTCCACTATATAAACAAAAAATTATTATTATATATATTTAACTTATTTTCATATTTCTAATTATTATAAATTATATTTAATTTTCTTATAATAATATTTCTAAATTAAATAATATACCTTTTGAAAAATTTAAAAATTTATTGTAATTCTAATTTAAAAATGTTAAAACAGATTATAAACTTTTTGACAAGAAAAATATATTAATCAGGTCTCGTATAACTAATACGTAAAATGCTTTTTTTGGGGGGAATATTATAATTTTTCTGATTTATAAAGTGTTTTTAATATATAAAAAATTCAATATCTTGAAAATCTCGAAATACTTAATCTTTACAAAAATAAGTTAGAATTATAATTTTAAAAAATCTCGACTCACCTATTAATTAGATTAAGCTTATTAATAAACTGTAACATTGTTTTGTCTATTAATTGAATTAAGCTTATTAACAAAGTGTAACATTATTTGTAAGACAATAATATTTATATAAAATTGTGGTGTACATTATCTGCTTTAATGTATGCCACCAACTGTATTACCTGCTTTAATTTCAAGAAACTCATATTTTTGAGCCATTTACTATTAAGTTCTTTGATTTTTTGAATGGAACATTTAGTTTCCTAGATAAATATCATATCCGGAGCTTCTTGTTTCATTCTATTGCTAAGTAATCTTTGCTTCCTTTTATTACCTAAACCTCTGATATTCCAAGATGTGAACTTCATCATTAAAGATTTGTAAAGGAGTAACTAGATAGGTCTTTCATCTTACCTGAATCAATCATTATTTTTCCACATTCCATTAGTAGCTCGTTCTGCTTTTTTCTTCCTCTTTTCTTTCCTGGGTATCTAGGAGCTAGTCCTGGTGTAGTTTTCATAGATTTCACTCCTTCATTGCCCGATATTTTGATGTTGTTTTGATTTTCCATCCCTTTGTCCTAAGTTTTCCATAGGAACAGCTATTTTACTCTGTTGAAATCTTCTTGAGGTAATGAGTCTACCCCTCCCATAGTTCCCTGTTTCAAGAATCCTTCTAGATCTAGGTTTTCTCTATCCAGAATTTCCTGCAGTTCCTGATCCTCAGTTTCCATCTCACTTTGAATCATTTCTTGATCCATCTCCAGTTCTTCATCATTCAGTCTTATTTCTTTCTGTTTAGTAGCATCCCATGCTTGTTCCCTATTCTCTTCTTTCTCCTTTTCCTCTGAACTTCCTTCCATAACCTGATCTTCCTTTAATAATCCCTCCTCTTCTTCAAGAACTTGGAACCTGTTTAGATTGGCCTGTTGTTTTTCTGTTTGTTGTTGTTTTGGTCCCCTTTTGCCTCCTTTTCCTCTGTGTCCCACTTTATGAAAGCTTTCAGTATCTTTCATAGTGGTTGGTTTATCTTTGTTCTCTATTTTGTTGAGGGGACAGTCTCTAAAAAGGTTCCCATGCTCATGGCATCTGCGACATCTAAAGGGAATATGTTCGTAATCTACTGTTTGCACCCATTCTTCATCAAAAACTTCCAAAATGACCTCGTCTGGTAGGGCTCCTGATAGATCCATCTCAACACATATTCTTGCAAAGGAGGTGTATTTTCCCCTTCTGGTAGCTTCAGAGGCTTTAACATAACATCCTAGTTTATTTCCTGTGGCAGATAATGATTCTGCTTGCCAGTAATCAAGAGGTAGGGAGTAGAGTCTTACCCAGACCGGCATCGAGGTGAAAGTCTCTCTCTCCAGAACAAAATTCATCATCCACAACCGCATGTAGAGGCTCGATGCTGCAAAGAAGTAGGGTTCTCCTTCAAACACTCTATCTTTATCCTCAATATTTGTGAAGACCACAATGAAGAAACCCTTTGACTCAAGGTGTAGGTCAATGCTTCCTTTCGGTTTCCAATGATATTTGATCCATGTTTGTAGTGCCTTTTCAGTGGGCCATAATCCCATGAATTTACAAATGATATCATAGGTCTGCATGTGATCTCTGTGCGCCTGTAGGGCAGGATCATTTAAAACAACTCTGGGAGTGACCTCTGCATTGGGTTTGTAGGGCCCCTTCTGTGCCTTATTTTCTGATCCGTATTTTTTGTCTTCTTCCTCCTTATCTTTCATGCTGTTGTCCTCTCTTGGTTTGGTAACTTCCTGATCCTCTTCCAGATTCTTGTCCCTGTTTCCTGAAGTTCCTCTGACAGATTCTAAAGGTTTCTTGCCTCTATTGGCCAATGCTTGCCTGTAGGAGGGAGTGGAGCTCCCCCCTTTGCGCACCTCCATGTTACTCAGAAACCTGCAACCCTAGCTGTTCTTCTGTTGTCTATTGTTCGCTCCCCAGGTAATCTCTATTCCTGATAGGCTATCAAACAATCATCATTATGCCTCATAATATTCAATTAAATCCTATTCTCATTAAAATCACTCAAAACATTAAATAATTACATTAATTCAATACTTAGGAAACCAACTTCCTTGAAACACAAGACCCCCTATGTCTACTAGAACACAATAATGATGTTGAGCTAAATGCTCCTACATCAATAATAAACTGAAACCAATCACATATGGTCCATTCATAATTTTAGAAAATATTGGTAACAATGCCTTCAAGTTGGATTTGCCTTCATATATGCAAATTTATGTTGTTGTTGATGTTGATAACTTAGGTTGTATGAGTCTCCGTTGATTGAAGATCAAGGAGAAAATGTCCAAATTCCTTCCATAGAGGATTTTCCTCCTAAATAACTTGATGAACTACAACAAGACACCATTATTGACAAAAGAACAAGGTCCTCGAAACAAGGGAATGTGGATTACCTTCGAGTGGGGCTCAAGGGAAAAAATCCTTCAAAGGCTAAATGGATCGAGATTAGAAAGGTGATGGTACTGTACCCTCACCTGCTAGACAGTTGAAAGTGATCTTTTTAGGTCCAAAAGGCTTCCAGTGGGGAGGAATGATCAGATGCTCAAAAAATAGCTCAAAATTCAAAGTTGTTGGATTGGTGCAGAACCTAGACAACTGCGTAGTGCTTGTCATCCTAAATTTGATGCAACTCATTTTTCACAAAACAGACTCTGTATGACTCCAAAAACGAGTTTTGTTCACTTTCCTAAACATGCAAATTTTTAGAAAAAAGGACAACCTAGTCAGCAATCGGTACTGCTGACGTGGTGTGACATGGCAGGTTATGTGGATGTTGACTTGGTCAACAGAATCCTTCGGCGAATGGGGTGCTCACAAGTGGTTTCTTTTCATTCGTTGAAATTCCGTGAGTTTCTTTGGTTTGTGGGGTGACCAACCATCCACTGACACGTGGCCCAGTCGGAGGCTGCCACGTGGTAGCCCGGGAGGCCACCAAAAGTTTTTTATTGTCCTAACAGAGGCAGTGGGGGTTGAACCCGTGACCTCCCAATGTTAATACAAAGGCTTTACCAACACATCATGCATCGTGGTTCTTAACCCTTATGATCACATGAATTATTTAAACTATTTCAACGTTGAGTTTAGAGAACGAGTTAGCCCGCATGGGGCCAGCCATAGTTATGTCACTACTACCGCTTGATCGCTGGGGAAAATCGTCAGGATGACTGCCATATGTGAATGTCTCTGCAAAGTTTTGGTAGTTAGTGTATTGGACGAGGGTCGGAGTTAAGAGCCTGACCCCCCGGTCCGATGCACCCTATGTGACCCAAATTTCCGCAGTTAAGGGCTTAGTGGGCAAATTAATACTCCGCTAATTTCTCTGGGAAATTGGGTAAATTGGCACTCCGTTAGCGGATTTGGACGCAAATTTGTAGGTTCGGTGTCGATTTGGTGGAGTTTGTGGTGCAATTATTGCCAATGATTTGAGAACTCATAACTTCTTCAGTTCTGACCAAACTAGGAGCAGAATGAGGCTATATGGCCAGTTTTGGAGATTTTGGACTCATTAGAGGAGGTTATAGAAGCATTTGAACATTGTAAACACATCGTTTTACATATTTGAGAATACTAGAGAGGCCCAAGCAATTGGAAGCTGGACGAAGGAGATGTAGCCTAGGAGGGGTGAACTCCATCATGTTCCTGATGTGATGTGTTTTTGGTGATGTTTTATACATTTATATGATGTTGTTCAATTTTCTTATTAATGTTAAATTTCTCAAAAAATTAACATAAAACCTCATTTTCACTTGCAATAAACACATGAATCCTTAAGCACACGAATAGCATTTTGTTTATAATCTAAGGAGGATCTTAGCATAAAAAAACTAATATTCTTAATCAGATCAAAAACTGAAGATAAGTGTCAGTCGTGCTTGAAAAGTTATGAATACCTAATTACTCAGAAGAAACAAAAGAAGTTAATTTGGCTTTGTTTACCTTAGTACATAAGCTATTCCTGTAGCTGAAAAACCCCTATTCATAACAACAGTAGAACAATTATTAACCTTAACGACAAATAGCTTAGAATAACGGAAGGATAACCAATAAGGTTGAGAGTTACCTGGAGTCGCATTGGTTATTCGTTGAGAGGGAAAAACCCATAAAATGTATTGCCATATCCAAACCCTTGGTGGAAATATGCCATTTCTAGTGGAGCAAGGTAAATGGAGGGTACTCCTCATTTAGGTCTAAATAGAAAAAAACCGAGAATGATTTGGACTAATTAGGTACCTAGAAATGCAAAAAATGTTGGATTATGTAACATGTTGTAGATGGTTTTTCCAATGGGAGCATGACCAAATGAGTGTTGAAGTCAGGACTAGGACGGGTAGTTTCCTAACTCCCTCACAGAGTCTTCCATATCATTCAATCACTCGGTGAGATATTGACGGCCTGGATGAATACAGGTGTCCCGACAAGACAACACTAAAAAATAACCTAAACTTTGTGAAGGTTCTGAGCCTCATGTTTGGGAAATGAAATGTCAAAGGTTATTTAACAAATAAAATATCATTGTTAATCAAACACCAATGTAATCGACACTAGACTCATGGGTTCACAACCACTAACAATATATATATATATATATATATATATATATATATATATATATATATATATATATATCAAGCAGATTGGGGAAACAGGGACATGGCACATATGTGTATAGTGTGTAATATAAACACTCTAAGAAGAGGACACTAGAGCCATATAATATGAGGTGTTTAAAGAACAAGTGATTAAACTTCATACTTTGAAACCTAACCATGAATTGGCATTATCAAATGGTGGGAACAACATTTCATTGAAGAATTAAATTGTTTTTTGGTATATAATGATGTCCTCAGTAATCAAGCATGAAAAATAGTTATATCCATAAGAGGAATCTCTAACAAAATATAATAATAAATTTACCAGGTACTTTTCATAAGTTACATATCAGTCAACTTGAGTGATTATTTAAAAAAAAAATGATGGGTTTGTGTACGTTACACTAAAAGGATGGGGTAACACTTAAAACAAAAATTTAGTTTACCATGACGAGGAAAATGACAAGAGACCAACCCAACCCGACCTCAAACTAGAGGAGAGAGCAACAAAATTTTAGCACCTTCACAAGACATATAATACCTAGAACCAGACTTGTGAGCCCCATTTTCAAACCTTCCAGGGTTGGAATTGTACTCTAAGACTGTCATCGCTATTAAGTATAAAATAAAAATAACAACCAAACCCCACCACCAAGAAATACTCAGCTTATGTAAATTGTACTAGCTTGCGCGAGTTCTAGAGGGTGTGAAAATGGCAACTCCCTTCCATGGACTCGACATTAGAAGGCCCTTACCCACGTAGATTCTAAACACCCAAGACTCAACCCAAACGAGACTAAGCCCAAGACCCATCATAAATGTATACTCCACAACAAAGGATGGGTTGACACTAACATGACTAATACAATAAAGGTAAGTTCTAGGACAAGAAAATAAAAGATGAGAAAGTTATACTAGCAAACCAATTCTCACACACCCCATTCAACGCCAATGATAACCTCCATCATTGAATTCAAATGTTGGCCACCAGTTCGCGTGACTACACCAAAGATACGGGACCCTTCTCTAACGTCTTCGACTTCTGCTGCTAAGAATTCCTCCTCGACTTAGTACTTGGTTGATAGGACCTCCTTTCTCTTACCACACCTGAGGTCGAGAAGCCAAAAGCACGATTCCATCACCAAATTCCTCTCTTGATACTATAGGCACCACCCTCCAACCACTTCTTTAGCACCTGACACAAAAACCACCTAATAAAGCACATACCAAGGATAGAAATAACCTAAAAAATCACCACGCCATAGAACTTCAAGATACGCGCCGCACCCCTCCCCGCCCCCCAACTTATCTAGCACCAAACAGGGAAACTCCCTCATAGAGCATAGACTAGGGACAAAATTAACCCAATAATTTACCATGTTGAAGACAATCGAGAGGGCTATCTATAGTGAGGTTGACTCCTCGACCTTGTGACTAGGATAGCCGTCCATCTCCACCTCCCAAACCAAAACATAAAACATCACCCCCACGACCATATTTATTAGCTCTGGGGTGACTACATGTGATAGCATACCTAGGACACATCATGCGTCATTCATTTAATAATGATCAGATGGGTGAGGTGGTGGGAACAAGCCCCCAAGCCTCCTCTCATGATACATGCACAACCCAAATAAACTCATATATGTATTAATTAAAAGAAAATTATAAAGAAAAAAAAACATTCCTAATATAATTTTTATTAATTTCTAAAAATAAAAAATATATGAAAAATCTTATTAATTTCAAAATTAGGTATTAAAACCTCTCTCTTACTTTGACTTTCTTATCATTAGATTAACATATCTTGAATCCACATAAATCTATAAGAAAATTTCTAAACTCTTGTGATCGTATTTCTCGATATATCTTATTAAGATATGATGGTTAATATCAAACATATTTTCACAATATTTTTATTTTGTTTTAATTAAAAAATAATTATAATAATTTATTTTATTTTTAATTAGATTTTAAATGTTTTATTTAAAATATCAAGAGTAATGAGTACATTTATATAAATTAAATGGTCCGTAAATATCCATATTCAGTAATTCATAATAAGCATTAAACACTTACTTTATAATACATTACACATTACTAAATAGTCGCAAGGGTTAGGTCAACTAGTCAAATAAGTGCCTGACCGTTCAGATATTTCCATGGACGTAAGGCCACCCAATGACCCTTGATCAAGCTCAGATATTTCCATGGATGTAGCGGCCACCTAGTGACACTCAATGATCGCCAACCCTTGCTCAAGCTCAGATATTTCTGTGGACGTAGAGGTCACCTAGTCCCGCTTGATACCCTTGATCAAGCTGTGTCTGACCCTTGATTAAGCTCAGATATTTCCATGGACGTAGCCGCCACCCAGTGACCCCCAGTGTCCATGAACCACCAGAAAAAAATAATAATAATAATAATACAAAAATCATAAAAACTAAGCAAATTATAATTTTATTATAAATTATTATTAATTATTAAAAAAACAATATATAAGTTAGACATATATACCTTTAAAAATATATGGAACAATATTCTTACTTATGGACATTTACTCCTAGATTAGACCATGGAGGTTTTGGATTTGTAAAAAGGTTTTGTTTCAATACCATGGACCAAATTCTATGGTTTATGAACATTACATGCTCAAAATATCATAACTCACTTCATATTACACTTGTTTATATGACATTTTTTAATTAATCAATTTAATTAAAGAACAAAAAATGACATTACTACTTTGGAGATATATCTCAATCTTTATTGTATTTATATTACTATAAATATTTTAGAATATTTTGCAGGGTAAATATTTATCATCCACCTAATAATTATTAATAGTTAAATTAAAACTCAAATCTTATTCTAAAATAGACAAACTTATTAATATAATTAATTGCTTTAGAAAATATTAATCTCTTACAATTATACCTCCACTATATGAACAAATTATCTTTCTAAAAATTATTATTATATATATTTAACTTATTTTCATATTTCTAATTATTATAAATTATATTTAATTTTTTTATAATAATATTTCTAAATTAAATAATATACCTTTTGAAAAATTTAAAAATTTATTGTAATTCTAATTTTAAAATGTTAAAACAGATTATAAACTTTTTGACAAGAAAAATATATTAATCAGGTCTCGTATAACTAATACGTAAAATGCTTTTTTTGGGGGAATATTATAATTTTTCTGATTTATAAAGTGTTTTTAATATATAAAAAATTCAATATCTTGAAAATCTCGAAATACTTAATCTTTACAAAAATAAGTTAGAATTATAATTTTAAAAAATCTCGACTCACCTATTAATTAGATTAAGCTTATTAATAAACTGTAACATTGTTTTGTATATTAATTGAATTAAGCTTATTAACAAAGTGTAACATTATTTTTAAGACAATAATATTTATATAAAATTGTGCTGTAAAATTAAAGTCAAGATGAAATTATATTTCAGAATGATTAAAATGATAAATCCTTCCGGAATAAAATATAACTGTAAGGTTCCGGTTTGGCAGACTTTGATGCCCGGACACAACCATACCGTGGTTTGTGCGTTTACATTAATGTTAACATGTGATGTGATGTGACATGTCTTCGCGTGATGTGATTGATTTATCAATGAACGTTTACATTAATGTTAACATGTGATGTGATGTGACATGTCTTCGCGTGATGTGATTGATTGATCAATGGAATTGAATGAATGATGTGCAAAGGAAACGAACTTGGTGGTTTGTGTCCAAAGATGTATGTGACGTTGGTATGACGTAACGGATGTAGAAACAAGCCTCGGATCCCGCGACACAATACAAAGCTGCACCTACACCTTCAACGTCAGGTTGTGGAAGCATCCTTCGTTGGTTGGTTTAACTGGTAGATGCTCGCACACGCCCAACATCCACCACTTTATTTATATTTGTTTCATTTGGGTGCGCACAGTTGTAAGCGTGAAAGAATACGAGGGGTGAATCCCATCCAATCCCATCCATGCAGGTTTAGTGAGGTTTAGTTTAATTAATATGTGAAATTATTTTTGGGTAGAAATGTGGAAATCTGTATGGATGTAACCTGAGCCTAGAGGTATTAAATTTCTTTTTAAAGTATGTACAAGACCAAATAAACAATTTAGCACATTTTTTTTACTTATAGTTACTTTATCTAATATTTATTTTTTTACCATAGCTTATATTATTTTTCGTTTTTCTCTTCAGAGCATAAATTTTTATTTTTATTTTAAAGGGCAAACAAATTGACACATCTGAGCCTCGCCCTCAACAATTTTTAGTAAGATTGTTTCTTTTTATTGTTTAAAATGTATTTTGAGATATATAAATGGATTCAACA
Source organism: Pinus tabuliformis (assembly GCA_031772625.1). NCBI lineage: Eukaryota > Viridiplantae > Streptophyta > Pinopsida > Pinales > Pinaceae > Pinus > Pinus tabuliformis. Next base: position 896,620,460 of record CM062820.1, on the reverse strand, counting down.
CCCTAAAATAATGCTTGAATTTTTCAAATTAAACAATTTAAACTTATGATTTTTAAAAATTTCTATTATATTTTTGGACGAAATTGATAATAAAAAAATGTTAGAAAAACTCATTCCTTCTATTTAATTAAAATACACAATTTTTCTAAAACTAAAAAACAAAAAACAAAAAAATTATCTTTCCCTATCCAAAAATACCTAACAAATAAAATAGTTTTCCTGGAAAAGAAATATTAACTCTTTAACATATTTTTTTTATATCAATTAACCTATTTTATTTTAAACAAAAATTAGAAAATCTCCTTCTAAGTAAATATAGCAATACTATTTATTGTCCGTGATTACTATAAATATTACCATATCACTTGCAGGAATGGGGGCAAGTGAAAAAAAATCATTAAATATTACACATAGATATATATGCAATCTAGCTTAATATTTATATAAAATTTGTAAAAATTCATGAAACCCTTAAATGATCTTTGTCTTTTTGTACTTATAATCGGGGCAAGGCATTAGAGAGTAATCCTAGAAGTTTTACCGGGCAGTGACAGAAATCAGGCAATTCCTCTGTCTAGTTAGACTACTTCATATAGAATGTCAAAAAACATTAATATTGCGCTCATAAGATGATATAATATAGTATCATTTAGATGTTTGCAAGGGAGATGATCATGGGGTTCAATTTCACAAGATCTATTAGACTTTTCAGGTAAATTGCATGCCTAAGAGTAATCTTTATCTTTATCTATATGCATTTTCTTTCTGTAATATGGGATTCTTATGAAAGCCCACAGTTTTCTGACTGTTGTTACTTTTGTGATAATGAGCAGACTTTAATGTTTAGTTTAGCAAAGGCAAAGCAGCAAAGCTATTATGGTGATTACTCTGTGGAGGGCGTGATGGGAATCAATAACGATTATTGGGATGAGTGGGAAGAATGGATGGGATGGGAAGGAGCTGGAACCCTTGATTATTCCTCTCATATAAACATTTATGCCTGATGAAATCTTCATCATAGACTGTGTAGGTGTCTATTGGCCGGCCTTGCAAACAGTTATGGCCTCTCCATGACGGATCCCATGTTGACTGTTATGGGCTATCTATAAAGTTCTTGCTATTGGCAGAAAAACAACTGTCTTAGAAAGCCCATAAAGCTTCTTCATTCATATCCTGGAAATACAATATGTTCTTCTACCTGTATAGTTGATTTTATTTCTCTTCCGCTGGCTCCCACAACACAAAGGACTTACTGATCCAGATGAAGCAACAGCTTTCTGAGTTGTCTCTGTTTTAGTGTGTCATTTGATCTGGTCATGGGTATGTTCTGTTCATTTATACTCTCAACTACTTGTACATACCTACATGATATCTCTCTAGACCATGTGATTATTATGGGGTTCTTCTCTTCATTAAAGTGCTCCTAACTATTCTTCTTGTAATTTGTAATGAAATTCATTTAATGGAAACCATTATTTTGATTAAGAGATCTTTGATCATTGCAATGAAATGTTGTCGTTTCATTACATAATGCAAAATTTCTACATATTTGATCCTTGAGACAAAATGAAACCACTTCATTCCATAAAGAACTTTTCTATTGTATATCATCCTGAACAAGGAATTATTCTAGGCTGGACTTTGCAACTCTTTGTAAAGATGGCTTACACTAGGTAAACAATGATAATGATACAATGGAGAGAGAAACAAACAAGAGTGAAGTGTCTCATTAGCTAGGGAGTGTGTTGGCATTATGAGACAAGTGTTGTCCTTGATGGCAAACCACACTGATGAGAAATCATAGTGCAGAAGGACAGCAGCAAGGAATTGATGATCAGACTATAAGAAGAAGAGAAAGTTCATACACGCAGGTTCATTAAACCCAAGTCGCGTGTACACGCAGGTTTGCTTCAGTAAAAGAGCGTGTATATGGAAAACTTATCTTTGGTCCACGGCGGTTATTCCTTGGAAGTTGTGCCTATGGTTTTGGACCTTGGTGTCTCGACGGACGTGTTGATCCGTAGTTTTGAAGTTGATGGTATTGGATTTCTATGGTTGTGGCCCTTGGTATTGAACAAGGCCTAAGGCTATATAAGGAGAAGGAAATCATTAGGCAAATGTATCTGAAATGTCTTGAATATCTGATGAAGCATTAGATCCAGTATGCAGGGTTATGGGTTGATGATGCATTGCTTGATCTGAGCTAAGGATAGATCTCACCGGTTGATGGAGAACAAGATCTAAGGAGAGATCGGGATCAAATGGTTTGAAATGAACTATCTTTATGATGCTTATTCTAGATCTACATACTGACGCATGTATTGTTCTATAAGTGTTATGAGTATGACTGATGTCTGGTACAGCTGCAAGTTATGAGAAATTATTTTTAGATCTGTACGCGGGTTGTCTTTGGAAAAAGCGCGTATACACGCGGGTTTGATTCATCGAAGTAGCGTATACATTGTAAAGCTTGATATTTGAAGTTGCAGATGGATCTAATGGTTATTACAGAGTTCTGTGTCTGCTCTGTGTTCTGGTGACTGTTGTTAACAGGGTTTCAGTGATTCAGGGTTTGATGATTGTTTTGAGCTTCAATGATAGTTATGGGTCCAGTATGAAAATTGGATGAAAAGTGGCCTTACAGATTATGTGTTGTGCTTCAGTGTATCCAGTCTGAAAATTGATGAAACGTGGTACCTGAAGGTGAGAAGATTGTAGGCAAGCACCTACGTACTAGTATCTAAGCTAGTACAAAAGCTAAGGGAGATCTTTGGAGCATTATAGCAGGTAGTAGCCTCCGTACTAGTAAATGGATCGGCTAGTACAAGAGCAAAGGGGGTTGTAGCTCCCGTACTGGTATAAGACTGCACCAGTACAAACATTGTAAAAGGATTTTCTTATTAAGAAGAAGATTGAGATGACTTGCAGCAGGTGGTTTTCACCCACATTGGGTTTCCACCTTATATCTTTGTGTTCATGTGTGTGGCTCTTGTGTGATGCTCTGTTCTGTTATTCTGCACCTGGTTACTGTTAATATGCTTAATAATGATCTGATATATTTACTGAAGACTAAGCTAACTGAATCATAAGATTTCTGGATATATGCAAGTTTCTTTAGACACAGTAGCGTGTACACGCGGGTTCACTTAACTGAAGTAGCGTATATGTTTCTGAGCATTGAAAAAGTTTTATAGTTCTGATAATACTGATTCACTCCCCCCTCTCAGTATTATTTCCAACAATTGGTATCGGAGCCAGGTCCTTTGGTAGAAGCTTGATCGCTTGAAGGAGATCCGTGGAACTATGGGAAAGAAGCTTAAGAAGAAAGCTCATAAGAAGAAGAAGACATCTCAGAAGGAATATGACAGCGGGAGAGTAGATTGGGGATTAGGTATAAGAAGCTCTTCAGATTCAGAATCAGATTCAGAATCATTATCAGGTATGAATGTGTTATCCTCTGATGTTCCAGCTATATTTCCTTGTGAAAGAGATGGAAGTGATAGTGAAACCACTGAACATGCTTTCATGGGTGAGCAAGACAAGTATCAAATAGAGGCAATATTTAGAAGGCTTGCAGACAAAATTAAAGATCAACAAGATCTATTGAACAAAAGGGAATGTGCTTTCAAAGAAGAAGTTACCAAACTAAGAGCTCAACTAGAGGAAGGAAACAAGGTAAGAAAGTTACTCAAGGACAAGGAAAATCAATGTCAAAAGTTGCAGGGTGAAGTAACGTCACTAAGAGACGAAGCAAATGAAAGAAGCATAACAATCAAGAAACTCAGAGATAGATCAAGTTACTATGAAAGTCTTGAAGCCACAAACCGCTTGCTAAAGGAAGATCTTGAAGCATCAAAGAAGCAGAATAAAGATCTACTCCAAGCTATTGAAAAACAAGTAAATGAAGATACCAGTCTAAAATCTCAACTAGAATGTGCCTTCAGAATTCGTCAAATGCAACAGGATCTGAATGAAGAACAAGAAAAGGAGATTCTCAAACTAAGGCATCAGTTGGAAAAAGGAAGGAAAGATGAAGAAGACATGAAGAAGCTATGTCTAGAAAAGGAGGAACAACTTCAAATTGAGGTAAATATCTTGAAAGGTAAATTAGAAGAAAAGGATAAACTTTTGAGATTTCAAGATAGTACTAAAGCCTTGAATGATATTCTTAGTAGTCAAAGGTCTCCTGCTATCAAGACTGGTCTTGGTTTTCATGAATCTGTTGAAGGTGAATCTAGTTCACAAGGTGAGGCAAGGAACTCTAAAATGATCAACAAGGAGATGAAAGGTCAACCCCATCAACAATCAAAGAAAAAGACTCCTCAAAGAAAATCTTTTACTCCTCCTATGAATAATGTTGAATGTTATGTATGTCATAATCTTGGACATGTTGCAGCTAGATGTGGAAGAAGAAGGGTTCAAGACCATCATGTAGGTAGGTCATCTCAATCAAGGTACTTTAATGGATATTGCTTTGCTTGCAATATGTATGGTCACAAAGCTGCTGATTGCTACAGGAGGAATATGAAACATGTAAGATGTTATATATGTAACAAGCCTGGACATATAGCAAAGGAATGCAGGAACAAAGGATGGACATCACACCGAAAGGAGAAAACCTCATCACACTTGAAGATATGGAGGAAGAAGGAAGTACAGTCAGCACAATGTACTGAGACACAGCACAGCACAGACATATCAGACTCAGGGGGAGCTGAAAGTGTAAAACTTCAGTGTTCTGAATCTCATACGCAAGTTACTTAAAGGGAAGTCGCGTATATACGCGAGTTAGACACTGCAAAGTCGCGTATATGTCAGTCTGAGGAAAAGCAGTGAGGACAAGATCAGAAAAAGGATCTGATATGATTCAGTCTGTTATTTGCTCTATTGGTTACAGTCTGCTGAGGATGTGTGGAAATGTTTTGTTACTTGTATGATGTCTAGAAGTGTTTTTTATCCTAACTTGAGGATGATGATGTTTTGATGCTTATTGCTGATATATGCATGATCAGATCGAACAGATGGCACTGGTTGAGGGGGAGCATATGCCTTTAGTAATTCATTGTTGGCATTATGGTTAATAATCCTTGGTGATGATTCTTATATGGCTAAATGATATATCTTGCTATGATGTGGTTGTGAGTTGTCTATGATAAACTCTCATATGATTCTTGATGTTACATAGAAGATGTTCAGATCAGATTTATGGTTGATTCTTTGATGATGCATATATAGTGCTTACATGGTGATCTTCATAAGGACAAGGAGAAGTACAAAGCTTGAATACACATCTTCCTCACTTGATGATGAGTCACTTATATACTGCTGTTGTCATATGCATAAAGATCATACAGTTATGATGCAGGCACTCATGTGGATAAGGATTGTTGCTGATGATGATATCAAGAAGTCTTGTCAAATGAGCTTGAGCTCAAGATACATAGTGCTGATACATGAATGACTACTCAAAGTTGCTTTGTTGAAAGACATGACATACCATGCTGCAGGACTTTTACAGGTTGCTGATATGGAAATGGTTGTACGTGAGTTTCATAAGGCCTATCCGCGTATATACGCTTGTTTATGTGGATGCAGACGCGTATATGGAGTTTTGAAGGAAATCAGCAGGGACAGATGTTGGTTGCAGAAAATCTGATATGGGTCTGACAGAGATCATCTGGCACAGGTTCAGGGGAAGCAGATAATCTTCCAAATGATGCATTGTTGGCATTATCTTAAAGCTCTTGGTTCTAGTTCTCAATTGTTGTTGGTTTCAGGAGAAGGAGCACAGAAGGAAATCTTGGTTGCTGATCTGAATGGTGATTATCAGATGCTATTGGTGACATTCATAAGTCTTACTTTAGATATTTCGTCTCTATGTCATATATCTCTTTTATGGTATCTCTTTCATGGTGTCAAGGTCATGTAACGGCCTATTTTGGTTTCCCCACTATGCCTGGGATGATTGATGCAATATGATTGGTTGTCATATGTAAACTTTTGATGTATCCCCACTTGGTTGGCTGGATGAGTCAATGTTTGTATATCCTCACTTAGTTGAGAGATGGATGTATGTATGAGTCTTTGGTGATAGGAAGGTCTTTTATGATGTAGAGAGTCATGTTCTTCTTGAAGAACATCTTTTGTAGATCTTGCCTACAGTCAGGAAGAGCATGAACAACACACTTCAGCGGTACAGAGATTCTGCATGTACTCAGAGGGAGCATGGACAGATTGGTACACCTTGGCATATACAAAGGGGGAGATTATTCAGAGATTTCAGCAGGTACTCAGGGGGAGTATGGACAGTGAAATGATTCAGCAAAGGAAGAGAATATCTTGGTCCACCCTTTGCCCTTGATGTCAAAGGGGGAGAGTAATTTGGTGTTGTTGCCATCAAGTCCAAAGGGGGAGATTGTTGGCATTATGATGCATGTGTTGTACTTGATGGCAACCCTCTCATAGAAGAATATCTCACTTATGTATAACTGGATGAATCTTCAGAAGAGATATCAGATGTGACTGATGGAGGACGGCTCAAAGGAATCAGATGATAGTTCTAAGTGTGACAAGTTAGTTTTGCCATCAAGTCCAAAGGGGGAGATTGTTGGCATTATGAGACAAGTGTTGTCCTTGATGGCAAACCACACTGATGAGAAATCATAGTGCAGAAGGACAACAGCAAGGAATTGATGATCAGACTATAAGAAGAAGAGAAAGTTCATACACGCAGGTTCATTAAGCCCAAGTCGCGTGTACACGCAGGTTTGCTTCAGTAAAAGAGCGTGTATATGGAAAACTTATCTTTGGTCCACGGCGGTTATTCCTTGGAAGTTGTGCCTATGGTTTTGGACCTTGGTGTCTCGACGGACGTGTTGATCCCTAGTTTTGAAGTTGATGGTATTGGATTTCTATGGTTGTGGCCCTTGGTATTGAACAAGGCCTAAGGCTATATAAGGAGAAGGAAATCATTAGGCAAATGTATCTGAAATGTCTTGAATATCTGATGAAGCATTAGATCCAGTATGCAGGGTTATGGGTTGATGATGCATTGCTTGATCTGAGTTAAGGATAGATCTCACCGGTTGATGGAGAACAAGATCTAAGGAGAGATCGGGATCAAATGGTTTGAAATGAACTATCTTTATGATGCTTATTCTAGATCTACATACTGACGCATGTATTGTTCTATAAGTGTTATGAGTATGACTGATGTCTGGTACAGCTGCAAGTTATGAGAAATTATTTTTAGATCTGTACGCGGGTTGTCTTTGGAAAAAGCGTGTATACACGCGGGTTTGATTCATCGAAGTAGCGTATACATTGTAAAGCTTGATATTTGAAGTTGCAGATGGATCTAATGGTTATTACAGAGTTCTGTGTCTGCTCTGTGTTCTGGTGACTGTTGTTAACAGGGTTTCAGTGATTCAGGGTTTGATGATTGTTTTGAGCTTCAATGATAGTTATGGGTCCAGTATGAAAATTGGATGAAAAGTGGCCTTACAGATTATGTGTTGTGCTTCAGTGTATCCAGTCTGAAAATTGATGAAACGTGGTACCTGAAGGTGAGAAGATTGTAGGCAAGCACCTACGTACTAGTATCTAAGCTAGTACAAAAGCTAAGGGAGATCTTTGGAGCATTATAGCAGGTAGTAGCCTGCGTACTAGTAAATGGATCGGCTAGTACAAGAGCAAAGGGGGTTGTAGCTCCCGTGCTGGTATAAGACTGCACCAGTATAAACATTGTAAAAGGATTTTCTTATTAAGAAGAAGATTGAGATGACTTGCAGCAGGTGGTTTTCACCCACATTGGGTTTCCACCTTATATCTTTGTGTTCATGTGTGTGGCTCTTGTGTGATGCTCTGTTCTGTTATTCTGCACCTGGTTACTGTTAATATGCTTAATAATGATATGATGTATTTACTGAAGACTAAGCTAACTGAATCATAAGATTTCTGGATATACGCAAGTTTCTTTAGACACAGTAGCGTGTACACGCGGGTTCACTTAACTGAAGTAGCGTATATGTTTCTGAGCATTGAAAAAGTTTTATAGTTCTGATAATACTGATTCACCCCCCCCTCTCAGTATTATTTCCAACAGAGTGATCATTCTGTAAGTCATATCTTGTTTCATGGATCTTCTTGTACTCTGGAAATAATTATTTTGAGCTTGTGTATGCTAATTTGTCTAGGATTGCAAGGGATAATATGCTTCTACCAGAAAGGAAAAGGTTTGGGATGTTATCCCACAGAACTGTCATTTCTGCTTTGAGCATCGATGTCAAACAAAAATCATTATATATGTTGCAATTTCCAGACAAACTGCTCCAAAACTTTTGACAGGGTAAATGATATTGCACAATTTATGTTGAAAACACATCATCTTGTAACTGATGTGTGGCCTGTGCTTTCCTTCATGCAGTTTCCATATTGTTTTTCTTGGATCAAAGAATTGAATTATTACGTAAAATTTATTGTATTTCAGTTTGTTGCTGCGCAATTTTTGACAGTTCAGACTGCAAAAGAAGTATAATAGATTTAATGTTGCAGTAAAGTTCTTAGGAGAAATCAAATGCTCCCAATTCAGGCTCCTACCAACTCAGACTCTGTAATCAATATTACCAGCTATGTGTACTCTAATAAAGTAATCCTTTGCCACAAAATGTTGTTGCTTTGTTTTCCTTCATCTAAGGTCTCTTTTCAACTACCCTTCAATATCATTTTAATTTTGCTGAAAACATGGAACATGCTTATCATTTGGGTTACTAACAATATTTATTTCATGTATTTTAATTGATACACAGTCACATCATGGCACTTTAAGATCACATCTTTTACTACTCCATTAGGATCAATTAGAACATATTTTTTTTATGGGATTTTACACAAAAGATTCATAAACAGGAAAACTTTACTATGCCCACACACACACACACACACATATATATAGTTGCTTCTTGATCTGAGTTCAAATTTTTACAAATCATAACTTTTTGAGTGAATAGAATTAACCACTGCAATAGTAAAAGAGGCACACCAGAGGCTAGAAAGCATAATAGCTCAAAGAAAGGAGTAGTGAATCCAATACAGCACATAAGTCAATAGCCTTAGAAGTTTCCTCAGCTCAAATTTGTCCACTTCAATCAACAAAAATTTGTGTCCCTTCTTGGCATACATTGTGAAACCTTTTACTTGTCTCTTAAAGATTATTCTTGTAGACCTCAAATAACACCAACCTTAGGTGATGCGACAAGTAAATGATCAGGACTAGGGGCAAAAATATAAACAATTCCCCAAAAAATTATTGACCTCCCTTACCCCTCATAAATAGGAAAATGAGAGAGTTCATTCATACATTGTTTCATCACACATTTGCATTAGAGATGTGAGGAGTGGAGTGCACTATTTCCTCTCTCTTGTGTATCCTCTTTGTATTATCTCCCTTTTTCTTTTTGCACAAGAGTTCTTGGAGAGTTCAAGGGATATTCTAAGGTGAGGGTTTCACCCTAAAAATGCAAAGATGCTATGGTTTTTAATAAATCATAGAGGGATAAAGATAAAAATTTTCATGTAGCTCTTGTTGGAGAAGAAGACTAGGGTTTTAGAAGCCTCATAGCTACTTGTTATGTGCGAGAAGAAGAGAGGGATGCACTTTGCTTGGGCTAAGAAGGACTTGCCAAAGATGATGCTAGCTTGTTGAGCATTCTTGGTGGATTGGCCAACTCATGTTAGAAGTGATTCCTAGTTGGGAGGAGTTGGTGGCCAGGGTTTCAAGGTATCCATAGCTATACCTTGGAGAACTTGATATTGTACCAACTTGTGATATGCTAAGTATGTGCATGTATTTCATCTATTATATATTAATGAAGTGTTTTGATTACCTAATCGTTGTGTACTCTCAAATTTGATTTTCAGCTTGTATTGTTGTATTTTTGACTAGGTAACTTACAACACTTGTGGTTCATGTGGATTCAACATAACATAGGGCTTAAACTATTAAGAGATTTTAACATATATCTTGAAGATAAGTGCGACATGTTCAATGATATGAACTTTGTTGTAATAAAATTATTTCATATCTATTATATGCATGAAAATTGAGTTGTGACTTCTTGACATTGAAGTACAATATTTTCTCTTGAACTGCATGGTGATTAGGATTCGCTATTACAATTAAATATTTTAAATCAACCCTAAGGTTGAAACCTCTCAAAAATTTCCTACGAGCAGAGAATTCAAGTGCAGGAGTATGAGATGGCATTCATCGACCCACATACATGTGTCACCTCTTGCCATCTAAAGGCATATACCTACAACGACCCTACAACTTCAATGACATCGAATCCTTTGCATCATGGCCCTTGTACCTGTGGCATTGATGTTTAGAACTGGCAACATTTATCAATGGAGCATGTGGGCTATCTAGTGTTCTTGATTTCCTCTAGTGAATATGGATTTCAATGTTAATTTCTTACCTGCTCTTCAACCCTATCTACTCCTTACACTAGTTAATCCCTTCCTCCATCATCTCTTTGTGTTCAACTTATTTTCCTTCCCCTTAATGGCTCTTTGCCTAGGCCATAGGGGTTGATCTCCAACTCGTCAAATTCGTGTAGAATTGAAAAGCCATGGAGGTAGCTAAATCTTTTCATTGAGTTGTTTCTTTGGCATCCCAAATAAAACTCAAGTTGTTGGAGGCAAAAGTAAATTCTAAGAGAGCTTCTCTCCGGGCAAAGAACATTAGCACACATGCCATAATTTATCCTCAATTTGGGCACCAGTCGCACCTGTGACATAAAATTTTCAAGACATTGGAATTATATTGCCACATCAAGTTCTTTGTGGCTCACACTTACTCTAGATAGGAAGTTGAGCATATGGACCTTTGTTTGGATCAGTCAAAAAAGAAAGGTTGTCTTCTCCTCACTCTCTGTCTCGGACTTGCAAAAAAATATGGAGGAGTTCTAGTTATTGATGCAAGAGCATCCCATTAATATCTCAATTAATGACCCAACCAAACTGGTTCTCCAAATTCTTAGTTTTATGTTTTCATGTGTGGCCTTTCAAACTCTGTGTCTCTCATTTTTTTTTACATACTTAAGTCCTCTAATATAATGGTTTTAGATTCCTTTTTGGCAAACCCACCTTTCAAAACAAAATGTATTTCTCATTTCCTACTTTATGCAGTTTGGTTTCCTCAAAGCAAGCTTTAAACACTTCTGAATTGATCTATGCCCTACTGAAGATACAGTTCAAACTTTCAATTTCAAGCATTTTAAGAGGCAGGGCAGAGAAAATAGTTTAAATGCTCTATTTACTTGTCTGAATTTCTACTCCACACTCCTGCCCCACCTTTAAGGGGTTTAGAAAGAAGAGAGCACTCTCAAAAAGTTAGAAAACCTTTAATATAAGATGAAATTTTAAAATTTACATTAGGAATTTGATTATGAAATTTCCACAATCCCTACAAATCCATCCTTTAAAGCGCATTTTACAATTTGGATTTCCAAAAAATGGAAATAGTCTTAACCAAAAATTTCAGTTATATGCTAATCAGTAATGTTGCTAGTGACTTACACTCACCTGGTTTCAGAGATAACAACTACCATTGATGAGTTTCTTCTTCCGGATCTATCAGATAAGTAGTTTTAGTGCCATCCCATTGTTTGCCACTCTTCGCTGCTACATCTGTAACCTGGACACTTTGCCTACTTCAATCGTCCTAATTAACTTTGCCAGTGTTGCACAATTCAGATCTCTCTTGCTACAGGATCTAGGCATCAATGCTCAACTCCATGGCCCCACAATTATAGCCCCAAGCATAATTTGTCAGGCATTACCCTAGATTTGTCACAGTAACAATCTATAAATAAAATACTCAAAACTAATTGATTGAATATATCTTAGTCCCATATGAAACCTATAAAATCAACATTAATGTTAAAACTTAACAACATTTGAATCCTGCAAATACAGGCAGGGATTGCCTATAGTTCCAGCCTAGAATAATGCCTTGTTAAGGATGATATACAATAGAAAAGTTCATTATGGAATGAAATGGTTTCATTTTATCTCAAGGATCAAATATGTAGAAATTTTTCATTATGTAATGAAACGACAACATTTCATCGCAATGATCAAAGATCTCTTAATCAAAATAATGGTTTCCATTAAAGGAATTTCATTACAAATTACAGGAAGAATAGTTAGGAGCACTTTAATGAAGAGCAGAACCCCATAATAATCACATGGTCAGGAGAGATATCCCGCGGGAATGTACAAGTAGTTGAGAGAATAAATGAACAGAACATATGTACAGGTAGTAATAATCAGGACCCATGACCATATCAAATGACTCACTAAAACAGAGACAACTCAGAAAGTTGTTGCTTCATCTAGATTAGTAAGTCCTTTGTGTTGTGGAAGCCAACGGAAGAGAAATAAAATCAACTATACAGGTAGAAGAACATATTGTATTTCTAGGAGATGAATGAAGAAACTTTATGGGCTTTCTAAGACAGTTGTTTTTCTTCCAATAGCAAGAACTTTATAGATAGCCCATAATAGTCAACATGTGATCCCTCATGGAGAGGCCATAATTGTTTGGAAGGTTGGCCAATAGACACCTACACAGTCTATGACGAAGGTTCATCAGGCATAAATGTTTATATGAGAGGAATAATCAAGGGTTCCAGCTCCTTCCCATCCCATCCATTCTTCCCACTCATCCCAATAATCGTTATTGATTCCCGTCACGCCCTCCACAAAGTAATCACCAGAATAGCTTTGCTGCTTTGCCTTTGCTAAATTAGACATTAAAGTCTGCTCATTATCACAATAGCAACAACAATCAGAAAATCGTGGGCTTGCATAAGAATACCATATTACAGAATAAAAATGCATATAGATAAAGATTACTCTTAGACATGCAATTTACCTCATAAGCCTGATAGATCTTGTGGAATTGAACCCCACTCTCATCTTCTTTGCAAACATCCGGATGATACTGTAACCAGATTATAACAACATATGAGTGCAATATTAATGTTTTCTAACATTCTATATGACTAGGGATATTACGGGACAAATTTTCTTAAAAATTCTCAAGAATGTGTAAAGTATGACATTTTTAATTTCTATTTCAAACTCGTATCTCTTTTTCAATTTTTCAGAAATGGAAGATCTATTGAAAATATTTGATCTTGAAAGTAAGAGGCATAGCTTCAAATGGGTACTTGCATACCAAGGCAATGGTAGGCTCTCTTCACATCTTTTTCAGAAGCCCCAAGGCTCAATCTCAGAGTCTGATACTGATCTTTCATCCCAAGAAAAGCAACAGAGGCCATCACAGTTACATTCCTCCTGCCTCCCAAATTCTTCTTCTCTCCACTCTTTTTTTCTAAGAATGATAACCCCTTGACACCCCCAAGCATTTTAACAGAGGCAACCATGATTCTATTTTGTGGGCAGCCGTCGCATCAAGTCATGGTGTGTGAGGAGGGAATTCATCTCAGGTGTTAGCTTCAACATTGTGTTTGCGTGGTGCAGTTTGTTTGTTTGTTTCCCTCGGTTTCGCGGACCCAGAATCACTTTGAAATTAAAGATTTTGCGGCATTTACAGAGAATAATGGCACTGAAGGACCCTTTTACTTTCAGATGTATTTTCCCAAAGAAGTTCAAGCTCTGGTTCAACGTTAAGCCCACTGGAAAAGCTTTAACAATGGCGGATAATTCAGAAGATACAGATACAGAGTAGCTTTATATTCATCCATGGAAGGAACTATGTAGACAAAAAATAATCCATAAGCCATATTGTAGAATTGTTGAAAAAATAAATTCGATGAATGAACCTGAAGGTCATGTCACCTGGGTGGTGAGCTGCAGAGCTCAGGAGTGAGTTTTCTGGTAAGCTGCAGGCACCAAGTTGAGCCTGGCAGTGAGTGAGTTGCAGGGGCTGAGTCGAGCTGGTCAGGGGAGTAGCACACAGTTTGCAAAATTTTGAATTGAAAAGTGCATTAACTTTCCGCGGCGTGAATTATGTCAGGCCAGCTTCGATCCAATCAAATCAGGAATTTAATGTGGAAAGGTGGTGGAGGGTGGTGGACCTTGTGGAGGGTGGCAGAGAGCAGAGGAGGGCAAAGGAATTGTCAACAGCTAGAGTCGGACGTTTTTCTGGGTGGTGACGGAAACCGGGCAACTCCTCCGCCTAGTTAGACTACTCCATTCTATATGACTAGGGACATTGCTAGACAAATTTTCTTAAAAATTCTCAAGAATGTGTGAAGTCTGACATTTTTAATTTCTATTTCAAACCTGTATCTCTTTCTCTATTTGCTTCAGAAATGGAAGATTTATTGAAAATATATAATCTTGAAAGTAAGAGACATAGCTTCAAATGGGTACTTGCATACCTGCAACGCAAGGCGACGGTAGGCTCTCTTCACATCTTGTTCAAAAGACCCAGGGCTCAATCTCAGAGTCTCATACTGCTCTTTCATCCCAAGAAAAGCAACAAAGGCCATCATAGTTACATTCCTCCTGCCTCCCAAATTCTTCTTCTCTCCACTCTTTTTTTCTAAGAATGATATCTCCTTGATGCCCCCAAGCATTTTAACAGAGGCATCCATGATTCTATTTCATGGGCAGCCGTAGCATCAAGTCATGGCGTGTGAGGGGGGAATTCATCTCAGGTGTCAGCTTCAACATTGCGTTTGTGTGGTACAGCTTGTTTGTTTGTTTCCCTCAGTTTTGTGGACCCAGAATCACTTAAAAATTAAAGATTTTGCAGCATTTATAGAGAATAATGGCACTGAAGGACCATTTTACTTTCATATGTATTTTCCCAAAGAAGTTCAAGCTCTGGTTCAACGTTAAGTCCACTGGAAAAGCTTTAACAATGGCAGATAATTCAGAAGATACAGATACAGAGTAGCTTTATATTCATCCATGGAAGGAACTATGCAGACAAAAAATAACCCATAAGCCATATTTTAGAATTGTTGAAAAAATAAATTTGATGAATGAACCTAAAGGTCAGGTCGCCTGGGTGGTGAGCTGCACAACTTGAAAGAGAGTTTTCTGGTGAGCTGAAAGTGCCAATTCGAGCCTGGGAGTGAGTGAGCTGTAGGGATCGAGTCGAGTTGGTCAGGGGAGCAGATCGTGGTTTGCAAAATTTCGAATTGGAACACACATTAACTCTCCGCGATGCGAATTCTGTCACACAAGCTCTGATCTGATCAAATCAAGAATTTAATGCGGAAAGGTGGTGGAGTGTGGTGGAGCTCATGGAGGGTGATGGAGGGTGGAAGAATTGCCAACGATCGGAGCTGGAAGTTTTTCCAGGCAATGACAAAAACCAAAAACCAGGCAATTCTTCCACCTAGTTAGACTACTCCAGACCAGCTCCAATCCAATCAAATAAGGAATTTAATGCGAAAAGGTGGCGGAGGGTGGCAGAGCTTACGGAGGGCAGAGGAATTGCCGACAGCAGGAAGTGAACGTTTTTCCGGGTGGCGACGGAAACCAGGAAATTCCTCCACCTAGTTAGACTATTCCATTTATAAGCAAGTAATTATGTGATTCTGTTTAAGACAATGATGGTATGGCTCACCCTTTGACATACCGGTCTAGTTCGCATGATGTTTCCCAGTTTTATTTATTATTACAATAATTTATTTATGGAATTTGTTATGGTCAATACATGATTATCAAATGTTTATATCCATATAAAGACGGTCTTTATTGCGATTAGATTTTGGTAGGATGATATTGTATTTCAATTAATTAGTCGTGTGTGGGGTATTAGATAATTTTTTAAAATTGGTTTATTTTTTTAATTAAATTTTATTTGTTTAAAAAATAAAAATATATATTTGGTGTTTTGGATAGATGAATTTTTTTGGTCAATTTTATTTTTTGTTATTTAAAATGTTTTTCTTATTACATATATGAATTCAACACTCTAGAAAATCTTTGAGATACTAAGATTATAGAGAGTTTACAACTCAAATATTTTATTCTAAAAATCTCTACCAAATTTTGAATAAATTAAACCAGAAAATATACTAGAAAACTCTCAAAACTTAAAACAAATAAACTACAACTATATATTTATATATGGATGAAAGAATTATTTTTATCTTATATTATGAAATTTAAATATAAATATATATATATATATTATTTAATTATTATTTTTATTGATTATTTAATATTATATTTTTATTATAACTATTATGTTAATTTATCATTTAATGTGAACCTCTTTACTATAGTAAATATCACTAATAAAAAAAAAAAAACTTTTATTGAATTAAATATCATATGGGTTCCTTTTATTCAAAGCCTCTTCTTGTGTCGAGGTTGACTTTTTAGCCCACTCTTAATTTTAAATTAAATTATTATGTTATCATTTTTTTTAAATAATCGCTCGACTGATATGTAACTTATGAAAAGTACACTGTAAATTTATTATTATATTTTGTTAGAGTTTCTTCTTATGGATACAACTGTTTTGCATGCTTGATTACTAAGGACATCATTCTATACCTATACCAAAAAATAAATTAATTCTTCAATGAAATGTTGCCACCATTTGATAATGCCAATTCATGGTTAGGTTTCAAAGTATGAAGTTTAATCACTTGTTCTCTAAACACCTCATATTATATGGCTCCAGGGTCCTCTTGTTAGAGTGTTTATATTACACACTATACACATATGTGCCATGTCCCTATTTCCCTAATATGCTTGTTGAATTAACTATATATATATATATATATATATATATATATAGAGAGAGAGAGAGAGAGAGAGAGAGAGAGAGAGAGAGAGAGAGAGAGAGAGAGAGAGTGGTTGTGAACCCATGAGTCTAGTGTCGATTACATTAGCGTTTGATTAACCATGATATTTGATTTGTTAAATAACCATCGACATTTCATTTTCAAAAGGTGAGGCTCAGAAGCTTCACAAAGTATAGGTTATTTGTAAGTTTTGTCTCGTCGGGGCACTTGTATTCATCCAAGTCGTCAATATCTCACCGAGTGATCGAATGATATGGAAGACTCTGGGAGGGAGTTAGGAAACTACCCGGCCTAGTCCCAACTTTGACTCTCATTCATTCATGCTCCGGTTGGAGAAACCATCTGCAACATGTTACATAATCCAACATTTTTTGCATTGCTAGGTACCTAATTAGTCCAAATCATTCTCAGTTGTTTTCTATTTAGACCTGAATGAGGAGTATCCTCCATTTACCTTACTCCAATGGAAATGGCATATTTCCACCAAGGGTTTGGACAACGCGACTCCAGGTAACTCTCAACCTTATCAGTTATCCTTTCATTATTCTGAGCTATTTGTTGTTAGGGTTAATAATTGTTCTACTGTTGCTGTGAATAAGGGTTTTTCAACTATAGGAATGGCCTATGTACTAAGGTAAATAGAACCAAGTTAACATCTTTTGTTTCTTCTGAGTAATAGCGTATTCATAATTTTTTCAAGCGCGACTGACACTTATCTTCGTTTTTTATCTGCTTAAGGATATTAGTTTTTTTGTGCTAAGATCCTCCTCAGATTATAAACAAAATGATATTCACGTGCTTAAGGATTCATGCATTTATTGCAAGTGAAAATGAGATTTTATGAGCAATTTAACATAAATAAGAAAACTGAACAACATCATATAAATGTACAAAACATCACCAAAACCACATCACAATAGGAACATGATGAAGGAGTTCACCCCTCCTAGTCTACGTCTCCTTAGTCCAGCTTCCAGTGGCTTGGGCCTCTCTATTATGCTCAAATGTGTAAAAATATGTGTTTACAATGCTCAAATGCTTCTATAACCTACTCTAATGAGTCTAGAATGACCAAAAATGACCATCTAGCCTCATTCTACTCCTGATTTAGTCAGAAACTGAAGAAGTTATGAGTTCTCCAAGCTTTGGCACTAATCGCACCACAAACTCCACCAAACTGACATAGAACCTACAAATTTGCCTCCAATTCTGCTAACAAAGCGCTTATTTACCCAATTTCCCAGAGAAATTAGTCAGGTGCTAATTTGCCCACTAAGCCCTTAACTGCGGAAATTTGGCTCATGTAGGGTGCATCGGACCAGGGGGTTAGGCTCTTAACTTTCGCCCTCACCCAATCTGCTAACTACCAAAACTTTGTGGGCACGTTCACATATGGTAGTCACCCTGGCAGTTTTCCCTGGTGGTTAAGTGGTGGTAGTGACATAACTATGGCTGGCCCCACACGGGCTGGCTTGTTCTCTAAACTCCACGTTGAAATAGTTTAAATAATTTGTGTGATCATAAGGGTTAAGAACCACGACACATGGTGTGTTGGTAAAGCCTTTTTATTAACATTGGGAGGTTGCGGGTTCGACCCCAATTGCAACACCAAGACTATAACAAACTTTTGGTGGCTTCGCGGGCTGCCACGTGGTGACCATTGACTAGCCCACGTGTCAGTCGATGGTTTGCCACCCTACCAACCAATGAAAATCACAAAACTTCAATGAATGAAAAGAAACCACTTGTGAGCACCCTATTCGCTGAAGGAGCCCGTTGACCAAGTCAACATCCACTTAACCTACCACTTCATGCCACATCAGTAGTACCGATTGCTAACTAGGTTGTACTTTTTTTTGAAAATTTTCATGTTTGAGAAAGTGAACAAAACTTGTTTATGGAGTCATACAAAGTCTGTTTCGCACAAAATGAGTTGCGCCAAATTTAGGATGACAAGCACTACACGGTTGTCTAAGTTCCACACTCATCTGACAACTTTGAATTTTGAGCTATGTTTTTAGAATCTGATCATTTCTCCCCACTGAAAGCCTTTTGGACCTGAGAATATCACTTTCAACTATCTAGCAAGTGAGGGTATAGTTCCCTCACCTTTCTAATCTCGATCCATTTAGCCTTTAAAGGATTTTGTCCCTTGAGCCCCACTCAAAGGTAATCCACATTCCCTCATTTTGAAGACCTTGTTCTTCTCTCAAGAATGGTTGTAGTTCATCAAGTTATTCAGGAGAAAAATACTTTATGGATGGAATTTGGACATTTTCTCCTTGATCTTCAATCAACACAGGCCCATACAACCTAAGTTCTCAACGTCAACAACAACATAAATTTTCATATATGAAGGCAAATCCAACCTGAAGGCGTTGTTACCAGTCTTTTCTAAAATTATGAATGGACCATATGTAATTGGTTTTAGTTTTCAACATTCTCCTTGGAGCATCTCTTTTCTAATGTGAAGCCAAACTTCATCACCGACTTGGAACTTGTGATCTACACGATGCTTGTTGTGCCTTTCTTTGTAATTGCCTTGACTCTTTTCAAACTGTTCTTGAACTCTTTTGTTTACTAATTGGATTTGTTCAATGAACCTTCTTTCTTTGTCTATGTCACTATGATCATCAATAGCAACATCTTTCCCAAAAATTAAATCCAAGGGAGACTTAGGAAAGTATCCCAAACATGACTCAAATGGCGATGTTTGAGTTGAAGAGTGCTTGGCCTAGTTGTAAGCATGATGAATATAATGAAAATGTTCATCCCACAACTTAGGATGCTTTCCGCAATATCCATGAAGAAGATGTATCATTGTCCTGTTCACCATCTCTCTTTGACCATCTGTTTGGGGATGAAATGTTGTATTCGTTTTCAATTTGGTGTCCATGAATCCCCACAAGCTTGATCAAAAATTCCAAACAAAGCGTGAATCTCGATCACTAACAATGGATGTGGGAAATCCAAAATGCACCCATACATTTTGAAACAATAACTGAGCAATTTGTTTAGTTGTTACTTTCATTTTACATGGCATCAAAATACACATTTTGCTGAACCTATCCACAACTACATACAAATAATCATGACCTCTTTTTGACAATGGAAGATCTCCTACAAAATCCATAGAAACACTCTCCCACGGTCGTGAAGGAACCATAAGTGGTGTGTACAATCCTAACTTCCTATTTCTAGGCTTATTTATTGCACATAATGAACATCCTTTAATAAAATGTGACACACTTTCAAGCATACAAGGCTAATAAAAATACCTCTATAGATGTACCATCATCTTACTTACACTGAAATGACCAACGATAAGAGAAGTATGTGCCTCTGTTATGATGTTGACTCTTTCTCCCCATGGAATTCAAATTTTTCCAAGATGGTACAACAAGTTATCATGCAAATGATAATCCAATTCCTCTAATTGGTTACCTTGACTCAAGTTTGCATAAACATCTTGAAAGTCACTGTCTAATGCATATTTCTCAATATAACTTTCATGCAAAACAAAATTATGGTGAGTAAAGTAGTTGCACTAACAATAGGCCTAGAAAGCATATCAACAACTTTATTGTAGATACCTTTTTTATACCTTATTACCAAGTGGAATTGTTGAAGAAAACCCATCCATCAGAAGTGCCTTCATTGCTGCAAAATTGATTGTGATTACAAGTATTACAATGGCTAATGATCATTGTGAATAATTTTTTCCTTACCCATCAAGTAGTGTTTCCACATTTTCACACTTTGCACCAATGCATACAATTATTTTTTATATGTAGGATAGTTAATCACTGCACCATTGAAAGTTTCCGAATGAAAACATAGAGGCTTACCATGTTGCATGACGACTGCACCCATGGTGTAGTCACTAGCATCAGTCTGAATCTCAAATGACTGTCTAAAGTCTGGAAGAGCAAGTGCTGGAGCTGAACTAATATTTTCGTTCAATGCATCAAAGGCCTTTTGTTGTTTGCCTCCCGGCTAAAAAACCTTTTTCACACTTGTCAATGCATGCAAAAGAGCTAATGTAGAAGAAACGTTAGCAATGAATTTCCTCCAATATTGGGATGCTCCCAAAAAAATTCTTACCTCAGTAACTGTTTTGGGCCTTGGCCAATTCAAAATGACATCAACCTTTGAGGCATTTATTTTCAACTCACATCCTCCAACAATATGACCCAAGTAAACTAAATATGTTTTTTCCAAACTCACACTTTGACATCTTTAAATACAATTGTTCTTTCCTTAAGACATCAAGTACTTTTATCACATGCATGAAAAGTTCATCATGAGATTTACTGAAAATTAAGATTTCATCTAAGTAGACTATAACAAGCTCATTGATAAATGGCCTCAACGGATCATTCAACACACACATGAATGTAGCAGGAGCATTACATAAACCAAAAGGCATAACTAGCCATTCAAACAAACCTTGCTTTGTTTTGAATGTTGTGTTCCAAATGTCTCCTTCAGCAATTCTAATTTGATGGTAGCCACTCCTTAAGTCCAACTTAGTAAAATACTTTACATCTTTCAACTGATCAAGTAAATCATCTTTCTAGTTAGTGGGTAACTGTTCTTTACCGTAATTTTGTTCAATGAATGGAAGTCCACACACATGCACCATGTTTGATCCTTCTTTGGCACCAAAACAATAAGTGAACCACATGGCGAAGAAGATGGCCTGATGATCACTTTATCCAACAAATCTTGAATTTTCTTTTTAATTTATGCACTTTCCATCACTAACATCCTATACATGTCAATGTTAGGAAGAGGAAAATCTTGCTTCAACTGTATCTCACGTTGGATTCCTCTCTTAGGAGGCAATCCTTTGGGTTCCTGAAACATGCCATCATATTTTGAATTTTGAATCAAAACCTTTAAAAGCTTCATTATCAACATCATTTTTGGGTTAGATCATTAGAAGCACAAAATTCTTGCTTGAATTCACTAGTATTTTCATATTCCCCGCATTAACAAGTGAAAGAAATAGTTTATTGCTATGAGATCTCATAATATATCTTATTCCATCTGTGAACAAATGGTATTTTTTTCATGTCTATGGAAGATAGCTTTTTTTTCATAGAGATACGGGTTGCCCAAAACTATACCACATATGTCTAATGGCACAGCATCAAGCTACACTTCATCTATGAAATTTGTAGTAATGGCGAATTTCAATTTACACTTTCTAGTTACCTGCAATTATGCATTGTCACACACCCATCCAAGTGGATATGGTCTATGATGTGGAATGATTTCCTGGTTTAAAATTTTGGCAATATTTTCAGAGATAAGATTGGCTTGAGAGACAATGTCAAAAAGTGTATCAATTTTTCTATGTTTCAAGATCACCCTTATGTGAAAAAGCTTTATCCTCTTCTTTTCATTTGGAGTTTCATTGAGTGAATTTGAAGTACTAGTGCTAGAAATTTATTATTTTCCCTTCATACCCATGGCTTTAATTATAGTTTCATCACCCGAATCAGATCCCAAATCCTATTGAGTGGTTGCAATTTATTTTGTTTTCCCTTGTTGTTGAATTTATTTGGTTTGATTTCAGAATGAAGCTTCCAACAATGAGCTTCATCGTGACCCTCTTTGGAACAATGTTTGCATGTTAATTTATCTCCTCTGTGTTGGCATTATGATTCAGGTTTGGCGCTATGACATAGGTGTTGTACTTGATGGCAACTCACTCAGGTGGAAAATCTCTGTTCAGGCCCTCAAAATCATAGAAAAAGAGATACCCACAGGTGAGCTTAAGAAAAGCTGCGGACCCACAGGTGCCCCGAATGAGAAGTGCAGGCATACCCATAGGTTCTTTGAACAAAAGGTGCGGGCATCAAATTCACTCACTTCAATGCAGAGAAGCGCGCACACGTGGGAATTTTTATGATTGGTCCATAGTATTTAGTTCGACGTACATGATCCTATGGTTTTGGTTTGTGGTATAGGATCTAAATTGTTGAACCCCAGTTTTGGATCCCTTGTATTAGTTTTCGATGGTTTTGTTCCATGGTCTGAATAAGGGCTGGCCTATAAAAAGGAAAGGAGATCACTTGGGGAGTCACTTGTGAAATTTGAATATCTTAAGATCTGAAATTTTGGGTGATCGGTTTGAAAAGCTAGATCTAAATCAAGGTGAAAACTGTAAATTGTAAGGCGGATCTATTGATAGGTCGTGATCTCTCTGGCGCATGATCAGATCTATGGATCTGACTGTCTGTGGCACATTGGAGGACTATTAATTTGGCTCTATTTGGAGGTCCACAAGCAATCCATAGAGCAGGTGCGAATGTACGCAGCGCAGCAGAAGGCGCAGGTGCGGGGGTCCGCAGAGCAACAGAAGGTGCAGGTGTGGAGGTACGCAGCGCAGCAAAGGGCGCAGGTGCGGGGGTCCGCAGCGCAACAGAAGGCATAGGTGCAGAGGTCCGTAGCACAGCAGAAGGCGCAGGTGCGGAGGTATGCAGAGTAGTAGAAGGCGCAGGTGCGGAGGTACGCAGAGCAGCAGATGATGCAGGTGCGGAGGTACACTGTTGGGTAGACAGTGCAGGTGCAGAGCTCCGCAATCCAGACATAGAAGAACTGTGGATATTTGCAGGTTTCTATTGGTGAAGTTGCAAACTTTTCTTAAAATATTTGTTGGCTTCCTTTTGTCTATTGCTGCAGAGTTCTGGGTTTAGATTACTGGTATTGCTTTTCTGGTTACTGCATTCTGAGAAGTTATTGGTTGACTCATTGGGTGATTGTAAAAGGAGATTGGCTGATTCACATGTACTTGATGATTATTTGATGTTCATGGATCCAGTTTGAAAATTTATGAAACGTGGTCCTTGGAAGAAAAGAAGTAGGTCAGCGCCTACGTACTAGTAGATCAGCTAGTACAAGAGCTAAGGGGGTTGTAGCTCCCTTCCAGGAGAGGCTGGAAAACAAGAGAGGGTTGTAGCTCTCTGCAGGTTGCAGCCTGCACACTGGTAAAGGACTGCACCAGTACAAAATCATTGTAAAAGAAGTTTCTAATTGAAAGAAGATAGAGACATATTACAGTAGGTGGTTTTCACCCACATTGGGTTTCCACATTATATCTGGTGTTCTTTGGTGTGACTATCTGTTTTTCTTGTTCTTGCTCATTATTATACAAATTAATGATCAATATCTGAAGAATAAATTAAAGTATAAAGATGGAAGATATATTGAAAAGAATTTTAAAATACTGATTCACCCCGCCTCTCAGTATTTTTCCCAACACTCTGTTCTTGATAGATGCATTTTTATTTCTGTTCCCTTTGAAACACTTTTATTTTCATTTACTCTTAAATGGATTTTACTACCCTCTTCTCGAGTGTTTTTCTCTCTTGCCTCAAGATGAGTGGCTTGCACACACATCATCTAGATTATGGGGATTAAACATTAAGATCACATGACTAAGGTAACTATGTAAATCCCCTATGTACTTCAACAACATGTCTTGTGATTGCAAATCTACACCTAACATTAGAGACCTTTTTTCTGAATTCTTGGGTGTAATCTTCCACATTTTGAACTTTGAGTTGTCTAAAGTTATCCCAATTCATGATGGCTTTCTACATACAAGCTACAGGTTAGAATTTTTTTTAATTGCACCAATGAAATGAGACCAAGAAATTGAGATCTTACCATGTTTTTTATCTCCTCTTGTGTCTTTGATTCCCACCATACTAGTGTTGCACCCTCCATTCTCAAGGAAGCTAACTGAATCTTTATGTCATCCTCTTAAAGGTTTTGAATTCTGCAATAGACCTCCAACTGATGAATCCAATTATCAAGCTTCTCTATATTCACTTCACCATTATACATGGGCAGTTCGAATTTAACATCAAGTTTTAGTAAGAGTGATTTACCACTTCCTTTTGAGGTATGTTGATGAGTATGAGTAACGGTTGTGTTAGTGGAAGAGGGTGGATATGCTTGTGGAGAAGAAGATGAATAAGATGGTGGAGAGGGTGGAGGTTTGCCTCCATTTCTGTTACCTCATCCTCCTAAAGAATCTTCTCCTTTGGGAGGTTTGGAGCTTTCACCCTACCGCCTCATATTCATCTCTTCATACAAGACCTTCACCATCTCTGTCATATCAAAGAAAACCTTCCTTAATACCTTCTCATCCTTTGTCATTGTAGGCTCTCCTTCATGAGACATGCTCACTGGAGTCTCAACTGCAACTTGAGGAAGAAATGGTCTTGGAGATTGTGGCAACCTTGCCCTCTTTCCCCTTGACCCAACCTCAGGGCTTTCAACCAGCTTCCCTTCTCCTCTTTTAAGCTTTAACCTTGTAAGCATGACATAAACTTGCAAATAGTTAAATCCTTCTTGCACAAAGCAAACCTAGTGCTCTAATACCAAAATGATCTAATGAAGAATATTAGCTTTGATGTGTGAAGATCCTCCTCAGATTATAAACAAAATGTTATTCATGTGCTTAAGGATTAATGAGTTTATTGCAAGTGAAAATGAGTTTTTATGTTAATTTTATGATCAATTTAACATAAATAAGAAAAATAAACATCAACATATAAACATACACAACATCAACAACAACACATTAGAACAGGAACATGATGAAGGAGTTCACCCCTCCTGGGCTACATATCCTTGGTCCAGTGTCCAATGGCTTTGGCCTCTCTATTATGCTCAAATGTGTAAAAAAATGTGTTTACAATGCTCAAATGCTTCTGTAACCTGCTCCAATGAGTACAGAATGTCCAAAAATGGCCATCTAGCCTCTTTCTACTCTTGATTTGGTCAAAAACTGAAGAAGTTATGAGTTATCCAAGTTTTGGCACTAATCATGTCACAAACTCCACCAAACCCAGCACCAAACCTACAAATTTGCCTCCAAATCCACTATTGGAGTGCCAATTTACCCAATTTCCTAGCGAAATTAGCAGGGCACTATTTTTCCCACTAAGCCCTTAACTCGAAAAATTTGGGTCATGTAGGGTGCATGGTACCGGGGGGTCAGGATTTTAACTCTCGCCCTCGCCCAATCCGCTAACTACCAACAATTTGTGGGCATGTTCACAAATGGAGGTCACCCTAGCAGTTTTCCCTGATGGTCCAATGGTGGCGGTGACATAATTGTGGCTGGTCCCATGCTAGCTAGTTTGTTCTCTGAACTTCGCGCCGAAACAATTTAAATAATTCGAGTGATCATAGTAGTTAAGAACCACGATGCATGGTGTGTTGGTAAATCCTTTTTATTAATGTTGGGAAGTTGCGAGTTTGAACCCTGTTGCCTCTGCCCAGATTATAACAAACTTTTGGTGGCCTCTTGGGCTGCCACTTGGCAGCCTCTGGCTGGGCCACGTGCCAACCTGTGGTTGGCCACCCCACCAACCAATGAAAATCACAGAATCTCAAAAAATTAAAAGAAGCCACTTGTCAGCACACCATTCACTGAAGGAGCCCATTGACCAATTCAATGTCAAATAACCTGCCCAGTCATCACTAAGTCAGTAGTGAAAACTTCTCATTGGGCTGTCCTTTTTTTCTGAAAATTTCTCTTTTGGGAAAGTTAACATAAGTCATTTCTGGAGTCATACGGAGTTCGTTTTGCGTGAAATGAGTTGCACCAGATTCAGGATGATGAGAACTATGCGATCATCCATGTTCCACATGAATCCGTCAACTTTGAATTTTGAGCTATTTTTTTAGCACTTGATCCGTTTTACACGTATAAAGTGGAGTTCTGGTTCCAATTCCCATTATTATTGTTTCTTCCCAGCTGGTTGTGGTTAGCCATGCTCATATTCGTCTTCATTTTCATTTTCTAGGTTCTTATTATGTCACCTCTATATGAGGGCTTACCCATGCTTGATAGCTTGTTCTTGCTTATGGTTCTTGGTTACTAGAAGTTGTTACAGTTCGAACTTCACATAGGATGCGTCAGTTGTTAATTAGGTTCTAGGGTTTGAGTTTATCTTGTAGCTAATTTTGTAATATGGATTATGTATCAAGGATTATTGGCCAGCAAGAATTAGAATCGACCTTTGAGCAGAAAAAAATATGATTATAAGTGGTCCTATTTTAATTACATTCTCATGAGACAGACTTGACCTCATGGTCGGTGGTGTAGATTCTATTTTTTTTTATCCCGTACATCTCATGGACTTTATTATTGGACTGTATATGAACTCTATTTAAGGTTAAAAACTTTTAAACTCTTTATAATTTATATTGTTTTGTTTTTGTCTTTATAATTCTTGAATGCAAGTTGTTCGAATTCGATAGGGGTTCTCTTACAAACTATATTTCTACCAGGGTTACACTTCCGAATCCTCTCTAGTGTAATGTTCATAAATTTAATATGTGTTTTCTTGTATTATACAAAGCAGTAAATCTTAAATGATTAAGTTATAGTTTTATGTAAATTCCTCATTGGTTTACCGCCTAAAAATACTCCTTGCTCTTATATTGTGCTTATGATGTTTATAATGATTCAATTTGAAATTAACCCTAGAAATTAATAGTTGGCTGCAAACATACTAAAATTTTACATAATTATTTTGTAGCTTCAGATTATTTTTGTTAATCTTTTGCACATGTTATAATTTTTTCTGTTAAGTTCTGTTTTATTACTCCCTATAGCTCCAGACACTCGATAGGTGTTAAGATCCTCCACATGGGGAAATCAATAATATGCCCATGAGGTGTATATAGAAAAATTAATCAGTTTTGCAGAATGTTGTCACAAAACCGTAAGTTACGGTTGGAACCAACTCAAAATTTCCAATCCACTGGATTAAGGTCTCAACTATTATTTTCCTGGTTAAGCCATGACCCCTGGCTACTCTATGATAATCTATTTTTTGCACCCAACAACTACTATTTATCTAAATGAAAAAATATTCCTAATTCATACTCCCTTACTATTACTTCTCACGTATACATAATGAGCATGTTACAACAAATTTAACAGTCATAGTTAGTTACACACATAACATAAAAATTTCTAAGAAAAACATATCTGTAATAAACACGACTTGTTGAGAATGCTCCACAAGAAAGGCCTCTTCTCCCTTCTAACGAGAATGAAAATTACATCCAGTTCTCCCCCCGAGCTCTAACTTGACATACTTGTTATATTGGCAGTGATCCTTACTGGATTAGTCTATAGGCATCAAGGTTTCCCTAGCCTAAGACCTACAAACCTACGGCTATGTCAAAGTTTCCACTAGTCCTTGCCTAGCTCAAGAATACTCTGCAGGCAACGTCCTTCCCAATCTGTACAATGTCCTGTTCAGGTATGTTTTGTTTCACTCTCTCGGGGATTCCCTTCCTCTTGATGAATTTTCCAGAAGAAAGAAAGAAAGAACCCCTTCCCCTTCCTTCTGAGATCTTTTATCTCTAAGGAAGAAAGAGAGACTAATTGCCATAACTATTTGAGAGTTGTTTAGAATTCGTTAGGGCCTTTCCAGGAGTTCCAAGATTTGTCTGCTCATTTAATTCATTAAACATAATGATTTCATTTAATCATTTCCTTTTGTTCAACTCACTTGTTAGCAAGTCCCATTTTCCAAGGTCTTATTTGCAAAAACAAAATAACTGAGAGCAATAAATTATTTACATTACTAGGGATGTTACATTCATCCATGCCACTAAGACAATGGATGTGTTGCGAAAGGGGTGGTGGTGGAAAGAACCCAATAGGTCAGCGGGGTGTTCGTCTTTTTTCTCATGATTGTGTAGCCACATACTTCAATTTAATCCCTTCCAAGACTACGAGAGCAATCATGAAGTTGGAGACTCAGGTGGGAGTGGAGAGAGAATCTAGGATGAAAAGAACTACGTGGTTGTCGAGGTTCCAAACCAATTCAACAACTTTGAATTTTGAGCTATTTTTTGAGCATTTGATCATTCGTCCTCGTTGGAAGCCTTTTGGACCCAAAAAGATGACTTTCAGTTGTCTAAAAGGTGAGGGTATAGTTCCCTCACCTTTCTAATCTAGATCCATTTAGCCTTTGAAGGATTTTTTCCCTTGAGCCCCACTCAAAGGTAATCCACATTCCCTCTTTTTGAAGACCTTGTTCTTCTATCAAGAATGGTGTCTTATTGTAGTTCATCAAGTTATTCAGGACAAAAATCCTCTATGGAAGGAATTTGGACATTTTCTCCTTGATCTTCAGTCAAATGAGGCTCATACAACCTAATTTCTCAACATCAACAACAACATAAATTTGCATATATGAAGGCAAGTCCAACCTGAAGGCATTGTTACCAATCTTTTTTAAAATTATGAATGTACCATATGTAATTGGTTTCAGTTTTTTATCTTCAACTTGGAGCCTCTCTTTTCTAATGTGAAGCCAAATTTCATCACCGACTTGGAACTTGTGATCTACACGATGCTTGTTGTGCCTTTTTTTGTAATTTCCTTGACTCTTTTCAAGCTGTTCTTGAACTCTTTGGTTTAGTAATTGGATTTGTTCAATGAACCTTCTTGCTTTTTCTATGTCACTATGATCATCAATAGCAAAATCATTCCCAAAAATTAAATCCAAGGGAGACTTAGGAAAGAATCCCAAACATGTCTCAAATGTTGATGTTTGAGTTGAAGAGTGCTTGGCCCAGTTGTAAGCATGATGAATATAGTGCAAATGTTCATCCCAAAACTTAGGATGCTTGCTTCAATATCCATGAAGAAGATGTATCATTGTCCTGTTCACCACCTTTCTTTGACCATCTGTTTGTAGATGAAATGTTGTATTATTTTTCAATTTGGTGTCCATGAATCTCCACAAGATTGACCAAAAATTCCCAAAAAAGTGAGAATATCGATCACTAACAATGGATGTGGGAAATCCAAAATGCACCTATACATTTTGAAACAATAACTGAGAAGTTTGTTCAGTTGTAACTTGCATTTTACATGGCATCAGAATACACCTTTTGCTGAACCTATCCACAACTACATACAAATAACCATGACCTTCATTTGACAATGGAAGACCTCCTACAAAATCCATAGAAATACTCTCCCATGGTCGTGAAGGAACCATAAGTGGTGTGTACAATCATAACTTCCTATTTCTAGGCTTATTGTCTACACATTGATGGATGGGGTGCAGGCGTTAGAGACAATCTCTCTAATCTGCCAGCAAGTTCTTCAATGTCTTGATCAACTTCCCTTTCTTCAGGCGTATCAGTCATTAAACTGATATATTCATTTCTTTCTTTAACAGGCCCCTAATCTGACTTCGTTAACACATAGTGGATGTATTGGGAAATTCTTAAAAGAATTACCCAAGTGCTATTGGCTAAAACAGTGGCTTTATTTGTATCAGCAGTAATTCTAAAAGAATCACGCCAACACACTATCGGATGCTTTACAACACTATCGCGGCTTGCAAAGGAAGGACTTACGCACACACTATTGGGTAGTAATTCCACAGAATTACCTTATAACATAATCCCGCTTTATAATGTCTCTTTTACCTTTTTCCCGATGCGATATCACATTGGCGGGCTTTGCAATGGAACATAGGCTCCGATATATTACGGACCCGACGTATATATATATTCCCCCCTATGTTGAGTTCGGGTCCGATACATATATCGGCAGTCGCTCCAACCAAATGATCTTCTTCCTCCGAACTAACGGACCCGATGCCTCCTTCCGAACTGCACTATAAAGATTTCGGGTCCGGATCTTTCGGCGGTCTCGATTAGTCGCTCCTCCGAAGTGATACAAGGCCTCCGCGTACCCGATCTACTTATATACACTGCCTTTATAATTTCGGCAGGTCTGCGTTTTGGCGGTCGACACAATTAACAATTCTCTCACCTCCGAAATGACGGACTCGACGATAAATATATCGTAATTTATATGACTTCAGCTCCGGATATGGAAAGCTCAGTCGGAGGTTTTGCGGCCCCGACACATTATAGAAAGTGTTGAATGATATTTCGGCTCCGGATTTCGGAGCTCAGCCCTTGTTGTGCTATGGGATTCTTTTGGACCTGAAAAGCTTTATACACAACCTCTATAACAAATCGGCTCCGGATTTTCGGAGTGCACAACTAAGTGTTCCAGAGGTTCTCTCCGCCGTCGATATGGGTTCGGACCCAATATGGGTAAGAACTTATAATTATAATAATTCATTCCCGCTACAGCCACTTAATGGAAAATTGCAAGAATTCTCAGAAATATATGCGCAATTGTAAATTAAGAGTTAAACCCTGTATAAGCATAATTGAAAGAGAAGATGATTCCAATGGTTAACTACACAGTATGGGCGACATGCGGAAAACAATAGATAATTAACACTGTTAAGGCATGATACAATAATCTATGCATGCACATTACAGAATCATTTGATAAGAGATGCTGGGAGAACAATTTAAAATAATGCTATGGCACTCGCTCCCCTCCCCAGTCTTCTCAGTCTCTCTCTCTCCCTCTCTCTCTCTCTTGAGAGCTTCGCTACCTCTTTATTTATAATAATGGATAGGCCTTCTCGGTCCTTATCCGATACAAAGAAAAGCATGCTTTACAGAATGATTTAAAGCTTGAAAAGCTTTACTACAGCTTATCCCTCTGGGCATAAATAGCATGTTTTATTCCCTACTTTATCCTATTTTTAACTAAAAAAACATGTAAATTGCAGGCTAAAGGACCCCACTCCCTTGCCTGTAGATTTTTTTTGGATTTTTGGAATAATTTGGAGGATTTTTCCCCTCTGAGTCATATGCTCCCGCATCAGACTCCCAAGGTAGAAAAATTTCATGATCTCCTGATCATGTGTTCAGATCTATGTTTGCCTGGATCCCATATCTTGTGCTGCAATTTTTCACTTGTCGCTGCTTCTGTTTGTTGTTCTTCTCCAGGTCTCCACACTTTATGCTGCATCGCCGCACTAACTAGGCTTTCATAATCTTCTGCTATCTTTCTTTTGCTGCTTCTCCTTTGTTTTACTGCTGTTGGCCTCTTCTGGGATACTGCCATCATCAGTTTTCTGATGCTTTCAATCTCTTGGTCCAATAAATCTCCCCGCTGTTGATTTCTTGCTTCTATGCTGGTCTCTGTTCTGACTGCCACCCGATCATCCACACCCTCTTGTCTTCTGGAACAGAGAACTTCTTTTCCCTTCATTTGACTGCTCAACTCAGTCAAATGTTCCTCAGCACCGGCGACAATACCTGCATTCACAGAACAATTTTTAGAATAAAAACCATAAGGCTTCAGTGCCTCTTCTGCTGCTGTCAATGTTGTCTCAACTATCACCATAACTGCTCTAGCTGTCACTATAGATGTTGCTGCCATTGATGTTGCTATCACTGCTGCCATAGATGTTGCTGCCGTTGCTGCCATAGATGTTGTTGCCGCTGCTGCCATAGATGTTGCTGCCGCTGCTGCCATAGATGTTGCTGCCGCTGCTGCCATAGATGTTGCTTCCTCCCAAACTTCCTGCCCCTCTGCAACATTCTTTGGCTCACCATCTTCGTCTTCCCCTTCGACAATCTTCAGTAATTGTCCACCATCATCTTGATTGATTTTCTCAATCAAATCAAGTTCTTCAAACATTGTAGCCTCGTCTTTTAACATTGTAGCAGCTCCAAAATTCTGCATACTAGTCTTCTCTTGGCTATTTAGGTAAGCCAACTCTTTATTGTCACCCATAGAAACAAGTTTCTGCATATGAGACATGACTGTCTTATCTTCTTTTTGCAACAGTTCTTCTTCTCTCGAGACAATTCCAAGTGATGGACTGTCTTCTACATCACCTGCACTCACAAAACACTTGTTAAAATTAAAAACACAAGGCTGTTGTGCCTTATCTTCTTTTGGCGATAATTCAATTTGCTGCTCTGTTTTCTCCTTCTCCTCTGTCAGCATATCAGCATGCTGATTCGAATTCTTAGCAAAATTCATGAGACTGTCCATTAGTCTTTCTTCTACACCATCTGTTATAATGATGCCTTCCTGCTCTTGTCCACTGTACTGAACTCTTTTATTTGCAATCTCCCTGTCATACTCTGGATTCTCCAACAAGTATTCCAACAATGCAATTTCTCTGTGACATTGTTGCAGCAT
Source organism: Pinus tabuliformis (assembly GCA_031772625.1). Classification (NCBI taxonomy): domain Eukaryota; kingdom Viridiplantae; phylum Streptophyta; class Pinopsida; order Pinales; family Pinaceae; genus Pinus; species Pinus tabuliformis. The sequence continues at coordinate 896,587,562 of CM062820.1, read as the reverse complement.
TTCATCATCACTTATAGTCCCTGCATTCACACACAAACTGTCAGTTTGAAAATCACAGAGTTCAACAGTCTCAACTGTTGCTTCACTTATCTGTGCTACAGACTGATCTACTTCTTCTGCATCCATAAGAACTTCCTCTTGTGCTGTAGCAGCTTCACAAGATTGCACATCCTTCTCAACCCCTGTAACCATATCAAAAGTATTAGCTACATTATCCAAGTATTCCTTTCTTCCAAGTAACAGGGTTTTTTGATTAGTCTTCTGTTTCGGCTCATCTTCTTCTTGCAAAGGCAACAATGTATGATTAACACCATCTTTTCCAAACTTATAGGTGTTTCTCTTTCCATCATGTATGGCTCCTCTGTCATATTGCCAAGGTCTTCCAAGCAATATGTGACATACGTCCATTGGCATCACATCACAAACAATTTTATCTTTGTACTTGCCCACTTGAAACTCCACTTCACACTGTTCACTTATCAACAGTTGATGTCCCTTTTGCAACCATGACACTTTATAAGGTGTTGGATGCTTCCTTGTCTTCAACTTCAATTTCTCTATTACTTCTGTAGAGACTAAATTATCAGTGCTGCCACTATCAATGATCATCTGGCAACATTTCCCTTGGACTTTGCACACTGTCCTAAATAAAGTCTTCCTTTGTGGCGGTTCAGCCACCTCCTTCACTGTCTTAAGTAGAACTTTGTTAACTACCAGAGATTCTCCTCTTTCTGGTGTATTTTCTTCTTCTGCTACTGCTGCCACTGGCATCTCTCCCTCAGCTGGAGCAACAATTGCATTCCTCTGCTTTGTTTCTGCACTCTCTGGGCACTCAAAAGCTCTGTGTCCCAGCTTGTTACATCTGTAACATCTTATTTCTCTGCCTCCTCTTCCTCTAGAAAAACTCCCTCTGCCTCTTGCATCACCTCCTGTGGGTGCATGCTGGGTTGAGCTACTGCTAGCTCCTTCTCTAGGTGTTGTAGATCCTCCTCTACCACCTTGACTTCCTTTTCCTCTGAAAGTCCCTCTCCCTCTGGCAGACTGCTTCCTCATGAGTTTTTCCTCAGCTTTCAGCGCTATCTGATAAGCTTCCTCTACTGTTTTAGGAGACAGCAGACTTATCTCATCCTGAATGTCCATCCTGAGGCCATTCATATATCTAGCCACCTTCTCATCTATGTCTTGGGTTTCTCCAGCTCTTATGCTCACTTTATAAAACTCTTCTGTATATTCTTTTACTGTCAAAGCTCTCTGTCTAAGATTTTGCATCTGTCTAAACAATGTTTGCTGATAATTACTTGGAAAAAACTTACCTCTTAACTTTGCCACCATTCTGCTCCAATTCTTGATTGGCTGCTTACCAAGTCTCTTCCTTTCCGCCTACACACCATCCCACCAGAGTGCTGCATGGCCTATTAACTTGGTGACAGCAAACTTTACTTTCTTCTCATCTTCTATTTCTTCGTAATCGAAGAATTTCTCCATGCTATTAATCCAGTCAATCAATTCTTCTGGATTCATTCCTCCTTGATATACCGGTACTAATTGATTCCATGGCCTGGCTGTGGATTTCAACACTGACTGAAAGAACCTCATCTCAGGAGTAACCTGTACAGCTTCCTCCTCTTCTGCAACTTCAATTTCGGGCTCATTGACATCTCCATCATTTATGTTTCTGTCTGAAGTTAACGCATCCACTCTAGCTCGCAGCTCTTCTATTGTTTCCATTAATTCAGCATTTGCAACAGGTCGTTCTCTTCCACCATGTCCTCATCCTCTTCCAACTCTAAAAGCCATCCTTCTTCCGCTCCTGAGATTCAATTCAATGTCAGTTGATGGCTCTGATACCACTAATGATGGATGGGGTGCAGGCGTTAGAGACAATCTCTCTAATCTGCCAGCAAGTTCTTCAATGTCTTGATCAACTTCCCTTTCTTCAGGCGTATCAGTCATTAAACTGATATATTCATTTCTTTCTTTAACATGCCCCTAATCTGACTTCGTTAACACATAGTGGTTGTATTGGGAAATTCTTAAAAGAATTACCCAAGTGCTATTGGCTAAAACAGTGGCTTTATTTGTATCAGCAGTAATTCTAAAAGAATTACGCCAACACACTATCGGATGCTTTACAACACTATCGCGGCTTGCAAAGGAAGGACTTACGCACACACTATCGGGTAGTAATTCCACAGAATTACCTTATAACATAATCCCGCTTTATAATGTCTCTTTTACCTTTTTCCCGATGCGCGATCACTATCGGTGGGCTTTGCAATGGAACACAGGCTCCGATATATTACGGACCCGACGTATATATATATTCCCCCCTATGTTGAGTTTGGGTCCGATACATATATCGACAATCGCTCCAACCAAATGATCTTCTTCCTCCAAACTAACGGACTCGATGCCTCCTTCCGAACTGCCCTATAAAGATTTCGGGTCCGGATCTTTCGGTGGTCTCGGTTAGTCGCTCCTCTGAAGTGCTACAAGGCCTCCACGGACCCGATCCACTTATATACACTGCCTTTATAATTTCGGCGGGTCCGCTTTTCGGCGGTCGCCACAATTAACAATTCTCCCACCTCCGAAATGACGGACCCGACGATAAATATATCGTAATTTATATGACTTCGGCTCCGGATATGGAAAGCTCAGTCGGAGGTTTTGCGGACCCGACGCCTTATAGAAAGTGCTGAATGATATTTCGGCTCCAGATTTCGGAGCTCAGCCCTTGTTGTGCTATGGGATTCTTTCGGACCTGAAAAGCTTTATACACCGGCCTCTATAACAAATCGGCTCCGGAATTTCGGAGTGCACAACTAAGTGTTCCAAAGGTTCTCTCCGACGCCGATATGGGTTCGGACCCGATATGGGTAAGAACTTATAATTATAATAATTCACGCCCGCTACAACCACTTAATGGAAAATTGCAAGAATTCTCAGAAATATATGCGCAATTGTAAATTAAGAGTTAAAGCCTGTATAAGCATAATTGAAAGAGAAGATGATTCCAATGGTTAACTACACAGTATGGGCGACATGCGGAAAACAATAAATAATTAACACTGTTAAGGCACGATACAATAATCTATGCATGCACATTACAGAATCATTTGATAAGAGACACCGGGAGAACAATTTAAAATAATGCTATGGCACTCGCTCCCCTCCCCAGTCTTCTCAGTCTCTCTCTCTCCCTCTCTCTCTCTCTCTCTTGAGAGCTTCGCTACCTCTTTATTTATAATAATGGATAGGCCTTCTCGGTCCTTATCCGATACAAAGAAAAGCATGCTTTACAGAATGATTTAAAGCTTGAAAAGATTTACTACAGCTTATCCCTCTGGGCATAAATAGCATGTTTTATTCCCTACTTTATCCTATTTTTAACTAAAAAAACCTGTAAATTGCAGGCTAAAGGACCCCACTCCCTTGCCTGTAGATTTTTTTGGATTTTTGGAATAATTTGGAGGATTTTTCCCGTCTGAGTCATATGCTCCCGCATCACACATAATTAACATCCTTTAATAAAACGTGACACACTTTCAAGCATAAGAGGCCAGTAACAATACCTCTGTAGATTTACAATCGTCTTACCTACACCGATGGAATACAAAGTTTGCCAAGATGGTACAACAAGTTATCATGCAAATGATAATCCAATTCCTCTACTTGGTTACCTTGACTCAAGCTTGCATAAACATCCTAAAAGTCATTGTCTAATGCATATTGCTCAATATAACTTTCATGCAAAACAAAATTGTTCTTGAGTAAAGTAGTTGCACTAAAAATAGGCCTAGAAAGCATACCAACAACTTTATTGTAGATACCTTTCTTATACTTTATTACCAAGTGGAATTGTTGAAGAAAACCCATCCATCGGAAGTGCCTTGATTGCTTCAACTTTGATTGTGATTGCAAGTATTACAATGACTAATGATCAGTGTGAATAATTGTTTCCTTACCCATCAGGTAGTGTTTCCACGTTTTCACACTTTGCACCAATGCATACAATTCCTTGGTATATGCAAGATAGTTAATCACTACACCATTCAAGGTTTCCGAATGAAAACAGATAGGCTTACCATGTTGCATGAGGACTGCACCCATGGCATACTCACTAGCATCAGTCTAAATCTCAAATGACTGTCTGAAGTCCAGAAGTGCAAGTGCTGGAGCTGAACTGATATTTTTGTTCAATGCATCAAAGGCCTTTTGTTGTTTTCCTCCCCACTGAAAAAACCTTTTCACACTTGTCAATGCATGCAAAAGAGTTTCTATAGAAGAAAATTTAGCAATGAATTTCCTCCAATATTGGGATGCTGCCAAAAAATTCTTACCTCAGTAACTGTTTTTGGCCTTGGCCAATTCAAAATGACATCAACCTTGGAGGGATCTATTTTCAACTCACCTCCTCCAACAATATGACCCAATTAAACTAAATAAGGTTTTTCCAAACTCATAGTTTGACATCTTTAAATACAACTGTTCTTTCTTTAAGACATCAAGTACTTTTCACACATGCATGACATGTTCATCATGAGGTTTAATGAAAATTAAGATTTCATCTAAGTAGATTATAACAAACGCATTAATAAATGGCCTCAATGGATCATTCATCACACGCATGAATGTAGCAGGAGCATTACATAAAACCAAAAGGCATAACTAGCCATTCAAACAAACCTTGCTTTGTTTTGAATGTTGTCTTCCAAATGTCCCCTTCAATAATTCTAATTTGACGGTAGCTACTCCTTAATTCCAACTTAGTAAAATACTTTACATCTTTCAATTGATCAAGTAAATCATCTTTCTAGGTAGTGGGTAACAGTTCTCTATCGTAATTTTGTTCAATGCATGGAAGTCCACACACATGCGCCATGCTCGATCCTTCTTTGGCACCAAAACAATAGGTGAACCACATGGCGAAGAACATGGCCTGATGATAACTTTATACAACAACTCTTGAATTTTCTTTTTAATTTATGCACTTTCCATCACTAACATCCTATACATGTCAATGTTAGGAAGAGGAAAATCTTGCTACAATTGTATCTCATGTTGGATTCCTCTCTTAGGAGGCAATCCTTTTGGTTCCTGAAACATGTCATCATATTTTGAATTTTGAACCACAACCTTTAAGAGCTTCATTATCAACGTAATTTTTGGGTTAGATCATTAGAAGCACAAAATTCTTTCTTGAATTCACTAGTATTTTCATCTTCCTCGCATTAACAAGTGAAATAATTAGTTTCTTGCTATGAGCTCTCACAATATATTTTACTCCATCTTTGAACAAATGGTATTTTTTTCATGTCTATGGAAGATAGCTATTTTTTCATAGAGATACAGTCTACCCAAAACTATACAACATATTTCTAATGGAACAACATCAAGCTCCACTTCATCTATGAAATTTGTAGTAATGGTGAATTTCAGTTTACACTTTCTAGTTACCTGCAATTGTGCATTGTCACACACCCATCCAAGTGGATGTGGTTTATGAAGTGGAATGGTTTCAAAGTTTAAATTTTTGGCAATATTTTTAGAGATAAGATTGGCTTGAGAGACAATGTCGAAAAGTGTATCAATTTTGTTATGTTGTAAGATAATCTTCGGCAAAATCACATAACTAATCTTTTGTCGACGCGTTTCGAACCAACCAGTGTGGTTCATCGTTAGGACAAGTTGAAGAACCAATCCAGCTTAGCGTGATTAAATAGAGCGTGTAGAGACTCCAACAGCTAAAATGCTAACGACTAATTTGACCTAGTGACCTTGGTCAAACTTACTAAAAAGTCAATTAATATTTCTCGAAAAAGCTAAAATTAGGTAAATATTAATTGACTTTTTAGTAAGTTTGACCAAGGTCACTAGGTCAAATTAGTCGTTAGCATTTTAGCTGTTGGAGTCTCTGCACGCTCTATTTAATCACGCTAAGCTGGATTGGTTCTTCAACTTGTCCTGACGATGAACCACACTGGTTGGTTCGAAACGCGTCGACAAAAGATTGGTTATGTGATTTTGCCGAAGATTATCTTACAATATTATGGATCACAAAAGTCTAAATTCCTCAATTTTGTTATGTTTTGAGATCACCCTTATGTGAAAAAGTTTTATCCTCTTCTTTTCATTTGGAGTTTCATTGAGTGAATTTGAAGTACTAGTGCTAGCAATGGATTATTTTCCCTTCACACACATGGCTCTAATTTTAGTTTCATCACCTGAATCAGATCCCAAATCCTATTGAGTGGTTGTAATTGTATTTTGTTTTCCTTTGTTGTTGAATTTATTTGGTTTCATTTCGGGATGAAGCTTCCAACAATGAGCTTCATTGTGACTCTCTTTGGAACAATGTTTGCATGTTAATTTCTCTCCTCCATTCTTGATAGATGCATTTTTATTTCCCTTCCATTTAAAACACTTTTATATTCCTTTACTCTTAAATGGATTTTTACTACCCTCTTCTCGAGTGTTTTTCCCTGTTGCCTCAAGATGAGTGGCTTGCACACACATATCATCTCGATTATCAGGATTAAACATTAAGATCACATGACTAAGGTAACTATGTAAACCCCCTATGTACTTCAACAACGTATCTTGTAATTGCAAATCTACACCTAACATTAGAGACCTTTTTTCTGAATTCTTTGGTGTAAACTTGCACATTTTGAACTTTAAGTTGTCTAAAGTTATGCCAATTCATGATGGCTTTCTGCATATAAGCTACAGGTTAGAATTGTCTTTTAATTGTAGCAATGAAATTAGACCAAGAAATTGAGATCTTACGGTGTTTTTTATCTCCTATTGTGTCTTTGATTCCCACCATACTAGTGTTGTACCCTCCATTCTCAAGAAAGCTAACTGAATCTTTATGTCATCCTCTTAAAGGTTTTGAATTCTGCAATAGACCTCCAACTGATGAATCCAATTATCAAGCTTCTCTTTATTCACTTCACCATTATACATGGGTAGTTCAAATTTAACATCAAGTTTTAGTAAAAGTGATTTACTAGTTCCTTTTGAGGTATGTTGATGAGCATGAGTAATAATTATGTTAGTGGAAGAGGGTGAATATGCTCGTGAAGAAGAAGATGAAGAAGGTGGTAGAGAGGGTGGAGGTTTACCTCCATTTCCATTACCTCATCCTCCTGAACAACCTTCTCCTTGGGGAGGTTTGGTGCTTTCACCCTGCAACCTCATATTCCTCTCCTCATACAGGACCTTTGCATCTTTGTCATATCAATGAAATCCTTCGTAAAGACCTTCGCATACTTTGTCATTGTAGGCTCTCCTTCATGAGACATGCTCACTAGAGTCTAAACTGCAACTTGAGGAAGAAATGTTGTTGGAGATTGTGACAACCTTGCCCTCCTTCCCCTTGACCCAACTTCAGGGCTTTCAACGAGCTTCTCTTCTCCTCTTTTGAGTTTTAACCTTGTAAGCATGACATAAACTTGCAAACAATTAAATCCTTCTTGCACAAAGAAAACCTAGTCCTCTAATACCAAAATGATCTGATTAAGAATATTAGTTTTGATGTGCGAAGATCCTTCTCATATTATAAACTAAATGTTATTCATGTGCTTAAGGATTAATGAGTTTATTACAAGTGAAAATGATTTTTTATGATAATTTAATGATTAATTTAACATAAATAACAAACTAAACAACAACATATAAATGTACAGAACATCACCAACAACACATCAAAACAGGAACATGATGAAGGAGTTCACCCCTCTTGGGCTACATGTACTTGGTCCAGCATCCAATGGCTTGAGCCTCTCTATTATGCTCAAATGTGTAAAAAAGTGTGTTTACAATGCTCAAATTCTTATGCAACCTACTCCAGTGAGTCCAGAATGTCCAAAAATGGCCATCTATCCTTTTTCTGCTCTTAATTTGGTCAAAAACTGAAGAAGTTACGAGTTCTCCAAGTTTTGGCACTAATCACACCACAAACTCCACCAAACCCGGCACCAAACCTACAAATTTGCTTCCAAATCCACTATCAGAGTGCCAATTTACCCAATTTCCCAGTGAAATTGGTGGGGCGCTATTTTTCCCACTAAGCCCTTAACTCTGAAAATTTGGGTCATGTAGGGTGCATGGTACCAAGGGGTCGGGATCTTAACTCTCATCCTCGCCCAATCCGCTAACTACCAAAATTTTTTGGGTGTGTTCACAAATGGAGGTCACTCTAGTGGTTTTCCCTGATGGTCCAATGGTGGCGGTGACATAACCATGTCTGGCCCCACGTAGGCTGGTCTGTTCTCTGAACTTCGCGTCGAAACAATTTAAATAATTCGAGTGATCATAGCAGTTAAGAACCACGACACATGGTGTGTTGGTAAAACCGTTTTATTAATGTTGGGAAGTTGCGGGTTCGAACCCCACTGCCTCCATGCAGATTATAACAAACTTTTGGGGGCCTCCTGGGCTACCACATGGCAACCTTTAGCTGGGCCACGTGCCAGCCCATGGTTGGCCACCCCACCAACCAATGAAAATCATAGAATCTCAACAAATGAAAAGAAGCCACTTGTTAGCACCCCATTCACTGAAGGAACTCATTGACCAAGTCAATGTCAAATAACCTACTTAGTCATCACTAAGTCAGTAGTACAGACTGCTCATTGGGATGTCCTTTTTTCTAAAAATTTCCCTGTTTGGGAAGGTTAACTTAAGTCATTTCTGGAGTCATACGGAGTTCGTTTCATGCGAAATGAGTTGCACCGGATTCAGGATGACGAGAACTACATGATCATCCAAGTTCCACATGAATCTGACAACTTTGAATTTTGAGCTATTTTTTTAGCACCTAATAAGTTTTACACGTATAAAGTGGAGTTCCGGTTCCAATTCCCATTATTATTGTTTCTTCCCAACTGGTTGTGGTTAGCCATGCTCATATTCATCTTCATTTTCATTTTCCATGTTCTTATTCTGTCACCTCTATATGAGGGCTTACCCATGCTTGATAGCTTGTTCTTGCTTATGGTTCTTGGTTACTAGAAGTTGTTATAGTTAGAACTTCACATAGGATGCATCAGTTGTTAATTAGGGCCTAGGGCTTGAGTTTATCTTGTAGCTACTTTTGTTTTTAAAATATTAATATGGCTTATGTATCGAGGATTATTGACCAACAAGAATTAGAATCGACCTTTGAGTAGAAAAAATTATGATTATAATTGGTCCTCTTTTAATTAAATTCTCATGAGACAGATTTGACCTCACGATCTGTGGTGTAGATTCTATTTTTGTTTATCCCATACATCTCATGGGCTTTATTATTGGACTGTATATGAACTTTATTTAGGGTTAAAAGCTTTTAACTCTCTATAATTTATATTGTTTTGTTTCTGTCTTTATAATTCTTGAATGCAAATTGTTCGAATTTGAGTGGGGTTCTCTTACAAACTTTAATGCTATCGGGGTTACACTTCTGAACCCTCTCTAGCATAATGTTCATAAATGTAACATGTGTTTTCTTGTACTATACAAAGTAGTAAGTCTTAAATGATTAAGTTATAGTTTTATGTAAATTCCTCATTGGTTTACTGCCTAGAAATACTCCTTGCTCTTAAATTTTGTTTGCTCTGTTTATAATGATTCATTGTGAAATTAACTCTGGAAATTAATAGTTGTCTACAAACATACTAAAAATTTACATAATTATTTTGGTAGTTTCAGATTATTAATGTTAATCTTTTGCACATGTTATAATTTTTTTCTGCTAAGTTCTGCTTTATTAGTCCCTACAGCTCCATACACCTGATAGGGGTTATGATCCTCCACATGGGGAAATCAATCATATGCCCATGAGGTGTATATAGAAAAATTAATTAATTTTGCAGAATGTTCTCACCAAACCTTAAGTTATGGTTGGAACCAGCTCAAAATTTCCAATCCACTGGATTAAGGTCTCAACTATTATTTTCCTGGTTAATCCATGACCCCTAGCTACTCTACGAGAATCTATTTCCTATACCCAACAACTACTATTTATCTAAATGCATAAATATTCCTCATTCATACTTCCTTACTATTACTTCTCACAGATAGATACTGAGCATGTTACAAAAAATTTCACAATCATAGTTAGTTACACACATAACATAAAAACTTCCAGGAAAAACTTATCTGTAATAAACTTGACTTGTTGAGAATGCTCCACAGGAAAGGCCTCTCCTCCTTTCCAATGAGAATGAAAATTACGTCGAGTTCTCCTCTCGAGCTCTAACTTGGCAGACTAGTTATATTAGCAGTCATCTTTACTGGATTAGTCTAGAGGCATCAATGTTTCCCTAGCCTATGACCCACAAACCTATGTCTATGTCAAAGCTTCCACTAGTCCTTGCCCAGCTCAAGAATACTCTGCAGGAAACGTCCTTCCCAATTTGTACAATGTCTTGTTTAGGTCTGTTTTGTTTCACTCTCTCAAGGTTCCCCTTGCTCTTGATGAATGTTCCAGAAGAAAGAAAAAACGACCCCTTCCCCTTCCTTCTGAGATCTTTTATCTGTAAGGAAGAAAGAGAGATTAACTACCATAACTATTTGAGAGTTGCTTAGAATTCATTAGGGCCTTTCCAAGAGTTCCAAGATTTGTCTACTTATTTAATTCATTAAATTTAATGATTTCATTTAATCATTTTGTTTTGTTCAAACGACTTGTTAGCAAGCCCTATTTTCCAAGGTCATAGTTGCAAAAACAAAATAACCAAGAGTAATACATTATTTACATTCCTAGGGATGTTACATTCAGCCATGCCACTAAGACAATGGATGCGTTGCAGAAGGGGTGGTAGTGGCAAGAACCCAACAGGTTGGTGGGGTGTTCTTCGTTTTTCTCACGATTGTGTAGAAACATACTTCAATGCAATCCCTTCCGAGACTATGAGAGAAATCATGAAGTTGGAAACTCAAGCGGGAGTGGAGAGAGAATCCCAATCTGATTCATAACTAATGGATGAGGTATTCTGTTAGGTGTCAAACCCTAGTCATATGAGGGGATGAAAAAAATAGTATCTCAATTTTGTAGCTATTCACTGGAAAATGAAGACCTAGCTTGGTCTTGTCTTGAAAGGCAATCTAGTTGAATGCTACAATGTCTTTGTTACATTACAAGATATCAAGAGGATGTTGCCAAATCAACACTTCACTCTAGACAGTATGAATTCAAGATTAGCTCATGTTGAAGATCACCTCCTCTGTGACTCTAACAATGTTGCTTTGTGTGGACCAAGTGAAAGGGATACTTCCGCCATCTCTTAATCAAATTTTTTATATTGTTTATGTCATTTGTTATGGCTAATTATATGTTTTGTGGTGTAACAATGTACTAACTAGTCGTAGTTGGGATCAGGTTATATCAAACCATTTCAACTATGTAATCCCTCAGAATTTATGGTAATATAAATTATTTTAATTAAAAAAATTACTACACTTAATTATACAAATTTAATTTTTTTTATATATATATGATTTTTTATCCCATAAAACACAAGCTCCTTAAAATATAATCCAAAAGAATATTTTACTTATAGAATAAATCAAGATACATTTTTTTCTTTTTAATAAAGATACATTAATTTTTCTTTTAAGAAACCTTGAAATAGCTGATTGTAACTTGACCTTACAATAGTTGATTGCTATTTGACCATATCATCTTCTGTTGTTCTTACATTCAAAATAACACGATGGTTAACCTGTCTAGGTGTGCATGAGAAAAAAAAACATTACAGCTGAATACCATGGAAAAAGCTCCAAGAAACAAAAAAAAATTACATTGCAACAAAGTTCCAAGAAACAAACAAAAATTACAATGCAACATAAAACATTTTTAGATTGAGATGGACACCACAAAACCTTCAGTGAATTTGACCCCTCAACTACGGCCAATTCCAGAGGTACCATATTCTCGCGGACGACAAACGACCTTCTTGTCTGCATTGACCCCATTGCCAGTACCGCTCGGACCAAGTTGATAACTACCAGCGATGATGGTTTCTAGAGTTTAAACCTGAGCGTTGACAGTAAAAATCTCTTTTGGTAATCTGTTCAAGGCATTTTCCATATAACCAATGTTGGGAATTTCTGATAATTCCAGAACAAGTAAACAGAGAATAATGCTCTCTTTCTTATCACAGAAAAAAAATGTTTTGGGAAGACAAGTTTCACACACAAAAAAAACTTGTATTCATTAACAAAACTAATTGTTACAAAAGACTTCCTCTAACAGAGGGATTACTACAAGTCTGCTTCAGAGGTAGTTTAAAAACTTCACTATGTCTCTCACTATAAAAATTAACACTGCTGTGTGTAATTTTCTTTTACTTCTTACTTTACACTGCTGTGCATTACATTGCATCTCTCATTTACAGTGCCCACACACAAAAAAAAATAAAAAAATCACAATATAAAATAGTCGTGCCATACATTCATGCCTAGAAGCGGTTAAATTCATTCACCTTAGTACGCAATGGGTAATTCCAAATTCAGAAATCGACTATGGGAAGTCGTTGCCGCACTTCAAAGACATTTACAAAGACAACCCAACCTCTGCATCGAGCTCCCACATTGACAGCAGACTTGACACCTCTGATGCCGCGTCATGTAAATTATGCAGCTCAAGGATTCGAACAGTCACCTTCACATAGATACGTGAGTAGCTTAGGTACAGGTTTCACAACAATGCCACACAATGCACAATTACTTTTGCACACGGTCAAACCATACAGGCTTTCAAGCCACACAAAACTTTAACCTGCCCCCCCGAGAATTACCACCATTCCGTAAAAGCGGTGCGGGGAATCCCATGACGGTTTTCCCAGAAAAAAATATTTGCGGTTGTTGTTTAATGGTGGATTCTGGCAAAGGACTGGCGCTGCAGTTGAAAGTAATATTTCAACACTCCCCTTTAATTTCAACTGCTGGGTTATCAGTCATACCCAGACATTTCCTCAAAAATTCAAAACTTTTCTGCCCCAATGGTTTGGTCAGAATATCTGCAACCTGCTCCTGAGTTTTGCAGTGTTCTAAAACAATTTCTCCATTGTTTACCAATTCCCTGATGTAATGAAACTTTGTGTCAATGTGTTTCATTCTCTTATGAAACACAAAATTCTTGGATAATGCCATAGCTGAGCTATTTTCACAAAATATCACAGTTCCTTTTGCTTGCTCTTGGCATAAACTCCTTAACATCCTTCTAATTCAAATTGCTTGACATGCCGCTGCTGTAGCTGCCACATATTCTGCCTCTGCTATAGACAACGCTACAATAGGTTGTTTTTTAGAAGCCCATGAAATGGCTCTTGAACCCATGTGAAAAAAATAACCGGATGTGCTTTTCCGATCATCTACGCTTCCAGCCCAATCACTATCAGTGTATCCAATTAAATCTAAACATTCTGAAGTAGTATATAAAATTCCAAACCTTTTAGTACCTTTAACATACCTTAGAATCCTTTTTGCTGCCTGCCAATGTGCTTCTTTTGGCCTCTTCATGAATCTGGAAATCAAACTAATAGCATGCATTATATCCGGCCTAGTTGCAGTCAAATACATGAGGCTACCAACTATGCTCTTGTACAAAATAGGATCAAAATCCTTGTTGTTGTCCTCTTTGCTGAGTTTTAATCCCATCACTATGGGAGTGATTGTTGCTTTGCTCTCCTACATATTAAATTTTTCCAACACTTCATTAACATATTTCGCTTGTGAGATAAAAATCCCATTTCCATTTTGTTCTACTTCTATTCCTAAGAAGTATCTTAGCAAACCCATGTCAGTCATTTCAAATTGTTTTTTCATGACTGTTTTGAAATTTTCAATAAGGTAATCATCATTACCTGTGAAAATAACATCATCAACATATAACACCACAATTAGTATTTTACCATCATTTTCTTTGATGTAGAGGGTGGGTTCTCCCTCACACTTTTCAAATCCATTTTCCAGTAGATAGGAATCTATCCTACTGTACCACGCTCTTGGTGCTTGCTTCAGCCCATAAAGAGCTTTCTTCAATCTGCACACTTTGTGCTCTTGGCCTTTATTTTCATAGCCTAGAGGTTGCTCAATGTAAAACTCTTCCATTAACACTCCATTTAGGAATGCTGACTTCACGTCCATTTGGAAAACTTTCCACTTGTTTTGTGCTACTATGGACAGCACTGCTCTCACGGTTTCCATTCTAGCAACTAGTGTGAAAGTTTCCTCATAATCTCTCCCATGCTACTGCTTATATCCTTTGACAACAAGTCTTGCCTTGTGTCTTTCTATTTTTCCTTCAGCATTACTCTTGGTCTTGTAGACCCATTTAACTCCAATGACTTCTTTTCCTTTTGGTAGTTCAACTAAATCCCATGTCTTGTTTCTTTCTATGGAATTGATCTCCTCATCCATAGCTTCTATCCATTTCCTATCCTTAATTGCTTCTTCGAAATGAACAGGGTCATCAACATGGTAATATAAGGCAAACAAAGAGTTCATACCTTCATTTGTTGCCTCTTGTTCATAAATGCCACTTAAATTTCTGAACTTCTTACCTCTTTCATTTGGAGTACAAGTGCTTGAAGAAGCAGTTGAATTTCCTCCTTGTGGTGTGCTTGGAGAAGCACTTTAATTTCTCCTCAAGAGTGTCTCTTGCTGCCCTTATGTTGGTGCTACTGTTTGGGGATGTATTTCAGCCATCTCCTCATCATCTTCATCATGAGACAAAGAGTTTTTAACATTCACTGTTTTCTCTATGCTTCCATCCCAAGCTTCCTCCTCAATGAACTGAACATCTCTACTCACAATAAGCTTCTTGGTGGATGGGTTATACAACCTATAAGCTTTGGATTCCTCACTGTATCCAATGAAAATACATTTCTCCCCTTTGCTGTCCAACTTCTTCCTTAGTTGATCTGGAATGTGTGCATAAGCCACACATCCAAAAACTTTCATGTGGGTGACTCCTTACTTTGTCCCACTCCATGCTTATTTCAACACTCTATTCATGACTGCTTTTGTAGGGCATCTATTCAAAATGTACGCTGCACAGTGTACAACTTCAGCCCAATAATCATTTGGAAAATGCTTTTCTTTTAACATACTACTCACCATATCCATGATTTCCTATTCTTCCTTTCGGCAACTCCATTTTGCTGTGGAGTGTACCTAGTAGTAAACTGCTTATGAATTCCATTTTCTCTACAAAAACATAGAAATTCTTTGGAGATATACAGTTCTTAAAACCTCATCTATCAGTTCTTAGAACTTTGATATGCAGCCCACTTTGGTTTTCTACAAGTGCTTTGAAATTGCAAAAACTTTCAAACACTTCACTTTTGTTCTTCAAGAAATAAACCCAAGTTTTTCTAGTAAAATCATCAATAAATGTTAGCATATAGTGGCTGCTTGCAAGTGATGGAGTTTGCATCGGTCCACATAAATATGAGTGGACAATCTCTAAGGGTGCTTTTTCCCTTATGCATTTCCCAGATGGAAAACTTTCTCTGTGTTGTTTCCCCAATATACAACCTTCACAAAGGCTGTCTGATTTCTCTATCAATGGTAATCCTCTTACCATTCCTTTTCTATTCAACAAGTTAAGACCTCCAAAGTTAAGATGTCCAAATCTCAAGTGCCACAACCAATTTTCATCTTTTGGCTCGCTTTGGAAAGCCTCTTGCGTCACTGCTGCTATTTCTTCTCCATTTTTTAAATCTTCTTTCATTCTAAGAGGGAACATCCTATTCCTTGTCATCTTCACTTGAGCAATACATTGTTTGCTGGGTGGTTTATCCATGATGGTGCATACATCATCCACAAAGAAAACATTGTACCCCTTTTGAATAAGCTGTCCAATACTTATGAGGTTACATTTCATTCCAGGAACATAATAAACATCTGCTATGGTTTTCTTTTCAACTTTCCTTGTTAAGACATTTACTTCTCCTTTTCCCATAAAAAAAATTTACTATCAGTCCCTAGTGTGACTTGTGACTTCACACTCTGATCTAACATAGAAAACATGGCTATGTTTCCTGTCATATGGTTACTGAACCGAAGTCTAGAAACCATACATATTCGCTCTTTGCTTCAGCCATATTATAGGCTAAGAACAAATTATCTTGGCTGATATTTTCTCTAGTGAAATTTGCACTAGTTCTATTACTCATATCATGTTGCTTCTTCCTACATTCATTTGCATAATGCCCATATTTTTTACAATAGTGACATTGGACATTATATTTATCATACCTTTGTCCTTGAGCATGATGTTGTCCACTTTGTTGGCCACTACCTTGGCCCTGGTTCTGATTTGGATTGCTGCCTCTTCCTTGAGCATTTGCTGGACTATTTCTTCCACCTCTGTTTTGGCTTCTGCCTCTTCCTCTCTGGTTTCTTCTGCCTTGACCTCTTCCTCTTCAAAAGAACATCTAGGTCTTAAAGGCATGCGCTAGAGATGAGTTTTCGTTTCTACTCAATCTCTGCTCATGTGTCATCAGTGATGCATGTAGTTCATCAACTGAGAAGTTTGTGAGATCCTTTGTCTCTTCTATGGTGGTGTCAATCACATTGAACCTTTAGGGTAGGATCCTTAATAGTTTCTCCACAATCCTCCTTTCTTCAAGAATCTCTCCATGAGACCTTATCTGTGTGACCATTCCAATCACATGTGTGAAGAATGAGTCAATATTATCTGACCCCTTCATGCAGAGAGTCTCAAAGTCTTTCCTCAGCAACTGTAGTTTTGTTGTCTTCACTTTCTCCATGCCTTGATAGGCTATCTTGAGAGTTTGCCATGCTTCTTTGGATCTTTTGGCTGCTACTATCCTTGGGAACACACTCTCATGCACTGCTTGATACAAAAAGTAGAGGGCTCTAGAATCCTTCTTCTTATTACTATTCAACAGTTCTTTCTCTGCCTAAGTTAAATCATTAAACTCATCTTCATCTGCTGGTTCTTCAAAACCATCCTCAACAAATTCCTATAAGTCTTGGGAAGCAAGCAAAGCTCTCATAGTTATCGCCCAATAGTCATAGTTTTTCACATTAAATTGTGGGAGCTGAGTATTACAGATACCCATGCTAGTGCTGGCTCCAGCCATTCTTGCACTCTTAACTATGCTTCAAAATATTTGACTGTGTATTTAAAATAATTGACTATCCTCAACAATAACACAAAAAACTAACTTGAGAAATACCTTGGATGCTTTCTTAACTAAGTCTTCACTCTGCTGGAGAAGCTGCTGCAACAAGAAATCCTTCCTGCATCTTCTTTGACACCTTCAAAGAGCCTGGACATGCTCTGATACCATGTTGGGAATTTCTGATAATTCCAGAACAAGTAAACAAAGAATAATGCTCCGTTTCTGATCACAGAATTTTTTTTTTTCGGGAAGATAGAGTTTCACACACAAAAAAACTTGTATTCATTAACAAAACTAACTGTTACAAAAGTATTCCTCTAACAGAGGGATTACTACAAGACTACTTTAGAGGCAGTTTAAAAACTTCACTTTGTCTCTCACTGTAAAAATTAACACTGCTATGTGTAACTTTTTTTACTTCTTACTTTGCACTGTTGTGCATTACATTGCATCTCTCATTTACAGTGCCCACACAAACAAAAAAAAAACTCGCAATATAAAATAGCAGTGCCATAAATTCATGCCCAAAAGTGGTTAAATTCATTCACCTTAGTACACAGTGGGTAATTCCAAATTCAGAATTTGACTATGGGAAGTCGTTGTCGCACTTCAAAGACATTTACAAAGACAACCCGACCTCTGCATCGAGCTCCCACTTTGATAGCAGACTTGACACCTCTGATGCCACGTCACCTAAATTATGCGGCTCAAGAATTCAAACAGTCACCTTCACACAGATACATGAGTAGCTTAGGTACAGGTTTCACAACAATGCCACACAATGCACAATTACTTTTGTGCATGGTCAAACCATACAGGCTTTCAAGCCACACAAAACTTTAACCTACCCCCCCCACCCGAGAATTACCACCATTCCGTAAAAGCGGTGTGGGGAATCCCATGACAGTTTTCCCAAAAAAACTATTTTCGGTCGATGTTTAATGGCGGATTCCGTTAAAGGACTGGCGCTGTAGTTGAAAGTAATATTTCAACAACCAAGATGGTGCAGGAGCTTTGCTTCCGTGAGAATAGGAAAGACTGATACTTCCTTTCCTCCATGTCAACGTGCCTCTGCCAGGTGCGCAAAATTTTATCAAACATCATACGGTTACATGTCTCCACCATTTTCAAGAACTTCAGCTGAAAACAACTTTAACACCTTACCAACCTTACACTAGTAACCAGGGAAGAACAATATCGCATATGAGCCTATGGGATCACTAAAGGTCAGGCCATTGAATAGAGCACGCCACTAATCCGCAAGCCAATCTGAAGTGTATAATCCATGACCACATAAAAATCCTGAGGGGTGGGGAAACGATTGATATGCGTCATTAATTTAATTCCTCTGTTCAAAGAGAAATTCATCTTGTCTCATTTATAACCCACCCACTCCAACCAAGGCTAGAGTGAACATGTACCAAGACTGACAATAAAATTTTGTGATCTGCTTCCACTTGTTACAATGATTATGCCACCGAGAAGTAAATTTGAATTCTCGTATGAAAATTTATACTGTTGCCAGACCATGAAACCCATCAGCTTCAAATTACGCCCCGGGAATTGACTCTGATGTAAATTTTGAAATTCCATGATTTATCACTATTTTGCCTTGGCCTAAAGAAGACCCATCGTTTTCCAACCAATCTGCTACCATGTTTAAGTGTCTAAAAATGCGAAAATATTCCAATTGATCAAACTGTGAAGTAAGAATTGCAATCCTTTGTAGAACATGAGGATTATCCAGGCACATTACATTTCTGATTTTAATCAATTGGCGAATAAATAATAGAGTCATCAAGGATTAATAAATTAAGAATCTTTTTATATAGGGTTTCCTCTGAACCTTTCCACAATACCAAGAACTCAACTTGATTATTAATCAATGGACCCAATCGCAAGAAAAATTGAAATACAATTTTATCTCCGGGTCAAAATAAATCTATCCCCCAAATCAAAATACATTATTAAGTAGAAAAAAATAACTTGAAATAATAATTTTTAAACTAAGACCTATCTTACTCTTGCCTCCTAAATCAAAATACATTATTAAGTGGAAAAATATAGTTTGAAATAATAATTTTTAAACTATGCTTCAATATATTTTAGTTGAAATTAAATATCAACCATTCATATTTTTTTTCAATATTTATCTCTTTTTAGTTTCAAATAAAAATAAAGCTCCAAGTTATTTTTGAATTATATATTAAAATTTTGAAATAAGAATTAATTTCTTAAAAATAAAAATAAAACATTAATTTAAATATTATATTTTATGTTAAGAGGTAAAGTTATTATTAACGAAAGATGATTTGGTATTTACAAATTTTATTTTAATATTTTAGTTATATAATAACTATGTTTTACATTATTAAATTGAAATCATTTTAATTATAGTTTATGGGTGTAGAATAGACAGTAAAAATATTACAACAGGTCTGCGACTGCAATTGCATTCGTCTGCGTGTTCTTTCGTCTGGGCCTCTACTATGACTGGCGTGAAAATTCAAAATTTACCTCGATATTGCCTTGTCAGGTTCCGCATGCGTTCTTCCATCTGCGGCTGTGACGCTCTCCCGTCTCTGCTGCGTTCTTCTGTCTGCGGCTGCGGCTGCATTTGTTCGTAGGCGTTATTCTTTCGGCATTTTCCATAACGACTTAGATTACCGATCTCAGATCTGCGAAAATAGATCTGTGAGCAAGTCCTCCTTTGCGTGGGCATCGATAGATCGAGTGGTTCATGAAGCAAAAGTCGGTAATTTATTTTTATCTGGAGCAAGATTTGATTCTCGGTACTAAAAGCAGAATTTTTCTTTTTAGGGTTTCTTGCAGATTAAAATACTTACTGAGATTCTGTCGTTGGGTTCTAGATCTAATCTTCTGTAGCTATATCTAGATCTAGATTTAATCTTCAGCCTTATTTCTTGGCGGCTAGGTTCTAGATCTAATCTTATGCGGCTAGATCTAGATCTAGATTTGATCTTCTGCCTTATTTCTCTGCGGCTGGGTCTCCACTTTCTACGGGAAAATATCGCTCTCAGCTTCGCGAAAATAGCTGCTGGCTCAGTTTCGTCCGCTTCTGGAGGGCAAGCTCCTGCCCATATCGTCAGTGAAGCCCCAACTCCCACTGTCCAAGTGGTCTAGGCCTCACTCGATGAGGCTTTGAAGTTTTCTGAAAGTGCCCTAATATGCCAATTCAATGGTTTTTGGCCGTGGTTGACAGCTCTGCACAATTGGATCTCCGAGGTATGGAAGCCTGTCATTTATGATGAAATTAATATCTACCCCTATGCTAGGGGTTTCTTTATAGTAGATTTTGAAAATCCTGAAAGCAGACAATGTATTCTAGATTCTGGCCCTTGGTTTTGCGAAAACTCAGGCCTATTCATGAAGCCATGGAACCCATCATTTGATCCCTCAATAGTAGTCATAACCTTAGCACTAGTTTGGGTGAGATTGCCAAGCCTACCCTTGCATCTCTGGAATCTCTCATCGCTAAAAGCCATTGGAAATGCAATTGGGAAATTTTACTGCAGGTGCCCAGAAACAGAGGAATATGCCAGAACCACCTATGCACGCATCTGTGTGGAAATGGACTTCAGTGCTGGATTCCCAACTGAAATAAACCTAACAAGTAAAGACTATGTGTGGAATCAGAAACTCGATTATGAAAGTGTCTTCTTCAGATGTCAATCTTGCTTTGAGACCGACCACCTAGCCAAAAATTTCCCAAAAGCCTCCCAGAAAAATTCTGGTAGAAAAAACCACCACAGATTTACATGGTGGGAATGAGCACAAAAGGAACACTACACTGTCATCAAAGAAGAATACTCTAGAGAAAACTCTGAATCACAAGAAAGAAACAACTCTCAAGACAAGCAGGGAGAAAGCCCCACCCAACAACAAAAATGTCAACTTGACAACCCCTCAAGCATCAACAGTTATGAGGATTCGAATACCACAAAAAATAAATTTTCATTTAACAACAAAGCAGATCTCCTAGACCAAACTTTTTCTCCATCTATCTTCAAGAGGACGAACACAATAGATCGTGAAGCTAAGACACCAAAGTCCCAAGAACGAGAAGAGATGAAGAAGATGCAGGATACAGGAAGTTGAAAGACCGTAGAGAAAAAAAGAAAGCTACAGCATCAATCTTGCCAAGAAAGACGAGGAGCCAGACACTTAAAAACTAAGAAAATTATAGGTCCGATAGACCAATTTGGTCTCAGTGGACGCTAACCACTATCATCATGATCATCAACAACAATGCTCTTGATGTTATTGATGGGGATTTGAACTTGAGTGAGGAAGATAACAAAGATTCCACCAAGCCATATTAAACCAACATATACCTACCTTAACTCTAGATCTATGAAGTGTAGATAAGGATCAAATCTCGAGATATGCAAATATTTTTTCAAGTATTACAGTCAAAACTCTAAATATGATCCATCTTGATGGTTGATAGATCTAGAATTCAGATAGATATAGATTAATAATAAGAAAGTCAACATTGATATTAGTTGAATTGTATGTGATCATGTACATAACTAAAAAGTTAAGTTAAAGTTACTCAAATAAAATTATCAAAATTAATGCAATAAACTTTCTTACCAATGGAATTAATATTATTCTTATAAGTTCATATATTTATTTTTAAAAATTAAATATTAAAAATTTATGAAAATAATTTCTTTTCTATTATAAAGATATGGACATTGTAATAATATGGAATAATTTTCATAATTCATAAATAAATTTTCATTTTAAATCAATGTTTTTTTAAATAAATAAATTTAATTCTTAATTTCTATTTTCAAATAAATTTATATAACAAAATAAATATAAACACTATTTTAACCATAAAACCAACATAATTACATTTCAAATATTATATTAATATTTTAAATCAAATTTCGTTTATATACAATTTAACATATAATTTAATAATTATTTTATTTTATATTCTTCCCATATTATATTATATTATATTATATATATATATATATATATATATATATATATATATACATCTTATGACATTTAGCTGCATTTTACCTGCCATTTGACAAAGACATTGCTCAACGTTTAGTAGGAAACCAATATCTAAACTAAATCGACACAGTTGTGTACCAAGAGCAAAAACTAAACCATAAACGTATAGAAAACAAGGTAAATAAATTTGGTAAATGGAGTCTCGTTAAAATGATGGTGTCTAAGCTAAATATTCAATAACTTACAACCAAATATTGTAACAGTATCATATCCGTCCATATGATGAGTTATCTCTGACCTGAAAACGGAAAACCGTAATTTTTTAACTCAAAACTCAAAATATTCGCTGACATTTTTTTGCATATCACACACTTCCACTTTGCTATATTCAGAGATAATTTGTCAATATCTGATACGATACTCAGCGAAATATTCCTGAACTATGTTATAGTGCACTGAATATTGTTATACAAAACAAAAACTTATTCTTGGTAATGTCCTTATCAATTCCTGTGGCACCAACAGTTTTGGAAGTTGAGATGTAACATATTTTCGCATCCATATTACATTATGATGCAATGCTAAAATCTGAGTGCTTTTTTAGAGGTTAATTTTGACTTTAGACAGTTTTGGAACTTGAGATGTAACATGTTTTTCATATTACAATATTGTACAATGCTAAAAACTGTGTGCCTTTTTTAGGGTTAACTTGGACTTAGCGGGAGTTAAAAGAGTTTTAACTCTATAATTATGGTTTTTGGTTTATGGTAGTATTGTATGCAATGAAGTGTAATCTGGAAAGTGCCAAAAGTATCAACGTCGCTTAGGATTAGTTTGATAAATAGAAAATAGTTTTTACCGGAAAGTAGAACTTTTTTGTTATAAGATATTGACAATGTTAAAAACTGAGTGTTTTTTAACTTAAAATGAATTAATTTTTTTTACAGTATAATTATGGTTTTTGGTAGTTGTAATGAAATGTAGTTTGGAAAGTGCATTTATGAAATTCACTTTGACAAATTTAAATTGGTGTTTCTTATCCAATAAAACTGGTTGTAAGATAATTACTTGTAATTGAAAATGCTACCAATATCAAGTTCAATTCACTTATAAATAATTTGAAAAACTTAAATTGGTTTTTCCTACAAAATGCAACATTTTTGTTACACGATATTTAGTTGCTTGCATTTCATTTATCTTATCACACATTTTATTTATAACACTTCCTTTTAAAGTCTTGTACATAGGGCAAACCCTTTAAATAGAAAACAAAAAGATGGGTAGCATAGGGCTATTTTATCACATCTATGGTGAGACATCGGATCCTCTTGAGGTTCGTCTGTTTTCTTTTGCCCTCTCAAAGAAGCCATAGGTACAAACTTCGAGAACTTTGTCGAGAATCACTTAATCATTTATTTCCATGGATTGGATTAACGATCTTTATTAATTCTAATAAAGATAAATTATAACTCATTATGGATAGCAATGTCCATTTACTTTTACTATAGATAACCAATATATTAGAATGTGATAGTTATTATATCATATTTTATGAATCGGCAGTTTATTAGATTATTAGAATTTTAGTTGATAGTTTTTTTTGTTTTTTGTTTTTGTTTTTTTCTTTTTTTTTTTTAGTTTTTTTTAGTTTTTTTTAATATTTTTACATACTCTATCCATATATTATTGCGTAGTTTATTATGTATTATGGTGAATTATTTGTGAGTGTTTAATTACTGTATTTATTTATTTTTCTTATCTGTCTATGAGAGTAGTATTCCAATTAGAAAAACTATGTCTTCTTTTCTTACTCTGTCCATGACAGTGGTATTCAAATTAAGGAAATTGCTTCTCGCTTTTAAAGAAGGCATCATGGTTTGAGGATTTGTAAACCCACTGCCATAAAAAAAAAGATTTCCTACTGTGCCATTTTCAGAGCCCCTTTTGGTTGCCCCTTTTGGTTGAGGGAGTTGTGATCCTGCAAAGCCACTGCCTTGAAAGAAAAGATTTCCTAATATGCCGTTTGTGGGGCCCCTGTTGGTTGAGGGAGTTGTGATCCTGCAAAGCCACCACCATATCAAGAAGGCACCTTGAACCAATTATAGTGTTTGAAGGACCATTGTTAATCACTGAAGGAAAACTACTCCATGAGTAGTGCCATCTACATGAAAGTGAGAACCAAGGTTATGAGAATCTTAAGAAAGTGTTGGAAAATATGTCATGAATTACAGTAACAGCCATTAGTTTCTGGTCCTAGCTTGTCATCATGAATTTCAGTTGTTTTCAACTAAATTTCGATCAATTTTTTTTTCCATGAAAACAAAAATTACTTTATACATTATTTGGATTAATTCGTTTTCTATATATGAGTGTATATTTATTGGAGAATCTAATTTTGAGATATGTAAAAAAAGATTGATTATTTATTAAAAAAATGAAATAGTTGATTAAAATAATTGAGAGAGTATTTCACACAAGAAAAGAAAAAGTAAATTGGTGATTTTGTCTTATCTCCATCATTATTTTTGGAAAGTAAATGTGCTTTCAAAGAATCAAAATACAATATTCAGGACATTAAAATGAAAATGAGATTACAAATGTATGATTTATGAAACATTGTTTCCAATGGGTTAGAAGAACTCCCAAACCAAGTGTTGTATGAGACCATGATTCAAGATCAAATTATAGCTAACAAGGAGGATGTAGTAGTGTTATTTCTCATTCAACAAGGTTTGGATGACAACCTTCCTCCCAAGGTTTTCTCATTTTACAAGGTTTGGATGACAAACTTCTTCCTAAGGTTACACCAACAAGCAAGTTGAAAGAAGCTTCGAATATTCTAGAAACTCATACAATTAAAGGAAGACAAAAATCAATACATAGACCATTGCAATTGTTAATGAATTTATTATTATAGTAGGAAAAGTCGAAGATTTTGGTATTGCATAATGTTGTAGCTGGTACAAATACCCTCCAAAATTTTTTCTTAGCTTTGTTTTGGAGCCTCCCTACCAACCATCCTTAGCAGCATGTCTTGCACTGTCAAGTACATAGGCTTCATTTATTTTTCAGCGGCTTGCCAACATGTGCATGTCATTTTTTTTCACTCCCTTCATAGGCTACCATTCCGGAGTTAAGTTATTTATTGGCTGAGCAACTCCCTCAAAATATTGCATAATTCTGGAGGGGAACCAGCCTTCCCTCCATAAATTTCACAAATATGCTGGGCAACCTGCTGGGCTCCAAAATTTTGCAATGTGATCAAACATGCTTTATTGAGAAAACTGTGCAATTTGGCTTAGCGCTGCATCTCAGCCCAAAAATTGCACAATTCTGGGCAGCAGTCACTTGCTGACCCCATAAATTGTGCAATCCCTTTAGGACAACAAGCCCAACTCAGCCTAGAAATGACACAAATTCCTCTCTCACTCTTGTAGGTTGTTGCATGTGCCTTCAGTTTGACCGGTTCCACCCAAGACCCAGTAAACTTGATTTGCATGCATGAGCTGCTTTTCTCGATATAGAAAAATCAACATGAAAAAATCATTCCTAGATTTTAAAGATATATTTTTAGTAGCTCGAGGTTACATGCAAAGATTGTTTTAGAAACTTTCCTACAAGTGATGCTTTTTCCTAGATTTGTGACATGTGTGCCATAAGCCTCAAACTTATTTATTCGATGCTTCAGAGCTCATTATTCACATCGATCTTGGAGCTTTGACATCTCACAACACATCTAGGAGTCTCAGCACATCCAGATCAGTTATTTCTGGGTAAGTCCGATTTGCTTGTCTTTTGCAAGATTTTTGTACTTTTTGTGTTTTGGCTTTTGTGAGTGTTGTCTGCTTAATTTTTGTGAATGTTTGTTGTCGTTTGCATGCATGTTAGCCTATACAAGCACAGTTGCAGTTTTCATTTGCATCTCACTATTGTCGCATGCATGACACTGTTTTGCACCGACGGTCGCCAATTTGGCGACTCGTTTCACACACATGCATGTTTTCCCATTTCCTCAATCTTACATTCACTGTTTGAATGTATGATTATTCACTCCTACTTACACTCAGTTTCGCCATGCATTCATATCTTCATATGTTTTCAGTCACATCGGTGGGTCTGGCCAAACTTGGCCCAGACCCTACCTTCCCCGGACAACATTGCGAATTTATAAGAGGGAAGGCTTTGACTTCCTCCTAGAATATGAGAAAACTGGCTAGACACTATCCTCCAGTCTTTATTTTCACAATTCTGAGGCAGAGCTTTATTGGCCCAGAAAATTGTGCCATGTATTCCCTGAGCCTCCATGCCTTGTTGACTGAAATTGCGTATTGTGCAATCTCAGTACTCAGTGGGTCAGCCTGGACTACACATTGCGAGATTTCCATAGTCAACCAGCCTCCCGACAGTCTAGAATTCCTTTTGCATAGTTCTGATAGTCAGTCTCCTGGCCTCCCGTGAAAATTGTGCAATCCTTATCATCAGTCTCTCGGGTATGTTGCATGTCAATCCTTGAGTTTTCTTTGGCTTTAACTGACAAATTTCTTTCCATGCATGTCGCCATGTCTCTAGGTATAACAGGTGTTCGTATGTCTCTTAGCAGTTTAGGTTCAATGGCCTCCAAGAGATCAAGGTCAAAGGACACTGACGAAAGCACAACTGGAGAAGCAGTTGAGTAAGTGTCTATGAGTTTACCGATTTACAAAGATACCAAGCTGATCATAGATAAGGAAATCAAGTTGAAATTACAAAACATCAACGATGCATTCTCAAGCACATTTGAGGAAGATCTCGAAGACCACAGAGTCTATGTGAACATTCACAAGTCCAGCTTTTACTGGATTGCATGTAGGCATCTCACGTTTCCATGTGCGAACATGATACATTGGATCATCTCGCACACTGATCATGAGAGAATTGTGTTAAGCAGTGTCAGAAGGAAAAACATTGCTAACTTAAGGGCACAAGACTATCACCAGATGTACAACTTGTCAAAGCGAGTGATCATAATGGAGACACCCTTCATCATACCCAGTAGCAATGCAAACTCCAATGATATCTTGAAGAGTTAGGTAAAGGAGCCATCCAAGTCTAGGATGACACCCAACCAGATTTATAAGATGAAGATACTGCGGAAGGCATATTAGTACTTGGTCATTTTTGGATGCCCCTTGTACGACCAAGAGAGCACGGAGACCTTCCCGCAGAGTTGGGTGATTGTGTTGGACCAACTAGCCAATGAAGGCAACCCATGCAACAGGACTGACATGTTGGCTCACAGGCTAAAGGAATAGGTAACAGGAGCTCGGCAACTGCCCAAAGGTTAGCAAAAAGAAATCTACGTGTTCGCATACATCTTGGATTCATTCTGTGCCTGCCAAAAGTTCCCGGGATTGAAGTGGGCATGGAAATCAATGGAAGCCTCTGTACATACTTATTGCAAATTGTTTTCTAAATGCAGCTTCCGCGGAGTCATCACACAATTTTCAGACCATTTATTCACCGCGGTGTACAAGATGATATTTGAGCAGGATCCACCTTTCATGTCGAAGGCAGCAATGGAGGCACTAATTGACATAGAGGATTGGTATGCCTCACCTTTGGGCACCTTCATATGGATGTACAATGTGGGGAAACCTCGACATATTTTACCGAAGTTTTCCATGGACAAACTCGTCATGAAAGAAGTGTGGTACCACATCTCAGAAGGACTTTCATCTAGACTGCATCGGAAGAAGAAGGCACCCCGACTCACACTTCCATTGCGGATCAGGTTATACGAGATATAGAATATCAAGCATGTTGATTTCGAGATAGAATAATTAAAAAGATTTACTTTCGGCACCAGAAGCTTCAACCCGTATGACTCACATTACTTTATGAAGGATTAGTGCATGAGAGTGAAATTCCCTTGGATCCACGAGGCATGTCATTGGTCTGAGGAAGACCCATGGAGATATTATCACAGCTTCTCCAGGCCCATTGAGCTGGTCGACATTGTTGTGGAATGGTTAGCAAAGTAGCATATAGGAGAGAACCATCAATAGTAGCATCAGAGGGTAACATACCTATGTGTGACAAACGCAAGAGAAATATAGTTGAAAGCACAGAGGTAGAACAAAGCTGCAAATCCAAAGTAGATCCACTAGTGGAGAAAGCAGCTTTGGAGATAGAGGCGAAGACGTGACATCGAGACAGGAGGAACACACAAGGAAGAGAGATAAATAGATGATGGAGGAAACAGTGAAGGAGCTCCAAGAGCTGAAGCAGAAACTCCTGGAAGAACAAGAGTTGCGTAGATAGGAGAAGGAAGTGCAATAGGGATAGACATAGCAAGGGGTGAAGCATGCACAGATAGATGAAACTATGCCCATACAGGTTGTAGACTCATCCGAGTAGTTGGCACAAACTAGACATGGTGAGTAGTCGCAGGAGCAGGACTTCGCTCAAGAGATTGAACAAATACTTGAGCAAATGGATATGGAGATGGAGCAGCCACAGTTAGAACACGACATCAACCTCATGCCTTACCATCAAGAGGTCGACCCACTGACTTCACCAAATCCAGAAGCAAATCAAGTCCTAAGCGACCAGGGATATACTGAGATCCTTGGAGACAATTTGGAAGAAGAGATGCAAAACATATCATTCGACGAGTTGAAGCATAGAGCTGTGCAATCACGTAGAGTGTTTACTCTGGATGTCCACACATCTCCTGCATAGTCTGAGGAACAAGTGATCATATCTAATGTGTGAAAGCATCCAGCAGCATTAGCTGATGCTACCAGAGCCTATGCTGAAGCCACTAGCTCAAGTGTTCGCTTCTTGATAGGAGAGAACGAGCGAATGGCTAAGGAGTTACAGATGGCCAAGCAGGGAGGAGAACAGTTACAGGATCTGCCAGAGCAAAGTTGAAGAAGGTGATACTCACTGAAGTATCGTCCCTTGAGATAGTCGTGCGGATGTTGTATTCCAAATTTGGTACCATGCATAAGGCAGTTGTCCATCCCAACGGTTGGAAGCAGCATTGTGTTAGGAGAGCATGTATCTTATCGAACCTACATATTGTTGTCAACCGCATGCAAACATGGACAATGAGATACAAGAGAGCCCCATTACACTTGCCAAAGATGATGAAGCCCATTATGGTTGAGTTGATGGCACACATCCAGAGTCAAATCTGGAACTATGAGGAACTCTCGTAACTCATCACTAGTTTGCAGGCTTCCCATTGCACGGGGGTTTAGAATCATGGATTTTGTTGTGCACGCACATGCGATCCCATATATCAGGACACTCACTAAGGAAAGAACAAAGAATCAAGTCTGAATGGAGATGGACATGTACTTTGATGAGGTTATGTGCATAGCCACCAATGCAGACTTAGTGATTAGTGTAGACACTATGCATAAGTATGTCGATGGTCCGACTGCACTGAAGACGATGATGGGCATGTTATTTGATGATTTGGATAGAGTAGCCAAATCAATGTACCTGGATGCAATAGAGGCAAGAGTTCGTTTCCTGAAATATGTCACCATAGAGTACATAGACACCATCGCGGACTACCAAGCTTGGCATCAGTTCGCCACCATTGACCATCGTGAGGGTGTTGAAGAGTTGGTATTTCCACAACTATTCGAGTCTTAGTGATAGCTTGCATGGCTTGCTCGAGCCTATTTTGTCTCACATGGGTACATGTGCAGATTGTATGTAACATCTTGTAAAGTGAAAGTCCAAGTGTCGATAGTTGAATATAATAGTCATTTAGTAGGTGAAGAGCCACAAAGGGGAATGTCAAGGGTCACCCCACCCTTTTCTATTTATAAAACCTCATAACTCATTGAAAGGGCTTTTGGATAGCCAAGATTACGATAAGAGGATCTTAGAGAAAGGCGACAGTGAGTGTAACGTTCTGTTATCAGGACTAGTGGTTGGTCATGGTTGTACTATATGATTGGAACTTTCACTTCTTAATATAACAGAGCCAACATGTTTCATGCATATGTTTTTATTGTATTTAAGTTAACTTGGTTACTATAATGATATATGTATCTGTTTGTTTATGCATGTATGTATAAACTCTTTATGTATATTTATTTATGAATCTTACTAAGATGTGTTGTTGGTTCAACCATCACTTTGGATTATTGGTTCACCTTCCTTCTAGTTTGTGATGCATCTTTGCTCGTGTGTTCCCTTCCAAGATGTGTGTTTACATAGGTTTCCAAGGGGCACACTCATTCCACCTTCCGTGTGTTAGAACCATTCATGCAGCTTCCTTAGCTTGTTGCGCGTGTGACACCCTTACTACCAACAAGGAAATATTACTTACCTCTCCGTGCAACCACGGTCAAGGCGATACCGTATGCCCCACTGTTGGGATTCCTACACTAAATGGTCTGAGGCCTAGTTTGGACTTCTTACCAAGGAGATCCCCTGACATGTTTGTGGGTCCAGAACCATCAACATTTCTGGTGTTAGGAGGGCAAGATGACAGGTTGTGTCCTCTCATATTGCTTTGAATCTTCGCACATCTATCATGGATACTATCAGACTCATCCCTCTGCGATGTTTTTCATATGTTGAACCCCTCGACATCATGAGGGATTTTTCTTATCTCTTTTCAGAATTCTGATATGATGGTGAAGGCGAAGTGGCCTGACCTGCATGATTACAAGACTTTTATGCATTTCTTGATAATGTAGATGAATGCTTTGATGAGGAGGCTAGCGTACTACTTGCATACACACTTTGCAAATCCCCACAAAGGTGGTGCTGGAGTCTATCATCTGGTAGTGTGCACTCACTTGATCGGTTTTTTTATCTCATTGAATCTACTTTCCATCATTTTGATCCAGAACCTCTTGACAAAAAACTGTTAAAACAATGGAAGACCCCACAAGAATTACCTATAGATTTTTGGGACTGCTTCCATGTGTTGCAGTTTCAAGCTCTGAAAAGTCAGATGAAATTCCAATATCTCATGGAAAGATTTGAATATTGTCTTACCAAATCTATCAATCCTAAGAAGAAGTTTAAGCTCAAGCGCTACTCAGCATACTTCGGTGATGGATCTATGCAATCAAATATGAACACAGTCACTATCAGAAGTGATTGTCTGTCGTCCCCTCATCAAACAACTCCACCACCGCAGAGTGATCTAGGAGAACATGCACACACATCCATTCAACTGTCACATCCTCTCAAAATTACTTCTCTAAATTTTCGTGCAAATTTGGTTACGAAGCCCATGGGTTGTCACATGCATGTCTTACCTCAACCTCCATCTTCATGTTCTGTTGATCCTCCAGATTGCACTCTCTTGTGTTCTTCCATTCTGAACTCTACACCTATTGTGAATGAGGATCAAGCTATCGACGGAGTTGGTGTCGCAAAACCAACCTATATTGTTTCTCATGAAGAGTATGACTGGGAACCTAAGCATCAACCCACGGTGAAGGATGATTCCCTTCTGTCCACGCCTCCTCCATTTTTCCCTAACACCTTTGGTGATTCTACCATCCCTGATATTATGAAACCAACTCACAAAAGGATAGAAAAGATAGATCAATGACTTCAAAATCAGCCTCTTCGAAGGGGCAAATTCCTTTAAATTACACAAATGAACAATTATTTGATGATACAAATGACAAGACCTCCCTTCTATATATAGGAGTCTATGGGGTCCCAATAAAATTAGAGCCTACATAATAATAATATTGTAGGGGCACAACAATAAAAATAGTGGGCTTCTATGTGGCATAATAATAACAACATGGGGACTCTATGGGCAAAATAATACAATAAAGGGGTTGTACTAATACCAATTAGGGGTTCCACTAGTAGTATAGGGACCTAACATGCCCCTCTCCTTCAAAAAGTATTTTCCTCAATGCTTGAGTAGTTGTGGATGCTTCTGTATAAAATTCTCATCCTCCTATGTGGAATCTTCAGCGGGTAAGTTCTTCCACTTGATGAGATACTCTAAAATTGATTGATTTCATAGCTGTTGATTTTTCATTTTTGTGACTACTTCTGGTTCCAATATGATTCTTCCTTCCTCGTCAAGTTCTAGCAATATTGTTTGAACTGTGATCTTTTCACCTATAACCTTCTTTAAGCATGAAATAGGGAAAACTGAGTGCACTCAGGAAGATTCAGGAAGCCCCAATTTGTGTGCCATAGTACCAATCTTTTGTAACACATTGTATGGACCATAATACTTTGGTGATAATTTATTATCCTTCTTAGCTTGCTTGAGGGGGATTTGTTTGTATGGTTGTAGTTGTATAAATATCGAGTTTCCTACATCAAAACTTCTTTCGCTATGATGTTGATCTACCTGTTGTTTCATTATGTTTTGTGCCAAAGTGAGGTTATCCTTTAAGAGTTTGAGAACTTATTGTTGATGCTTAATGTGATCTTCCACTACTTGAACCTTATAATTTTCTTTTAAAGATGATGTGATGGATGGTGGATGGTATCCATAAAGTGCAATAAATGGGGTCATTTTTACTACAGTATGGAAGGAATTGTTATACCACCATTCAACCAGAGGTAAACACTTGATCCATTGTGTTTGTTTATCAGATAAAAAGCATTGAATATATCCTTCCAAAAATTTGTTCACTATCTCAGTTTTCCCATTAGATTGAGGATGATAAGATGAGCTATGAGCTAACTGAGTACCCAAATATTCCACCTCTTGTAATCCATATAAACATTTGGAGATTTTTGAATATAATTATTTCTTCTCCGATAGTTTGAGCACCTTGTCAGCATGTTGAACATGATCCTTCCAATACTTTTTGTAGATTAGTATATCATCAAAAAATACTAACACAAATTTTGTAAGGAAGGGTTTGAAAATGGAATTCATCAAACCTTGAAATGTAGAAGGTACATTGGTAAGGCCAAAAGGCATGACCAAAAATTCTCAATGACCCTCATGAGTTCTAAATGCTTTTTTTTGGAATGTATTTAGTCTTCATTCTGATTTGATGATATCCTGAATGAAGATCCAACTTGGTGAAGTAAATTGTTCCATGTAATTCATCCAATAATTCATCAATGACAAGAATGGGAAATCTATCTTTAATATTAATCTTGTTGAGCTCCCTATAATCTGAACACATGTGCCATGGTCCATCCTTCTTATGTACCAATACCATTGGAGTAGAGAAAGAACTTTGACTAGGTTGAATTATACCAACCTCTAGCATTTCTGCAACCATACATTCAATTTCACTCTTTTGGGCATATGGATATTTGTAAGGCCTGATGTTTGGGGAAACACTTCCTCGAATCAAATGAATAGCATGATCATGATCAAAAATAGGTGGGATGCCTTTGGGAGTCTCAAATACCTTAGAATGATTGTCCAAAACATTTTGGAGATCTGGAGAAATAGATGATTTTGATGTGGGAACCTCTAGTGAACATAATTGTGCAATTACACCACTTTGTTCTTTCTTTAGAAGATTTGTCATGCTGTTAAAGTTGATTATCTTTCCCAGTTTCCCTTTGATACCCCTTAATTCAACTTCCTTTCCTTCCGAAAAAAATTTCAAGAAAAGTTCTTGAAAATTAAAAGTTATTGTACCCAAAGGTTGTAGCCATTGGACTCCTAGTACAAAATCTGCACCACCTATTGGAATGGAAAGCATTGGACTATTCAAGAAATATTCTCCCATTGATAGCTTGATATTATGGCACTTTCCAGAGAAATTTATGGTTCCTCCATTTGCATCCATTACTTGACACTTTTGTGTTGGATATAGGAAGCAATTGAATTCCTTGGCTATCTTACAATGAATAAAATTATGGGTACTACTCAAATCAATCAACAATATTACCTTTTTCTTATTTATATGCCCTTCTATATTGAGAGTTTGAGGAGTGGTAATTCATGTCAATGCATTACAAGATATAGCTAGATTCATTTCTTCTTTCACTGGGGTTGGTTTGGTGTATTCCCCTTCTTTTGACATTTCTCGATCCTCTACTTCCTCCTCTTCACAATTAATGTAAAATAATTTCTTCTCAACACACTTATGACCTTTAGTATATTTACTATCACAACTGTAACAAAGGTCATTTTCTCCTTTTTCTTCCAATTGTTGTGGTGTCAACCTTGTAGGTTGTGGAAGGCTAGGAGAAACAACACTTCCATCTTTATAATTGTGAGTGGTAGGATTTCTTGTTTCCACAATTGTGCTTTCAATTTTTCTTTCCAACCTGAATGCCTTCTCCAATGAATCTGGTTCCCAGATACAAACCTCATGTTGAATGTTATCTTTTAAAGTCCCTAGGAAGACATCAATCCTCTGCTTCTCTAGAATATCATTTACCCTTATATTCAATTTTTGGAAGTCCTCAATGTGCTCTGCCATTGAACCCTTTTGTTTAAGATTTATCAATTGGCTAAAGAAGGTGTTGGTCTTTGTATCCTCATAATGTGCTATCATTTCCTCCACGAAAATTAACCAGGTGAAAAGTGGTTTACGAGAACAAAGCCCTTTATAGCATAAAAATGGATTTGATTCTAAATATAAATATGCAATACATACCTTTTGTAATAGTTGCACATCATGTAGATCAAAATATTTCTCCATCTGTATTATCCATGTTATGGGATCATTGTCATAAAAGTTCCTCATATCAATCTTTGGAATATGGTGGGTTTTCAATCCAATGATAAATTCTATGAAATCATGATTAACATTTGTTTTTTTTCATCATGAGTTTCCTCTACTACCTTTTCGTCATTGGGAGGCCTTTCTTGTAGCAACTTTGTCCCACCTTCCTTCAAACCTTCCATGTCTTTCTTCAAATATTCCATTACTTTCTTCAAATATTCTTCCATACCATTGATATTAGCTTCCATGGAGCATATAAAATTATTTATCTTAGCTTTGATCACATTCTTCAAATCATCCATCCAATTTTTCTTACTAGGTGTTTCTATTTTCTTGATTCGAGACATTCTTTTTCTTGCTTTTAGAAGCTCGATCTTGAATCTATTGTATCTATGAAATTTTGGATCTCCAAGGTCTAAAATTGTGAACTACAGTAGCCCTCTACATCCTCTTTCCAATGCCACCAGTTTCATCGAAATTGGATTCTCCATGAAAGAGTTATTCCCAATCTCCCAGGATGACCCGATTATATACCTTTTCATTAGAGTAAACTTGTATGAAGTGCCATGTGTCACTGTTTCGACCTTTGGACCTAAAACCAATACAAAAAAAATTAAAGTTCATCCTCTTTCTGTAACTTCTTATGAAATTTCTATCTGATACTCTGAGAGAAAGTTATAATGATGTTCTCAAGGTCACCTGTTTGGGTTGTAATTCGGCAGCCTACCGAAACCTTAAATGTCCTAGACATTATCTCCAAAAATTTAGCAAAAAAAATATGAAATTTGGGCTTGAGCTTCACCATGATTTTGACTCAAATGGGTTTTAATTTCAGATTCTGAACCTTTGTAAAAAAAAAAAAAATGGTGAAAATAACATGATGACTTGTTTGTGATGGAATTCTGGAGCTTGCAAAAACCCTAACTTCCTTAGATCATATCTTTGAAAATATAGTGATACAATATCTGAAATTTGGCTCTGAGTTTCAGAACTATTGCAGCTCAATAGGTTTTTTTCTTATCTTTTGAAATTTCGTAGAACAAAATTTATAGAAAAAATTCAATGATGACCTGTTTGCAGCAGTGAAACCCTATAATCCAAAGCTTTGATACCAAATGTTATGAAACCAACTCACAAAAATATAGAAAAGATAGATCAACGAATTCAAAATCAGCCTCTTCAAGGGGAAAACCTTCTTTACACTACAAAAATGAACAGCTCTTTGATGATAGAAATGACAAGACCTCCTTTTTATATGTAGGAGTCTAAGGGGTCCCAATACAATCAGAGCCTATATAAAAATAACATTGTAGGGTCACAACAATAACAATAGTGGGATTATATGGGGCATAATAATAACAACATGGGGACTATATGGGCACAATAATACAATAAGGGGGTTGCACTAATAACAATAAGGGGTTACACTAGTAGTATAGTGACCTAACACCTAATTTCACATGTGTATCTCCATCTACAGATGCACCCATTGTTGATCATTTGAAGAACACACCGAATGTCAGTCCATCATCCAACAAAGGAGAGGAAAAATCATTCTTTGAAAATCCACTTGATTTTTCACCTACCTTTTCCAGAAATGCAGAGGGTAAATTTTTCCACTTCTCATCTACCCCTCATTTTGATTCATCAAATCATGACGATGCCGATGAAATCATTGATTTTGTTGATCGTAGCTATCGTGATCTATCTACCCCCATACTCGATCATGATGATGATTCTATTGCAGTTGATTTTTCAAATCCACCTGTTTATGATGATCTATCTATTGACAAAGTAAAAACTTTGTAGACTATCGAGGCACTTCAACCCGAGCTGGTGGTTATGTCAGGTCTTCGCTGTCCTGAGGTTGGTTTCAGTTCCAATCAGCAAATTGTTGAAACACCAGAGGCTCCTCATCACTCATTTGTATGCATTGAAGATCAATCTCACACACATATTATGCTTCCTCCACTTGAGATACATGATCCCATCGCTCATGCATTGGAGAAATCTTACATAGAAAGCTCACGTGCATGATGCAAGTTGTCTTTATTTCTTTCATTTTCTTGCATGTCACAGTCAAGAGTATGTGTATGCTTAACAACTGCACATAGTGTCGCACAACATCATGGTAAATCCACGGATTGCATGTCATGTGCTTTCATTCACTTATGTTCTATGGACGCATTTATAATCAGAGTGTGTTTGTGTTCATTTTTATATCTTTCATGTTTGCTGGTTCACAAAGTTGTGTTGTTCACAAACCATACCTTCACCAACATGGGTCGACCAATGCGTTGGTGGCTACATTGGAAGTATCAATTCACATGAGCAGACCCATGCACTGTTAGCGTAGGAGTAGTGTTTGCTTTTGGTTTATTTGCTTGCATGCATGTTTGCTTCTTACCTTGTATGTTTGTTTTCTTTCTTGTTTGTTTTCTTACTCACTTTGTTTATGCATTTACTTATGATTTTTCTTTGTTTTGTTGTTTGTTTACTTGTTTACATTCATAGGTTAGTTTCACATGAAACTGTGTGTGACTCTTCAAACAAGTTGGGTAAAGTACAAGAGGACTTGTACAATTATCAATACTTGGTTGTCCTTCATCCTACCTCTATATGAAGAACTTGTTGTCTTCAGTCCGTGATACATCAATCGAAAATATGTGGTGTTCGAAGTGAACCTTGGTGAAAACACAAAGCTTGTGCACTAAATAGTATCATCTACTCTAGTCGGTTATTTTTGGGTTAATCCTTGTCAACTTAGTCAAGTATAGTAAGGTGAGGGGGAAAACCTTAACATGCACGTAATAGGTATATACAAACTACTTATCTGAAGGAATAACCTCTTCTTCTCTCAATAAGTAGGGATCCCTCTTCTACC
The DNA here is from genome assembly GCA_031772625.1 of Pinus tabuliformis. Lineage (NCBI taxonomy): Eukaryota > Viridiplantae > Streptophyta > Pinopsida > Pinales > Pinaceae > Pinus > Pinus tabuliformis. Next base: position 896,549,892 of record CM062820.1, on the reverse strand, counting down.
TCTGAAATGAATAAGTGCTATGCATAGTTACGAAAATGAAAATGTGAAAATTTTCATTAAAAAAAAATGAAAAATGAATAAGGCAAAAGAAGAGAAAGGATTCCTACGCATAGAGGTGATGCAAGTAACTCCACCAGGGATATTGACCAGGCTCGCTGGCAGCAAAACAATGCTTCTGTTCCTACGTGACTCTGCTGAGGTACTGTCTAGGCCTGCTGGCACCGGAGCAACACCAAAGATGAAACTTAAAACTTTGACGATCATATTACTTGTTCACCAATATACCCCTCATACCAATTGAAACAACTATGTTGGCTTGGCTTGGAATGTGTGTCGACTTACCAAGAGCTTGGCAGATGCTACATCTTACAATCAAGCAAGTGTGGAAACTAAGACGAGCAGAGGACTGAAAAATAATTCCAGAGGTTTTGGACTTGCTTTTCACGAACAAGTCCATTCAAAGGGATGGAGTTCTACTAGTGTGTTGCCAAGAGTTGTAGTGGCTAGAAATACCCTATAAAATTTTGCCTTCGCTTCATTTTGGAGCCTTCCTACCAACCATCCTTAGCAACATGTCTTTCATTGTCAAGTACATAGGCTTCATTTTTTTTCAACAGCTTTCCAGCTTGTGCATGTCAGTGTGCTTCACTCCCCTCACAGGCTGCTATTCTAGACTTAAGCTATTTACTGGCTGAGCAGATTCCTTCGAAAATTACACAATTCTAGAGGGGAACTAGGCTTCCCTCCAGAAAATGCACAAATCTACTGGGAAGCTTGTTGGGCTCCAAAATTATGCAATGCAGTCAAATAGGCTTCATTGAGAAAACTATGCAATTTGGCCCAACACTACAGCTCAGCTCAGAAATTGTGCAATTTTGGGCATCAGTCACTCGTTGACCCCAGAAATTGTGCAATCCCTTTGGGAAAACGAACCCAACTCAGCCTAGAAATGATGCAAATCCCTCTCTCAGTCTTGCAGGTTGTTGCATGTCCCTTGAGGTTGACTAGTTCCTCCCGAAACACAACAAACTTGATTTGCATGCATGGGTTGCTTTTCCTGAAATAGCAAAAATAAACATGCGAAAAGAATCCCTAGATTTTAGTGATCTATTTTTAGCAGCTGAAGGTTACATGCAAAGATCATTTTAGAAAATTTCCTCCAAGTGTCACTTTTTCCTAAATTTGAGGCATGCGCATCATAAGCCTCAAACTTATTTATTCGATGCTTCAGAGCTCATTCTTCACATCGATCTTGGAGCTTTAACATCCCACAACACATCTAGGAGTCTTTGACACATCCAGCTCAACTATTTATGGGTAAGCCAATTTTGCTTGTATTTTACATCATTTCTATTGCTTTTTGTGTTTTGTCTTGTGTGAGTGTTGTCTACTTAATTTTTGTGAACATTTGTTGTTGTTTACATGCACATTAGCCTGTACAAGCACCATTTCAATTTTTGTTTGCATCTCACTATTGTTGCATGCATGACATGGTTTTGCATGGAAGGTCACCGATTCAGCGACTCATTTTGCACACTTACATGTTTTCCCTTTTTCTGAATCTTGCATTCATTGTTTACATGTATGATCATTCACTCCTACTTACACTCAGTTTTTCCATGCATTCAGATCTTCATATGTTTTCAGTTGCCCATCAGTAGGTCTGTACAACCATAGCCCGAGCCCTTCCTTCCTCGGACAGCATTATGCATTTTTGAGAGGGAAGGATTTATCCTCCTCCTAGAAAATGTGAAAAACTGGCCAGAATCTGTCCTCCAGGATTTCTTTGCACAATTTTGAGAGGAAATGCACTACTGGCCCAGAAACTTATGCAATGCAGTCCCCGAGCCTGCATGCCTTGCTAATTGAAATTGTGCATTGCGCAATCTTAGCACCTAGCAAGTCAGCCTCGATTGCGCATTGCACAATTGTTGTAGTCAACCAGCCTCCCGACAGTCTGGATTTCCTTTCGTGCAATTCCGGTAGTGAGTCTCCTGACTTCCTCGTGAAAATTGTGCAATCCTTGCCATTAGTCTCCCAGGTATGTTGTATGTCAGTCCTCAAGTTTTCTTTGGTTTTAACTTACAGATTTATTTCCATGCATGTCACCATGTCTGCAGGTATAGAAGGTGTTCGTTTGTCTCTCAACAGTTCAGGTTCAATGCCCTCCAAGAGAGAAGGGTCCAAGGACATCGACAAAATCGCAATTGGACAAGCAGTTGAGCAAGTGTCTATGCATTTGCTAATTTATGAAGACAGCAAGTTGATTGTAGACAAGGACATCAAGCTGAAATGGCAGGACATCAATGATGCATTCTTAGGCACATTTGAGGAAGATCTTGAAGAGCGTAGGGTCTATGTGAACATTCAAAAGTCTAGCATGTACCAGATTGCATGCAAGTATCTTGCGTTTCCATGCGCGGACATGATACATTGGATCGTCTCGCACACTGATCCTGAGATGATGGTGTTAAGTAGTGTTAGTAGGATAAATATTTCTACCTTCAGGGCATAGGACTATCAGTAGATGTACCACTTGCCGAAGCGAGTGATCATAATGGAGACACGTTTCAGCATACCCAACATTAGTGCAAACTCCAGGGATATCTTGAAGAGCTGGGTGAAGGAGTCAACCAACTTCAGGATGACACCTAACTAGATTTACAAGACGAAGATATTGTGGAAGGCATATCAATACTGGGTCATTTCTTCATGTTGCTTGTATGATCAAGAGAGCACAGAGACCTTCCTACAAAGTTGGGTGATCGCGTTGGACCAACTGGCTAGTGAAGGCAAATCATGCAACTGGTCTGACATGTTGTCTCACAAGCTGAAGGAACATGTAACAGGAGCTTGGCAACTGCCAAATGGTCAACAAGCTTAAATCTACATGTCTGCATACATCTTGGATGTAAACTGTGCCCATCAGAAGTTCCCGGGCTTGAAGTGGGCATGGAAATAAGCGGGAAACCTCTTTACATACTTATTACAAATTGTTTTCCAAATGCAGCTTCCATGGAGTCATGAAATAGTTGTCAGACCATTTTGTCACCCCCATGTACATGATGATATTTGAGCAGGATCCACCTTGCATGTCGAAGGTGGAAATGGAGGCACTGATTGACATAGCGGATTAGTATGCCTCACCTTTTGGCACTTTCATACAGATGTACAACATGAATAAGCCTCCGCATATTTTACTGAAGTTTGCCATGGACAAGCTCGTCATGCAAGAAGTGTCATACCACATCTCGGCGGGACTATCAGCTAGATTGCATCGGAAGATGAAGGCACCCTGGCCCACTCTTCCATTGTGGATTGGGTTGTATGAGATACATAATCTCAAGAATGTTCATGCCAAGATAGAAGAATTTAGAAGATTTGCTTTCAGCACCAGAAGCTTCAATTTGTACGACCCACATTTCTTTGTGAAGAATCACTGTGCGAGAGTGCAATTCCCTTGGATCCATGGGGCATGTAATTAGGTTGTGGAAGACCAATGGAGATATTATCACATCTCCTCTAGGCCCAATGAGCCAGTCAACATTATTATGTAATGGTTAGCGAAGCAACAAAAAGCAGCATTTAGGAGAGCACCATCATCAGTAGCAGCAAAGGGTAACATACCTACATGTGACACAGGCAAGAGAAAGATTGTTAACACCATAGAGATAGAACAAAGCTGCAAGTTCAAAGCAAATCCACTGGTGGAGAAAGCATCTTTGGATATAGAGGCTAGGGGGTGACATTGCGACAAGAGGAACGTGCAAAGGCAGAGAGATAAACAAAGGATGGAGGAAAAAGTGAAGGAGTTGCAAGAGTTGAAGCAACAACTCCGGGAACAAGAGCTGTGTAGATGGGAGAAGGAAGCACAGCTGGAAGATGAAGGCACCTTGGCCCACTCTTCCATTGTGGATCGGGTTGTATGAGATACATAATCTCAAGAATGTTGATGCCAAGATAGAAGAATTTAGAAGATTTACTTTCAGCACCAGAAGCTTCAATCTGTACGACGCACATTTCTTTGTGAAGAATCACTGTGCAAGAGTGCAATTCCCTTGGATCCATGGGGCATGTCATTAGATTGTGGAAGACCAATGGAGATATCGTCATATCTTCTCCAAGCCCAATGAGTCGGTCAACATTATTGTGGAATGGTTAGCGAAGCAACACGAAGCAGCATTTAGGAGAGCACCATCATCGGCAGCAGTAGAGGGTAACATACCTGCATGTGACAAAGACAAGAGAAAGATTGTTAACATCGCAGAGGTAGAACAAAGCTGCAAGTTCAAAGCATATCCACTGGTGGAGAAAGCAGCTTTGGAGATAGAGGCTAGGAGGTGACATCGCGACAAGAGGAATGCGCAAAGGCAGAGAGATAATCAAAGGATGGAAGAAACAGTGAAGGAGTTGCAAGAGTTGAAGCAACAACTCTGGGAACAAGAGCTGCACAGATGGGAGAAGGAAGCACAGCCGGAAGATGAAGGCACCCTGGCTGACTCTTCCATTGCAGATTGAGTTGTACGAGATACATAATCTCAAGAATGTTGATGCCAAGATAGAAGACTTTAGAAGATTTACTTTCAGCACCAGAAGCTTCAATTTGTACGACCCGCATTTCTTTGTGAAGAATCACTATGCGAGAGTGCAATTCCCTTGGATCCATGGGGCATGTCATGAGGTTGTGGAAGACCAATGGAGATATTGTCACATCTTCTCCAGGCCCAATGAGCAGGTCAACATTATTGTGGAATGGTTAGCTAAGCAACACGAAGCAACATTTAGGAGAGCACCATCATCAACAACAGCAAAGGGTAACATACCTGCACGTGACAAAGGTAAGAGAAAGATTGTTAACAATGTAGAGGTAGAACAAAGCTGCAAGTTCAAAGCATATCCATTGGTGGAGAAAACAGCTTTGGAGATAGAGGCTAGGAGGTGACATCACGACAAGAGGAATGCGCAAAGGTAGAGAGATAAACAAAGGATGGAGGAAACAGCGAAGGAGTTGAAAGAGTTGAAGTAGCAACTCGGGGAACAAGAGCTGCGTAGATGGGAGAAGGAAGCTCAGCAAGGAGAGAGGAAACAAGGGGTGTAGCTTGCACAGATAGATGAAACTACGCCCATATAGGTTGTAGACTCATCTGAGCAGCTGGCACAAATAAGATAAGGTGAGTAGTTGCAGGAGCAGGACTTCGCTCAAGAGATTGAATAAGTACTTGAGTAGATGGATACGAAGATAGAGTAGCCAAAGTTAGAAAAGTACATTGACCTCATGCATTACCACAAAGAGATAGAGCCACCAGCTTCACCAGATATGGAAGCAGAGCAAGTGTTGAGCAACCAAGGAGATACTGCGATCCTCGAAGATAATCCGGAAGAAGAGATGCACAACATATCATTTGACGAGTCACAACATAGAGTTTTGCAATCACGTAGAGTGTCTACTCTGGATGTCCAGACATCTCCTGCGCAGGTTGAGGAATGAGTGTTCGTATATGATGTGCGCAATCATCCACCATCGTTGGCTGATGCTACAAGAGCATATGGCGAAGCCACTAGCTCGAGTGTTCGCTTCTTGGTAGCAGAGAACAAGGGAATGGCTAAGGAGTTACAGACATGGAAGTAGGGTTTTAGGGGAATTTTGAGGTCTAAAATGGACCTCCTAATAAAAATGTACAACGAAAATAAATTTTATAAGAACTAATAGGATTCAAGATGATTATGTCAATCATGGGCAATGGTTCACCATTTTTGGAGTAAAAAAGTAAAAATATTAAAAAATAATAAAATAATAAAACTACTTTTTCAACTTGTATTTTCAACTTATTTCCTTAAGGTTTTACTCAAATTTCGAGTGGGAACACTCATTGGATGCAAAATTTAATTCCTCATCCAAAGAGTACCCATGTTGCATACTTTCGATGGACCCTGCTACACAAAAGGTGAGAAATACATGAAAAAATGTGATTGCAATCACGTTTTCCATGTATTTATCATTTTTCATGTGGAAAGGTCCATTGAAAGTATGCAGCATGAGTATTCCTTTGATGAGGAATCAAATTATGCATCTAATGAATGTTTTCGATCGAAATTTGAGTAAACCCATAGGGAGATACATTGAAAATACGAGTTGAATAAATAGTTTTTCTTTTTTCCCTCTAAAATTTGATGACGTAATCTAATCTTATTTTATTATTTCCACTATTATTTTATAATTTCCTTAGGAAGCCTATTTTAGACCTAAAAACTCCCCTAATGGGAGAACAAGTTACAATATCCACCAAAGTAGAGTTGAAGAAGGCGATACTGGATGAAGTATCATCCCTTGAGATAGTCATGCAAATGTCGTATTCCAGATTTGATACCGTGCATAAGGTAGTTGTCCATCTCAATGGTTGGTAGCAGCGCTATGCTAAGAGAGCACGTATCTTATCAAACTTGCATACTGTTGTCGACTGCATGCAAACATGGACAATGAGATACAAGGGAGCCCCGTTACACTTGCCGAAGATGATGAATCCCATGGTGGTTGAGTTGAAGGCACACATCTAGAGTCATATCTTGAACTATTAGGAACTCCCACGACTCATCACTAGTTTGCAGGCTTCCCATGCATGGGTGTTCAAAAGCATGGATGTTGTTGTGTGCGCACATGGGATTCCATCTATTGGGACACTCACCAAGGCAAATACAAAGAATCAAGTTTGACTGGAGCTAGATACGTACTTTGACAAGTTAATGTGCATAACCACCATCGTAGACTTCATGATCAGTGCACGTACTACGCATAAGCATGTCACTGGTCTAGCCGCACTCAAGACGATGATGTGCAAGTTATCAAATGACTTGGATAGAATAGCCAATTCAGTGTACCTGGATGCAACAGAGGCAAGAGTTTGTTTCTAGAAAGATGTCAACGTAGAGTACACCGACACCATCGCAGAATACCAAGCTTGGCATCAGTTTGGCACCATTCACCATCATGAGGATGTCTAAGAGTTGGTCTTCCCACAACTGTCCGAGTCTTAGTGATAGCTTGCATGGCTTGCTTGAGCCTATTTTGTCTCACATGGGTACATGTGAAGATTGTATGTAACATCTTGTAAAGTGAAAGTCCAAGTTTCTCTAGTTGAATGCAGCAGTCATGTAGTAGGTGAAGAGTCACAAAGGGGAATGTCAAGGGTCACCCCACCCTTTTCTACTTATAGAACCTCACAACTTATTGAAAAGGATTTTGGTCAGCCAAGCTTATGATAGGATGATCTTAGTGAAAGCTTGGAGAGTATTGTAATGAGCGTTGGCTTCTCCATAGTGTAGATCTAGTACATATCTTTGGAGGAGCAGGCGGAAGTGATTGTAACGTTCCATTATCGGGACTAGTGGTTGGTCATGGTTGTACTATATGATTGGAACTTTCACTTCTTAATATAACATATCCAACATGTTTCATGCATATAGTGTGGTATAGTGTGTCGTAATCCGGATGAAACTGATCTAGATAACTCATTGGCCAGTATTTGAGTTAACTTGGTTACTATAATGATATATGTATATATTTGCTTATGCATGTATGTATAGACTCTATTTGTATATTTATTTATGAATCTTACTAAGAGGTGTTGTTGGTTTAACCATCACTTTGGATTGTTTGTTCACCTTCCTTCTAGTTTGTGATGCATCTTTGCTCATGTGCTCCCTTTGAAGCTGCGTGTTTACACAGGTTTCCAAGGGACGCAATCATTCCACCTTCCATGTGTTAGAACTATTCATTCACCTTCTTTGGCTTGCTGCGCATGTCACACCCTTTCTACCAACAAGGACATCTTACTTACCTCTGTGTGCAAACGCGGTCAAGGCAATACCATATGACCAACTACTAGGACTCCTACACCAAATGGTTTGAGGTCTAGTTGGGAATTCTTACCAGGGAGATCCCCTAATGTGTTGGCAGGTCCACCACCGTCAACAAATAAGTAATTGGAAATTCTATGGAAGAGATTGTCCAAGTAGAAAAAGATATACAAGACAACCAAACTACAATTGTTACGGAGGAATTTGTTGAAGAACATATAAAAGAGAAATGTCATTATGTACATGATCTGGAATACGAACATGGGGAAAAATGAATTTCATTGTTTAGATACACACGTGGAAGATGAAATTGAAGTTGAATATGTAAATGAAATTATCCATATAGCATATGTAGCATGTGAGAAGAACCTAGTAATGGAAGTTGAGTTGATTATGAGGCTAAATTAACATTTCTATAAAAGTGGCATGGAAAGCTCAAGTATGATGAGGAGGAAAGTGAGTATGGAAAAACCATCATAAATAAAATAAAATAAGGAACAAAAAAAATAGGGAAACCATCAAAGTTGTTGGAGACTTTGTGATAGTAAAAGAGGATATAAAAGAAATCAAATATATTATTTTCGATCTTACAGAGGTTAATAGAAAAGTTCAATTAATAAGTGCTAAGATACAAGTAGATGCAAAGGAAGAACTAGATGAACATTATTGTAGAATGTAACTAGGTTCGGTCTAGGTTCGGTCTTCATAATGACTTGTAATTATGAATTTATGAAGAAGACAAAGATAATAAAATGTATTGTGTAATACTTGCATCATGGGTTTCATGAGCAAGAAGTTTTTATTATAGGTCAAAGACTTCTTCTTGATGTCTTTAGGGGTTTGTCATCTTGTCATAAATATATAACTTAGAGTCATGTATATGAAGTGTTGTTACACTTTTAAAGAAGTCAATGTAAAATCTCTCGTAGAAGACAAGCACAATCATCCATAAGTTGGCCTCAACATATGTGGAAAGAAGCTTCATGTCGGCTTCTATGTATATGTGTGTGTGTGTGTGTTTGAGAATGCCAGTTCATCTATGTTACGTCATGTAAAATAAATAGACACAACTATTCGTTGGTACATGTCGGCTACAATATAGATATATAACTACTATATATAGGCGTATACCCTACCTATCAAGAGATAGATCACAAAGCTCGCATTTCCTCTAAGATTTTCAAGTCAATTACAGGAATGTTTCAGACTGTATCTCAAGTACACAATCTCAGGCATCAACACAAAGATTCAAATATCTCCTCAGTAACTCAAAAGTCCTCCACAGTAGCTCGATGATGATAGTCATGCTCAGTTTACTCAGTGATGTTATTCAATGCCTGCTCTACATGATGTCAAGACTGGTAATACATGTTGTTACACAGTGACAATAGAATAACCAATGAAGGATCACTATCTCTTGATCTAGGACAGGCTCTATAGGTAAAATTTAATTGTCAAGGTCAATGTAAGCATTTAGTAAAAAAATTATAACAGGAAAAGTTGTTGGTTTTCCCCTCAAGAGGAGGGGTTTTAGCCCTAGCTTGGAGCCTAATTATTGTCACTATCTTATTGGGTTGATTTCTATTTCATGTATTGTAAATGAAAAATAATAAGGAACAAATATTTTGAATTAAAACTCTATCCTACATCACTTCTCAACATGGTATTAGAGCTATGGTTCAATAAGGAGTATTCAATTTCAGTGACACTCCAAGAAGGGCATCTAATATAAGGGAACAATTTTTCAAAATGGCATTATCTCAAAATATATTGATGTATATTTGAAGTTGTGATCTCGGAATACATATCACAATAACTAACTTCATATTTCTATCACCCTCTCGATTCAAGTCACATGACGGAGTATGGTGCAAATATATATGATACCACAATGATATGCCACAGGAATCGTCAAGTCAGTGATCAGCTCGAATCATAGTGCCACAATTCAGTGAATGCTACTAATAAGAAGAATATAATTCAAACTATATTACAGTCACAGAGAAGTGTAATGTTCTGTATCTCATTAACATAGTAGTTTCAATGGTGACCACACTCTTCTTTAGCTTGATAACTCATATTTGATCTCAATCTCAGATTACCTCATTCACAATTTGGAGAAATGCTACAACTAGGACAAATATCCTCGGGGCTCCTTAAGAAAAGTATCTTAATGTTGATCTACTATAACATTACCTCTTTCTCGGGAAATGGGTGTCAAGTTTCGATGCTATAAAGTTATGATCAATGTCTACACGATGTTGCAAACTTATATATAATGCTACAAGGTTCCATAGTCCACTTGTGTGATAGCAATACATTGCCATCTCAAGTATATCAATAATCACAAGCACCAGATATGAAAGGAGTCAAAGTATCTTGAAGACAAAAAGGCTTAAGTGATGATATGCTATGGTAGTATAAGAAGGTCTCAAAGAAAGTCTAATTTCAGTGGTATCAATGAAGTATTAGTTCATCAATCAAATCAAGCAAGGATCTCATCCTTACCTAGTAAAGAAGATCATTCAAGGAAACATCAAGGTAAAGATTTCATCTTCACTTTCAAAGTAAGTATGTTTCATTCTATAATCAAGTTTGGTTAAATGAATTTGTGGTTGCAAGGCGATCTATAAATTGGTTGGGTCATTGAAATTCCTTGCATAAGAAAGGAGGGTAGATATAGTCCCTAAAAGAGAAGTCATTGATATCTATGGAAAAGTATAGAAAGGTAAAGAATTGTTTAAATGAATGGAAAAAGATCAAGGGACTCATAGGATTCTTATGAAATCAATCAAAGTTCCTCTCATCCCTATGTAGCAGAGGAGACATCAAAGAGATATATGAAATGATAGAAGATATATTCTCTAAAAATGCAGTAAAGAATGTCATATCACTTAGACCTGATCTACACAAAATTGAAGGTATCAAAGAATGAAGGGATATATTTATAATATCTCAATTGGGAGATATGGGAGAGATGATAAAAATATAATCATCATTGTTCTTAAATTCACTAAAGTTACCTCATTCGATAACTTCTAGTCTCTATGCCAGATATAAAAATACAAGTTGAGGACAAAAGTGTTGAAGGTTAAAGGACTCAAAACATTTTTAGAAAGGAAAGGGATGTTTGGTCCTTAAACAAGACAGAACAATATAGCTAAGATTCAATCTTATGGACAGAAAGCTCATATCACTAGAAAGATGGAGGAAGCTGAAGAAAAGGGCCAAGGAAAGAGGGAGTAACAAATTTCTACTATGATTGAGATGGTGTCCCTCACAAAAGGGTCTTATCATAAGCTCCTAAATCTTTTGTTATAGATATGACCATGATAAATAATAAGATGCATCGTGTCATCATGGAAGCATTAGAAACAAGAGCTCATGACATCACCATGGGAATCATGAAGGACAAAAGGAACAAAATCCATGGTAGTCAAACATGAAGGATATAGATATTGGGAACCTCATTGGATGTTGAAGGAAAGGATGAAGAAATCTAGGACAAAGCTCATCACACATCGAGTAAAAAAGGAAAAGATCTTCCTGAAGGGGATATGCAAGATCCTCAAGATTCTCTAATGGAATCCTCATCAGAGAGTTCACTAATCTAGAGAGGAAGAAAGTGTTTCATCATGAACTCCAACTTGTGTAATTCATGATGATGGTATGATGACATAAGAGATTAAGCATATCAAGGGGATGAAGACACTTCAATCAAGGAAGCTACTGAAAGAGGACTAGATGACCTAAAGATAAATGAGGTATATATACTTGTGTTTAATATTATAATGTTATGTTTTATGGTTGCAGGTAACATGGATGACTACTTATATCTTGAGAAGCATGATCGAAGAAAGGGAATCTCCTCCATTAAGACGATGCAGAAAGGCATGAGTGACACAAGATGAAATCAACAATATATGTCCTCATATGAAGTATGAGGTGGTTGGCTACAATTAAGGAACTTTGAATGGAAGCTCCTGGGAATGGAATGTGTAATGAAGGAAGAGATTGTGAGATATGCAACCATGATGAAGGAGATCAACATCCAAAAGACCAAGAATATTTGACTAGGAAATCTCCTAGAAGGATATTAAGAATCTGATGAAAGTCTAAAAAAGATGGAGACCCTTGAAAATGAATATTTTTGGGAGATGTGTCAATGTGTATGTAGGATGCTAATACCTACAGGAAGATTTCATGATGAAGAGCCATCTCATAAGGTATTGTTTGATTTAATGTTATGTTTGATTTCTTGAATAATATTTGGATGGGTTCATGCAGGGCTACTTGAACAAGAATGGTATGTGTAAGTATAATTAGCATTCAAGTGGTGGATGGAAATTCCTGAAAGAAACATGATGAGAAAGAAGTATCCAATATGAAGAAGAATCCAGACATGTACCAAGAAGGTCACTTTCCATGAAGAAAGAAATGACATGATGAACCAAGAAGGAAAGTGATCGATCACTAATACCCTACAAGGAAGAAGTTCAACTAAAGTCTATGAAATCAAGGAAAGAAATTGATCAAGCAACTGAAGGACCCACGAAGAAAAAGTTGTTGATGAAAAGGAGAGTTCCTAATAAAGAGGGATCTTGGGTACATTACATTACAGGAATGGCCATATCTTCCCTAGTTAAGAGGGAGAGATAGACAACACATTCTTGTATTAACTTGGGAAGAAAGAATGGAGGATTAGGTAATCATCTGGCATCCTATGCTTGTTGAGGATGTGTAGGGCATCCAAGATAAAAGAGGCAAGAGGATTGATATTCTTTGAGGGCTGGGAACCCAAGATAAGAATAGTCCTAGAAGGTCATACTTAGTGAATGCCCCGGTGGGTATGTACATTGAGAGATAATGATGAACTCGTCTATAGTCATTGATATCGTCAGCATTGTAGCTCATGGTCTCATGCAGAGATGGATTTGTTAGTCAAGGCCTTGCACTGTGATAATGTTGGTTGATATGATGCTATACAGATGGGATTACCAATCAGATTCTTCTTATGATATTTTTCATATTGAGAGTGACCATGTACCATTATGAATACCTCCCTAGTTAAGAGGGAGTGTTGTAGAATGTAACTAGGTTCGGTCATCATAATGACTTGTAATTTTGAATTTATGAAGAAGACAAATATAATAAAATGTATTGTGTAATACTTGTATCATGGGTTTCATGAGCAAGAAGTTTTTATTATAAGTCAAAGACTTCTTCTTGATGTCTTAAAGGGTTTGTAATCTTGTCATAAATATATAATTTAGAGTCATGCATATGAAGTGTTGTTATATTTGTATACAATTCAATGTAAAATCTCTCCTAGAAGACAAGCACAGTCATCCATAAGTCAACCTCAGCATATGCATAAAGAATCTTAATGTCAGATCCAATATAGATACATAACTACTATATATAGGTGTATACCCTTTCTATCTAGTGATATATCACAGAGCTCACATTTCCTCTGAGATTTTTGGGTCAACTACAGGAAGGTTTCAAACTATATCTCAAGTACAGGAGCTCGGCATCAAAACAGAGATTCAGATGTCTCCTCAATAGTTCAAATATATATATATAAGACACATCAGTTCATCTATGTTATGTCGACTCCAATATAGATACATAACTACTATATATAGGTGTATACCCTCGCTATCGAGAGATAGATCACAAAGATCACATTTCCTCTAAAAATTTTAGGTCAACTATAGGAAGTTTTCAAACTGTATCTCAAGTACAAGAGCCCGAGCATCAACATAGAGATTTATATCTCTCCTCAGTAGTTTGAATATCTCCTGAGCAACTCGAAAGTCCTCCACAGTAGCTCAATGATGGCAGTCATTCTCAGTTTACTCAGCGATGCTATTCAACGCTTGCTCTACATAATGTCAAGGCTGGTAATACATGGTGTTACCCAAGGATGATAGAAGAAATAGTGAAGGATGTTTGTGTCTTGATCTAGGAGAGGCTCTATAGGTCAAATGTGATTGTCAAGGTCAGTGTACTCATCTAGTTAAAAATCTATAAGAAGAAAAGTTGCGGGTTTTCCCCTCAAGAGGAGAGGTTTTAGCCCTCACTTGGAGCCTAATTATTGTCACTATCTTATTGGTTTGATTTCTATTTGATTTATTTTACATGAATAATAATAAGGAATAAATAAAATGTAAGATTAAATACACAAGTAGTAATCAAGTAAAGAGAATTTGAATTAAAACTCTTCCCTACCTCATTTCTCCACAAAGATGACAAAAAAGACAAAGGAATATTGAAGATGAATACTAAAGTAAAGTTAAATTTGTAGAATAAGAAAATGTATGCATAATAAGAAGTTTGGAGAAAAAGGAAGAAAAGGCTTATACAATATACAGACTAAGAAAACTTGCACCAACACATAGAAGAAAAACCAATTTTTGAACTAGTATTAAGTGTTGCAAGCCTATATGAGACTTATACTAGTAGACATAAGTGATCATAATTAAGAGGAAGTGTTGGAAGGTGATAATTACTCCCAGTTAGCTAGTACTTTCTATTATTTTTCAGTTGAGTCTAAATTTAGCAATAATCACTCATGCAATGTCTAAGCCAAATTAGGATAGCTATCCCTTTAAAAATCCTTCTAGATAACTCTCCATGATTTGTCTAGACCATTCTCCATAAGTTTTTTGGGTCTATATTTTCTTGTATCGTCAATCAATTCATCTAATGTGAATTCGTTTTATATAGTTGTAATTTTATTTTTATGTTATTGTGTGGTTTATTGTGACTTATTTATGAACCATACTCCATTTTTCTTCCTCTATCCATCACAATTTTGAGGATTATTACTTATTTTTTTGGATTTTTTATTCTATAAATCATTTTATCATTTGAATTTTTCTTTTTTCTCATATTAAATAGATCACATCATACCATTTTATTTTTATTAATGTTTAATGCTTAGGTTAACGATTCAGAATAAACATTAACTAGAATTTGAAGTCAAGGTTGCATGGTGTGACCTTTCTACCTTGACTGAACAAGAAGATTAAGCTACTCAAAATGGATTACTCATGGTTCACGAGCATAATTGTAGGTGTTCTTGGAGTAAGTTCCATGCCTTAGAAGTAGACACATTGAAGTTGGATGGAGAATATGTTTAGCCGAAGATGCAATCAAACCCTAGTCTTGTTATAGAAGATCACAGACCTACTATCTGTATATCACTGGAAAAGATTTCTTAGCTTTACCATTTCTCACATGATTTGTAAATTGCAAGATTCATCTAAAGCTTAACCTTAAATATGAGTATTCCTTGCAGATTGGAATCAATGTTCCTCTCTTGTAACAATGGTACTTTCTTTTTTACCCTCAAAACAAAACCCTTTCTTCCCCTCAAAGAGAAAAGGTTGATCCATCATCTATCTTTATTCTCTAACCAGATCCAAAATCTTCATAACATACTCCTATGCCATCTCCTCTCACATGTTCTCCTTAGGCATGGCCTCTCTCTCATTGCTCCTCAACTCCCCAAAGTGGTGCATTTCAGCTTTTGTTGGGGGTTGGTCTCCTTTATAATAAGGTGCTATTGGGATGTACTATCAAACCAAAATTGGGTTTATCGGGCAAAAACTAAAAACTATGGTAAAGGAGTTTACCGCGTGGGACACTATTTTACCAAGGATGATGAGAACATAAATTCCCAACCATTCATGTGTTTGAGAGATCATTTAGTATTTTGTGCAGAAGCAAGTTATAAGGGTACGGGATAAGGCATTCCCTCTTATACAACTAAAATGATGATACGGGTCGAATGACAATATAGATGAAATGACGGAGAAAGAAATGCTTTAATTATCCATCAAATATTCTTGATATGATTCGAGATGAAATTTGTATCAATTAGCTAAATCATTGAAGGTCCTCCATAATATAATGTCCATCATGCCCAAAGTTCCAATTTCATCATTTCTAGAACCCCAATCGATTATCACGACCATTTGAATAATCTTTCTTTAATGAGGCATTCTGTAATTCTAGTGTTGCAATTCATGGTCCTTATGAGAATACATTAACACACACCTCTCCAACTGATAAAAGGTGGAACCAAAGTATGATTGGGAGATGAAAATACTCTTTTCAAGGCTTAGAGCGTTACTTCTAGAAGAAATCTTTAGGTACACTTTATGGACTTGGTATCTAGGGTTTTATGCTTTAGAGGCATCTAACTTCAAAGTGTTTGTTATGGTTTTTCACTTTTTTTATCCCCTTTGCTTCAGTTTTATGATTGGGTAACTTCATATCTTATTGTGCAAGGAAAATGTTCCTGGAGACTCAGACCATCTGATTGTAGCTATTAATTATATTGGCCATCTACAACAAAAAAATCAAAGATCTTTCAAAAAAAAGAGAGAATGAATGCTAGTTTAAGTAGAAAAGAAGAAGTTCCCTGTGTGGCATTCAATCCTTATCTAAGCAGAAAAACATATGTGGTTCAAGGATCGGAAGGGAAAATCACTTCCATGAAAATAAATTTCTCTCACTCCAGAGTTGAAGTCTCCATTAACGTGTTCAAAGATCACATTGTCTACTTTGATTTGATAATGGTGATGTAAAAATGTAAGATTGAAGTTCTTTTTCATCAGTAATACCGTGTTTCTGTAATGACCCCTCGAACTAAACTATGTGAAATTAATTTTTTTTTTTAAATAAAACATAACCATGCATGCATGCGGGACGCAGCCATTTCAACGTTAATGCTAATTACACGCAGACTCCAAAATAGAATTGGCTATGGATAAAATCTTTTGTCATTTATGTGTGTATTTGGGAAATATCCCACAAAGAATAGAGAGTATCTGTCGGATTTAATGCTGATATCGTTGCTCTTACACCTGGCCTGGGCATTAACTTTTGCCGGCTTAATCACGTGATGAGGGGGGTGGTCATTGAAACCTCTACTACCACGCCCTCGAGCTCTTCTCTAGATCGATGGAGTGGAGCCATGGTAGCCCATCCGAGGGCGAGACTTGCTCGATACACATCTCATTTAGTCGTGCCATTGATGTTTTCCAAAAGAATTGTTCTCGGCCCTGCTACAGCTTCCTTCTCTGTTTTGGTGTCGAACACACGTAGGACTTCATCTGGATGATGAATGGCTATGGCCTTGAATCTTTGCCAAGCTCCAGATCGGCTTGGACCTGTTATTTTCTAAACAGCAACTGCCTTAAGGTAAATACTTCACTACGCTGTCTATCTAGACGTTTTCCTATCTTTGATTTCTGTTTGTCCAAATTCCTAGCATGCCTCGGCTTGTCTCTGTTTTCTATGGACGAGGGTCATGGTTCTTACTCCAGCAAGTTATGCAAGGGCGTAGGAGTAGCTGCCCAGCTTCCGGGTCTCCTCCGATCAGAGCTCGGTTGATCGGTATGTATCCATGGTTTCTCTACCATTTTTATTTGATGCTTAATCATCCTACTGCAAGTAATGAAGGGCTTCATAGTGTGGAATGGAGGTTTTCTACTTTTTTTTCCTTGAATTGTGATGGCCTTCTTGCCCAGCCCTTATGGATGCTTTATTTGCCTATTGCACAGAAGTTTGGCCAATTTTGGGGCCTGGCAAGCTCGGCCAGCTCCAGTATGGTTTGGGAAAACCATCCCTCATAAAGGGTTTTGAACAACTAACTATATTTTTATGAGCCTCGAGCTCTCTTGTACATTCATTGTGTGATTCATTATTAAACAATGTCGTTCGGGTTAATTTCTTGGTGCATATTTTATGGCTTCCTTCAGTTCTCAAGACTAGCCATGCACATTATGTTTATTTATATGCTCCACTTCGTGCATATTATGCTTATATATGTATCATTTTTTTCAACTGCTAGTTTTTTCTTTAGGACCTGAGTTCTATAGACAAGGGTTGAGCACTTTCCTTGTAGCGCCTCACTATAATCCTTGATAATCTTAATGTATGAACCCTCGTCAAGGTTCTTGAGCTGTTAAATTATGATATTTTCAAGACTGTGACAGTGCTTTTTATAACTGTTTATATGTATAATGTGATTCTAAACATCCCTCAGTTTGCCAGCAGGGTTTTCGTTTCATAATGTCTTTCATTTGTGCATGACTTTTCATATTGTATGAATGCATGGCTTAAAACTAGTTGCATGAAGATAAAGGGGTTATGCTTCACAGGTTTATGTTTTTGTTTGTTAGTGATTATATGTATGGCTCCTCACCCTGTGAGATTTTGTTCATGTCACCTACAGGATTATCACCTGAGTTTGTCTTCAGACTGGGTTATGCTTTTATACATTCTCCCTGTTTCACTTGTTCCCGTATGGCAGAGGTTTGCAATATTTCCTTATTGTCATTCGGCATGTATAATAGAGGTTTTACCTTATAGTTTTTATCAGCATACTAGTACGAGCAACTACACTCTGTTAATGTATTCTTCATACCCTTGCAATTGCGACTATGCTACGCAAAGTTTTTTGTTAAGTTAGATGTTTATTTACATTCTGCGAATGCTTAAGGGGATTGTGATTTGAAATGCTATACTGTTCTGCGTTTCTTTGTGATAAGCATGTGAGGAGAATAAAGAAAGAACCCTAGAGTGCTTCTGTTGTTAATGGAATGTATTTAGTTTTTCTATAGTAACAATCTTTTTGAAGACTCTGTATTCTATTATGAGCCTGAGAGTTTCTTTGTTTTAATGCAATAATTTCTGAGAAGATTTCCCAGTAGTCCACTCACACATTTGGCTTCCAGATTTAAAAAAAAAAAAAGGCAGAAACAAGATTCAAACCTTGTCACCAGCTACTAAACACTAGCATCAGTTAGGGTTTCATGGGGACAACTGTACCTTCACCCAGCTTTCTTTCCTGATTCCCTGTAAGAGTATTCTCTTCCACCCCCTTTTCACATTATAAGAGGAAACAAAGAAGAGAGAATAACATTATGCATCTTCTAAACAATCCCAACACAAAGATTTCTTACGTACTTGGTGTCCTCCGGCTGAAAAGTTGTTCCTGACAGTCACCCAAATCTTGTCCTTTAATCCGGCTGAAGAATTGTTCCTGATAGTCACCCGAACCAGGGTCTGTTGTCTTTCAATCCACACAACCATGAGATTCATCCTTCAGGACCAGAATCTCCCCCCTTGCTTCTTGCTAGACCGCAGTCTTCTGCAAGTGCTTGTGCAGCAAGCAGGGCTATCTGGTCATCACCAGACTTAGCCACATTCCTTTCCTTTTGGATTCTTTTTCCTTTTTCCTCTGCCTGTCCCTACAACGCAGATTTTTCCCTCCTCCCCTCCTTTTCTCTGGAAACTTTTCCAGTTAGGGGAGGTAGTTAGGGTTGCTTTCACAGCAACTATCTTTCCACCTCAAGAGGACAACTTCCTCCTTGAGAATTTTCCTCCTTTTAAGGAAACACTTTTCTTTTTCTCATTCTGAAAACAAATTATATTTAAATTTTTAAATAGACAAAAATAACAGGTGCAGTTTACATTTACCACAGTGAATTAAATATTTACATTTTTATCCCGAGGCATCACATCTTCCCCAACTGAGATTAAACATCGTCCTGATGTCTTTTAGCTATGAATAGCCCTGGATAAGCCCTTTTCATTAGTTCTTCATCTTCCCAAGTGGCCTTATCAGGCCCAAAGTGCTGCCACTACACTTTAACTTGGGTAATATCCCACTTCCACAACGTTACTTCTCTCCAGTCGAGGATGCTCAGCGGTTTGACCCATATTTCTCCTTCCGGTTCTACCTGCAACATGCAACATCCTAAGTCAGTTTTCCTTCAAAAGAAAACATTTAGACTGATTTATCGGAGATAATTCTTACCTGAATATCTTGCCATTTAATCACATGTTTAGGATCATAAACATATTTTTTTAATATGGAGACATGAAAGACATTGTGAACTCGTATGTGACTTGGCAGAGCAAGCTGGTAGACCACCGACCTAATTCTTGCTAAGACCTGAAATGGTCCACAGTATCGAGGTGCCAACTTAGTGCACCCGCTCCACTGTAATGTGCTCTTTTTTTCTCGAATCCTCACATACACATGGTCACCGACCTGATACTCCTTAAACCTCCTTTTCCGGTCAGCGAAGCTCTTTTGCCTATCCTGAGATGCCTTAATATTAGATCATACCCTTTTAACTAGTTCCTCCATTTCCTTAAGCATTTCAGGACCTAACACTAATCTGTCTTCTGGTCCACTCCAGCTTGAGGGGGTGTGGAACTTCTGCCTATACTGTATTTCAAAAGGGCTCATTAACAATGATGTGTGGTAGCCATTGTTGTATACGAATTCAACCAACTGTAGATAGTCCTCCCACCTGGTTGGTTGCTGCATCACATATGCTCTCAACATATCTTCCACCACCTAGTTCACCCATTCAGTTTGCCCGTCAGTTTGAGGGTGATAAGCCATGCTAAAGTTCAGCTGAGTTCCCAATTCTTCAAACAATGTTTTCCAAAAGACCGATGTAAATTTTACATCACGATCTGAAATTATTGTCTTTGGTAACCCATGCAGCTTAAATATATTTTGCATGAACACGTGGGCAATCTGCACAGCTCTGTAGGTAGATTGTATCGGTATAAAATGTGCTGACTTACTCAGCTTGTCCACCACCACCATGATGGAGTCATTATTTTTCTTTGACTTAGGCAAACCGGTTATAAAATCCATAGAGATGGTTTCCCACTTCCATTTCGGAATGGGTAATGGTTGTAATAAACCCGCAGGATGTTGATGTTCTGCTTTAATTTGCTGACATTCTAGATAGTGTGCCAAATAACCAGCCACATCTTTCTTCATTCCGAGCCAATAATATTCTTTTTGAAGTGCCATAACCATCTTTAGATATCCTGGGTGTTTAGCATAATGACTCTTATGATACTCATCCAATATTAGATTTTTAATGTTGTTCTAATTGGTCACGTACAGCCTTCCTTTATAATACAACATTCCAGCATCATCCAATGCGTAATTCGGTTGTTTTTCTTTGCTATTTGGTTGCTGCATTTGCTGTTTTATTTGCTAATAAACAACATCTTGTTCGACTGCCTTTTTTATCATTTCCCCGAAGGGGCTTTCCACTTTACTACATAAAATTTCATATAGGCATTGCAATTTTTGACTCAAAGCATCTGCCACCTGATTCTCCTTCCCTTTTAAATGCTTGATCTTAAAATCAAAAACACTTAAGAAATCCACCTACCGCACTTGCCTTGTGTTCAGAGTGGGCTGGCTAAAATAATTGGTCATGCTGTGGTGATCTGTCAATAATAGAAATTTTCTTCCCATAAGGTAATGTCGCCACATTTTCAGGGCGTGAATCACAGCTGCCAACTCTAAATCGTAAACAAAATATTTCTGCTCATGTTCCTTTAATTTTCTTGATTCGTAAGCTATTACCTTCCCTTCCTGCATCAACACACTGCCTACTCCTTCTTTACTTGTGTCCATGCACACCACATAATCTTTGTTGGGATCAGCTATGCTTAAAATAGCTGTTGTGGTGAGCAAGTATTTAAGTTGCTCGAAATTTTTTTGACACTCAGGGGTCCACCTAAAGACCCTTCCCTTTTTCTGTAAGGAAGTAATGAAATAAGCTACCCTCGAAAATCCTTCCATAAACCGTCTGTAATAGCCTGCTAATCCCATGAAGGATCGGATGTTCGCCATGTCTTTGGGTACCGACCATTCCATTATAGTCCTTATCTTTTCGGAATCCACTGTGATTCCTTCCTTAGTAATTATATGCCCCAAATATTGTATTTGCTCTTTGTAAAATTCACATTTGCTAAGCTTAGCGTACAGTTGATGTTCTCAGAGGGTTTGCAATACTAACCTAAGGTGCTCATGGTGCTCCTCCATAGTCCGAGAATAAATCAATATATCGTCAATGAAAATCAACACGAACTTATCCAAATACCAGTGAAATACGTTGTTCATTAGACACATAAAAGTTGCGGGAGTGTTGGTCAACCCAAAGGGTAGCACCACAAACTCATAACGGCCATATTGTGTTCTAAAAGTTGTCTTAGCTATATCCTCCTCTTTAATCTTGACTCGGTGATATCCTGATCGCAAGTCAATCTTTGAGAAAACTATTGCTCCCTTTACCTGATCAAACAGTTCATCGATACGGGGTAGAGGATATTTGTTTTTGATCGTCAGTTTATTTAGTTGATGATAATCTATACACATGCGGAGGGTCCCGTCTTTCTTCTTAACAGACAACACCGGGGCTCCCTAGGGTGACACACTGGGGCAGATGTAGTTTTTGTCCAACAGCTCCTGTAACTGCATTTTTAATTCTGTTAATTCTAGTATGCTCATTCTGTAGGGTGCCCGGGATACCGGGGCTGCTCCTGGCACCAATTCAATGGTAAAGTCTATATCTCTTTTCGGTGGTAGTCTTGCAATCTCCTCTGGAAACACATCAACAAATTCTTGTATCACATGAATATTCTCCATTGTAGCTGTTTTATCTTTCAAGTTGGTATAGCCCACTTGGACAGCGTAAATCCGACATCCTTTTCTAATACATTTTGATAACTGTGAGGCAGTTATGGGCCGAATTTACATTGGCCGCTTGATTCCCTGCATTTCTTGCTTAATTCCAAGCTCATCATTATAACTGATAGTTTTAGTTTTACAATTAATTATGGACCAGTGCTTCTCTACCCAGTCCATACCAATTAATATATTGTACGAACCAAGGGGAAGCACATTCAAATTTACTGTAACTAACTGTCCTGCTATTTTAAAGGGCAGTTTTTGATCTTAACATTTACCCGTCTTTTTGCCCCTGTTGCCAACAAGACGAACCAAGGGTCCTTAAACTTAACAGTTTGAAACTTACAATGTTCCACAATTATAGGGCTAATATAACTTAATGTTGCACCAGGGTCAATTAAAACAGTAATAGCAAGGTCCAAGAGTTTACCTTCAAATTCCACCATGGTCGGTTGGTACTCCGCCTGACGAACCTCCAGAGCAGCATTAATCTTTGGTAGACTCCATTCTACATCGCCAACCGTAGAAGCTTCATATACTTGGGAAACCATTGAGGACAGTTTTTAACATAATGGGGTCCACCATAGCCCCAACATTACACTAGAGGCCTTGCTGCCCCTTCATTGTCTATTCTTCTGGGTTGTTCATTGGTTCTGGAATCAGTGGGAGGCTTTAATCGGAGTGAGTTCTTCTGTATGCTTCTGTTGTTTTGTCCTTTGGCGAATCCTTTGTTACCACTTCCGCAATTACCTTTAGCACTTCCAGTCAACTTGCTGCTTTTCTTATCGACCCATCTCTTACCCAGGATTTCTCCCTTCTGCTTGCTTTGCTGGTAGCAAATTCGGGCTTTGCGTATAGCCTCGTCCATCGTCTTTGGGCTGTCAAATTCGATTCTTTCCCTCATACTTGAGGGTAAACTACTGACAAACCTTTGTACTTTAGCTTTTTCTTCTCGAATATAAGGCACATAACATAGTAATGAAGTAAAACGAGTGATGAACTCGTCCATAGTTTGCTGTCCCAAGCGCAGGTCATGGAACTCTCTTGCCTTTTCATCATAGAAGCATTCTGTCAAGTATCTTTCTTTAAAGAATTTTTGAAAATTTTCCCAAGTGATAGTCTGTTCACTCACTCCTTTTACCATCTTAACCTCCTCCCACCATAGGGTGGCTTTCCCCTGTAATTGGAAGATGGCCAACCTTGCCTTAAGATTGTGATCATTTTCGTACAACTAGAAATATTTGTTCATATTGATCAACCACGCTTCAGCTGCCTCCTTTGGTTCTCCATCAAAATGTGGCGGTTTGATATTGCGGAATTCCCCTTACAACTCTATCCATTGCCTTTTCGATGTCTGTTGTTCGGAGGCATTATCAAATCGTTCCTCCTCCCTTCCTTCTGACTCTTTAGGTTCTGTATTTTGATTCTGTTCTCCTGACATCCTTTGTTGCTCAGCGCTGTGATTCAGTGGTTGTTGATTTTGCTTGTTAGGTAGACTCTTTATAATTCTCTCCTGTTCCATTATTAACCTTGCATTATCCTCTCTTAATCAGGCCATTTCATTTTTCAACTCTTGCATTGTCTCAAAAAATGTAATGTTTCTATTGCGAGCCTCCTCTCCAAATGTACTCATAATTCGAGGTTATTCTCCGCAAGTCCATGTCCCTCCAAAAATTTGTGTGACGCACTGCCTGCTCTCCTCATATTGTCAATTTCTCTCCTGTACTTAAACACAAAATAATAGGGGAATAGTGACGCATCAATTTTTGACTGTTCAATAGAGAGAGAAATAAATTATATTAAATTTGTATATCAACTCCAATTCCCAGAGGCCACAGTTTTTGAAACTTGGCTCTGATACCATCTGTAATGACCCCTCGAATTAAACTATGTGTAATTAATTTTTTTTTAAATAAAACATATTCTATCCAACCATGCATGCATGCGGGACGTAGCCATTTCAACGTTAATACTAATTGCACGCAGAATCCAAAATAGAATTGGCTATGGATAAAATCTTTTGTCATTTATGTGTGTATTCGGGAAATATCCCACAGAGGACAGAGAGTATCTGTCGGATTTAATGCTAATATCGTTGCTCCTTACACCTGCCCTAGGCATTAACTTCCGCCGGCTTAATCACGTGATGAGGGGGTGGTCATTGAAACCTCTACTTCTGCGCCCTCGGGCTCTTCCCCAGATCGACGGTGTGGAGCCATGGTAGCCCATCCGAGGGCGAGACTTGCTCGATACACAACTCAGTTAGTCGTGCCATTGATGTTTTCCAAAAGCATTGTTCTCGGCCTTGCTACAGCTTCCTTCTCTCTTCTGGTGCCGAACACACACAGGACTTCATCTGGATGATGAATGGCTATGGCCCTAAAGCTTTGCCAAGCTCCAGATTGGCTTGGACCTGTTCTTTTCTAAACGGCGGCTGCCTTAAGGTAAATACTTCACTACGCTGTCTGTCTAGACGTTTTCCTTTCTTTGATTTATGTTTGTCCAAATTCCTAGCATGCCTTAGCTTGTCTCTGTTTGCTATGGACGAGGGTCATGGTTCTTAGTCCAACAAGTTATGCAAGGGCGCAAGAGTAGCTTCCTAGCTGCCGGGTCTACTTCGATCAGAGCTCGGCTGACCAGTATGTATCCATGATATTTTTATTTTATGCTTAATCGTCCTACTACATGTAACGAAGGGCTTCATAGTGTGGAATAGAGGGTTTCTACTTTTTTTTGCTTGAATTGTGATGGCCTTCTAGCCCAGCCCTTACAGATGCTTTATTTGCCTATTGCACAGAGGTTTGGCCAATTTTGGGCCTGGCAGGCTTGCCCAGCTCCGGTATGGTTTGGGAAAACCATCCCTCGTAAAGGGTTTCAAACAGTTAACTATATTTTTATGAGCCTCGAGCTCTCTTGTACATTCGCTATGTGATTCATTGTTAAACAATGTCGTTCGAGTTAATTTCTTGGTGCATATTTTATGGCTTCTTTCAATTCTCAAGACTAGCCATGCACATTATGTTTATTTATATGCTCCAGTTCATGCATATTATGCTTATATATGTATCAGTTTTTTGAACTGCTGGTTTGGTCTTTACGACCTGAGTTCTGTGGACAAGGGTTGAGCGCTTTCCTTGCAGCGCCTCACCATAATCCTTGATAATCTTAATGTATGAACCCTCATCAAGGTTCCTGAGCTGTTAAATTATGATATTTTCAAGACTGTGACAAAGGTTTTTATAACTATTTATATGTATAATGTGATTCTAAACATCCCTCAGTTTTCCAGCGGGGTTTTCGTTTCATAATGTCTTTCATTTGTGCACGACATTTCATATTGTACGAATGCATGGCTTAAAACTAGCTGCATGAAGATAAAGGGTTTATGCTTCACAGGTTTATGTTTTTGTTTGTCAGTGATTATATGTCTGGCTCCTCACACTACGAGATTTTGTTCATATCACCTATAAGATTATCACCTGAGTTTGTCTTCAGACTGGGTTATGCTTTTATACATTCTCCTTGTTTCACTCATTCCCATATGGGCGAGGTTTGCAAGATTGCCTTGTTGTCGTTCTGCATGTATATTAGAGGGTTTACCTTATAGTTTTTATCAACATACTAGTACGAGCAACTACACTCTGCTCATGTAGTCTACATACCCTCGCAGTTGCGACTATGCTACACAGAGTTTTCTGTTAAGTTAGCTATTTAGATGTTTAGATGTTTATTTACATTTCGCGAATGCTTCAGGGGATTATGATTTGAAATGTTATATTTTTCTACGTTTCTTTGTGATAAGCATGTCAGGAGAATAAAAAAAGAACTCTGGGGTCCTTCTGTTGTTAATTGAATGTATTTAGTTTTGCTATAGTAACAATCTTTTTGAAGACTCTATATTCTATGATGAGCCTGTGAGTTTCTTTGTTTTAATGCTATAATTTCTGAGAAGATTTCCCAGCAGTCTACTCACACATTTGGCTTCCAGTTTTTTTTAAAAAAGACAGAAACAAGATTCAAGCCTCTTCACCAGCGACTAAACACTAGCATCAGTCAAGGTTTCATGGGGACAACCATACCTTCACCCAGCTTTTCGTCCTGATTCCCTGTAAGAGTATTCTCTTCCACTCCCGTTTCACAATATAAGAGGAAACGGAGAAGAGAGAATAACATTATACATCTTCTAAATAGTCCCAACACAAAGATCTCTTACATACTTGGCGTCTTCCAGCTGAAAAGTTGTTCCTGACAGTCGCCCGAATCAGGGTCTGTTGTCCTTTAATTCGACTGAAGAATTGTTCGTGATAGTCACCCGAACCAGGGTCTATTGTCTTTCAATCCACCCGACCATGAGATTCATCCTTCAAGACCAGAATCTCCGCCCTTGCTTCTTGCTAGACCGCAGTCTTCTACAAGTGTTCATGCAGCAAGTAGGGCTATTTGGTCATCACCAAACTTAGCCACATTCCTTTCCTTTTGGATTCTTTTTCTTTTTTCCTCTGCCTATCTCTACAGCGTAGATTTTTCCCTCCTCCCCTCCTTTTCTTCGGAAACTTTTCTAGTTAGGGGAGGTAGTTAAGATTGCTTTCACAACAATTGTCTTTCAACATCAAGAATTTTCCTCCTTTTAAGGAAACACTTTTCTTTTTCTTATTTAAAAAACAAATTATATTTTAAATTTTTAAATAAACAAAAATAACAAGTGCAATTTACATTTACCACAGTAAATTAAATATTTACATTTTTACCCTGGGGCATCACAGTTTCCTACCATATATACTAAGGTATTTTCTTATTCTTGTTGCAACACTACGATTCCCTTTCTACTTTACCAAAATCTAAACATTGTTATTTCTACATTGTTGCAGGGTATGCTATTGACTATTTTAAGATGGATAACCTCTCTGAAAAGCTTTCACAAATCAAATGCAAATTGTATAAGGAACATGTCATTGCGGACCAATTAGAAGATGGAGTACAAGTAACTTAGCTTTGTGCGGAGCTCCGAACAATGTGCTAAGTTGAGACGCCGCACTCAGCTCCGTGATCCGCACTCCACATTTGATGAGTTTACACGCACTCCAAAGTTAACCGATATGCTTTCAAAGGAAAAGTAATTTACTCATCTATGGTTTGGAATTTTAAAATTTAAGAGTCACAAAAATTTCAT
Organism: Pinus tabuliformis; assembly: GCA_031772625.1. Classification (NCBI taxonomy): domain Eukaryota; kingdom Viridiplantae; phylum Streptophyta; class Pinopsida; order Pinales; family Pinaceae; genus Pinus; species Pinus tabuliformis. Next base: position 896,522,335 of record CM062820.1, on the reverse strand, counting down.
AAAACATTTTAGCGATTCACAAGCAACCGACTCGTAAGAACATGTGTAACTATCCGTCACAGCCGCGGGACATTAGTTTGTGGGTTGCATGTGCACTTGTTAAAATGGAAAATATTTGAAATGAATGGGTCGTTAAGTCCATAGCAAGTTTTTCTACGTGGCAGATAATTATTCGATAATTATAGAAGAATAGATCATTTAATGGTTTCCATGAATTTCTACCAATTTTACGTAAATATTAGGCTGGATTTTATATATATATATATATATATATATATATATATATATATAAATAATATGATTGTTATCACTTGCAACATTCAATCAAGTGATATGGTAATATTTATATATTTTTTTTTTTTTCAGGGGGGAGAGAATCCCCGCTGAAGAATCAACATAGTACATATATCGCCGAAGCGAACAGATAGACTTCATTATACAACATTATATAATCGCCGAAGCGAGCAGAGATAGACTTCATTATACAACATTATATAATTGCCGAAGCGAGCAGAATTACGCCGCAGCATCGCGCGATGATGGGATCAGCATCAGCAGCATCACGCTGCGCCTGCAGGATTCGAACATGGCTGGGGGGTGCGAAAGCCAACCGCCCCAGCCACCACATCATGCACTTATATATATTTATACGGAAGTATTACTTTATATATATATATATATATATATATATATATATATTAACTTAATTTGTTAAATAAATAAGGAATACTTAATTATTAATTGTTAGAAAAAAATTTAAGTAGGTTAAACAGTTATTAATATTTTTTTAAGAAAACCATTTGATCTATTAAATTTTGGATCTGGGTAGTTAATTTTTTTTGTTTCTTTCTGGTCTTACAAAAATTGTGTATTTTAACTAAATAGAAGGAATGGTTTTTTCTAAACAATTTTTCTGTTTTTCTAATCAATTTTGTCCAAAATACAATAGAGATTTTTAAAAATTACATATTTAAATTGTTTAATATATTGTTGAATCCATTTATACATCCAAAAATATATTTTAAATAATAAGAAAAAAACTTACCAAAAAAATTATATTTTCACATTTTTATTCGAATAAAAAATTCACATATTAATTAACCTAAACCTACCGACCCCACTAATTTTTTTCAAAAAAATTATTATAGCCCCACAACGGTTACTTTTCTTTTCCTTTACATTGTATTGTTTTGTTTTATAATTCCTTTCGGGATGGTTCTTTCCACCATAACTATATCGTTATTCCTATTTCTCGAAATTATATACTCAATTTGAAATACCATCAGACCTAAAAAAAAATTCCCCAGACCGTCAAACCTAAAAAAAAAATTCCCCGGACAGTCAGACCTAAAATATCCCAAAGCATTATCATAAATTAGATAAAATACTTAGACAAATTATCTCAACTAGCTGGAACTAATTCGTCCATACATAGTCATACTCAGCTTTCCATTGAAGCTGACTTCTATTTTATCCATACATAATGCCGTCCATCCATACACACAGTTTGCGCTCCATTTGATCCGATAGTCTACAAAACAATACAATAGCCAGATCCACACAAACAAATAAGGAAACCTGAAATTCACAAAGCAGGCGTATCACCTACATATCGGCAAAGCCAAGATTAGAGATATTCTGCTTACATTGTCAGATCTGTGAGTGAAGGAAAATTGCATTACATACATGGCCCCCAAATACTTCATTTACAACTTCGTTATATAATCTATCGCAGTACCATGGGTGGATCGACAATACCTAAAATATAAATCTAGAGATTATTATTACATTATAAGCAGAGTGACTAACTGGGAATGTCACCGCTATGCGACTCCAGGAGCATAGGCTGATACAAGATTGTTCCACGGAATACCGGAGCTATCAATGAAACTGTTATCATCATCAGTACTGCGAAAGCTGTAACGTGCTCCCTGCATATATGCAGCACTTCTCCTCAAAAGCAAGTAGAGACGGCGAGCTAAAGTAGAGAGACGTAAAAGCATCAATGGTATGTTCCTGCTGGAGGGAATAAATAACGCCGAGGAGGAGAGGAGGTCCAACACTCTCAACATAGTGCAAAATAATATGAAAGCAGGAGTTACAGTCGTTGGGGTGAAAAAAATGAGTGAGGCAGAGGTATTCCAAGCTTACCTGGCCAGATATTGGGAAGAGAAGGCATGCCAGAGAACCTGCATGGATGGCATGGGATGGGATTGGATTCAACCCTCGTATTCTTTCACGCTTACAACTGTGCGCACCCAAATGAGAGAAATAAATAAAGGGGTGGATTTTCGGCCTGTGCGAGCATCTACTAGTCAAACCAACCAAGGATGCTTCCACAACCTAACGATGAAGGTGCAGGTGCAGCTTTGTATTGTGTCATGGGACCCGAGGCTTGTTTCCTTGGACATCTTTCATTCTCCTCCATATCTAAATCCGTTACGTCACATCCCTGTTTGCATCAATAAAAAAGAAACCACCAGCTTCGTTGCCTTTCCACATCATTCATTCAATTCTATTAATAAATCAATCACATCATGCCCAGGGATGTCACATCACATGTTAGTAAAAGCGCCAACCACGGTATTGCTGTGTTCGGGGCATCAAAGTTTGGCAAACCAGAACCTTACACTTGTATCTTGTATCTTTTTCAGGAAGGTTTTATCGTTCCGAAAGGCCTTAAATTTTACAGCAGATTTTTATATAAATATTTATATCTTAAAAATAATATTACACCTTGTTAATATGCTTAGTCCAATCAATAAGTGTATGGAATTTTTAAAATTATAATTTTAAGTTATTTAATTTGCCTTCCAGTATTTTAGGATTTTTAAAGTGTTTGAACGATTTAATATATATATATATAAATTAAAATATTTTTAACATTTTTGAATTAGAATTACAGTGAGTTTTTTAATTTTTCAAAAGTATAAAACAATATTATTCCCTATACAAATATTATTATAAAGATAAATTAAATATCATTTATATTAAGCAGAAATATGAAAATCAGTTAAATTTATATAATAATAATTTATAGAAAAATAATTTGTTTAAGTAAGAAGAAATAATGGCAAGAAATTAATATTTTATAAAGTAATTAATTATGTTAATAAGTTTTTCTATTTTAGAATAAGCTTTGAGTTTTAATTTAATTATTAATAATTATTAGGTGGATGATAAGGATTTAATTTGTTTGATATTCTAGAATATTCTTAGTACTATAAACACAAGAAAGGTTGAGATTTATCTCCAAAATAGTAATGTCATTTTTGCTTTTTAATTAAATTGATTGATTACAAAATGTCATACAAATAAGTGTAATATGAAGGGAGTTATGGTATTTTGGGCATGTGCTATTCATAAACCATAGTATTTGGTCCATGGTATTGAACATAACCTATTTACAAATCCAAGACCTCCAAAGTCTAATGTAGGAGTAAATGTCCTTAAACTAGCATAGATCTATCTTTAATACAAATCTAACATAAGTCTAGAGGGATCTAATTTCTTCACCTGCAATTTTTTTTATGAACTGACCTTATTTGTATAGTTATTTAATTTTTTATTTTTTTTTTGGGGGAGGGGGGACGTGAGCAAAATTTTCAACTTTTTTTTATGAACTGACCTTATTTGTATAGTTATTTCATTTTTTATTTTTTTTTGGGGGGACGGGGGACATGAGCAAAATTTTCAACTTAGAGGACCGACAGATACCCCTACACACCATACTGAGTTGTAATAAGAATATTGTTCCATATATTTTTAAAGGTATATATGTCTAACTTATAGATTATTTTTTTTAATAATTAATAATAACATCAATAATTATTTATAATAAAGTTATAACTTAGTTTTTATGATTTTATTTTATTTTATTTTAGTAATGTGTAATGTATTATAAAATAAGTGTTTAATGATTATTATAAATTATTGACCATCGAAATTTACAAACCATTTAATTATATGTCTGCAATGATTATTTTAGATATTTTGAATAAGACATCTAAAATTTAATTAAAAAGAAAATAGATTATTATATTTTGAATTAAAGAAAAAAATAGTATGAAAATATGTTTTAACCACTACAAAGCATACTTAATGATATTAACCATCATATCTTAATAAGATATATCAAGATATATTATCACAAAGAGTTTAGAATTTTTCTTACAGATTTATGTGGATTCAAGATAGGTTAATCTAAGTATAAGAAAGTGAGGTATGAGATAGGTTTTAATACCCAAATTTGAAATTAATAAGTTTTTGGATATAATTTTTACCTTTAGAAATTAATAAAAATTATATTAGAAATGTTTCTTTCTTTATAATTTTCTTTTAATTAATACATATATGAGCTTGGCACGCATCATGAGGCGAGTCTTGAGGGCTTGTTCCCAACAACTTACCCACATGATCGTTAATGAGGTAGGATGTGTCCTGGTATGCAGTTGGATGTGTCCTGGGTATGCTACCACATGCAGTCATCTGGGTGCTAATAAATATGGTCATGGGGGTGATGGTCTGTGTTTTGGTTTGGGAAGTGGAGGTGGAGGGCTATCGTAGGCACAAGGTCAAGGAGTCGACTTCGCTATATATAGCCCTATAGATTGTCTTCAACGTGGCAAATTCTTGGGTCAATTTTGTCCTTGGTCTATGCTCTATGAGGGAGTTTTCCTACTTGGTGCTAGATAAGTGGGGGGAGGGTATCTTGAATTTCTTTGGCCTGGTGAATTTTTAGGTTATTTCTATCCTTGGTATGTGCTTTGTGAGGTGGTTTCTTTGTCAGGTGCTAGAGAAGTGGTGGGAGGAGGGTGCCTATAGCATCAAGAGAGGAATTTAGTGATGGAATCTTGTTTTTGGCTCGCGGAATTTGGGTATGGTAAGAGAAAGGAGGTCCTGTCAACCTGGTTCTAAGTCAAGGAGGAATTCTCAATAGCAGAAGTCGTAGCTACTAGAGAAGGGTCCTGTAACATTGGTGCAGTCACACGAACCAATGACCAACATTTGAATTCAATGACGGAGGTTGGCGTCGGTGTCAAACTAGGTGCGTGAGAATTGGTTTTCTAGTATCACTTTCTCATCTTTTATTTTCTTGTCCTAGAACTCTCCTAATCGCAACAGTCATGTTAGCATCAACCTGTCCTGTGCTATGGAGTATACTTTTATGATGGGTCTTGGGCATGGTCTGGTTTGGGTTGAATCTTGGGTGTTAATAATTTTTGTGGGCAAGGGCCTTCTAATCTGAAGTCCGTGGTAGGGGGTTGTCATTCTCACACTCTCTAGAATTCACACAAGCTACTGAAATTTACATAAACTGAGTATTTTTTGGTGGTGGGGTTTGGTTGTTGTTTTTATTCTATCCTTAATAGCAGTGAGAGTCTTAGAGTACAATTGTAACCATGGAGGGTTTTAAAATGGGGCTCACAAGTCTGGTTCTGGGTATTGTGTAGCAACATACTTCAATGCAGTCCCTCCTGAGACTATGAGAGAAATCAAGAAGCTGGAGACTCAGGCAAGAGTGGAGAGAGAATCCCACTTTGATTCATGGATGAAGTATTCTTCTAGGTGTGAAACCATAGTCATACGAGGGGACGAAAAATGTAGTATCTCAATTCTATAACTATTCACTAGAAAATGAAGACCTAGCTTGGTCTTGCCTTGAAAGACAATCTGGTTGAATGCTACAAAGTCTTTGATATGTTCCAAGATATCATGAGGATGTTGCGAAATCAACGCTTCACTCTGGACAAGATGACTTCAAGATTAGCTCATGTTGATGGTCACCTACTCTGTTATTCTAACAATGTTGCTTCGTTTTAACCGAGTGACAGGGATCCTTCCCCATCTCTTCATCAAATTTTTTATGTTGTCTATGTCTATTTGTTGTGGCTAGTTATATGTTTTGTGGTGTAACAAGGCACTAGTGAGTCTTAGTTTTGCTCTCAGTTGTTCTACTGAAAGATATTGTATGAATTTTGAAATGTAAGGTGTTGAATTATGTAATTTGGGTCCAATACAAAATAGGCATCATTAATTTCATTCCTATGTTGAAAGAGAAATTTGTCTAGTCTCGTTTATAATCCACCCACTCCAACCAAGACTAGAGTGAACATGTATCAAGACTGATAATAAAATTTTATGATCTGCTTCCACTTGTTTCAACGATTGTGCCACCGAGGAGTAAGTTTGAATTCTCCTATCAAAATCTATATTGTTTCCCTACCATGAAACCCATCAGCTTCAAATTATGCTCCGGGAATTAACTTTGATATGATGTTTGGAGCTTCCGCCTAAGGTAACATAAATTTCTATTAAACGAAAAGACCAAAACAGCGGTCGTAAATCTTGAAGATCTCATCATCTTTAAGGGATGGGCGCAAAATTTGAAATTCAATGGTTTATCACTATTCTGCATTGGCCTAAAAAAGACCCATGTTATTCTAACCTACCTGCTAACCATAAGTGTCAAACATGTGAAAATAGTTGTATAAGTGTCTAAACATGTGAAAATAGTTGTAGAATGGGAGATGATCGACTCATGCTACGTTTTTGGACTTAATCACTTGGGAAATATCTAGCAAAGAGTCACTAAAGATTAATAAATAAGAATTTTCTTATTTATATTCGTTAACTCCAAACATTTTCATAATGGCAAGTTTTATTAGTTAATGGACTTAATGAAAAAATAAAACATAATATTTTCTTCGGGCCGAATAAAACCACTCTTACTTTTGTTTCCCCCAAATCGAGATACATTATTCCCTCAAAAAAATTAACTTGAAAATTATATATTAAAAATTTTGAAATAAGAAATAATGTATTTAAAAAAAAAATATTATATATTTTATCCCTACACCTAATATTATTTCTACAAAATAAATAGCAAAAGATGATGGTGGTAATTGAAATTTTTATTTTAATATTTTATTTTTACAATAATTATGTTTTACATTATAAAATAATATTGTTTTAATTATAGTTCATGGAGCTTAAAATAAATGGTGAAACCATTACAAAAATGATTATGATGTTACTAGCAGAAATTTTAACTTGAATAAAGAAGATAACAAACATTCCACCAAACCGCATTAAACCAACCTATATTTATCTTAACTCTAAATATATAAAGTGAAGATAGAGATGAAATGTATGTGGTCCTATAAATAAATAGCAAGTTAAATTAAAGTTACTCCAACAAAATTATCAAAGTTAATACAATAAACTTTCTTACAACTAAAATTAATATTATTCTTATCCGTTTATATATTTATTTTTAAAGATTAAATATTAAAAATTTATGAAAATGATTTCCTTTCTAATGATATGAAATACTTTTCTTAATTTATAAATAAATTTTCATTTTTTTTAATTAAAAAAATTTAAAATAAATAAATTTAATTCTTAATTTATATTTTCAAATAAATTTATATAACAAAATAAATATAAACAATTTTTTAACCATTAAAACAACATAATTACAATTTTAATATTATATTAATATTTTAAATCAAATTTCCTTTTGTACAATTTAATAACTATTTGAACTTTGATATACTATTCATATATGATGATGATGGTGGTGGTGGTGGTTAACGTCCACTGAGACCAAATTGGTCTATCAGACCTAATTTTCTTAGTTTTTAATTGTCTGGCTCCTCATTTTTCTTAGTGAGATTGATGTTGTAGCTTTCTTTTTTTTTCTCTACGGTCTTCCAAATTCCTGTATCTTGCATCTCCTTCATCTCTTCTGGTTCTTGGGACATTGGTGTCTTAGCTTCACGATCTTTTGTGTTCGTCCTCTTGAAGGTACACGAAGAAGAAGTTTGGTCTAGGAGATCTGTTTTGCTCGTAAATGAAGATTGATTTTCTGCGGTATTCAAATCCTCATAACTTTTGATGCTTGACGGGTTGTCGAGTTCACTTTTTTGTCGTTGGACGGGGCTTTCTCCGTGCTTGTCTTGAGAGTTGTTTCTTTCTTGTGATTCAGAGTTTTCTCTAGGGTATTCTTCTTTGATGATAGTGTAGTGTTCTTTTTGTGCTCCTTCCCACCATGTAGATCTCTGGTGTTTTTTTATAGCAAAATTTTTCTAAGAGGCTTTTGGACAATTTTTGGCTAGATAGCCATCTCAAAGCATGATCGACACTTTCATATAACCTTAGCTCCACATCCAATAACATTTAGCTACTTTTAAGTATATTCTTCCCTATATATAACCTTACCTGGGCATCTCATCATTTAGCTACATTTTACTTGCCATTTGACAAAGACATTGCTCAACGTTTAGTATGAACCAATATCTAAACTAAATCGACACAGTTGTGCACCAAAAACAAAAACTAAACCATAAACGTATAGAAAACAAGGTAAATAAGGTAAATGGAGTCTCGTTAAAATGATGCTGTCTAAGCTAAATATTCAATAACTTACGACCTTAACATTGTAAGAGTATCATGTTTATCTCTGACTTGAAAACGGAAAACCGTATTCTCAAAACTCAAAATATTCGCTGACGTTTTTTTGCATATCACACACTTCCACTTTGCTATATTCGGAGATAATTTGTCAATATCTGATACGATACTCAGCGAAGTATTCCTGAACCATGTTATAGTGCACTGAATATTGTTACACAAAACAAGAACTTTTTCTTGGTAATGTCACTATCAAACTAAAAAGTATTTAACGATCTTTATTAATTCTATTTTTCCTTCGAGAAGAAACTAAAACATATTTGTATTTTTTTTATGTTTTGTTTGCAAACAAATTCTATGGTATTGCCGTGTTTTTAATCTGGAAAATCACAAGTTATAATTCATTCCGGATAGCAATGTCCATTTAATTTTACTATTAGATAACCAATCTATGTGATAATTACTATATCACATTTTATAAGTTGGTAGTTTATTCTTTCGGGAACAAACTAAAACATGTTTATATTTCGTATGTTTTGTTTTCAAAAAAATTCTCACTGTAATTTTAATATGGAAAAAGATAAATTATAATTCATTCTGAGTAGTAATGTTTATTTAATTTTACTATTAGATAACAAATTACAATTAGTGGTTTAGATGTGATTTAAAGATAATAATAATATTAATAATAAAATTTTAATTTATAATTTTTTATGAGTTTTTTTAGTTTATTTATTCTTATATCTTTAAGCAAGGTAAATGTGTTTTTTGGTTTATTTAATTTTATATCTTCAAGTAATAAAAGTTCTAGTTTAAAAAGACAATTCTATTATATAAAATTGTGTAATTTATTATTTAATATTATTAATTATTTGTGAATGTGTAAACACTATATCTATCTATTCTTCTTTGTCTACAAAAGTGGTATTCGAATTAAGGAATTGGGTTTTCCTTTCTTACTTTGTTCATGAGAGTGGTATTCAAATTAAGGAAATTGTGTCGAATTAAGGAAATTGGGTTTTCCTTTCTTACTTTGTTCATGAGAGTGGCATTCAAATTAAGGAAATTACCTCTAGTCTTTAAAGGAAGGCATCATGGTTTGAGGATTTGTAGACCCATTGCTATTAAAAAAAATTCCTACTATGCCATTTACAGGGCCCTTGTTGTTGGTTGAGGGAATTGTGATCCTGCAAAGCCACCACCATATCTAGAAGGTACCTTGAACTAGCAACATTGTTTGAAGGGCCATTGTTAATCACGAAAACTACACCATGAGTAGCTGCCATCTACACAAAGGTGAGAACCAAGGTTCCGAGAATCTTAAGAAAGTATTGGAAAATCTGTCATGAATTGCTGTAGCAGCCATTAGCATTAGGTTGTGGTCCTAGCCTTTCATCATGAATTGCAGTTGTCATCAACTAAATTTAGATCAATTTTTTTCCATGAAAACAAAAATTGTAGTAAGGTTGAGATATTTCATTATTTCTTTACTTTATACATTATTTGGATTAATTTTATTCCTATATATGAGTGTATATTTATTGGAAAATTTGTTTTGAGATATTTTCAAAAGAATTTTTGATTATTTATAAAAAAAAAATAGAGTATTTGATATAAGAAAAGAAAAAGTAAATTGGCTATTGGTCTCTAGTGTTATTTTTGGAAAGTAAATCCATTCCAAAAGAGTCAAAATATAATATTGGTCAATATGCGCAAATCTTGTGAAGAATTTAAAGGTTCTATTATTGATAATCAACAAAGGAGAATACAACCATAGTTCTGACATCAAATCCTCCTTTGGCTGGATGATCAGCTACATATGTCTTGCAAAGCTTGTCGGGATTGGGAACAAGCCTCTCTCTCTTTGATTATTAATGCAAAGAAGACTCTTACAGCAATCTCTCAGACTTCTGACAATATAATTCTCCCTATGCTCAAAACTAGCTTGTTAAATGCAACAGAACAAGCTTTTATAGATGGAGGAGGAGGAAGAGATACAATGAATCCAGACATCCATGGGATTAGCATTATCCTCGAAAAGCTATTATGGATAGAGATACGATGAATCTCGACATCCATGAGATTGGCATTATCCTTGAAAAGCCTCATGAGTCGAAAGGAAAAAACTTTCGGGCATGCGTTTGTTAAAAAGCTTTCCCAAACTTGGTTGGCACGGGTAAGACTCTGAGACAGAGCGCCAACGGGTGCGCCCTCTTTGGAGAATTTCCCCCATTGGCGCGGGTGATACACTGTGGATCCGCGCTAATGGAAAAAGGGGACTTTTTAAGGATATTCTGCAGGAGATGTCTTCAAGGCATATGAAGTCCATACTTAGAGGAACATAATGCAAGTGTTTTCAAGTTATGTCACTTCTCACAGGTCCCGGAATGAGTCCTCCAAAGTGCAGGAAAGGGGTAACAGGGACGGTGACAAATTACTGTGTAATATATGCCCCCTAAAGCATGAGGCCCGAGAGAGAGAGGGGTGAAATGCTTTACAGAACACATGCAACTGCCACCGGAGAATCTGCATAGAGAGATACAACTGATAGCTCAAGTACATGATATATGTGGTATGGGCGCAGCCATCCATAATAGAGTACATAATAATCTAGATCCATGGTATGGGCGCAACCATCCGGTGAGGATCGATGAATAGACTCAGGCATGGTCGCAGCCATCTAGTGAATGAGTCATGTAACAATAATCCACAAAATCGCAGCCTAGATTCCAACAGACAAAATCCAGGGTCTTACGCTCCATCTCGACCCAAACAAAAGTACAAGTTCAAGCATGTGAATACATGAGTTGAAGTTGAACATGCATGAACATCGTCTGATTACCAGTCAATAATGAAAACTGTTAACAGACGCGAGAGGTACCACCAATAATGACAATGGCCCTCAAGGTACTATAGGTACAATCTACGGCGTGTGAATCAGTGAGCTGGCGTCGAACACCCGTAGAATCATTTGATCAGAGGCCAATGATGAAAACCTCACGTCGAACACGAAGAACCTGCCATTGAGGCATGCAAGATCCAAGGCACCGGAATGGAGTCTCAAGATTAGCTTCCTGGATAATGAGCTGAAGTCGACAGGAAGTGATCTTGATCGAAGTTGGGCAATAGTGTTTCCCACATCATCAACACGAGACAGAGAAAGAATGTTGTGGTGGATCAGAATTATGTGAGCTATTAGAGGGAGGTTGTTATTATGCAAAGGTCAACTTCTCTTGAACATATCGGCGGCACGACAGTGGACTTGGCAGTATTTGACATCAATGGATCAAAGGTCATGGTGACGAGGCAATGAGGAGATGAGAGGTCAAACAGGATCACCCAAATCCACGGAGGCAAGTGAAAAACGAGATGAGAAGTCCCCACCCAGACACAAAAGCAGACAAGTGCCATGTTCAAGAGCGACATACTGCCGACACGACAATAATTATGGTTCAAATTTCCCCCACCATTTTTGGCAAGTACCCCAGTTATTTTTATTAACAAGCTTGACGGGAATAGCATATGCTTGTAACGTCATCTCGACGGACTCCAATGTCATCGAGTTTTAACGAGTCTGACAGAGGAAGAACTCAGCGTCTTTTCATGTTTAGAGAGTTTGAAAAGACAGCAGAAAAGAAAACTCCAAGGGTGTCCTTTTTCGTAAAGTTGTGTCCCTCGAGCCCGAAAAAGTATAAAACAATGCTCGAAAGAATCGCCCGACCATTACGATCGAGGAGTACTTTTCATGAGTAGTGATTTCGACCTGAAAAAGTAAAAAAGCGATCGAAACCACGTCGCTTCGTAACCGTTAACGAACCTGAAACGACAAGGGTCCGACGATCTTTTCGTTTTTACACGGTCGGAAAAGAGTTTAAAGACGACAGCCTCTTATTTATGTTTAACGAGTCAAGAGGAATAACTCGGTGATCTTTTCATGTTTAGAGAGTCAGAAAAGAGCTGAAAGATGACTCCACAGTGACTTTTTTGTGTATTTACCGAGTCCGAAAAAGTATAAAATACAACTCGTTTCACCATTGAGGTTGCGTAAAAGACCTGTCGCTGCACAAAAAGTAAGCGTAAAATCCATTTTTCGACCAAAGATATATTAAAATATTCAAAAAGTAACTTTTTAAACCTAAGTATAAGTCAAAAAGTTTATAAATATGGTGAAAATGGTTAAAATAGAATTACTTTTACTTTTTACCTCTCTGAAGAGTAGCAGTGGTCTGTTTGGAGAGTGAACTTCAGACAGTGATTACGGCCAATCCGTGCAACCATTCAGGATTTCGTCGGTTCCACGTAAGAGGCGCTTCCCTTAGCTCCATTTGCATACATTTTTTTGTGCTTTTGCTTCCTGATTGACCACTGCAAAGGGGTATTAAAAAATTTAGGGCTTCGCCCATTAGCGCGGGTATCCGGCACGGACCCGCACTAATGGGGCGATTTTTCTAAAAGGGTCGCGCTCATTGGCGCGATTGTTTTAGAAACAGTCGCGCCAACCGCGCAACTCAATTTTTCGCTTAAAATTTCCCAATGCATTTTTAATTTAACTGGATTACAAGTTTACCAGTGATCTAATTGTGGTTTATGTGTTCTTTTGGGTGCAGGAAAGCAGGCAAAATGGTAGTAGAATGGAAGGAACGAGAACATGATGCCGAGGAGTCCCCAGTGGAATCGCCAAATTGTTGGAGAGGTAAATCCCCTCTGCAGACAGAGGAGATCCCACTAGCCCAAAGTGGGTCTAGAAACAATCAAACAATGCTATCACGCAAGTTCCTAATTGCAAATTAAAGGTGGATTATAAGAGCCTACTTGGATTCCAACGCTAGTGTTGTAGAAGAGTTGACACTCCCGTTCCTTTGCTCCGGCCGGTCACGATCCTCACGATCTCCGTGAATGGACACCTACACATGCAAAGAACGACACGAATACCAGCATAAAATCCAATAGATGCAATTATATATCGGTCAGAAAAGATATAACTCAAACATCATCACAATGAAAAACAAGAATGGAACCATAATGATAGTCATCTATTATTGATAATCAACAAAGGAGAATACAACCATAGTTCTAACGTCAAATCCTCCTTTGGATGGATGATCAGCTACATATGTCTTGCAAAGCTTGTTAGGATTGGGAACAAGCCTCTCTCTCTTTGATTATGAATGCAAAGAAGACTCTTACAGCAATCTCTCAGACTTCTGACAATATAATTCTCCCTATGCTCAAAACTAGCTTGTCAAATGCAACAGAACAAGATTTTATAGATGGAGGAGGAGGAAGAGATATAATGAATCCAGACATCCATGGGATTAGCATTATCCTCGAAAAGCTATTATGGATAGAGATACGATGAATCTCGACATCCATGAGATTGGCATTATCCTTGAAAAGCCTCATGAGTCAAAAGGAAAAAACTTTCGGGCGTGTGTTTGTTAAAAAGCTTTCCCAAACTTGGTTGGCACGGGTAAGACTCTGAGATAGAGCGCCAACAGGTGCGCCCTCTTTGGAGAATTTCCCCCATTGGCACGGGTGATACACTTTGGATCTGCACTAATGGAAAAAGGGGACTTTTTAAGGATATTTTGCAGGAGATGTCTTCAAGGCATATGAAGTCCATACTTAGGGGAACATAATGCAAGTGTTTTCAAGTTATGTCACTTCTCACAAGTCCTAGAATGATTCCTCCAAAGTGCGGGAAAGGGGTAACAGGGACGGTGAGAAATGGTGACAAATTATTGTGTAACAGGGGATATGCAAGATCATCAAGATTCTCTAATGGAATCCTCATTAGAGGGTTCACTAATTTAGAGAGGAAGCAAGTGTTTCATCATGAACTCCAACTTGTGTAATTCATGGATGATGGTATGATGACATAAGAGATTAAGAAGATCAAGGGGATGATGACACTTCAATCAAGGAAGCTGCTGAAACAGGCCTAGATGACCTAAAGATAAATGAGGTATATATACTTGTGCTTAATATTATAATGTCATGTCGTATGGTTGCAGGTAACATGGATGACTACTTATATCTTGAGAAGCATGATCAAAGAAAGGGAATCTCCTCCTTTGAGAAGATGCAGAAAGGCATGAGTGACACAAGATGAAATCAACATAATATGTCGTCAAATGAAGTATGAGGTGGTTGACTACAATTAAGGAACTTTGATTGGAAGCTCCTGGGAATGGAATGTGTAATGAAGGAAGAGATCATGAGATATGCAACCATGGTGAAGGAGATAAACATCCAAAAGACCAAGAATATTTGACTAGGAAATCTCCTGGAAAGATATGAAGAATTCGATCAAAGTCTGAAAAGGATGGCGACCTTTGACAATGAATATCTTTGGGAGATGTGTCAACGTGTATGTAGGATGCTGATACCTACAGGAAGATATCATGATGAATAGCCATCTCGTAAGGTACTGCTTGATTTAATGTTATGTTTTGATTTCTTGAATAATATCTGGATGGGTTCATGCAGGGCTACTGGAACGAGAATTGTAAGTGTAAGTATAATTAGCATTCATGTGGTGGATGGAAATTTTTGAAAGAAACATGATGAGAAAGAAGTATCCAATATGAAGAAGGATCCATACATGTACCAAGAAGGTCACTTTCCATGAAGAAAGGAATGACATGATGAACCAAGAAGGAAAGTGATCAATCGCTAATACCGTACAACAAAGAGGCTTAACTAAATTCTATGAAATCAAGGAAAGAAATTGATCAAGCAGCTGAAGGACCCATGAAGAAGAAGCTGTTGATGAAAAGGAGAATTCCTAATTAAGGGCGATATTGGGTACATTCCTTTACAAGAATGGGCATATCTTCCCTAGTTAAGAGGGAGAGATAGACACAACATTCTTGTCTTCACTTGGGAAGAAATAATGGAGGATTGGTTAATCATCTGGCATCCTATGCTCTTTGAGGATGTGTAGGGCATCCAAGATAAAAGTAGGCAAGAGGACTGATATTCTTTGAGTATTGGGAATCCAAGATAAGAATAGTCCTAGAAGGTCATACTTAGTGAACACCCGAGTGGGTATGTACATTGAGAGAAAATGATGAACGCGTCTATAGTCATTGGTCTCATCAGCATTGTAGCTCATGGTCTCATGGAGAGATGGATTTGTTAGTTAAGGCCTTGCATTGTGATAATGTTGGTTGATATGATGCTATACGGCTGTGATCGCCAATTAGATTCTTCTTATGAGATTCTTCATATTGAGAGTGACCATGTACCATTATGAATACCTCCCTAGTTAAGAGGGAGTGTTGTAGAATGTAACTAGGTTCAGTCTTCATAATGACTTGTAATTATGAATTTATGAAGAAGACAAAGATAATAAAATGTATTGTGTAATACTTGCATCATGGGTTTCATGAGCAAGAAATTTTTATTATAAGTCAAATATTTTTTCTTGATGTCTTTAGGGGTTTGTCATCTTGTCATAAATATATAATTTAGAGTCATGTATATGAAGTGTTGTTATATTTGTAAATAATTCAATGTAAAAGCTCTTCTAGAAGACAAGCATAATCATCCATAAGTCAGCCTCAACATATGCAGAAAGAAGCTTAATGTTGGCTCCATTGAATATATATATACATATATATATATATATATATATATATATATATATATATATATATATATATATATATATATATTTGTGTGTGTGTGCGTGTGTGTTTGAGACATATCGGTTCATATATGTTATGTTGGCTTAAATAAATAGACATACTGTTTGCTGGTACATGTCAGCTCCAATATAGATACATAACTACTAGATATAGACATATACCCTCACTGTCTAGAGATAGATCACAGAGCTCGCATTTCCTCTAAGATTTTCGAGTCAACTACAGGAAGGTTTCAGACTATATCTGAAGTATAGGAGCTCAGGCATCAACATAGAGATTCATATGTCTCCTTAGTAGTTCAGATATATATAGATATATACATGTCAATTCATCTATGTTATGTAGGCTCCAATATAGATACATAGCTACTATATATAGATGTATACCCTCACTGTCTAGAGATAGATCACAAAGCTCACGTTTCCTCTGAAATTTTTGGGTCAACTATAGGAAGGTTTCAGACTGTCTCAAGTACAAGAGCTCGGGCCTCAACACAGAGATTTATATCTCTCCTCAGTAGTTCAAATATCTCATAAGAAGCTCAAAAGTCCTCCACAGTAGCTCAATGATGGCAGTCATTCTCAGTTTACTCAGTGATGCTATTCGGTGCTTACTCTACATGATGTCAAGGCTGGTAATACATAGTGTTACACAATGATGATAGAAGAACCAGTGAAGGATGATTGTGTCTTGATCTAGGAGAGGTTCTATAGGTCAAATGTGATTTTCAAGGTCAATGTACTCATTTAGTAAAAAATATATAAGAAGAAAAGTTGTGGGATTTCCCATCAAGAGGAGAGGTTTTAGCCCTCGCTTGGAGCCTAATTATTGTGTCACTATCTTATTGGTTTGATTGCTATTTGATGTATTGTACATGAACAATAATAAGGAATAAAGATAATGTAAGAAGAAATACACAAGTCGTAATCAAGTAAAGATAATTTGAATTAAAACTCTTCCCTACCTCATTTCTCAACAAAGATGACAAAAAAGACAAAGAAATATTGAAGACGAATACTAAAGTAAAGTTAAAGTTGTAGAATAAGAAAATGTATGCATAATAAAATGTTTGGAGCAAAAGGAAGAAAAGGCTTATACAATATAAAGACTAAGAAAACATGCACCAACACGTAGAAGAAAAACCAATTTTTGAACTAGTATTAAGTGTTGCAAGCCTATCTGAGACTTATACTAGTAGACAAAAGTGGTCATAATTAAGAGGAAGTGTTGGAAGGTGATAATTACTCCTAGTTAGCTAGTAGTTTCTATTATTTTTCAGTTGAGTGTAAATTTAGCAATAATCACTCATGCAATGTCTAAGCCAAATTAGGATAGTTATCATTTTAAAGATCCTTCGAGATAACTCTCCATGATTTTTCTAGACCATTCTCCATAAGTTTTTTGGGTCTATATTTTCTTGTATCCTCAAGTAATTCATCTAATGGGAATTCATTTTAGATAGTTGTAATTTTATTTTTATGTTATTGTGTGGTTTATTGTGAATTATTTATGAACAATGCTCCATTTTTCATCCTCTATCCATCACAATTTTGAGGATTATTACTTACTTTTTAGGATTTTTTATTCTATAAATCATTTTATCATTTGAATTTTAAATTTTTTTCATATTAAATAAATCAAATAATACCATTTTATTTTTATTAAGGTTGAATGGTTAGGTTAACGATTCAGAATAAACATTAACTGGAATTTGAAGTCAAAGTTGCATGGAGTGACCTTTCTACCTTGACTGAACAAGAAGATTAAGATACTCAAAATGGATTACTCATGGTTCACGAGCATAATTGTAGCTGTTCCTGGAATAAGTTCCATGCCTTAGAAGTAGATACATTGAAGTTAGATGGAGAATATATTTAGCCGAAGATGCAATCAAACCCTAATCTTGTTATAAAACATCACATACCTACTGTCTGTAAATCATTGGCAAAGATTTCTTAGCTTTATAATTTCTCCCATGCTTTGTAAACTACAAGATTCATCTAAGGATTAACCTTAAATATGAGTATTCCTTGCAGGTTAGAATCAATGTTCCTCTCTTGTAACGATGGTCCTTTCCTTCTTACCCACAAAACAAAACCATTTCTTCCCCTCAAAGAGAAAAGGTCGATCCATCATCCGTCTTTATTCTCTAGCTGGATCCAACATCTTCATAACATACTCCTATGCCATCTCCTCTTGCATGTGCACCTTAGGCGTGGCCTCTCTCATTGCTCCTCACCCCCCCCACGGTGGTGCATTTCTACTTTTGTTGGGGGTTGGTCTCATTTATTATTTATAATAAGGTGCTATTGGGATGTGCTTTCAAACCAAAATTGGGACTATCAGCCAAAAACTATGGTAGAGAAGTTACCGTGTGGGACATAATTTTACCAAGGATGATGAGAACGTAAATTCCCAACCATTCATGCTATCATGCCCCTACACTGGCAGTACTCTTCTAACCGCACTATAGGACGTGTGGCACCACTGACCACTTTCTTTTTAACAATACTTGCGATCATGGACTACACCTACTTTCTATACTTAGATTATTTTTCAATTTTCCTAAGTATACTTTCATTAACACAACGGAAACTTTCTTACATCATTCATCATTATTATCTTTTACACATATATGCACAATGGATAATAAATCGGGAGGGGCAAATCCCTGAAATATGAGTCTACCTAATAATATCAATACTTCACAAATATTAAGTTTTACAGTCTTTGCAGGAAACCCCAAGTTTCCTTGCTACAATCTATGTCAACTCGTGCAAGTCGGCCTACACCGTTCGCACTGCCCAAACCACCGTTCAGAGTGCCCAAGGATACTTCTGCTCGTTGCACCTCATTCACCGTCACACTGTTCAGCACATCGTTCACCCACAGCTCATTCAGCCAAATGCCCTCAACTCATTCAAGCGAACGCCCTCGCGTGTTCAGACGTTCAGACCAACCTCACTCGTTCAGTCATTCAGCCTAGCGCCCTTGCACACCTTGACTCATTTGCTCGTTCGGCCTGACACCCTTGCACACCCTCACTCGTTCGCTCGTTCGGCCTAGCGCCCTTGCATGCCCTTGCCCGTTCGCTCGTTCAGCCTGACACCCTCGCACGCCATCGCCCGAACGCCTTCGAACGACTTTGCCCGAACATCCTCGAATGAATTCGCTTATTCGGTCGTTCGACTCGGTGCCCTCGCACGCTCTCGCCTGACTTCGCCCGAATGCCTTCGAACGATCGTTCAGACAAATGCCCTCGCCCAGTCATTTGGCTCGACGCCCACACACGCCCTCACATGACTTGCGGCTCCATTTTCTGTATTTACCCTGGCTCAGTGTTTCGGCCTAAGAGTCCACCTACACCTTGCCAAATTTTAGTCCTCTCGAAGTTAACTTGCCCTCCAGCTCACATGAGCACTTGGAAACTTGCTTGAATGATTTTTGCCACAACCAAACGCTTTATTTATATGGCGGTTGGCCCATCGTTTGGGGCGTCGACTCACCAAGCCAACCCACCATTACGTCCAACTCGCCCCAACTTCATGTCAGCTCATGGTGTGGGCACCCATGTGCAGGACTGCCCCCACATATAAACTTTCCACCGCCCAACACTTATTCATTTTCACAAGATGACTTTCGCATCACACGTTTCCTTTGTTTGGTCGGCTCGTTGCACCGTTCACACACGCGCTCAACTCGCCATTCAACCACCCAGCTCGTTGCTCGCCCGTCGTGCGCCCGTGCCAACTCTCATCGACCCATCAGTTAAACACACTCGCCTGGCATGCCCGACTCGTGGGCCTGACACATGCGTTCAAGAGATCATTTTGTCTTTTGTGCGGAAGCAAGTTATAAAGATACGGGAGAGGACATTCCCTTTTATACAACTGAAATGATGATACATGTGGAAAGACGGTATAGATGAAATGACGGAGAAAGAAATGATTTAATTATCCAAACAAATATTCTTGGTAAGATTTGAGATGAAATTTGTATCAATTAGCCAAACCATTTGAAGGTCCTCCATAACATAATATCCATCGTGCCCAAAGTTCCAATTTCATCAATAGCTGCATCTCTAAATCCCCGATCGATTATCACAACCATTCAAATAATCTTTCTTTAATGAGGCATTCTGCAATTCTAGTGTTGCCATTCATGGTCCTTATGAGGATACATCAACCCACACCTCTCCAACTGATAAAAGGTAGAACCAAAGTATGATTGGGAGATGAAAATACTCTTTTCAAGGCTTAGAGCATTACTTTTAGAAGAAATCTTCAGTTACGCTTTATGGACTTGGTATCTAGGGTTTTATGCTTTAGAGGCATCTAACTTCAAAGTGTTTGTTATCGTTTTTTCACTTTTTGCCATCCCCTTTGCTTTAGTTTTCTGAATGGGCAACTTCATATTTGCTTTAGTTTTCTGAATGGGCAACTTCATATCTTATTGTACACGGAAAATGTGCAGAGTCATACCATTTGATTGGAGCTATTAATTATATTGGTCATCTACAACAAAAAAAAAGAGAGAGAGAGAGTGAACGCTAGTTTAGGTAGAAAAGAAGAAGTTACCTGTGTGGCATTCAATCCTTATCTAAGAAGAAAAACATTTGTGGTTCCAAGGATCGGAAGGGAAAAGCACTTCCATGAAAATAAATTTCTCCCATTCCAGAGTTGAAGTCTCCATTAACGCGTTCTAAGATCACATTGTCTACTTTGATTTGCTAACGGTGATGTAACAATGTAAGATTGAAGTTCTTTTTCATCAGTAATGCAGTGTTTCCTACCATATATAATAAGGTATTCTCTTATTCTTGTGGCAACACTATGATTCCCTTTCTCCTTTACCAAAATCTAAACATTGTTATTTCTACATTGTTGCAGGTTCTGATATTGACTATTTTAAGATGGATAACCTCTCTGAAAAGCTTTCACAAATCAAATGCAAAATGTATAAGGAGCATATCATTGCGGACCAATTAGAAGATGGAGTACAAGTAACTTAGTTTTGTGCGGAGCTCCGAACAATGTGCTAAGTTGAGTCTCCGTACTCAGCTCCGTGATCCGCACTCCACATTTGATGAGTTAACAGGCACTGCATTGTTAACCCATATGCTTTCAAGTAATTTACTCACCTATGGTTTGGAATTTTAAAATTTAAAAGAGTCACAAAATTTCATAAAACATTTTTTGCGATTCACGGGCAGCCGGCTCGTAAGAACATGTGTAACCATCGGTCACAGCGGCGCGACATTATTTCGTGGGGTGCATGTGCACTCGTTATTAAAATGGGAAATATTTGAAATGAATGGGTCGTTAAGTCCATACCAAGTTTTTCTACGTGGCAGATAATTATTCGATAATTATAGAAGAATAGATCATTTAATGGTTTCCATGAATTTCTACCAATTTTACATAAATATTAGGCTGGATTTTATATATATATATATAATATTTAATGATTTTTATTACTTGCACCCATTCAAGCAAGTGATATGGTAATATTTATAGTAATCACGGACAGTATTTATTTATTTATTTATATGATAATTTAATTTGTTAAATAAATACAGAATAATTATTATTAATTGTTATAAAAAATTTAAGTAGGTTAAAGAGTTATTATTTTTTTTTCTAAAAAAACAATTTGATTTATTAAATCTTTTTGGATCTTGACAGTTAACCCTTTTTGTTTTTTCAAGTCTTACAAAAATTGTATATTTTAATTAAATAGAGGGAATGGTTTTTCTAAACATTTTTTCTATTTCTCTAATCAATTTTATTCAATTTTATTCAAAATACAATAAAGATTTTTAAAAGTTACAGAATTAAATGGTTTAATCTGCAAAAATTAAATATTTTTTTATGATATTAAATCCATTTATACATCCAAAAATACATTTTAAACAATAAAAAAACAAACTTACTAAACAAAAATATATTTTCACATTTTTATTCAAATAAAAAATTCACATGTTAATTAACCTACCCAAACCTACCGACCCGACTAAATTTTTTCAAAAAAAAATTATAGCCGCACAATAAAAATAAAATTATAGCCGCACAACCGTTACTTTTCTTTTCCTTTACATTGTATTGTTTTGTTTCATAATTCCTTCATAATTCCTTTTGGTATAGTTATCTCCACCATAACTATATCGTTATTCCTATTTCTCGAAATTATATACTCAATTTGAAATACCATCAGACCTATAAAAAAAAATTCCCCGGACCTAAAATATCCCAAAGCATTATCATAAATTAGATAAAATAATTAGACAAATTATCTCAACTAGCTGGAACTAATTTGTCCATACATACTCAGCTTCTTTTTTTCAGTGCGGGAAAAGCATTCTGCTGAAAAAACAACATACAACATATATCATCGAAGCTAACAGATTTCATCATATAATATTATTGTCGAAGCGAGCAGAATTATGTCATCATCTAAACACATACGTCATCACCAAAATAAATGTGCTGCAGCATCGCACAGCTCCCGCAGGAATCAAACATGACTGGGGAGTGCGAAAACCAACCGCCCGAACCAACACATCATACATTCATGTGCAATACATACTCAGCTTTCCATTGAAGCTGACTTCTATTTTATCCCTACATAATGCCGTCCATCCATACACACAGTTTGCGCTCCATTTGATCCGATTGTCTACAAAATTTCTTGCATTTTTACCAAAAAAAAAAAAAATACAATAGCCAGATCCATACAAACAAATAAGGAAACCTGAAATTCACAAAGCAGGCGTATGACCTACATAGCGGCAAAGCCAAGATTAGAGATATTCTGCTTACACTGTCAGATCTGTGAGTGAAGGAAAATTGCATTACATACATGGCCCCCAAATACTTCATTTACAACTTCGTTATATAATCTATTACAGTACCATGGGTGGATCAACAATACCTAAAATATACATCTAGAGATTATTATTACATTATAAGCAGAGTGACTTGTTGGAACTACTACACACCTACATGACTCTTAGTTAGAGCATGCGACTGCATGCAAGATTCCTTTTGCATGTTGGAACTACTACACATCTACATGCGGACTTTTAGTTAGAGCATGGGATTGCATGCAAAATTCCTTTTGCATGATTTACTCCTTGATTTACTCCTTGATTTGCTCCTTCTTTAACTCCGCAACTAACTAGTTATCTCCGGAACTTGTTGTAGGTGTTGAGTCTTCTCATTGATCACCACTATAGTCATTACCTTGGGATCTTCACCTAGTAATGCCATATCATGAGCATTGTAACATAATTTTCTATTGAATCATTCTTTTCTTCTTTCGATTTTCTTTTAGCGTTTTTGCTCTGCAAAGCTGTGTGTTCAACCTTTACTAGCTAGATTCATCTGTGCAGGTTTTCTAACACATTTACATGGTATCGGAGCCCACAGGTTGCTAGATAAAAGGCGCATCAGTACTTTATTTTGCAAGTATTACAGCTTGGAGATCGAAGATTGACAGAAAAATGGAGTTTCCCAAAGCATCGATCCTAACACCGTACAACTATCATGAATGGAAGGATCAAATGGCTCGATACCTTCGTCATAAAGGGTTGTACAGGATTACCATGGCTACAGAAGTGGAACCCACTTCAGCCATAGAGAAATCCAAGTACCTCAACCGTATGGATGAGGCCCACGGATCCATATGCATGTGCATCTCTCCAGAGTTGCAGTTTCATCTATCTGCCTGCAATACTCCCAATGAGATTTGGAAAAAGGTTGAAGAGCTCTACGGGAAACAGGATGAGATGAAAGGACATCTGCTCGAAGTGGAGCTGCTATCATTGGATCCACGGAACTATGACAGAATTCAAGACTTCTTCACCAAATATAATGATCTATTGCTGCAACTCAAGGGTTGTGGAATTGACAAATCCAAGGAGGAGAGTCGCCAAGTTCTCTCTATTATGTCAAAGCTCGGACCAGAATACTCCGTCTTTGTGTCTACATTTCATTCAGTAAGGCTCGCAACAGGTAAATCCTACACTATGCCTTCTCTCAAAGAATTTATGGAATCCCTTATTTTTGAGCAAGATAAACTCATTGGCATGGGGAAAATCAAACCTCCAAAAGCACATGCACTTGCTGTGCATGATGGCAGCCACAATAAAAATCACAGATCTGATTCAAATCAGAAAAATCAGCAGCAAAAAGACAAAGGAAAAGCACATTCCCATCCAAAGAAGGAAGGGTACACCAAGCCCTTCAATGACTCCTCTGGCTCGAGAAATGAGAAAGGGAAGAAAGGAAACAGATGCACCTATTGTCAAAGAGGATTCCATCCAGAATCCTCTTGCATGAAGAAACAAATTGACCAAATGGCAGAAATTCTTCAGAAGCACAACCTTGGGGACCACATCCCTCAGGGCGCCAAGAAGAAAACTGAGGATCCGCCACACGGGAAAGGTAACAATTTTCATGCTTTAGTTGCAATTAATTCTTCTCCTGATGCATGGATTATAGATTCTGGTGCATCACATCATATGGCTGCTGCAAAGGAAGTCTATTCCTCTTTGGATGCATGCAAAGGACCTCCCATCCTCATGGGAGATGACTCACCTATTGAGGTCACCGGAAAAGGTAGAGTGGAACTTTTACACGGAAGCTTTGAAGATGTGCTTCATGTTCCAAAACTTTCGGTAAACCTGCTTTCAGTTTATCAGATCACTCATTCTGGCACCGGAAAGAGAGTGGAATTCACTCCAGATGCAGTGAACATATATGATCTACAGAGCAGCGCCAAAATTGCAACTGGTGAGGTAAACAATGGAGCCAGACTGTATACATTTTCTGAATTTATTGAATCTGAATCCTCCTTATTGCTTACACACGCTGATGATAGTAGTAGGCTTTGGCACGAGAGGTTTGGTCACTTAAATTACAGGTATATGCAGCAGCTAAGCAAGAATGAGATGGTGGAAGGCTTGCCAAATATCAGTTTCTCCAAAGGAGTTTGTGAAGGGTGTGTTCTTGGCAAACATCCTAGAGAAAAGTTTGACACCGGCAAGACTCACAGAGCATCCTCTCCTCTAGATCTGATCCATAGTGATCTCATGGGGCCTTTTCCTCATCCTTCCATCAACAAAGCAAGGTATGTGCTTACATTTATTGATGATTTCTCACGGTATACTTGGGTGTATCTTCTCAGGAACAAATCTGAAGTTTTTGAGCACTTTGAAGATTTCAAAGCACTAGTTGAGACACAGTCAGAGAGAAAGATCAAAGCCCTCCGTACAGACAATGGGGGGGAATATGTTAACACAGCACTTCAGAACCTTTGCCTTCAGTCCGGCATACAGTTGCAGTATACAGTTCCATACACTCCGCAGCAGAATGGAGTTGCTGAGAGAAAGAATCGATCTCTCAAAGAGATGGCTTCCTGCATGTTGCATGCCAAGTCACTGCCTCATAAGCTTTGGGCCGAAGCACTTAATTGTGCTAACTACATCCAGAACAGATCTCCTCATAGGTCTGTCAAGGACCAGACCCCCTTTGAGGCTTGGAGCGGCACTAAACCAGAGGTCACTCACCTCCGTGTTTTCGGCTCTCGAGCATGGGCCCGGATCCCCTCTGAAAAGAGGAAAGCTCTTGATCCACAGAGCATTGAGTGCATCTTTGTTGGATACCCTGATGGTGTGAAGGGATATCGACTACTGATTCCCTCTACGGACAAGCTCATCATTGAGCGAAGTGTCAAATTTGAGGAAAGTCTCTCGCATGCACCTCAAGCGCCGCATGCAGACACTTTTTATCTACCTCTTGTCCGAGATGATGACTCAGTGCATTCAGATGCAGATACAGATCATGCAGATGCCGAGGAAGAGCATGCAGATGCAAAGACAGAGTCTTCAGATCCAAATCTAGTGCATGCAAATGATGATCGACATCCAAGCCCAGATCGGGTTTCCAGCAGTGAATCATATTCCCCTGTCATAAATCAGAGAACAAGGAGCTTACGTGAGATATATGCACAAGACCAACCAGCTGCTAGAAATGGTCTTGTGGGGGATAATTCTGATCTGCAGAGGATTAGCTCAGAGTTTATTGAGCCTCCACTTGTCCTCACTGCCACTGAACCATCGCCCTCCTGGCATTGTCATTTAGTTCAGTCTTCTGATCCACAGTCTTATGCTGAGGCTGCTGGGCATCCATCTTGGGAGTCCGCCATGGAGGAGGAGTATAACTCCCTCCTCGAGAACCAGACTTGGGATCTGGTCCCCCTTCCTTCAGGAAGGAAACTTGTCCGATGCAAATGGGTCTACAGGACCAAGAGTGCTGCAGATGGGCAAATCACCAGACGGAAAGCAAGGCTAGTAGCCAAAGGCTTCCAACAAGTGCATGGCATTGATTATGACGAGACCTTTGCTCCAGTAGCAAAGATGGATTCCATACGCCTTACACTTGCCATTGCGGCTGCCCAGCGGTGGGAAGTACATCAGATGGATGTGAAGAATGCCTTTCTTCACGGAGACCTATCTGAGGAGATCTACATGGAGCAGCCACATGGTTTCATTCAGGATTCATCTTTGGTCTGCAGACTGAAGAAATCTCTCTACGGCCTTAAGCAAGCCCCGAGAGCTTGGTACGCGAAGATGGATTCTTTTCTCTTATCACAAAACTTTGAAAGATGTAAGTCTGATCCGAATGTTTACATGCTTAGGACACATGATTCTCTTCTTATCTTAGTTTTGTATGTAGATGATCTCCTAATCACTGGCAGCTCGGCTTCAGCCATTGCTACAGTCAAGAGGGCCTTGCATGATAGGTTCTTGATGACGGACATGGGTCCATTACACTTCTTTCTTGGTCTTGAGATCAGCCAGAATGCCACAGGCATCAAACTCTCTCAGGCTAAGTATGCACGGGATCTCCTCGAGAGATTTCGCATGACTGACTGCAAGCCAGCACCGACTCCTTTTCTTTCTGGGGTCCGCCTTGAGGATGGAGGTGACACTCCATTAGTTGACAGCACTCTCTACCGACAGCTAGTGGGGAGCTTATTGTACCTCACCCACTCCAGACCAGATCTCTCATACGCAGTAGGGGCAGTTTCCAGATACATGCAGGAGCCGCATGAGCTACACTGGAATGCTGCCAAGCGCATCCTCCGATATGTGCAGGGCACCATCACCTTCGGGATTCACTATGCAGCAGGCACTGCATTGAATCTCCTTGGCTTCACAGATTCTGATTGGGCAGGAGACAGCATTGATCGCAAGTCCACCTCCGGATATTCACTCAGTCTAGGATCTGGCCCTATCTGTTGGTCGAGCAAGAAGCAGGCTGCTATTGCTCTCTCTTCAGCTGAGGCTGAGTACCGAGGAGTAGTCAACATCACCATTCAGGCTCTGTGGCTACAACACTTCCTCACTGAGTTGGGCGTCCAGTTCCACCATCCCATTGTCATCTGGTGTGACAATCAGAGCACTCTCAAATTTTGCAGGGATCCAGTACAGCGGCAGCGGACGAAGCACATAGAGATCCATATGCACTACATCAGAGACTTAGTACATGATCGGGTCATTGATTTGCAGTTCTGTCCTTCAGCAGAACAGACTGCAGACATCTTCACCAAGACATTCACTGAGCAGAAGTTTCGCTCTTTGCGTGATCGTCTTGGAGTGAAGGACACGATTGCTTAGCAACTGTATCTTTCTTCCTCTTCTCTTTTGATTACATTATATTTTGAGGGGGGGTTTTTCCCACGAGGTTTTCCCTCTTTCCTCAATTTTAGTACAAGTTGCACTGTATTTTGGGTGACCTTTGGCCTTAGTTGCCAGGGCCCATTTTCTATTTTTCCCCATAGTGGTGTTCAGGGGGGGTGTTGGAACTAC
Organism: Pinus tabuliformis; assembly: GCA_031772625.1. Classification (NCBI taxonomy): domain Eukaryota; kingdom Viridiplantae; phylum Streptophyta; class Pinopsida; order Pinales; family Pinaceae; genus Pinus; species Pinus tabuliformis. The sequence goes on along the minus strand of CM062820.1, from coordinate 896,494,396 downwards.
TACACACCTACATGACTCTTAGTTAGAGCATGCGACTGCATGCAAGATTCCTTTTGCATGTTGGAACTACTACACATCTACATGCGGACTTTTAGTTAGAGCATGGGATTGCATGCAAAATTCCTTTTGCATGATTTACTCCTTGATTTACTCCTTGATTTGCTCCTTCTTTAACTCCGCAACTAACTAGTTATCTCCGGAACTTGTTGTAGGTGTTGAGTCTTCTCATTGATCACCACTATAGTCATTACCTTGGGATCTTCACCTAGTAATGCCATATCATGAGCATTGTAACATAATTTTCTATTGAATCATTCTTTTCTTCTTTCGATTTTCTTTTAGCGTTTTTGCTCTGCAAAGCTGTGTGTTCAACCTTTACTAGCTAGATTCATCTGTGCAGGTTTTCTAACACATTTACATGACTAACTGAGAATGTCACCGCTATGCGACTCCAGGAGCATAGGCTGATACAAGATTGTTCCACGGAATACCGGAGCTATCAATGAAACTGTTATCATCATCAGTACTGCGAAAGCTGTAACGTGCTCCCTGCATATATGCAGCACTTCTCCTCAAAAGCAAGTAGAGACGGCGAGCTAAAGTAGAGAGACGTAAAAGCATCAATGGTATGTTCCTGCTGGAGGGAATAAATAACGCCGAGGAGGAGAGGAGGTCCAACACTCTCAACATATTGCAAAATAATATGAAAGCAGGAGTTACAGTCGTTGGGGTGAAAAAAATGAGTGAGGCAGAGGTATTCCAAGCTTACCTGGCCAGATATTGGGAAGAGAAGGCATGCCAGAGAACCTGCATGGATGGCATGGGATGGGATTGGATTCACCCCTTGTATTCTTTCACGCTTACAACTGTGCGCACCAAACGAGAGAAATAAATAAAGTGGTGGATTTTCGGCCTGTGCGAGCATCTACTAGTCAAACCAACCAAGGATGCTTCCACAACCTAACGATGAAGGTGCAGGTGCAGCTTTGTATTGTGTCATGGAACCCGAGGCTTGTTTCCTTGGACGTCCTTCATTCTACTTGTTTCCTTGGACATCTTTCATTCTATTCCATATCTAAATCCGTTAGGTCACATCCCTGTTTGCATCAATAAAAAAGAAATTACCAGATTGGGTGCCTTTCCACATCATTCATTCAATTCCATTAATAAATGCAGTTGTCTATAATGAGATTTTTTGGAAGTTTTTTCGGTGGGTTTTTTTGGTCAAAATCCAGTAGCAATTTATTGGAATCGCAAGTTTGATAGCTAGTTTCTGCACAATCAAAGCCTCCCATGGGTTTTTCACGGTGCTGAATCCAAATATGTAGTTAAAAAACCATTTTAACTGTAACAAATCAAGATTTAACCTCAATTTCTTCCACCGGATTCCGTCACCGGAATCTCCAAAAAATCACATTATAAACAACTCCTTAATAAACCAATCACATCATGCGCAGCATGTCACATCACATGTTAACATGAATAGTAAAAGCGCCAACCACGGCATTGCTATGTTCGGGGCATCAAAGTTTGGCAAACCAGAACCTTACACTTGTATCTTTTTCAGGACGGTTTTATCGTTCTGAAAGGGCTTAAATTTTACAGCAGATTTTTATATAAATATTCATATCTTAAAAATAATATTACACGTTGTTAATACGCTTAGTCTAATCAATAAGTGTATGGAATTTTTAAAATTATAATTTTAAGTTATTTAATTTGCCACGGATTTTTAAAGTGTTTGAACGATTTATATATATATATATATATAAATTAAATTTTTAACATTTTTGAATTAGAATTACAGTGAGTTTTTTAATTTTTCAAAAGTATAAAACAATATTATTCCCTATACAAATATTATTATAAAGATAAATTAAATATCATTTATACTAAGCAGAAATATGAAAATCAGTTAAATTTATATAATAATAATTTATAGAAAGATAATTTGTTTAAGTAAGAAGAAATAATTGCAAGAGATTAATATTTTATAAAGCAATTAATTATGTTAATAAGTTTTTCTATTTTAGAATAAGCTTTGAGTTTTAATTTAATTATTAATAATTATTAAGTGGATGATAAGGATTTAATTTGTTTGATATTCTAGAATATTCTTAGTACTATAAACACAAGAAAGGTTGAGATTTATCTTCAAAAAAGTAATGTCATTTTTGCCTTTTAATTAAATTGATTGATTACAAAATGTCATACAAACAAGTGTAATATGAAGGCAGTTATGGTATTTTGGGCATGTGCTATTCATAAACCATAGTATTTGGTCCATGGTATTGAACATAACCTATTTACAAATCCAAGACCTCCAAGGTCTAATGTAGGAGTAAATGTCCTTAAACTAGCATAGATCTATCTTTAATACAAATCTAACATAAGTCTAGAGGGATCTAATTTCTTCCCCTGCAATTTTTTTTTATGAACTGACCTTATTTGTATAGTTATTTCATTTTTTTTTGGGGGGGGGACATAAGCAAAATTTTCAACTTTGAGGACAGACAGATACCCCTACACACCATACTGAGTTGTAATAAGAATATTGTTCCATATATTTTTAAAGGTATATATGTCTAACTTATAGATTATTTTTTTAATAATTAATAATAATAACAATAATTATTTATAATAAAGTTATAACTTAGTTTTTATGATTTTATTTTATTTTATTTTAGTAATGTGTAATGTATTATAAAATAAGTGTTTAATGAATATTATGAATTCTTGACCATGGAAATTTACAAACCATTTAATTATATGTCTGCAATGATTATTTTAGAGATTTTGAATAAAATATCTAAAATTTAATTAAAAAGAAAATAGATTATTATATTCTGAATTAAAGAAAAAAATAGTATGAAATATGTTTTAACCACTACAAAAGCATACTTAATGATATTAACCATCATATCTTAATAAGATATATCAATATATATTATCACAAAGAGTTTAGAATTTTTCTTACAGATTTATGTGGATTCAAGATAGGTTAATCTAAATATAAGAAAGTCACGTATGAGATAGGTTTTAATACCCAATTTTGAAATTAATAAGTTTTTGGATATAATTTTTACCTTTAGAAATTAATAAAAATTATATTAGAAATGTTTCTTTCTTTATAATTTACTTTCAATTAATACATATATGAGCTTAGCACGCATCATGAGGGGAGGCTTGAGGGCTTGTTCCCAACACCTTACCCACATGATCGTTAATGAGGTAGGATGTGTCCTAGTATGAAGTAGGATGTGTCCTGGGTATGCTACCACATGCAGTCATCTGGGTGCTAATAAATATGGTCATGGGGGTGATGGTTTGTGTTTTGGTTTGGGAAGTGGAGGTGGAGGGCTATCGTAGGCACAAGGTCAAGGAGTCGACTTCGCTATATATAGCCCTCTAGATTGTCTTCAACGTGGCGAACTCTTGGGTCAATTTTGTCCTTGGTCTATGCTCTATGAGGGAGTTTTCCTACTTGGTGCTAGATAAGTGGGGGGAGGGTATCTTGAAGTTCTTTGGCCTGGTGAATTTTTAGGTTATTTTTATCCTTGGTATGTGCTTTATGAGGTGGTTTCTTTGTCAGGTGCTAGAGAAGTGGTGGGAGGAGGGTGCCTATAGCATCAAGAGAGGAATTTAGTGATGGAATCTTGTTTCTGGCAAGTGGACTTTGGGTGTGGTAAGAGAAAGGAGGTCCTGTCAACCTGATGCTAAGTCAAGGAGGAATTCTCAATAGCAGAAGTCGTAGCTACTAGAGAAGGGTCTTGTAACTTTGGTGCAGTCACACGAACCAATGACCAACATTTGAATTCAATGACGAAGGTTGGCGTCGGTGTCAAACTAGGTGCGTGAGAATTGGTTTTCTAGTATCACTTTCTCATCTTTTATTTTCTTGTCCTAGAACACTCCTAATCGTAGCAGTCATGTTAGCGTCAACCTGTCCTGTGCTATGGAGTATACATTTATGATGGGTCTTGGGCATGGTCTAGTTTGGGTTGAGTCTTGGGTGTTAATAATTTTTGTGGGCAAGGGCCTTCTAATCTGAAGTCCGTGGTAGGGGGCTGTCATTCTCACTCTCTCTAGAATTCACAAAAGCTAGTGAAATTTACATAAATTGAGTATTTTTTGGTGGTGGGGTTTGGTTGTTGTTTTTATTCTATCCTTAATAGCGGTGAGAGTCTTAGAGTACAATTGTAACCATGGAGGGTTTTAAAATGGGGATCACAAGTCTGGTTCTGGGTATTGTGTAGCAACATACTTCAATGCAGTCCCTCCTGAGACTATGTGAGAAATCAAGAAGCTGGAGACTCAGGAAGGAGTGGAGAGAGAATCCCACTTTGATTCATGGATGAAGTATTCTTCTAGGTGCGAAACCCTAGTCATACGAGGGGACGAAAAATGTAGTATCTCAATTCTATAACTATTCACTAGAAAATGAAGACCTAGCCTTGTCTTGCCTTGAAAGATAATCTGGTTGAATGCTACAATGTCTTTGATATGTTCCAAGATATCATGAGGATGTTGCGAAATCAACGCTTCACTCTGGACAAGATGAATTCAAGATTAACTCATGTTGATGGTCACCTACTCTGTTATTCTAACAATGTTGCTTCATTTTAACCAAGTGACAGGGATCCTTCGCCATCTCTTCATCAATTTTTTTATGTTGTTTATGTCTATTTGTTGTGGCTAGTTATATGTTTTGTGGTGTAACAAGGCACTAGTGAGTCTTAGTTCTGCTCTCGGTTGTTCTATTGAAAAATATTGTATGAATTTTGAAATGTAAGGGGTTGAATTATGTAATTTGGGTCCAATACAAAATAGGCGTCATTAATTTCATTCTTCTGTTGAAAGAGAAATTTGTCTGGTGTCATTTATAATCCACCCACTCCAACCAAGACTAGAATGAACCTGTATCAAGACTGACAATAAAATTTTATGATCTGCTTCCACTTGTTTCAACGATTGTGCCACAGAGGAGTAAGTTTGAATTCTCCTGTCAAAATCTATATTGTTTCCCTACCATGAAACCCATCAGCTTCAAATTATGCTCTGGGAATTGACTTTGATATGATGTTTGGAGCCTCCGCCTAAGGTAACATAAATTTCTATTTAACGAAAAGACCAAGCTAGCGGTCGTAAATCTTGAAGATCTCATCATCTTTAAAGGATGGGCGCAAAATTTGAAATTCAATGGTTTATCACTATTCTGCATTGGCCTAAAGAAGACCCATGTTATTCTAACCTACCTGCTAACCATAAGTGTCTAAACATGTGAAAATAGTTGTAGAATGGGAGATGATCCATGCACGCTACGTTTTTGGACTTAATCACTTGGCAAATAACTAACAAAGAGTCACTAAAGATTAATAAATAAGAATTTTCTTATTTATATTCGTTAACTCCCAACATTTTCATAATGGCAAGTTTTATTAGTTAATGGACTTAATGAAAAAATAAAACATAATTTTTTCTTCGGGCCGAATAAAACTACTCTTACCCTTGCTTCCCCCAATCAAGATATTCCCTCGAAAAATTTACCTTGAAAATTATATATTAAAATTTTTGAAATAAGAAATTATATATATATATATTTTTTTTTTATGGCTACAGCTAAAATTATTTTAACAAAATAATTAGCAAAAGATGATGGGTAATTACAATTTTTATTTTAATATTTTACTTTTACAATAATTATGTTTTACATTATTAAAATAAAATTATTTTAATTATAGTTCATGGAGCTTAAAATAAATGGTGAAACCATTACAAAAATGATTATGATGTTACTAGCAGAAATTTTAACTTAAATGAAGAAGATAAGAAACATTCCACCAAACCGTATTAAACCAACCTATATTTATCTTAACTCTAGATGTATAAAGTGAAGATAGAGATGAAATGTATGTGGTCCTATAAATAGGTAACAAGTTAAATTAAAGTTACTCCAATAAAATTATCAAAAATAATACAATAAACTTTCTTACAACTAAAATTAATATTATTCTTATCCGTTCATATATTTATTTCTAAAGATTAAATATTAAAAATTTATGAAAATGATTTCCTTTCTAATGATATGAAATACTTTTCTTAATTTATAAATAAATTTTCATTTTTTAAACAACAAAATTTAAAAATAAAAAAATTTAATTCTTAATTTATATTTTCAAATAAATTTATATAACAAAATAAATATAAACAGTTTTTTAACCATTAAACCAACATAATTACAATTTTAATATTATATTAATATTTTAAATCAAATTTCCTTTTGTACAATTTAACAATTATTTGAACTTTAATATTTATTTCATTTTATATTATTCATATATATGATGATGATGGTGGTGGTGGTGGTTAACGTCCACTGAGACCAAATTGGTCTATCGGACCTAATTTTCTTAGTTTTTAATTGTCTGGCTCCTCGTCTTTCTTGGCGAGATTGATGCTGTAGCTTTCTTTTTTTTCTCTACGGTCTTCTAAATTCCTGTATCTTGCATCTCCTTCACCTCTTCTGGTTCTTGGGACATTGGTGTCTTAGCTTCATGACCTTTTGTGTTTGTCCTCTTGAAGATAGACAAAGAAGAAGTTTGGTCTAGGAGATCTGCTTTGCTGTTAAATGAAGATTTATTTTGTGCGGTCAAATCCTCATAACTATTGATGCTTGAGGGGTTGTCGAGTTCATTTTTTTGTTGCTGGGGGGCTTTCTCCGTGCTTGTCTTGAGAGTTGTTTTTTTCTTGTGATTCAGAGTTTTCTTTAGGGTATTCTTCTTTGATGATAGTGTAGTGTTCATTTTGTGCTCCTTCCCACCATGTAGATCTGTTGTGGTTTTTTCTAGCAGAATTTTTCTGGAAGGCTTTTGGACAATTTTTGGCTAGATAGCCCGGCTCAAAGCAGGCTCAACATCTAAAGAGGACACTTTCATATAACATTAGCTCCACATCTCATGACATTTAGCTACCTTTTAAGTATATTCTTCCGTATATATATAACCTTAACTAGGTATCTCATGATTTAGCTACATTTTACCTACCATTTGACAAAAACATTGCTCAACGTTTAGTATGAACCAATATCTAAACTAAATCGACACATTTTTGCAGCAAAAACAAAAACTAAACCATAAACGTATAGAAAACAAGGTAAATGGAGTCTCGTTAAAATGATGCCGTCTAAGCTAAATATTCAATAAGTTACGACCTTAATATTGTAAGAGTATCATGTTTATCTCTGACTTGAAAACGGAAAACCGTATTCTCAAAACTCAAAATATTCGCTGACATTTTTTTGCATATCACACACTTCCACTTTGCTATATTAAGAGATAATTTGTCAATATCTCATACGATGCTCAGCGAAGTATTCCTGAACCATGTTATAGTGCACTGAATATTGTTATACAAAACAAGAACTTTTTCTTGATAATGTCACTATCAAACTAAAACGTATTTAACGATCTTTATTAATTCTATTTTTCCTTCGAGAACAGACTAAAACATATTTGTATTTTTTGATGTTTTGTTTGCAAACAAATTCTATGGTATTGCCGTGTTTTTACTCCGAAAAATCACAAGTTATAATTCATTCCGGATAGCAATGTCCATTTAATTTTACTCTTAGATAACCAATCTATTAGGATGTGATAATTACTATATCACATTTTATAAGTTGGTAGTTTATTCTTTCGGGAACAAACTAAAACATGTTTATATTTTGTATGTTTTGTTTTCAAAAAATTCTCGCTGTAATTTTAATATGGAAAAAGATAAATTATAATTCATTCTGAATAGTAATGCTTATTTAATTTTACTATTAGATAACTAATTGTGATAATTAGTGGTTATCACAATTAGTGGTTTAGATGTGATTTAAAATTAGATAATAATAATATTAATAATAAAATTTTAATTTATAATTTTTTTATGAGTTTTTTTAGTTTATTTATTCTTATATTTTTAAGCAAGGTAAATGTGTTTTTTTTGGTTTATTTAATTTTATATCTTCAAGTAATAAAAGTTATAGTTTAAAAATATAATTCTATTATGATGATGATGATGATGGTGGTTAACGTCCACTGAGACCAAATTGGTCTATCGGACCTACAATCTTCTTAATTTTTACTTGTCTGGCTCCTCGTCTTTCTTGGCGAGATTGGTGTTGTAGCTTTCTTTCTTTTCTCTACGGTCTTCCAACTTCCTTTGTCTTGCATCTCCTTCATCTCTTCTGGTTCTTGGGACATTGGTGTCTTAGCTTCGCGATCTATAGTCGGAGAAGTTTGGTTTAGGAGATCTGCTTTGTTGTTAAATGAAGATTTATTTTCTGCGGTATTCAAATCCTCATAACTGTTGATTTGTTGGGGCGGGCTTTCTCCTTGCTTGCTTTGAGAGTTGTTTCCTTCTTCCTTGATTTCTTGTGACTCAGAGTTTTCTCTAGAATATTCTTCTTTGATGACAGTGTAGTGTTCTTTTTGTGCTCCTTCCCACCATGTAGATCTGTGGTGGTTTTTTCTAGCAAAATTTTTCTCAGAGGCTTTTGGGCAATTTTTGGCTAGATGCCCCGTCTCAAAGCACGATCGACATCTGAAGAGGACACTTTCATAATCAAGCTTCTGGTTCCACACATAGTCTTTACTTGTTAGGTTTATTTCAGCTGGGAATCCGGCGCTGAAATCCATTTCCACACAGATGCGTGCATAGGTGGTTCTGGCATATTCCTCTGTTTCTGGGCACCTGCAGTAAAATTTCCCAATTGCATTTCCGATGGTTTTTAGCGAGGAGAGATTCCAGAGATGCAAGGGTAGGCTTGGCAATCTCACCCAAACTGGTGCTGAGGTTATCACTGCTGTAGAGGGATTGAATGATGGGTTCCATGGCTTCATGAATAGCCCTGATTTTTCCCAAAACTAAGGGCCGGAATCTAGAATACATTGTCTGCTTTCAGGATTTTCAAAATCTACTATAAAGAAACCTCTAGCACAGGGGTAGATATTAATTTCATCAGAAATGATAGGCTTCCATACCTCCGAGATCCAATTGTGGAGTTCTATAAGCCGCGGCCAAAAACCATTGAACCGGCAAATTAGGGCACTTTCGGAGAACTTCAAAGCTTCATCGAGTGAGTCCTGGACCATTTGGATAGTGGGAGCTGGGGCTTCACTCACGATATGGGCAGGAGATTGCCCTCCAGAGGCGGATGAGCCACCAGTTATTTTTGCGAAGCTCGGAGCCATATTTTACGCAGATCTGCACCAGATCGAAAGCCAAACCGCAGATCTAGTCACTGTCGCAGATCAGTGGAGATCAAAAGTTCTTCCTCGCCACAGATCAAACCACGTAAGAATTTACCCTAGTCGCAGATCCGTAAAGATCTGAATTAGAGATAAGAGCCGCACGAAGAAGAAAAACCGCAGTAAATACCAAAGCAACCCTGGTATATTAATATGTAAGACTGTCCAGATCTTTACGCTGCAAATGCGACTTTAACACAAGGATATATGCCATAAGGAAGCCGTCGGGCTGGAAAGATGGCTACCGAATTAAATCGTGGGCAACAGAATAGAGGTGGCGAGATCAAATCCTTAGCTGAAATCTTGAGCAGCGGATGGAAATAGTAAAAAAAGGAGCTTCGCGGAAAATTACAGGTTAGCGGCCAAGCCCTTGCTAGGCGATGAAACCGTATCGCATAACCCTAATAACCGCAGATAAGAACCGCACGAAGAACCGCAGATTACAGGAAGAACCGCAGTGAGAATAGGAAGAACCGCACGAAGAACCGCAGATTACAGGAAGAACCGCAGTGAGAATGTTTAAACACTATATCTATCTATTTTTCTTACTCTGTCTACGAAAGTGGTATTCGAATTAAGGAATTGGGTTTTCCTTTCTTACTTTGTTCATGAGAGTGGTATTCAAATTAAGGAAATTGCGTCGAATTAAGGAAATTGGGTTTTCCTTTCTTACTTTGTTCATGAGAGTGGCATTCAAATTAAGGAAATTGCCTCTAGTCTATAAAGGAAGGCATCATGGTTTGAGGATTTGTAGACCCACTGCTATTAAAAAAATTCCTACTATGCCATTTACAGGGCCCTTGTTGTTGGTTGAGGGAGTTGTGATCCTGCAAAGCCACCACCATATCTAGAAGGTACCTTGAACTAGCAACATTGTTTGAAGGGCAATTGTTAATCACGAAAACTAGGCCATGAGTAGCTACCATCTACACAAAGGTGAGAACCAAGGTTCTGAGAATCTTAAGAAAGTATTGGAAAATCTATCATGAATTGTTGTAGTAGCCATTAGCATTAGGTTGTGGTCCTAGCCTTTCATCATGAATTCCAGTTGCCATCAACTAAATTTAGATCAATTTTTTTTCCATGAAAACAAAAATTGTAGTAAGGTTGAGATATTTCATTATTTCTTTACTTTATACATTATTTGGATTAGTTTTCTTCCTATATATGAGTGTATATTTATTGGAAAATTTGTTTTGAGATAATTTCAAAAGAATTTTTGATTATTTATAAAAAAATAGAGTATTTGATATAAGAAAAGAAAAAGTAAATTGGCTATTGGTCTCTAGTGTTATTTTTGGAAAGTAAATCCATTCCAAAAGAGTCAAAATATAATATTGGTCACTATGCGCAAATCTTGTGAAGAATTTAAAGGTTTTATTAAAAGATTTAGAGTTATAGTCTTCTTTTTTTCATCAATATGGATTTCTTCAATCATTCTTATCTTCCACAACTTATTTTTTCTGATAAAAAATATCAATTTTGGGAAATCAAAATGTGAATGAGATTACAAATATATGATTATGAAACATTGTTTCCAATGGGTTAGAAGAACCCCCAAATCAAGCGTTGTATGAGCCCATGACTCAAGATCAAACTGATCAACTTATAGCTAACAAGGAGGATGTAGTAGCATTATTTCTCATTCAACAAGGTATGAATGACAACCTTCTTCCAAAGGCTACACCAACAAGAAAGTCAAAAGAAGTTTTGAATATTCTGGATATTACATACAATGAAAGGGAGACAAACACCAATTCGTAGATCATTGCAACTATTAATGACACTATTATTATATGAGGAAAAGTGGAAGATATTGATATTGCAGAAGTAATTGGAAATGCTATGGAAGAGATTGTCCAAGTAGAGAAATATATACAAGACACCAAATTACAATTATTACGGAGGAATTTGTTGAAGAAAATATAGAAGAGAAAGGTGATTATGTACATGATCTAGAGTGTGAACATGGGGAAAAATGAATTTCATTCTCTAGACACATACGTGGAAGATGAAATTGAAGTTGAAGATGAAAATGAAATTATCCATATAGCATAAGTAGCATGTGAGAATAACCTAATAATGGAAGTTGAGTTTGAGTATGAGGCCAAATGAGCATTTATATAGAAGTGGCATGGCAAGCTCAAGATGATGAGGAGGAATGTGAGTATGGAAAAAATATCATACATACAATAAAAGAAGGAACAAAAAAAGGTAGGAAACCATCAAAGTTGTTGAAGACTTTGTGACAAAAGAAGACGATATAAAAGAGATCAAATATATTATTTTCAATCTTACAAAGGTTGATAGAAAAGTTCAATTAATAGTTGTTAAGATACAAGTAGATGCAAAGGATGAACTAAATGAAGATGAAAAAAATACAAAGACATATTGAAGACAAATACTAAAGTAAAGTTAAAGTTGTAGAATAAGAAATGTATGCATAACAAGAAGTTTCTAGCAAAAGGAAGAGAATACTTATACAATATAGAGACTAAGAAAACCTGCACCAACACATAGAAGAAAAACCAATTTTTGAATTGTTATCAAGTGTTTTAAGCCTAGTTGAGACTTATACTAGTAGACATAAGTGGTCATAATTAAGGACAAGTGTTGGAAGGTGATGATTACTCTCAGTTAGCCAGTAGTTTCCATTATTTTTTAGTTGAGTCTAAATTTAACAATAATCACTCATGCAATGTCTAAGCAAAATTAGGATAGTTATCATTTTAAGGATTCTTCTAGATAAATCTCCATGATTTATCTAAACCATTCTCCATGAGTTTTCTGGGTCTATATTTTCTTGTATCCTCAAGCAATTCATCTAGTGGGAATTCATGTTAGATAGTTGCAACTTTATTTTTATGTTATTGCGTGGTTTATTGCAAATTATTTTTTAACATCACTCCGTTTTTATTCCTATATACATCACAATTTTGAGGATTATTACTTATTTTTTTAGCATTTTTGATTATATAAATCATTTTATTATTTGAAATTTTAATTTATCATTTTAAATAAATATGATCATACGATTTTATTTTTATTAAGGTTGAATTGGTAGGTTTTTATGGTTGCAGAGATTAAGGTGAATGAGGGTCATGCATGGACACTTTATCCTTATCACTACTGTTGTAACATCCCTTCATACACATCGTATAAAATGCTTAAGATTTAATTTTTTCTTTCTTGGTTACAAGTTTTCACAACAAATAACATCTCACAAATGATTTGTCACATACTCTTTAAGTGATAATCAACTGATATAATCACAGTCATTAAGTGAAGTAACCGTAGAAATGGAATAACTATTTGTGTAAAGGAATAATTATTAGTGCAACTTGTTAACACAATGCACTATGCCACAACTTTGCATCATTAACATTGTTCAATTAATAAAGGCTTATTAAAACATGATGAATGATATAATTACCACTGTTATGCAAGGTGAAATTAACATTAAGAGATATAAAATAGGAGCACATGCAAAATAACACCAAGATTACCCTAGAAACCTTGAAGGGAAAACCAACAAACAATTTTTTTATTAAAAATTATTTCGTGAGGGAGTTCACCCTGCACTCGATGACAACAAGGGAGAACATCCCTTATCATTGTCGATATTTTACAAACGAAATGTAAACATTCATTTAAACACTATTAACTAGAGGCCCACACATTAGACATGTCTTCATGTTTCTCAAACACATTACGCAACAGTTCTTTGAACACAATATCCTCGTGGAATTATTTTTTACCATAGCCATCATGCATCCAATTGTAAAACCATAACGAGTTAGAAATATATCTTATTAAGCCAATTTGTCCATTGTAAAGTTGCATCTGAAATTTTTTCACTCTACATGTAAAAATTATTATATATAATTATCTCATCACCTTTAATAGTATTAGTGATAAACCATCATTCAATCACTGCGATAGAGATTATCTTAAAAAATATCACTCAATTCCTTTTAAAATTCATGATCTTTACAAACACTATCATCAGTAAAATATTTAATATCATGATTACCTGTAATTCTTGCAGTATAGAATTGTCAAAAACCAAAATATTATGTCTTTTTACCCAAATAAAATGTGAGTGAATCCATATCTCTCTATCTCAACATTCAATCTCTACTGGTTATCAATTTCATGTCAGAATCCCTAATTACTGCTACATGTTATACATCTTTGTATGAAAACACTTTCTTGCAACCGCATAAATAAAAGTAAAAACGTAACCACAACTAAATTTCTATTATGAAATAGAGAATCATAACTATTATTGTGTTTAACACATGAAAAACCATACAATATTATATTTAACAGAATGCAAAACCATCGTAATAATTCTTAGTTAATTCCTTTTGTTGCAAAACCATGGCTATCAATCCACTTGTTCCTTTTAATACAAAACCATCTTACTTGTTCCTTTTAATACAAGAAGTTGTTTATAAATATGCACTATGAGTATTCTTGTTATTACTAATTCAATATCATATACAATAATATAAAACACAACTATCATTTCTATCTATAATTCAAATGCATTATACAAATGCATAGAATTATTAAAACACGTATCTTTTATCCATATTTCAAATGCATTGTAGTCATAATAACTTGGTTATTTATTGTTGTAAATGCAAAGTCATATGCATTAATAAGACCAAAAATATATTATTCCCTATAAATTAGATGTATTAACCAATGCAAATCCAATGTGAAAATCTAGATAACATCTCTACGTTAAGAGAAAACACATAGCATGCAAAGAAAACTTCCACAATCCTTTTTTTGCACTACACACAGTTAAGGCAAAACCAACATGAATTTTAGATAGGAATATAAATGCCACATTGAACATTACATTTGTGCACAAGTTGATGGATATAATCATGCCTCTTGCCATACTTGAGAGAAAACTATGCAAATTGAAGAGACTTGCGATTGGTTGCCAAGATATTGAAGAAGTTGGACTCCAAGTCTTTGATATTATTAATGACCATATCAATATACCTTGTTTCTTCAAATGACCTGACACAATATACGAATATGGAAAACGCTAACAAAGTGCTCAAACCAACGGTGAGGATGTGAGCCATGGTCGGTGGGACTCTTGCAACCTTTGAATAGAGTAAAGGTAAGATTCGTGGTGAGGAAAGAATGAAGTTGGTTAGTTGTCACATCTTCCCTCCCCATATATTTGAGCTTAGAACAAATGATATAGATAACCATATGGTAGTTACAAATCGTTAAATCTTGGTAACAAATTGAATAACAACTAAATTTAGGTGCATGTGGTGGATAGATAGATATTTGCTCTCATTTCAAGGCACATAAAGTGTATTATACAATTATATTTTCTGTTGCAGATTAGGTGTTTATAGATGGAAAAAATTTCATCTAATTCACGATCTTTTTGAAGTTCGACTTATATCCATTACACCTCATATCCAGTCAGTGAAACCGAGGACACCTTTGTTGCAAATTTGGTGGTGGAATTTTCCATGGTAATGTTTGGTAAATTTCTAGGTTTATGATTTAAGAAGCGCATAAAAAAATTCAAACCAAATAAAATTTTCATCATCATACTAGTCTATTTCGATGAGATTGGGGTATCACAATTGCATCACCGACATTGAAAAATAGAACTTATTTATGTTAACCGAGGTTGATTTGATTTGTTGCATTTGAAATTTATTTTTAAGAGGACTAATTGTTGCAATGCAACATAGTCCCTGCATCTACTATTATTGCTAATGAATGAAATCAAAATTCTGCATTTCCATCTCCACACATGCTCCGTCTTAAAACAATTAGGATTACGAAATAATGTTGAGCAATGGGCATGACAGGCATTGAAATAATTTTGAGCAATGGGAATCAGAGGTTTACAATGTGAACATGTATTCATTATAGATATATTGATGCGTGATATTATTTTTTACTTTAGTGAGGCAAGAAGCTAAATTTAAACACTATTAATAAAATAATAATATAGCTTATTGTGTGAAACTTAGCTTATTATGTGGATCTCCGCACAATGAGATAAGTTCCACAGAAGAGGCTAAGTTTCTCTCACTTAGAATGCACAAAAAATATTCATTGTTCTATAAGACATAATTATTTAAACCATCAATGTGTGCTATTGGAGAAAGAATTTAATACGTGGTTGAAATGTGTGTGGCTGTGGGCTATAAGTCTCACATCATTGTGCGGAGTATGAACCATCCTCCACATAATGAAATCATAAAGTACCCAATGTCACCTTCAAAGTCTGGTTTGGCCCTCCTACAGGCCACTCCTCTAATTCCACACGCTTAATTGATTAAAGGCTCCATATATTGTATGGAGCTTGGCACTTCAAGGACCTCCACACAATGAAATTTGATTATGAATCCCTCACTAGAACTCATCCCCGCGACTACACTTTGAATTGAGGTCATTTGCAAAGGAAAAATTAATGTATAGTCGTGGTTACTTACCCTGCTAAAAACAAAAAAATAAAAGGAAAATGAGTGGGAACTATGAGAAATGCACCAGGCCATCATTGATGAAATTAGACAACTTGTAGGCAACAATTTCTCCAAATATCTATGCGATGTAGTGGAAGATTCCTTTGAGAATTGTGATCTGGCAGTGTTATCGGGAAATCTAGTGTCCACTCGGATCTACTAGTCCCACTAAGACTGGTAGCTATCTTAGAAACAAACAAACTAAAACCACTTTCATTTTCCTTTATGAGAAGTAGATAAGAGTGGAATGAAGGACACCAACCTCAGTCTTGCGCTTGGTTCCTTGCTCGATTCCTCTCCTTTCTGACAGATCCTTGCCGCTTCTCCTTTGTCTACCCAGCTTCAAAGATCACATGTGGGATCAAAGCAGCATAATACTATTGAAGAACAGAGATCTACTATCATAAATAATATAGGACTAGATATATATTGACCACACAAATGCATATATCATCAAACGTACAAGAATGTGGAGGAAAACTTGAATAGATTTATTAATAATCAAGAATAAAAAAGAGGATTACAACCAATTATTCTGACCCAGCGTCATCCTCTAGCATGAAAGCCCTTATTTCACCTCATGAAAAGCTTAGATCACCCAACGCTATGATATTCCAACAAGAAACCAATAGCACTTCCTTACAAGATACAAAATTCTAGCTTCTGGATCTTTGGGATGAGGGATCCATCTATAGATGATTGCAGGGGGGTGAGTTAGCTTCTGGGATTCTGATTAGTGTCCTCTCTCTGATATTTCTTGATTCCACTTGGACATTGATGATCTCTTACTCATCCCTGGGCGAATTCAGAGAGGCAAGTGTCATAGGAGAAGTTTGTGGAAGATTCCATGATCATCCACCTCGCAAACTGTCTCTGCCATTTGTCCACTCTCACCCATCGCACCCCATAGAAGGGCTTTTCCATATGCATCACACCTCCCATTTGCATTAGGTGGGATGCATCGCACTTTGACCATGGAGCAGGTGAGATGGTCCAATTTTGACCAGTTCTTAGTAGTTTTTCATGGAGAACTTCTGGGAGATGATGTAATCAGTTGACCTTGTTCTTTTAGGGGATGGAACAACACTTTTAGGGACTTAGGAGACCTTGGTTTATGGACATGTTTGATTGGGGTTGCAGTGACAAAAAATGTCTATAATAGTTTCCCCCTAAAGCATGAGGTCGTTCATCTTTTGATGTGAGGTGAAATGATTTATCATGAGGATCCGAAGGATTTTCGAGCTCAAAGGCGACCTGTAATAAGATACAATACAATACATTATCTTCATAATATTTTTCATGATCTAGCTAAGGTGGACATTCCTATGCTCAGCTTTATAAATTAATTTCCATGTACATAAGACAGACAACCATCTGTGCGGGAGACTGATGATTCTGATCGAATCATCATCCTTTGATTCAGATGATCATCTATGCAGCAACAATGTACATTTGATGTCTTTATTTTTCTGAATATATCACAGCCCAGATGGATGAAACTAGATCTGGGGTCTTCAAACTCGTTCAATATTCACTCGGAGTACAAGTCGATCCATGTGAAAGATGTTCTGGAGTCTAACATGGAAAGACATTGCCTGATTACCAGCCAATGATGTAAGCTGTTAACAGGCGCAAGAGGAATCACTGATAATGATTATGACCCTCAAGGTACTATAGTACAATTCGCGGGGTGTGAATAAGGGACTTGGCGTCGAACACCACGCAAAATCTTTCGGTCAAAGGCCATTGATGTAAACCTGTCGTTGGAAGTGAGAAACTTGCCATTGAGGCATGCAAGCTTCAAAGTACTGAACGGGTTGTTCCTAAGTCGACTTCTTGGATAATGAGCTGATGTTGACAAGAAGTCACTCACCATAGGAGGGCCTTAATGAATCCCACATCTACGACATAGAACGGAGTAAATGATTTTGTAGGTGAAAACGGTCTAATGATATAGAGTTCAGGGTGGTGGTCATGCAAGAATGGAGTGTGAATGTATTGCAGCGGATGAGACACAGGTGAATTCTCTGAGCGACTTCTCTTGAACATACGGACGACATTGACATGATGGATTGGTAGCATTAACCCCAAATGTGGATGGTGTGATGGACCAATGGTGATATGACCAGTGAACAGAACAACCCAACCCGACTCGGATGCGGAGTGAAAGTTTCATGTTCAAGAGCGACTTGCTACCAATAAAGTTTATTCAAGTTTTCTTCCCAATTTTTCCCCAGTCATTGCTGACCAGTACCTCTTTATTTTTGTCAAGCTTGAGGAGGATAAGATATTCTTGTTCTATAATTTTCCCTTCGAGCAAACCCGTCGCTATATTTTAATGAGCCTAGCGACAATGAAACTCGTTCTTGTCTATATGGACAAGTTTGTCGCTATTTGGTTTTAACGATTTTAACGACAAAGATAACTCAGTCCTTTTCAATATTAGAGAGTCTGAAAAGGGACGTAAAGGAAGCTCCAATGATCCTTTTTCATCATATAATCCCTTAAGTCTGAAAAAGTATAAAATAATACAAAAGGGATGAATTTTTGGTAATTTTAACAAGCCAAACAAGACAAGCGCTCGATCTTTTTGTGTAATAATCCCTCAGGTCCAAAAAGATTAAAATCTAGAGGAGGGATAACACTTCCGGTCACTGTAACAAGTTGGAGAGGCCAATCGCTCGACAATATTTTCATATTTTACGAGTCAATTGAAAAGAGCATAAAGGAGACTCGTTTTTGAGGAACGAGATATAATTTTAGGTAGCAACTGATTCCAAGTAAGGTTTGGAATTTTCCAATTACGGCAGTGTCACAAGGATGGCTAACAGGATCACTCTTCGCAGCTGTTCCTCAAAAGGGGTAAACAATCAAATGGAGGTGAATGATTGGCTAAAACAGAGTGGAGGTGATGATGAGAACACGACCAAGGCTCAAAAGCCGATGTTAAGGCCTTCACAATGGTTATTTACCGGAAATTGGTTCATTTTTTTTTAATGAGCTTAAACTCTGGGGGAACGTTTTCTCATCGCTTATGTTTAATTTTTAACAAGCTTGAACTCCACATAAAATCTGCTTGTGCCAGTCGTATAGTAAGGATGTCTCATCTAATATGCCATTTTTTATGGAGCTTGCACCTTAGAAAGCTTTGCCCTGGATCCTTTCTTTATGCAAGTTAGGAACGACCAATCCTACGAGTTACAGGGTTGAGAAACTACAAACTAAGAAAATAAATGGTCGCCCTTCGCTTGCATGCAAAAGGTTTGCATGCCCCCAGGTATAGCGAAAATTTACCAGGTTACCATATGAAAGCTCTCCATCCGTGTTGCAAAAATGCTTCCTTGGCGATGTCTACTACAATAGACAAAGGTGAGTGGCGCAACTGCCTCCACTTATATAACTTTGACGAGGGAATCTTATTCCAGTATAATCCCATTTTCCTAAATGGATGGGTGTGTCAGACTAGTCATATATCCTCTGCGGAAACCTACCCTATACCCAAGGTTTTCCTACCGAAACAGACCAGGGTGCATGCCCCCTGGGTTTCAGTCATGTCTTCCTGAATCACTCACGCTCACCAAGTGGACGGACTGGAGATTGATGAGACATTCCTTGAGTGAAAAGACCATTTAGGGATGGTATTTGACTATTTGCTATGTGTGAGCCAGGAAACGACAGCTGGTCTACGAGCTTGACCACTCTGCCTTCGTGCAGAAAACACATTACTCTAAAGTGTGAGGAGACAATGGGTCCCATGCAATAAATATAGTCATGGCCAAGGAGTAGATTATAATCCAGAGGTCCTTGGACAACCATTACGTTCATGTGAACGGTTTTCCTTCTCAATGTTATCAGCACATTGGGAAGGATCCCTAACGGTCGACTGGTTCCTTTGTCAAAGCCTGTCAGATTTCTCATCTCAGGCAGAAGCGATGGCGAACCAAGTGCTTTCCAAGAAATTGAGGAAAGGATACTCACAGAAGCCCCTTCATCTATGATAGTACCGGCCATGTCCATTCTATATATTTGTGCAATGATTCAGAATGGTACACTCGCCAGTAAACGGGGTCTACCTAGTAGGTTCCAATCGAAGGAAACAACTAGGTTTCTTGGAGGTGGGACCGAATAGACAGCTGGATATGACTCCGACGAACTTCCTTCCTGCAGTAAAGGAACGGGTAGACTGCCCCCATGTTCATCGGAGTCGGTTTTTATGAAAAGAATTTGAACGGTGTTGTTCTCATTCTCTTTGGAGATTGTGTCATTTGAAGATGGACTTTCCAAAGACAAGACCAGGTCGACTGCCGCCTCAACCTTTTGACTTTCGTCTGGTGTGGGTTTGGCGGGTTTATCTTCAATGACAGATGCTTCGACCGAACACAATGGCGTGTCAGTCAGATTTTCAACCAGTGATGGACTTGGCAAGAGTTTCTTATATCCAGGAGGAAACTGTAACAGTGAAACCAGAGGGTCATCCAAAACTCTTTTAGCTTCATTGAGGAAGGGACAACGATGGAGGGCATGATTGTCTTCACATAGTCTACAAGGAAATTTACACTTTCCTTTTTGTCTAGGTGCTTTGTTTTCGCTGGTTGATGGTGTACTTTCAACATGGTCCTCGGAGGTTGATGACACCGGGTTGTGCAAACGAGGAGACTAGTCCCTTAAGATCCGAGGGATGTAGGGACAATCTCAGTGGTAGTGGTCTCCTTTGCAAATGACACATGGCGATTTAGGCATGGACGGTGCAGTGTGTGGATTTTCGCTAGATGAAGCATGGTTACCCCCTTTCATCTTTGGCTCCTTCTTTTTCTTCTTTTTCTTCTCCTTCTTCTCCTTCTTCTTCTCAGTTACTTGGTTTCGGGCCTTACCGGCTTTATCAAGCGAAGAGGAAGTAGAAGGTTGGGGGGTAACTTTAGTATCATCTAGTTGCTGACTTGATTGCTCAGGAATCACAGTGTTCTGAACGACAGAGGTTGAGAAGAGCCATACAGGCAAGCCGATTGTCAATCCTGGAAGTGACAATGTGGCCATATGGGGTGCACCAACATCTCCCCAAGAGGAGAAAGGACTAGAATTTCCTCCAAGGGGAAATCCTTGGTTGGTGAACTCCATTTTTCTCAACCTAAGACTAATGTAGGAAAGGAGGTGTTATTCTGATTAAAATAAATTTTAGATGCTTTGACACAACTTGTTTTTACAATTCTTAAGAGTCGAGAAAAAACAAAAGATGACTCTAGTCGCCTTCGATTTTTAATGAGCCTGAAGTGACAAGTGCTCAGATGGACCTTTTCCTTTAAGGAGTTTGAAAAGGAAGGAAAAAGACTACTTTGGAAATCTAGACAGAGGGATTACCAAACCAATCGCAAAACTGTAGAACACTTTTTATGGTACGGCAATCAATCTTCCTGAATGCTGTGTTCAGTGCATTGCGGTCGATAGGGCGACAGACAAGACTTCCTATGGATAAAGGATATAGCCTATTGTGGTATCCCAATTATTACTCGACGGTAAGTGGGAGCACAAGTCCTTAGTGGCACTTGTCGTCTCAAAGAGGAGGAATCACCCAACCAACAGTGAAAGCGATAGTTACCAGGCTTTACGATGCCGGAATACGTCTCTAGCCTAGACTTCTAGATGTTGTGCGTTAGGTTCCAAAGCGTTTTTAGGTTCATTAAATTTATTTTACAGTTGATCTTTCTTAAGAAATTTTCCTTTCACGTTCACCACATGATGTAGATGTACAATTCCTAAAATGCAATCTAAGATGATAAACAATTGTTTAATCTTCTTTTTGCAATGAAAATCCTAGCTACTAAAGAAAGAGAGATGATATTATTTCAACATAGAGCAGAGAGCACACACTAGATGCACTGTCCTAAATCAAACCAACAATTAGTCTAAATGCAAATGCACATGCATGTATTTGTTTTCAACTTTCTTAATGTGTGAATGACAAGAAGAATGCTAAGTACAAATCTGAATTATCTTTTCAAAGCGACAGTACTAACAAATTTCTATTCAAAATGAAAGGAAGATAATGACGACACTTTACAATTTTGAATTGAAAACTGCTTTCGACACTTGAAAAACTACTAATTCAAATCAAATACAAGAGTAACTGTATAATCAACCATCAAGAACAATAGAATTCGTTTCCTTGACTGAAAACGACATTTGCGACACTTTCAAATTAAAGGACGACAATTCGACTATGCTACTACTTTGTAAAAGAGAACTGAAAATGGCAAAAAATACATAAAAACATTCATAGTTCTTTGCACAATGGAGGTGGAATGATGGAAGGGAAGGGGGCTTCCATAATGGTATACTGATCACAGACATCAAAACTTCAGAATAGAGCTGAAAAGAGTGAAGAAAAACCAAAACCTGGAGGTAAAATTAGCCTTTTCTGATCATCGCACCTGTAACACAGGGAAACATGGATGCATCCCACCTACTGCACATGGGAAGTGTGATGCATCCAGATTTCCTTGAAGAGAGGGTGCGATGGTAACAACACGAGAATTTTCTTGGCTCTTGGTCACAGTTTGCAACTCAGTTCAGGGATTTAGGCCGAGCAAATGATGTACAGTAAATAGAAATCATATGGGCTGATCTAATGAGGTTACTAGAGCCACCACTAGGGCAATTAGAAAGTTTGTAAATCGATTGTTCAGTTTATAAACAAAACCTGGAGATAGGCTGAAGCAGCACTGATCTACTTTGCACTTGCATAGCAAATGCAGTTCGAAGGCTAGCTGGCTTGACTTCAGTCTCCGTTTGTAAGTTTATAAAACAAACAAATATAGACAAACAATCAATCTATTCGCTCCGCAGCGGAGTCGCCATTTTATTATCGGGAAATCCAGTGTCCACTCGGATCTGCTAGTGCCACTAAGACTGGTAGCTATCTTAGAAACAAACAAACTAAAACCACTTTCGTTTTCCTTTATGAGAAGTAGATAAGAGTGGAATGAAGGACACCAACCTCAGTGTTACGCTTGGTTCCTTGCTCGATTCCTCTCCTTTCTGACAGATCCTTGCCGCTTCTCCTTTGTCTACCCAGCTCCAAAGAGCACCCGTGGGATCAAAACAGCATAATACTATCAAAGAATAGAGATCTACAATCATAAACAATATAGGACTAGGTATATATTGACCACACAAATGCATATATCAGCAAACATACAAGAATGTGGAGGAAAACTTGAATAGCTTTATTAATAATCAAGAATAGCAAAGATGATTACAACCAATTATTCTGACCCAACGTCATCTCCAGCATGAAAGCCCTTCTTTTAGCTCATGAAAAGCTTAGATCACCCAACACTATGATATTCCAACAAGAAACCAATAGCACTTCCTTACAAGATACAAAATTCCAGCCTCTAGATCTTTGGGATGAGGGATCGATATATAGATGATTGCAGGGGGGTGAGTCAACTTCTGGGATTCTGATTAGTGTCCTCTCTTTGATAGTTCTTGATTCCACTTGGAGATTGATGATCTCTTACTCATCCCTGGGAAAATTCAGAGAGGCAAGTGTCGCAAGAGAAGTTTTTGGAAGATTTCATGATCATCCACCTCGCACACTGTCTCTACCATTTGTCCACTCTCGCCCATCACACCCCATAGAAGGGATTTTCAGTATGCATCGCACCTCCCGTGTGCATTAGGTGGGATGCATCACACTTTGACTATGGAGCAGGTGAGATGGTCCAGTTTTGACTAGTTCTGAGTAGTTTTTCATGGAGAACTTCTGGGATATGATGTAATCAGAGGACCTTGTTCTTTTAGGGGATGGAACAACACTTTTAGGGACTTAGGAGCCCTTGTTTTATGGACATTTTTGATTGGGGTTGCAGTGCCCAAAAATGTCTATAACAGGTAGTGAAGGACCATCCCGAACATAATGTTGACTACTAGTGCCATGTTTCTCATCATTCCTTGAGATCCATGAAAAATTATCACATCCACTAAATCTTCTCCTTCTAGCAGAGAGAGAATCTGATTCAAAGTATTATAGGATCTTCAGAGTATTACAAGATTTAAAATAAAAGTTAACTAGAATTCAAAGTCAAAGTTGCATGGAGTGACCTTTCTACCTTAACTAAACAAGAATATTAAGCTACTCACAACAGATTACTCATGGTTCACGAGAACAATTGTAGGTATTCCTAGAGTATGTTACATGCCTTAGAAGTAGATACATTGAAGTTGGATTGAGAAAATGTTTAGCCAAAGATGCATTGAAACGCTAATCTTGTTAGAGAAGATCACATACCCACTATCTGTAAATCGTTGGCAAATATTTCTTAACTTTACAATCTCTCCCATCCTTTGTAAATTGCAATATTCATCTAAGGCTTAACATTAAATATGATTATTCCTTACACGTTACAATCAATGTTCCTCTCCTATAATTATGACATAAACATGTTTTTCGATGCTACAGAAGGTGTATCTCATTCTAGTCTATTTTAATTAGCCAAACTGCTTGAAGGATGTCCATATCATAATATCCATCATGCCCAAAGTTCCAATTTCATCAATAGCTACATCTCTAGAACCCCAGTCGACTATCATGAACATTTAGATAATCCATCTTTAATGAGGCATTCTGCAATTCTAGTGTTGCAATTCATGGTCCTTATCAGGATACATTAACACACACCTCTTCAACTGATAAAAGGTGGAACCACAGTATGATTGGGAGATGAAAATACTCTTTTCAAGGCTCAGAGCATTAATTCTAGAATAAAAGCTTGAGGTACCTTTTATGGACTTGTTATCTAGGGTTTCCTGCTTCCGAGGCATCTAACTTCAAAGTATATGTTAAACAATGTAAACTTTGAAATGAGAACTGATACTGTTACCCGTTTCGTAGAGATAGCAAAAAAGTGACCCAATTTTGAAAAGGGGCGATGCAAAACACACATATTTTTTTAGAGCATAGTTTTTGGCACTTTGTATAACCAATACGATTACCCATTTCATAGTGTAGCAAAAAAAATGACCAGATTTTGAAAAGTGGTGATGCAGAATACACTTCCTTTTTTCGGAGCATATTTTTGACACTTTAAATTTTCTTATGTATCAAATATAAAAATTTGTTTTTAAATGTTAGTGATTTTCATGCTAATTTTGAAACGTGTTGATGCAACATACCTTCTGTTTAGAGCGCTTATTTTTTACACTTTAAAATTTATTATGTCCAATATTTTTTGAAATCATGATTACTTAACAAATTCTCAAGTTGTTTTATTTTTATTTTTTAAATGTTGATTACTTAAAAAAAAATATAAATTTTTTTATAGAAAAGACGAAAACAAACATAAAAAATGTAAAAATAAAAATAAAAATTATCTCATAAACCATAAAAGAATTTAAAAAATATATATAAAATTAAGTAAGTAAAAATAGAAAAATTTTAAAAAACATTAACAAAAGCTAGAAAAAAAATTAAAAACAAACCAGATTAAAAAAAAGGATAGAAAATTAACCAAAAATAAATTAAAAAAACTACTAGAATTAAGATTAAAGACATTTAAAAAAAAAACAAAAAAACACTCAAATTATCTAAAAAAAACCAAAGGAATATGAAATATATATATATATATATATATAATTCAAAAATCATTTAAAGTTAAAAAGAAATATCTATTTTTGATTAAAAAAAAAAACTTAATTTTTTTCTTAAACCCTATATTTTTTATTTGAAAAAAAAAAAAACTAAAAAAACATATATATGTTTGATTTAAAAGAAATAAATATTTAGATTTTTTTACTAAATAAACGTTTTTATTTAAAACAAAAAAACAAATATGCACATACTTTTTATTTTTTTTCAATAAAAAATATTTATTTTTTGTTTTTTAAATAGTACTTTTTTATTTTAAAAGAAAAAAATTAAACTTTAAGTAATGTATAACAATTTTTTTATTTTTTTAGATAAACTTAAAAAAAATAAAAAAAAATAATTTTAAAATATTTTAAACAAATTAAAGTTTTAAACTTTAATTAGTTTTAAAAAATTTTAAAAAAATATTTTTTAATTTAAAAAAAAAAACAATTGATTCTACGCCTGACCGCCTGTGGTGCCACGGCCGTGGGTAAAGGGGCTGCATGTAGCCTCTCTCTCTCGTCTCTCTCGGGGCCACACCACCACGGGTGCCCGAGCGACAGTGGGACAATTCCATCGGCAGCTGGGAGAGTCCATTTTTTTTATAAATAAAAAGAAATTGTTTAAAAAAAAAAATTAAAAGTTTATTTAATAAAAAATGGTTAATAAATTTTTTATTTCATTTTAAATAAAAAATATTCGTTTTTTTAAATTGTTTTGACTTCATTTTTTTTTAATAAAATTTTTAAATGTTTTTATTTTTATTAATAATGTTTATATTTATATATTATATATTTTTTTTTTTTTTTAATTTTAAATATATATTATTTTATTTTATTTTATTTTATATATTTTTTTATATGTTTTTATTTGAGTATATATATATATATATATATATATATATATATATATATATATATATATATATATACTTTTTAATTGGTTTTTGTTTTTTTTTTTCTTTTTTAATTTGAGTATATTTTTGTTTTCATTAGGGTCTTTTAAAATCTTTTTATTCTCAATTTTAGTAGTTTTTTTTATTTATTTTTTGTTAATTTTTTAATTTTTTTTAAAAATCTACTTTGTTTTTAATTTTTTTTTTTTTTTTTTTAGTTTTTTGTTAATGTTTTTTTAAAATTTTCTATTTTTACTTACTTAATTTTATAGTTTCTTTCAATTTTTAAAATTTTTCCCATATTTTTGTTCTATTTCGATTTTCTTTTCCAAATTTTCTATGGCTTAAAAGATGATTTTGTTTTTTTTTTTTTTACATTTTTTTAAAATATGTTTTTTTTTTCTTTGATCAAGTAAGAGTAGGACCTTCTATTCAACTTAGCCAAATATACATAATTTACAAGAAGCCACATTCGCTCTGCGAGAGTTCAATAATAGCCGGGCAGGCCAAACCAAACCAATCACCCAAAACTAAGAGAAACCTAAACCAGAAATCTGGGGAGAACCGCCAAACAAAGCACAAGGTCATGTGGCAGTGTTGTCGCGCCTCAAATGAGCCTAGAAAACCTTGGAGGGAATGTAAATGACTCGACGTGGATCCACAAGAGGTCCCACCACAAGACAAACTGAAAACTGATAAACGGACCCGACAGAATTTAAAAGCATAACACTCTAGACATTTTTCAGGTCCGACCAAGATGCACATATAATCGCCATTGTTGATCCACTAACTAAGATCCAATGTTCCTCAAGAATATGAGAAGGACGAGAAGCACGAGAGTTAACCACTCGATGAGGGCGGTTTTCTCTCTCCTCGCTCTGCAACGTGTTGCTTAAAGAGTGGAGTCGAAGCCAAGCACAGAAAAACCGGAAACCATTCAGACCACGCCCAATATACTGCTAGTGGTATTGGACCAGTTGACTTATGGAAAAAACAAACACATCCTTTCACCACGTGTTGTCCCTTAATTCTGTCCAGCGAGCAAGTACTTGAGCCAATCCTGATCACCTGGATTCTCTGTCAACCACCACCTAAGCCAAATGACGAGGGCTACCCCATCCTGTGGAGCTATCCGAGTCAAACCTTTCATTATTCAATGAAAAGGAAACTGGACTTTGGAAATTAACTAAACCAAGGCAGGTTAGACTCTATGGATTTCTCCAACCTCCCGCTGGTCTTCAGGGTCCCTTTGATCCAACTTGTTAGTCCATAGTTCCATATCTTGGGTATCTTGATAGAGAGAGTCCTCCTGCAATTTACGTGGGGGAAGCGAATCCCAAGCATACCTAGAATCCCTGTCCCTATTTGTGACTCCTTCATTAACCAAACGATCCGCTAACATGTTAGCCTTCCTTTTTACATGAGTAAATTTGATAGTTTTAAGGGTTTGCAGGTGAGAATAGATGCGATAAAAAACCTGCAAGAGCTTCCAGTACTTCGACACTTTATCTGGAGAGTTTCCATTGCTAATTTTCTTAGCCACTCTAATAATTAATTCTGAATCTACTTCAATTATAACATTGTGTGAACTTGAATTCAACTCGATTTCCAAGCATTGCTATAATGCCATGAGCTCAACCATGTTGTTTGTGGCCTTCCCCAAGTGGGCATGGAAGATTGTCTGTATTTGTCCTTGATCATCTCTTATGGTACCCCCAAAGCCCACTAATCTTGGGTTGACCTTAGCTACTCCATCAATATTAACCTTTAAGAAACCATAAGGAGGAGGCTTCCAAAGGGTAGCACACTTGTCTATAAGGATCACTTCCTTCATTATTCCCAATGGAATGATAGACTGGAGACCCAAGTGAAGTAAAATTATCTCTTTATGGGGTAGGGGAGGATCTTTAGGAAGGATCCTCATCAAGCTTCTTACTATATCTTTGAGCTGCCTTAAAATTTGCTCAATTATGTGTTCGGTCCTGTTTATTTTGTTTTTGAAGATTCGACTGTTGCATTCTTTCCATACATTCCAGATGACAAAACCTGGAGCCAAAATCTAGGCTTTATTAACTATCTCTTTCCCTGAGAAGTTCTTCCTCCAGTTCTTAAGAGTATTGGATATGTTGAGACTATCCCTATCAGTTTGTCTAAAAATAGTAGCCACCCAGTCCCACACCTTTGAAGTGAAAGGACAGAGGTTGAGAAGGTGTTCAATCATCTCCTCATGAGCGCCACAAAAGTAACACTTGGAAGGACCAATGAAGCCTTTCTTGAGGAGATTCTCCCAAGTTAAGATCTTCCTTTGATTCACTAGCCAGATGAAAAGCTTTATTTTCATCCAATGCAGACTTTGCCAAAGTTTCTTCTAGATCTGATCAGGATTCACAAAGTTAAATCATGTGACTTCATGTTTTTGGCCTCTTTGAGGTTAAATTTTCCTTCAGTGTTCTTTCCCCATCTTAATTGATTCGTTGAGGAAGAAACAAGAATCCTTCTATGCTCTAGCTCCTAGGTGAGAGCTTCTGCCTTGGTCTTCAACTAGTTTTCATCACTGTATCCTAGATCCTTCCAGTTCCTCCATTTTCCATTATTCCTTCCCTGATCCTAGAAGTCTTTCACCAGAACCATACCTTTGTTGTCTGTGTCCCTTTTGAGATCTGCAAATTCATCCCTATAAAGGTTGGGTTCCTGTTGCTAGTTATCCTCCCAAAATCGAGCAAATCCCCTGCTCAAATTTCCTAAAAACAATGGTGCTGAACAATGTTTTTATTATCCCAGGCAAGGTTCCAAATATGTGAGCCCCTAATTTTCCCTGGCATTCTAATGTGATCCTTCTCTTGCCAGTAATTGGCATATTTTTGTTTCCAAAGCTTAGCCCAGGGGGCATTCAGTTCCTTATTCCATCTCCACCAAAGCTTATCTCCCGAGACTCTGTTGAGAGTCTCAGGATCATGAAGCCCCAATCCACCATGTCTCTTAGGCTTGAAAAACTTGTCCCAGGCTACTAAAGCCCACTTCTTTTTCTCTTCCCCTTTTCCCCATAGAAGTTCCCTTTGTATGCTTCTTATTTGCTACTTAATACCTTGAGGAGAAGGAAGAGCTGAAAACATAAAAATGGGAATGGCCTGCAAGACCACCTGTGTGAGCACAAGGCATCCTGCCAGATTTAGTGATCTGCATGTCCATTTTTTGATCTTGTCCTGATGTTTATTTAAAAATGGTTCCCACATTTTCTTGCTTAGCAGTTTGTCAATAAGAGGAATGCCAAGATATTTGGAAGGTAGCTGTTCTCTTTGAAATCGAAGGATTCTGGTAATATTTCTCTGAATAGAAATATTAGTGTTAAAGAAAAAAACTTTGGTCTTGTTGAGGCTTACCTAAGTTCCTGCTACCATATCAAAGTCATTTAAGATGTTTTTGATTGCTTTGGCTTCCATGACTATAGGTATGCCCTGCAGCATTGTGTCATCTAGAAATTGTTGATGAGTGTTTGCTTCTCCATCCATAGTGAGTTTGATACCCTGAATTCTTCCTTCAGCCTTTGCCATTTTAATCGCTCTACCTAGCCCTTCCATCATGAGGATGAAGAGGAACGGTGAAAGCGGATCTCCTTGTCTGAGCCCTCTGGAGGGAGTGAAGGTCCTTGATGGAGCTCCATTAAGTAGTATGGAAAAATTGGTTGAGGTAACTAATGCCATGACCCATCTTATCCAATTCTGATCAAAACCATAGGCTTTTATAATTGCTCTTATGTAAGCCCAGCTCAATTTTTCATAGGCTTTCACGAGGTCCAACTGAATGATCATACCAGCTTGTTTGTTGCTTTTGAGAGAGTGTACCACCTCATGAGCTTGGATGATATTGTTGAGGATTTGTCTTCCCTCCACATATCCTATTTTCTCCTCCGATATGAGAGAGGGTAGAAGTGGTTTGAGTCAATTGGATATTACTTTGGAGATAATTTTATACACCACATTACATAAGGTTATGGGCCGAAAGCCATCCAGAGTCATGGCATTTTCCTGCTTAGGAATCAGAGTTATGAAGGATGCATTCAGATCCTTTAGAACCTTTTTGGATCTTCTTGAGTCTTCCACAACCTTGAGGATGTCATGTTTGATAGTTTCCCAATAGGCTTTGAAGAAGTGTACATTAAATCCATCCGGGCCTGGTGCTTTTCCATTTTCCATTTCATTAATTACTTCACTGACCTCCTCTTCCGATACTGGCCTGTTGAGATTGTGGTTGTCCTCTCTGGTAACCAGCTGAGGGATAAACTGAGTGAAATGGTCAATGAACCTAGATTTGTCCTCCAATGGCTCCTTTTTAATATTGTAGAGGTGCTAAACAAGGAATGATTCCATATCATTTTGAGAAACAAGCTCAGTGCCTTGAGAATCTTTGATCTTTGTGATTCTGTTGTGTGCCCTGTGATCCATAGTGGATTTGTGGAAGAATTTTGTGTTTCTTTATCCTTCTTTAATCCATTGTATCCTTGATTTTTTCCTCCAGAAAATTTCTTCTTGTAAGCATCGATCCTCCCATTCTTCCTGCAGAGAGTCCGTTAATTTTTGCCGCTCTTCGATGAAGCCATCTGTGATGTTGATCTGATTGATCTCCTGGAGATTCTATTCAGTTTCTCTTTTGGCTTTGAATATATATCCAAATTCATTTTTGTTCCAAACCTTAAGAGGGGATTTGATATGTTTAAGTTTCTGCTGGAACATATACATTTTTGTGCCCTGAATATTCAACTCCTCTCTCCAAAATTTATCAACGTTATTAGTGAAATTAGGGTGTGAGAGCCAGGCATTTTCAAACCTGAAAGGTCTGTTTCTCAGAGTGCCCATAAAGGTGGCTTCCAGCTGTACAGGCCAATGATTTGATCCTCCAAAGGGAAGAATGGAGGCTATCATGGCAGGTCCTGAGAGAAGGAGGTCCTCTGAAATCATGAACCTATCAAGTTTGTAAGAAACATGATTAGCCCCTCCCATTTTGTTGTTCCAAGTGAAGGTTCCATTGATTGTTTCAGTGTCCACCAAATCCATGTTCATAATGAAGTTCTGGAAGGCCATGGAGTCTCTGCCTAGCTGTCTAGTGCCTCCTTTTTTTTTTTCCGAAAGAGATCTTATGATATTGAAATCTCCTGCAACGATCCAGGGAAAAATGGGAGTCTCACTCTTAGTTCCTCCAGGGAGGTGAGAATATTGAGTTTTTCTGCTTGCTTTTGAGGTCCATAAACATTTGTAATCATGTATATCTCCTTGTCCCCTACAGGTTCACATATCATGGAGAGATAGTTCGTGGATGCTTCAGCATCCAGAATTCCCAATTTCTGTGGGTCCCACAAAGTGAGAATCCCCCCCGCCGAGCTATTTTCCGTAACCTCTAAATACTCATATTTGAATAACCACTTATTATCAATATCTCTTATCTTTTCCATTGAAAATTTTGTCTCCTAAATAAAAACCATGTCTGGTTTTTCTTCTTTCATTATGTTACTAAGATTTCTTTGCTTCGTCCTATTCCCTATTCCTCTAATGTTCCAGGTTGTGAACTTCATTAAGAAAGGTTAGTAAAGGAATAACTAGTAAGATCTTTCATCTTACCTGAGTTGATCAACAGTTTTCCACATTCGTTCAACAGTTCATTATGTCTCTTCCTCTTTTCCTACCTAAGTTCTTTGGAGATTGTGCCTGAGAATTCTCCATCATTTTCACCCCACTTGGCTCCTGGCTTTCATGATTTCTTTTGACACCAGCTCCATTTGCTTGTGACCTCCAGAGAAAGAGCTTTTGTACTCTATCATAGTCCTCTTTTGGCAGGGAGTCCACCCCTATTTTTTTTCCTTGTTCCAGAAATTTCTCTAGATCCAGATTTTCCCTATCTAGAATCTCCTGTAACTCATGGTCCTCTATTCCTGCTTCACTTGGAGTCATCTCCTGGTCTGTTAAAATTGGAAACTAAGGAAAAAATTCATGTGGGTCATATTATTCATGGCTGAAAATATTTTTATTAGATTCCTCTCGTCGAGAGGTGTAGGATTGATATAAAGATCATCTGATTCCGATAATTATTCATGGTTTAATTTATTTTGATTATGGAATTATTATTAAGCCGACCTACAACTCATGTAGGCTCAGAAGCCCAATAGTCACATCTATTCAAACATTAACATTGTGTATAAATATAGGAGGACTTTTCCTCATTTGGACGCATCTCATCACATCTCTCTCTCTCTACTGCACAGAAAAGAGTCTCTTCTCTACTGCGCAGAAAAGGGTCTCTCTCTCACACATGTGAAGCCAGAAGCTGTTGAACCTAAAGCTGCAACTGGAGATCCAAAGTTTGAATAGAATTGACCATCATATCTCCTCCTTAGAACTGTGTTGTAGGTCCATCTATATCTCCTCTAAAATCCACAACTTTTAGTGGTGGAATCAAGTCAATCCGACTGACGGTTTGCAAGATATCGACTGCCTTAGTTTGAAGGAAGCTGTTGAAACTGAAGCTGCAACTGCAGAAGTAAAGTTTGACCTACGTGGACTATAAGATCTCCTCATCTGAACTGTGTTGTAGGCTCATATGAACCTCCTCTGAAAGCCACAACTTTTTGTGGTGGAATCAAGTCAATCCGATGGACGGTTTGCAAGATATCGGCTACCCTAGTTTGAAGGAAGCTGCTGAAACTGAAGTTGCAACTGCAGAAGTAAAGTTTGACATGCGAGGACTACAAGATATCCTCATCTGAACTATGATGTAGGTTCATATGAACCTCCTCTAGAAGCTACAACTTCTAGTGGTGGAATCATGCCGATCCAACGATCAGTTTTTGAGATATCGTCTACCCTAGTTTGATGATGAAGCTGCTCATGCTGATGCTGCTGATCTAGGGTTTGCTACTACTGATATAAATAAAATTTATTGTACTATTTCTCTCTGCTAAATTGTTGAATATAAAAGAAGATATGATCAAAGGGTTTCCCCACACATTGTGGGGTTTATCCCTGGCTAGACACCACATCTTGTGTCTCTTGTCTTGGCTTTTTTTTTGTCGATTGTTTAATTTTCTTTCTGCACTTTACTTTATGTACATGTGATTGCCAATCTGTGGAATATAATAAGAAAAATAAGTAAACTGTTATAAGTTTAGAACATACCATATCTTAACATGGTATTAGAGCTGAGGTGAAGACAAAGCCCAAGCAAGAGCAAGAGAAATCACTGAAGAGAAGATTGGCTAGCCTATCCTAAAATAAATATGGGGTCCTCAACACGCTACCAAAGGCAATCTTCATGAGAAAGCTGACTATCACAGATGGAAGATGTCTATCAATCTAACCCTAGAAGATCAAGGAGTGCTGGACCATATAAAAGGCAATATTGTTGAGCCTTCATTAAATGCATCTGTTGCTGCATGGAACAAATGGAAAACTGGAGAAGTCAAAACAGAAGATCATCCAAGACTCTATTGGTGGTCTACATCTCTGACCTAAACACATCCAAGGAAATATATGATAGACTGGTGAGTTTATTTAAAGTTAATGATGCAAATCAAGTTTTGTTTCTTAGAAATAAGCTAAGCGAAATCAAGAAGGGTAAAGATGAGAGTATGCATGCATACTTCTTAAGAATAACCAAGATCAAGAATGATCTCCTATCCATTCGGGAGGCTATTACTAACAGGGAAATGGCACTCATGACTCTTGGAGGATTACCATCTGAATGGTATGTGTTCAGGACTACTCTTCTGAATAGTAATGTAATTCCTGGTTTCGAGGAATTAATGGCTAGATGCATTCAAGAAGAAACAAGGGAAGAAGAGCAAAAAATGCCTATGCCTAAAGGTCCTCCTACTGCCTTGTCTTCTCATGCTAAGAAAAGAAATAATTCTGGGACTAAATCAAAAGGAAAGGCTAGACCTAAGGGTGGAAGAAAATGACGATCTTACATCTACAATAAAGCATGTCACTATGCAAGGGAGTGCCCTAATAGAAAGGACTCACACTTGGATGATGATCAAAATCCCTCTAATGGCAATCAAAGGGATGACAAATCTAATAGAAAAGGTAAGAGGAGAGCTGGGAATCGAGGAAGAGGACAAACATTCAAGAAGGCTAGAAATTCCAGGATGTATTAAATGCAGTTAACAATGTAAACTTTGAAACGGGAACTGATACTGTTACCCGTTTCGTAGAGATAGCAAAAAAGTGACCTGATTTTGAAAAGGGGTGATCCAGAACACACATGCTTTTTTTAGAGCATAGTTTTTGGTACTTTAATTTCTTTTATGTACATCATGTTTTAGAATGGTAGTGATTTTCATGCTGATTTAAAAAAGTGAGCATTCTGCATCACACTCACTTTTTAAAAGCCCTGTTTTTTGGCTTTAAATTTTTTAATTTATAAAATGTAAATAATTATTTAGTAAATTTGATAATTTTTGAAGTGGTCATTTTCTTCACATTTTCTTGTTTTTTATTTTAATTTTAATTTTTTTTCGTGAGGTTTTTATTGTTTTGCATTTTTAAATTAGAAGGTTGATATTTAGACTTTTCGATATTCTACATATTTATACATCCTTAATTAATTTTTCAATCGACATGAAATAATTGTTTCTAAAAAAAAAATATTTTTTAACAATGGACATAAAAATAACCATTTTTAACATAAATATAACTAAAAAGCTACACGTTTTGATAATTTTTTGCTAGAATTGACATGTCAAAATCACAATTTTTATACGATAATTTTAACTAAAAAAAGTTAAATAATAGCTTTTTCTATGAATTTCATGTCAAAAAAGTAATAAAAATCATTTTTTCTTCAAAAAATAATGATTAAATTAAAAATCAATGCAAAAATCACATATTACCAATATTGAATGTATAACAACCCTAATTGAGTGTTTATTTTTCTCATAAAATGTCAAAGTCAAAACATTGCAAAGCTTGATTTATAACCATAGCTTAAATTTAATCAACAATGTCACATAATCCAGACTCTCTGTCCTCTAGAGTTTCATCATTGTCTTCTTCCACAATATTTTCTGTTTCATTTTGCTCATTTTCATCTTCTAATGGGTCTTTGATGTCTACGAAACTCCCAATGTATGTCTTTCCAAACATTCCATGTAATGGTGGTTGGGGTTCCTTTGCCTTTTTTGCCACACGTGATTCACTAAAGTCCCCTTTCTTCAACCCAATTTCTTGCATTGCATCTGGAAGAAATTGAAGAGCATTAATTCTTTTCTGAATGAAATTGCACTGTACTGGATATTTTTCAATTGCAATGCAATTTCTTTCTTTTTGAAGGCAACATGCTAGTGTTGTACCTAATTATCAAGCACAAAAGAAATAATGAACTAAATTAGTATAATGACATATTAATTAAAAAAATAACATATTGAAATTCAATTCCATATAATAAAACTTACCTGAGCCAGAAAATAAATCCAAAACCCAATCTCCTTCATTTGAACAAATGTCTATAATATAGTTAATCAATAATTGTGGTTTTTGATAAATGTTAACTATCTCTCCTTGTGTTTCTTTGTCTTCATATGTTAGTTTTCTCACAACAACATCATAAGTCAGTATTTGGCTATGACTCTTTCTGTCTACCCGATTAAAAATCATAGACATATGGCTATCATATTTTGCCCAACTATCTATATGAATGAACTCACAATCATTTATAAATTGT
The DNA here is from genome assembly GCA_031772625.1 of Pinus tabuliformis. Lineage (NCBI taxonomy): Eukaryota > Viridiplantae > Streptophyta > Pinopsida > Pinales > Pinaceae > Pinus > Pinus tabuliformis. Next base: position 896,458,351 of record CM062820.1, on the reverse strand, counting down.
TGATCTTCATTGGGAAGAAGATTTGACTTTTCCTTTTAACATGAAATAGTAAAAGTTCAATTAGCTTGTACATAAATAAATTTTTCAACATTAATCAAATATACATTTTAAACGTCTTACCATGTAAGCTGCATCCATGAATTTGTTTTCCCCTTGAAGCTTGACAATATCATTGCCAATTGTGTGTCTGAATGAAATTTCACAAATCTCCATAATGGTGATGACGTGACTTCTACAAATCCCGCAACCAGTATTAGGGTCACTATCATAGTCAATGTTTGGAATATTGAAACCATGGGGAATATCTGCAATGACTAGGGCATAATCCCTTTTAGGTATGAGTTTAGCAATGTCTTCATAATCGCCTTGTATTACTTGATATTGAATAGTGTCTAGCCCATTCCAAATGAAATGATTAAGAGTTGGATCAAGTTGAATATCCTTAATACATTGCTTCCTCAGTCTCTCAATCTTTATTTTTTCAATAATGGTTTTGAAACTATCTGGCACTCCATTATCATCCTTCCTCATCTTTTATAAAATAAAAAAATATACGTGTAAGTTATAAATTAAAAATAGTACACAGGTGAATAAAAATGAATGTATAAATCAAGATACCTTTTCAAATGCAAGATAAAAAGCTTTTAATTTTTATGTAGAACTCGAATCTGGATAGTTGCGTAGGACATCATCCCAACTATCTTCATTCAACAATCTAACCATTTGTTCTTGAATTTTCATGTAAACTTTGTGACTGCATAGATAAAGTAACAAAAAGTTAATATAATGATATGTATAACAAATACTACCAAGAACAACATGTTTTATTTAAAATATAATTATAATCTAGAAATAAATAAAAATATTTCAACAAACTTACTTTTGAAATTATTCAGACATTTCCTCCAATGATAATTCTCCTTACCTCACACGAGATAATATTGTTTTGACAATTTTGTTCACTCCTTGCATCGCCCTCCAAGATGTGATAGTCATATCGTCTGGAAGATGCCTCATTTCAGGAGCTAATTTACTGTTGCCACATATGAATGGCTTAGACTTTTTGACCTTCTAGTTTTTAATGGCAATGTCTTCCCACATGCTAAAAATCTCATCAATCAACTTCCAAACATCTCCAGTTCTAAATTCCAATTGGAAAATGTTATCAACACCTCTGAATAAATCACTATGTTTTCTGCCTTTTCCACCTTTTGAATTGGTTTTCTCTTCAATTTGATATCCTATTTCCATACAACATTCCTTTTGGAAATTTGCAGTAACTTTTGTCCTATCCCCACCACATTTTTCTTCAAATTCACTATGAATAAATCTAACCCTTTGGATGAAAGTCATAGACATCCTATATTCATTATCTAAATTATGATCCCATGCCACTAACTTTGCTTCTATATGAGATAAACCAGCGTAAATGATACATTTCATTGTTTCAAAACGTGGGTTATTAGGATATTCTTCCATCAATTGTCTTTGAGCTTCTACAGAATGGTTCCCCCCAAGCACATAATAATTGTATTCAAAACATTTTGACTTATCAAATGCTTCTTTGTTGGGAACTTGAAGTAGATCAACAAGAAGCACATAACTAACCACATGAGCATATGGATTGTACCTCATCAATGTCTTCAAGTTCTGAACATGCAGATGATGTGGCTTTCTAACTTGATATTGACATTGTCCTTCACTTGCTTTATAGGTTTGCCTGACATTAAGCTGAAATGTGCGACCACCATCAATTAAGTTTCTCTTTGTCAAATTCTCTCAAATGACATTTTGTTCTGTTTTGATAATGCCATCTTCTAAATGAGCTCCTGGTGTAATGATTTCTCTGCTTTCTTTTGAAGTTTCACTAGGTTCTTGACTGCTGGTAATGGCTGCTTCAAAATCATCAACTTTACTTTTCTTGGTCATAACATTCCCAACAGAGTTATTCTTGGGTATTGTTACTTTTGGATTTTTATGACTCTTCTCAGTTCCAATTTCATCTTCAGTAATGACAACATGTGTTTCATTGTCAATTTCAACTTCATCGTTCTCAAAAGTAACTTGTTTACCCTTGCTAGATTTATCCACCAGAGACCTTTTTTTCTGATTCTTTGGATGTAGTTTTGTAGCATTATCAATTACTTCATTTTGCCTATTTTCCATATCTTCTTCTGACACTGAGTAAAAACTGTTGACAAATTTCATGATATCATTCTCAATGAAATGAATGCCTCCCAACCTAATTGAACAACTTTCAATAAAATTCTGCCAAACAAAATATCATATGTCAATGAAAAACAAAGTTAAAAAACATAGCGAGACACTTTCAAAAACGCAAAATACAAATATAAATAACAATACTTATGATGTTTTGTGTCATCTCATTTACGATTTGACTACACAACTTTGTAGATACCTATCTCGTGTCATACAATGAATATGATAGTTGGTATTTAACTCTTTCATGTGACTTGGGAGCTTTTGTAAGTACGTAAAAAACTTCAGTGTCCGGTACCGAACACATATCTATGACTCTTCCCATCACCTAAAAATTCCATTATCATTCGGTATATCGATATATAGATATATATTCACATTTGTGCTTTCTCTTTCTTTCACATACCACAATCTTGATGGAAACTTCACCTCTTTCGAATTCTTCCAGTCTGAAATCATCTTCTTATCACTTGAGGCACTTGAAAGATTTGTAGTCATGAGCTCAGGTGGAGTTCGTTCACAAATGTTTCTTTTAGATGCACCTTTATGAGTCTTTGGTCCAGAAAGATTCACTGAAATTCTCTTTGATGCCATTTTCCTGAAAAATAGAAACACATAAATCAGTAAATAATAAAAACATATTAATTTAAATTAACAACGAAAATATATCATAAATTTTAATCAACAATCGCCCCACCCACCGCCCCTCATATTCCAAAAGGACATGCATTAACATTCCAGTGTAAAAAAAGTAAATCACGAATAAAACATTTTGCTTGAGCGCCCTCACCCAACCCCCTGTGCACAGCACGGGCGCCCTCACCCAACCCCCCGCGCACAGCACGGGCACCCTCACCCACCCACCCCCCCCACCCCCGCAAGCATCCCAACCCCCCCACCCCGGCAGCCCGGGTGCCCTCACCAGCCCCACCACCCAGGCGGCCCAGCCCAACCCTCACAACCCTCCCCGGCCCGGGCGCCCTCACCCGCCTGCCCCAACCCTCCCTACTCCCCCCCCCTCCCCACCCGCCCACCCGGCCGGCACGGGCGCTCTCACCCGCCCCACCCCACCAGACGCCCTCACCCACCCGCCCGCCCGCCCGCCCCACCCTGCCCCCCCGCCAGGCGCCATCACCCGCCCGCACGCCGCACCCCGCCCAACGCCCTCCCCCGCCCCACCCCTCCGGGCGCCCTCACCCGCCCGCCCCACCCCTTCGGGCGACTTCCCTACCTCTCCCACAACCCGTCTGGCCCCCACTCCCTCACCCGCCCGCCCTAACCCTCCCCGCACCCTCACCCCTTTGGGCGTCCTCGCCGGCCCGCCCGCTCCACCCCTCCGGGCACCCTCATTCGCCCCCCCAACCGATGCCCGCACCCACCCGCCCGCCTCACCCGAACCCCCCTCCACTGGGGTGCCCACCCACCCACCCTCTACCCTCGGCCCCACCCACCCTCCCTCGACCCCACGAGCGGGGCTCGTGCCGGGGCCACCCGGGCTGCCCGCGACCCTGTCCGGTAGGCGCAGGGCTATTCAGGGAATCGCCTTGCGCCTACCGGGCGGGGGTGCGGTCGGCTTGGGTGGCGCCTGCACGAGGGTGGGCGCAGGGCGATTTCGGGAATTGTCTTGCCTGCCGGGAGGGGGCGCGAGTGTCCCGGGTGGTGCCTGCACGAGGGCGCGGGCGGCCCGGGTGGCGCCTGCATGAGGGGCGCCCTAGTGCAGGGGCCACCTGGGCCGCCCGCGCCCCCGCCTGGCAGGTAGGGCGATTTTCGGAATTGACTTGCGCCTGCCGGGTAGGGGCGTGGGTGGCCCGGGTGGTGCCTGCACGAGGGCGCCCTCGTACAGGCGCCACCCGGGCCGCCTGTGCCCCCGCCGGGCAGGCAGGGTGATTCCGGGAATTATCCGCGCCTGCCGGGCGGGGGAGTGGGCGGCCGGGGTGGCACCTGCACGAGGCGCTCGTGCAGGCGCCACCCGAGCCGCCCGCATGGTAGGCGCAGGGCGATTCAAGGGCGATTCTGGGAATCACACTACGCCTGCTGGGCGGGGGAGCAGGCGGCCTGGGTGGGCACCTGCACGACACGAACTGTGCCTTCTGGGCGGGGGAGCAGGTGGCCTGGGTGGGCACCTACACGACACAAGGGGTTCGTACAGGCGCCACCTGGGCTGCCCGCTCCCCCGCCCGGCAGGCGCAGGGCGATTCATGGAATCGCCTTGAGCCTATCGGGCGGGGGCACAGGTGGCACGAGTGGGGGCCTACACGAGGGGCTCGTGCAGGCGCCCACTCGAGCCACCCGCTCCCCCCCTCGGCACGCGCAGGACGATTCCCAAAATCGCCCTGTGCCTACCAAGCCGAGGCCCCTAGTGCAGGCACGCACCCAGGCCGCCCGCGCCCGCGCCCGGCAGGCGCAGGCGGCCGGGGTGGCGCCTGCACGAGGGCGCCCCGTGCAGGCGCCACCCGGGCCACGCGCACCCGCGCCCGACAGACACAAGGTGATTCTTGGAATCGCCTTGCCTGTCGGGCGGGGGCGCGGGTGGCCGGGGTGGCGCCTGCACGAGCTCCCGCGCCCGCGCCCGACAGGCAGGCCGATTCTCGGAATCACCCGCCCGGCGAATCGCCCTGCCTGCCGGGCAGGGGCGCGGGCGGCCCGGGTGGCGCCTGCACGAGCCACCCTCGTGTAGGCACCACTCGGGCCGCCCATACCCCCGCCCGGCAGGTGAAGGGTGATTCCCGGAATCGCCCTGCGCCTTCCGGGTAGAGGCGCGGGTGGCCCAGGTGGCCTTCCGGGAACAAGTGCTTGAACAGAAGGTCAAGTTGGAGTATGTTCCTTCTAAGGAACAAGTTGCTGATATTCTCACCAAACCATTGCCCAGGGACACCTTTGAGTACCTCAGGCAAAAGATGGGGGTTGTTGATGCATCATCTTGTTGTTGAATCTTTTCTGATTGATGGTACAGGTTCAGGGGGAGCATATAATGCATTGTTGGCATTATGGAGGATGGTCAGAAGGAGGTCTTGGAAATAGCTGCAATATGTCTCTATCTCTTTCATGGTGGATTATGGTTCTTTGTTGCAGATCTGGTTCATATTCAGGAGGAGCATGTTCTTAGGGGGAGGATACCCCTTTTGCCCTTGATGTCAAAGGGGGAGAATGAAGCTGAAGTTTGTGAGGTTGCCATCAAGTCCAAAGGGGGAGATTGTTGGCATTATGGCTAAAGTGTTGTCCTTGATGGCAACCCATTCAGGTGACAGGTCACTGTTCTTCAAGTCAGCAGCAAAAGTTGATGATCAGCTATCAAATATTGAAGGAAATAAGGAGGACGCAGGTATACCTTACAGAAAGTGCGTACCCGCAGGTACACCATGCAGAAGCCGCGTCCAGAGACGCAGGCCAGCCGTTCAGGAGGTGCGTCCACCCAGTGCACACATTTTAAGGCAGAGAAAAGCACACGTGGGGGTTTCTTGTGTTTTACTCTTGGTATCTAGCCGATGGTATTGTGTTATTGTGGTGTCGGCTCGTGGTATTGTTCCATGATTTGAGGAGGAGCTTGCCTATATAAAGCAAAGGAGATCATTTGGTTTAGGTATGTCTTTGGTTGAATATCTTATTGGGTGAGATCTGGTCTAGATCTAAAAGGCGAATCTACTGAAGGACTGAGATCCCTTTGGCGCAAGATCAGATCTGTAGATCTGACTGTTTGGGTTACACTTAAAGTCTTGAAATCATTCATACCCGAAGGGACGCAGGTACTGTGAAAGGAAAGCGTGCCGGGACGCAGTGCAAAATCTGGAGATCTGCGTGGGGACGCAGGGCAGACGAAGTTCAGGTGCGTCTGGGACGAAGTTCAGTGACAGGAGATCTGTGTGGGGACGCAGAGCGATCAAGGTTCAGGTGCGTCTCTGAAGCAAAAGGACGCGACGCAATAGTGTTTTTGGGTGCGTCCCTGTAGCAGAAGGACGCGGCGCGATAATTTTTTTGGGTGCGTCCCTGTAGCAGAAAGACGCGGCGCGATAGTGTTTCTGGATGCGTCCCTGAAGCAACAGAACGCAGAGCAGTTAAAGGAACAGTGCATGGGCACGCAGCGCAGCAGAAGGATATCTGCGTGTGGACGCAGGGGAGCAGAAGGTTAGCTGCGTCTGGTCGCAGGCCACAGAAGGAAAAACTGCGTCTCTGTCTTAAGATATTCTGTTGATTGAATTTCTCTGTTGATAAGGTGTTCTGGGTTACTTCTGTTATTGCTGATCTGATATCTGTAGTGGACTGTAACTGTTATGTACTTGTTGATCATCTGATGCTTTATGAAAAGAAGTAGGGGGTTGTAGCTCCCTTCCAGGAGTAGACTGGAAAACGAGAGAGAGAGAGAGTTGTAGCTCTCTGCAGGTTGCAGCCTGCGTATTGGTAAAGGACTGCACCAGTACAAAATCATTGTAAAAGAAGTTTCTAATTTGAAAGAAGATAGAGACATATTGCAGCAGGTGGTTTTCACCCACATTGGGTTTCCACCTTACATCTTGTGTTCTTTGGTGTGACTATCTGTTTTTCTTTGTTCATGCTCATTATTTTATGGTACTGACATGCAAAAATAATTCAAAGATCAAATAAGGAAGATTTATTAAATTGCTAGATAATACTGATTCACCCCCCCTCTCAGTATTATTTCCAACAATTGGTATCAGAGCAGGTCCTTCAGAGAGGCTTGATTGCTTGAAGGTAGATCGTTCATCATGAGCAACTACGAGAGAGAAGCATCAATCAGGCCACTGGTTTTTGATGGGACAAACTTCAATTATTGGAAGGTAAGAGTTACTGCATATCTTCAATCTCTTGGTACAGAAGTTTGGGACATTGTAGAAACAGGCTATGCTTTTCCTTCAGCTACTCCTACAGATCCAGCTGAGAAAAAGAAGTATGAAACAAATGAAAAAGCAGTCAGTACTCTATTAGGAAGTATATCCCAAACGAAATTCATGAAGGTAATGCACTTCAAATCAGCAAAAGAGATATGGGACAAAATGGTCACGAGCTATGAAGGAGATGAACAGGTAAAGCGAGCTAAACTTCAAACTCTCAGGATTCAGTATGAGACTCTCAAGATGTATAATGATGAAAGTGTGGCTAATTATTTTCTTCGGGTAGATGAGATTGTTAATTGTATGAAAAATTTGGGTGAAGAAATAAAAGAGGCTATAGTAGTTGAAAAGATTCTAAGATCATTATCCCCCAAGTTTGAATCTAAAGTATCTGCAATAGAAGAAAAGGAAAATCTCCGGATTCTCACTATGTCTCAACTACATGGAATTCTAACTGCTTATGAAATGAGAAAGGGAGGTCCATCAGACAGAAGGGAAGCTGCTTTCAAGGCATCAGGCAAAGAAGATTACTATGAAGCAAGCCATGTTCCAGAAGAAGAGGAAGAAGAATCAAATTTTGTCAGAAATCTTCAAAGGGGTTCTGGATGGTTCAGAGGTAAGCTACCTTTCAAATGCTTTGCTTGTGGAAGAGTAGGTCATTATGCTGCAAAATGTCCTTATAAGGATAAAGGAAAGGAACCTGCTAGATGGAACAAGAAACAAAGTGCAAATAAGAAAAGCTACTACACCCATGAAGATAGTGATGGTCTATCAAACAGTGATGAAGATGAACGAGGTAATGAATATAAGTTATTAATGGCATTTGAAGATGATGATTATATGGATGCTATAGATGTGGATAACCTTTATGATGAAATCACTAGACTCAAGAGATGTATAGAAGAAAAGAATGTGATCATTGATACTCTACAATTTCAAATTGATGAAAAGGAAAAACATCTTGAAAAACTAGAAGGAGAAATTGTTGGTCTTAGAAAAGAGATTGAGAAAACAAAAGCTATTAATCTTAAGTTTGTCAAAGGATCTGAAACTTTGGATAAGATTATCAATGTGCAGCGGTCTCCTCTAAACAAGACAGGTCTGGGCTACAATGGAGAAACCTCTCAAGCATCCACCTCAAAGAGTTATCTTGATGTAGCAAGAAGAAATGAGCAAAAGAACAATGAAGATCATCAGGTAAAGCAGGGACGAATTACAAACAGAAACTATCAAGGGCAATCCATCTTAAGGGTGAACCAGCCACAGGTAAAATCTTCTCAATTTGGTCCAAGAATAGATGAAAATAGAAATTACAATCAGTTGGCTGGTAGATTCGATAACCGCAGAAGTTTCTTCAATGGACAATGCTTTTCTTGTCATAACTTTGGTCACAAAGCAGCTCAATGTGTTGCATATAAAACAATCATGACTAGGGAAGCTCAAAAACAAAGAAGTATGATAGGGATTACAAAAAGGACCTATAACAACTTTTCGGTTCTTGAAAATGAAGTCGAATGTTCTATTTGCAATAACTTTGGTCATGAAGAATCTGAATGCAGGAGCAGGTTTTAGCAGAAAAAGGAGCAAGCCTCAAGCACCAAAACATGGAGAATAAAGGAACCTCAAACAGAAAGATGTGGAATAGCATTTTATGCAGAGGGACAGGAAAATCTATGGTACATTGACAGTGGATGTTCGAAGCATATGACAGGTGATAAAGAAAAACTTGAATCTTATTCTGCTCTAGAAAAGGGAAAGAAAGTCTCTTTTGGAAATGATACTCCTGAAACTATAAAAGGAAAAGGCATTGCTCAGTTAAAAGAAAAGGTCAAAGCTGGAAATGTTTTGTATGTTGATGGATTGAAGCATAATCTTCTAAGTGTCAGTCAGATGTGTGATCAAAGAACCGAGGTTATTTTCAGATCGAATGGATGTCTTGTTCGTGATCTTGATACAGGTAAAACAGTACTCAAAGGCAAAAGAACTCCAAATAATCTGTACAAATTTGAAGAAGGACAACAAAAATGCTATCTGAGCAAGGATGAAGAGCACTGGTTATGGCATCGAAGGTTGGGACATCTAAGCTTCTCACAAATAAGGAAAGCATGCAAATATCAGGCAGTTCGCGATCTTCCAGATATCAAAATTCCTGACAACACCATATGCAGATCATGTCAGTTTGGAAAACAAACCAGAACTAACTTTCCAGAGAAAGAAGGATCAGCTAGCATGCCTCTTGAGCTAGTACATACAGATACATGTGGTCCGTTCAGGAAAAGAACACCTAGAGGAGAGGAATACTTGATATTATTTATTGACGATTTCTCCAGGTTTGTCTGGTTGGGACTTATGAAGCACAAAGATGAAGCATTCGAAAAATTCAAATCCTTCAAAGCCTTGGTTGAAAATGAATCAGGTCACAAAATTAAGTGCCTCATATCCGACAGAGGTGGGGAATTTACTTCAAATGAATTTTTCGATTTCTGTGATGAACATGGGATAAGGAGAGAATTCTCTACAGCTAGAACTCCTCAGCAAAATGGAGTTGTTGAAAGAATGAACAGAACAATCCAACAAATGGCTCGTGCTATGCTTGATGAATCAGGAACTCCCGCAACTTTCTGGGGTGAAGCTGCACATGCTGCGGTTGTTATTCTCAACAAAACAAATGTCCGGGTGAACAGCACTCAAACTCCTCATGAGCTTTGGAGTGGCAGGACTCCTTCGGTAAAGCACTTCAAAATCTTTGGGAGCAAATGCTATATCAAGAATACTGATGAGCAGCTTGGCAAACTTGAACCTAGGGCAGATGAAGGCATTCTTCTTGGTTACTCTCCATATAGCAAAGCATATAAGTGCTACAATAAAAGACTTGGCAGAATTGTTGACAGCATTGATGTAGTGGTTGATGAGAAGGGATACATTCCTAGGCAAGTCCATCATGAAGACATCGAAGAAGATGAAGGCTACCCTCAAAGACAGAATGATGAAGAAGAAGAACCTCAAGAAGAACCTCAAGAAGAGCCAGAGGAGCAAACAAGAATAGAAGAAAAGACTCCATCCAGATACGTTCAGAAGAATCATCCAGAATCTCAGATTGTGGGGCAGAAAGAAGCAGGTGTACAAACAAGAAGAACAGTTGCAGAAGCCTCAAGCTATTTGGCATTACTCTCCTCTACTGAACCACAAAATGTGAAAGAAGCATGCAAAGATGAATGTTGGGTGAAAGCAATGGATGAAGAACTTGAGCAAATCGAAAAGAACAACACTTGGGAGCTGGTTCCTAGACCAAAGGATAAGAATGTTATCGGAACAAAATGGGTCTTCAAAAATAAATTGAATGAAAATGGAGAAGTAATTAGAAACAAAGCCAGACTTGTTTGTAAAGGGTATGCGCAGCAAGAAGGAATAGACTTTGAAGAAACTTTTGCTCCTGTTGCAAGACTTGAGGCCATCCGAATGTTCCTTGCTCTCTCAAGTTTTCAAAACTTCAAAGTATTTCAAATGGACGTGAAATCAGCCTTTCTGAATGGAGACTTGGAAGAAGAAGTGTACATTGAACAGCCAGATGGGTTCATTCTTGGAAATGATCCAAATCTTGTATGCAGATTAAAAAAGGCTCTCTATGGTCTCAAACAAGCTCCAAGGGCTTGGTACTACCGGTTGGACAAATATCTTCATCAACAAGGTTTTTCAAAAGGTTCAGCAGATAGCAATCTGTATATAAAAGTTGAAAATGACAAATTGCTAATACTTGTTGTGTATGTAGATGACATTATTTTTGGCAGCAATGAAGAAGCTATGAGTCAAAGCTTTGCCTCGGTCATGCAGAAAGAATTTGAAATGTCCTTGCTAGGAGAACTGACATATTTCCTTGGTTTGCAAATCCAACAAAAAGAAGAAGGAATCTTTTTATCTCAAACCAAGTATCTCAAACAGATTTTGAAGAAATACGGCATGGAAGATGCAAAACCAGTATGTACACCCATGATCACAGGATGTAGTCTTAGTGCAAATGATGGATCTGCAGCAGTACATCAACCAACCTACAGATCTATGATTGGAAGTTTACTATATTTGACAGGTACCCGATCGGACATCATGCATGCAGTTGGAATAGTTGGAAGATTTCAGGCAAATCCGAAGGAGACTCATCTTCAGGCAGTGAAGAGAATTTTCAAATATCTTCAAGGGACTCAAAATTATGGCTTATGGTATCCTAGAGATACAGATCTTACTCTTCATGCTTATACAGATGCAGATTGGGCCGGAAGCGTGGATGACAGGAAAAGCACAAATGGTGGTGCGTTCTTTATGGGTTCCAGACTGGTATCTTGGTTCAGCAAGAAACAGAGTTCGATTGCCTTGTCTACAGCTGAAGCGGAATATGTTGCTGCTGCATCTTGTTGCACCCAACTTCTTTGGATGATGCAGACTTTGCAGGATTTTCAAATCACTTGTACACCACCTATCCCCATCTTATGTGATAACACAAGTGCAATCAGCATCTCAAAGAATCCGGTTATGCGTTCAAAAACCAAGCACATACCAATCAAGTATCATTTTCTCCGGGAACAAGTGCTTGAACAGAAGGTCAAGTTGGAGTATGTTCCTTCTAAGGAACAAGTTGCTGATATTCTCACCAAACCATTGCCCAGGGACACCTTTGAGTACCTCAGGCAAAAGCTGGGGGTTGTTGATGCATCATCTTGTTGTTGAATCTTTTCTGATTGATGGTACAGGTTCAGGGGGAGCATATAATGCATTGTTGGCATTATGGAGGATGGTCAGAAGGAGGTCTTGGAAATAGCTGCAATATGTCTCTATCTCTTTCATGGTGGATTATGGTTCTTTTTTGCAGATCTGGTTCATATTCAGGGGGAGCATGTTCTTAGGGGGAGCATACCCCTTTTGCCCTTGATGTCAAAGGGGGAGAATGAAGCTGAAGTTTGTGAGGTTGCCATCAAGTCCAAAGGGGGAGATTGTTGGCATTATGGCTAAAGTGTTGTCCTTGATGGCAACCCATTCAGGTGACAGGTCACTGTTCTTCAAGTCAGCAGCAGAAGTTGATGATCAGCTATCAAATATTGAAGGAAATAAGGAGGACGCAGGTACCCGAAGGTACACCATGCAGAAGCCGCGTCCAGAGACGCAGGCCAGCCGTTCAGGAGGTGCGTCCACCCAGTGCACACATTTTAAGGCAGAGAAAGGCACACGTGGGGGTTTCTTGTGTTTTACTCTTGGTATCTAGCCGACGGTATTGTGTTATTGTGGTGTCGGCTCGTGGTATTGTTCCATGATTTGAGGAGGAGCTTGCCTATATAAAGCAAAGGAGATCATTTGGTTTAGGTATGTCTTTGGTTGAATATCTTATTGGGTGAGATCTGGTCTAGATCTAAAAGGCGAATCTACTGAAGGACTGAGATCCCTTTGGCGCAAGATCAGATCTGTAGATCTGACTGTTTGGGTTACACTTAAAGTCTTGAAATCGTTCATACCCGAAGGGACGCAGGTACTGTGAAAGGAAAGCGCGCCAGGATGCAGTGCAGAATCTGGAGATCTGCGTGGGGACGCAGGGCAGACGAAGTTCAGGTGCGTCTGGGACGAAGTTCAGTGACAGGAGATCTGCGTGGGGACGCAGAGCGATCAAGGTTCAGGTGCGTCTCTGAAGCAAAAGGACGCGGCGCGATAGTGTTTTTGGGTGTGTCCCTGTAGCAGAAGGACGCGGCGCGATAGTGTTTTTGGGTGCGTCCCTGTAGCAGAAAGACGCGGCGCGATAGTGTTTCTGGATGCGTCCCTGAAGCAACAGAACACAGAGCAGTTAAAGGAACAGTGCGTGGGCACGCAGCGCAGCAGAAGGATATCTGCGTGTGGACGCAGGGGAGCAGAAGGTTAGCTGCGTCTGGTCGCAGGCCACAGAAGGAAAAACTGTGTCTCTGTCTTAAGATATTCTGTTGATTGAATTTCTCTGTTGATAAGGTGTTTTGGGTTACTTCTGTTATTGCTGATCTGATATCTGTAGTGGACTGTAACTGTTATGTACTTGTTGATCATCTGATGCTTTATGAAAAGAAGTAGGGGGTTGTAGCTCCCTTCCAGGAGTAGACTGGAAAACGAGAGAGAGAGAGAGTTGTAGCTCTCTGCAGGTTGCAGCCTGCGTACTGGTAAAGGACTGCACCAGTACAAAATCATTGTAAAAGAAGTTTCTAATTTGAAAGAAGATAGAGACATATTGCAGCAGGTGGTTTTCACCCACATTGGGTTTCCACCTTACATCTTGTGTTCTTTCTTGTGACTATCTGTTTTTCTTTGTTCATGCTCATTATTTTATGGTACTGACATGCAAAAATAATTCAAAGATCAAATAAGGAAGATTTATTAAATTGCTAGATAATACTGATTCACCCCCCCTCTCAGTATTATTTCCAACAAATACATATTCCAGATAACTTTTCAAGACGAGAAATCTACAACTTATACAAAGAATATGCAGAAGGTGCTGAGGGACATGGCCAGTTTATTACATATCAATATTTTGTGAAGGTATGGAAGAAAGAATTCAACAATGTCCGTATTCCTAAGAAGACAAGGATGGGGATTTTTAGTACATGTGCTTCTCTTAAATAAAAAAGGGACAAGTGTGAAGGCTTAGAAAGAGGTAAGCATTCATAACTTTAACTTTTAAAATTGTAGAGTCATCAACTATGAAAACATATTTCTTAATGAATCTCTTTTATGTTGTGTAGATTTAATTGTCAAACAACTTCAGGAGCATCGTGAACAACAAACAAACGAAAGGAAGAAGTTGTACAAGCATCGAAAGAAGTGTTATGATAATCCAAATAAATATCTGGGTTTGATAATTGATGGTATGGACCAGAAGAAAACACTTTTACCACATTTTGTTCGCACACCCATGGTCTTCAATGGGAAAATGTTGCCAAGGGTGTACTTCACAGCTCCAAATATTCATAATGATGCAAATCTGACCATAACCATAATTCATGATGTGATTTCTCATTGGTCTGGTAATCTTCCTGAAGTTTTGTATCTACAATTGGACAACACTTGCCGTGAAAACAAAAATCAGGTTGTTTTTGGATATCTAAACATGCTTGTTGAATTGGGAATTTTTCAAAAGGTAAAGGTTGGTTTCCTTCTTGTTGGGCACACTCATGAACATATTGATCAGATGTTCAGTCGTTTTTCAATCACATTGAGGAGGAAGGAAGTTGGGAGCTTGCCATCATTGATTGAATGTATTAAGAAATCATACATGCCAGAGCCTAATTTGATGTGTTGGAAGAAACTGTTGACATGAGAAGGTTTATTCTGGGATCATATGGTGAGGGGAAATGCATTGAACAACTTAATGACATTAGCTTCCAACATCAATTTCGTATCAAAAAATTGATGGGAAAACACTAATATGGGGCAAGAAGTATTCAACTACTATAGAATGGGCACCGTCATCAAGATTGCAATTTTTGAAGTTCATTCCAGATCATCCAATATTTGCATCAAAAATATTGTTATTACAATCAGTTGGTGAAGTTCAGAATGCACGCAGACAGAACAGGGCTATAAATTATTCTAATTTCCTGGAAGAAATTAAAAAATGTATTAGATATACATATGAGTACTTTGACATTGCTGATTCAGTTTGGTGGGAGTCATTTTTCAATAATCAAAGTGATATCATTTCGACAACAATAAATGAAGATATACCTTTGAAAAATCCATTTATTTGGCCACAAAATGTGTCGAATGAACATGAGGAAGTAAACATTGTTGAACAACAACAATCTCAAGGTATTATTAATTCTTCACAGGCAGCAGAAAGAGAGATGTATATTGGTTCCAGAAGATCTCGTGCACAACGTGAAGCCATGGAAGAACTTTATAGGGGCTCAGTACAAGATATCAAGGAGGGTTGCATGATTGCAGTGCTAGCAGATGGAGATCCCAATGGCTATCCATTTTGGGTTGCTAAAGTTATAAAGGTCTTTACAGAAAATGAGGATGTTACAAGTGTTGAAGTACATTGGTATGCCACAAATACACACCCATTCAATGGTGTGTATAAGCTAGGGATGGTAGTTGACAAAA
Organism: Pinus tabuliformis; assembly: GCA_031772625.1. Classification (NCBI taxonomy): domain Eukaryota; kingdom Viridiplantae; phylum Streptophyta; class Pinopsida; order Pinales; family Pinaceae; genus Pinus; species Pinus tabuliformis. The sequence goes on along the minus strand of CM062820.1, from coordinate 896,443,175 downwards.
AAATGGCGGAAAAAGAAAAAGAAAGGGTACAAATGTAAATCACCGCCGCACAGACATATTAAAATTGGAGGATGTAGACATACTTGTTTATGACTTCAATTTAACAAAGAGAGGAACTCTTCGCTTCAAGACGATAGAGATTCTGAAAAAGTTGTTACCAGAAGTAACAATGTTGACATGTGAGTCACTTGAAACCAGTCGTAGATCTAGAAGAATTTTGAAACCTGAAATGTTAGGCATGCATGTGAACTTAGATGGGGCACTAGTTGATGAAAGAGAAGAATATGGAACATCTTCGTCAGCATCTAGTCACTCATCTGAAGATGTGAATTCTGATGGTGTGCCAGAAAACATGAGTGATTTTGAATAATTGTTTAAGACAATTTATATAACTGATGTATGCATCGTATCTTCAAATAAAATTAATGTTTTGCATATGGTGTTAAATGCGAAGTTATCAGGCATTTTTATGTTGTTGGATTATATGTCTTAATTATGATAAATTTTATTGTTTAAAATATCTACAATGCAATATTAAATTAGAGATATAAAATATGTTTTATTCAATATACAAATAATGACTTTTGAATGCATTTAGTGATGTAATTTGTTCATAATGTCATGGTTTTTTAATTTTACAGTTGAAAAAATTTCAAATTTTTTTGTATCTAGCATGTTATGGTTGAAAACATGTTAAATTTATACTTAGGAAAGAAAAATGATATTCTACTAAAAACATTAGTGTGTTTTTTCCCGCATAAACAACTTTTTTTGACACATAAAAATTTGGTTTTATTAGCATTTTTTAAAAATTTTGAAAATTGACCCTAAAAAAAAATCATTGTTCCAGTGTCATCACTTTCATTTTGAAGCTATATTTTGCACAAAAATTTCATAGTAAATTTTGTAGTCACTCCCAATTTTAAAACATGTTCAAAATTGACGCCTAAAAAATAAAAACATCGTTCGAGTATACACACTTTTTGTTTTGAGCACTGTTTTTGATGTTTTTTTGGGGTTTTATGGCCAGAGTTCCCGTTTTGAGTTTATAGTTCCCGTTTCAAAGTTTACATTGTTACTTGACCTAAAAAAGAACCTAGTGTCCATCTCAGCAATGGAAGACAAAGGCTACAAGGTAACCTTCAACAATGGCAAGGTACGTGTATCGAAAAATAATTTTAAAGATGCAATTACTCTTGGGTTTCGTGTTGATTCATTATATCAGGTCGATGGAAGTCCACTAGGTATCATGTCTTCTGACACATCTCTTTACTCCGAACTTTGGCATCGAAGGTTTTCTACCCTTCATTATAAAGCTATACTCAGTGTAAGACAAATGGTGACAGGGATGCCTGAATTCTGAGTAGAGAAAGAAGGTGTATGTCCAGGATGTGCCGAAGGAAAGCTCAAAAGGGGACCATTCCCCTCAAGCCAAAGCAAGACCTCCAATATATTACAATTGGTTCACTCAGGCATATCTGAGGCTGGCATTAAGAGGGAGACTACTACACCACATACTCCTGAGTAGAATGGTGTGGTGGGAAGGAAGAACCGTATGATTGTGGAAGCTGTCTGGGCCATGATACATGATCAAATAATTCTGAAGTTTCTATGGGCTGAAACTACAAACATTGCCATATATGTACAAAATCGATGCCCTCATCAAGCATTGGGTTCCAAGACTTTTGAAGAAATGTTCATCGCCGATCAAAGGGAAGTTGTGATTAGTCATGATGTCACCTTTGACAAAGATATGGCTCTCAGCAAGGTGGACAATCTTCCGACTTTGAGGAGCTCTCAAGAAGCCGACACCAGGGAACCGAAAGAAAAGGATGATGAATCAATGCCTGATGTAGAAGAACCCATGGATCCGATTGATCCTCATCCACATGAGCCTTCCTCTTCTAGGAAGAGTTCTTCATGGCTTAGGGGGATACTTGATGATGCTGAAGGACATGCTGCACCCCAAGGAACCTTTCTTAAGAGTAAGAAACCTAACAGGTATCAAGGATACCTGACCATCATGAGCACGATCATAAAAAATGAGCTTTCATCATTCTCAGATGCCGTCAAGCATCAAGTATGGAAGGATGCTATGACCAAAGAATATGAGTCTATTATGAAGAATGACGTCTGGGAAGTAGTTCCTAGACCCCAGGACAAGACAACTGTTACTTCCAAATGGTTTTGCAAGATAAATCATGTAGCAGATGGAAGTATGGAAAAGTATAAGGCTCGTTTTGTTGCTCGTGGTTTCTCCCATAAGGAAGGTATAGACTATGATATTTTCACCTGTTGCTAGATATACGACCATTCACTTGATCATAGCCCTTGTGACTTCACAAGGATGGAACCTACATCAGATGGATAGACCATGCTCTTGCATGGTTCGATCAAAGAAGAGGTCTATGTCGAGCAACCTAAAGGATTTGAGATTTATGATTGAAAATCTCATGTATGCAGGTTGAAGAAGGCTCTCTATGGGCTGAAGCAAGCACCCTGAGCATGGTATGAGAGGATCAATAGCTACTTGATGCAGCTGGGATTCACTAGGAGTGAAGCTGATCCTAACCTTTACTTTAAGGTTGAAGATGACAAACCTCTCAGACTGGTACTGTACATGGATGACCTCTTTCTAACAGGTGCATACCATCTCATTCACAAATGTAATAGAGAGTTGGCTTCTGAATTTGAAATGAAGAACCAAGGACTTGAAGTGTGGTAGAAGCCAAGGGAAATTTTCCTATCTCAAGTAAAATATGTGGTGAAGATTCTGAAAAGATTTCATATGATGGACTACAAGCTTCTGACTACCTCGAGGATCTTAACTTTCAGAAGTTATATGGTAGTGATGTCAAACCAGATTTGGGAAATGCCTCTGAGTTTAAAAAAGCTCATTCACGTTGATGTTCTTGATGAACCTCCATCTGAACATATGTTTTGCAGTTAGCATTGTGAGCTCATATTTGGTTGAGCTTCACTAGATTGGTGCCAAGAATCTTCTGAGATGTCTTTAGGACACAATCTCTCATGGATTGAGATACACTGCCAAAAATATGAAACTGCATGATTATTTGAATGCTGATGAGGCAAGTAGTGTGGAGGATCACTGGAGCACTTTTAGTGCTATTTCTCTTTGGATTCTGCTTCGATATAATGGATGAGCAACAAGCAAAAGTTGGTTGCCATAAGCATCGCTGAGACCAGATACATATCTACGAGTATGATCTCGTATGAAGCTGCCTGGTTGGGAAAGCTCTTCAATGAGATGTTTGAACACATACCATTGTGATTCTCTATAACAGCCAGAGGTGGGATTCGATTACTGAGGAATCCTGTATTTGTCGACTGCTCTAGTAGATAGACATCATCTGGGATATGGTAAGTCGATGAGAAAGGAGGCTCCATCACATTAAGATGATGTACAGGTCGATACACATTGTCAAAGCCCTGAGGAAATATCTAATCTATGATTTTCCCAAATGACTTGGAGTCGTCAAGAAACCCTTGTACAAGGGTCCTGCATGTTGCATACATTGAGCTTTGGGAGCTCTGAGGACTTGTGGTTCTTACTGGAGCAACATATGACCACAGGGTGACTCACCCTCCCCTGGTGGTGTGCATTGGAACAAGATGATTCGCTCTCTTGTGGGACAAGATGATTTGCTCTCTTGTGGAACAGGATGATTTTATCTCCTGTGTAGCAGGATGATGCGTTCTCCTGTGAGGCATAGATTGATGTGTTCTCCATGGCGACTGTAGTAGGATTGATGTGTTCTCCTGTGAGGCCTGGATTGATTTGTTCTCCATGGCGACTGTAGCAGGACTGATGTGTTCTCTTGTGAGGCCTGGATTGATGTGTTCTCCATGGCGGACTAGATTGATGTGTTCTCCATGGCGATTGTAGCAGGATTGATGTGTTCTCATGTGAGGACATGATTGATTAGTTCTCCTGTTGAGGCATCCTGCCCATGCAGTCTGGGACTCATGGGAAGTACCTCTCATTTGATCAATGAGCAGGAAATGAAGTTAGGGACCATAGTAGTACCGATGGATGCATCGTTGTATCTACCATTCTCCCTACGCTAGGATGACCTCCATTGATCTCGGATCAATGATACTGGTCTGGGACTAGTGGTAGGAGTTGTACCATACAATGACATTGACTTCAGGTTAGTTGAGACTGGTTTGGACTAGTGAGAGTGGTATACACTATGTCGCTGAATTCGGGTTGGTTGAGACTGGTCCGGGACTAGTGGTACACTCTCTGAGACTACGATACTAGTCTGGGACCAGTGGTAGGAGTGGTACTTATTATGAAGCTGACTTCGGGTCAGTTGAGACTGGTCTGGGACTAGTGGTATGCACTCTGAGACTGACTTTGAGTTAGTGGAGGATGATACTGGTCTAGGACTAGTGGAGTTATACTCACTATGATGCTGACTTTGGGTGGGTTGAGACTGGTCTATGACCAGTGGTACATACTCTGAGACTGACTTTGAGTCACTATGATACATCCTCGATGATTTCTTGTTCTTCATAATGCGGACAAAAGCAGATCATAACAGAACAATGCAAGAGTAGAGTAGAACAGAGCAGAATAGTACAGATCAGTATAGGGCAGAGCAAGACAAAGTAGAACATGAAGAATAGAGTATAGTAGGGCAAGGGTCAGGCTGTATAGGGCAGTGCATTTGATGGATGAATAATAACGACCGATAGACAGATTGCAGATGAAGTTCTCCCTAGTTGAGAGGCAGTGTTAAAATTGGAAGCCAGGGAAAAACTTCATGTGGCTCATCTTATTCATGGCTGATAATATTTTTATTGGATTCCTCTCATCGAGAGGTGTAGGATTGATATAAAGATCATCCGATTCTGATAAGTATTCATGGAGATATGAATTTATTTTGATTATGGAATTATTATCAAACCGACCTACAACTCATGTAGGATCAGAAGCCCAACAGTCGCATCTATTCAAACACCAACATTGTGTATAAATATAGGAGGAATTTTCCTCATTTGGACTCACTCATCTCATCACATCTCTCTCTCTCTCTACTGCGCACAAAAGAGTCTCTTCTTTACTGCACAAAAAAGGGTCTCCCTCTCACACATGTGAAGTCGGAAGCTGTTGAACCTGAAGCTGTAACTGTAGATCCAAAGTTTGACTAGCATTGACCATCAGATATCCTCCTTAGAACTACACTATAGGTCCATATAGATCTCCTCTAAAAGCCACAACTTTTGGTGGTGGAATTAAGTCAATCCAATGGACGGTTTGCAAGATATCGACTGCCCTAGTTTGAAGGAAGCTATTGAAACTGAGGCTGCAACTGCAGAAGTAAAGTTTGACCTACGTGGAATAGAATAAATCCTCATCTGAACTATGATATAGGTTCATCTAAACCTCCTCTGAAAGCCAAAACTTTGGTGGTGGAATCAAGTCAATCCGACAGACAGTTTGCAAGATATCGACTGCCCTAGTTTGAAGGAAGCTGTTGAAACTGAAGTTGCACCTGTAGAAGTAAAGTTTGAACTGCGTGGAATAGAATATTTTCTCATCTGAACTACATTTTAGGTTCATATGAACCTCCTCTGGAAGCCACAACTTCTGGTGGTGGAATCATACTGATCCGACGGTTGGTTTGTGAGATATCGTCTACCCTAGTTTGATGATGAAGCCGCTCATGCTGATGCTATTGATCTAGGGTTTGCTACTACTGATATAAATCAGATTTATTGTACTATTTCTCTCTGTTGAATTATTGAAGATAAAAGAAAATTTAATCAAAGGGTTTCCCCAGACATTGTGGGGTTTGTCCTTGGCTAGCTGTCACATCTTGTGTCTCTTGTCTTGGCTTGTTTTCTATTGATCGTTTAATGTTCTATCTGCACTTTAGTTTATGTACATGTGATTGCTAATCTGTGGAATATAATAAGAAAAAGAAGTAAACTTATATAAGCGTAGCATATACCATATCTTGCCATGGTCCCTACTGATCTCCATCAGGCTTGGTAGATCATCCTTTTGCTAGTTGTCTACTGTGATATCCTCCATGTCAACTACCTTATCTTACTCCTTTGTTGCATTCTCCATGTCCTGGACTGTCTCCTTGTTCCCCTCTTCTTCCTCCAGGATCTTGAAGCTATTTTGTCTTTTATGTTTGTCCTCATTTTCCTTCTTGTGTGGGTGCTTTCCTCCTTTTCCTTAGCTCCCAGCTTTGGTGAAACCCTCTTGATCTCTCTCCATAGTGGTTTTCTGGTTACCTTCCCTATTGATTGTGGGGCAGTCTCTATATAGAGGCCGATGTTCATGGAATTTGCGACATCTAAATGGTATGTGCTCATAGTCCACTGTTTGCACCCATTCTTCATCATATACTTCTAAAATTATTGCTTTTGGAAGGGCTCCAGATAGATACATTTCCACACATATTTAGGCAAAGGAGGCATATTTTCCTTTTAGAATTGCCTCTGAGATCTTTAGAAAATGTCCTAGCTTGTTGCCTATGGCTTTCAAAGATTCTGGAAGCCAATAATCCAGAGGAAGGGAATATAGTCTAATCCGAACCGGTATTGATGTGAATGTTTCACGCTCTGGGACAAAGTTCATCATCCATGGCTGCATGTAGAGTCCTGCCGCAGCATAGAAATAGGGTCCCCCTTCAAACACTCTATCTTTGTCCTCTAGGCTTGTGAACACTACTGTGAAAAAGCCCTTAGAACTCGGATGTAAATGTATTTCTACCTTTGGCTTCCAATGGCTCCTTATCTAGACATGTAACGTCCTCTACGTCGGCCATAACCCCATGAACCTGCATATGATTTCATGCTCTATCATATGATCTCTATGAGCTTGTATCACTGGGTCGCTCAATACGACCAGTGGAATAATACTTGACTTGGGCTTGCAGACTCCAGTGGTCTCTCTCGAAGCCGATCTTTCACTACTGCCTCCATTCTCCTTTTCTCTTCTCGTTTACTGTTGATTCCCTTCCTGATCCTGATCTCCGCTTCCTTCAGCTGTCCCCTGACTTCGTGCTTCTGAGATCTTGTCTAGTGGTTTTTTGAAATGTTTCTTTCCCGCATCCTGACTTCCTCCTATGATTGCTCAACTGTAGGAGGGAGCATCACTCCCCCCTGTGCTCCCTAGCATGGTACCCTGAATCCAAAACCTTTCCTTCAACTCCAACCCTAGCTTCTCCGCTCCACTATCTAGAAACCTTCAATGATTTCCTAAAATATGTTTTTCGTACTATCTATTTGTTTATAATTTTTATTTATTTTTTTAGTTTTTTAATTCTTATATTTTATAGGTTAATTTTTGTGTTTTTTTAATAGTTTTATGATTGATTTTTTTTCTTCTTTTTTCATATATTTGAATTTTTTTTTGTTTTTTTTTTTTTTTAATTTTATGTTTTGTTTTTAATATATATTTTAATTTACTTTTGTTATTTTTTTAAACTTTTTTTGTTTTAATGTTTTCATTATTCTTTTGAAATTTTAATGTTTTTCCAGAGTCATGATAAAATCTTTTACACCATTATTTTGAAATGTTGAAAATTTACCCTCGAAAAAAAAAAGTGTTATTCCAACATCTACACTTTTCATTTTGAGGGTATTTCTTGCACAAAATTTACCATTGAAAAAACAAACGTGTTATTCGAACATCGACACTTTTCTTTTTAGGGTGATTTTTGCAAAGTGTTATTCGAACATCAACACTTTTTGTTTTGAGGGTATTTTTTTGGACAATTTTTGCACGAAAAATTGGTTTTCACCGCCATTTTTAAAACATGTTGAAAATTTACCCTAGGAAAAAAGAGGTGTTATTCCAGCATCAACACTTTTGTTTTTAGCAATGTTTTTTATGTTTTTACGGGGATTTTTGGCTAGAGTTCCTGATTTGAGTTTATAGTTCCCATTTCAAAGTTTACATTGTTCTTATGGTTTTTTCACTTTTTTCATTCCCTTTTCTTTAGTTTTATGAATTGGTAACTTCATATCTTATTGTGCAGGGAAAGTGTGCAGATTCAGACCAATTGATTAGAAAAATTAATTATATAGGTTATCTACAACAAAAAATTGAAGATGTCTCAAGAAAAAGAGATAGAATCACTATAACAAAACCAACAATTTGCACCAGATTTAATGCCAGATTTTAGTGCATTTTTTTTACAATTAGGATGAGCAATTTGACACTAAATCCGACTCATTTTTAAAGCATCATTTTTGGCACCTGATTTTGTATGATTTTTAATGCCATATTTTGCATCCTTTTTTACACCAGATTATGCATCATTGTTTGCATTAAAATTTTGAATCAAGATTTTCATATGATTTTTTGATATGTTTTGCTTCTACTTTTGTGCATTTTTTGCATCTATTTTTCATCATTTTTTGCTTCCTATTTTGTGTCATTCTTTGCTTCCATTTTTTCATCCTCTTTTTCATCCAATTTAGCATCATTTTTGGCATCCATTTCGTGCCAAATTTTTCATCTAGTCTTATGCCAATCTTTGCATATATTCTTACTCTAGTTTTTGCTTCTAATTTTATACCTAGTTTTGCACTAGCTTTGGTGCCTATCTTTGCATCATGTGTTGAATTTGATTTAGCACCAAATTTTGCGTCCATTTTTTGTCCATTTTTTCATTTTTTTTGGACCATTTTTTACATCCACTTTCACGTTTGATTTGTCTCCCTTTTCCGCATCACATTTTGCACCATATTTTTCATCATTTGTTGCATCCAATTTTGCATCATTTTTAACACCATTTCTTGCATCCAATTTTGCATCATTTTTAACACCATTTCTTGCATCCAATTTTATATCATTTTGAGCATCCAAATTTGCATCTATATTTGCATCATATTTGAAGCCATGTGTTGTGTCCAAATTTGAATCCCATTTTATGTCTACTTTTACATTCAATTTTGAGCCATTTTTTATGTCCACTTTTGCATTTGTTTTTGCACCATGTTTTGCATCACTTTTTGCATGCAACATTGCATCTCAATTTGCATCCAATTTTGACCTAGTTTTATGTCCATTTTTTCACTATTTTTTGTGTCTACTTATGTGTCCAATGTTGCACCGTTATTTACGTATGCTTTTTCACCCAATTTTTCATCCTTTTTGATGTCCAATTTTACATAATTTTCGCCATCCAAATTTGCATCATTTTTCAGCCTCATTTTGTGCCCACATTTGCATCTAATTTTGTGTCTAACTTTGAGTATGAATTGTTATTTTATTATACATCATTTTTGTCATCCAATATGGCGTCCTTAGTTTCGCCATTTTTTAATGCCATTGTGCATCTCCTTTTATGTCTTTTCTTACATCTTTTTTTTGTGTCCAAGTTTGCATCCCAAATTTATAACAGTGATTTATGATGACAGAACTTTCATGACCCTCACTATTGATGCATATATATCTTGACGTTCGTAAATCGTCATCATTTCATATATAAAAAAATGATTTTTGATGACGACCCTTTAATGACCCTCACTATTGATACATATATATGAATGGATAGTGATCATCACCATTTCCCGTGAATATTAGGGCATGATGGAATCGAACTACCAACCACCTACTTGCAAAGCAGGTGCTCTTCCATTGAGATAACACCCTTCAAAGAATTAGACTTTGAAACTTCATAAATTATAAATTATAAAACTTTAATTAAATTATAAAATAATGAAAGCATAAGGGAAACCATAGATACTAAACAAAAATTATAAATTTATATGTGATGAAAATTCCAATAGAGTCCAATTAAAGTATTTCTACTAACACACCATACTCCACGAATATAGCACTAGGATCTCATAAATTGTCAATAAAAAACTTATTATCTAATGTAAAGTAGTTGATATACCAACTGAACACAATAAATTAGAGTTGCAATCAACATCCTGACCGTGCCTCCCAACCTCCCTTATCCCAACTGTTGTAGTCATAATTAAGATTCTAATATAAGTTCACATTATTCTTCTTCTTCAACTTCCTCCAACAATTTCACAAAAGGCTACAGTGACTTCGAAATGGTTTGCATGAAATGCCAAAAATCACATTAGATCTTATTTTCACACTGACAAAACTCAAACTACAAGAACAATATTAGATTTATGAAATCCTAAAAGTTGTTTAATCAAGCATTTCATTTCTCATTTTCATAGAGTTCAAAAATCTTAAAATCATATAGTCAGATTTGTCTAAACCTAAATTAATTCCATTTCCTCATAACAAAAGTGTAGAAAAAAAAAGAATATAAAATTGGTAGGTTGTTAATACCTACCCTTTGGGTTACTTCCTGTGAAAAACCACATCAAAATAGTATCTTCAGTAAGAAATTCCTCGTCATAGAGAGACCTCATAATTTCAGGAAACAATTTCATAAGTATAGCATCCTCATAACATTGAATTTGAATCTTATACATTATATCCAACTATAGTTTCACAATTGCACCGAAATTGTCAAGGCGTTTTGCCCATCTCTTAACCTGATAATTCAATAAAGTAGAGAATCATTGTAGTAAAATATGTAATCTTCATACAATTTCCAAAAAAACCATATATGAAACTTCTAATAATTGAACTACTAAGAGTAGAAATAAAATAACCAGAAAACTAGTGAATTCCAAATGCCAACCAAAAAATAAAAGATGTTGTTATTTTACATGCAAAAGGAAAATATCCATGTCAGATGGATAACCATCATTGAAAATATTTCATGCAAAAGTTTATAAGTACATTATGGTAACCTAGTGGGTTAGCTCAATCGATTTGAATTGACGAGCTTTAAGGCAGAGAGGTCATGGGTTCAAGTCCCACAAAGTCTCTCTGGGTTAGGAGTACAACATATACACCATCAACATTTACCATGGTTGCCATTCATAGGAATGTGAAGAATCCCCTCAAGGATTTCCCCAAGGAAAATTTCAATGGGAAAATAATGTACATGCTCGATGGAAAGCCATGGATACAAACATTGCATGCATAACTAATCCCCACATACTACATACAAACAATTCAATTGCAAGATAATAATTCCCTCAAACCAAAGGAGATAACTCTTGACATTAAATGCATGCTTTGACTATTAAGTTTGATCCTGTAGCACCTTTGATGGAAAATGGAATTAACATTCAATCTATCTGATCTAGGTGGCTCCTGACACATGCAAAAGTCCAAGAGGACTCAGGAAGCATTAAAAATCAAAGTGGGATTATTCTCAAACTAGGTTCATGTTGAATATCTCATCATTGTGATCATGGTGGTGTAAACGTTTCTTCAAACCGAGTCCGTATGCGGAAGTTAGGGGCAGTCAAAGTTCAGGGTTGACTTTGGTGACTAGGCAGGCTTAAGGAGGCAACAATTTGGACAAAATTTGGCCACCGTATTCCGACCAACTTTGGCCAGATTCTGGGCAAATTTATGGCCTATTTAAATTGTCTCCTTCGATCAATTTTGTGAATTTTCAAAAATGGAAAATTGTTTTATATGTAACAAAAAATATATATATTTAGGTGGCAAGCCATGACCCCCACCACCTCCACTGGACCTAGCCTGTTTAAATATAAAAATAAATTTTAAATTTTAAAAGTGGTCGATGGGCCATGACCCCCACTGGCCCCTCACCAACCAAATGCACTAATATTAAATGTGGGGAGAGCGGCCATGACCTCACCACCCCCAGTAACAACACAACAATGGAACATTAATATTTGGTGGGAGCGCGGGCTGTCAACCCTGTCACCCCTCCACCTCACCTAACAACTAAGGGCACAACGGAGTATGGGGGGAGCAGGCCACTAGGACCAATGGAACTGCCTCCCAAACATTGCATTCAATGGTTATGCGATAAGAAAAAGGGAGGGGTGGGATTTTATCCCCCGAACCCTCCTCAATGAATATTTAATTTAGCCATTGCACCAACCACCTTGTTGGGTAATATACCCACCGAATAGGTATATCAGCCTATTCTCACAGTACATAGGGGGAGTCCAAGAGTGGGCACAAATTTCTATGCAGGTGGAACCCTGAGCAGTGCAAAGAGGGGGTGGAACCATGATCTGAGAAATTTCTCCAAGGGGGCATATTTTCACTTTTTTAGTTTTCGAAAAATTTTATATGGTTTCAACATTTCTTGGTGCCACAAATTCAACGGTGCTGTCCGTTTCTCCATCAGAGATCTGTAGTGTTTGGGATTCTTTAATTATGGAGGTATAAGGTCGTCATTTTGACTTTTGATGTACTTTCATTAATTTGCCATCTAATGAAAACAGGGCCTCCCCACTAATTCGAGTAGGGCCCGAAGATGTAGTCCCTCCTGGATGAACTCCGATATCAATCTAGTGTCTTCTATGCATGACTTGCTATTCTTCTCTTCCTCTTCTTTTATGCACTTGTAATTTCATGGATAAATGCAAGTTTAATATGTAATTCTTTAATGCATCACAAGGAAAAGATTTTTGGGATCACTAGCACAAGCATGAAAAAATTATTGACTTATGAATTCCAAGTGAGATAAAATGCAAACACATTAACAAAAGAGTTAAAAAATGTCTCATATATTAGAAAATCCAATGTAACCATATTTATGTCCAAGAAAAGACACACATTGAATGAAATATTCATGGAAACACAGGTTGAAGGATTCAATATTGCATCTGTATACGTTTTGTAATTAATTTCCAAAAACAATGTCTATTGAATTAATAGTTTGATAAAAATATTTATATATACATCAATAAAACAAAAAAAAACATTTGTAAGAAGGAAAAACATGATATCCAGAGCAAGAAACAAAATATCCACAATTACATTAGATTTTAACAAATGTTGTCTATGAAATTGAAACATTCTATTTTCTCACACACATCAATGAAAGGATAAAAGTGTGTAAAAAAATATGATTCTTAAAACTAGAAAAATGAAAGTCGTGGGGATGACCCTTAAAATAGTTATCCATGGATGCATTTTCCCATTAGATTCTAATATTGAATAAAATTTGTAAACATATTAAACACTTAACAAGAAGAAAATACTTTTCGAAATTCAGTAAAAATCCATAAAATTGTTAATGACATGATGAGGCATAACACATATGGTAAAACCAAAACATAGTACACGGTCAAAAAAGATTAAATACTAACTTGATGCAACACCAAATTTGAATTTTATTTTTGGTTTTTTCCAGACCACTACAACATCCATAATAACGTCCCATAAGACACACAATACTTCAATATCAGGTAACTTTGACTCTTTATGGCGTTGCTTTATAGTTTCAATGACTTCTGAAATATCAACATTCTCTGCAATCAAAGTTGTTAATGCACTCTTCATGTCCTTCAATTTCACATCAAACATTTTTTCTTTCATTATATTTTAAAAGAGCATCAAAACCCTCCTTACTTCCACACACGATGTCAAAAAGAAATATGTTAGTAATAACCAACAACAAAAACATGTGACTTTAAGTAGACAATTTGGTTCCAACAAAAAAGTCTTCCCACCTGAAGTGTTTTACAAAAGCTTCAGTGGTGTGATTCTGTATTGAGAACAAATCAAGAAGATTATCTTCTATCTTCCCACACTTCAACATTGCTATGATATCATCAAGACTTTTTTCAACCAGATACTCCTTGAAAAAATCAGTGATGAATGAAAGCACATTCCCCTTGGAAACAAGGTTGTCTTTGAGAAAAAATTGAAAAACGGTTTCTGGTGAAAGCGTAGATAATTTATGAGAGAGAGTGTGCAGTAAAAATTAATTTTTTTTTTCCATTCATTGACCTCAAAAATCTCAATGCTTTGCAAAAACCTTTGCATAATATTTTCAATATTCTTGATCAGGAAAGATCTCCTGTGAAGTATATACTTTATATTCAGAACAGATGGAAAGACATTCTTCCTTGTAGGTTCTGTTATGAAACCAACTCACAAAATAGAAGAAAAGATAAATCAACAACTTCAAAATCAACCTCTTCAAGGGGGGAACCTCCTTCACATTACACAAATGGATAATTATTGGATGATACAAATGAGAAGACCTCTTTTCTATATATAGGAGTCTAAGGGGTCATAATATAATCAGAGCCAACATAAAAATAATAATGTAAGGGCACAACAATAACAATAGTGGGCTTCTATGGGGCACAATAATAACAATATGGGGACTACATATGCACAATAATACAATAAGGGGGTTGCAATAATAACAGTAAGGGGCTACACTAGTAGTATAGGGGCCTAACATGCCCCTTTCCTTCAAAAAGTGTTGTCCTCAAGGCTTGAGCAGTTCTGGATGCTTCTATATAAAATTCTCATCCTCCCATGTGAAACCTTCAACTGTTAAGTTCTTCCACTTGATGAGATACTCTGAAATTCTATTTTGTAATAATATTTGTTTTTATTAAATTAATTTAAATATTATTTTTCAAAAACTAGCCGTTTAATATAGCTATTACTTAATAATATTTTTTTTAATAAATTAATATCATAATTTTAATATTATTTTTCAAAAGTAGTTGTTACTTGAAATTATGGTCTCTACATTGCTCTCTATTTAAGCTTTTTCCATGGTCTGCCTCTTCATCTTCTCCTAATTATGAACCACATGGTTGGTTCGAAATGCGTCGGCCTTCACTACAAATCTCTATTACAAAATTTAGAAATGCAGAATGATATGAAAGGCTCATATTCATGTTTTTTAGGATGAGGGAAGGGTTGTTTCATAAGGAAAATTTAGGATATTGGTCCCCATAATTGGCCTTTCATAAATTTTATTTTATATTTTATGTTACATTTAATTATTTTTTTTTAAGGATCCAACCGCTGGACCTTTTTCACTAGAAACAGATCCCAAGTGGATCTCCAACAATTCCAAACATGAAAGATATCTAGAGTGGATTCAAACATGTAGAAACATAAATCCCATAACTATGGTCAAAAGCTTATCAAATTCTAAGGATTAAATAAGTAAATGTATATACTTCATCATATTTTTTGTTAATGGTCCTTATGTTAAAACTTTGAAGGCATTTGTTCCTCAATAGGTTCTGCAGATTCTTACAGCTGTCTTGAAAAACACTACAAAATACCTTGGTTCTATAAAGAGATTAAATTCATGTTTGATATTAAAAGGGTGATTGAATAGGAAATTCGTTCAAACATTTAATACGCAATCGAAGTGACAACTATCTGATTGTTTTCACAACGTTTGAGGTTGGGATGATGGAAGAAATGGAATTGAATGACGCCTAAAAACGCATGCACAATTTGTAAAAGTTGAGATGACCCCGAAAACAAGAACAAGAGAAAATGCCAAAAGGATCATCCCTTTGAAATGTTGCATTTCCTGTTTTTTTGACACGTAGGATTTACTTGATGTAATGTTCTCCATGAAAAGAAAATAATTAAATCAAGGAACCCCAAATTAAATCCCATCATACAAAACCAATGTTTTGGGCTGCAACTTATATAGCAAATTTGGATTTGGTGTAATACAAAAAAATGGGAAAAATGTTCATATCCTCCAATTATCAATACCCATTGTCAAAATTGAAAATACATGCTCAGAATATTCCTGGATCCGCCTAGAACATCTCAAAAATCTACCAAGAACATCCCAAAAACATTATGGGGTTTTTGAGTTCTAAAATGGGCCTCCTACAAAAAATGTACAACCAAAATAAGCTTTATAAGAACAAATAGGATTCAAGATGATGATGTTGACCATGGGGGATGATTCACCATTTTTGGAGTAAAAAAGTACAAAGATTTAAAAGTAATAAAATAATAAAATAACTCTTTCAACTCGTATTTTCAACTTATCTCCCTAAGTTTTTACTCAAATTTCGAGTGGTAGTACTCGTTGGATGAAAAATTTAATTCTTCATCCAAGGAGTATTCATGTTGCATGCTTTTGGTGGACCCTACTACACGAAAAATGAGAAATACACAAAAAAAAATGTGATTGCAATCACATTTTTAATATATTTCTCATTTTTCATGTAGCAAGGTCCATCGAAAGTATGCAACATGGGTACTCCCTAGATGAAGAATCGAATTATGCATCCAATGAGTTTTTCAACTTGAAATTTGAGTAAATCCATATGGAAATAAGTTGAAAATACGATTTGAAAAAATAGTTTTATCTTTTTTTCCCTATAAACTTTGATGATTTAATATAATCTTATTTTACTATTTCCACTATTATTTTATAATTTCATTAGGAGGCCTATTTTAGAATTCAAAAATCCCCTAATGATCTATCTAAAACATTGTAGTAATTTGTCCCGAACATCATGGAGAGAGCCAACAACTCCCTGATAAA
Organism: Pinus tabuliformis; assembly: GCA_031772625.1. Taxonomy (NCBI): domain Eukaryota; kingdom Viridiplantae; phylum Streptophyta; class Pinopsida; order Pinales; family Pinaceae; genus Pinus; species Pinus tabuliformis. The sequence goes on along the minus strand of CM062820.1, from coordinate 896,426,817 downwards.
GTTACCAGTTGTTCAAGGACATTTCCTAGGATTCTCCATGTCCCCAAAGTGCTGAAACATCAACTATGGGATTTTGTTTCGATGGGGTAGGTCCCTACACATCCTAGTTGAAAATAGTGTAACCACAATAATGTACAAACTACATTCTTACATAAAACTCAAAAGGTGTAACATCCCTATTTTGTAGCATGACACCACTAGTTTGTGGAAGGAAAAAGATAAATCAACCTTATGGCATTCCAAATACTTCTTCCCAATCAGATCCTCCAACCACCTTTAGAAAAAAAATAGCTTTCACAATGAAGGGGAGAGAAAAGAGAGCCTTGAGTTCAACAATAACCTATTCCTAGTGAAGGGGACAGAAAAGAGATCATTGAAGTCAACAATAACCCATACCCAGACAACTAGTTCAATCGGGTTTTAGAATTTTTGAAGGATTAAATTATTTGAGAAACACATATTGGAGAGTTGCATTCCATACTTCGTCTAACTTAGGTGCAATTTAAGTTTATCCAAAAATCAAAATCTTGCCCAAATCAAATGGTTTTAGGTGTAACATCCCATTATGTCGCACAACCTTGATCTTTTAGCAAAAATTAAAGACTAATCAAGTTTACGGCATTCCAGATACCTTCTCCCAAACTGTTAGACCATCTTAGCATCCCCTTGAGTGACCCCTTTCGTAATGAAGGTGATTGGAAAAAGTATATTGAACTAAATAATAAACCAAATACAAAAAATTTCGACAAAACCACAATTGAGATTTTTGTTTTTTGGTTTGAGGTTCTTAAAAACACACCCCCATGGAGTTGCACTGTATATTTCCATATCCGAGGAGATGGATAGTATATTTCCTTTAGATTAGGGGTATCAAAATCTAATCCAAGAGTTGCAATCTCACCTAAACCAAATGGAGGAACCTTCCCATATATGGCAGAATCTTGTCGTTTCCACAAAAATTAAAGCCTAGTTTATCTTATGCCATTCCAAATAATCATCCATGATGTTAACATTGTTTGGTTTGATCGTAATGTGGGCATATTTCATATCATCTACTGAGGTTCAAATCCTTTAGAGAGATGTTCACAGAAGTGGGAATAGATTCTGAGATACAACTAAATTAGCTAAAGAGATCTTCCTCAAATATTATAAGCAAGCTACACTATATTGTAATATTCTTAAGTGGACCATTTCAAGTGAATGTACAAGTCTTAGGTGACTTTAGAGAAATAGATACCCTACCCTTGGTGACTTCACCGAAATGTATACCAAGGCATACAAATGTTTAGCTAAATAGATTTAAAAAATTAATGTGTAAATTCTCTACTTGACCCTAATAGCACATGGAACATTTGTGATGAGAAACGGATAGACCATTTGGGATTTTTGAACACTTCTTCATCAACATTAAGTGTGAAGGGCCAAGGCACAAGGTGGAACCCTACCATGGTAGGCTCACAAATGTTGGTGTAAATTTTTTTTACATATTAAACTATACATGGATTATTTCCATATGGACCTACTTGACCAACCACATTGATAAATTGACTTAAAAACCAAAATGATCATGAAGTCATTCTCAAAGGGCGAGATAGACTCAAAACACGTCAAAACTTTTGAGGAAGGGCTGTATTGGTTCCATAGCTTACTTATACTATATGAAGGAAACTCCTTGTCAACAAACTTATAATTTAGGGCTCTCCAACTTATAACATAGTCTATCAGGATATGTATGAAAAAATCCAACAGATAAGGGCGTGGAACCATACAACCAAAAAGGATAGGATGTCTAACTAAAAATTAGAATCCAACCTCAAAGACATTACTCAGACGTCATCACAGACATTAGATCCATTGCAATTACCTAAGAAGCCAGTAATAATTCCAATATAGAATCATATTAAACAAAAAGAACAAGAAAGGTATCACCATATTTGAGAAGTCAATATCTCAAGATTCAATGGTCTTGGAAACAAGATCTTGCAAAAAATTAATGTATTTTAGCCGGGGTTACACATTTTGATAATTTTTTGCTAGAATTGACATGTCAAAATCACAATTTTTATACGATAATTTTAACTAAAAAAAGTTAAATAATAGCTTTTTCTATGAATTTCATGTCAAAAAAGTAATAAAAATCATTTTTTCTTCAAAAAATAATGATTAACTTAAAAATCAATGCAAAAATCACATATTACCAATATTGAACGTATAACAACCCTAATTGAGTGTTTATTTTTCTCATAAAATGTCAAAGTCAAAACATTGCAAAGCTTGATTTATAAGCATAGCTTAAATTTAATCAACAATGTCACATAATCCAAACTCTCTGTCCTCTAGAGTTTCATCATTGTCTTTTTCCACAATATTTTCTGTTTCATTTTGCTCATTTTCATCTTCTAATGGGTCTTTGATGTCTACGAAACTCCCAATGTATGTCTTTCCAAACATTCCATGTAATGGTGGTTGGGGTTCCTTTGCCTTTTTTGCCACACGCGATTCACTAAAGTCCCCTTTCTTCAACCCAATTTCTTGCATTGCATCTGGAAGAAATTGAAGAGCATTAATTCTTTTCTGAATGAAATTGCACTGTACTGGATATTTTTCAATTGCAATGCAATTTCTTTCTTTTTGAAGGCAACATGCTAGTGTTGTACCTAATTATCAAGCACAAAAGAAATAATGAACTAAATTAGTATAATGACATATTAATTAAAAAAATAACATATTGAAATTCAATTCCATATAATAAAACTTACCTGAGCCAGAAAACAAATCCAAAACCCAATCTCCTTCATTTGAACAAATGTCTATAATATAGTTAATCAATAATTGTGGTTTTTGATAAACATTAACTATCTCTCCTTGTGCTTCTTTGTCTTCATATGTTAGTTTTCTCACAACAGCATCATAAGTCAGTATTTGGCTATGACTCTTTCTGTCTACCTGATTAAAAATCATAGACATATGGCTATCATATTTTGCCCAACTATCTATATGAATGAACTCACAATCATTTATAAATTGTTGATCTTCATTGTGAAGAAGATTTGACTTTTCCTTGTAACATGAAATAGTAAAAGTTCAATTAGCTTGTACATAAATAAATTTTTCAACATTAATCAAATATACATTTTAAACGTCTTACCATCTAAGTTCCATCCTTGAATTTGTTTTCCCCTTGAAGCTTGACAATATCATTGCCAATTGTGTGTCTGAATGAAATGTCACAAATCTCCATAATGGTGATGACGTGAATTCTACAAATCCCGCAACCAGTATTAGGGTCACTATCATAGTCAATGTTTGGAATATTGAAACCATAGGGAATATCTGCAATGACTAGGGCATAATCCCTTTTAGGTATGAGTTTAGCAATGTCTTCACAATCGCCTTGTATTACTTGATATTGAATAGTGTCTAGCCCATTCCAAATGAAATGATTAAGAGTTGGATCAAGTTGAATATCCTTAATACGTTGCTTCCTCAGTCTCTCAATCTTTATTTTTTCAATAATGGTTTTGAAACTATCTGGCACTCCATTATCATCCTTCCTCATCTTTTATAAAATAAACAAATATACGTGTAAGTTATAAATTAAAAATAGTACACATGTGAATAAAAATGAATGTATAAATCAAGATACCTTTTCAAATGCAAGATAAAAATATTTTAATGTTGATGTAGAACTCGAATCTGCATAGTTGCGTACGACATCATCCCAACTATCTTCATTCAACAATCTAACCATTTGTTCTTGAATTTTCATGTAAACTTTGTGACTGCATAGATAAAGTAACAAAAAGTTAATATAATGATATGTATAACAAATACTACCAAGAACAACATGTTTTATTTAAAATATAATTATAATCTAGAAATAAATAAAAATATTTCAACAAACTTACTTTTGAAATTCTTCAGACATTTCCTCCAATGATAATTCTCCTTACCTCACACGAGATAATATTGTTTTGACAATTTTTTCATCGTTCACTCCTTGCATCGCCCTCCAAGATGTGATAGTCATATCGTCTAGAAGATGCCTCATTTCAGGAGCTAATTTACTGTTGCCACATATGAATGGCTTAGACTTTTTGACCTTCTAGTTTTTAATGGCAATGTCTTCCCACATGCTAAAAATCTCATCAATCAACTTCCAAACATCTCCAGTTCTAAATTCCAATTGGAAAATGTTATCAACACCTCTGAATAAATCACTATGTTTTCTGCCTTTTCCACCTTTTGAATTGGTTTTCTCTTCAATTTGATATCCTATTTCCATACAACATTCCTTTTGGAAATTTGTAGTAACTTTTGTCCTATCCCCACCACATTTTTCTTCAAATTCACTATGAATAAATCTAACCCTTTGGATGAAAGTCATAGACATCCTATATTCATTATCTAAATTATGATCCCATGCCACTAACTTTGCTTCTATATCAGATAAACCAACGTAAATGATACATTTCATTGTTTCAAAACGTGGGTTATTAGGATATTCTTCCATCAATTGTCTTTGAGCTTCTACAGAATGGTTCCCCCCAAGCACATAATAATTGTATTCAAAACATTTTGACTTATCAAATGCTTCTTTGTTGGGAACTTGAAGTGGATCAACAAGAAGCACATAACTAACCACATGAGCATATGGATTGTACCTCATCAATGTCTTCAAGTTCTGAACATGCAGATGATGTGGCTTTCTAACTTGATATTGACATTGTCCTTCACTTGCTTTATAGGTTTGCCTGACATTAAGCTGAAATGTGCGACCACCATCAATTAAGTTTCTCTTTGTCAAATTCTCTCAAATGACATTTTGTTTTGTTTTGATAATGCCATCTTCTAAATGAGCTCCTGGTGTAATGATTTCTCTGCTTTCTTTTGAAGTTTCACTAGGTTCTTGACTGCTGGTAATGACTGCTTCAAAATCATCAACTTTACTTTTCTTGGTCATAACATTCCCAACAGAGTTATTCTTGGGTATTGTTACTTTTGGATATTTATGACTCTTCTCAGTTCCAATTTCATCTTCAGTAATGACAACATGTGTTTCATTGTCAATTTCAACTTCATCGTTCTCAAAAGTAACTTGTTTACCCTTGCTAGATTTATCCACTAGAGACCTTTTTTTCTGATTCTTTAGATGTAGTTTTGTAGCATTATCAATTACTTCATTTTGCCTATTTTCCATATCTTCTTCTGACACTGAGTAAAAACTGCTGACAAATTTCATGATATCATTCTCAATGAAATGAATGCCTCCCAACCTAATTGAACAACTTTCAATAAAATTCTGCCAAACAAAATATCATATGTCAATGAAAAACATAGCGAGACACTTTCAAAAACGCAAAATACAAATATAAATAACAATACTTATGATGTTTTGTGTCATCTCATTTATGATTTGACTACACAACTTTGTAGATACCTATCTCGTGTCATACAATGAATATGATAGTTGGTATTTAACTCTTTCATGTGACTTGGGAGCTTTTGTAAGTACGTAAACAACTTCAGTGTCCGGTACCGAACACATATCTATGACTCTTCCCATCACCTAAAAATTCCATTATCATTCTGTATATCGATATATAGATATATATTCACATTTGTGCTTTCTCTTTCTTTCACATACCACAATCTTGATGGAAACTTCACCTCTTTCGAATTCTTCCAGTCTGAAATCATCTTCTTATCACTTGAGGCACTTGAAAGATTTGTAGTCATGAGCTCAGGTGGAGTTCGTTCACAAATGTTTCTTTTAGATGCACCTTTATGAGTCTTTGGTCCAGAAAGATTCACTGAAATTCTCTTTGATGCCATTTTCCTGAAAAATAGAAACACATAAATCAGTAAATAATAAAAACATATTAATTTAAATTAACAACGAAAATATATCATAAATTTTAATCAACAATCACCCCACCCACCGCCCCTCATATTCCAAAAGGACATGCATTAACATTCCAGTGTAAAAAAAGTAAATCACGAATAAAACATTTTGCTTGAGCGCCCTCACCCAACCCCTTGTGCACAGCACGGGCGCCCTCACCCAACCCCCCGCACACAGCACGGGCGCCCTCACCCACCCACCCCCCCCACCCCCGCAAGCATCCCAACCCCCCCACCCCGGCAGCCCGGGTGCCCTCACCCGCCCCACCACCCAGGCGGCCCAGCCCAACCCTCACAACCCTCCCCGGCCCAGGCGCCCTCACCCGCCTGCCCCAACCCTCCCTACTCCCCCCCCCTCCCCACCCGCCCACCCGGCCGGCACGGGCGCTCTCACCCGCCCCACCCCACCAGACGCCCTCACCCACCCGCCTGCCCGCCCGCCCCACCCTGCCCCCCCGCCAGGCGCCATCACCCGCCCGCACGCCGCACCCCGCCCAATGCCCTCCCCCGCCCCACCCCTCCGGGCGCCCTCACCTGCCCGCCCCACCCCTCCGGCAACTTCCTTACCTCTCCCACAACCCGTCTGACCCCCACTCCCTCACCCGCCCGCCCTAACCCTCCCCGCACCCTCACCCCTCTGGGCGTCCTCGCCCGCCCGCCCGCCCCACCCCTCCGGGCACCCTCATCCGCCCCCCCGACCGATGCCCTCACCCACCCGCCCGCCTCACCCGAACCCCCCTCCACTGGGGCGCCCACCCACCCACCCTCTACCCTCGGCCCCACCCACCCTCCCTCGACCCCACGAGCGGGGCTCGTGTAGGGGCCACCCGGGCTGCCCGCGAACCTGCCCGGTAGGCGCAGGGCTATTCAGGGAATCGCCTTGCGCCTACCGGGCGGGGGTGCGGTCGGCTTGGGTGGCGCTTGCACGAGGGCGGGCGCAGGGCGATTTCGGGAATTGTCTTGCCTGCCGGGAGGGGGCGTGGGTGGTGCCTGCACAAGGGCGCGGGCGGCCCGGGTGGCGCCTGCATGAGGGGCGCCCTAGTGCAGGGGCCACCTGGGCCGCCCGTGCCCCCGCCTGGCAGGTAGGGCGATTTTCGGAATTGACTTGCGCCTGCTGGGTAGGGGCGTGGGTGGCTCGGGTGGTGCCTGCACGGGGGCGCCCTCGTACAGGCGCCACCTGGGCCGCCTGTGCCCCCGCCAGGCAGGCAGGGTGATTCCGGGAATCATCCGCGCCTGCCGAGCGGGGGAGCGGGCGGCCGGGGTGGCACCTGCACTAGGCTCTCGTGCAGGCGCCACCCGGGCCGCCCGCATGGTAGGTGCAGGGCGATTCAAGGGCGATTCTGGGAATCACACTGTGCCTGCTGGGCTGGGGAGCAGGCGGCCTGGGTGGGCACCTGCACGACACGAACTGTGCCTGCTGGGCGGGGGAGCAGGTGGCCTGGATGGGCACCTGCACGACACGAGGGGCTCGTACAGGCGCCACCTGGGCTGCCCGCGCCCCTGCGCGGCAGGCGCAGGGCGATTCACGGAATCGCCTTGTGCCTATCGGGCGGGGGCACGGGTGGCACGAGTGGGGGCCTACATGAGGGGCTCGTGCAGGCGCCCACCCGAGCCACCCGCTCCCCCCCTCGGCACGCGCAGGGTGATTCCCGAAATCGCCCTGTGCCTACCAAGCCGAGGCCCCTAGTGCAGGCACCCACCCAGGCCGCCCGCGCCCGCGCTCGGCAGGCGCAGGCGGCCGGGGTGGCGCCTGCACTAGGGCGCCCCGTGCAGGCGCCACCCGGGTCGCGTGCACCCGCGCCCGGCAGACACAAGGTGATTCTGGAATCGCCTTGCCTGTTGGGCGAGGGCGTGGGTGGCCGGGGTGGAGCCTGCACGAGCTCCCGCGTCCCCGCTCGACAGGCAGGCCGATTCTCGGAATCGCCCGCCCGGCGAATCGCCCTACCTGCCGGGTAGGGGCGCGGGCGGCCCGGGTGGCGCCTGCACGAGCCACCCTCGTGTAGGCACCACTCGGGCCGCCCATACCCCCGCCCGGCAGGCGAAGGGTGATTCTCGGAATCGCCCTGCGCCTTCCGGGCGGGGACGCGGGTGGCCTAGGTGGCCCCTGCACGAGCCGCCCTCATGCAGGCACCATCCGGGCCGCCTGCGCCCGCGTCCGGTAAATGCAGGGTGATTCTCGCCCTGCGCCTGCCGGGCGCGGGCGCTGGCGGCCCGGGCTCGTGCAGGTGCCACCCGGGCCGCCCCCGCCCAGCAGGCTCAGGGCGATTCTGGGAATCGCCCTGCACCTTCCGAGAATCGACCTGTGCTTGCCCGACGGGGGCGCGGGCGGCCTGGGTGGCGCCTGCACGAGGTGCCCTCATGCAGGAGCCACCTGGGCTGCCCGCGCCCCCTCTCGGCATGCGCAGGGTAATTCTAGGAATCGCCCTGCACCTGCCGGGTAGGGGCGTGGGTGGCTCTTGCACGAGCCACCCTCGGCCGGCGCCAGCCGGGTCGCCCGTGCCCCCGCCCGACAGGCGGTAGGGTGATTCCCGAATCTTCCTGCTGCCTGTCGGGCGGGGGCGAGGGCAGGCGAGGTGGGCAAGGGCGAGGGCAGGCGGAGGGGTGGTGGGTGAGGGCGTCTAGGCTGGGTGGGAAGGTGAGGGGGGTGGGGTAGGTATGGCACCTGGAGAGGTGGGGCGGTCAGGTGAGGGCGTCGGGAGGGGTGGCGGGTGAGGCGCCCCGACCGGGCGGGTGGGTGGGTCGCCCGGAGGGGTGGGGTGGGTGGGTGAGCGCGCCCGGGCCGGGCGGGCAGCTGAGGGGGGGTGGGTGGGGTGGGCGGGTGAGGGTGCCCGGGCCGGGCGGGCGGGTGAGGGGGGGTAGGTAGGGCGCCCGGAGGGGCCGGGCGGGCGGGTGAAGGGGGGCTGGTAGGGCTCCCGGAGGGGCCGGGCGGGCAGGTGAGGGCGCCCGGTGGGGCGAGCGAGCAGGCGGGCGGGTGAGGGGGGTGGGGCGCACCCACGGGTATTAAGAAAATGAGGTTGACCAGGCCCACGATGCTAATGATGGATGTAAGTGTTATTTTGGCTCAGGAAAATTATTAATTAAAAAAAAAATATTTTTCATTAAACTAATTTAATATAAAAGTTTTCAAGGAAAAAAATTTAACTTACCTTTTAATTATGAGAATTCTTCGTTGAATATGTTGTTGATAGCTGGTCTGGTCCACAAATTCACGAGTCTTTCAACGATTTTCAGAAAGCCTAGATGTGATGTGAGTAATAGTGATAATGAAATTTTAATATATAAGTGAAGTTACAGAGATGTTTTACTGTACGGTTAATGTGGGATAATTTGTTTTACAATATTATATAGTGAATATTATAGATTTGTTTTACAACGGGTTGAATGTGGGATAATTTGTTTTAAAATATTATAAAGTGAATATTGTAGTATTGGAAAGCGAATATTATATGGTTTAACTATTATAATAATTAATGTAGAAGTTGTAGTGTACAATTTTAATTATGATTTCATAAAAAAATTTAGTTTACATTTTTCAATAAATTGTAGAACAAAGTAATGAAGGTAAATAAATTTAACAGACTTTTTGGAGGGAAATATTTTCGTGAAATTTTTTGGAGGGAAAATTTTTGGAGGGAAAATTTCATTCTTTAAGCTATATAATATCTTTAGGAGACTCTCCATTTGTATCATTCAACATCTTCTATTTGAAAAGGATGGATTGTTCTGATAGTGAAGTTTCAATTTATACACCATCAACTTCTTCATCGCGTAACAACTCTATTCATATTGATGAATATAGCAGGAATTCTTCCACTATGAATAGAAAGTCAATTCTTCCACTTAGTCCTGATTCTAAGGACTATGAGAGCAGCACTGATGAAAGAGGGGATGGAGAATTTCATATAAATAAAGAGTCACAGATTCCACTTAGTCCTACTTCTAAGGACTATGAAAGCCGCAATGATGAAGAGCATGATGGTGAAGTTCAAAAGAACGGAGTGCCACGATGTCCACTTAGTCCTAATTCTCAGGACTATGAGAGCAGCAGTTTTGAAGAGCATGATGGTGAAGTTCAAAAGAATGGAGGGTCACGGTGTCCACTTAGTCCTAATTCTGAGGACTATGAGAGCAACAGTTTTGAAGAGCATGATGGTGAAGTTTAAAAGAATGGAGTGTCACGGTGTCCACTTAGTCCTAATTCTGAGGACTATGAAAGCAGCAGTTCTGAAGAGCATGATGGTGAAGTTCAAAAGAAGGGAGTGTCACGTTGTCCACTTAGTCCTAATTCTGAGGACTGCGAGAGCAGCATTTTTGAAGAGAATGATGGTGAAGTTCAAAATAATGGAGTGTCACAGTGTCCACTTAGTCCTGATTCTGAGGACTATGAGAGCAGTAGTTTTGAAGCGCATGATGGCAAATTTCAAAAGAATGGAGTGTTACGATGTCCACTTAGTCCTAATTCTGAAGACTATGAGAGCAGCAGTGATGAAAAGTATGATGTTGATTTTCAAAAGTATGGAGTGTCAAAGTGTCCACTTAGTCCTAATTCTAAGGACTATGGGAGCAGTAGTGACGAAAAGCATGATGTTGATTTTCAAAAGTATGGAGTGTGATGGTGTCCAGTTAGTCCTAATTCTAAGGACTATGAGAGCAGCAGTGATGAAGAGTGGGATGATGAATTTCAAAAGATTGGAGTACCAAAGTGTCCACTTAGTCCTAATTCTACGGACTATGAGAGAAATAGTTATGAAGAGCGTGAGGATGAATTTGAAAAGAATGGAGTGTCACTGTGTCCTCTTAGTCCTAATTCTAAGGACTATGAGAGTAGCAGTGATGAAGGACATGATGATGCACTTAGTCCTAATTCTAATGAGTTTAAAGGTAGCAGTGACAAAGGACGGGATGTAGCATCTTCAATAAGTAAACAGTCACATTTTCAACGTAGTCCTAATTCTATGGACTATGAGAGTAGCACTGGTAATGCATATGAGGAAGAATATCCATTAAACATCGAGTCAGATTTTCCATTCAGTGTGAATTATAAGGACTACGACAGTAGCACTGAAGAAGTGGAAGATGAAGAATATCCTCTAAGTCAATATTTGAAAAGCAGAGCTGATCATAGTGTGGATAACATTCCTCTTAATGATGATGAAAAGCCTTATACAAATGATGATCCAATGATGGAGATGTTGCCAAGAAATATTGTATCAAGGAGTAGGAGCAGACCTTTTCGTATCAATGCAAGTTGTTCTAGTTATACAAGGGGTAGAGTAGAATATCTGACGAGAAGAAGTTCTATCAGTGCTCTCATTTCAAGTGAATGTTGCCAAAAAGATTGCTTGAAACATATGGATTTCAAATTTGCATTAGAAAGCAGGAAGAGATATTTGTCAATGAATAAAAGCATGCAAAATTCATATTTAGTTGGGTGCATGCAATCTACATTGTCAGGTTATGATTATCATATTGGGTCTTTTTTAATCTGTAGAAAAGGTTTCAAAATGTTTCATTTGATTGGGAATTTTCGTCTCTCAAGAATTCAAGAAAATTTGGAAAAGGATCCCACATTTTATTCAGAAGTACGTCATAAAAGACAGTTTCGTCCATTATCAAATACTGCAATGTCATGGATAAAAAATTTATTTTCAAAGCATGGAGAGTGTATGCCAAATAGAGAGACAATACATATTCCAGATAACTTTTCAAGACGAGAAATCTACAACTTATACAAAGAATATGCAGAAGGTGCTGAGGGACATGGCCAGTTTATTACATATCAATATTTTGTGAAGGTATGGAAGAAAGAATTCAACAATGTCCGTATTCCTAAGAAGACAAGGATGGGGAATTTTAGTACATGTGCTTCTCTTAAATCAAAAAGGGACAAGTGTGAAGGCTCAGAAAGAGGTAAGCATTCATAACTTTAACTTTTAAAATTGTAGAGTCATCAACTATGAAAACATATTTCTTCATGAATCTCTTTTATGTTGTGTAGATTTAATTGTCAAACAACTTCAGGAGCATCGTGAACAACAAACAAACGAAAGGAAGAAGTTGTACAAGCATCGAAAGAAGTGTTATGATAATCCAAATAAATATCTGGGTTTGATAATTGATGGTATGGACCAGAAGAAAACACTTTTACCACATTTTGTTCGCACACCCAAAAATTTACAGGAGGAAAACTTTATTCAATTTCACTTGGTCGATTGTATGGTCTTCAATGGGAAAATGTTGCCAAGGGTGTACTTCACAGCTCCAAATATTCATAATGATGCAAATCTGACCATAACCATAATTCATGATGTGATTTCTCATCGGTCTGGTAATCTTCCTGAAGTTTTGTATCTACAATTGGACAACACTTGCCGTGAAAACAAAAATCAGGTTGTTTTTGGATATCTAAACATGCTTGCTGAATTGGGAATTTTTCAAAAGGTAAAGGTTGGTTTCCTTCTTGTTGGGCACACTCATGACCATATTGATCAGATGTTCAGTCGTTTTTCAGTCACATTGAGGAGGAAGGAAGTTGGGAGCTTGCCATCATTGATTGAATGTATTAAGAAATCATACATGCCAGAGCCTAATTTGATGTGTTGGAAGAAACTGTTGACATGAGAAGGTTTATTCTGGGATCATATGGTGAGGGGAAATGCATTGAACAACTTAATGACATTAGCTTCCAACATCAATTTCGTATCAAAAAATTGATGGGAAAACACTAATATGGGGCAAGAAGTATTCAACTACTATAGAATGGGCACCGTCATCAAGATTGCAATTTTTGAAGTTCATTCCAGATCATCCAATATTTGTATCAAAAATATTGTTATTACAATCAGTTGGTGAAGTTCAGAATGCACGCAGACAGAACAGGGCTATAAATTATTCTAATTTCCTAGAAGAAATTAAAAAATGTATTAGATATACATATGAGTACTTTGACATTGCTGATTCAGTTTGGTGGGAGTCATTTTTCAATAATCAAAGTGATATCATTTCGACAACAATAAATGAAGATATACCTTTGAAAAATCCATTTATTTGGCCACAAAATGTGTCGAATGAACATGAGGAAGTAAACATTGTTGAACAACAACAATCTCAAGCTATTATTAATTCTTCACAGGCAGCAGAAAGAGAGATGTATATTGGTTCCAGAAGATCTCGTGCACAACGTGAAGCCATGGAAGACCTTTATAGGGGCTCAGTACAAGATATTAAGGAGGGTTGCATGATTGCAGTGCTAGCAGATGGAGATCCCAATGGCTATCCATTTTGGGTTGCTAAAGTTGTAAAGGTCTTTACAGAAAATGAGGATGTTACAAGTGTTGAAGTACATTGGTATGCCACAAATACACACCCATTCAATGGTGTGTATAAGCTAGGGATGGTAGTTGACAAAAAAATGGCGGAAAAAGAAAAAGAAAGGGTACAAATGTAAATCACCACCGCACAGACATATTAAAATTGGAGGATGTAGACATACTTGTTTATGACTTCAATTTAACAAAGAGAGGAACTCTTCGCTTCAAGACGATAGAGATTCTGAAAAGGTTGTTACCAGAAGTAACAATGTTGACATGGGAGTCACTTGAAACCAGTCGTAGATCTAGAAGAATTTTGAAACCTGAAATGTTAGGCATGCATGTGAACTTAGATGGGGCACTAGTTGATGAAAGAGAAGAATATGGAACATGTTCGTCAGCATCTAGTCACTCATCTGAAGATGTGAATTCTGATGGTGTGCCAGAAAACATGAGTGATTTTGAATAATTGTTTAAGACAATTTATATAACTGATGTATGCATCGTATCTTCAAATAAAATTAATGTTTTGCATATGGTGTTAAATGCGAAGTTATCAGGCATTTTTATGTTGTTGGATTATATGTCTTAATTATGATAAATTTTATTGTTTAAAATATCTACAATGCAATATTAAATTAGAGATATAAAATATGTTTTATTCAATATACAAATAATGACTTTTGAATGCATTTAGTGATGTAATTTGTTCATAATGTCATGGTTTTTTAATTTTACAGTTGAAAAAATTTCAATTTTTTTTGTATCTAGCATGTTATGGTTGAAAACATGTTAAATTTATACTTAGGAAAGAAAAATGATATTCTACTAAAAACATTAGTGTGTTTTTTCCTGCATAAACAACTTTTTTTGACACATAAAAATTTGGTTTTGTTAGCATTTTTTTAAAATTTTGAAAATTGACCCTAAAAAAAAATCATTGTTCCAGTGTCATCACTTTCATTTTGAAGCTATATTTTGCACAAAAATTTCATAGTAAATTTTGTAGTCACTCCCAATTTTAAAACATGTTCAAAATTGACGCTTAAAAAATAAAAACATCGTTCGAGTATACACACTTTTTGTTTTGAGCACTGTTTTTGATGTTTTTTTGGGGTTTTTTGGCCAGAGTTCCCGTTTTGAGTTTATAGTTCCCGTTTCAAAGTTTACATTGTTACTTGACCTAAAAAAGAACCTAGTGTCCATCTCAGCAATGGAAGACAAAGGCTACAAGGTTAACCTTCAACAATGGCAAGGTACGTGTATCGAAAAATAATGTTAAAGATGCAATTACTCTTGGGTTTCGTGTTGATTCATTATATCAGGTCGATGGAAGTCCACTAGGTATCATGTCTTCTGACACATCTCTTTAGTCCGAACTTTGGCATCGAAGGTTTTCTACCCTTCATTATAAAGCTATACTCAGTGTAATACAAATGGTGACAGGGATGCCTGAATTCTGAGTAGAGAAAGAAGGTGTATGTCCAGGATGTGCCGAAGGAAAGCTCAAAAGGGGACCATTCCCCTCAAGCCAAAGCAAGACCTCCAATATATTACAATTGGTTCACTCAGGCATATCTGAGGCTGGCATTAAGAGGGAGACTACTACACCACATACTCCTGAGTAGAATGGTGTGGTGGGAAGGAAGAACCGTATGATTGTGGAAGCTGTCTGGGCCATGATACATGATCAAATAATTCTGAAGTTTCTATGGGCTGAAACTACAAACATTTCCATATATGTACAAAATCGATGCCCTCATCAAGCATTGGGTTCCAAGACTCTTGAAGAAATGTTCATCGCCGATCAAAGGGAAGTTGTGATTAGTCATGATGTCACCTTTGACAAAGATATGGCTCTCAGCAAGGTGGACAATCTTCCGACTTTGAGGAGCTCTCAAGAAGCCGACACCAGGGAACCGAAAGAAAAGGATGATGAATCAATGCCTGATGTAGAAGAACCCATGGATCCGATTGATCCTCATCCACATGAGCCTTCCTCTTCTAGGAAGAGTTCTTCATGGCTTAGGGGGATACTTGATGATGCTGAAGGACATGCTGCACCCCAAGGAACCTTTCTTAAGAGTAAGAAACCTAACAGGTATCAAGGATACCTGACCATCATGAGCACGATCATAAAAAATGAGCTTTCATCATTCTCAGATGCTGTCAAGCATCAAGTATGGAAGGATGCTATGACCAAAGAATATGAGTCTATTATGAAGAATGACGTCTGGGAAGTAGTTCCTAGACCCCAGGACAAGACAACTGTTACTTCCAAATGGTTTTGCAAGATAAATCATGTAGCAGATGGAAGTACGGAAAAGTATAAGGCTCGTTTTGTTGCTCGTGGTTTCTCCCATAAGGAAGGTATAGACTATGATATTTGCACCTGTTGCTAGATATACGACCATTCACTTGATCATAGCCCTTGTGACTTCACAAGGATGGAACCTACATCAGATGGATAGACCATGCTCTTGCATGGTTCGATCAAAGAAGAGGTCTATGTGGAGCAACCTAAAGTATTTGAGATTTATGATTGAAAATCTCATGTATGCAGGTTGAAGAAGGCTCTCTATGGGCTGAAACAAGCACCCTGAGCATGGTATGAGAGGATCAATAGCTACTTGATGCAGCTGGGATTCACTAGGAGTGAAGCTGATCCTAACCTTTACTTTAAGGTTGAAGATGACAAACCTCTCAGACTGGTACTGTACATGGATGACCTCTTTTTAACAGGTGCATACCCTCTCATTCACAAATGTAATAGGGAGTTGGCTTCTAAATTTGAAATGAAGAACCAAGGACTTGAAGTGTGGTAGAAGCCAAGGGAAATTTTCCTATCTCAAGTAAAATATGTGGTGAAGATTCTGAAAAGATTTCATATGATGGACTACAAGCTTCTGACTACCTCGAGGATCTTAACTTTCAGAAGTTATATGGTAGTGATGTCAAACCAGATTTGGGAAATGCCTCTGAGTTTAAAAAAGCTCATTCACGTTGATGTTCTTGATGAACCTCCATCTGAACATATGTTTTGCAGTTAGCATTGTGAGCTCATATTTGGTTGAGCTTCACTAGATTGGTGCCAAGAATCTTCTGAGATGTCTTTAGGACACAATCTCTCATGGATTGAGATACACTGCCAAAAATATGAAACTGCATGATTATTTGAATGCTGATGAGGCAAGTAGTGTGGAGGATCACTGGAGCACTTTTATTGCTATTTCTCTTTGGATTCTGCTTCGATATAATGGATGAGCAACAAGCAAAAGTTGGTTCCCATAAGCATCGCTGAGACCAGATACATATCTACGAGTATGATCTCGTATGAAGCTGCCTGGTTGGGAAAGCTCTTCAATGAGATGTTTGAACACATACCACTGTGATTCTCTATAACAACCAGAGGTGGGATTCGATTACTGAGGAATCCTGTATTTGTCGACTGCTCTAGTAGATAGACATCATCTGGGATATGGTAAGTCGATGAGAAAGGAGGCTCCATCACATTAAGATGATGTACAGGTCGATACACATTGTCAAAGCCCTGAGGAAATATCTAATCTATGATTTTCCCAAATGACTTGGAGTCGTCAAGAAACCCTTGTACAAGGGTCCTGCATGTTGCATACATTGAGCTTTGGGAGCTCTGAGGACTTGTGGTTCTTACTGGAGCAACATATGACCACAGGGTGACTCACCCTCCCCTGGTGGTGTGCATTGGAACAAGATGATTCGCTCTCTTGTGGGACAAGATGATTTGCTCTCTTGTGGAACAGGATGATTTTCTCTCCTGTGTAGCAGGATGATGCGTTCTCCTGTGAGGCATAGATTGATGTGTTCTCCATGGCGACTGTAGTAGGATTGATGTGTTCTCCTGTGAGGCCTGGATTGATTTGTTCTCCATGGCGACTGTAGCAGGACTGATGTTTTCTCTTGTGAGGCCTGGATTGATGTGTTCTCCATGGCGGACTAGATTGATGTGTTCTCCATGGCGATTGTAGCAGGATTGATGTGTTCTCATGTGAGGACATGATTGATTAGTTCTCCTGTTGAGGCATCCTGCCCATGCAGTCTGGGACTCATGGGAAGTACCTCTCATTTGATCAATGAGCAGGAAATGAAGTTAGGGACCATAGTAGTACCGATGGATGCATCATTGTATCTACCGTTCTCCCTACGCTAGGATGACCTCCATTGATCTCGGATCAATGATACTGGTCTGGGACTAGTGTTAGGAGTTGTACCATACAATGACATTGACTTCAGGTCAGTTGAGACTGGTTTGGACTAGTGAGAGTGGTATACACTATGACACTGAATTCGGGTTGGTTGAGACTGGTCCGGGACTAGTGGTACACTCATCTCATCACATCACATCTCTCTCTCTCTCTCTACTGCGCACAAAAGAGTCTCTTCTTTACTGCACAAAAAAGGGTCTCCCTCTCACACATGTGAAGTCGGAAGCTGTTGAACCTGAAGCTGTAACTGTAGATCCAAAGTTTGACTAGCATTGACCATCAGATATCCTCCTTAGAACTACACTATAGGTCCATATAGATCTCCTCTAAAAGCCACAACTTTTGGTGGTGGAATTAAGTCAATCCAATGGACGGTTTGCAAGATATCGACTGCCCTAGTTTGAAGGAAGCTATTGAAACTGAGGCTGCAACTGCAGAAGTAAAGTTTGACCTACGTGGACTAGAATAAATCCTCATCTGAACTATGATATAGGTTCATCTAAACCTCCTCTGAAAGCCAAAACTTTTGGTGGTGGAATCAAGTCAATCCGACAGACAGTTTGCAAGATATCGACTGCCCTAGTTTGAAGGAAGCTGTTGAAACTGAAGTTGCACCTGTAGAAGTAAAGTTTGAACTGCGTGGAATAGAATATTTCCTCATCTGAACTACATTTTAGGTTCATATGAACCTCCTCTGGAAGCCACAACTTCTGGTGGTGGAATCATACTGATCCGACGGTTGGTTTGTGAGATATCGTCTACCCTAGTTTGATGATGAAGCCGCTCATGCTGATGCTATTGATCTAGGGTTTGCTACTACTGATATAAATCAGATTTATTGTACTATTTCTCTCTGTTGAATTATTGAAGATAAAAGAAAATTTAATCAAAGGGTTTCCCCAGACATTGTGGGGTTTGTCCTTGGCTAGCTGTCACATCTTGTGTCTCTTGTCTTGGCTTGTTTTCTATTGATCGTTTAATGTTCTATCTGCACTTTAGTTTATGTACATGTGATTGCTAATCTGTGGAATATAATAAGAAAAAGAAGTAAACTTATATAAGCGTAGCATATACCATATCTTGCCATGGTCCCTACTGATCTCCATCAGGCTTGGTAGATCATCCTTTTGCTAGTTGTCTACTGTGATATCCTCCATGTCAACTACCTTATCTTACTCCTTTGTTGCATTCTCCATGTCCTGGACTGTCTCCTTGTTCCCCTCTTCTTCCTCCAGGATCTTGAAGCTATTTTGTCTTTTATGTTTGTCCTCATTTTCCTTCTTGTGTGGGTGCTTTCCTCCTTTTCCTTAGCTCCCAGCTTTGGTGAAACCCTCTTGATCTCTCTCCATAGTGGTTTTCTGGTTACCTTCCCTATTGATTGTGGGGCAGTCTCTATATAGAGGCCGATGTTCATGGAATTTGCGACATCTAAATGGTATGTGCTCATAGTCCACTGTTTGCACCCATTCTTCATCATATACTTCTAAAATTATTGCTTTTGGAAGGGCTCCAGATAGATACATTTCCACACATATTTAGGCAAAGGAGGCATATTTTCCTTTTAGAATTGCCTCTGAGATCTTTAGAAAATGTCCTAGCTTGTTGCCTATGGCTTTCAAAGATTCTGGAAGCCAATAATCCAGAGGAAGGGAATATAGTCTAATCCGAACCGGTATTGATGTGAATGTTTCACGCTCTGGGACAAAGTTCATCATCCATGGCTGCATGTAGAGTCCTGCCGCAGCATAGAAATAGGGTCCCCCTTCAAACACTCTATCTTTGTCCTCTAGGCTTGTGAACACTACTGTGAAAAAGCCCTTAGAACTCGGATGTAAATGTATTTCTACCTTTGGCTTCCAATGGCTCCTTATCTAGACATGTAACGTCCTCTACGTCGGCCATAACCCCATGAACCTGCATATGATTTCATGCTCTATCATATGATCTCTATGAGCTTGTATCACTGGGTCGCTCAATACGACCAGTGGAATAATACTTGACTTGGGCTTGCAGACTCCAGTGGTCTCTCTCGAAGCCGATCTTTCACTACTGCCTCCATTCTCCTTTTCTCTTCTCGTTTCCTGTTGATTCCCTTCCTGATCCTGATCTCCGCTTCCTTCAGCTGTCCCCTGACTTCGTGCTTCTGAGATCTTGTCTAGTGGTTTTTTGAAATGTTTCTTTCCCGCATCCTGACTTCCTCCTATGATTGCTCAACTGTAGGAGGGAGCATCACTCCCCCCTGTGCTCCCTAGCATGGTACCCTGAATCCAAAACCTTTCCTTCAACTCCAACCCTAGCTTCTCCGCTCCACTATCTAGAAACCTTCAATGATTTCCTAAAATATGTTTTTCGTACTATCTATTTGTTTATAATTTTTATTTATTTTTTTAGTTTTTTAATTCTTATATTTTATAGGTTAATTTTTGTGTTTTTTTAATAGTTTTATGATTGATTTTTTTTCTTCTTTTTTCATATATTTGAATTTTTTTTTGTTTTTTTTTTTTTTTATTTTATGTTTTGTTTTTAATATATATTTTAATTTACTTTTGTTATTTTTTTAAACTTTTTTTGTTTTAATGTTTTCATTATTCTTTTGAAATTTTAATGTTTTTCCAGAGTCATGATAAAATCTTTTACACCATTATTTTGAAATGTTGAAAATTTACCCTCGAAAAAAAAAAGTGTTATTCCAACATCTACACTTTTCATTTTGAGGGTATTTCTTGCACAAAATTTACCATTGAAAAAACAAACGTGTTATTCGAACATCGACACTTTTCTTTTTTAGGGTGCTTTTTGCAAAGTGTTATTCGAACATCAACACTTTTTGTTTTGAGGGTATTTTTTTGGACAATTTTTGCACGAAAAATTGGTTTTCACCGCCATTTTTAAAACATGTTGAAAATTTACCCTAGGAAAAAAGAGGTGTTATTCCAGCATCAACACTTTTGTTTTTAGCAATGTTTTTTATGTTTTTACGGGGATTTTTGGCTAGAGTTCCCGATTTGAGTTTATAGTTCCCATTTCAAAGTTTACATTGTTCTTATGGTTTTTTCACTTTTTTCATTCCCTTTTCTTTAGTTTTATGAATTGGTAACTTCATATCTTATTGTGCAGGGAAAGTGTGCAGATTCAGACCAATTGATTAGAAAAATTAATTATATAGGTTATCTACAACAAAAAATTGAAGATGTCTCAAGAAAAAGAGATAGAATCACTATAACAAAACCAACAATTTGCACCAGATTTAATGCCAGATTTTAGTGCATTTTTTTTACAATTAGGATGAGCAATTTGACACTAAATCCGACTCATTTTTAAAGCATCATTTTTGGCACCTGATTTTGCATGATTTTTAATGCCATATTTTGCATCCTTTTTTACACCAGATTATGCATCATTGTTTGCATTAAAATTTTGAATCAAGATTTTCATATGATTTTTTGATATGTTTTGCTTCTACTTTTGTGCATTTTTTGCATCTATTTTTCATCATTTTTTGCTTCCTATTTTGTGTCATTCTTTGTTTCCTATTTTGTGTCATTCTTTGCTTCCATTTTTGCATCCTCTTTTTCATCCAATTTAGCATCATTTTTGGCATCCATTTCGTGCCAAATTTTTCATCTAGTCTTATGCCAATCTTTGCATATATTCTTACTCTAGTTTTTGCTTCTAATTTTATACCTAGTTTTGCACTAGCTTTGGTGCCTATCTTTGCATCATGTGTTGAATTTGATTTAGCACCAAATTTTGCGTCCATTTTTTGTCCATTTTTTCATTTTTTTTGGACCATTTTTTACATCCACTTTCACGTTTGATTTGTCTCCCTTTTCCGCATCACATTTTGCACCATATTTTTCATCATTTGTTGCATCCAATTTTGCATCATTTTTAACACCATTTCTTGCATCCAATTTTATATCATTTTGAGCATCCAAATTTGCATCTATATTTGCATCATATTTGAAGCCATGTGTTGTGTCCAAATTTGAATCCCATTTTATGTCTACTTTTACATTCAATTTTGAGCCATTTTTTATGTCCACTTTTGCATTTGTTTTTGCACCATGTTTTGCATCACTTTTTGCATGCAACATTGCATCTCAATTTGCATCCAATTTTGAGCTAGTTTTATGTCCATTTTTTCACTATTTTTTGTGTCTACTTATGTGTCCAATGTTGCGCCATTATTTACGTATGCTTTTTCACCCAATTTTTCATCCTTTTTGATGTCCAATTTTACATAATTTTCGCCATCCAAATTTGCATCATTTTTCAGCCTCATTTTGTGCCCACATTTGCATCTAATTTTGTGTCTAACTTTGAGTATGAATTGTTATTTTATTATACATCATTTTTGTCATCCAATATGGTGTCCTTAGTTTCGCCATTTTTTAACGCCATTGTGCATCTCCTTTTATGTCTTTTCTTACATCTTTTTTTTGTGTCCAAGTTTGCATCCCAAATTTATAACAGTGATTTATGATGACAGAACTTTCATGACCCTCACTATTGATGCATATATATCTTGACGTTCGTAAATCGTCATCATTTCATATATAAAAAAATGATTTTTGATGACGACCCTTTAATGACCCTCACTATTGATACATATATATGAATGGATAGTGATCATCACCATTTCCCGTGAATATTAGGGCATGATGGAATCGAACTACCAACCACCTACTTGCAAAGCAGGTGCTCTTCCATTGAGATAACACCCTTCAAAGAATTAGACTTTGAAACTTCATAAATTATAAATTATAAAACTTTAATTAAATTATAAAATAATGAAAGCATAAGGGAAACCATAGATACTAAACAAAAATTATAAATTTATATGTGATGAAAATTCCAATAGAGTCCAATTAAAGTATTTCTACTAACACACCATACTCCACAAATATAGCACTAGGATCTCATAAATTGTCAATAAAAAACTTATTATCTAATGTAAAGTAGTTGATATACCAACTGAACACAATAAATTAGAGTTGCAATCAACATCCTGACCGTGCCTCCCAACCTCCCTTATCCCAACTATTGTAGTCATAATTAAGATTCTAATATAAGTTCACATTATTCTTCTTCTTCAACTTCCTCCAACAATTTCACAAAAGGCTACAATGACTTCGAAATGGTTTGCATGAAATGCCAAAAATCACATTAGATCCTATTTTCACACTGACAAAACTCAAACTATAAGAACAATATTAGATTTATGAAATCCTAAAAGTTGTTTAATCAAGCATTTCATTTCTCATTTTCATAGAGTTCAAAAATCTTAAAATCATATAGTCAGATTTGTCTAAACCTAAATTAATTCCATTTCCTCATAACAAAAGTGTAGAAAAAAAGAAGAATATAAAATTGGTAGGTTGTTAATACCTACCCTTTGGGTTACTTCCTGTGAAAAACCACATCAAAATAGTATCTTCAGTAAGAAATTCCTCGTCATAGAGAGACCTCATAATTTCAGGAAACAATTTCATAAGTATAGCATCCTCATAACATTGAATTTGAATCTTATACATTATATCCAACTATAGTTTCACAATTGCACCGAAATTGTCAAGGCGTTTTGCCCATCTCTTAACCTCATAATTCAATAATGTAGAGAATCATTGTAGTAAAATATGTAAGCTTCATACAATTTCCAAAAAAACCATATATGAAACTTCTAATAATTGAACTACTAAGAGTAGAAATAAAATAACCAGAAAACTAGTGAATTCCAAATGCCAACCAAAAAATAAAAGATGTTGTTATTTTACATGCAAAAGGAAAATATCCATGTCAGATGGATAACCATCATTGAAAATATTTCATGCAAAATTTTATAAGTACATTATGGTAACCTAGTGGGTTAGCTCAATCGATTTGAATTGACGAGCTTTAAGGCAGAGAGGTCATGGGTTCAAGTCCCACAAAGTCTCTCTGGGTTAGGAGTACAACATATACACCATCAACATTTACCATGGTTGCCATTCATAGGAATGTGAAGAATCCCCTCAAGGATTTCCCCAAGGAAATTTCAATGGGAAAATAATGTACATGCTCGATGGAAAGCCATGGATACAAACATTGCATGCATAACTAATCCCCACATACTACATACAAACAATTCAATTGCAAGATAATAATTCCCTCAAACCAAAGGAGATAACTCTTGACATTAAATGCATGCTTTGACTATTAAGTTTGATCATGTAGCACCTTTGATGGAAAATGGAATTAACATTCAATCTATCTGATCTAGGTGGCTCCCGACACATGCAAAAGTCCAAGAGGACTCAGGAAGCATTAAAAATCAAAGTGGGATTATTCTCAAACTAGGTTCATGTTGAATATCTCATCATTGTGATCATGGTGGTGTAAACGTTTCTTCAAACCGAGTCCATATGCGGAAGTTAGGGGCAGTCCATAGGGGGGAGTCCAAGAGCGGGCACAAATTTCTATGCAGGTGGAACCCTGAGCAGTGCAAAGAGGGGGTGGAACCATGATCTGAGAAATTTCTCCAAGGGGGCATATTTTCACTTTTTTAGTTTTCGAAAAATTTTATATGGTTTCAACATTTCTCGGTGCCACAAATTCAACGGTGTTGTCCGTTTCTCCATCAGAGATCTGTAGTGTTTGGGATTCTTTAATTATGGAGGTATAAGGTCGTCATTTTGACTTTTGATGTACTTTCTTTAATTTGCCATCTATTGAAAACAGGGCCTCCCCACTAATTCGAGTAGGGCCCGAAGATGTAGTCCCTCCTGGATGAACTCCGATATCGATATAGTGTCTTCTATGCATGACTTGCTATTCTTCTCTTCCTCTTCTTTTATGCACTTGTAATTTCATGGATAAATGCAAGTTTAATATGTAATTCTTTAATGCATCACAAGGAAAAGATTTTTGGGATCACTAGCACAAGCATGAAAAAATTATTGACTTATGAATTCCAAGTGAGATAAAATGAAAACACATTAACAAAAGAGTTAAAAAATGTATCATATGTTAGAAAATCCAATGTAACCATATTTATGTCCAAGAAAAGACACACACACTTTACATTGAATGAAATATTCATGGAAACACAGGTTGAAGGATTCAATATTGCATCTGTATACGTTTTGTAATTAATTTCCAAAAACAATGTCTATTGAATTAATAGTTTGATAAAAATATTTATATATACATCAATAAAACAAAAAAAAACATTTGTAAGAAGGAAAAACATGATATCCAGAGCAAGAAACAAAATATCCACAATTACATTAGATTTTAACAAATGTTGTCTATGAAATTGAAACATTCTATTTTCTCACACACATCAATGAAAGGATAAAAGTGTGTAAAAAAATATGATTCTTAAAAGTAGAAAAATGAAAGTCGTGGGGATGACCCTTAAAATAGTTATCCATGGATGCATTTTCCCATTAGATTCTAATATTGACTAAAATTTGTAAACATATTAAACACTTAACAAGAAGAAAATAATTTTCGAAATTCAGTAAAAATCCATAAAATTGTTAATGACATGATGAGGCATAACACATATGGTAAAACCAAAACATAGTACACGGTCAAAAAAGATTAAATACTAACTTGATGCAACACAAAATTTGAATTTTATTTTTGGTTTTTTCCAGACCACTACAACATCCATAATAACGTCCCATAAGACACACAGTACTTCAATATCAGGTAACTTTGACTCTTTATGGCGTTGCTTTATAGTTTCAATGACTTCTGAAATATCAACATTCTCTGCAATCAAAGTTGTTAATGCACTCTTCATGTCCTTCAATTTCACATCAAACATTTTTTCTTTCATTATATTTTAAAAGAGCATCAAAACCCTCCTTACTTCCACACACGATGTCAAAAAGAAATATGTTAGTAATAACCAACAACAAAAACATGTGACTTTAAGTAGACAATTTGGTTCCAACAAAAAAGTCTTCCCACCTGAAGTGTTTTACAAAAGCTTCAGTGGTGTGATTATGTATTGAGAACAAATCAAGAAGATTATCTTCTATCTTCCCACACTTCAACATTGCTATGAGATCATCAAGACTTTTTTCAACCAGATACTCCTTGAAAAAATCAGTGATGAATGAAAGCACAGTCCCCTTGGAAACAAGGTTGTCTTTGAGAAAAAATTGAAAAACGGTTTCTGGTGAAAGCGTAGATAATTTATGAGAGAGAGTGTGCAGTAAAAATTAATTTTTTTTTTCCATTCATTGACCTCAAAAATCTCAATGCTTTGCAAAAACCTTTGCATAATATTTTCAATATTCTTGATCAGGAAAGATCTCCTGTGAAGTATATACTTTATATTCAGAACAGATGGAAAGACATTCTTCCTTGTAGGTTCTGTTATGAAACCAACTCACAAAATAGAAGAAAAGATAAATCAACAACTTCAAAATCAACCTCTTCAAGGGGGGAACCTCCTTCACATTACACAAATGGATAATTATTGGATGATACAAATGAGAAGACCTCTTTTCTATATATAGGAGTCTAAGGGGTCATAATATAATCAGAGCCAACATAAAAATAATAATGTAAGGGCACAACAATAACAATAGTGGGCTTCTATGGGGCACAATAATAACAATATGGGGACTAATATGCACAATAATACAATAAGGGGGTTGCAATAATAACAATAAGGGGCTACACTAGTAGTATAGGGGCCTAACATGCCCCTTTCCTTCAAAAAGTGTTGTCCTCAAGGCTTGAGCAGTTCTGGATGCTTCTATATAAAATTCTCATCCTCCCATGTGAAACCTTCAACTGTTAAGTTCTTCCACTTGATGAGATACTCTGAAATTCTATTTTGTAATAATATTTGTTTTTATTAAATTAATTTAAATATTATTTTTCAAAAACTAGCCGTTTAATATAGCTATTACTTAATAATATTTTTTTTAATAAATTAATATCATAATTTTAATATTATTTTTCAAAAGTAGTTGTTACTTGAAATTATGGTCTCTACATTGCTCTCTATTTAAGCTTTTTCCATGGTTTGCCTCTTCATCTTCTCCTAATTATGAACCACATGGTTGGTTCGAAATGCGTCGGCCAAAAATTTATGGTATGTGATTTCTACCGAAAGACTTTTCTTAAGTTAGAACTATTTGAATCACCCCCATGTTTCATATGCACTAAACCTAAGTTTCATAGGGACATACACATGCAAATACCAATACACCAGAATTATTAAAACTCAAGATCTAGATAAAGGGAAACTATACACATAACAAACATATACAATTTTTTTTTTTTTAAGTTAAGATCTGGATACAGAAAAATGTTATTATAAACATGTGTCCACACTTATTAAAAACATATAAAATTCACATTTTCAAATGTTCTTCACTACAAATCTCTATTACAAAATTTAGAAATGCAGAATGATATGAAAGGCTCATATTCATGTTTTTTAGGATGAGGGAAGGGTTGTTTCATAAGGAAAATTTAGGATATTGGTCCCCATAATTGGCCTTTCATAAATTTTATTTTATATTTTATGTTACATTTAATTTTTTTTTTTTAAGGATCCAACCGCTGGACCTTTTTCACTAGAAACAGATCCCAAGTGGATCTCCAACAATTCCAAACCTGAAAGATATCTAGAGTGGATTCAAACATGTATAAACATAAATCCCATAACTATGGTCAAAAGCTTATCAAATTCTAAGGATTAAATAAGTAAATGTATATACTTAATCATATTTTTTGTTAATGGTCCTTATGTTAAAACTTTGAAGGCATTTGTTCCTCAATAGGTTCTGCAGATTCTTACAGCTGTCTTGAAAAACACTACAAAATACCTTGGTTCTATAAAGAGATTAAATTCATGTTTGATATTAAAAGGGTGATTGAATAGGAAATTCGTTCAAACATTTAATACGCAATCGAAGTGACAACTATCTGATTGTTTTCACAACGTTTGAGGTTGGGATGATGGAAGAAATGGAATTGAATGACGCCTAAAAACGCATGCACAATTTGTAAAAGTTGAGATGACCCCGAAAACAAGAACAAGAGAAAATGCCAAAAGGATCATCCCTTTGAAATGTTGCATTTCCTGTTTTTTTGACACGTAGGATTTACTTGATGTAATGTTCTCCATGAAAAGAAAATAATTAAATCAAGGAACCCCAAATTAAATCCCATCATACAAAACCAATGTTTTGGGCTGCAACTTATATAGCAAATTTGGATTTGGTGTAATACAAAAAAATGGGAAAAATGTTCATATCCTCCAATTATCAATACCCATTGTCAAAATTGAAAATACATGCTCAGAATATTCCTGGATCCGCCTAGAACATCTCAAAAATCTACAAAGAACATCCCAAAAACATTATGGGGTTTTTGAGTTCTAAAATGGGCCTCCTACAAAAAATGTACAACCAAAATAAGCTTTATAAGAACAAATAGGATTCAAGATGATGATGTTGACCATGGGGGATGATTCACCATTTTTGGAGTAAAAAAGTACAAAGATTTAAAAGTAATAAAATAATAAAATAACTTTTTCAACTTGTATTTTCAACTTATCTCCCTAAGTTTTTACTCAAATTTCAAGTGGTAGTACTCGTTGGATGAAAAATTTAATTCTTCATCCAAGGAGTATTCATGTTGCATGCTTTTGGTGGACCCTACTACACGAAAAATGAGAAATACACAAAAAAAAAAACGTGATTGCAATCACATTTTTAATATATTTCTCATTTTTCATGTAGCAAGGTCCATCGAAAGTATGCAACATGGGTACTCCCTAGATGAAGAATCGAATTATGCATCCAATGAGTTTTTCAACTTGAAATTTGAGTAAATCCATATGGAAATAAGTTGAAAATACGAGTTGAAAAAATAGTTTTATCTTTTTTTCCCTATAAACTTTGATGATTTAATATAATCTTATTTTATTATTTCCACTATTATTTTATAATTTCATTAGGAGGCCTATTTTAGAATTCAAAAATCCCCTAATGATCTATCTAAAACATTGTTGTAATTTGTCGCGAACATCATGGAGAGAGCCAACAACTCCCTGATAAAGTTACCAATTGTTCAAGGACATTTCCTAGGATTCTCCATGTCCCCAAAGTGCTGAAACATCAACTATGGGATTTTGTTTCGATGGGGTAGGTCCCTACACATCCTAGTTGAAAATAGTGTAACCACAATAATGTACAAACTACATTCTTACATAAAACTCAAAAGGTGTAACATCCCTATTTTGTAGCATGACACCACTAGTTTGTGGAAGGAAAAAGATAAATCAACCTTATGGCATTCCAAATAATTCTTCCCAATCAGATCCTCCAACCACCTTTAGAAAAAAAATAACTTTCACAATGAAGGGGAGAGAAAAGAGAGCCTTGAGTTCAACAATAACCTATTCCTAGTGAAGGGGACAGAAAAGAGATCATTGAAGTCAACAATAACCCATTCCCAGACAACTAGTTCAATCGGGTTTTAGAATTTTTGAAGGATTAAATTATTTGAGAAACACATATTGGAGAGTTTCATTCCATACTTCGTCTAACTTAGGTGCAATTTAAGTTTATCCAAAAATCGAAATCTTGCCCAAATCAAATGGTTTTAGGTGTAACATCCCATTATGTCGCACAACCATGATCTTTTAGCAAAAATTAAAGACTAATCAAGTTTACGGCATTCTAGATACCTTCTCCCAAACTGTTAGACCATCTTAGCATCCCCTAGAGTGACCCATTTCGTAATGAAGGTGATTGGAAAAAGTATATTGAACTAAATAATAAACCAAATACAAAAAATTTCGACAGGACCACAATTGAGATTTTTGTTTTTTGGTTTGAGGTTCTTAAAAATACACCCCCATGGAGTTGCACTGTATATTTCCATATCCGAGGAGATGGATAGTATATTTCCTTTAGATTAGGGGTATCAAAATCTAATCCAAGAGTTGCAATCTCACCCAAACCAAATGGAGGAACCTTCCCATATATGGCACAATCTTGTCGTTTCCACAAAAATTAAAGCCTAGTTTATCTTATGCCATTCCAAATAATCATCCATGATGTTAACATTGTTTGGTTTGATCGTAATGTGGGCATATTTCATATCATCTACTGAGGTTCAAATCCTTTAGAGAGATGTTCACAGAAGTGGGAATAGATTCTGAGATACAACTAAATTAGCTAAAGAGATCTTCCTCAAATATTATAAGCAAGCTACACTATATTGTAATATTCTTAAGTGGACCATTTCAAGTGAATGTACAAGTCTTAGGTGACTTTAGAGAAATAGATACCCTACCCTTGGTGACTTCACCGAAATGTATACCAAGGAATACAAATGTTTAGCTAAATAGATTTAAAAAATTAATGTGTAAATGCTCTACTTGACCCTAATAGCACATGGAACATTTGTGATGAGAAACGGATAGACCATTTGGGATTTTTGAACACTTCTTCATCAACATTAAGTGTGAAGGGCCAAGGCACAAGGTGGAACCCTACCATGGTAGGCTCACAAATGTTGGTTTAATTTTTTTTTACATATTAAACTATACATGGATTATTTCCATATGGACCTACTTGACCAACCACATTGATAAATTGACTTAAAAACCAAAATGATCATGAAGTAATTCTCAAAGGGCGAGATAGACTCAAAACACGTCAAAACTTTTGAGGAAGGGTTGTATTGGTTCCATAGCTTA
Organism: Pinus tabuliformis; assembly: GCA_031772625.1. Taxonomy (NCBI): domain Eukaryota; kingdom Viridiplantae; phylum Streptophyta; class Pinopsida; order Pinales; family Pinaceae; genus Pinus; species Pinus tabuliformis. The sequence continues at coordinate 896,396,635 of CM062820.1, read as the reverse complement.
CTTATACTATATGAAGGAAACTCCTCAACAAACTTATAATTTAGGGCTCTCCAACTTATAACATAGTCTATCAGGATATGTATGAAAAAGTCCAACAGATAAGGGCGTGGAACCATACAACCAAAAAGGATAGGATGTCTAACTAAAAATTAGAATCCAACCTCAAAGACATTACTCAGACGTCATCACAGACATTAGATCCATTGCAATTACCCAAGAAGCCAGTAATAATTCCAATATAGAATCATATTAAACAAAAAGAACAAGAAAGGTATCACCATATTTGAGAAGTCAATATCTCAAGATTCAATGGTCTTGGAAACAAGATCTTGCAAAAAATTAATGTATTTTAGCTGGGGTTACAATTTTATTAGTTTTAGTTTCACTAATCATGATAATAATGTGTACCATTTCCAGTTAACAAATCTCTTTTATTTGATTGCAATGTGCAACTAGCTTCCCCATTTGTTGAAGGTTAGACATAAAGCATTGCAAATATGTAAAGTTTCATTTAAACAACATGATGTTGTGCAGGTGACTTGTAGAAGGATCGAAATTTTTCCTTTCACCGATAGAATTATCCAAGGACAAAGACAAGCAACGAATTTCCGAAAAATATACCTTGACATCTATACTCAAAGGTGTCAGGAATTAGAAATGTATTTTCTTATAAATACCACTAAGGTTTGTTGAATAGAGGTTGGTTTGACCTTTGATATACTATTTCCAATGTTGGGTGATTATATTATAACATATTTATAAACTCTCAAATTCTTTTTACAAACGAATGGCCATTCTTGGATGGAGAAATAGATTTAATGTCGAAGCCTTTATATAATGAGTATGAAATTTTGTAGTTTATGGTAATCTATACCTGCTTTATTTTATGTTATGGAAAACAAGTTATGTTGCATATTCAATATTTAATATATTCTTTCTTTCTATTGTGGAAAGCATTAATTGTTTCAGTCCAACAAAAGAAGCAAGTTTTATGTATCTGTAGTTCTTTTCATAAGGAAATTCAGTTGGTTTGAATGAAAATAATGCATGTTTATTTGTTGTTGCCTTGTTATCCAATCATCATTTGCACTTGCCAAAGACTAAAAGGCTGATGTTTTTGAATAGTTTGAAGTTGGTCATCAATAACATTAGGACAAAAACATGCTAACCAAGGAAGAAATTGAGGTTAGATGAAAAAGAAATATATAGGTTGTTATTAAGTGAGAGAGGGAATTGACCTATGTATTTTCTCATCATGTGTGTCCTTAAATATGTTTGAAACTGCTAATATGAAAAATTAAAAAATATGTATGACACATTTTGGTAAATATTGCATGTTTACAACTATGGAAGAATCCTCCAAAATCAGTCCAGACTCCAAACCAAGTTGATGTAGATTGATCCCTAGAAGCCTCATTGGGGATGGAGTTGGTTACATTGCTCGATGGAAACCAAGCCATGGGACAGCTACAAGATGACCATGAAGGAAAGTTCTAATAGGAAGCTTCAAAGTATAGGTGAGACTGGACAAAAAAATTCACATATAGAGTTAAAGCAACATAATGTAGAATTGGCCAACATTGGTTGCATAATATCTAATCCATTTACTCCCCTTTCAAAATCCTCCGTACCAAACAAGATGTCATTGATGAGAACAAAAAGAAAGAGCAATGAATCTTTTTTGAGGTAAAAATACCAAGATACAACTCTCGTAATAAGGTAGCAGGTACATCTCCTATGAGAGATGTTGATAGCCTTATGATCTCTCCTATAATTTTGAACTACATGGAATCTACAAAATTTGCCAAAGAAAAGGTCAAATCACTGAGTATTCCAAAGCAAAGGCCTGGCACTCCTGACACATAGCCTATTTCATATAGAAGTAAAACGATATCTTTTCCTTTGTCAGAGGCCATTTCAGGCCCATACAAGTCCACTAAAGGCTCCATGTTCCATCATACAAGTCTCAATTTGAAAGGGCTTTCAGGACCATCGAAATCAAATAAGTTTGTCACTTCTTTGAAAGATCTTAGTATTGAATTAGACAATTCCCTTTTGATCCGAGGTCATAGAAAACATTTTAGATAAGTATTTGTGTAGGTACATGAAAAAATACTATAATTTGGATTGACATAGCTGGTATGGAAAATGAGATATATTTTTTTGAGAATTACAAAAGGTTGCTCTGGTGGGATGATCTTGGAAGTTGGGACTAGTAGCCTATTATGGATTCGAGTGATGTCTATTTATATGTTGAGAATATTTACATTTATGAAATGCGAAGGCTTTGCTGCAGATGTGAAGTCCCAGAATGACTTTATTGAATATTTTATATTCAATGATGTTGAGTTAGCTGAGGATGGAGGTCATGAAAAAGGGATTGCAAAACAAAATCGATAATTTATAGGTTTTGAAATTTCAAGGGGGTATCCTTGCAAAAGGATTAAGCTCACAAAGAAATTTTGGGTAAGGCTACAAGCCTTCAAGGAAATACCATTTATTTCCTCCTATGCTGATTCCAAGGACTTGAATTTGCCTTCAATGAAGGAAGAGGAGAAAGCATATTTTTTGGTTATGAACTTATGAGCCTAACAATAGAAAAGAGAATTCTTGTATACCATCTAACAAATTTCAAATACGATAATAATTTTTCTCATAGGATAAGGGAAATTCTTATCTAGCATAGAAATATTATCTATGTTTCTTTGAAGGGAGAAAAATATTATGTCTTTCTCAGACATGCATACCAAGACGTCAAGTTGATTGAGAAGGACCCATTAATCATTGCTAAGGAATGACTTGAAGCACTTTTCTTTATTGGCTGCTTCCAAGGATAGACTAGAACACAAGCTCGTAAGCATGGAAACAAAGGAAATAATCTTGCTAGGTATAGATAATAGGATAAGGTATTAGACAAGGTATAGTGAGGGAGCATAACTAGTTCTGACTATTATTGTCAAGCCAGAGTCAATGTGAAAAAATTTGTAGCCACTTCAACATATGTGGAAACTCTAGGTATAAGAAATGCCAAAAAGTTGAATCCGAAATTTCAAAAAGCTTAGAGGATTAGAAGTTCCAAAGACATTTAGTTAAAGGAGAAACCCTTTTAAAATAGTCCAAAATGATTCAAAAGGTAAAATTAAAGTCAATGTTGTGGATTGGTTGCTATGTGGGGCTGGAGATTTAGTTTCATCAACTACTTCTATTAACCCTTCAAGCTCGGTAGTTGTAGGATAGTTGGAAAATGCTTTTCTTATTCATGGAAAACTTAAGCTAACATTGAACCAATAGTGAAGGAATTTTATTTTCTCAAGAGATGACTCCTTTGGTGATAAGGGAGGAAAGTGGCAGATCAATGGGTTGAGGCTATGGAAAAAAGAGAAGAAATGACAAAGAAAAACATAACTACTCCCATTTTCTTGGAGTTGTCCAAATTCCCTAGAACTTTTTTTTTTATTATATTATTCACCAATACATCTATTTCTTGTTTTCAGTGGGTTTGTTATTGGTGGGTATTAATCCATACTGCATATACATGGATTTCAAATCACTCTATATTGTACCTATGTGCTATGAATTCTATCTAGAAATCAATAGGACTAGATACCAACATAAATGGATTATATGATACCAATACTCCCAAAAAGGATCCTCGGAAGTCATATACGGAGATAAAATAGGGAGAACAAGTTATTGAATGTTTTCTTGAATTAACAAAGTTTTGTCCATAGGTGGTGGGACAAAGATGACATGGTTCCTCTTATCTTTGTTTTCACAAACATGAAGTCATGTAATATTAATTTTCATTATGGGAATACACAATCACCAGTACTTAGAAATTTGAGTTTGAATGTTAAATTTGGGGCTATGGTTCCTATTATAGGGCCTTTTGGAGAGAAGAAATCCACACTTGCCAAATCATCACTTTGGAAAGAGTTGCAATATCCACTTCAAAGTCATTCCTTCTAAACATGGAAAACAATGCTTCCAAAATTGAGCATAAGTGAATTTTAAGTCAAGTGTGGTGATTGACGGGGGCACAAAAAAGAAATTCAAGTATGGCAGTGTTACAAAAACAATTCAATTTTGAGAAACATTAAGGACTTTCTTAGATTGCAGGGGTAGTAGACAATCTCTATTTTGAATCGTTGGATGGCCACAATTATTATTATTTTTTCTTTATTTAATGGTGACTAGTAGATTTCCAGGAAGATGATTCAAACCAAAAATAGAAATATCTGATTGTTTGATTATGGATTCGTTACACCTTCCTTCCAATGCTCATCACAAATGAAAACAATTTATAAGAGAATTAAAACAATTTATAACAGCATCACTATCAAAGACAAAATCTTACCCGCCAACAATGGATTTGGCCCAATTTTTTCTAGTGATTAAGCCATTGATTAAACCATTGACGTAGTAGTTGTAGACCCATACCCATACCCACCATTCGAATCATTTTACCCAGTAGAAAAGGCTACGGTACTTAAATTCGTCGCAAAGGAAATAGTCATGGTTCCATTGGTTCTATAGTGAGATAGATAATATAGAGATCTAGATATAGTTTCTGATTGAGATCCAACAACAATAGCAGTGTAAGAGGAAAAATCATAAAAATAATAGGTACCGATAGTAGTAGACACGTGGGATAGTCACTAGGAGTCTATTGCTTCAGCAGTTCTAGGTCCATATGAAGAAAAGGTTACAAAGGCATAGGTAGTTGAAACATGTTCATACCAAAAAGGAGTAGTTCCAGACGCATATCCATCTCCTAGGCCAGCAACATCCCTTCTACTAGGTTGTGTCCTAGAAAAAATACAATAGCAGGGGTAGTAGATCTAGTAGCTTAAGAGGTAGAGATGAATAAGCAGGTGGAAATAAGGCCATTAAATCTAGCCATTTAAGCAGATTCATGAAGGTAGGAATTAGAATAATGAAGATCGGTAGTTAAGGCTTCTCACTCACACTTTTAGAACTTAGGTGAGATAGAAAGAAAAGAGGTGAGCTAGTCTTCTAATTGAACCTTACTCACACTCTAGGTAAGAGAGAAAGATAAGAGGGAATTAGACGTAATGTAAAGTTTCTAAAGTTACCGTCCCCATATGCCAGGTTATCACTCAACTATTTACCACTGAAAGGAAGGAAGGACAGGGAGAAGCTAACCAATACCGGTTCGTCATAGTAAGGGATAAAGCTACAAAAACTTAATGTTCATGCTCAAGAGTGTTGATCCTTAAGTAAAGTCTTCTTCTTTGACATGGCTGATTGGAATTAGAAGGTCCTTTGGGACAACCTATATTTCCAGTACGAGATTTCTTGGCTTGCCTAAAGAAAGAAGAATATTACAATGACACTTTTCTCTCTTTTCTTTATTTTTCTAGGCAGAAGCTCTCAAATATTTCCGATGAGTTGCAGAAATTGAGGCACTTCATTTAATGCATCATGGGAGAAATATGATGGGATAGAGGCCAGGTTATGCAATGTGAATGTACCATATCTAAGGCCATTTGATTGATTTTGAACCAAGATAACACCGAATTTTTAAGAAATGGGGCACTTGCAGTTACTTTGAGGGAGGTAGCCAGGGGAACTAGGAGATATGTGGAGCAAGTAGTATTATTTTTATGTTTGATTCTCATTATTTCAATTCAAATTAGGCCTATGGGGAGGCTTTAACAACTACTTTGAATGGATGGCATTGAAAATTTTTCTTAAGATGGTAGAAGAAAAGGTTGTAATAGATCTCCAAGTGTTTGGAGACTCCAATGTGGTCATCAATCAAACATAGAGTAAGTTTCAGGATGGGAAATATGATTTTACATCCTATCACTAAGCAAGTAAAAAGAATAGTGATCCAGGAGGATCTTGTGAGTCCAGCATGAGTAGAGTCTTCAGTGGTTCAAATTCAAAATGGTCTTCAAATGATCATGGTCAATGAGGTCTTGAACTTTATCAACTTCGCTAGTATTTGTTGTTAGCATTCAGTGGCCAGTATCTTTAGTTTCGACAGTGATGTATATGGTTCAGGTTGTCCGGTGATGTCAATGGTTTTCATGGTGTTCGAAGGATATGTACTTGGTTTTCGACATATGGTTGTCATTAGTTCCGTCGGGGTTTGGTTGTTATGTCACATTGTGAGAATTGTTATAAAAGGAGTTCTTTTGATCATGTGACAAAGTCTAAAAGACTAAACTCCAAAAATGTCATATTAAAACCCTAATACATAACCTAAGTCCTAGCCCAAACACCTAAAAACTTAACCTAGAAGATACACCATGTATTCAGATACATTAAACCTAGTCTACAGACCCTTTCGGGCCATGTAAATACATTACAATACACATAAACCATATAATAAACATTACAATGGATTACATTACCCCTAACCACTGGCCTAAACTGCATGGGGAGCTAACCGTAGTGTGTCATGTGAGCAGACAGGATAAACCATTGGGGTTAACGGTATTAGGGCCTCATCGTGCGGAGATTTCAACAATAACTGCATCGGGAGAAAAACTCGGCACGTGAACAGAGCAACTCCTTGCACCATCACTGTCAGCTAGCCGTAACCACAGGGAATCAGTGCCGGGTGTCAACCTACATTTAGACCGTGGCTAGTCACATGTTATCCATCACCTCTTTCTACCTAGTTAGAAAACCATCAGCAGTTTCTGCCTATCCAAAGTCGGATTTTGGTTTTTGTTGAGTTTTATGTCTATTTTTAAATCACACCATGTAACTAAACCCTCAAGGTGTCCCTAGTGGATTGGACTGAAACCTTAGATAGGTTCATGGCTAAACATAGCAGTGGAGAGCTTGAATGAACCCAAACAAGTTATAAATTCATATTTTGGTCATGACAAAAGCATTGGAGTGCTTTTAGAGTTTGTATGCAGATTTTGGAGGATATAGGTAGTTTTTGTTTTTAGTGTAACAAGAGTATCAGGAGTCGGAATTGGGAACCATGATAGGCATTACAAAGATGGTTCAGAGAGACTTCTTATGACAGTGACCAGAAGTTCCTGCATGCATGATCAATTTGGTCAATTTTTTGTGTAATCGACCTTGTTGGATTCAATCATAATAAAGCAGACGCCCATATTGAAAGTGGACCGAGAGCCGTAGTCCATCAGGGACGAACTCTGTAATCAATCTTGTTGTTTGGTATCATATGTTTTTTCTCCTTTTCACTTATGTTTTCATCGTGCTTATGTTCCATTTCTGTCGTCAATTCATTCCTTTTCAATCAGTTCTGTTAAATCACTTTATGTTAACATTTGGTTCATTGATGGTTAACCAGTGAATGTTAACTAGGTCTAAGTCGAAATGTGGAGAAGGAACACACAAGGATATTGATCCAGAGATTGGAAAGAAAAGAGTTGCTCATAAGTTGATCATGACAGGATCTGATGCAGGTGAAAATCCTGAAACTAAGATGAGCGAGGAACAATTTCAACAAGCATTCTTGAGCATGCAACAAATGTTGGGATAACTTTACGAAGATAAGAAGGCGAGAGATGCAACTTCTTCTTCAAAGACATCAAAGAAGGAAAAAGGTAAAGGCATGGTTGATAAACCTCCCACACCTATGTCATCTCCATCATCATATTCTTCTTCTTCTACTTCTTCCAATTTAGAATCTAAAACAAAAAAGAAACCTAAGAAAACATGTCTTTTGAAACTTGATGTAAAATTTGAGTTACCTATTTATGATGGAGAAATGAATCCTGAAAAGTTGGATAACTGGATTACGAAGTTCGAATTGTATTATCATATTCAAATCATTTTTGATGATAAAATGAAAATTCAGTTAGCTACACTTAGAATGGGGGGAACAACTTTAATCTTGTGGGAAATTAAAACTCAAATAGATGTAAAGCAGAAAGGTAAAGTCATCTCTTCATGGTCTAAGTTTTTAAAATATCTTAGGAAACAATTCTATCCTTTAGGATACATGCACTAAGTTGTTATTGATTGGTAGAACTTGAGGCAAGGTAAAGTGTATAGTGTTTAGGAGTTTACTCAGGAGTTCAGAAAGAAAGCATTGGCGCTTGGTATTTCATTGGATACACGTGAAACTTTATTAAAATATATCGATAGTTTACATTCATATTTACAACATACATTATTGATGCTTAATCCTGATGACTTTGATGAAGTGTGTGTTCAAGCCATACATATTGCATCAGGTGGTAGAGCATTCAAGTTTTCACCACAGTCATCCAAATAGTTGGAAATGAAGGATTCCAATGACAGTAAGGGGAAGAGCAATTCGAAGAGAAAGAAATCAGTGACAGCTCAAAAGGAAAGACCTACTTGTTCTCATTGCCAGAGATTCGGTCATGATGAATCTAGGTGTTGGAAACTTCATCCAGAACTTAGGCCAAAAAATTTCCTTAACAAGAAGGATGAAAATAAAGCAAATTCAGCAATCCAACAAGATCTAGGCTTTGATTTAGGTGATGAAAGGAGGATAACTACCATAGTTTCGATAGGTAAAACTTCTGACACTGGTTCAAGTTCGAATACTATCGCATCTTCATCAAACATAAATACTTCAAATGAGGATAAAAGAGTTGCATTATTTAGCATAAGGATAACTTCTAAGCACACAAAGATAGATACAATGTTTGACAGTGGATCACAGGCAAATTTGATATCTGAATAGTTAGTTAAGAACTTGGGTTTGGAGACATAGAATCATCCAAGACCTTACCCACTAGGATGGATAAATAAATCAACTCAGATAAAAGTTACAAAGCAGTGTCGGTTAAAATTTTCCATTACATCTAATTACATTGATGAAGTGGAATTATATGTGGTTCTAGTAGACATATGTGGAGTTGTATTAGAAAGTCCTTATCTTTGTGATCGTGATGCAGTATTTTATAGGATAGAACATAAATATCACCTTAAGAAATATGGGGTTGAATTTATTGTCAGGGCACATAAAAGTAAAACTTACTTGAATCTAGTTGATGCTAATCAAATGAAGCGATTGATAAGTTTAAATAAGAGATTTGTACTCATGTGTGTAAAAGAACATCATAAGAATCAACATGATGTTTTTTCAGGTTGTGAGTCTCAGTTTAAACATAGTTTGGTCAAGAATGTAGAAACTTTTTCAGTCCTATTTAAAGAACCCAAACATCTTACTCATAAGCAGGGAATACAACATGAGTTACAGTTGATGTCTAAATCTCCTCTTCCTAATGTGAGAATGTATCATTTCAGTCCAAGTTTGGGAGTTATAAGTTACAGGGGTGTAATTCAGTATTGGGGAAAGTCAGTGTTACATTTCTCTTGTATTGTATCACCATTTCATGTTTCAAACAGTTTTAAGCCTCTTTTTGAGTGGAGAGGAAGCCTATTTGTTTTCATGACAAATCCTTTTCTAAAGAAATGCCAAAGTCTCCAGTACATCTATGGGAAACTTATGCATTAAGGGAGAGTGTTAATAAATGGAGACATCATTTAATGAATGAGGAAACAATGATTCAAACAAATCAACAACCACTTCAATACTTTCAAAAACAAACTAAGTTGCAGCAGTTGTCACCTTACAATTTGATGGGTTTATTATAGCAGGTTCACTTAGTAATCAGGAACCATGAAAGTATATCAAGTCAAGTAGCTGGTATGATGTCAAGAATGTCTTTGAATTTTTCTATCATTCCATAAAATAGATTGTTAATACATGCCAATAGTATTGAACAATATTCTGCAAAGACTGTTTTCAAAGATGTTTATGGATCACTAATTCATGGTACTTCGTGGAAAGAAGTAAATTGTCATGTTCATAAATGGTTGTTTAACCATTTTCGCAAGTTGTGCATATTGCAAATGGATGGAATATTTCACAAATTCAAAATGTGCCATGATCAACATCATCAAGGTCATCACTTTCAGGTTGTTGATTGAATGTATTGGTACATCATCGAGGCAAGGTGGAGAGTGAGGGATCTCTACCCTCACCTATTATCTATCTAGTCAAACTTTTGTGGTCCAAAAGCTTTCAAGTGGAGAGGATTGATCCAGGAGGATCTTGTTAGTCCAGCGTGAGCAGAGTCTTCAGTGGTTAAAAGTCGAAATGGTCTTTAAATGATCATGGTCGATGAGGTATTGAACTTTATCATCTTCACCAATATTGATTGTTAGAATTTAATGTCAAGCATATTTAGTTTAGACAGTAATGTATATGTTTCAGGATGTCCAGCGATGTCAATGATTTCATGGTGTTTGAAGGATATGTACCTGGTTGTTGACATATGGTTATCATTATTTCCACCGAGGTTTGGTTGTCAAGGATAGAATAGGTTGTCTTGTGGGATTTTTATGTCACATTGTGATAATTGTTGTAAAAGGAGTTCTTTTGATCATGTGAAAAAGTCTAAAAGACTAAACTCTAAAAAAATCATATTAAAAGCCTAATACATAACCTAATTCCTAGCCCTAACACCTAAAAACCTAACCTAGAAACTACACCATGTATTTAAATACATTAAACCTAGTCTACAAACCCTCTCGGGCCATGTAAATACATTACAATACACATAAACCATATAATAAACATTACAATGGATTACATTACCACTAACCACTGGCCTAAAACACACGTGGAGCTAACCATAGCACACCATGTGAACAGACAAGATAAACCATTAGGGTTAACGGTATTAGGGCCTAACTGCACGAAGATTTCAACTCTAACTGCATCGGGAGAAAACCTCAGCATGTGAACATTGCAGCTCATTGCACCGTCACCATCAGCTAGCCGTAACTTCCGGGGATCAGCACTGGGTGTTAGCTTGTGGTTAGATCACGGTTGGTCACATGTTATCCATCACCTATTTTTGCCCAATTGGAAAACCGTCAACAGTTTTTGCCTATCCAAAGTTGAATTTGGGTTTTTGTTGAGTTTTATTTCTATTTTAAAATCACACCATGTAAGTAAACCCTGAAGGTGTCCCTAGTGGATTGAACCGAAACCTTAGATAGGTTCATGGCTAAACATACCAGTGGAGTGCTCAAATGAACCTAAACAAGTTATAAATTCATCATTTAGTCATGAAGAAAGCATTGGAGTGGTTTTAGAGTTTCTATGAAGATTTTGGAATATATAGGCAATTTTTGTTTTCAGTGTAATAGGAGCATCAGGAGTCAGAATTGGGAACCGTGATAGGAGTTGGAAAGCTGATTTAATGAGATTTATTGTGACAGTGACCAGAAGTGCTTGCATGCACAATCCGTCTAGTCAATTTTCTGTGTAATCGACCTCCTCAAATTCAATCCTAATAAAGCAAACACCCATATTGAAAGGGGACCTAGAGACGTAGTCCATCAGGGACGAACTCCATAATCAATCTTGTTGTTTGGTATCACTGTGTTTCTGTTGCTTTTCACTTCTGTTTGCATCTTGCTTATGTTCCAATTCTGTCTTCAATTCATTCCTTTTCAATCAGTTCTCAAGGTTAAAGAAATTTAAGTTAACATTTGGTTCACTGATGGCATTAATCAACTCTACTTCACTTAACATATGATCATTTCATATAAAGTGGCATGTGTCTTTTCAAAATATATCTTTTCATCAACCGTGCTAAGAACTCAACATGGTAGAAGACTCCCTGTCAAAAGAAGGATTATTAATGGACTACAACGCAAGATTGCAAGTGGAGACTAAGGATGGCTTATTCTAGCCATGTATCCCAATGAAAGTCAATGGGACTTGAGCAAAGCAAATATTTTAAGACTATTTTTTTCTTAAATATGAATATATAGTTTTTATTTCAATTAATAGGTGCAATGAGATGACAAGAGCCTTACAATGAATGTCTTTCTTTGTGTAAGTAAAGTCTGTATCATTCTCTTAATAAAATCAAAATTGATAATTTTGGAAGTGTTAGTAAGAGGACGGAAAGCACACAACCTCTTTGTATCCAGTGCAGTTGTGATGGTTATCCTGAGTATGTCAAAGCATGCTCCAATCATGGTTATAGAATAATTGTAGGGTATTGATCCAAACAGTAAGTTTTGATTTGAAATTACTAGTGCAATGACAATTTTTGGACTTTACAAGTGCATAGTGGAGTCCTTTCAAGAAGGGTGCTCCAGGGACGTATATGACTTATACTATAGGCCTCCCAAGTCAATGGAACAACAAAGGAAATATTCTAAGTGTAGAATCAATCTAAATCAGAACAAATAGTTTTTATTTCAATCTAATAAGTGCAATGAGATAACAAGAGGCTTCCAATGAATGTCTTGGTTTCTACACAGTAAAATTTTTCTTAAACTTTATTTCTTTTGATGAACTCATGATTGATATTTTTGTAGGTATTATTAAGACGAGGAAAAATTCACTCTCTTTGTATCCAATGTGGTTATGGTGGTTTTCATGAAGAGTATATAAAATGGTCTTGTAAGTATGGTTATAAAACAATTGCAGGGTACTGATACGAATAATAAGTTCTAATTTAAAATTACTACTGCAATGATAGGACTATAATCTTGCAATGATAATTTCCGGTCTCTACATTTTCATAGAATATTCCATTCAGAAAGGGTACTCCAAAGAGTTATGTGACTTATACCAAAGGCCTCCCAAGTCAATAGGACAAAAAAGAAAATGTTCTAAGCATAGATGCTATCAAAATCTAAATAAAGAGTTCTTATTTCAATCTAAAAGTGCAATGATAGGAAAACAACCTTGCAATGAATGTCTCAGTTTCTATAGATGAAAGTATGCGTAATACTTTTGATGAAATCAAAATCTAAGTATGGGGGTTTACGCAGTGCATTATATTAGATATCATTTTGGGATTCAACTGCGTTAAGTAAGTCATTCACGTATGACCATTTCCATGAGAGGTAGTCGTAACTGACTAATTTCTCATGATTTTTTGAATAGTTCACTTAGCACTCATTGCATCGGGTGATGCTCACAGGGGTGAAGAAGTGGGATTGAAACTAGTGAAATGTGGAGAACGAATCACATAGCATCAATCATCACTTCCGGGGCTTGCACCCGGTAACCAAGAAATCAAAATCATTATTTTTGGAAGCGTTAATAATAGGAACAAGACATGCATGCTCCAATGTAGTCATGGTGGTTATCCTGAGGAGTATATTATTTAGTGGAGCTCCAAGGATGGTTATAAGGAACCTGTAGGTTAGTAACCTGAACAATTAGCTTTAATTTGAATTTACGAGTGCCATGACAAGATTGTAATCATAATCAATGTTTTGGACTCTATAGCTGCATAGTAAAGTGCATTAAAAAAGGATGCTCTGAAGAGTTAATAGGATTATTGTTGTATAGATATCAAAAATCATAACTTGAATTCGAATGAATTCAATGATGCATTCTAAATATATCAATCTAGCAATGTTTGGCTTGGAATCTATAGGTGAAATATTGGCTTACAATTTTTAGTGAACTCATAATCCTTGTTTTGAGAGGTAGGGAATTGGAAAGATTAGAAGAAGAAAGATAACATAAGCCTTTTGCAAGGCAAGGTAGAAAGTAGGTGATTCTTTTCCTTTTAGGAACTTTTTCTCATTTGGAATACTAAAATAAGTATTTACAAATTGTAGTAAATTCGGTTAATTTGAAGATGTTAAGAGGAATGATAAGGAATGATATTATCCTCCCCAACCAGATTCAATTTTTCCAGGTGACATGTTGAGCTCATATATTGTTGTAAAGACTTCAAGTCTTATTGTAGAACAACCTTGAACCCTATACAATATCTTATCCATGCCTACATAATGCAGGGTGGGATACTTGGTTACATGGGTAAAATTAAAATATTTACAGATTGTATACGTTTCATATCTAAATAAAGAGTTAAAACTTTTTTTGAGGAGAAAAAATATAATCTACACTAACAAACTAGAAAAATATATCTGCATAATAGGTAAATGAAATGGGAAAAAAGGTAAAAATATACAACCCTCAAAAACTATAAAATCGATGCCAAAGAAAGAAAATCATTGAGCTTGCTTGCTTAGTTACAATAAAGTTGTAGCTAGGTTTCCAACTTTCTATTCCACAAGTTATCTTTCAATAAAGCACATTTTTCAAATGTTTTAGCAAGTTTGACCTTGTAACTGAGACTTGATCACTAGCCAGAAAGGAGATGATGTCCTTCAATGACCAGTGAGCTATTACCCAAACCTTAGTGGCTGGGATCTTGGAACGGAATTTGGGATAAGATATGGATGAGACTCACTGATTGTGTATTGTATGTTCATCCAGACCTTGTCTGGTGCTGAGTGGATACCATTGAAGACCCTCTTACTTCTAGCCTGACATCAACCCCAAATAAGGAAAAAACGTTGTCCTTCTTCCTCTTATTCCTTTTGTCTTTATGAATGATTTTGACTCGAAATCTATCTGAATTTGGTTTATCGTCATGGGACATTCAATTTGCTTTAGAAAAACTTAGTTATCAAACCTAAGCTGCCTCTAAACATGAGTCAAGTTATTTAAGATTTCTAACTAAAAAAGTATATATTCCTTTCCTTATTGCAAGGTGCATATTTTTCAGCATTAGGACTAGTATTTGCAACATGTCTTAGAAGAATACCATGAGTAATTCAACGACACCACATTGAAATCCATAAATGAACAAATTAGAAAATCAAACTAATTAAGAGACCATGGATTTGTCTACATGTGTGGTATGAATGACCGAGATATTCCCTGTAATGCCTGGTATGAATGACCATCCACTTTTGAAGAAGTTGTTAATCATCTAGAATGGAAAGATTCCATGAATGCAGAATATCAATCAATAAGGAAGAATGAGGTATGGGAGGTCGTAACTAGGACCGAAAACAAATCTATGGTGACTTCCAAGTGGATTTATAAAATTAAACATGTGGAAAATAGAAGTATTGACATGTACAAGGAAAGGTTTGAGGGCTAGGAGCTTCTCCAACGACAAGGTGTACAGCTATACAATCATTTCCCTCTTTAGCAGCATCGATGGGATGGAATATGTTAGAGTCGGTCTAGTAGCCCTCCATCAGCGATCAAAGCTCTTTGCATTTGCATAAGTAGGTGTCTCATTAGTGTCATCTTATTGCATTCCATTAGGCATGCCATAACCCTGATGGAGGAGCTGGTGTCTTTATTCCCCTCTTGGCACTGCTGGATCAAGTTGTTTCAGTCCTTAGACTCTTTCAAGCTTACTTGTCTTGTCTTGAAATCAAATTCTAGGTCTAGGGTTTTGGTCAAGATTGTCTTCAAGGTCATGTCTCTCAAGGTCAATAAGTGCCCAACAAGCTAGAGGGATGATTTTCAAAGTGTTTCTTCGAAAGATTCTATCTTGTACAGTTAATTTTCACCTTGGATTTAAAAACACTGTTTTTAAAGCCAAGGTTATTTCTCAAAATTTTGTAAAAATGGTAAAATTTCAAAAGGCTTCAAAGGACAGCATGTAACCCTGGCTCCCTTGCCAAGATCCCTCAGATGCTATCCCTGCAAAAAGCATCAAAGAAAAGCATAAAATCAGTCAATTTCAGGACAAAGGAAACCAAGAAAAAGTCAAGTTTATAAAGTGTCAAAGAAAAACATTATAAAGTGGGTTTGGGCATGAAATTAATTCAAATCAAAGTTACAAAAGCCCAATCCCCCTCCATTGACCCTCATTGTCTATCCAAGTCGTTGAGCAAGTGCTTACAAGTGATTTCGAGCTGAGTTTGAGAGCTTGACAGGTGCGCGACCCGTCAGACCAGGCGCGTGACCCGTCAGAGGCGCGCGACCCGTCAAGCGCCTTCCAGCAGTGTTAATTTCTAACGGGTGCGACCCGTCAGTGGCGTGCGACTCGTGAGCGTCCTCCTTATAAAATCGCCTGCAAATTTCACCAAGGAGCCACAAAATCGCCGGATTGTGTGAGGTAGGCCCTCAAGCTTAAAAATTTGTTGCTTGTTATGGTTAAAAGAAATCATGAGTACATTTTCAAATATCTCCATGTGCAAGAGAAAAGCTCCATGTTGCTGTAGTTTGAAATTGTAAAAGTGGCTAGGGTTTTATGCTGTTTTAAGGTATTCCCTTGTAGTCATTTTTTCCCAATTCCCATTTCTTTTTCCTTTACATTCCATGTAAATTTCCCTTGCAAAATTAGTGAAAAGCCCTAACCCTACCTCTAATAATATCCATGTTAATAAGTTTGTATAATGATTCATATGTAATGATTTTGTACTGATTTTTCCCAAAATCCCTGTTTTATATATTTATTCCCATTTTCCCTTTAAAGTGTCCCTCCCCTAACATTCCCCTCGTGCTCCTTGTCCCCTTGAAACAACATTTTAATCAGCATTTTACCAAGCAGAAACAACAGTACATTTCAGCCACTTTGCTCCTTAAACAATGTCAGAAACCGAAACCGACCATGAGCAAAGTGATGACCGTGAGCTTCTCCAGGTCAATGCTCATTTAGAGAGGTTGTTGTCTAAGGCCAACCAAGTTAAGAAATTGCTGAGATACATGAAGAATCATTATTGGGCACAGATGCACGTGTGCAAGGCAAAGATGAAGGTGCTCCAAAGGCGGTTGGCCAAGGCACAAAAGAGGAGAAAAAGGCCCGATCCCCTCCACATCTTGGCCGAGGCTTCCTTGAAGGACCAAGGCACTAAATATCCTAGCCACAGCACAAATCCCAAGAAATTTTGAGCATTTTTGGTAAATGTTGGTTTTTTCAGGCAATTTACAGGTTTTCTCCTTTAACGGGTCTCACCCCTCGCACGACCCTTCATCCTGACAACTCCATTTTGCAAAAACTCAGCATTTCCAGATTTTTCATGAGAAGTTACATATGCTCATCCATGGCCAAGAGATTTTATGAAGTTTTGGGCCTCCATAAGGTCAAAAAACAAGCAAAAAATGACTTTCTGCCACATTTTTGAGACACAGAAAGCAGTCTTGGGAGATTGCAATTTTGAAGGGGCAAATGACAACCAAATTTGGAAATTTCAGTTGGGTTGGAAATTAGACTCATAGACCTTTCCAACAATCCTACTCTTGCCTCATTTGAACACCTGGAAGTGCCCCAAAAGTGCTTTCAAAGGTGCGCGACCCGTCAGGATTTGGCGCGCGACCCATCAGGCAAATTTCATAATTTTTCACTTACAGCTCATGGATTCGCCCAGCTATTACTAGTTTTGACTTTTGATGGGGTTTTTCACCCTCTTTGATGTAATTTATGTATTTTCATGTTGATGTGACACTTATTTACCTATTCTAGAAGATTCATTCATGAAATAGCTTGTATTTAATGAATGAATTGGTTTCCTAGCTTATAGAGGCAAGTTGTTTTGACTGCCTAGTTTTCAGTGCTTAGTTTAGAATTAGTTGAAGCAGCTCCTAGGATAGTGAGCTCGACCCCTAGAGGCTAGGGAATGGGTTGGCATGGTCTATATTATGTATTTTCTCAATCATTTTCATGGTTGGAAGGTTGGACTCTTGAGGGAAAAGCTATCATTGTATTATTCACTGTATCTCTGCAATTTTTGTCTAAGGAAGACCAGGGTTTTGCAGTCCTTTTTGGGATTCTTGTGGGTACATGTATTGATGGTGTGTTTCTCTATGTACTTGTAAGTGTGTTATGTGAATCATTTCCTTACTTTTCCTTCTGCACATTAAACAAATGAAGTGTTAAAGTAGAATTCATGACTATCATGCTCTGCTTTTAAGTTTGTTTAGTTTCAATGTTTTCTGCTGTTTAAGGAGAATTCAAAGTTATTGTTTGCTATCCTTAGCTCCTCACCTGTCTTTCTCATCCATTCACCTCAATCTAAGGCATCAATACTGTATCCTATCTCGCCCCAAAGAACCCCCTGCAGAAACTGTGTCCTATCCTCGCACCCAAAATTGCCACTCCTCAATTTGCCACCAAAAACCCTAAAAATTCCAAATCAACCCTTTTGATCAGTTTACTAGCCTAAAATCAGTGTTACCCTATTGGTTATCTCGCCCATTGAAGATCTTTATCGAGATAGACCCGAGAGAGCCCTCTCCCGCCCCGTAGGGCTAGCTACGAGGCTAAGTGGTTTGATGTTGCCTTGAGGTTTACCTTTCTCAGCCTGAGGTGAAATTTCAAGCGCTAACATACTGGCGACCATACTGGGGAGAACAATTTGTTTGTGGATTGATGTTTTTGTTTCATAAGTCTTAGACGGAGCCTGAAGTTATGCCAGGTAGCCTTCGAAACGCTTTTGCTTTGCATAAGCGGAAGTAGATAAATGCTGCTTCAGTCAATCTCCGTGAGCTTGTGAATACAACACTTCATTTGAATTTTACCCCAGTACTTGTGTCAAGTTCAGATCTGATTGTTGATAGTGGACAACGATCAGACACTTGAAAGGCTGAAATCATTCACCTGGCGATTCTAAATCATTTTCGAGATCAGATCCAAAGACTCCACTGGAGCATGATTCTGACAAGCAAAAACATGAAAGGACAACATGGACAGACCAGGTATTCAAGTTGGAATTTCATCCAAGACATTTTGTTCTTTGTCATAAATTATTTCTTCTCTTTTCCCAAGAATGTCAAGAAGGCTTTGCAAAGTATATTGTATTTGAGAAAAGATCCCAGGCCTGCAGTTGATTCTTTCCCTTTGAAGATTGTAAATACCAAAGATTTTCATGCCTTTGAGCTTGATCAAGTCCTTTCTTCTAAATCTTGTGATGACCATCTTCAAATTGATGAGCCTCAAGAGACCAAGATTGATTCTATACCTGCTGTACATACCCCTACACCTTGTAAAATTCCAGATCGGTATAAACCTCTTATTTTACCTTCTGTTCTTCATGCTTTCCCCAAAAACTATGATCTATACTTGCCGAGGTTTGATGGTGAAAGTAAGAATGTCAACGCTGAGCAACATGTGCAGAATGTTGAGACTTTTCTAGATCTTTTTGGAGTTGATGAAGAAGATGTCAGTATTAGGCTTTTTGCTCTTTCTTTGCAAGCTGAAGTTAAGAGTTGGTTCAAAACCCTGCCTGATGCAAGCATTTCAGATTTCCAGTAGTTTTTCAAAGTTTTTCTCGACAGGTGGATGATCGGGCAGAACCTTTTCTTGATTGTAGAAGAGTATAACCAGCTGAAAAGATTACCAGGGGAGACAGTACAACAGTTTTCAGCCAGATTTAACCAAGTTTATTATTCGATCCCAGTTGATATAAGACCTTCTCCTAGATCTGCTCTCTTGCACTATCCGGGTGCCTTTGATCCAGAGATGGAGTTTCGGCTGAGAGAAAGGGATATTGCAATGCTTCATGATATGCAAAACAATGTAGTAAATGTAGAGGCGCATCTGCTGATCCGACGAGCAAGGTTGAAGGAAGAAAAGATCAAAAACATAGATCCGAAAGAATCAACATCTCTAGAGGTGAAGCTTGACATTTTGGTAAGTGCAGTGGAAAAGATGATGGAGAAGGTCACCGCAAGAAATTCTTATGATGTTCAAGCTCATGGCGCGCTGATTGAAGAAGAACAAGTTGCTGATCCAAAACATTTTGTTTCTTATCCTAGTTGTCATAGTGATTGTTTTATAGATCATTGTGAAGAAGAAAGAACTGTTGATATGACTTGCATGCTTGATGATGTCTTTTATACTGACGATTTGCCTCAGTTTGATCAGTATGATGATGATTATGTTCTCCAAACAGAAGCTAATCTTGCAGACAAATCAGCAGCTAGTTTGTGGGAGGAAAAAGTTCATTTTCAGCAGCTTGAATACAATGTTCAGCCATCACATATCAGCTATGACATTGCCGAGGAAAGTGCATCAAAGTTTGAAGTAAGTGAAGGATATTTGCCTTTTTGTTTTGATTCGTTTCAGTTCATCAGAGATAACTACCATGCAATCAGAAATCAAATGTCAACAAGTCTTGATTTGAATCATCTTGAGAGAAATGAAATTTTTTTTCAAGACTTCTCATATTCAGATTTGCAACCCCCGGAAGCCATTGATTGTCAAGTTGCAGCTGAAGACTTGGAAGTGGACACACATGATTTAATGATTCAAGGTGACTCCGTACCATTCTGTTTTGAATCATTTCAGTTTTTGAAGGATAGATTGCATAGTAAA
Organism: Pinus tabuliformis; assembly: GCA_031772625.1. NCBI lineage: Eukaryota > Viridiplantae > Streptophyta > Pinopsida > Pinales > Pinaceae > Pinus > Pinus tabuliformis. Next base: position 896,376,533 of record CM062820.1, on the reverse strand, counting down.
TCTTCAAATGAACAGCCCATCACAAATCAGTAATCTCTCAGTGTTAATGTTGAGGATGAGACAGATAACAAAATTCTTGAGCAGCCTCTAGCATCAGATTTGCAGCCACCAAATGAAATTGAAGGGCAGATTACAGATGAAGTTGTGGAGGACGAATTACATGATTTGATGATGCAAGAAGATTCTATACCCTTTTCTTTCGAAGCATTTCAGTTTATAAGGAAGAATCTTCGTAAAATCTCTCAAGAAAAAGATGAACAGCTAGAAGGATGTCATACATTTTCAATGGATACATTGCAGCAGTCTTTTCAGGTTTTTCATGATCCAATAGCTGATGTTTTGGATGAGGTTTGCAGTCAAAGTCTTTCTCCATTAACTACATGTGAGCTTGAAACATGTGCTGATATGAATTTGATCCGGCAGCCAGGTTCTTTCTTATTTTCAGCAGAGGTCTCGTCACAAGGCTCAGATCAAAGGTTGAATTCATGGTATGAGGAAACGAGAAGTAATCCATTAGATGAGCTAAGTTCCAGTGTGCTTGAATTTCAAGATCCTTATGCAGTGTTTTTGGAGGTGGATAGAGAATCCATATCATTCAACGGATCTGTTTCTAAGTTATCATGGGAGTTGCCTTTCAGTAGTTCTCTCTTGTTATTCATAAGCGAGAACTTGTGGAGAATTCAACCAGTATACAGAATACTTACTTGGTTGCATTGGTTGTTTCATTTCACTTGATCAGGTGATGAATGAAACTGTTAGAGTAGGTTTTGATGAATAAGCTCCACTTTGAGCATCATTTTCAGTTTGTCGGTTGTGTTTAAGTATTGAGTCAGTTTTAAGTTGAGTGAGAGTCAATTTGTGTTGTCAAGTCATCAATTTTCAGTCATGCATTGCAACTTGAGTTTTTGACTCCATTGCCCAATAGATGAAGGCACTGTCTAGCTCTTATAGAGATCTGCGGTTCTTGGCACCTCCAAGGAGCTACCATCCTCATTGGAGCCAATGTTAGAGTCGGTCTAGTAGCCCTCCATCAGCGATCAAAGCTCTTTGCATTTGCATAAGTAGGTGTCTCATCAGTGTCATCTTATTGCATTCCATTAGGCATGCCATAACCCTGATGGTGGAGCTGGTGTCTTTATTCCCCTCTTGGCACTGCTGGATCAAGTTGTTTCAGTCCTTAGACTCTTTCAAGCTTACTTGTCTTGTCTTGAAATCAAATTCTAGGTCTAGGGTTTTGGTCAAGATTGTCTTCAAGGTCATGTCTCTGAAGGTCAATAAGTGCCCAGCAAGCCAGAGGGATGATTTTCAAAGTGTTTCCTCGAAAGATTCTATCTTGTACAGTTAATTTTCACCTTGGATTTAAAAACCGTGTTTTTAAAGCTAAGGTTATTTCTCAAAATTTTGTAAAAATGGTAAAATTTCAAAAGGCTTCAAAGGACAGCATGTAACCCTAGCTCCCTTGCCAAGATCCCTCAGATGCTATCCCTGCAAAAAGCATCAAAGAAAAGCATCAAATCAGTCAATTTCAGGACAAAGGAAACCAAGAAAAAGTCAAGTTTATAAAGTGTCAAAGAAAAACATTATAAAGTGGGTTTGGGCATGAAATTAATTCAAATCAAAGTTATAAAAGCCCAATCTCCCTCCATCGACCCTCATTGTGTATCCAAGTTGTTGAGCAAGTGCTTGCAAGTGATTTCGAGCTGAGTTTGGGAGCTTCACAGGTGCGCGACCCGTTAGACCAGGCGCGCGACCCGTCAGAGGCGCGCGACCCATCAAGCGCCTTCCAGCAGTGTTAATTTCTAACGGGCGCGACCCGTCAGTGGCGCGTGACCCGTTGGGTGAGGCGCGCGACCCGTGAGCATCCTCCTTATAAAACCGCTTGCAAATTTCACCAAGGAGCCACAAAATCGCCGGATTGTGTGAGGTAGGCCCTCAAGCTTAAAAATTTGTTGCTAGTTATGGTTAACAGAAATCATGAGTACATTTTCAAAGATTTCCATGTGCAAGAGGAAAGCTCCATGTTGCTGTAGTTTGAAATTGTAAAAGTGGCTAGGGTTTTATGTTGTTTTAAGGTATTCCCTTGTAGTCATTTTTTCCCCATTCCCATTTCTTTTTCCTTGACATTCCATGTAAATTTCGCTTGCAAAATTAGTGAAAAGCCCTAAACCTACCTCTAATAATATCCATGTTAATAAGTTTGTATAATGATGCATATGCAATGATTTTGTACTGATTTTTCCCAAAATCCCTGTTTTATATATTTATTCCCATTTTCCCTTTAAAGTGTCCCTCCCCTAACATTCCCCTCGTGCTCCTTGTCCCCTTGAAACAACATTTTAATCAGCATTTTACCAAGCAGAAACAACAGTACATTTCAGCCACTTTGCTCCTTAAACAATGTCAGAAACCGAAACCGACCATGAGCAAAGTGATGACCGTGAGCTTCTCCAGGTCAATGCTCATTTAGAGAGGTTGTTGGCTAAGGCCAACCAAGATAAGAAATTGCTGAGAAACATGAAGAATCATTATTGGGCATAGATTCACGTGTGCAAGGCAAAGATGAAGGTGCTCCAAAGGCGGTTGGCCAAGGCACAAAAAAGGAGAAAAAGGCCCGATCCCCTCCACATCTTGGCCGAGGCTTCCTTGAAGGACCAAGGCACTAAATATCCTAGCCAGAGCACAAATCCCAAGAAATTTTGAGCATTTGTGGTAAATTTTGGTTTTTTCAGGCAATTTACAGGTTTTCTCCATTAACGGGTCTCACCCCCCGCGCGACCCTTCATCCTGGCAACTCCATTTTGCAAAAACTCAGCATTTCCAGATTTTTCATGAGAAGTTACATATGCTCATCCATGGCCAAGATATTTTATGAAGTTTTGGGCCTCCATAAGGTCAAAAAACAAGCAAAAAATGACTTTCTGCCACATTTTTGAGACACAGAAAGCAGTCTTAGGAGATTGCAATTTTGGAGGGGTAAATGACAACCAAATTTAGAAATTCCAGTTGGGTTGGAAAGTAGACTCACAGACCTTTCCAACACGCCTACTCTTGCCTCATTTGGACACCTAGAAGTGCTCCAAAAGTGCTCTCAAAGGCGCGCGACCCGTCAGGATTTGGCGCACGACCCATCAGGCAAATTTCATAATTTTTCACTTACAGCTCATGGATTCGCCCAGCTATTACTAGTTTTTACTTTTGATGGGGTTTTTCACCCTCTTTGATGTAATTTAGGTATTTTCATGTTGATGTGACACTTATTTACCTATTCTAGAAGATTCATTCGTGAAATAGTTTGTAGTTAATGAATGAATTGGTTTCCTAGCTTATAGAGGCAAGTTGTTTTGACTGCCTAGTTTTCAGTGCTTAGTTTAGAATTAGTTGAAACAACTCCTAGGATAGTGAGCTCGACCCCTAGAGGCTAGGGAATGGGTTGGAATGGTCTATATTATGTATTTTCTCAATCATTTTCATGGTTGGAAGGTTGGACTCTTGAAGGAAAAGCTATCATTGTATTATTCACTATATCTCTGCAATTTTTGGCTAAGGAAGACCAGGGTTTTGCAGTCCTTTTTGGGATTCTTGTGGTTACATGTATTGATGGTGTGTTTCTCTATGTACTTGTAAGTGTGTTATGTGAATCATTTCCTTACTTTTCCTTCTGCACATTAAACAAATGAAGTGTTAAAGTAGAATTCATGACTGTTATGCTCTGCTTTTTAGTTTGTTTAATTTCAATGTTTTCTGCTGTTTAAGGAGAATTCAAAGTTATTGTTTGCTCTCCTTAGCTCCTCACCTGTCTTTCTCATCCATTCACCTCAATCTAAGGCATCAATACTATATCCTATCTCGCCCCAAAGAACCCCCTGCAGAAACTGTGTCCTATCCCCGCACCCAAAATTGCCACTCCTCAATTTGCCACCAAAAACCCTAAAAATTCCAAATCAACCCTTTTGATCAGTTTACTAGCCTAAAATTAGTGTTACCCTATTGGTTATCTCTCCCATTGAAGATATTTATCGAGATAGACCGGAGAGAGCCCTCTCCCGCCCCGTAGGGCTATCTACGAGGCTAAGTGGTTTGATGTTGCCTTGAGGTTTACCTTTCTCAGCCTGAGGTGAAATTTCAAGCGCTAACAGAATATACATCAGATGGATGTCAAGACTGTATTCCTAAATGGTACAATTCATGAGCAAGTCCATATAGAGAAACCCTTGGGATTTGAAGTCAAAGCTAGAGAGGCATATGCGTGCAGATTGAAAAAGGAATTATATGGCCTCAAATAGGCATGAAGGGCATGGTATGCAAGGATGGATGCATACCTACAAATGTTGGGCTTATCAAAGAGTTTTGTTGATTTGAATCTCTACATAAAGGTTGTAAAAGGTGAGCTAATGATTATTCTTCTGTATGTGGATGATCTTCTCTTAACATGTATAGAAGGTCAAATCCAATAATGAAAGAAGCAATTAGTATCATAATTTGATATGAAGGATCTTGGGATGTTGCACTACTATTTGGGACTAGAAGTCTAGCAAGGACCTAATGAAATCTATCTATGTTAAGGGAAGTATGTGATCAATATGTTGAAGAGGTTTGACATGATGGATTACAAACCAATGACAAACTTGATGATTACAAACTTGAAAAGACTAATGAGCTCTGAATCTAGTTCCATTATTGATATTTTTAACATATTTAGTGATAATTCCAATCCTGGATTGAATTCATATGAAAGGACCACAGGTATGAAAAGAAAATAAAGAAAAGCCGATATATCTTTTTTGTAGCAAGTCCACACTAAACTAATATAGGAAAGGTTCATCCAACTTTAGAAATAAGGCAATTTAAAAAATATAAAGCAACAAAACAGATGAAATCCCTAAGTATAATGTAGTGGCAACAATTTCATTTGTTAAAAATGTGGCTAAGTGTATAGTGCTAACATCAAGTGGCAGTATGTGAAAACAATGATATGTAAGGCCCGTTTCCAAACCTAATATTTACCAGTTAACATGCCACTGGAAAAATTAATAACGTTTTGGAAATCCTTCATATTTATTGAAAGATTAAGCATGACTTACATAGATAGCATCAAATGGACATGTATTCATCCCAAAAGGTGCTTTAATTGTGTTCCCATGCATGGGGTCATCGACCCATGTAACATTCAAGCCTGCCTGAAACACTATTCTAATCAAATGGGGCAGCCTCAACCTCAATTTCTCAACACCCATTTGGACTATTATTGTCATCCTCCGTGGTTTATTTGTAGGGTCAATATCTCACAAACATTCACCAACTCTATTGGGTCCATTTTATCACTAACCTGTCAAGTAGAAATCCATATATATGTTCACAAACAACATGAAGTGCTTCTGAGAAAAAATAAACATGGGGTGCACCCATCTATATAAGATTCCAGGAAGAGTTATGTTTGAAAAGTTCAAATGATTAGAGAAAGCGGTGGCCTAAGTAAACAACAACTATACAGTAAAAAGGAGACTACGACTACAACTGGATAATATTCCATAAAATTTAATACTAGGAATCCATAAAAACAACCATAAGCATTAAGCATACTTCTTTCAGATAGCTTCTTCTTCCTCAACAAGCTCCTTCTAACTGCGAAGAGCTTCTGCATCCTTATCAACTATCCATGCCTTGACCTTCCAAAATAAAAGGTTTCAATCTTTTAAAATGTGAAGCATACAAAAAATAATTCATTAACTACATTAATTAAAACATGTAATCTCCAAAACATCTATGTTCTATATTTCACATAGACCTCACTTGTCAATTTCTGATCAACCAAGAAACCTAGGGAAGCAACCAGATTCTTCACTTTTGTTCCAAAATTTCATGCTTCTCCTTCAAATACAAGCCTTTGTATAGACACAGATGATCATGCACATAAAAAGGTCCTTTCACTTGCATCATCCAATATCCTGCACAAAAAAAGGTCATTTTACTTCAATGAGTGACTGCAATTATTATTGATCCATGCATGAAGGCAACATTAATGTTATGCATCTCTTGATATCCCTAACAAATTGGCCTACATCACATCGAAACTAATATATGCAAGACACCTTATAGTCTTCTAAAAAATTGTGACAAATGCTCATGGGATTTCACTAAGCATAGAGAGACAACAAATCTTATGTTAATCATACTCATATTTTCTACATAACTTAAGATATTGACTATGCATGCTTTATATTCTAGAAAAATGTATACTGACTTGTAAAGTATCAAGCACCTACTACACTTTCAGAGTGCACAAAAATTTCAATCCATTGGAAAAGAATATTATTTGTTTTCAATGGGATTGTAGGTCAGTGGTGAAGTATGAACTTGTAGGTTAATTAAACTAATCCTAAATATAACACGATGATCTTCTTAGAATTGAACCATATTATCAAATAAAAAGATTATCATACAACAAAGAGAACAAGGAAGCAACATAGCATATGTTAATGTAACAAAGAAACTTAATTGACCAGGAGAATTGCAGCAATAAGAAGATAAAATCAGCATGCCAAAAGAAAAGAGAACAACGTCAAAGTACTAATTTTATTGACATCGAATCCCAAGAACAAATTACAAGTACAAAGGAGAATGAATCCCCATGACCAAACCTATTTCTCCATCTTTTAATACTAATTAAATATATGTAACTTTTAAGTAATGCCATGTTACCACTCAAATTTTCACTACATTGAAAGTTCTAAAGTTACCATAATCACAAGATCCTAGAGGCAACTACTAGGAAAGGCACCTTCTTTGATCATAGCAACCTCACCAAAACGTTGTCTCTATTCTATTACATTTTTGGTTTAGAGCCTATATTTATAAACATGGTGAGAGTTTTAGCAATAACAAATCCCCACTCTTCACCAATAATAGTCATCCATGCTCACTATAACTGAACCTTGAACATAGTTTCTTATGCAAGACACACTAATCTGTGTAAGTGGATAACACTATATGCACGACACACTTAAATGTAACTAGATATATAAGCTTAAGTTTGAAATAAACTACACATATACACCTTGACCAATGTGCCCTCTTGGATATGATAATTCCTTTACCATAAATAATTTCCAACCAATCATCAACCTGCAAGTATGATGCCATGTAACAACTAGTTGATTTCTAACTTATTGTACATTTATATTTTACATCAATAAATGTAAATTCCAGGTTTTCCATGAGAAATTTTGTTCCCATGAGGAGGTTGGACTTGGTACAATTGAGTATAGCTTCTATAACTTTAAGATTAAATAAATAAGGCTAGAAGTATCCTGTTGCATTTATGGGATTCTTAGTTTTGCCAAGTTGTGTCAGTGGCTAAACACTAGTACAAAATGGCTAATTAGTTACCAAAAAAATGACTTAAATTTGCATATAAATGACCATTTTTTAGTTGATGACCCATAGTATCTAATTTATAGTATCCTATAACGTGACCAACTTTTAGTCATTTTTAACTTCGTCATTAATTGGTTGTCTCAATTTCATCATCTAGTAGTATATTTAGTAATAAATCTGGTCATAAATTTAGTCATTGATTTAGTCATTAATTTCCATAGTTAATGAGAAAATATATAAAAAAAGATATTACTATCCGGTCACCCAAGAAAACCAATTAATGACCAAAGAAATATGACCAAAATGTTGGTCATGTTATAAGATACCATAAATTAGCTACTTATAGTCATATATATGAAAATTTTAGTCATCGTTTCAAACCAATGAATGACCAAAGAAATATGACTAAATTTTGGCCGTGTTATAAGATACTATAAATTAACTACTAATAGTAGTATATATGCAAAATTTAGTCGTCATTTGTAATCACAAATTTATCATTTTCAATAGTCATTTATCATTTTTTGGTAGTTTCATATTCATTTTATAAACGACTAATTTAGTAGTTTATATTCATTTCATATACTTTCATTAATAATCATTATAAACAAGTAATTTAGTCGTATATTCATTTTATTTTTGTTCATCATTAATCAATATAAACTACTAATTTAGTTGTTTTAGATTAATTCTTTTTGTTCATTATTAATCAACATAAATTAATTAGTATGATTTCGCGACTAAATTTTAAAAAAATCATATAATGTGCACGTTCATGTAATATTAAAATGCAAAGTTAGATATGTTAATTACAATACTAAACAATATCAAGTGCAACTATAAATAATTTTGACCACATAAATTATGCTATATAAAATGTCAAATATTAGAATATGAGTTCCTTTTCTGAAAACAAAAGAAGATACAGTATAGACTGTAAGACATGAAAGATGATGAACACTATAAATAAACTAAAGTAGACTATAAAAGATTTATACGACATATACCTCAACATAAGCAATGTCAAATCCATTTTCCCCCATAAAAGCAAGAAACTCGAACAAGTTTTCTTCAATTTGGCGATTGTGGCCATATGACTTGTATAAATAAAGAAAATAAAAATCACCATAGAAAATAACACCTTAGCAAACTATTTTTCAACCTTCAAGGAAAGTTTAAGGTACAATCATGCCAACTAAGTTACATGCTAAAAGTATCAAGCTGTAGATAACTTGTGAAACAAAATAATATGAGGTGTGATGTATAATCCTTGTGGCTTTATTTGCAAAAACATTTTATTCTCTAATACATGATCTTGGTCAAGTATATAAACAACATGTGCTCAAATAACAACATGAAAGTAAACTTTTCTAATAATCACGAAAATATTTTAATACAAAACAACTAAAAGGATTCCAATCAATATTGTTTAATACAAATTTCATCTTCAAGATATGGTCGTTTCTTAAATGGACATGATACCAAGTATTTTCAATTTCATAGTTAAAAGACAAAACAAAATCAAAATAAATGTTTAAAACACAATCGAACAATAAAGAGAGGATATCATGGAATGGACATTGCAATAATAAAAAAATTGTTTATCTATCAATCAATGTCCTATCTGGAATCCCTAAAGCATTTGATTGCCCAAAATAACCAATCAGGTGAAAGAATCACAACAATAAAAACCATATGAATCCATACTAGAAACATCTTTAAAGTCAATGGCTCATGTGCCTAAAGGATCTCCAATAGAAACTAAATCATATCCAAGCCATGCTCTGCATAGACTCCCCATCCTTTTTTCAATCATATTTCTTGTAACCTACCCACATTAATGTCAAGTAACAATCAAACGAAGGCATTGACATTTGTATTTATCTTTTATATCTAGAAACTTTGAATCTGAAAATATTTTAACACAAAACGCATGTAATACTAATAATATCTTCAAGTTTTGGATGTTGTTTAAATGGATATGGTACCAAGTATTGTCAATTTTATAGTTAAAAAAAAAAGAACAAAATCAAAGTAAAATCTCAAAATACAATAAAACAATAAACAAAGGATATCATGGAATGGGCAGCTCGATTATAAAAAGTATGTTTACATATCCAATAGTGTTTAGCATTCCTAAAATTTCTTGCACAAAATAACCACAAGGTGAAATAATCACAAAATTAAAAAACATAGGAATCCTTCCTAAAAACGTTTCCAAAGTCAATGGATCAGGTGCCTAAAGGATCTCCAACAACAAATGAAACATATCAAAGACATTCTCTGCATTGTATCCCCATCCTTTTTCCATTCCCAATTCTTGTAATCTCCCCACACTAGAGTCCAGGAAGATTCAAATGAAAGATTTATAGTTTTGTAGAAAAAATTGGAGACTTGTCAAGAATGTTAAATGCATGGTACATATACTCATAAATACTTGTAGAAAAAAATATTCAAGGATTTCATATTTTTGTTAAAAAAATGGAGATTTGTCAAGCAGGCTAACTATATAGTACATAATTTTTTTCCGCAAATATATCCATAAATAAGGTGGATCTTACTCATAAATATTTGCAGAAGATTTTTCAAGAAGGAAACAGGTACAGCTTTGGAGTCCTAGATTTTTGAGTCATTTATATGGACTAAGTATTTCATATCTTAACATTAGTTGTTTCATTAACATCTTTTGTTATATCTAAAATAATTTCTTTTATAAAACCTATTTCACTTATCAAATTACCACACAAAGATCCTAGTACATCAAAAATACAAGAAGAAATGGATATATAAAGCTTGAAACACTAACCCAAAGCATTAATTTGTGATTAAATCACATTTGTTTTGTAATACAATTGCTTCCAACTGTTACAAAATATAATTCTTGTTAAAGAATAACAGAACTGCTACCACACAAACACAAATGAAAAGGCCAAAAAAAAAAAAAATTATGGATGGGTTTGAAAGCTAAATAGACCAAGTAAAACATGTGTGGTGGGTCTTGAAAATCCAATATGAAACAAGATATCCTATTATGTAGCCATAGTCTATCTGTTAGAAATTTTAGAGGCTTTTCTGAGGCCTATTTTCCAGTCTCTTTTGCCCAAAGTGTGGGAAGGATTTTTTGGAATAACAACTTCGAGTTGTGAAATATCCACTATACAAGTGTGTGAAGAGGTTTTTGAGGGTGTTGAATCCATACATGTAGTAGAAAACCTAATTTAGACAACACAAATCAAGATTTGACCAACAATTGTTTCGCTAGATTTCGACCAGAAACTCCGAAACGTCTAATAGAACACACCTAATACACATGGGGTCTTTGAAATATTTAAAATAGTCTTGTCATAAAAGAAACAATTGACTAATTCAATCAAGAAAAGTATATATGAAAGACTCTCATTTCCATAATCAAACAAAATTCTCTCTCTTTTCAAATGAATCTAATTCTTTCAAGTGAGAAATGAATGAGGAGGCAGATCATTGGGCTATGTTAGCTTCTGAACTTTAGCGGTGGAACATTATTAAAAGGAGAGGTGATGGAATTTGGACTGATCCCCTAAATTCATAATAAAGTGGATATTAATGTGGAAAACAATCATTATGAAGTACTCAATGCAAACAAGCCAGCCAAACACCTTGGGAATGACAGTTCAAGGAGGTGCATTCACCGAACCTTGGAACATTATTTAAAGGTAAGGGTATGGACTTTAGACTAATCCCCTAAATTAAAAATAAAGTGGATACGTATGTGCACAACAATCAATATGAAGTATTATATGCAGACAAGCCAACCAAACACCTTGGAAATGGTAGATCAAGGAGATTCATTTAATGGTTGTTTGCAATGGAAAAATATAGGTTGGGTTATGGTTCCTTTTTTGCTATTTTGTGGTTTCTATAGGTGTTTCAGTATTCATTTTTTTTATCACTTACATATTTGAGTGCCTTCTAGAGGAAACCTCCTTACACTCCTTATTCCTTTCCCTCAAGTTGCTCTTGTTACACCCAAAACATATGTGTTCAAAGATGGAAGGTGGAGGTTTAGACATGATTCAACACATCGTAAATTAGAGGAATCTATGTGGGAAGTGTCAGTGGCTCAAGGAAAATTCCCCTCTTATATTTTCGCAACTTCTTCCTTACATTCCAATTCCAAAAACATGGCAAGGCATGTCCTCGAGCTCTGGCTTTTATCATTCGAAAATTTTGTTAGTGGTTTGGAAAATGATCAATCAAAAGGAGAGTATGGTTCTTTCATTTTAAGGTCTCTAGGATATTTTATCCTCTCCAAATTATTTTTTCTTCATAATATTAATGAATATATAGCTAACATTCTATTCTTGTATCTCAGAACCTTACAAATCACAGAAGCTCCGAGGATGAAAATGGAGGTACAGATAAGGTTGCATGAACAACTAGAGATAAGGGCCATATTTCACTTTTTCTAGCTTCCATTCTTTGTACATGATTCTACTATGTTGTTATGAAGTCCGAACTTCAAAAAGTCACATTGATTTTGAGCCTTTGTTTTTAGCATGTCCAAAGAAACTTGCAACTTCATATGGAAGCATAAGGAAAGTACTTGTAGTCAATTCTAAAAAAGGAAAGCGAAAATCTCGTAGGTTACAAAGTGGGTTCAATTGGATTGGAGGATACTCATGAGGAACTTTTTGAGTCGGCCTCAAAAGTGAAAAGTGAGTGAATACCTGTTTGGTTCTTGGGAAGTTGCTCCATCTTTTTATATTCCTTTTCCTCTTTGACTCCTTTCTTAGATAAAAATCAAACCCACAAGAACACAAGGAGCATAGAAAGAGCCACTCCCATTGTAACCATTGCTCCAATCCATTCAAGTACCATCCCAATGTCCTAGCATGCTTTGCTAAAATCCAATGGGTTCCATATTACCGGTCTTAAAGTTTATTAATAAGCATAATGCTTTTACATCATTTATTCCTTCCTTGCATTATGAAGGTTTTATTAGATTAGTAGAAAGAATAAAAAATTAATATTACCTAAATGAAATAAATGCATATAATCAATATTAAAGTCTATTTATAAACATACTACTTTTACAATATTTCTTCCTTCCTTGCATTATGAAGATTTTATTGGATTAATAGAAAGAATGCAGAATTCAAATCACTTAAATGAAATACATGCATAAAGTATCACTTAAGAATGGTATTTTGGAGATTTTTCTTGTTCAACATCCATGACATTGTCATAATCATTAGACTTCGAAACTATTGTAGGAAAACTCAAGCATATTCTTACAAATCTTTTCAACTTGTAGGCCACATAAATCTAGGTTACCTATAAATTTTCATATGCCAATTCCCATAAGGTAGTTTTTTATGCAGAAAAGGAGCTAAAGATATTATTTTATCTAATGATATTTTATCATTTATGGCCTTTTGGGAACCAACCTTTCTGGGCGGTACTTGGGGAAGCTAAGTTTCTATACATGGTTAGATACTTCATCCTTATATAGAGAGACCAAAGCCTCCAAGAGACCCCTTATCAAATCAGGAGCGTTTCCAATTGTCTTCAGATACTTCATTTGCACCATCCTTCTTTTGTTTCCAAGGCCAGAGAGTCAGCCATGAGCAAGAATTTTTTTATTCTTGTGCAAGGACTTGATGAAGTGTGTTCATGAATTTCAGTTTTATGTCAAAGGCACCTCAAGGGAAGGAAGGCAAGCTCTTATCACACATTATCCCCACTATCAAAATTAATATTATATTTTTACAGTTAGTCAAAGTTATTGATCATTGCTTTAGATCGTTATTTCATAATTGTCACAAAGGAAATTGTCAATATACTGCCCTGAGGAAGGGCCAAAAGTTGTAGTTCCCAGAGAAGCCCCTTGGATTGTTTCCTCATTTATCAACAATGTGCATAATCCGTATGCTAGATGTTACTCAATGACCGTTATGTTTGCTAGCAGCTAGAACCATGTGAGGCTTTTGTTTTTTTTATACTCAAAATAATACTATAGAAGAATTCAATAGTGGGAATGGACGTCCACATCCTTAGCAACGCCCAAATGAACTGTTGGTGAAATTTTTTAACATTATTGATTGGGATAATATTTGAGTTGGTGGTCCGGCTATCACTCCCTACAAAATAGAAATGAAAAGTCATATACACTATATTGTGCAAGTATTTATTCTGGGAAATATCTAGAAGCAGGTGGTTGGTCATATGGAGAAACCTAGATTTCTTTCATGCAATCACAACTGAGATTGGATATATACATGTGGACCAGGTACGCTTCAATTCACAGGGCATTCTGGTGGGGTTCCACCTTATTATTTTATCTTTTAGTCCCGGTTTCCCACTTCAGAGTTGTGTGTTCATCCATCCTAAATTAGGCCTTGTGGGGTCGACTTTACTACATTTTTTGAATTTTAGTGTAGTTTGCAATCAAATTTTAGCCCCTTTTCTCAGCGTCTTGCCTTGGTTTTTGAAATTTACTTGTAAAGTCACTTATTCTAGGATGGCTTGTGTCTTTATGCCTCTATCACATGCATTAGAATGTGGTTGTTAGTAGCTCCCTGTCATTCATGTAGGAAGCAAAGATATTAGATTTGTGTGCAAAAGAAGTTTCATGTTTGATTTCATAAAAGCTTCCCTTTTGGGGGATTCCTTAGTAATTTTAAGGACACACTTCTCGTTCATTCCTACATATATTCTTTAAAATCTGCTATCTATTCTTACGAACTCTTGAATGTTGGCTTCTCTTAAATCTTATTTCTCTGTTGCTCTCCCACTTTGGAAGTACTCTATTTTGGCATTGGAAGATAAAAATCAGTTTTCCAATCCATATAATAAAAATGAATAAACTCGAGCTCATGTGTAGAAGGAATGCCAACATACCTATAGCTAAGTATCCAAGTGTGCCTACAATGATGGTGGTTACATGTGTTTTTCCATCTTCCAATACCTTTGCAAGGCCTCAGTCTGATACATGTTCCGTTGGCCTTTCATAAATGAGTATATTGCTAGACTTTATGCCACAATGGAAAATTCTAGGGTCACAGTCATGATGCAAGTAAGCTAGGCCTCGACTTGCTCCAAGTGCTATATTCAATCAGACCATATAGCCTAAATGTGGAGTAGGTGGTTTGTAGTCTGAACAAAATCAAAAACCTTATAAGCAGGAATACATCATGGTTGCAAACTATGGCATCAATAGAAATATTCATTAAATTTTCAAAGTACTAACCATGGATAAATTCATCTAAGATTCCAATGAGTAGGAAATCATAGATAAGCATTTTAACTGTTGGAGATCTACAATAACCCTGCAAATTAACAATATTCCTATGTTTAATTCTTCATAAAATCTCCAACTCCCTCTCAAATATCTGATTGGATGCTACACCACACTTCTCAATTTTATTCACTATAAATAAGTTGTTATTGTCCATCACTAGCTTGCACACATTTCCAAATCCCCCCAAAACCAATGATGTCAGCTTCATCAAACATCTGTATATTTTTATAATATCCTCGAATGTGTATGGAAAATCTCCATGCAATGTAACAAGCTGCATTTTGAAAGAGGCAATTTCATCTATCACAAACTAATGTTTGGAAAATTGCGAGAGAAGTAAATGGTTTGTGAATATCACTCCTTGAAGCTTTCCTAGAACACATAAAATGGTAAAAGAGAACAATTTTGTTGATATATCTATAAATATATATATCATTTCAAATTTGAAAAGTGAATACTTGTTTGGCTCTTGGGAAGTTTCTCCATCTTTCTATATTCCTTTTCCTCTTTGACTCCTTTCTTAGATAAAAATATGACACACAAGAACATAAGGAGGGAAGAAAAAGCCATTCCCATTGTAACCATTGCTCCAATTAGGAGTCCATTCAACTACCTTGACAATGTCCTAGCGTGCTCTGCTGAAATCCAATGGGTTCCATATTATCAATCTTAAAGTTTATTCATAAACATAATAATTTTACAACATTTCTTCCTTGATTGCATTATGAAGATTTTATTAGATTAGTAGAAAGAATACAAAATTCAAATTACCTAAATGAAATAAATGCATATAATTAGTCTTAAAGTCTATTTATAAACATACTGCTCTTACGACATTTCTTCCTTCCTTGCATTACGAATATTTTATTGGATTAATAGAAAGAATGCACGATTCATATAACCTAAATGAAATAAATTCATAAAGTATCACTTAAGAACGATATTTTTGAGATTTTCCTTATTCAACATCCATGAAATTTTCATCATCATTACACTTGGGTACTAATGCAGGGAACTCAAGCATATTCTTACAAAGCTTTTCAACTTGCAGGCCACATAAATATAGGTTACCTATAAATCTACATATGCTAATTCCCAGAAGGTACCTTTTTATGCACAAAAGGAGCTAAAGATATTATTTTATCTAATGACAGTTTATCATGTATGGCCTTTCTAGAAACAACCTTTTGGGTGGTACTGGGGGAAGATGAATTGATATATATGTTCAGATACTTCATCCTCATATAGAGAGACCAGAGCCTCAAAGAGACCCCTTAGCAAATCAAGAGCCTTGTCAACTGTCTTCAGATACTTCATCTGCACCATCATTATATTGTTTCCAAAGCCATAGAGTCAACCATGAGCAACAAATTTGTGATTCTTGCACACGGACTTGATGAAGTGTGTTGATGAATTTTAGTTTTATGTCATGGATATTATATTTTTATAGTTAGTCAAATTTATTATTGTTATTGATATTATATTTTGACAGTTAGTCAAAGTTATTGATGTTTGCTTTAGATTGTTATTGCATAGTTGTCACAAAGGAAATTGTCAACATACTACCCTAAGGAACAGTCAGAACTGGTAGTTCCTAGAGAAGCCCCTTGGATTGTTTCCTCGTTTATCAACAATGTGTAGGACCTTTTTTCTAGATGCTAATAAATGACCATTATGTTTGCTAGAAGCTAGAACCTATTGTAGCGGCTACAACCACCCTCCAAAAGTTTGGCTCACATGCAAATTTCAAAGCCTACCTTGGATCTTCTGATCAATAATCCTTTGTCACTTGTTGGTAAGCTAATGATTTCAAGCTCCCCTCCTTGATTTTAGGCATTTTCCGTGTTGTCATATTTATGCAACATGTGTCATCTTTGGGCATATGGGTTGTTGTTTTCATGCAAAGGGAATGTTGTTTTTCTTCAAGGGAATTGTGCGAGTATGAGTGGTTTTCATCACATAGACATGTTTCACACTCACTTAACACACTCTTGTCATGAAGGTTGTTGCATCAATAAAAGTATGTCTTATGCATTATGGATGGTATACGATGTGTCACTAAGTGTCCGTGTCTGATCACAATCGAGTCCTATCACTATTTACATCTGTGTCATTGATCTCACACTTATCCATTTCCCAAGCAACCTAGACTCATTCAGATTTCCGGAACTTTTCACCTTGCTTTTGTAACCATCAAGCTTCCTCCCTTTCCTACTGAAACCTCACAAACCACATAGACCCCAACAAACAATACTCTCCAAAATTGCGTAGAGCAGTCAGGTAGCCAATAGTTCTCTCGAGAAATGCATAGAGAAGTTAGGCTACCTTACATTCAAAAATTCCACAGAGGTGTTCTCCAGGGCCCCCATCCCGCAACAGTGTATTGTGCCTCAAAAATGTGCAGTGTTGTCCCAGTTGTCCTATCGGTCTTGCATGCAGAAACTCCATAGATGGGCTCTTTTATGGCCTCATCCTGGCAACAGTCACTTCCTGCTGAAATCGCGTTGATCCATCACTTAGTGACTACAAGAAAAGGTGACATGTTGAGATCACTATCAAGGAGTCGAGGAAAAGGACCAAGAGAAAAGGTAATGGAAAAAGATCAGGATCCCATGCAAACCCCATCAGATGCATAATCATCTTGAGGGTACGTATGGTAAGTAAAGAAAACCTTTCTAAGTACATCTCTTAGTTGAATTTGCAAGACTGCTTGTCATTGTCATATCATCATGTATTCAATAGAATTCTTTTGTACAAACACCAAAAAATCATTTCATGTGTTTCCTCTACATGTCTTGCTTCCTTTCTGCTTGTTTGACCAACTATTCTCTTCGGCATGTTGATTTCTATGTCATGCTTGTGACCCCGTTCTGGTGATGTTGAAGGTTTTTGTTTGAGTTTTGTTCACTATGTAAACATCTATCTCACTCACAAAAAATGTTGTAAGAATTTTCATGAAAGTGTCATCACGGTCATTCGAAGGTCCATCTGAAGTGTCGCATTTGTCGCTTTCACCATTAGACAGTCATGGAGTTAGTCACACTGAGCACATGTTATCTTGCTATTTTGATATGTCTTGTCATCAAATCACGTTGAGTATGTGTTCACAAGGTCATGTATACCTGAGTTCGATTGCTCACACACTTAATGATTTCACCGAAGATCTATCAACTAGACCACCCTCCATTAGTCAGACCTCCACTGAGCTGCACTGCACAGTCTCAGCCCTCAGTGAACAAGTACTGCTGCCTAGAATTGCACAGAGCTTGAGGCTTCCTCCTAGGAAGTCTGCACTACACAATCCTGGCATCGACATGGTTGACTTTCACCTAGAATAGTGCAAAAGTTTCCCAATAAGCCATCTCAATATGCAATGTCCACAAACCAATCTATTATCCTCCTAGTGGTCAACTAGAGAGTTTGACTGGGCAGTAACCCTGAGCTTCACTCTTCCAAAAATTTGCGTAGAAGCTATCAGCATACCCACCTCCACTGATTGGAGAAATTGCATAGACATGAGGGATAGGCACTCACTGCCTATCACTGCATTGTCCCTAAAAATTGCGTAGTTCTATCAGCCAGTCCCCCTATCAGCTAGCCTACTTCTCCTCCTAAAAACTGCATAGTTTTCTTGGACTATCCTCTAGCTGCTCGACACTTCACTCAGCCTGGAAACTGCACAGACATGTCCTGCATTACTGTCTCCTAGTTCTACACAATTTTTGCCAGCGAGCTTCCACAGCCCGCTCTGAGCCTCCCCTGAGAATCTACGCAGTTTTCACTGCCAGTGTCCATCCTCATGCCCGCAAGGCCTTCCTAAAAAAATTTCATAGTTCGGCTTCACAGCTGAGCTAGATCTTCAGAATGTCACTGATTTTCTAGACTGCTCATCCCGGCCTCCCAATGTCTAATTCTCCTTGACAGTGCCCCAAATTCTGCATCCCAGCATGAAATGTGCTCTGCGCAGTTTCAAAGCCTTGTCCTCTCTCGCGGTCACCTGCACCTCGAAACGAAAGACAATGCATCATGGTAGGCTACAATATTTCTAGATTTGATGTCATCTCATCATGAGGGATTACGAAAACAGGTACATGGATGAGACATTGCGTGATGATTAATGGGATGAACAAGGAGCGCATGTTAGAAGACTTTATCATGGTTGGAAGAACACATGAAGCATTCCAAGACACATGTGCATGAATGAACTATCAAGTGAATACGAAGACCATTGAAGCCTTTTTTCACTCTTCCATATGGAGGTCAAGCTATGGTACACCATGGACAAACTCATCACTCAGCAGCACAACAGCTCGACATGAACAACACAACCAACATGTGCATAGCAGCAGTGTCATGTTGAGTTGTGTTATGAGTCGCCTCAACCACATCACTACTTTGGGTCATAACTATGTAATCAATGTAATGTAACGTAGAAGTCCAAGAGGCCCACAGATGAAGTCAAAGAGTCATGTAAGTTGAACGACCATGAGGGAAGTCGAACAGCCACAAGGGTCAATTTCACCCTTGGCTACATATACCCCTCATTTGTATATGCAAGGGACTTTTCACTTTGTCTCCTCCCACATAGCCTTGAGAGTTTGTAGTCTTTTATTTAAGGAGTGAGCCATGGCTCCAATGCCCCACTATCGGGGTTAGTGATGTAATGGTGTACGAATGTACCTTGGAAATTTTGCTTAATTCAGAAGCTTGTTAACAGGCCAACACATTTTCACATGTATTATATTCGTTTGTAAGACTATTCTTTGGACAATTGCAATGCATGTTGCTTTAACCTGTATTAAGACAATTGAACTATTTCAGTTGTTCTAGTACATATGCTCTTGGAAATGTGTTGTAGCAGTTGTTAACATTGTCTTTCCCATGTGGAATATTCCACCGGACACTCGACAAATTCATTATTGTGAACTTGTTATAACGCCTGTCACAGTCATGTGGACTATTCTACTGGGTGTTGTATGTGTTATCTATTCACTTCATGTTTGTGACTACTACATCCTTGTGGACTACTTCGCTAGAAGTTGTGCAGGTCCTGCTATGTTGTGTGTCTCTAACAGAGTTGGTACTATTCCCTTTCGACTTGAGACTCACTCTCATCCTCTCGCTCTATAGTGAAAGAACCTTTACACAAGCGACACTAAGCACTCACCAAGCACACGAACCTTGATATTTGAAGACAAAGTAAACCACTGTCATGTGCTGATAAGTAAGAGATAAGGAAAATATTTAAGATAATGGCAACTGGGTCGTCATACCAGATGGGATTCCTACACCAAATGTTGTGAGGTCTAGTTGGGACTTCGTACTGGGGAGATCCCATGGATGTTGGCGGGTCCAACACCGTCAAAATTTCTAGTGCTAGAAGGAGGGCCAGATGAAAAGCTGAGTCCTCACAATTTGTTTTGAATGTTTGCATACTTATCATGAATAAACAAAAGATTTCTCTCGCAGAGTATATGTATGATGCGAAGGGCTTTGAAATCTCGGATAAGCTTTGGAATTTCTTGTCACAATACACATATGAAGGTGAAGGTAGAATGACCTAGCTTGAACATAGAATGACCTTAGTAGTTATATATCAAAACTATAAAATCCATGAAGATTACATGAGGTGTGTATTGTTTGCACACACACTTTGAGGGAACCCACTGCATTGGTGTGCCACGATGCCAGAGAACTCTATTCACTCTCTTAGTCAGTTGATCATAGAGATAGACCATGCTTTCCATCATTTTGACCGTCAAGCACTCAATAGTGAAATTTTGAAATTACGGAAAGCACCTTATGAATCCATTGAGAAATTTCAAAAACACTTTTGTAATCTTGCATATTGATTTCCTAAAGATGAAATTAATTGGGAATTTCTCGATGGAATATTTAAGTATCTTCTTTACATATCCAAAAATCTGTAATTCTTAGAATCATTGAAATACATCCAAACATATTGTTATCTCAAAATCAAGCCCTGGAAGGCTGCAAACCAGGAAGACTTCAAGTAACTATTTCAAACCAATATTTAGACTAAGGCTTAGCCTCCTTAGCCTGAGAGGGCTCTCTCTCAAGGGTTATTGATTTTGACTAATAATAAGATGGCTAACTCTTGTGAAATAACATTGATAAATATGAAGGCTGGAAAAACATTAAACAAGTTTCCATTGGGCCTATGGAGTCAACAACAACTCAGTAAATAATGATGCTGCCTTTACATGGAAGTCAGGGCACTTAGCATTTAAATGTTCAGAACACAACACACATATGGAACCACAGCTCATAAGTGCACACAGAAAGTCAGAGCACAATCAGTGAATTCTGAGTGATTGCACACCAATGCAACTGTAAAAAGACATAAAGGAAAAGATAAAATCATACATTCTGAATATAGAAATCCCTCATGAATCCTGAGAAGTAAAGAAGCTCAAATTATATTACTGAAAACTCTGTCTTTACATAAGCCAAAGCAATGCTCTGTTCATCAAATGTCCAACCCCCCTTACATTGTCGTTTCAGCTATATATAGAATCCTTATTCTAACTAATTCGAGCTTCCTCCTACAGCATGAGGGGAGTCGATAACTACCTCTACTGACACCTATCAGCTATTGAACTAACTAATAAATACAACTAAAGTGCTGACTGGAGTTTTTAAAGAGTTCTAAATCTACTATGACTCTAACTCTATATTATATTCATGATGGCTTCTCTTCGTTCTTTGACATCTGGTCCTCTTTCGATTTGGCTGAGCTGGACATTTAATACACCATATTGACCTTGAATGCTGAATCTTCTAACTGCTCAGAAGTATTAGGAGATTTTCCTTGTTTCTCGGCTTCAGTTCTTCACAAAAATGCTCGAATGTACAGAAGCATGTCTTCTAGCTTTTAATAACCCAAAACATGGAACACTGCCACGTTCTTGATGTGCTGTGAGCTTCATATGGACATGTGTGTAGGCAAAAGTTTCTTACAGGCAGCTCGTTTGTTGTATCTTGAATGGTGATAAAGGGGCTTTACAACAGAAATTTAAAATTGGATTTAAATCTCCAGCCTTTTTCGGCATCCACCTGTCTTGACTTGATTGAGTGCAGGCAGCTCCAGATGATGTTCTTGCATACCCTTTTGGCGTTTCCTTTTCAAAATTCCCGCTCATAATACAAAACTGTCTAACTGTGTTAAAATCATCACCTACAACAGTTTCGTAGCGCGCTACGAAACTGCTGTGTAATTTCAAAAACACAGTCTCAGACTCTACTCTGTTTGTATACTTGTATACCTTATCTTCAATTTCATTGCCTGAAAAAAAGGAGCACCAGTTTTGTCTTGTCTTTTAATATCTGAATCAGAAGTGATACAACTACCATTGCTAAAAATATGTTCAAGTAGATTGAAAAGATCCTTATCATGCTTGTTGAATTCTTGGATATCACTCTGCTTAATACTCAAGTACCTGTACAGCTTATCTGTTAATAGATAGTGTCCAATCTCCTCTTTAAATTTTCTAGTCACTTCAGTCCAAACACTTGATGCTTGGAAAAAGACATTGCATCTTCAAAAGATGTCACACCATGTGCACCACGATTCATACCATCTTGTACAGCAGAAGCAATACAAATTTCATCTTTCAATTAATGCGATCACTGAGCTTTTGCCTGAACCACTTGCCCCAACCAAGACTTGGCTATGACAGACTTTAATTTTTAGGTTCAAATCTTTGAAAATTGTGACGTCAGGCCTAGATGGATAAGAAAATTCTAAATGCTTTAATTCAATTTCTCCTTTGATTTTATCAGCAGTTTCTGCATCTTCATCATCTGATTCAATTTTTTGTTCCACGGTCAAGAATTGCAAAAATAGAACTGACTGCTTCTCCACCTTTGATGAAATCACAGTATTAAGCCTTGAGATCTAGTTCACAAAAATAAGCTGCATATGATTCTCTATCTTGTAACAAAGTACATTTGGAGCTATTCTCTGTAGTCTGTTCATTCACGTCTATATCTGACCTGCTCGAAGACCAATCCATAACATGTGTGTCTCTGTCCATTCTCAAAAATCCTTCATCAAATGCTTTTAGATGTTTGATCTGTACATTTGTACCATCTTTTCTATGAACTTCAGAAAAGGACATGCCAAAGCATGTTATAGACAAGGCAGTAGAAGCTGTGAAGCTGGATTCAGTTGCATAAAATGATGCAACAGATAAAAGGTCTTTGATTACCAACATGGCATCCTTCAAATCACTGATGTCATATTTATCTGCTGCTCGGAGCAGAGCCAACCTGTGTGTGTAAAACTCATTAGGAGTAAGAGATCCATATATATATATAGCTCAAAACCGCCTTGCATGCATCAATGGATATGTCATCGATATTAATTGTCGATGATTCCTTTTCCTTCGAGTCATGAGCAAACATACTTTCAAAGACAGGTGATCTAGTAGCTAGAATAGCACG
This sequence comes from Pinus tabuliformis, assembly GCA_031772625.1. Classification (NCBI taxonomy): domain Eukaryota; kingdom Viridiplantae; phylum Streptophyta; class Pinopsida; order Pinales; family Pinaceae; genus Pinus; species Pinus tabuliformis. The sequence goes on along the minus strand of CM062820.1, from coordinate 896,353,414 downwards.
GTGAGCACCAATGCTTCTTTTGACCATTCGCCAGCAATTTCCGTGGCATTTTGAAATGCAACAAAAATATAAGAACGTTAATGAATAGCAGCACCAGGTATTGAGTCTTCATCCAGTCCAGGGTTTAGTGCCCACTGCCACATTCCAAGTTTTTTATATATTCGAGCAAGGAGAGAAACTCCAGAACTTGAAGGGCTAACAGAGCTTGATTTTGCAATGGGATACAAATACATAGAACCTGAAGAATGTGCATCTTCAACAAGCTCAACGGACAAATCTTGCAACCAATGGAATGCTTCCTTCCGTTTACTATCTTCTCCAAGAGACCACTGATACTTTAAATATGCAAAAATAACTTGAGGCGGAGCTGAAAATCTTGTATTTGGAGGAGCAAATTCTAGATCATACTGCAACAGTTTGATCACGGTAGAATGACTTTGACTAATACGACCACTTTTCCGGCAAAGAGAAGCAAATTTCAACCATATGTCTATGTCCTCTATCGGTGGAAGAACTAATGCACAAACAGCTAGTAATGCTTGCCAAACCTCAACATTTCGTTTGGTTCCTTGTATCCGATCAATCCACAAAAATTAGAACATGAGGCGTATACTTAAATGCAAACAAATTTCGTTTGTCAAAAGCCCAGTTGCAACTCCAAGTACTGTACTTGTGAAAAAAGGTATAGAAAATCAGTTATTATGTATATCACTGTCACGTCATCAAGCCTTGAAAAATCGAACTTCTGGACAGCTCTGAAAAGCACTACAGATGTTGCATCGTTTACAAATCCCTCTCCAAAGACCAAACTGTAAAGTAAGGGAGTTTCATCTTGATGCAAAACCTGTAATGTACAAACTGTATCAGTGGATGAAAATATTGTTCCAAGTGCAAGATAGTCCCTGATTTTGAGTCCTGAAACATCCAATCCTGGAAATAACAACCAGCAACCAGCTGAGATAATAGCAAATGAGATAAACACTCCCACCACTCCAAACAACATAATAGTGACAAAGTTGTGAAAAAACTGTTTCTTTTTAACTTGAAGCCTAGCATTGAAGATTATAGGTGGAAGAAGATATATGGAAAAGAGTTCTTCATTAAAACGCAAAATATGAGAACTCGTGCCTCCACTAAATAGAAGAACTATAAACCCCACACAACACCCTATAGCAAGGGCCGTAATGGATTCATTGACCCATCTGTTCTCCTCCAGCAAATGTCCCAGTATGATACACAAGCACAGAATTGTGACGAATAACGAAATGGCCACCACATGAAGATGATCGGTGTCGTTCGAAAATCCCGCCCTAATCAGAAGCGACTGAAATGATCCACTGTCAATAACTATCCCCATTCTTGAAGCAAAGCTCTGCAGTAAGTCTCGAGATGGATTCTTCTCAGCTCAACGGTATCCTTATTTATCTTGAACTTGCAGAGGACTCGAGGTGATCAACTTCCCGCATGAAACGATGAGAAGTCTGAAAATCTGCGTAGGAATTGAGATGAAGGGGTTCGCTCTCAGAATGACGAACAATGGGCTGCTATCTAAATATATATCAAAACATTCCCCACTCTGGCACTCACTATCAGCCATAAGCTTCTGTGATTCTGGAACATAGTACACAGCTGTCACATTAGAAGGCAACCGCCTCATTCATCGGCCGCTTCACAACACTTTCACTGTCACTTAATCAGTTCTAGCAAAGATGATATCACCGCAGAATTTGTCAGGCCACCAGTCCTCTTTTGAAGGCTACAGAACATGCGTCAAGACCAACATGCAAGACCTTACACATGCTATCCCCGTAAAATGCTTGCAGAAAATATGACAGCTGGGGTGAGATGTGCTATGGATCAGCACGAATTTCCCATTTCGTAGCGCGGTTAGTGCAAAATCGGTGTTTTCCGCTACGAAATCACCTAAAACAGGTTGCGCTGCGAAACTGCTAAAGGATTTATGCATTGCGGAAACACTTCAAAATTATTACATGAGCTACGACATAACCCAAAGAGCTTTGTCACACATAGTAACTTTTGAACAAAACTGACACATGGCTATGAGACGGGGATGAATGAGAATGACCGGTGATGAATGAGAATACATAGTTGACTCAAGACTCTAAAAACAAAAATCAAGCTTAGACTAGCACCAAATTTTTTACCATCAACCTAATGTGAGCGGTTTGAAACTAGAATTCTTAAGTGATAACAGTGGCTCCACTTGGGATAGTGTGCTCCTGTAGTACACTAAGAACTCGTAGGTCCAGTGCTTTATCTTTTTTATTACAAACGAAAATCGGCTTGACAAACATTCCCTTCAAGCTTCTTGGGCCTTCACCTTGGGCTTAAGCTTGATGATGACTGTAGGAGAAAGAAATCTACATCTACTGAAAAATAAATGCTCAATCAACCTTGAGCTTATTTGCATTTTCCTACCTACCTACCCTATCAATTCAAACTTCTTTCAGCTCAATCAATGTGAAATTTCCAATGTAGCCAATCATTTGTCTTATTTGATATTTGAGTTCTTTGACTGCATCGGAATTCAGAGCCACTATGATATTGCGATGACCACTGCCACTGAAATTGCCTCTGATCTTCATATAAAAATTGAAACACTGGAGAGTAAAACTCTTCCATGTAGTCAGCTATAGGATCCCATAATACATGATCAGCTTGATGGTTCTCGTAACTTTCTGGTTGTGCAAACTGATCTTCAACAACAGTGTACACTTCCTCAACCGTGAAAGAGAAAGGAACCAACACTCTCTCCTTGTGTTCTGCCATAGAAGGCTTCTGAAAGTAATGATCATGATTATGAAGACTATATGCCTGAATTTGACCTTCTAAACTTTCAATGTCTTTCTAAATGTCTTTGGCAAATTCATCCAAAAATTTCATCTTATCCTCTGCCTTGCAGTCAAATGATTTTAGATAAGAAGACAAGGACAAAGAAAAATTTTCAACTATTTCTTCATTAATATGATGATCATTCCACTGTTTGAAACCTTGAATTGAAGGAGAGTTTGCCACCGCATCTGATCTATCCATCCATTCCTCCAAAAACATAAGCCAAAAGTCTTCAAATGACTAAATGGATTTGGTAGGAAAGCTTTCAATCCATTGTTTACATTTCCCTTGAAGTGAATTATAGAACAACATAATGCAAACATCCTCATGTTTAACTCTAAGAAGCTCAGTAAAATCACAGAAATCTGATATATGCTTCAAAGTTAAACTCAAATCTTCTCCATTGAATTTTGGACCATTCCTTAGAAAATATGCATCCTTGGGAAAATGATTTGGGAAACCATGAATTCCTGAAAAATTTATGCATGCATACCTTGAAACAAGAATGGTAGCATCTGGGTCTTTCATAAATCCAGTGGAATCACCATGAATGTATGAATTTTGAATTCTTCAATGGAGTCGCCAAGGTAGATTTGCAGCCTCAAAAACCTTCTGAGCTCCTGCTACCTTCAGAAGTTCAGCTTCATAATTTCGGGAATGAGTAATCTTCAGGCTCCCAGCATACGCACCAAAATGTTATCTCAAAATCAAGCCCTGGAAGGCTGCAAACCAGGAAGACTTCAAGTAACTATTTCAAACCAATCTTTAGACTAAGGCTTAGCCTCCTTAGCCTGAGAGGGCTCTCTCTCAAGGGTTATTGATTTTGACTAATAATAAGATGGCTAACTCTTGTGAAATAACATTGATAAATATGAAGGCTGGAAAAACATTAAACAAGTTTCCATTGGGCCTATGGAGTCAACAACAACTCAGTAAATAATGATGCTGCCTTTACATGGAAGTCAGGGAACTTAGCATTTAAATGTTCAGAACACAACACACATATGGAACCACAGCTCATAAGTGCACACAGGAAGTCAGAGCACAATCAGTGAATTCTGAGTGATTGCACACCAATGCAACTGTAAAAAGACAGAAAGGAAAAGATAAAATCATACATTCTGAATATAGAAATCCCTCATGAATCCTAAGAAGTAAAGAAGCTCAAATTATATTACTGAAAACTCTGTCTTTACATAAGCCAAAACAATGCTCTGTTCATCAAATTGCCAACCCCCCTTACATTGTTGTTTCAGCTATATATAGAATCCTTATTCTAACTAATTCGAGCTTCCTCCTCCAGCATGAGGGGAGTCGATAACTACCTCTACTGACACCTATCAGCTATTGAACTAACTAATAAATACAACTAAAGTGCTGACTAGAGTTTTTAAAGAGTTCTAAATCTACTATGACTCTAACTCTATATTATATTCATGATGGCTTCTCTTCGTTCTTTGACATCTGGTCCTCTTTCGATTTGGCTGAGCTGCACATTTAATACTCCATATTGACCTTGAATGCTGAATCTTCTAACTGCTCAGAAGTATTAGGAGATTTTCCTTGTTTCTCGGCTTCAGTTCTTCACAAAAATGCTGGAATGTACAGAAGCATGTCTTCTAGCTTTTAATAACCCAAAACATGGAACAATGCCACGTTCTTGATGTGCTATGAGCTTCATATGAACATGTGTGCAGGCAAAAGTTTCTTACAGGCAGCTCGTTTGTTGTATCTTGAATGGTGATAAAGGGGCTTTACAACAGAAATTTAAAATTGGATTTAAATCTCCAACCATTTTAGGCATCCACCTGTCTTGACTTGATTGAGTGCTGGAAGCTCCAGATGATGTTCTTGCATACCCTTTTGGCGTTTCCCTTTCAAAATTCCCGCTCATAATACAAAACTGTCTAACTGTGTTAAAATCATCACCTACAGTAGTTTCGTAGCGCGCTACGAAACTGCTGTGTAATTTCAAAAACACAGTCTCAGACTCTACTCTGTTTGTATACCTGTATACCTTATCTTCAATTTCATTGCCTGAAAAAAAGGAGCACCAGTTTTGTCTTGTCTTTTAATATCTGAATCAGAAGTGATACAGCTACCATTGCTAAAAATTTGTTCAAGTAGATTGAAAAGATCCTTATCATGCTTGTTGAATTCTTGGATATCACTCTGCTTAATACTCAAGTACCTGTACAGCTTATCTGTTAATAGATAGTGTCCAATCTCCTCTTTAAATTTTCTAGTCACTTCAGTCCAAACAATTGATGCTTGGAAAAAGACATTGCATCTTCAAAAGATGTCACACCATGTGCACCACGATTCATACCATCTTGTACAGCAGAAGCAATACAAATTTCATCTTTCAATTAATGCGATCACTGAGCTTTTGCCTGAACCACTTGCCCCAACCAAGACTTGGCTATGACATACTTTAATTTTTAGGTTCAAATCTTTGAAAATTGTGACTTCGGGCCTGGATGGATAAGCAAATTCTAAATGCTTTAATTCAATTTCTCCTTTGATTTTATCAGCAGTTTCTGCATCTTCATCATCTGATTCAATTTTTTGTTCCACGGTCAAGAATTGCAAAAATAGAATTGACTGCTTCTCCACCTTTGATGAAATCACAATATTAAGCCTTGAGATCCAGTTCACAAAAATAAGTTGCATATGATTCTCTATCTTGTAACAAAGTACATTTAGAGCTATTCTCTGTAGTCTGTTCATTCACGTCTATATCTGACCTGCTCGAAGACCAATCCATAACATGTGTGTCTCTGTCCATTCTCAAAAATCCTTCATGAAATGCTTTTAGATGTTTGATCTGTACATTTGTACCATCTTTGCTATAAAGTTCAGAAAAGGACATGCCAAAGCATGTTATAGACAAGGCAGTAGAAGCTGTGAAGCTGGATTCAGTTGCATAAAATGATGCAACAGATAAAAGGTCTTTGATTACCAACATGGCATCCTTCAAATCACTGATGTTATATTTATCTGCAGAGCCAACCTGTGTGTGTAAAAACTCATTAGGAGTAAGAGATCCATATATATATAGCTCAAAACAGCCCTGCATGCATCAATGGATATGTCATCGATATTAATTGTCGATGATTCCTTTTCCTTCGAGTCATGAGCAAACATACTTTCAAAGACAGGTGATCTAGCAGCTAGAATAGCACGGTGAGCACCAATGCTTCTTTTGACCATTCGCCAGCAATTTCCGTGGCATTTTGAAATGCAACAAAAATATAAGAACGTTAATGAATAGTAGCACCAGGTATTGAGTCTTCATCCAGTCTAGGGTTTAGTGCCCACTGCCACATTCCAAGTTTTTTATATATTCGAGCAAGGAGAGAAACTCCAGAACTTGAAGGGCTAACAGAGCTTGATGTTGCAATGGGATACAAATACATAGATCCTGAAGAATGTGCATCTTCAGCAAGCTCAACGGACAAATCTTGCAACCAATGGAATGCTTCCTTCCGTTTACTATCTTCTCCAAGAGACCACTGATACTTTAAATATGCAAAAATAACTTGAGGCGGAGCTGACAATATTGTATTTGGAGGAGCAAATTCTAGATCATACTGCAACAGTTTGATCAAGGTAGAATGACCTTGACTAATACGACCACTTTTCCGGCAAAGAGAAGAAAATTTCAACCATGTGTCTATGTCCTCTGTCGGTGGAAGAACTAATGCACGAACAGCTAGTAATGCTTGCCAAACCTCAACATTTCGTTTGGTTCCTTGTATCCGATCAATCCACAAAAATTAGAACATGAGGCGTATACTTAAATGCAAACACATTTCGTTTGTCAAAATCCCAGTTGCAACTCCAAGTACTGTACTTCTGAAAAAAGGTATAGAAAATCAGTTATTATGTATATCACTGTCACGTCATCAAGTCTTGAAAAATCGAACTTCTGGACAGCTCTGAAAAGCACTACAGATGTTGCATCGTTCACAACTCCCTCTCCAAAGACCAAACTGTAAAGTAAGGGAGTTTCATCTTGATGCAAAACTTGTAATGTACAAACTGTATCAGTGGATGAAAATATTGTTCCAAGTGCAAGATAGTCCCTGATTTTGAGTCCTGAAACATCCAATCCTGGAAATAACAACCAGCAACCAACTGAGATAATAGCAAATGAGATAAACACTCCCACCACTCCAAACAACATAATAGTGACAAAGTTGTGAAAAAACTATTTCTTTTTAACTTGAAGCCCAGCATTGAAGATTATAGGTGGAAGAAGATATATGGGAAAGAGTTCTTCATTAAAACGCAAAATATGAGAACTCGTGCCTCCACTAAATAGAAGAACTATAAACCCCGCACAACACCCTATAGCAAGGGCCGTAATGGATTCATTGACCCATCTGTTCTCCTCCAGAAAATGTCCCAGTATGATACACAAGCACAGAATTGTGACGAATAACGAAATGGCCACCACATGAAGATGATCGGTGTCGTTCGAAAATCCCGCCCTAATCAGAAGCGACTGAAATGATCCACTGTCAATAACCGTCCCCATTCTTGAAGCAAAGCTCTGCAGTAAGTCTCGAGCTGGATTCTTCTCAGCTCAACGGTATCCTTATTTATCTTGAACTTTCGGAGGACTCGAGGTGCTCAGCTTCCCGCATGAAACGATGAGAAGTCTGAAAATCTGCGTAGGAATTGAGATGAAGGGGTTCGCTCTCAGAATGACGAACAATGGGCTGCTATCTAAATATATATCAAAACATTCCCCACTCTGGCACTCACTATCAGCCATAAGCTTCTGTGATTCTGGAACATAGTACACAGCTGTCACATTAGAAGGCAACTGCCTCATTCATCGGCCGCTTCACAACACTTTCACTGTCACTTAATCAGTTCTAGCAAAGATGATATCACCGCAGAATTTGTCAGGCCACCAGTCCTCTTTTGAAGGCTACAGAACATGCGTCAAAACCAACATGCAAGACCTTACACATGCTATCCCCGTAAAATTCTTGCAGAAAATATGACAGCTGGGGTGAGATGTGCTATGGATCAGCACGAATTTCCCATTTCGTAGCGCGGTTAGTGCAAAATCGGTGTTTTCCGTTACGAAATTACCTAAAACAGGTTGCGCTCCGAAACTGCTAAAGGATTTATGCGTTGCGGAAACACTTCAAAATTATTACATGAGCTACGACATAACCCAAAGAGCTTTGTGACACAGTAACTTTTGAACAAAACTGACACATGGCTATGAGACGGGGATGAATGAGAATGACCGGTGATGAATGAGAATACATAGTTGACTCAAGACTCTAAAAACAAAAATCAAGCTTAGACTAGCACCGAATTTTTTACCATCAACCTAATGTGAACGGTTTTGAAACTAGAATTCTTAAGTGATAACACATACCTTGTTGTTAAAGCTACAAAATCTAAGATGGATAAGGTCACTATCAAAAGTGACTGTTTGCTTTCTTCTCATCAAACAGATCTAGCTCTATGGTGCGAGGTGAGAGAAGGTACACGCACATATGTTGAATTGTCACATCCTCCCACCCTACGTTCTCTCAATGTCTAGACATATTTGGCTTGCAATCCTACTAGTTATCATGTGGATTCATTCCCTCAACCTTTGTCCCCATGTTCCATTGATCCTCCTGATTGTATTGTCATGTGTTATTCCATTCTGGACTCCACACTTGTTGTGAGCAAGGAATAAGTTGTCGATGGAGTTGGTGTTGTGCAACCAACCTGCATTATCATTCGTGATGAGTGTATGCAGAAATATGAAGAAGAACCTGTGGTGAAGGATGAATCCCTTCCATCCGTGCCTCATCTGCTCTATCCTGACATTCCTTATTATTCTACCATTTTTTATTTCCCCTGTGAAAACTCATCTTTGGATGTTTCTACTTCTGATCATTCACAAGACATACCGGATGTCATCCTATCATTACATTGCGGGGAGGACACATCTTCCTCTTAAAATCCATCCCATCTGTCATCTGTCATTTCTGAAAACACAGAGGTTGAACATACTTGTTTCTCATTTACCCCTCTGCATGATTCATCAAGTCATGATGATGCCGAAAAACATCATAAATTTTCTGATCATGGTTGTCACGATCTCTGGACTTCTTCATTTGATCACGATGTTGATTCACTCATTTTTAATCTTCCCAAGTCACTGGTCTCTGATGATTGACCTATTGACGAAGTGTAAACCCCGCAGGATGTCCAGGCACTTCAACCTGGGTTGGTGGTTATGTTAGGCGCTCTCTGTCCTGAGGTTAGTTCCAATTCCGATCATAATTTTTTTTGAAACTCCCAAGGCTCCTCATCACTCTTTGTTTTGCATTTAATATTAACCCAACACACAAATTTCACTTCCTCCACTCAAATCACATGATCCCATCTCTTATGCAATGGAGGAATCATACAAAATAAGCACACTTGCAAGGCGTAAGTTGTCTATATTTCTCATTTTTTCTTGTCTATCACAATGAAGAGAGTGCACATGCTTATCATCTGCATGTAGTGTGTTACAACACGATGTTAAGTCGACAGAATGTCTGTCTTCTGCATTCACTCTTTTCTTTTCTGTGGATGTCTTAGAACTCATAGCGTGTTGGCCTTCATTGTTAAATATTTCTTTTTCACTGGTTTACATGCATATTTTTCATGCATTCGCTAGCATGGGCCAGCGAATGCACTGGTGGCTGTGTTAGAAATACCACTTCACGTGAGCAAGTCCATGCACTTTTTAGAGTAGGAGTAGGAATAGTCTTTGCTTCCTACATTTCTTTGATTTTTAGTTTGCTTTCTTGGTTGCCTCTCTTAATTTTTTTTCTTTTTCTTTTTTCTTTCTTGCACCCATAGGTTAGCCTCTCATGAAACCGTGTTTGGCTCTCGAGACAAGCCAGAAAATCTAGGAGGAAATGTACAACTATCAACATCTGGTTATCTGTTGTTCTCTCTCTTTATGAAGAACTTGTTATCTTCTTTCAATGATGCCTTGATGGAAAATATGTTATGTTCAGAGTGAGTCTTGGTGAAAACACAAAGCTTTCACTATTAACTAGTACCGCCTAATCTAATAAGTTCTTTTGGGTTAACCGTTGTAAGCTCGATCAAGTAGAGTAAGGTGAGGGGGAAATCCTTAACAAGTATGTCAGAGGTATACATAACATACTTCTATGAAGAAACAACCTCTTCTTCTCTCAGTAAGTCGAGATCCCTCTTTCGCCTTCAAAATAAATAAGTTCCTATGCATAGTTCTTTGAAAAAATTAAAAAATGAAAAATTAATAAGGCGAAAGAAGAGAAAGGCCTCCTACGTAGAGAGATTATTCAAGTAACTCCGTAGGGGTACTAACCAGATTTGCTAGCAGCAGAGCAATGCTTGTGTTCCTGTGTGACTATGTCAAGGTACTATTCAGGCCTGCTGGCAGCGGAGCAACAACAGAGATAAAACTTAAACTCTAACAATTAGATTACTTGTGCATTAATATACCCCCAATCCCCAATAGAAACAACTAGGTTGAATTTGATTGAACATGTGCTGACCGATCAAGAGAATGGTAGGGACTACATATTTCACACAAGCTAGTGTGGAAGCAATCACAATCAAGGAATCGAACAATACTTCTGGAAAGGTTAAGACTCACTTTTCATGAAACAATGTCCATACAGAGAGTTGGAGTTCTACCAGTGTGTCGCTAATGTTGTAGTGGATACAAAAACCCTCCAAAATTTTGGCTCACATGCAAATTCAGAGCCTACCTTGGATCCTGTGAGCGATCATCCTTGATCACTTGGTTGTAAGCTGATGATTTCAAGCTCCCCTCCATGATCTTAAGAATTATCTGTGTTCTCATATTTATGTAGCATGTGTCATCTTTGGGCATAGGGGTAGTTGTTTGTCATTCAAAGGGAATGTTGTTTTGCTTCAAGGGAATTGTGTGCATATGAGTGGTTGTCATAACATAGATATCTTTCACACTCACTTCACACACTGTTATCACGAAGGTTGTTGCATGAAGAAAAGTATGTCTTATGCATTATGGATGGTCTATGTTGTGTCACTAAGTGTCCATGTGCAATCAAAGTCGAGTCCTATCACAGTTTACATATGTGCCATTGATCTCACACTTATCCATTTCCCAAGCAACCTAGCCTCATTCAGCTTCCCAGAAATTTGCAGTTTCCTTATGAAACCATCAAGCTTCCTCCCTTGCCTTCTGGAACCCCATAGACCACAGAGACCCCAACCAGAGCTACTCTCTAGAAATGCGCAGAGCAGTTTGGCAGCCACCATTGCTCTCTAAAAATGTGCATAGCAGTTTGGCAGCCAGCATTGCTCTCTAAAAATGTGCAGAGCAGTCAGACTTCCTTGCATTCAGAAATTGCATGGAGAAGTCGTCCCAAGGCCCCCATCTTGCAACAGTGTTTTGTGCCTCAAAAATATGTAGTATTATCCAAGTTGTCCTATCAGACTTGCATGCAGAAACTACACAGATGGGACTCCCATGGCCTCATCCTAGCAACAGTCACTTCCCGTTGAAACTGCGCTTATCCATCACTTCAGTGGCTACGGGAAAATGTGACATGCTAAGATCACTCCTAAGGAGTTGAGGAGAAGGGCAAGAGACCAAGTAATGGAAAAAGATCAGGATCACATGCAAACTCCTTCAGATCCATAATCATCTTGAGGGTAAGTATGGTAAGTAAAAAAAACCTTTCTATGTACATCTATTAGTTTAATTTGCAAGACTGCTTGTCATTGTCATATTGTCTTGTCTTTAGTAGCATGCTTGTGTGCAAAAACCAAAATTTCATGTGTTTCCTCTACATTTCTTGCTTCCTTTTTGCTTGTCTGACCAACTGTTGTCTTCGACATGTTGATTGTTATGTCATGCTTGTGAACCTGTTCAGGTGATGTTGAAGGTTTGTGTTTGATTTTTTTCGTTAAGTAAACATCTATCACACCCACACACGATGTTGTAAGCACTGTTGTACAAGTGTCGTCATGGTCGTCTGAAGGTCTATCCAAAGTGTCAAATTTTTCACTTTTAGCATTAGACAATCTCGTAGTTAATCACACTGAGCATATGTTTTTTTGTTGGTTCGCAATGTCTTGTTGTCAAATCATGTTGAGTGTGTGTTTACAAGGTCATGTATACACGAGTTTTCTCACTCCCACACTTAATCATTTCACCAAAGATATGTCGACCAGACCACCCTCCATCAATTGGACCTTTGCTGAGCTACACTGCGTAGTCTCAAACCTTAGTGAACAAGTACTACTACCTAGAATTGTGCATAGTTTGAAGTTGCATCCCAGGCATTCTGCACTATGTAATATTGGCATCGACTTCGCTGATTATCAGCTAGAACAACACAGAAGTTTCCCAAGAAGCCATCTCAATCTGCACTGCCCACAAACCAACCTATTAAGCCTCTCGCTGGTCAACTAGAGAGTTTGATTGGGCAGTGACCTCGGGATTCAATCTTCCAAAAAATTGTGTAGAAGCTGTTAGCATGCCCACCTTCGCTGACTGAAGAAACTACGCAGACATGACGGATAGACACCCACTACCTGTCACTACATTATCCCTCAAAATTGCATAGTTCTATCATCCAATTAGTTGCTCCTCCTAGAAACTGCACAGTTTTCTTAGACATTCATAGAGCTTCCCAGCACCATTCTCCACCCGGAAATTGCGCAGACATGTCCTGCATGCCTACCTCCCAGTTCTGCACAATTTTGGCCAGCAAGATCCCACATCCCGCTCCTAGCCCACCCAAGAATCTACATAGTTTTCACTGCAAGTGTCGTCCCTGCTACCCACACTGCCTCCTTGAAAAAAATTTCATAGTTCTACCTCCCATCTGAGCCATATCTGAAAAAATGTCATTACTATTCTAGACTACTCATCCTAGCTTCCCATCGACATCTGCACAATTTTCCTTGACATTATCTCGAAGCCCGCACCCGACCTAAAATGTGCTCTACATAGTTTCAGAGCCTTATCCTCTTTCCCGGTCACCTCCACCCAGAAAAAAAAGACAATGCATCATGGATGAATAGGGGATTTCTGGATTTTATGTCATCTCGTCATGAGTGATTGCAAAAATAGGTTCATGGATGAGATATGGAACGATGACAAACGGGATGAACAAGGAACACATGCTATAAAACTTGCTCATGGTTGCACCAACCAACGAAGCGTACCAAGTAGGAAGCAAAGGAGACACATGTGCATGCATGAACTATCAAGAGAACACTAAGACCATTGAAGACTATGTGCACTCTGCCATATGGAGTGTAAGGTCAATTTACTAATTAAACTAACACATCTATTTTACTTGTCAACCTGGGTTTGTGGACTTCGAAGCCAATCCAAAATATATGGATTTCAGGTGAGATAAATTTATGAAGGAAAGACTATAAAGTTAAAGGAATTGCATATTGCAAATATATTCTAAGTTTTAAAAGACCAAAAAGTTTATTTTTCAAGATGCGGCAAGCAAGAGAAGAGGATCCTAACTTAGGAGGTCTTGGTTGTCCTTGCTCACAGTACTATCCCCAATAAGAGAAACTAAATAGCAATTGTTTGTAATGGGTAGATAGCAAGAGAACAATCTCATAACTTCGAAGGTCCTCATTGTCATTACTCATGGTTCTACTCCAATAACATTACCATTGCATCAAATAAAACTCAAAGTCAAGAAATAATACAAGAAATGCAAAAAGGATGATTTTAGCTATGATTCATAACTTGATAGAAAGAGAATTTAACATAAATTCTCGTTTGTCCTTTCATATGTAAATTTGACTTTAAGCTAACATCATACCCAAATCACACAAAAAGAATCACACATCTAAATAACTAAAGCTTAAATCTGAAACAAGAAATACTGAAATTAAAATTATACTAATTTAATCAAAGTGTACATTGCTTGGTATGGGGGCCCCCCAACATTGCCTTGTACACCTAAGGAACTCCCAGCTATAGCTAACTTATGAAGATATCCATAGCATGAACGATAACTTAGAACAGTAGAAAGTATTCTTCAAATTATCAAAAGGTCTCCAATAGTCTGAATACAAATTACATACATGAATGGTTCATAAGCTCATTTTAAATAAGAAAATCATCAACAAACATAGCTAAAATAGCTATAACAATCTTTATTTATCCTAATCCATCCATCCAAGTCAAACTCATCAAGTCTGGTTCACAAAATTAGGCAAAATCCCAAAAAGTAATATTTTGCCCCTTTTTAATAGGGATTTCTGAATGACAGATCAAAGTTTAACCAACATTGACTGGGCCTGTGTTTGCTCAGTTTGACTAAACCAATAGGTGTTCATCCATCCGTGGTTCCCAATCTTTCCAAATATGTGCTCATCTCTTGCCCAGGTGAACTGCACATATGACTTTAACAAAGCTATTATGTAAATTTTTAGTGCAGTCCAAATTTACTCTTAAACCCCATTTTTTACAAAAATCTCTAAAAATTGAAAAACATAATTTAGTTACCTAAATATGAAAAATAATAGTGAAATGAAGCATAGGTAAGTGAAATATGATGGAATATGGTGGTAAATTGATGGGTTTAGGAAAGGAAAAAATGACCAAAATTGAGGGCCAACATCTCCCCCTTGTTGAGGCTCAAGCATGTCCTCACGTTTGGTTACTCCATTTGAACCTTCTAAGTGATGTTGCCCTTGTTGTACCTGAACCTGTAGCCTCTTCCTGTGCAACTCGAAGTAAAATATCAATGCCTTCATGTTCCTTTTCTTTGAAGATGGCAACTTTTACTTTTTTTTGTTCATATTTATATTGCCATAACTTCTTCTTTGTTATCCATCTCTAGGCTTGTTTAGAAATGAGCATATTTTGAGTTTCAAGCTTTTTGATTTGCTTGTTCAATTTCTTGTTTTCTTTGACTATGTTGTTGTTGTTTTCCTTGTACATTTTGTTCTCCCCCTTCAAGTGTCTTTCATGATTTTACTATCCTTTAGTTCACTAGTCAACTCTACTATTTTCTTCAAATATTCCTCATTGTGCAATTCTCTGGATTCTTCCTTTGCCTCTTTAGAATATGAATGATATGAGGTGGCTCCAACCCAATCATCCTAAAAATAAGAGCCTTTTTCTATGGGCTCTTTCTGAGATTCCTCCTCCAATCTCTTTATGATCCCATTAATTTTTTTTATGTTTCTGGAGGTTCAGTTTCGATAATCTCAATTTCTGGGTCTTTCCCTTGGTTGCTTGGTTCTTCTGGTGATCTTTTTCTTGATCTCCTAGGAGTGGACAAAAAATAATTTTCTTTCTTAATCATAACACCATCCTCCTTTTTCAATCTTGTCCCAGGATATAAAGGAGAATTCATGATACTTTTTGTGACATGTAATTCCTAAAAGCTTTCATCATTCCTTGTTATTTTGTCTTCAAAGTGATGTTTGTCCAAAAATGCATTCCAAAGTATCCCTTTGTTCCTTTCCTGCTACCCAACAAGTATCTCAATCAACCCACAATGATATACATTAGCCTCTTTAGCTTCAGTTTTGTTTTTAACATTTTCTATCTTTTTAGTCAAGCTCTTTGAAAAGAAGTAAGGAATATTGATTTTACAGTCTCTCTTGATATGCTAAAGAAATTTTATATGGCAAAGGTAGACTATACTTTGCCTATTGTCACAATTAAAATATTTTTGGATGATCACAACTAATTTTGACCAAGGCATTCTGAACCAATCACTTAAAATTCCTTTTGTCCTATCAAAGGCCCCTTTCCTTTGTTTTTCTAGGATGAAGGTCCATCCTTTCTCCTTAAAATGTAGACCTTTGCGATATTATTCTCTTATTAGAGGAAGTTCTAATGCTTGAGGTATGAAAGTTGGATTCACTAGTATAAGAAGTTCACCCACTTTAGTTTGCCCATTTTAAAAATTTTCTATGAATTCTTCTGTGATTCTATCATTATGGCCATTAAACTTCCTAAAGAACTCCAGTAGTCCTGCTTGAAACAATTTTTCCACTGCTTCCTTCCTCCAATTTTCTACTTTTAGGACTTTGGGTTCCATTTTTGTTGCCATTTGCATATGCTCTATATACCAATTTATATAACCTTTCTTAGTAAATAATATCATTATGAAGATGACAAACAAAATGTTTCTCAATGTAATAAAATCTTGGTAAATGCAAATACCAGATCTCAGCTTTTGAAAACAAATGATATTACTTCATTTGCCTATAAATATTCAATTTTCTTGACTTTTGCTGCAAATAATATCAACACAAGGCTCTTTGTTTGTAAATCTAATTGAAGAAAGATTTTGACTCTATAAAAAGACCCAAAAGAAAAATCTCCACTGTAAGAAAATATCTCACTATTTTGAAAATCGTATTTCCTCATAATAATTTATAAAAAAAAGCCTCCTCTGTTTTAGAAACTGTGTATCATGTTTTTGAAATAACATTCACTGTGAAATTTTTTTGACAGAAAATGCATGAGGAAATCATGGTTTTGATACCTAAACTGCAATAAGAGTTTGTAGAAAAACTTGTAGAAACTTCTTGTTAATGATTTTTCGTCCCTATGTAAACATATAGTTTCAATTAAAATCATTTCTAATATCTCGAGAAATAGTGGATTCTATAGGTGGCAGAGGATTTTGAAGATGACAAATCATGAAAAATCTGGAACTGAAGTCATATTTTTCTCCCATTGTGACAAATATTAGAAAAAAACTGGAGTTTAAATTTTTTCGAAATCGTTCTAGTTGTTTGAGGAGACTTTGGCATTGACGCTTACCTTATCACTGGGAGTCACTGTGTTAATTAAGGAATTGTCTATGTAATTTGTGGATTTTGTTGGAGCTCGACATAGAGGAAATCCCAATCACTTTCTCCTCTCTTAAACTAACAAAATTCCTCTAAATTCTCCACGTAGCACAGGGTTTTCATTTCCTTATTTCTCCACGTTGATCAGGATTCTTCTTCTCCTTATCTCACCACGTTTCTCTTTCAATTTTTCCACACTTTTCTTTCACATAGTCTCTCCACAGTACAAGGTTTACTATCTGCATTTTTTTCTTTTGATCGGGGCTTCCTTACATTGTGGGTGAATGTGCAGTATTTCTCTCTGACTCTGAGCTGAGTTTGTCTATGATGATGGAGGACATGCAGAGTATCCCTTTGAAGTGTTTTTGACCGTTTCATTGTTTAGCTGTCTTTTCCATTTTCGATTTGGGCTTCCACTTGTGTTAATGTGTCACGGTTCATCACGATTCATTTACTTATGACTATGCTACCTTTTGTACACTCCTTAGACACTTGTATTATATCACTAATGTTGCATCATAGTTTGCATTTTACAGTTTTGAATACACATGACCATTAGGACCTTAGCTTATGATTTTGTATTGCATGTAACCTTAGCTTATCATCTTTTTCTTATCCATCATACTTATTTGCATGTTACATATTTGTGTTTTTATCATTGTATCTTTTGTCCTTTTTCAACATATACTTATGTATTTGATTTTGAAATGACCATAGTTTTAGGTAATTTCAAGTCAAATCTTCTTCATATTTTTACAATGATACTAACTCTTTGTTCTCGTTTTGTAGATGCATAAATTAATCCTTTAGGTTGTATAGAAAATTTCTCCATGATGCAATTTTTTTTTTCAAAAGGAGATGTGGCCAACAATATTGGTCAAAAATTGCAAATGATATGGTTGAGTAATGAGATGTGAATGTATGGTTTGGTGATGAAATGAATGAATTTGTAGGGTGATATAGGATAATGTACAATGTACATGGTTAGAAGTATTGCATATTCAAATTTTAAACTAAGTTATCAAACTTAAGAAAAAATATCAAAGTCAAAGGCTTTAAGAATGATTTTAAAATTACAATACCTGTCCCTTTTTACTTGATAGCTCCTTGTTAATGCTTTGATTCTTTTGTCAACATTTGAAATTTTCAAAATGAATTCTTGTCAATACTGGACTGTAAATAGATACTTGTAGTTTCTTCTCAGGTCGCTTTGATATTCATTTGAAATAGGTCCCTTTTGTATATGATTTTGATCTTGTTTGAAGCAGGTCCCTTACTGATAAATGACATGGTTATAATGTCTCTAGTCACTTCTATAGTACAACTACTTGATATTAAACCATTGCATGGTTTGTTGATATATTATGAATCTCCCGCCTTGCGGACCTTAAGAATTGTCCTCAAGTCTTTAAATTTTTCGAGGGTGATCTTGCAAAAAATGAAAAACATAAAAGAGAGAATTCATATTAGCCAAACAAGTTGGTTTCTGATATGAATTTGAGTTTGTATTGTGCCAATATCCTAGATTTTCACAACCAAACTCCTTTATTATTTTTTAACTTTTTATTTTTATTTTTATTCTTCTCGAAATAGGGAAGGGATATTACTATGTTGTTCCAGTACTTCCATATTGTCTTGCACTGAGACTCTATTCAGAAAGTCTTCTTTATTCATAGGTTTGTTATAAACTTTGACTCTATAACCATTAACTGGAAATGAAATTGTTGCTTCATCAATTGTTTTTATCTTGATTACTCCATTGTCAAAGATTTCTTCTATTTCATATGGCCCAAGAAAATGAGTAATGAACTTAGCTTTGAAATCTTTGTAGTTGGAGTCAAAAAGAAGTGTCCAATCTGCCTTATGATTTTTTTTGTTTTTGATAAACCTGTCATGCCATTTGATTCTTTGTCGATGTACTAGTGATGTATGTTCAACTGTCTGTTGTTTGATCTCATCTAGTTCATTAAGTTGCGTAAGAATTTGTTGTTGAGCTTCTAACAGATCCAATCCTAATTTTGTTGTAAGTTTGAATGTATGAATTTGAAATTCAATTGGTAACAAAACTTGTTTACCATATACCAGTTGATATGGACTGAATCCAGTAGTGTTTTCCTATGTAATTCTGTATGCCCATAATACATATTTCAATTTTGTCTGACCAATCTTTTTTATTCGTTTGTATTTCCTTTGTCATGATGTTTTCTAGAACTTTATTAGTAGATTCTACTTCTCCATTTGATTGTGGATGATACGGAGTAGACTTTTTATGCTTGATTTTGTATTTTTCTGTAAGATCTCAGACAAGTTTAGAAGTGAAATGTGTTATGTGGTCTGTAACAATCTGTCTTGGAACTCCAAATATTACAAAGATTTCTTCAAAGAGGAAAGAAATCATTATTTCTTCTGTTGGTTGTGCCATTTCTTTTGCTTCAACCCATTTTGTAACATAGCCTGTACATACTAAGATGTACTTCTTTCCATTTTAAGGTGGGTTAATTGCTCCCACAAAGTCTAGATCCCATTGTTAAAATGGTTCTATAAGTACTTGTGGTTTCAATGGCATTTCATATGACACTATAGGTCTTCCATTTAT
Organism: Pinus tabuliformis; assembly: GCA_031772625.1. NCBI lineage: Eukaryota > Viridiplantae > Streptophyta > Pinopsida > Pinales > Pinaceae > Pinus > Pinus tabuliformis. Next base: position 896,334,117 of record CM062820.1, on the reverse strand, counting down.
TTGATAGTTATCACATCTTTTGCAATAGGTCTTCGAGTCTTTGAAAATTGCATGCCAGTAGTAGCCAAGTTTGAGCACCTTGTATGTTGTCCATTTATCTGCAAAATGCCCACCACATGGTTCATCATGACATGCTTTTAGAATGTCAATAATTCCATATTCTCTTGCACATTTTCTTATCAAAATATCATGATTAGTATAAAAGAGGTAACCATTGACCCAAGTATATCTAACACTCTGTTTAATTATCTTCCTTTTCTGCTAGCTAGTGAAATGGGATGGCAATATTCCAGATGAAAAATAATTTGCTATATCTGCAAACCATGGGGTTTAGTTGTTACAACAAATAGATGCTCATCAGGAAAATTGTCTAAAACATGGATAATATCATCACGAGAATTAAGTCTTGACAAAAAATCTACCACTTGATTATCTTTCCCTGGTCAATCTAGAATAGTGATATTGAATCCTTGCATTAGTAACAACCATATAGTAATTCTGCCATTAGTAATTGTTTTGTTCATTAAATATTTAATGGCTAAATGATCTGTATGAATAAATGCTTGATAGCCTATTATGTGATGCCTAAATTTATTGACTGCATGCAGAACAACTGGCATTGTGTTTTCAGTTACAATGTAGTTTAATTCCATCGGAGTTAAATTTTTTCTTATGAAATAAATGGCATGGTAAAACTGATTTTATTTTTTTCCTAGAGATTATCCTATTGTTGTGTCTGATGCATAACTGGATATGTTAAATGGAAATGACAATTTGGTCCTCTAAGAATGGGTGCGATAGACAATTTCTTTTTTAGTTTTTCAAATGCATTTTGACAATTTGTAGTCCATTGAAACTCAATGTCTTTTGCAAGTAATTTGAACAAGGGTAAATCTATCTTGCTAAAGTTTTCAATGAATCTTCTATAGTAGGCTACATATCCCAAGAAGCTTCTTACTTCTTTCTATGCTTTTGGTGGCAATAAGTTTACAATGAATTGTATCTTCATTGGGTTTACCTTAATTCCAGAAGAAGAAATGTGGTGTCCCAATACTATCCCTTCAGTTAACATCATAAAACATTTTTTGTTGCTGAGGGATAAGTTTGTCTCTATGCATCTTTTTAGAAAATTTTCAAGATTATTTAAACAATCATCAAATGTACTTCCATAAATAGTAAAATTGTCCATGTAGACTTCAACACATTAATGTATAAGATATGCAAATATAGATAGGACTTCTATTTGAAATGTAGCAAGTGCATTACATAATCTGAAAGGTAAAACATTGTAAGCATATGTTCTCCATGGATAAGTAAATTTAGTTTTATCCCGATCTTCTATTGCTATCTTGATCTGATTGTATCCACTAAATCCATTAAGAAAGGAAAATAACTTTTCCGTGTTAATGACTCTAGTACTTTATTAATGATTGGTAGTGGGAAATTATCTTTCAATGTTTCTTTTTTGAGTTCCCTATAGTCTACACATATTCTCCATTTTCCATTTTTCTTTGGTACCACAACTAAGGGAGAAAGCCATTGACTATTAGAGATAGGGTAGATAAATCCTACTTGTAGTAGTTTCTGCAACTCCTCTTTCACTATCTCCTTCACCAGTGGGTTCATTCTTCTTTGTGGTTGTCTTACTAGTTTGATTGTTTCATCTATGTAAATGTGATGGATACATGTTTTTGGATGGACTCCTTGCATATCTGTATAGTGCCAGGCAAAATATTTTGAATATTTTTGTAATAATGCACTTACCTGTTGTTCTTGTGATGATTGTGGATTATTACCAATATTTAAATTCTTTCTAAGAATGATTTCAATGATTTTTTTTTTAGAATTGGTAATTGAGTTGATAGGACAAATTCTTTCAAATGAATTTTGTAATGATTGAATAGTACAATTTTCCTGAAAATGCTGATTTAGAAGATTATTTGTAGCTTCATATTGTGTTATTCTTAGCTTCTTAGAAATATCAGGTTCTGAGATAAAAAGGTCTATTAAATCATCGTTTTCTTCTTCTTCTCTAAAGTTAAAGGCTTGATTAATACTTAAAACAAGTATAGTTTCTTCCTGTTGATCATCAGGCCATGGTAGTAAAGAAGGTGATTGAGCAAGAGGATAGAGTGTGATAAGTTTCCTTTCATCTCCATGCACTATGATCATGGTTCCTGATCTACATCTAAAGAATGCATCTTTTGTGGCTAACCATGGTCTACTAAGAATTAAAGGATGTCCTCCTAGATTATTTTTTTGTTGCAAGATTAGAAATTCTACTGGATATTCTCATGAATCCAAAGAAACAATGATGTCTTCAAGGATTCCTTCTAGTACTACTTTGGAACTATCTGCTATTTATATTGCCATGACATTTATAGCAGATCCTAGATCAATGAAAGCTTTAGGAACTGAAAAATTATGGATTGAAATTGTAACCATAGGTATCCCTAGATCAATATATTTTTCAATTTTTGTTTTCGTATACATGAGGCTAGATAGTTTGCCAATGACTTGGATTGTGCCTGGATCTCTTTTATTTCTACCATTTTTCTTAATATATAATTCCTTTCTTGTTTTGGATCTACCTCTAGAGTACTTTTGACATAATTCAAAAATTTCATCAAATGATAAGAATGAAATATATCCTTTACCTATTACATTGAGAATATCAATATACATATCCCGTATTCCTTTAACAAAAATTGTTCTAATGGTGTCAGGATTTAGAGAATGTTGTTTGGAATTTTGCAGGTTGTAAAGAAGTCATTCCAAATATTCTTCCAAACTGTCATCTTCTTGTTGAGACATTCTAAAAATATCTTCTTTTGAATCTCTAGGCCTACAATAGGCCTGATATTTATTAAGAAAAAATTTCTTCATTTCTTCCCAAGAAGTAATAGAGTGTTCTCGTAATCCCATAAACCATTTTAATGCAGCTATTTTAAGAGTAGAAGGAAAAATACGAAGCTTATGTATATCATCAGTATCACCATAAGTTCTACATAAGATATCAAATTCAAACATGAATGAATTTGGATCTTCATAAGGCATTCCATAGAAATTTGGTAAAACTGAAGGTGGAATGTTCCTCTTTTTTACCTTTTCTCCTAAAATTACTCTACTATCTACAATTGGAAATCCAAAAGTAGCTTCTTCATCGTTTTCTATTTCTACATCTTGTCTTTTCTTGTGATCATATTCTCTTTTGACATATTCTTCTCTTTTCCTTTCTACTTCTCTTCTTGCATCTTCTTCTCTTCTTCTTTTCCTTTCTTTTTGTTGTTTTTCATATTGTAACCTTTATTCTGGAGTGAGGATATTTGATCCTTGCCCTTCTTCTGCCATATCTTTTTCAGTAGTTTTAAATGTTTCAGTAACAACTTGAGATTCAACTTGTTTTAATTGTTCAAAGATAGGATGATCTATTTGTTCAAGAATAGGCTTATCAACTGGTTTTATTGCCTCTATTTGTTTTCCTATGGAAGCTGTTCCTATGTGTTTATGTTTTCTCTTCACTTCATAAGCTAAAAAGGTTTGTCTTTCAATAAGAGTTAACTTATGTCCTGAACATTTTTTTTCCTCTAACTCTTCCAATGTTGGTTTTCCAACAATTGGTGTAGTTAATTCAAATGGAGGTAGTACTGCTTCTACCAGTGGTTTAGTAATTAAGGGGTCTTGTTTTATGCATATTCCTTTTTCATCTCTTTGTCTAGGTAGAAATGACCATAATGAAAAATCCTATTTACTTTTAATGTTTTTACTTTTGTTTTTTATGTTTATTTATGTTTTTTTAAAGCTTCCTATTTTGATTAACTTTGAATATGCATCCTCGGAAATAACGCCAAAAATGTAACGAATTTACTAAGTAAACTAACACATTTGTTTTACTTGTCAATCCAGCTTTGTAGACTTGGAAGAATGTCCAAAATATATGGATTTTAGGTGAAATCAATTTAGGAAGGCAAGACTATAAAGTTAAAGGAATTTCATATTACAAATATATTCTAAGTTTTAGAAGACTAAAATGTTTCTTGTTCAAGATGCAACAAGCAAGAGAAGAAGCTCCTAACTTAGGAGGTCTTGGTTGTCCTTCCTCACAGTACTCTCCTCAAGAGGAGAAACTAACGAGTAGTGGTTTGTAATGTGTAGATAGCAAGAGAAGATGCTCATAACTTAGGAAGCCCTAGTTTTCCTTCCTCAAAGTTCTACTTCAATAAGATTACCATTGCATCAAATAAAACTGAATTTCAAGAAATAATACAGGAAATGCAAAAGGGATGATTTTAGCTATGATTCATAACTTGATAGAAAGAGAATTTAACTCAAATTCTTGTTTTTGCTTTCATATGAAAATTTGATTTTAAAATAACATCATCCCAAAACCACAAAAAAAGCATCACACATCTAAATAACTAAAGCATAAATCTGAAACAAGAAATACTGAAATTAAAATTATACTAATGTAATCAAATTGTATTTATCTTGGTATGGGGGTCCTCCAACCTTGCCTTGTACACCTAAGGAACTCTCAACTACATCAAACTTATGAACATATTCACAACATGAACAACAAATTAGAATAACAGAAAGTATTCTATAAATTATCGAAAGGTCTCCAATAGTCTTAATACAAATTACATACATGAATGTGTTATGAAACCAGCTCAAGAAAAGATAGAAAAGATAGATCAACACCTTAGAACTCAGCCTCTTTGAGGGGGAAACCTCCTTTACATTACATAAATGAACAATTCTTGGATGATACAAATGAAAAGACCTCCTTTCTATATATAGGAGTCTAAGGGGTCATAACATAATCAGAGCCGACATAACATTAATAATGTAAGGGCACAATAATAACAATAGTGGGCTTCTATGGGGGCACAATAGTAACAATATGGGCACTACATGGGTACATAAATATAATAAGTGGGTTATACTAATAACAATAAGGGGTTACACTAGTAGTATAGGGGCCTAACATGCCCCTCTCCTTCAAAAAGTGTTGTCCTCAACGCTTGAGTAGTTCTTGATGCTTCTATATAAAATTCTTGTCCTCCAATGTGGAATATGCAGCGGGTAAGTTATTCCACTTGATGAGATACTCTAAAATTGATTGATTTCATTGCTGTCGGGTTCTTGTTTCTGTGACTGCTCTAGGTTCCAATATGATTTTTCCTTCCTCTTCAATTTCTAGCAATATTGTTTGAATTGGGATCTTTTGCAACTTTTGAATAAGTGGCCATACTTCTTCGTGCTTCTTCCATTCATCCCTTGCTTCGTTTATCCAATCTAGTTGGATAATATAAATAGCACAAAACAATGCTTCCACATCCTCGTCCTTGAAGAGTCTTCCCATTCGGTAAGGTTGCCATTTTTTAAGTGCATGTAGTATTGCCAACATTTCCTTCTCATAAATAGCTTTCTTGAAATGTAGTGGTAAAAATAACCAATCACCTACATCAAAACATTTTTCACTACGATGTTGATCTACCTGTTGTTTCGTTTGATTTTGCACCAAAGTGGCGTTATCCTTTAAAAGTTGGAGAACTTGTTGTTGATGCTCGATGTGATCTTTCACTGCTTGAACCTTTTTCTTCTTGATATGTCCTTCTATCTCTAGAGGTTGAGGAGTGGTAATTTCTTCGAATCCTTTACAAGATATGGTCGGATTCATTTCTTGATGCTCGATGTGATATTTCACTTCTTGAACATTTTTCTTCTTGATATGTCCTTCTATCTTGATAGTTTGAGGAGTGGTAATTTCGAACAATGAATTACAAGATATGGTTGGATTCATTTCTTCTTTCTCAATGTGATCTTTCACTTCTTGCACCTTTTCCTTCTTGATATGTCCTTCTATCTTGAGAGTTTGAGGAGTGGTAATTCTTGCCAATGCTTTACAAGATATGGTCTGATTCGTTTCTTCTTTCTCTGGGGTGGGGTCCTGGCGTATATCTTCTTCTTTTGACGTTTCTTGATCCTTTTCTTCCTCCTCTTAATATTCTATGTAAAATAATTTCTTCTCAGCGCACTTATGACCTTTAGTGCATTTGCTATCTCAATTGTAACAAAGCCCTTTTTCTCTTTTTTCTTCCAATTGTTGTGGTGTAACCCTTGTAGGTTGCGGAAGGCTAGGAGAAACAACACTTCCATCTTTATAGTTGTGAGGGGTACACTTCCTCGTTTCCATAATTTTTGCTTTTCGCTATGTCACAAAGCCCTTTTACTCTTTCCAATTGTTGTGGTGTTTCTCTAAAGAAGGTGTTTCTCTTTGTATCCTCATAATGTGCTATCATTTCCTCCATGAAAATTGACCACGTAACAAGTTGTTTACGAGAACAAAGCCCTTTGTACCATAAAAATTGATCTGGTTCTAAATATGAAGATGCAATACATACCTTTTGTAACAGTTTTACACCATGTAGATCAAAATATTGCTCCATCTGAAGTATCCAATTTACCGAATCCTTGCCATCAAACTTCCTCATCTTACTTTTTCTTGATTTTAGGAGCTCGACATTGAAACGACTGTAACTCTGTAATTTTGGATCTTTAAGTTCTGAAATTGCCGCCTATAGTAGCCTTCTCTATCCTCTTTCCAATGCCACTAGTCTGATCCAAATTGGATTCTCCAAGAAAGAGTTATGCACAATCTCCCGCAGTGAGCTGATTGTAGACTAGTTCAGTAGAGCAAACTTGTATGAAGTTCCACGTGTCACTGTTTCAAGATTTGACTCTAAAAAATATATAAAAGAAACCTACATTCTGTCCTCTTTCTGTACCTTCTTACGAAATTTCAATCCGATCCCCAGAGAGAAAGTTATGACGATTTTCCCGAGGTCACCTGTTTTGAATGTAATTCAGGAGTCTACAAAAAGACCAACTTCCTCAGATCATATCTCCGCAAATATTGCGCAAAAAGCTCTAAAATTCGGACCCAAGGTTCAACGCGATTTCTTCTCAAATGGGTTTTTTTTGTAACTTCTGAAACGTCACAGAAAAAAGTTATAGCAAAAATGCCACGATGACCTGTTTGGAGCATCGAAACCCTAGAATCCAAAGCTCTGATACCAAATGTTATGAAACCAGCTCAAGAAAAGATAGAAAAGATAGATCAACGCCTTATAACTCAGCCTCTTCGAGGGGGCAACCTCCTTTACATTACATAAATGAACAATTCTTGGATGATACAAATGAAAAGACATCCTTTCTATATATAGGAGTCTAAGGGGTCATAACATAATCAGAGCCGACATAACATTAATAATGTAAGGGCACAATAATAACAATAGTGGGCTTCTATGGGGGCACAATAGTAACAATATGGGCACTACATGGGTACATAAATATAATAAGTGGGTTATACTAATAACAATAAGGGGTTACACTAGTAGTATAGGGGCCTAACAGAATGGTTCATAGACTCATTTTAAATAAGAAAATTATCAGCAAGCTTACCTACAATAGATCTAACAATATTTATCTATCCTAATCCTTCCATCTATGTCAAACTCATCAAGTCTGGTTGACAAAAGTAGGAAAAATCCCAAAAAATAATATTCTGCCCCTTTTTAATAGGGATTTCTGAATGATAGGTCAAGTTTGACCAACGTTGACTCGGCCTGTTTTTTCTTAGTTTGACTGAACCAATAGGTGTTCATCCATTCGTGGCTCCCAATCTTTTCAACTATATGCTTCGATGTCACCCAGGTGTCCTGCACATATGACTTTAACGGAGCTATTATGGTAACTTCTAGTGCAGTCCAAATTTACTCTTCAAACCAAATTTTTACAAAAATCTCTAAAAATCGAAAAACTTACTTTAGTTACCTGAATATTCAAAATAATAGTGAAAGGAAGCATATGTAAGTGAAATATGATGGAATATGGTGGTAAATGGATGAGTTTAGGATAGGAAAAAATGACCAAAATTGAGGGCCAACAGTGAAGCTATGGTACACCATGGGTACACTTATCACTCAACAACACAATAGCTCGACATGAAAAACACAGCCAACATGTGCATACCAATAGTTTCATGTCGAGTTGTGTTATGAGTCACCTCAACCACATCACTACTTTGGGTCATAACTGTGTAATCAATGTAATGTAACATGGAAGTTCAAGGGACACACAAATGAAGTCAAAGAGTCATGTAAGTCGAACAGTCATGAGGGAAGTCAAATATTCATAAGTGTCAGTTTCACCCTTGGCAATATATACCCCTCATTTGTACATGCAAGGGACTTTTCACCTTGGCTCCCCCCACATAGCCTTGAGAGTCTGTAGTCTTCTCTTTAAGGAGCGAGTAGTGGCTCCAACGCCTCGCTATTAGGGTTAGTGATGTAATGGTGTACGGATGTGTCTTGGAACTTTTGCTTAATTTAGAAGCTTGTTAAAAGGCCAACACATTTTCACACATGTATTGTATTCGTTTGTAAGACTATTCTTTCGATGCTTGTAATGCATTTTTCTTTAACCTATATTAAGACAATTGAACTATTTCGGTTTTTCTAGTACATATACTATAGGAAATGTGTTGTATTAGTTGTTAACATTTTCTCATCCATATGGACTATTCCACTAGACACTTCAAAGATTCATTCTCATAAACTTGTTATAACAACCATCGCACTCATGTGGAATATTCCACTAGGGTGTTGTACATGTTATGTATTCACTTCTTGTTTGTGACTTTCGCATCCGCGTGGACTACTCCGCTGGAAGCTTCTCATGTCTTGTTGTGTTGTGTGTCTCTAACAAAGATGGGACTATTCCCTTTCGACTTGAGACTCACTCCCACCCTCTCCCTCTGTAGTGAAAGAACTTTGACACAAGAAACTCTAAGCACTCACCAGGCACATGAACCTCATTTTTTAAAGACAAAGTAAACCACTATCATGTGCTAACAAGAAAGAGCTAAAGATAATCTTTAAGATAATGGAAACTGGGCCATCATATTGAATGAGACTCCTACACCAAATGGTGTGAGGTCTAATTGGGACTTCATACAAGGGAGATCCCCTGAATGTTGTCGGGTCCAACACCGTCAACATAGCCATATGAGGATTTTTTTTTTTATACTCAAATAATATTGATAGAAGAATTCAATAATGGGAATGGATGTCCCAATGCTTAGTAATTCCCAAATGAATTGTTGGTGAATTTTTTTAACATTATTGAGTGGGATGATATTTGAGTTGGTGGTCAGGCTATCGCTACCTAGAAAATATAAATGAAAAGTCATATGCACTATATTGTGCAAGTATTTATTCTAGGAAATCTCTACAAGCAGGTGTTTCGTTGAATGGAGAAACCTAGATTCTTTCATGCAATCACAATTGAGATTGTATACATACACTTTGATCAAGTACACTTCAAATCATAGAGAATTTTGGTGGGGTTCCACCTTATTAGTTTACCTCTTAGTCCTTGTTTCCCAATTCAGAGTTATGTGTTTATGCATCCTAAATTAGGCCTTGAAGGTCCACTTTACTGCATTTTCTGAATTCTAGTGCAGTTTGCAATAAAAATTTAGCCCATTTTCTCAGCTTCTTTCCTTGGTTTTTGGAATTTCCCTGTAAAGTCACTTCTTCCAAGATGGTTCATGTCTCTATGCCTCTGTCACGTGCATTAGAATGTGGTTGTTAGCAACTTCCTGTGATTCATGCAAGCAACAAAGATATTGGATTTTTGTGCACAAGAAGTGTCATGTTTGATTTCATAAAAAGATTCCCTTTTGGGGGATTCCTTAGTCATTTTAAGGACATACTTCTCTTACGTTCCTACAAATATTATTTGAACTCTATTAGCTATTCTTACAAACTCTTGATTGTTGGCTTCTCTTAAATCTGATTTCTTACAAACTAATTAGCAAGCATTGTTGTTTCCCCTTGAGGTTTTCTTCATTGGAGAAAAAAAAGTGTATCAAGGCATAAAACAAAATGTCAAAAGGACTCACTAAACACTTAACACTAAATCTCAAAGGGACTCACCTATAATAGTTGTTGAGCTACAAGGAAAATAATCAAAACATTGTAGTTTGCTAACATTATAAAACTTCCACCCTGTCCATGTACTTTTTTCCAACCATGAAAGGAATACAATGCAAATAGAGGAATGAATAATCTTATTTACATATAAGGGAACCCATATTACTTGAATGTTTCAAGAAGCCTCAATGGTATCTTGGAGGTACATCCTTGAACAATATAACATCCTCTTCAATCAAAGACTTTCTCACTACAACATAAAGGAACTCACCTAAAATAGTTGTAGCTGCACTACAAGGAATATCATCGAAAAGAAGTTCCTTGCTACCACTACTAAACATTTTTCTCATCCACGTACTTTCCTATAACCATGAACATGATATAAATGGACGATTGGCTGTAACTAAAATAAAAGGGTACTTCATATTACTTGAATGTTTCAATAAGCCTCAATGGTATTTGGAAGTACTCTTATCCAAAGAGAGATGTTCCACCATTAGAACAAATTCTTGTTGTAGCATCAAAGGAATCATGATTATCAAAATCTATAATGAGCTTAACATGATTTCCACCTAACCTCAGAATTGAAATCAAACAAGTTTTAGGCTAACAATAGATTCTTGCACTAAACATCCAAACTATTTCTACCAACTATTGCAAGGTACCAACTATTGCATTCTTGCTTATGTGGTCAATTGTGGGGCTAAGTGTTCCATACATCTAAACCAAGGGGTTAGCTCAACTAATTGTCACCAATGTTGGTAGGAATTCAGTGAGTTCCATGCCACTAGATGTCTAGTTCTAATCCCACTAAATTAGAGGCACTAATCTACACCTTCATGTTTAATAAGGATGCCATCCACAAAGATGTGCAAGCGTTGTTGTTTCCCCACGAGGCTTCCTTTATGGGATAAAAAAGTGTATCAGGGCATAAAAAAAATGTCCATGGGACTCACTAAACGCTAAAAACTAAACACTTAACACTATATCTCAACGGGACTCACCTATAATAGTTGTTGAGCTATAAGGACAATAATAAAAAAATTGTAGCTTTCTAACATTATAAAAATTCCCCCTTATCCATGTACTTTTTGTCAACCATGAAAGGAATACAATTCATATAAAGGAATAAATAATCTAATTTACATAGAAGGGAACCCATATTACTTGAATGTTTTAAGAAGACTCAATGGTATCTTGGAGGTACACCCTTGAACAATATAACATCCTCTTAAATCCAATAATTTCTCACTAGAACATAAAGGAACTTACTTGAAATAGTGCAGCTACACTACAATGAATATCATTGAAAAGAAGTTCCTCGCTAGCGCTACTAAAAAAAATTCTCATCCACGTACTTTCCTATAACCATGAACATGACGTAAATGAACAATTGACTAGAACTAACATAAAAGGGTATTGCATATTACTTAAATCTTTCAATAAGATTCCATGGTATTTTGGAAGTAATCGTATCCAAAGAGAGATGTCCCACCATTGGAACAAAGTCTTGTTGTAGCATCAAAGGAATCATGATTATCAAAATCTATAATGAGCTTAAATTGATTTGCACCTAACATTCAAATTGAAATAAAACTAGTTTTACCATGAAAATAGATTCTTTCACTAAACATCCAAACTACTGCTACCAACTATTGCAAGGTACAACCTATTGCATTCTTTCTTATGTGATCAATTGTGGGGCTAATTTCATACATCTAAACCAAAGGGTTAGATCAACCAATTGTCACCAATGTTGGTAGGAATTCATTGAGTTCCATGTGACTAGATGTCTAGTTCTAATCCCACTAAATTAGAGGTACTAGTCTACACCTTCATGTTTAATAAGGATGACATCCACAAAGATGTGTATCCGTTGTTGTTTCCCAACGAGGTTTTCTTCATGGGAAAAAAAAAGTGTATCAAGGCATACAAAAAAATGTCAAAGGGACTCACTAAACACTAAAAAATTAACGCTAAATCTCAAAGGGACTCACCTATAATAGTTGTTGAGCTACAAGGACAATAATCAAAACATTGTAGCTTGCTAAAATTTTAAAAATCCCACCATGTCCATTTACTCTTTGCCAACCATGAAAGGAATATGACACAAATAGAGGAATGAATAATCTGATTTACATAGAAGGGAACCCATATTACTTGAATGTTTCGAGAAGCCTGAATGGTATCTTGGAGGTACATCCTTGAATAATATAACATCCTTTTGAATCCAATACTTTCTCACTACAGCATAAAGGAACTCACTTGAAACAGTTGCATCTGCACTACAAGGAATATCATCAAAAATCAATTCCTTTCTACCACAACTATTTGTTTTTTTATCCATGTACTTTCCTATAACCATGAACATGATGTAAATGGACAATTGACTGGAGAAAACATAAAAGGGCATTGCGTATTACTTAAATGTTTCAATAAGCGTCAATGGTATTTTGGAAGTACTCTAATCCAAAGAGAGATGTGCCACCGTTGGAACAGATTCTTGTTGTAGCATCAAAGGAATCATGATTATCGAAATTTATAATGAGCCTAAATCAATTTCCATCTAACCTCAAAATTGAAACCAAAGTTTCCTGTTTCTTTCATTCCCATCTTCTGACAGAAATATCTTCTCTAGAATAGATAGAATGAATAAATGTGTCATAGGGATTTAATCCAAAAGTATAGGATGACTTAATGAGTCCACAAACTTTAGGGGAATCATCTTTCTTGTGTGGATCCAAAGGAGGAGAACCATTGAATGGAATATGTGAAGAAATATTTTTAAGCCAATCTCTAGGAAAAGTTTTCCTCCCTTGAAACATTTGAAGCCCTAAGAAGCCAAGTTGTTGAACAACTTTCTTCGCAGATCTTTCATTTCCACTGTCAACCATCAGAAAAAATGATCTTGAAGAAGAAATAACCTTCGTAACATTTTCTTGCACTCCAACTAGATGCTTATCCACTTGGGAAATGATGGCATTATCATATCTTCATCCCCTCAGATGCTTCATAAGCCTAGAAATTTCAGTAAGTTCATTTCCTAGCTCTTTCATAAATATCTTTCTCTAAGAAACATAGACAGTAAGAACCAAATCATCAAAACCTACACTAAAACCATCTAAGGATAAAAATTCAACCAAAAAAACTTCAACTGAATTCAAGCACTTCAATGCCACTCCTAGACCTTTCCACTTAGCAATTGCATTAAAAATTTGAGTCATATAACTCAGCGATTGTGTTTTATCACCATTGAATAATAGTATTTCACTATTGTTTATGAGAAGCCCATTCTCCTCACAGGTCAATTCAGAGGAAAAGCCATCTGAAGAAGTTAGCTAGATTTCTAAAATGGACCTCCATCTTTCACTTTAGTCATTGTTGGTTTAGGCAAGGTTCCAGAAGTCCACATTGATAGCTGATTTCGGGTGGTTTTATCCAACATAGATTTGATGGATAGAAATTGGTATCCAACAAGATATCAACACTCAATGCTATGTTTACCTCTTCACAATGGGAAATAAACATTTTTTTATCCACATGTAGAAGCTAATAAATCTTAGCTCGAGATTCTAAATATTGGGGATAAAAGCCATGAATGCATTCCCCATCAAAATCTACCCCAAGTGGCCAACATATGAGAGGGTCAATAATCACAGTAGAACCCGGATGTATGTATGATTTAAATGCCTTCAATTAACGTTTGTGGACACTTGGAGGATGATTAATGAAAATAAAATCCCCATCATGAAGTCCACAATTAATCAAAACCAATTTAAAATTTCTTCATTGCTTTTCCAAATGCATTTGAACAACAATGACCTCCTTTGTCAACATAGGTTCTAAATTGTCCTTGTCTAAAATTTTATGCAAATTTTCCCTATTGTAAACATTTACATGCTCCACAAATATTACTCTCTTGGCTATATCTACACATATACCATTTCATTTATCCTTCTATATGTGTCTGTAGTGAAAACACATCGAGATGATAGATTACAACTCTTACTAATAAAAAAACTATGCATTTTTTCCAACCACATATTTGAATCTAATTTTTAACTTTTTGCATTTCTAGGAAATTTGGTTGTTAGCAATTTGCTTCTAGGTATCTGATAAAGATATAGTAGAATGTCAAAATACAAAATATTGTAAGAAATATCAAGATGTATATCCATCCAAAAGACTCTTTCAAGTTTCTACTACAAAGTTGTCTACTTCGTATTCCTTTCTCCCTACCCTTACACACAGATACTCTGTGAACAAGGATTGTAGATCCTTTGCTTCAGCCTCATGTGACATGAATTTAGCTGTGCCGGATCTTGAATCTTTGATCTCTTCAACAACACTAACAATTTTATTCAATGTGTGTGTGGCACGGTCCTAGGACAATGAGACTAATATTGTTAATCTAAATTTAATATTACCATTTGGATCCAAATTCCAATAAAAAATTGTTTATACTGAAATTACAAAAATGCACCAACAATGAAAGTCATGTTACTTACAGATGTCATTAAGGGTATTCCCCACATATCAGGAATTCATACACAGTTAGGAGGGACTGGAAGAAAGTCTAAAATAAGTGCACCTAGTTGTATTACTGAACTCTCCACACCTAATTTCTTCAGTGTTTTTTGAGGTATTTGTTCCAAAATCTTCAAAGCCTGTGAACATGAAATTTTAGAAGAAATTATTACTATTTCTATGTAGTATTCAAGCCAAGATTGCCTTCAGCCCAAATTTTTATTCTTCTTCTAAGGTAAATTTTGAATGATACATATTACATACATTAGAAAAAGGTAATCACAATCACAGACTTCCTGTTTAGAAAAATATTTTTTCCCATTGTGAGTCTTGGCTATTGCAACTTCAAAAATAGTAGACAAGCACTTGACTAGTTTCACACCCTTCTCATATGAAAATGATTTTTGGTGACCCTGAGACTTATTTAGAAGCTTGTTCAATCTCTTGATTTCTCTATGTATCTTCCAAACATCCCTCATAATGTAATAATGACTTTTTCTTCCACACCAATGCAAAAATAACCTTCGTGCATATTTCCTCACAAATGTTGTATGGGGATTACTGATATAACTGTAGAACACTTCTTCACACCCATCCAATTTAAGATGCTTATTGACAAGGAATTTGTATAAAAAATCTACTCTTTTAGATGGTCTATCTAATTTTTCTAGTCGTATCAGATTGTAAATGAACCAAAATGTATTTTCTGAAAGAAGCCTATGGAAATCTGAAAACAAATCAACAAGGTGAGCTTTAGCATAATAATTTGAGAAGTAAGGAACAAAATTTCCAACTAGAAAATCTTGTTCACTGTTATTAAGGCTTCACATGCTATTCCAGAAGCTATTATTGGTCCAAATTCCATATTTCAAGATGGACTCTTGAAAACTTGTCCCAACTATTATAAAATGTCCATAAGATAATTAAAAAAAAAATGTCTTATAGTGGCACATGCTAGATCTAGATAGGATGAAAGTTCACTTTCCCTTGATGATAATTTGAACATGTAGAACCACCCCTTGAGTAACATGGAGTTCCTTGAGTGATAATGGAATCTTGAGTTCCCATGGTTGCCCCAGATTTCGATAGTGACTAATCATTGCTTGGTTGATGCCAATTGTGTAGTATAAAAGTAAATAGCATGGAAACAAGGATGATAACCTCTCCAAAATATGAATGAGGTTTAGCCATCAACTAGGAATTCAAACTCATTTCATCCATGCCCAACATGTGTAGCACATTACTATACGCACCCAAACCTAGATCTTTCATCACGTGCACGACCAACATGCACCATTAAAGATGCAATTGCATTGCCTTGTGTATTCTTAAAAATAAAAACAAATATAAGCATGCATCTATTATTAGCAATCCATGTCACTTACTTTGGCATCACCATAGAGACATTTCCCTTTATTGAGCATTGGTTTAACACTATTTTTTAAACAATACTTACTCTACCATTTTCCAAAGCAATGGACATCATTGCTGCAACTTCCATGACCCATGATAAAGGGTTCCACATGAAGCCAAAAAATTTCAAGATTTTACTTTCCTTTTTCTCTTTCAAGCTTGTTGGGTTCAAAAAGCTCCAACCACTGTTTAAATTCATTGGATGTCAAACCTTCCCATTTGCATCGAAGGTTTACAAAACCTCCTCAATGGGGATATTTTCCAAATCTACTGCTTCTTTGTTGATCATTTCAAGATCAGTAGCCCCCTACCATCTTCACAATTCCTAATTTCAAAATATCTTGCAGTCATGGTGTTCCATGTAACACACTTCTTGCATGGGCATTCCCTACACTTCCACATTTGGCATGCATATCTACAAGGGAACTATACATAAACACATTCAACTCAAATCTAGTTCCAATTATGTATCCATGAATCTCTTTCCCCTGCTTGAGTACAACTAAGTTTGCACACATGGAAAGGATAGTCCCGAAGGTGAAGGAATCGAGATTTAAGCCCACAAGATGCATTTTGTGGAACAATTTCATTACCTCTCTATGGTGATTACTCTGTGTATACCCTGCAAGCATTACATTCCATGTTGCCTTAGTTCTCTGAGGCATTTGGTCAAACATTTGGTGTGCAAACTCCATACTCTTGCATTTTGTATACAGGGCTAAATGGGAACTCTCCACAAAGAATTTGGACTCAAATCCATTCCTAATCATAGATCCATGGGGCTCCTTGCCCTGTTGTAGAGTTGTTAAACTAGTGCATGCCCTGAGAAGGCTGGGATAGATGAAACCATCCGACTTCACCCCAATCCTTTTCATTTCATGAAAGAGCTTGATCGCTTTAATATAATTACCAAACCTTGCATAAGCTACAATCATGGTAGTCCATAATACCAAATTGTGGTCATCCATTTTATCGAAAATTGGGTGCACATATTCCATACTGCCACACTTGGTATACATTATGAAAATATTGGTATCGAGGTTAATGTTCCCCTCAATTCCATTTTGAATGATGTGGGCATGGACTTTCTTATCCTGGAGTAGAGATTTCAAGTTGGAACATGTCTACAATAAAGCAACATAGGTGTTCAAGTCAACAAATCTTCCATGTTGGTTCTCATTATGAAAAAATTGTGTTAAATCATTGGCCATTCTATGCTCTCTGTAGTGATTATCCATACCAGGATTTTTGGATTCTCCTTTATGGGTTTCAATAGTGGTGAGAGCATTCGAGTTCAAGGTAGAAGTTAAAATAGAAAAAATATATTACTTGAGGGTTAATTTCAATTAACCTCTGAAAAAATCGTCATCAATGGAAAAATATTCAATCATCATCGAATTTGATCTGGGGTTTTCCAAGTATGATCCCTTGACCTAAATTTTGAAAGTGGGATTTAGAAGGATGATCATATTATCATTCGTTGGGTCACCACCTTAGTATCTTGAGTATTGGAATTGGTTCTTCATTGCAACAATATAGATCTTCGTGTCTTGATCTAGGAAAACTTGAGTTCTCGGGTTCGATCCCTGTCGTTGGAAGCCCCAAAGTTCGTGGATCAATTCCTATATGTCCATGATATCTGGCTGGCATTTCATTTCATGATCTTGGTTAGAAATGGCTAGGTTTTCATATTCGCCTTCATCATGGTCAAAGCCAAGAGAAAATGACCAGTGTTTCGATTCAAAATTGACTCTTAGGGAGAACATATGAGCTTCAAAGTTATCCATTAGAGTGATTAATTGGAAAAGCATTGAAATGCACAAATTAAACTTTTTATTGAAATTTTCTTTGAATTTAAGCAAATTAGTGCAAAATAGTTGAGCCCTTCTCCCTAAAAATGAACTTGCGGGATGATGTAGCAAGGATCCCTATTGTAGTCTATAAGTGGATGGATCTCGCTTATTTTGTGACTTTTTGTTGTTGATGTTGCAATCATCACCATTATGGTTTAAAATTGGATTGGATTGGACTTTGTAACTATTATTATTTTGAATTTGCTCAATTTTTCTCTAACTCAACATTGTAGATGTTTTGGAACAATTGGTGTGCTTAGTGCTATGTGGGAGGGTGAGAGTGAAGTTGGAATCTATGATTTGCTAATATTTTATCCTTTCTCATTCATATTACCACATTAATAATCCATAGCCTAGATTGGGTGCATTAATTTAAGTAATTATACAATGCAAAATTATTATATGCATTGATTTAAGAAATAGTAGTGGGAAAATTGATAAGTAATATAGTGAAAACTATCTAAGTGATTTCAAAACTAATATATTGCAAAACAATTTAGAAATACATATTATAATGTTATAAAATAAATATTATATTACAAGGTAAAGACTAACCCTTTGTTTATGTGATACTAATTCCTTATTATAATTTTTTGATGAAAACAATTTAACCAATGA
Organism: Pinus tabuliformis; assembly: GCA_031772625.1. NCBI lineage: Eukaryota > Viridiplantae > Streptophyta > Pinopsida > Pinales > Pinaceae > Pinus > Pinus tabuliformis. The sequence continues at coordinate 896,315,705 of CM062820.1, read as the reverse complement.
ATGATATGCATTGATTTAGTGAATATACAATCCATTTTGTCATTCATTCAATATATGCATTGTATCAAATAAGCCTAAGAAAAATCAAGTAGTTTCATAGATTTCAATGATCATATAATGCATCCCTAGATTGGCTAGCTAGCAAAAGATAGATGCGGGGAAATAAGGCCATAGCCCCACTCGCTACAAGAGGAGGGAGACATTCCATCATTTCCACCATTTACTTAAAATTCACATGCAATGACATTGGTTTATCTATGTGCAATAGCTATGTTACATTGTCAGTCATGTTACCCATGTTTGTCTAATGGCACACTTCCCTTGGCTCATTAGTCTTTTAAATCCTCTTGTACTTGGAAGACTAGCATGGTTTGTAAGCCTACACTAAATTTTCACATAAGTCATTCTAGGAGGTAAACAATTATTATGGCACCTAAGCCATCTCTCTAAGCATGAGGTTTAAGCTAATAGTTTGTATGCAATTGTCTATTGTACATTGGTGTAATGGTGTTTGGTATATGTTGGGAGTTTCAAGCCCTATCATAGGTATTTAGAAGGAAGAATGGTCATTTTTGTATCATTTTATGTTTCTCACCCTATAGTCATTCATCCCTCTCAGCAAATTTGGTGGTATTTCTTAGTAAACTTGCAATGTCGAGGCCATTACCCTAGTCCATCGAAGCTACTTCTATTGAATTTTCCTAATTTTTTCTTGGCCTTTTGCTTATTAATTCCTCACTATATTTTCTTAGGTTGAATTCCTCTTCCCTTTTCAAGCACACAATCTTGCCCTCTAACCTCATCAACATCCACCACTTTCACCTTCCACTTCCCACTAGCTTATCTTTGTGGAATTGTCCCTCCTAGAAAATATTTGTTTCTGATTTCTTATAGTTTCCTTCTCCTATGGAGACCATGATGAGACAAAGAAAATAGGTCTACCATGGAACTTCCTATTATAGGGACAAGCCCCAAAAACCAAGAATGAGGTAAAATCTTTGTTACTCCTTACCATTCGTTTACTCCTAGAAGTGTTTAAGAGGAAAATTTCCAAGATAAACATGATCGTAGATGAAATACAATGCATTACTAACTTTGAGGTTCTTAATAAGCTGGAGAGATGTGTTCCAAACATGGGCCACTCCTAGAGTTTCCTTAATCACTATATACATATAGTCAATATTTATTGGAACCTCGAGTTATTGTTCAGGTGCAAGGTGTTGGACAAGAACACTACCTAAGAATAGATTCTTTTCAATTGGATGAATTGTAGGTGTTAGTATGATCCCTGGACAAGAAACAAGGGAAAATTAAAGCCTACTTTGACCTATGCCCTACTCCAGGTTGTTCTCTAGGAAGTAAAAGGGATCCTATCCCTATGGAAGCCATAGACTATAGAAAATATTAAATATTAATTATGTTCTCTAATAGCTATTATCAAGTCCCACTTTCTTTGCTTTTTTGCTCCACTATATCTTTGTAGCCCATGTATTTTTGACAAACTTGTTTGTTTTTTAGTACACTAATATTAGTAAACATTTTGTGTGGATATTAAGGAAAATGAAATTTTTTGCTTGATATGGTTTCTATAGTAGCAGACCATGAAGTATTTCAACTTATTTTCATGTAAAATAATGATTTGATGGAGTGAAAACACTTTCGCTTAGGATAAAAATACAATCATATAAATTTAAATCAATAAGGTGCAATGATTTCACTAATGATACAATGCAAAAGAAGTTTTACCTTAAAAAAAAAATCATATAATGAAAATCAATAAGATGCAATGATTTCATTATTAGTAAAATGAAAAATGATTTGGTTCATTGATAGCACAAATTATTAAATTAAATGGAATCATCATGGAAAAAAATTTCAAAATATTGGTTACTATGATATAAAATATGTTCTTACTTGTAAGTTATAATCCAATGCTTTCTTTCATTGAGTATGAATATCCTATTAGTCTTTGCAAATTAAAATCATTATATTTTTTTTTGTTATAATGTTAAGCTAGAGAGAGAGAGAGAGAGAGAGAGAGAGAGAGAGAGAGAGAGAGAGAGAGAGAGAGATTGCAAATTAAAATCATTATATTTTTTTTTGTTATAATGTTAAGCTAGAGAGAGAGAGAGAGAGAGAGAAAGAGAGAGAGAGAGAGAGAGATATCAACACTCAACAAATTTGTGGTTGTGCAGAGGAATAGTTGCTACGACTTGTGATCAAGCCAGATATTGATACTTTGCATATGGTTTAGGTAAGGTAAGGGATGTACAATTGAAGGTTTCACTGTGTCACAAAGTTTGACTATCATCAACATCCCAACAAAACTACTCCATGATCAAAATCAATAGAGAGAGGGAGAGAGAGAGAGAGAGAGAGAGAGAGAGAGAGAGAGAGAGAGAGAGAGAGATATCAACACTCAACAAATTTGTGGTTGTGCAGAGGAATAGTTGCTACGACTTGTGATCAAGCCAGATATTGATACTTTGCATATGGTTTAGGTAAGGTAATGGATGTACAATTGAAGGTTTCACTGTGTCACAACGTTTGACTATCATCAACATCCCAACAAAACTACTCCATGATCAAAATCAATAGAGAGAGAGAGATATCAACACTCAACAAATTTGTGGTTGTGGAGAGGAATAGTTGCTACGACTTGTGATCAAGCCAGATATTGATACTTTGCATATGGTTTAGGTAAGGTAAGGGATGTACAATTGAAGGTTTCACTGTGTCACAACGTTTGACTATCATCAATATCCCAACAAAACTACTCCATGATCAAAATCAATAGAAAGCCCTTCGATACCCAGTAAAAATGAAGTTTTATTCATGAAATAGGGTTTTATCCCATCTGGCCCTCGATGGCTTGATTTTTCACTCTCCCCCTCTCTCTCCCTCTCTCTCCTCACTCGATATTACGATCAGAAAACAATATCACTAACTAACAACCTCCTTTCACAAATGAAGGAGTTTACTATTTTTTTAGGAACCAAATCATATCCTAACTTAATGATTTAATCTACTTGGCTTGATCTCCTCGCAGGGAGGATCAACTTTCCATTTATTCCTATTTTATCCAGAATTTGACAACAAGCTAACTACTACATAATTAGCAATTAATAAGAAAATTAATAATGATTTTTTTACTCCAACCCTTGTTAGCCACAACATGTGAACACACAATCACATTGCTGGCTAAGTCTAGATGCTCCTGCATGAGAATCCCAGGGAAGAAAAAGACCGCTCTATCAAATCTTCATGATTCACTTGGTATTTTTGTAGCTCTGTTGTTGTCATCCAATTAGCATCCTCAACTAGTTGTCCCTTCCATTTGACTAGATATTGATAATATATTTGACCCCTAGTCTTCTTTGTTGATATTTTCTCTAGGGTGGCTTCTACTTCCTTCTTTGTTCTCTTTGGCATCTATTCCCTCCAATTCAGAGTCTTAACCTCCTCTTCTATAGGTTCATCTTGTGAGTGTACCTTTTTTTCCTTGTACGAGTACAAGTCTGCAATATTAAAGATAAGAGATATGCCAATTCCTTCTGGTAGCTCAATATCATAAAAATTAGAGGAAAAATTCCTCAAAATTTTGCATGGCCCTATCCTTTTCATTTTCAATTTTTTTTATGCCTTGACAGGAAATATTTCCTTCCTCAGGTAAATCATAATTATATCACCCACTTGAAACTCCTTTTTTATCCTCTTCTCCTCAGCCCTTTGTTTATACTTCCTACTACTTTCCTGTAACCTTTTCTTGACATATTCCTACAGGTTTTACATTTGTTCCACAAATTCTTCAGCCTTTTCACTCCTAGTTTCCTACTTTCCCAAATCTCTAAGCTCATATACTCCTCTTGGGTGCATTCCAAAAACAATCTGAAATGAACTCATTCTTGTACTCTGGTTAGGAGTATCATTATAAGAAAATTCAACTTGACCAAGTACCAAATCCCATTTTTTGGATTTTTATAAACCAAACTCCTTAATATGTTTCCCAAGCTCCTGTTCACCACTTCATTTTTCCCATCCGTCTAAGGATGATATGTTGAGTTAAAACTGAGGTTTGTACCTAGCTTCCTCCATAGAGTCCTCCAGAAATGTCCCACGAAATTTGTATCCCTGTCTGAAACAATACTCACATGCAACCTATGTAATCTTACAATTTTTGAGAAAAACAACTTGACAATGTGAGTTGCATTGTTAGTTTTCCTACAAGAAATTAAATGAGCTACTTATGAAAAGATATCTACAACAACATAGATAGGGTATTAGGGGTTTTTGTAGTGCATTGTATTAGATATCAATTTTTTGGATTCAACTGCATTAAGTAAGTCATTCATCTATGACCATTTCCATGAGAGGTAGTCGTAACTGACTAATTTCTCATGATTTTTGAATAGTCCACTTAGCACTCATTACATTGGGTGATGCTCACGGGGGTGAAGAAATGGGATTGAAACTAGTGAAAATAAATCACATAGCATCAATCATAAATGATATGTAACATAGATAGAATCATATCCTCTTTGAGTTTTTGGCAAACCAAAAACAAAATCCATGCTGACTACATCCCAAGGCCTATTCCGTATTAGCAATGGCTGATATAATCCATTTTTTTGGCTCCTTCCCTTGCGATGTTGACAGACCCTGCATTTATCAACAAAATTTTTGATATCAATCTGTATTTTTGGCCAATAATAAAAAGCACTCACTTGAGTGAATGTTTTATCCTACCCAAAGTGTCCGGACACTCCTCCACTGTGTTTTTCTTTAATCATATTTTCCCCCATGGAGCATTTGGGAATACAAAATTTATTGTTCTTGAACAACAACCCTCCTTGAATTAGGTAGTCTAACCACTAGCTTCTATTATGAATTACAAGATTTTTAACAGTTGCATATATTTCTTTAAAATCTGTGTCTTCCTTGTACATATCAACCATCTCTTCAAACCCCAAGATGCCAATCTTCAGTTCCTGCACAACCAGATTTACTCGGCTCAAAGAATCAACAACTTTATTTGACTTACCGCTTGTGTGCTTGATTACAAAGGTGAAACTCTGCAAAAACTCCACCCACTTAGCATGCTTTTGGCTCAACTTTGGTTGATTATTTATGAACTGCAGTGCATGATTATCAGAATACAACACAAATTCTTTGGGAAACAAGTAATGCCTCCATTTCTTTAAAGCCTGCACAATAGCATAGAATTATTTATCATAGGATGAGTACTTCCGTTTGGCCTCATTCAACTTTTCACTGAAATAAGCTATTGGTCTCTGTTCCTGACTCAAGATAGCTCCAATTTCTATTCCACTAGCATCAGTCACAACTTGGAAAATTTTATCAAAATTTGGCAAGGCCAAAATAGGTTTTTTAGTAATCTTCCTTTTCAACAGCTTGAAGTTTCGATCCGCTTCCTCAATCCACTTAAATGGTTGGTTCCTCTCCTTTATTGTTTCAACTATCAGTGCACAAATCAGACTAAAACTTCTTATAAATTTTCTTTAAAAATTTGCAATACCATGAAAATTATTACCTCAAATATGCGTCTTAGAGTAGGCCAATTCAAAATTACTTGAATCTTTTTTGGGTCCATCTTCAAACCTTCCTACGAGACTACAAATCCCAGGTAAATGAGGTCCTTCTTCATGAAATTACACTTCTTCAAATTTATCAGCAGTTTCTCCTTTTGCAAAGTATTTAAAACCAGTTTAGGATGATCCAGATGCTCTTCATTACTCCAAATAAAAATTAGAATGTCATCAAGATAAACTATCACGAATTTTCCAGCATACTCTTTTAAGACATCATTCATCAGTCTCATAAATGTACTTGGTGCATTAGTGAGCCCAAAAGGCATCACTAACCATTCATACAACCCACTGTTGGTCTTAAATGTAGTCTTCCATTCATCTCCCTATATAATCCTTATTTGATGGTATCCAATTTTCAGATCTATTTTAGAAAAATATTTTGACACACTCAAACAATCCATCGAATCATCCATACGTAGTAAGGGAAATCTATACCTAAGTTAGGTCTCTATACTACTAGTGTAACCCCTTATTGTTATTAGTGAAACCCCCTTATTATATTTTTGTACCCATGTAGTCCCCATATTGTTATTATTGTGCCCCATAGAAGCCCACTATTGTTATTGTTGTGCCCTTACATTATTATTGTTATGTTGGCTCTGATTACATTATGACCCCTTAGACTCCTATATATAGAAAGGTGGTCTTTTCATTTTTATGATCCAAGAATTGTTCATTTGTGTAATGTAAAGGAGGTCCCCCCTTTCGAAGAGGCTTATTTTTAAGGCATTGATCTCTCTTTTCTATCTTTTTGTGAGCTAGTTTCATAACATTTGGTATCAGAGCTTTGGATTCTAGGGTTTCACTACTCCGAACAGGTCTTCGTGGAATTTGCACTGTAACATTTTTTCTGTGATGTTTTAGAAGATCAAACAAAAACCCAATTGGGACGAAATCGTTCTGAACCTTAGGTCCAAATGTAAGATCTTGTCTCACTATATTTTCGATGATATGATCTAAGGAGGTTAGGGTTTTGGCAAGCTCTAGAATTCCATCTCAAACTGGTCATTGTGGAATGTTCACTATACTTTGTTTTCTACAAAGTGTTAGATTTGGAAATTAAAACCCATTTGAACCGCAATCTTTGTGAAGCTCGACCCAAATTTCAGATTTTTCTTCACTATATTTTCAGTGATACAGTCCAAGACATTTAGAATTTCTACAGGCCCCGAATTAAATCCCAAATAGGTGACCTTGGGAAAATAGTCATAACTCTCTCTGAGAGCATCTGATTTAAATTTCGTAAACAATGACAGAAATAAGAAGGACTTTATTTTGTTCGGTATCAGTTTTAGAACCTAAGGTCAAAACAGTGACACTTGGAACATTGTACAAATTCGCTCTATGGAACCAATATATAATTAGGTCATCACGGGAGATTGGGCATAACTCTTTCTTCGGGAATCCAATTGTGATTCGGCTTGTGGGGTTACAAAGAGGACTCATAGGGTTATCGTATGTTGATATTGCAGAACATAAAGATCCAAAATAACAGAGTTATAGTCATTTCAATATTGAGCTCCTAAAATAAAAATAAAAAACACAATATGAGGAAGTTTGATGGCAAGAATCTGGTAGATTGGATGCTACAAATGGAGCAATATTTTGATGTACATGAGGTGCAACTATTACAAAAGGTATGTATTGCACCTTTATATTTAGAACCGAATCATTTTTTATGGTATGAAGGGATTTGTTCTCGTAAACCACTTGTCACATGGTCAATTTTCACAGAGGAAATGATAGCACATTATGAGGATACAAAGAGAAACACCTTCTTTAGCCAATTGATAAATCTCAAACAAAAGGGTTCAATGGCAGAGCACATCAAGGAATTTCAAAAATTGAATATAAGGGTAAATGATATTCCAGAGAAGCAGAGGATTGATGTCTTCATAGGGACTTTAAAGGATAACATTCAACATGAGGTTCGCCTTTCATAACCTGATTCATTGGAGAAGGCATACAGGTTGGTAAGAAAAGTGGAAAGAAAAATTATGGAAACAAGGAAGTCTACCCCTCACAACTATAAATATGGAAGTGTTGTTTCTCTTACCTTTCAACAACCTACAAGGTTGACACCACCACAATCGGAAGAAAAAGGAGAAAAAGGGCTTTGTTACAATTGTGATAGCAAATACATTAAAGGTCATAAGTGTGTGGAGAAGAAATTATTTTTCATAGATTGTGAGGAGGAGGAAGGAAAGGATCAAGAAATGTCAAAAGAATAGGATATACTCCGAGAACCAACCCTAGAGAAAGAACCAATGAATCCGACCATATCTTGTACAACATTGGGAGGAATTATCACTCCTCAAGCGCTCAAGATAGAAGGACATATCAAGAAGAAGAAGGTTCAAGCAGTGAAATATTAGGAAGAAAACGATCAAGAAACAACAAAAGAAAAGTGTATTCAGCAAGAAGCAACCCCAGAGAAAGAAGAAATAAATCCGACCATATCTTGTAATGCATTGTTTGTAGTTACCATTACTCAAACTATAAAGATAGAAGGACATGTCAAGAAGAAAAATGTAATAGTGTTGATTGATTTGGGTAGTACCAATAATTGTATTCATTGTAAGATAGCCAAGGAATTGAACTGCTTCCTATATCCATCACCAAAGTGTCAAGTGACAGTTGCAAGTGGAGGAACCATAAATTTCTCTGGAAAGTGCCATAATATCAAGCTATCCATGGGAGAATATGTATTTAATATCTCAATGCTTTCCATTCCAATGGGTGGTGCTGATGTTGTACTACGAGTCGAATGGCTACAATCCTTAGGTACAATAGCTTTTAATTTTCGAGAACTTTTCATGAATTTTTTCAGAAGGAAAGAAAGTTGAATCACATAGAAACCGGGAAAGATAATTAGCTCTAACGGAATGAAAACACTTCTAAAGAAAGACCAACGAGGCATAATTACACAATTATGTTCGCTAGAGGTTCCCACATCGAAATCATCTATTTCTGCAGATGAGACTTCCCAAAGGCCTACCACCTATTCGTGATCATGATTGTGTTATTCATTTGATTACAGGAAGTGTTCCTCCAAACATCAAACCTTACCTAATGGGAAGGCACTTAAAGGTAAAAATGGATCATGATAGTCTTAAATACATTTTAGAAAGAATATTATCTTCAAAATAACAACAAAAATGGGTTACAGAGATGTTGGGTTATGACTTTGAAATCATCTACAAAAAAGGGGAGAAAAATGTTCTTGCAAATGCACTCTCAAGAAAGGATGAAGATGTGGAAGCATTTTTTAATGCCATTTCTATTATCCAACTAGATTGGAAAAAAAAAGCAAAGGATGAAAGGAACAATGAAGAAGGAGTGTGGGCACTCATTCAAAATTTGTAGGAGATGCCATTTCAAACAATATTGCTAGAACTCGATGAGGAAGGAAAAATCATATTGGAAGCTGGATAAGTCACAGAAGCAAGAACCCAATAGCTATGAAATCGACCAATTTCAAAATATCTCATCAAGTGGAAGAACTTACGTGTTGAAGATTCCACATGGGAGGACAAGAATTTTAGACAGAAGCATCCCAAACTACTCAAGCATTGAGGACACCACTTTTTGAAGGAGAGGGGCATGTTAGGTCCCTATACTACTAGTGTAACCCCTTATTGTTATTAGTGAAAACCCCTTATTATATTTTTGTACCCATGTAGTCCCCATATTATTATTATTGTGCCCCATAGAAGCCCACTATTTTTATTGTTGTGCCCTTACATTATTATTGTTATGTTGGCTCTGATTACATTATGACCCCTTAGACTCCTATATATACAAAGGAGGTCTTGTCATTTGTATCATCCAAGAATTGTTCATTTGTGTAATGTAAAGGAGGTTACCCCCTTGAAGAGACTTATTTCTAAATTATTTCTAAGGAGTTGATCTTTCTTTTCTATCTTTTTGTGAGCTAGTTTCATAACATAGTGATCTTATTTATTGCTCTGGAGTCGGTACACATGCACCATTCACCACCTTTCTTTGGACTAAGAATTGTTGGTAGTACACACAGACTAAGGCTTTCCCTTATCAATCCTTTATCCAACAACTCCTGTACCTATCTTCTGACTTCCTCATTCTCCCGAGGAGTCAATCTATATGCTACTTTGTTTGGTAAACTTGCACCAGGTATTAAATCTATGTGATGGTTGATACTTCTGATTGGTGGCAATGCACTTGGTAATTCATCAACAATTATGTCAGCATAATCATCTAGAAGATTTTTAATTTCCACAGGAAGATTTTCTAAATTGGTAGAAGTCAAAATTACCTTGGGTTTACCCACAACAAAAAAATGTATTTCTTTCTCCTTCTTGACTTCTTGCAGCAATTCTTTTCCACTAATCAACATAACATTATTTCCAGCTGCTCCTTTGTCTGCTTCATCCTTCAAAGGCAACAATGTGTGCTTATTCCCATCCTTCTCTAAGGTATAGGTATTCCTTCTACCATCATGAATGGCTTTCCTATCAAACTGCCAGGGTCTTCCAAGAAATATATGGCACATGTCCATTAGCATCACATCACACAATATGACATCTTTATATGTACCAATATGTATCTCTACTCTGCATTGTTCTGTCACTAAGAGTTGATGTCCTTTTTGTAACTAGGACACTCTATAGGGAGTAGGGTGTACCATCTTAATCAATCCCAATTTCTCAACCATCTCTGTGGAAACAAGATTATCAGTGCTTCCACTATCAATCACAACCTTGCAACATTTTTCTTTAGACTTGCATACAGTCCTGAATAGGCTCTTCCTTTGAGCTGGCTCATTTGCTTCCTTCTCTGCCTTAAGAAATACTATTTTAATAATAAGGAGTCTCCTACCTTAGGTGGCTCTTATTTCCCCACAACCTGAGGGTTTTCTTCCTTTGTCTCAGCTATATTCACATTTCATTAATTTTCTATTTTATCATGAGGGAAATCTCGTGATTTGTGTCCTAATTCTCTACATAAACCAAATTTCTCTTCCTCGGCCTCTACCTCTGGGTACAAATCTCCCTCTACCAAAGTCTCCTCTCTGTGGTGGTCTGTTACTCGAACCTCCTGCTTCATTCAGAGAGTGTTGGAACCTTGATCTGGAAGCTCCTCTTCCTCTTACTGAACTTTTACCTCTATTCCTCTGACTTTGTTTTCTCAACATTTTCTCCTCTGCCTTCAAAGTTGCTTGATAAGCATCTTCAATTGTCTTCAGATTCAATAAATTGATTTCATATTGTATGTCATATCTCAAGCCATTGATATATCTGGCTACCTTTTCTACATCATCCTCAGCATGTCCTGCTCTAATGCTTAGCTTGTAAAACTCCTCCGTGTACTCCTTGACAGTCATTCCTTTCTGCCTCAAGTTTTGTAACTGTCTAAAAAGGTTCAACTGGTAATCTTTCGGCATGAATTTAATTTTTAATTTGCTCACCATTTTATCCCACTGCTTGATCTTGGGCTTTCCCTTTCTCTCTCTGGATGTTTGTAGTTCATCCCACCAGATGGTTGCATGGCCCTTCAACCTGGTAGCTGCAAATTTTACCTTCTTTTTATCTTCGACCTCCTCATAGTCGAAATACTTATCTAACGAACTGATCCAATCCATCAGCTCTTCCACATTAAGGCCTCCTTCATACATAGGTATTTATACCTTTGGTCTTCCACTAATTTTTTCCAACACCTTGAGGACTTTAGTTGTTTCATTTTCTTCATCTTCTTATTCCTTAAAAGATTCCTCTGTAGCGCTAACATTCCCTTCATCAGGTGATCTCCTTTGAGCAGTTTCGATTTTCTCCATTCTTGTGTGAAGATTTCGAATCTCGTCCTATAAAACTGCATTGGCTACAAGCCTTCCCCAACCTATGTTAGCTCCTCTCCTAGGTGGCATGTTTGTTGAAGTTCTAAGAGCAGAAATCAGTTCCTTTCAACTTTGATACCAAAATGATGTAGAACCACCTTAAAGGACCACAACCACCTACAAATTTCTATACACAAACACCTAAAATGAAGATCAGACAAACCATAATCAAATTTAAACTATAGGCGGATCATGGAAAGGACAATCCTCATAATTGGAGTCGATTTGAGGCTCTTTGGCCCTGAGAAAAACAGATTATCAAGTCATTGGAAAAAGCACAGCGCTACAAACAAAAGCATAGTACCAGAAATAAAAATACAACAACAAGCTTAGGAATGCGATTTAACTGATTTTATTTTATTTCTTTATTTATTTATTTTATTTTTTTTGGGTTTCCTACTTTGTCGAGTTTTTGAGGCATGATTTATAGGATGGACAACAAAATCATGAAGGTTACCATCGGATCAACGCTCAACAAATTCGTGGTTGTGCAGAGGAATAGCTGCTATGACTTATGATCGACCTAGATCTTGATACTTTGCATATGGTTTAGGTAAGGTAAGGGATGTACAATTGAATGCTTCACTAGGTCACAATGTTTGACTATCATCAACAACCCAACAAAACTACTCCATGATCAAAATCAATAGAAAGCCCTACAATACCTAGTAAAAATAGAGTTTTATTCATGAAATAGGGTCTTATCCCATATGGCCCTCAATGGCTTGATTTTTTACTCTGCTTCTCTGTCTCCCTATCTCTCCTCACTTGAGATTACAATCAAAAAAATATATCACTAACTTCCAAAAATCAAGAAGTTTACTATTTTTTTAGAAACCAAATCCTATCCTAACTTAATGTTCTAATCTACTTGGCTTGATCTCCTCGCAAGGAGGATAAACTTACCATTTATTCCTCTTTTATCTAGAATTTTCTAACAAAACTAACTACTACACAATTCACAATCTTCACATTGTTGGCTAAGTCTAGATGCTCCTGCATCAGATCTCGCTTTCTCTTTGTAATTATCATTTTTTGCATTACAGAAATTTTCTCCTACTTGTTAGTATTGTATACGCTTTGGAAAAATTGTTGTGCTTGGTGTTATTTGGAGGGTCAGAGTGAAGTTGGAGTTGATGATTTTCTAATATTTTTTCCCTTCTCATTCATATTACCACATTAATAATCCATAGCCTAGATTTTTCTTGGTTGATTTAAGTATGATGGTTTGTGTAATATTTAGAACTAAGGATTGAGGATTATACGTGTGTTTATTAGTGTTTCCTCTTCATTACGTGTGTTTTTGTTGGATGTTGGAATTGTTGTATTTGTCCATCAATATTTCTAGACGATGTTTTGAAGTGTGAGGTTACTGTTAAAGGTGATGGTTCACAAAGATGTTATGTGCATGCACACATCGAAAATGATTTGAATTTAATTCCATGTGAATGTTATCAAAGGGTATAACCTTGAATATTATAATCAACTCCCTAATTATAATAATCCACTAATCCAATAAAGAAGTGTTTAAGGAAGTATAACCTTTCATTGAATCTATAACAACCTTTAAATACCCTATCATTTATAAGTTTAGATTGGAGAAGTGACACAATTAAAATGGCTAAGAGAAATGATTAATTTATATTATTGTACTACTTTCTAGGTAGTCATAATTTTGTTCGTAGACTAAATTAGTCATTCATGTTAGTCATTTTTAGTTGTATTACTTATTATCTAGTCATATATTTTAACCTGAGACTAAATTAGTCATTTATGTTAGTCGTTTTTAGTTGGGTCAGTTGAGATTGCTCAATTTTGGTAGTATTTCACTTGGAAAAGCTTCAGTGACTAACTTTTTTAGTCACCTAGTCACTAATTTCATCATTTTCTACTATTGAAAGAGGTAGCCAAGTATGCAACATTGTAGCAATATTTTGTCCAATAGCCATAAGATGGATAACATTATAAACACTCATTCATCCATGCATTTTGAATCAAATAAGACTTTTACTTTTGAGGCTCCTAACTAAAATGCCTACTGGCAAGGGCATTCTTAGGTGTCTATATTCACTCTTGATGTTCTTTCGTTTCATATATTAATTTTATTCTTTCTTACTACAAAAAATTGTCTCTTTACTACTGCAACCCTTTTTTTGTGTTCTATTTATTTTTTGTATTTTATGTTGACTATATTAAACTAATGAAATATACAGTCATCAAATATTGTACTCTCACCCTCATAATCAAAATCAGAGAAACAAAGAAATGAAATAAAAGTTAGTTGACATGGAAAAATTGCCACACTATGATGTATCCCATGGAAAGATACCAAGAAATTACATTACGAAAACCTAATCACTAGCTACATGCTATCTTTATGGAAAAAAGGGCACTAGAGAAGATGTGTCTAGGTGGAGTTCATGTAGGCAAGTTAAGGTGAAGGAAGAGGTCCAGTATAGATGAACACCATAAATTGGATACCATGAAAACTCATTAGAAGAAAGGACCATTGTCATATGAGCTGTTGGGATAAGGTCCCCAAGGTCAACTTTGGGTTAGTTTAACCAACTTTTGAGAAGAATTTTGTAAAGAATGTGAAGTCTCTGCAAAATGTGGAAGCACAACGTGCAAATAAGTAGGATTCAAAGGGGTTTTAGCCCCTTGTATGGGTAGGTGATAGGATGGTTTTTTGACTCACCCATAGTCCGCGGACCATGGTATTGTATTGAAAAAGATATATATAGTGGAGTCATAGCAAGTCTAAATATGAATCTAAGGTAGAAGATTATTGTTTTGGGAAAGTGATAAGGTAGGAAAGCTCTGTTTCCTGTACTTAGGCTAAAGGGGAAGGCTCTTGTAGCTGAGTGCATGAAGAGCTTGGCACGTCTACAGCTGAGTGTGCGGGCCTCTGTAGTTGGGTGCGCAAGGTGGAAGAATCTATAAAATTGAATGTTGAATCTAATAAATATTGATTTTGGAAAAAGTATCTTGCCTCTATGTTTTATTCTTATTTCTCTTCAAGTTATGTATTATGGATAATGATCTGTTTTATGTGAAATGAAGTATAATTTATGTGCGAATATATTGAATCTTTAATATCTATGCATGAACTAAGTGATTATCTGTTTTCGCGAACATAAAGGTTAAATTTTTTATGATTTCTGTTGAATCGGGTAGATCTACATGAAGGCAGATCTAGGGTTACTATTTAGTGCACGAAAGTGGACTGCCTACTTCTTTTAGGTCTATAAATTCTGATTGCAAACCTTTACGAAGGTCCAAAAGGCATTTTCTTAAAGTTGCAGTAGCAGACCGTAGGAATACATAGATCTGCGCGAAGTAAGATCTGAGAGAAAAGGGCTTAAGATCACTTACCACATGGTCTCTGAATACAGAAACCTGGTTCTAGAATCCCCCAATACTACTTCGAGTTAGACTGCAACCTGCACTATGTAGGTTGTTGCTGAAAGGGCTAGTGATTAAGGTTTTGTTGGTTGGCATGAACAACTTTGAACCTGGTTCAGGCCACCTTAAGCCAACAAATGGTTATGTTCTCAGGACCAAGATCTATCTAAGAGATTTCCAATAAATGGTTTCTTACGAAGAAAGAGATTGAAAATTGGATTGACCGAAACATTCACGCATTTGCGGCTTAAGAGAACATGAGCCCTAAATTATCCAAGGAACAGTGGTTGCAGATATATTTATACATTGACGAAAGCAACACATTCTTTTGTTTCTTCCATGACGAACTATACAAGTGGTTGTTTAAATTGGTTGATAGTCAAGGGAAGTGGAGGCTTGACGGACTTATAGTGTGGACTCCTGAATGGGTGCGGAATATGGAGGCATCAGGAAGTAATATTGCATGGCCTATAGATCATTGGATTGATCACGCACTGGGAATTTTTGTGACTTATTTCGCGATTGATAGAAATATCAGCTATAGTGAAGAGGATGGACACTATTTAAGGGAATGTGAGGTAAGTATTTGAAATCATTAAAGGCTTGTATTAAGCTGTTGCTATGTGAAAATATGGTTATGGATTTACCTTGATGTTTGGGGCTATGCGAACTGGGATATTCTTTAGAAGAAACGAAGGATCAAGCTTAGAGTATAGTCCGCTCATTGAACCGCCTTCAAGTAACCATGAAGGGACATTGCTGACTATGTTGTGAAGTGCAATTCAGTTAATTATACAGGGTATCCTGAGGATACCTCATCCATCTAGTCCACCTCCACTTCATACACCTACACCGTCACCCCCTCCACCTCCACTTCCACCATTCAACATGGAAAATGTGATGAAGATGCCGATTTTTAGAGGAGTAGGGAGGGAAGATCCCAAACAGTTCTGGTTTGTCATAGGAGTTGTATGGACGACACAGTAGATTAAAGATGATAACATCAAGAAAGTGCAACTAGTCACGACCTTACATGATAGCGCATTAAAATGGTACATCAAGTATTTCACTAATAACCCCATCGCGACATTGGAAGAGACCCGACAAGATTTGAACAAGGAGTTTAGAAAGTCTAAGTGAGAGGCATAGTTAATGACTGAGTTTGAAGAAATTCGACAAAAGGTAGATGAGGCACCTTGGGATTTTGATCAAAGGTTGAAATGCCTGATCAGGCAAGACAATATGGTGATTATAGATTCCCATCACCATGATAGGTATATAACATCACTCTTGTCGCACTTAAGAGTGCCTTTATCACAAAAATAGATACCAACACAAGTGGAAGCTTTGGAAATTGTGATGAGATTGGACGCCTAACCCATACAGGATACGAATCTTGGAGTGAAATAGATTCACTCACAGCTAGAAAGCCTGCACTTGGAGTTACAGAGATTGAAGAAAGGAAAATAAGCTCATTCGGAGGCATGCACTCAGGTCTAGTGTTTGAAATGTAAAAGCCATGGACATGATAAGGACCATTGTCTAGTTTATAAGAACTATATTATGGGGGGAAGTCTTGCTCCCCTGAAACCAGAGAATAATGTCGGGCTGAGCACGGAAGCTATGCTATGGTGTGTTATCTGTCAGGTTAAAGGACAACACACAACTAATAATTTCCATTTACTACAGAATTTTGTACATACCCCTCAGCAATTGTTTTGCAATTTCTGTAAATCTGTGGGACATGATGAACGCAATTGTAGTTGTTATGAGATGATGATGGATAAAACCCCTATCTACCTAATGCAGGTAGACAACTGGCATCAGGAATAGGGCGCAGGAGTAGTGCACAGAGGATTCGAAGGCCGAGGATGAGGAATAGGGGGTGGAACTGGTCGAGGGTGTGGACATGTAATGTACTATAACTGTGGCGAAGCAAGGCACTTCGTATGAGATTTTACTAACCCCACGCATCCATCATGTCAGTATTGTCGGAAATTTGATCATGTGATAGAGGAATGTATGGTCCTTATGGAGAAGATGCAATAAATGAAGGCCTAGCCCCAACAACCTACACAAAACATCCAAATGATGAGGGAAGAGCCCCACGAAGAAAATCAGAGCATAAATATAGTGACAGGAAGTGGTATGGCGATAGGTGCAAATAAAGGTAAGAAGCCTGAGGATTATGGGTGGGTGCACAAGGCAGCTGAGAAGGAAGTCGAATTTGATCCTAATCACACTAAAGAGACCTTCGTGGAAGAAAAGAAGAACCTCGCTGTGGCCTCCACCTTAGGAAGCCAGGAGAAAATGCTAGAAACTAGTGCGACACAAGAGGTAGATACTTTTCTGAAGACCTCTGTGAATTTACTGGATGATAAGAAAGCGATAGAAGGGTTGTAAGATTTAATTGAAAAGTGCGCAAATAAAGAAAAGACTTGCTAAAAAATTCACTGCAAGGAAAATTGGTAGACATAAGAAGTGAATGGGGCGTGAGATGAGGTTGACCACACAGATATGTGAATATGAAATGGACTAGGTAATATTGGATCTGGGATTGGATCCAAATTTCCTACCTATTTGACATGGGAAAGGATGGGGAGACCTGCATTGCAGTGGTTTCCTATTCAGATACACATGGAAAATCAACAGAAGATTATTCTGATGGGGCACTTATATGGTGTAATAGTGGACATTGAAGGTGCCAACGTGTTGGGTGACTTTTAAGTCATTGAAATAGTAGATGATAGTAACCCATACCCCACGCTACTAGGAATTGACTGGGATTTTGATATGGACACGATAATCAACTTGAAGAAGTGGAAGATGATGTTTGAAAGGAAGTCGCTCATGGTTGTAGTTCCACTAGACCCTACAGAAGGAGTGCATTCTACTAAAATTATTCGTGACTTTGTGGAAAGTGATCATGATCTAGATCAGATATACAAGATCACAGTGGGAAATTAAGATTGGATCAATCCTATAGCCGATGGACGAGTTACATGAGATAGGGATAGCTCCTGCACCTCAGATTTGGATGAAGAACTTGAACATTGGTAGAATCGGTTGCATGAAGTATCTATGCTCCGTTGTAATGTGATGACCAAATCACCATGGCGTGTCTCAACTGAGGTAATGAAGCTTCCTCATTATGATGGTTTAACTGATGTGGATCTGCTTTTAGATGAATTTGAAAGGGAAGTACTAGAAGAATATCGCTTCCAGGCACTCGAGGGTGCATTGCATGCTACGCCTTCCCGTTGGTGGGGTACACACAACGAGAGCTTCGCTGGATGGAAGGAATATAGAAGAATGACGAAATTAAGGTTTGGATATGCTAATACTTGGATGAATGAGAAATACAGTGGGAAGGATGATCCATGTGATCATTTGGAACGGTGGACTAAGGCCTGGGGAACAAAACCAAAACTGGAATGGGTGCACATTTTCTGTCATACCTTAGATGAAATTCCAATGAACTGGTATTTGGAGACGGAGCTTCACCATGGGATAGCTGAATGGGACATCCTAAGGGAGAGTTTCTTATTAACTTTCATGTTTGAGGATGGGTTTGAGTGCATTGATGAAGCATCCAGGAAATAAAAGAAGCTATATTCAGAACACATAAGGAACCCATAGAATGGGCTCAGCCGAATTGGAGTACACAGCTGCGCCATGCACTGGAGTGTTATAATGTGACTTCTGAAGGAGAAGAAGATGATCCATAGAATATTAACATTCTAGAGGCAAAAGAACAGTGTGAAGTCGAAAGACAAAAAGCTGCGAACTTGGATATATCAGAACCTTTGAAAACTAGAGAAGTAGACATTGGCTTTGAAGTAGAACCTAAGTTTGTGAAGATAGGAGACTATTGTTACGAACATAACATTGACAAGGTTGTTGAACTATTGTGCGAGTACCAGGAACTATTCCCAACAAAATTTTCAGATTTGAAGGGGATTGTTGGAGATTTAGGTGTTATGAAGATTACGTTGAAGCGGGATGCGAAGACCGTTAAGCATAGAACTTATTGGCTAAATCCAAAGTATAAATAAAAGGTGTGACAAGAACTGGATAAGATGTTGGATGCCAGTATTATCGAAGCAATAGAGGAATCCGATTGGGTGAGCACAATGGTGGTCCAAGAGAAAAAACATAAAGGCAAAATCGAGATATGCATAGATCTAAGGAAGTTGAATGGTTCATGCGTGCATGATCTGTTTCCAACCCCATTTACAGATGAAGTATTAGAGAATGTTGGTAGACATAAGGCTTATTCATTTACTAATGGATTTTTAGGATATCATCAAATAAAGATCGCGCCAAAAGATCGAAGCAAGGAAACCTTTGCGACGGAGTGGGATTGCTTTCAATATATAGTAATGCCATTTAGATTGAATAACATGCTTGCAATTTTCTCCCCAGTAGTAATCATAGTGTTCAAGGAATTTATTCAAAAACTTTTCGAAGTCTATTTTTACAATTGGAATATTCTTGGGTTGGTGAAGTGCCATGTTGCGAGCCAGTGCCTTATGCTGGATACATGTTGAAGCTATCAGATCATGCTGAATTTAAAGAAGTGAATATTCTGTGTGCCCTTTAGAACCTTGCTCGGCCATGTTGTATGTAAGCAAGGATTGGCGGTAGACCCTTCGAAGATCATTGTGATTATGAGTTTGGAAGCTCCTAGGAATGTAAAAGAGTTGTGCGTGACATTGGGGCACATTGGATATTATAGAAAGTTTATCAAGGCATATTCTCAGATAACCACGCCAATGGAAAGATTATTGAAGAAAGATGTAATGTTTTGATGGGACGAAGAATTTCAATGAAGTTTGGATATCTTGAAGGAAAATATGGTAATTGTGCCTATTTTGATGTCTCCAAGCTAGAAGAAATAAATATATGTGCATGTAGATGCCCCTTTCATTGTGCGAGGTGCAGTATTAACATAGGTAGGTGAAGAAGAAATTCATCATCTGATAACCTTCACGAGCAGAAATTTATCCAAGGCTGAGAAGAGTTATTCCACTATAGAGTGCAAAGGGTTGGTGATGGTCTACGTGCTACAAAAATTTAGGCATTATTTTTTAAGTGGACACTTTAAAATGTATACCGATCATTTTGTGCTGAAGTACCTAGTCAATAAGCCTGTTTTGGGGGGGGGGAATATATCGATGGTTGTTGTTATTTCAAGAATATGGTTTTGAAGTGATTGTGAAGCCTACAAGGCTGAATGCAGGACTTTACCTTCCATAAAGGATTGAAACAGACGAAGAACCAAATATTTTGGAGGAAGGACTGCCATATGCATAGCTCTTTGTAGTGCACATCATGGATGACCCTTTTGTGGATATCATTCAATTTTTAACCACAACTACAACTTTGGAAGGTTATTCTACCTGGAGAAACAGGGAATTAGTAGTCCACTCTGCAATTTTTTCAGTGATTATAGGTCACTTTTATAAGATGGGAACAAATGAAATACCGAGAAGGTATGTTCCTGAGTTTGAATGCACTAATATCCTCACTAAAGCACATGGAGGAGTGGCAAGAGGTCACTATGTAGTAAAAGCGACCACACAGAAGATTTTGTGCATTGGGTTATCGTGGCTAATATTGCACAAGGATTCTAAGGCATATTGCAAGGTGTGTGATGCTTGCTAAAGGATAGGGAAGCCTTCATGAAGAGATGAATTGTCTTTAAAGCCTCAGTTTTCACTGCAATTATTTGGTAAGTGGGCCATTGATTTCATAGGTCCAATACAACCACCAAGTAAGAAGATGGGCACGCGGTATATCATTACTACAACTAAGTATTTAACTAGATAGGTAGAAGCGAATCTAGTGAAGGATTGTACAACTACCACCACCATGAAGTTTGTGTCTAAATATGTCTTAACATGGTTTGGATGCCCTAAGATATTGATAAGTGATAAGGGTAAACATTTCTTGAATGAAACAATCAGTGCGATTCTTGAGGAATTCCAGTTGTATCATCAAAAGAGCACACCCTATCACCTGCAGGGGAAGGGAATGGTGGAATAATTTAACAAAATTTTGGAGAATGCATTGACGAAGGTCTGCAATGCGTAGAGAAATGACTAGGATATCCACGTACTAGTAGTGTTATGGGCATACAAGACAACCTATAAGAAGTTGACATGCCAAACAACATTTAGGTTGATCTATGGGATTGAAGCACTGATGCCTATGGAGTATATTGTGTGATAGAGATGGCAGATCGCGAGACCTTGGAGGAATGGCTTGTGAAACTAATGGAGTTAGAAGAGGA
The DNA here is from genome assembly GCA_031772625.1 of Pinus tabuliformis. Lineage (NCBI taxonomy): Eukaryota > Viridiplantae > Streptophyta > Pinopsida > Pinales > Pinaceae > Pinus > Pinus tabuliformis. The sequence continues at coordinate 896,294,524 of CM062820.1, read as the reverse complement.
CCACTTTCTTGTAGGTTTTTACTAGCAAGTGAATAAGGAATGTGAGAAAGCATGGCATGATAGGCATATTAAGTTGTGAACTTTCAAGTTGGATGATTTAGTGATGCTATACGGAAAAAAATTCACACAATTTACAGGGAAATTTCAAATGCACTGGTTAGGGCCATATGTTGTTAAGGAGATTACAGATGGTGGCATAGTTCAGCTCACGAAGCTGAATGGGGAACCATTCCCTAGGAAAGTTAATGGAAGTAGGCTAAAGCTGTATACATGGGATCTTACCCTTGCAAAATTACTACATGGTAGTAGGACAATCTTAGTAATCTAGGCAGCTGTAAGGGATTGAAAGACTATAAACTACATTGTCAAAGAGGGGAAAAACATACTAGGGAGGCTACGTGACAGATGACAGGAGTGTGATAGGTGAAGCTACGCTGGATGAGCTACACCATGGAGGATGGTACCACACATATGGGTCCAAAAGTAACCATTGGTGTCACTATTCACGATTTGGTGGAAAAAATTCCATTAAGAGGAGCGGGTAGGCATCATTTATGGAAAAAATATTTGGAGATCTGCCACCAAAGACACATTTATGATCTAAAATTGGAGGGAACAGTCAGATTTGAATTCAAAACCTCCTATAAATTGGGCAAGTTGGTCCACCGAAGAACACTTTACATTCTGAGAATTGTCTGTGAGCCTTCATGTTTTCATTTTATGAATCGTGAATACTGGGAAGAACTCTTTTCATGGTCATCATTCGCAAACATATCTACAGCAGCCCGTGAAATTATTTTTGACCGAATGACTGCCACAAACCCCATAGAGGTTGTCAGTTCTAAAGCTACCATATCCGACGTGGTGTCCCTTGAAATAATGAGCATGGAAGCTACACCCACTGTGCCTACGTTCCCGAGGTCACCTAGGCCGAAGCCATCAACCGCAAAAGAGAAACAGAAGAAACCTGTGCTAGTGAGACATTCATCGAGGAAGGACCTAGAGGTTCGACAAAAGGAGAAGAAGGATAAGAATCTAGAGAAAATTGTGGACCTGGAGGAAGAAGAATTCCAAGGAGTGCAAGAGTTAGATACTGAGGAGGGCAAGCCTATCACATGGATCCAGAAGTATATCCCTCTGTAGAAAGGGAAAACAAAAGTAACGAAAGACCCTGATTCCAAAAATTTTATGGTCTCGATGCCGCTGTTACCAAAACAGGTTGAATTTGAAGGCACAGTATTAGCATGCATTCTAGTGCTAAAGATGGAGGATTGGGATCTCGTAGACAATGATAGATTCCCTCATTTGGCTATGCAAAAATACATGAATAAGATTTATTACTAAGAAACCGGGGTTACTCGGCTAGAACCCATGAAATCGGTTAGAGGTGTTGAGCAGGCTGGGTTGCTACACATGGTCTCCATAACACATTTTAACCAGTCTATTATCAACATTGTGTGTTTGCGCCAGCGACTCGCACTAGTGCATGATGGGTGCTTATGGCTGAGAGAACCCATCCCTATCACAAATATGCTCATCCGTCGGATTATGAAGCCGCCTTATAAAGGGGTAGACACTCCCAAGGAGTTTGGAGGGAAAAGTGGAGAAAAGGGGATGGCATATAAGATAAATGCTGAATTTGGTTTAGTCAAGAAGTCACATGGATATTCTATTCACTACATTTAGGATGAGGTGATGCAGTTGACCACCCAAATTCTTGTAGGCAAGATTATGAGGAAATGTCGTGTGGACGAAGCTCTGACACTAATAGTATCATTGGCTACCCAATGCACAAGGGAGTACAACACAATAGGGCACAGTATTTGTGTAAGGATTTTCTCATGAACTATCAAGAAGCTCAGGAGGATCAACGAACTTCACTTCGTTGTGGTCGACAAAGGATTCAGAGAGGATCAAAGAATCAAATATTATCTAGATATTAATGGAAACAGGTCTTAGCACAGTAATTAGTCAATGGCCAAATTTGTCTCCAATCTTTCTTGAGCAATTGAGGGCCTTCGTGGAGTTCAAGGCCAATTTCCATAACATCCCAATCAGGGCGTGGAAGGAACCTAAACATATATGGCACAAGATACCATACTTAGTCTTAGAGACCAATGTGCAGGAAGTTGTGGGATGTTGGCCAGCAGAGTGGTGCGAACCCATGGACATTGGTGTAGGCAACAGCAAGGGTGCATAAATCTCTGCTGCGTAGATGACAGCTGTGTAGAAGAAAAAATAAGAAGCATAGAAAGTAGTGTGAGCTTTAGATAAGAAAAAAAATAAAGAAGTTGTTGTTAAGGTAGATGCGGAAAAATAGTACGTTGTGAAAGAGCATGCAGAGGCAGAGCGCACTGGCACATAGGAAGTCAAAGCTTCAACTTCCCAACATTCTGAGGAGCAAGAACTGTCGAGATAGGGTGGAGATGGTGGAGAGGAGCAGAGAACTCCCTTCACATTGAGGAAGTGTCGTAAGGACACAAATGGAGAGCTAAGAAATAAGGATAAATCAGATAAACAGGAACACACTGACCCGATGATCCTCATAGAAGGGGATCTAGATGAGATTGGAGACAAGGTAAGAGACACCACAAGAAAGTTGTGGAAACAATTTGAACAATAGTATATGCAGACATTAGGGAGCATCCATAAGGATCTATGCGAGATGCAAAACCAAACAGGCTGGATACAAGCAAGCGTTGGGCAAGAAAGTGGGGTGCAAGCGAGCCTAGTGTAAGGGAGCGAGAAAGTAGTAGAACTCGAAGAGACTTTGTACCTCATATTCATACCCTTACCAGAAGGATCTCTTCATGTAGAATCAGAGGAAGATCTCATTGTGTTGGGCATGGTTAAAGAAATTGGGGTAAAATTGGTTATGTTGCCGCATAAGACTCTCCATATGCGACATCAGGGGGTTTCGCACAAGCTTAGGATCAGAGAGCAGCACGCGCTTGCATTGATATGTGAATTCAACTAAACAATGAGCAGATGTTCACGGAGAAGGCTCAGGGTTTGAAAGAAAAGGAAGAGCTGGAAGGACGAAGTCAGAGCCTAGAGACCGCAATAACATAGGTGTACAACTCAATTCTAGAGTTAAACATTCTGTAGGATGCCGCAACTATAGCAAAAGTTAGGGAATTGGCTATTGCAGTCTACGCATCCAAGGATGAGATAAAAAAGGTCATGTTTGACTTCTAGATGAATATATTAGAGCTATAGCTGAAGTTATAGCTAACCACTTCACTAGAGGTCGGGGAGAAATGCGGAGCAGATATCAGGGAAAGCATGGGTACTTTGGATACAATAGTCATAGGCTGCACGTTGATATTTGAACATGCTATGGAGTTATGGACGACCATACAAGAGGACACAAACCTGAAAAATATTAACATAGATATCCAATAGACACAACACAGTTTTGATGAAGTCAGGGCGACTATGCGCACTTTGGCACCAATCCAACAACTCACACAATTGCAGGAAGGTAAACAGCTGAAATCACAGATTGAAGAGATACAGAGGACAGAGGCACTTCTCGAGGCCAAACTATAGCCATGGAAAGAGGGAGTCTCTCAGCTTACTCTGTCACTTGAGGAAAAGTTAAAGACACTTGAGCAGACACATGGAATGATGCACCTAGTAGTAGAAGGCCCGACGACAGAAAATGTGGTAGAGGAAGTGCAGCAGGCTGTGGTACAGAGTTCTACTAGTGTAGTAACATTGCAAGTCAAGTTTAGTGACCTTCGTAACAAGGTTGAGGTAGTAGAGTGACTCGAGGGTGAGTCACCATATTTGTGTTGGGGGCCTGTTGGGATAGGGTCCCCAGGGTAAATTTTGGGTTAGTTTAACAAATTTTTGAGAAGAATTTTGTAAAGGATGTAAAGTCTCCACGAAATGTGGAATTGGAGTGCGCAACTAAGTAGGAGTCAAAGTGGCTTTAGACCCTTGTATGGGTAGGTGATAGGATGGTTTTGAGACTCACCCATGGTTCACAGACCATGGTATTATATTGGAAAAGATATAGATAGTTGAATCATAGCAAGTATAAGTATGAATCTAAGGTAGACGATTATTGTTTTGGGAAAGTGCTCAGACAGGAAATATTTGTTTCATGTACTTAGGCAAAAGGGGAAGCCTTGTACAGTTGAGTGGGCGGATACCTTGGCAAGTCTGCAGCTAAGTGTGCAAGCCCTTGTAGTTGGGTGCGTAGGGTGGAAGAGTCTGTAAAATTGAATGATGAATCTAATAAATACTGATTTTGGAACAAGTATCTTGCCTCTGTGTTTTATTCTTGTTTCTTTTCAAGTTATGCATTATGTCTAATGATCTGTTTTCTATGAAATCAAGTATAATTTTTGCACGAATATATACAGGCTTTAATATCTATACATGAACTAAGTGATTATTTGTTCTTGTGAAGATAAAGTTTATATCTGTTATGATTTTTGTTGAATCATTTAGACTTATGTGAAGGAAGATCTAGGGTTACTATTTAGTGCATGAAAGTGGACCGTCTACTTCGTTTAGGTTTATAAAGTCTGATCGCAGACATTAGCGAAGTTCTAGAAGCCATTTTCTTAGAGTTGCAGCAGCAGACCATAGGAAGACATAGATCTATGCGAAGGCAGATCTGAGTGACAAAGGCTTAATATCACTTATCACACAGTCTCTGAATGCAGAAACCTGGTTCTAGCATCCCCCAATACTTCTTCTGGTGAGACTACAACTTGCGCTATGCAAGTTGTTGCTGAAAGGGCTAGCAGTTAGGGTTTTGTTGGTTGGCATGAAAATATCTAAAGCTGGGTCAAGCCACCTTAAGCCAAAATGAGTGAAGCTCCTCTTGGGTTTAATTATTCATGTGAATAGAAAATTGATGTGTAAGATGCTAAGAATGCAATCCTAGAGAATTTTTCACCCTAAGAATTTTTTTGTCTAGTTTTAAAACATCTATGTCTAAATTATAGTGTGAATCTATTATTAGCTGTGTCATTTACTATAGAGTGGTTGTATATTTTAATTGTTAGATGCATGTTGTAGTAGAGTATTTTTCATAAAAATAAATGGTTAGAAGCAACTTAACTATTATTCTTAATTATTTTAAGTTGCTGCTCATTCTATTCTTTGCCTTTTTTTAATTTCTCCCGAACACCTTTGTTGAATCCAACAAGGGTGTTCTTCGAAACCAAATCCATATTGCAACAATTCAGGAGCGATTTAGCCACTGTGCTTTTTAGAATTCTTATTTTTTTGGAGAATTCCAAACCAAACCGAGAGACATGAAAAGCAAACATTGAAAATACCCAAATTACAAGAAATAAATGAAACTTATGCCAGGAAAATAGAACATTTAATGAAATATATGTTTTTTTAATTGTGGAAATAGTGGAATTTCCAACATGTTCTAATTTACAAAGCATATATAGGTGTGTGTAGAATAAGTATCCAAACTTTTATTAACATATTTAACTATATATGTATGAATATTATTAATAGACAAGGAATTGAATACCTAAATTTCAAAATGATAACTCTCGAGAAACAATTATCTATCCATATCTGTATAATAATGTTTCTCATATTGAGAATATTGGCTAATGTGCATATTGATTCAAATCAAGACTCTAAGAATGCATATGATTAATCAAATAGTTGATCATGCAAGGAAGGAAGTATTGAATCTATGAAATGAGTGGTTATACAGTAGTTTGTAAAGGACAAATATTGAGTGTAATATTGATTCCCAGAAACCATCAGATCGGTTTCCATTAATCTCAGCCAACTATTATGAAAAATCCAATAAATGAGGGCACAAAGGGATGTTTCTCCCCAAAATTGGTCAATTGCAATGGAGGGTCATCAACAATAAAAGAAATTAAGGTCAGTAGGTAACTAATTCACTTCGCTTGGGGAATATTGCATTGATTTGGTTCTTCCTGAATAGTAAAGATTGAAATCTTGATTCAATACCTCATTCCTTAAGATTCATTTTCAAATAGAAACAAAGAGAAATCATTGCAATTTCATATACCCTAATAAATAGAATTACATTTTCATCCTCAAGTATTTAGAGAAGGTGTGTACATACATGGTCAAAATTTAAGGTAACAAGAGAGATGTCCTAGGACGAACCAAAAGTAAAGGCAATTAAGGAACCAGAGCCATGGAAGAAGAGGAAACCCCCCATAGAATAAATTGCAAGCCTTCTTCAAACAAACGTCCAGCTAGGTGACTCTAAGGGTGCCATAAAAATTAGGCCACTCTATAATAAACATGTAATGACTGTGCTTTGCAAGTGATTCATCATACATGTAATTTCTTGCCATTCAATGTTAGGGTCGAGCTGAGCTTGTGCTAGTTTGGTTAAGCCTAGAAGACATCCTGGACATCATTGTCACTAAATTTGACCAAGTACCCTAAGTAGATCCACATGAAAAGAGCTTAATATAAGGAAGCTCTTTCAACAAACTTCCACAATTGATATCATTGAGATCAGAACCTGAACATGATAGCACTGTGATACAACTAAAAATGGAGAAGTTTAAGAGTCATTTTTCTGGATAAAATAATTGATTTCTCACTGGTGGGAATCATAGGGTCGAAATGGTGATGAAAATGAATGAATATGATATGGAATTACCTGGGATAAAATTTCACTAAGGGGTACAATGAGATTCAATGTATAACACATACACATTTATATATTCAAATATATTCAAACCAAGAAGATGACATATTAAATTATGAAACACTACGGAACAACTTAATTTCGAACTTATTTCCAAAGAATCTCAGAGTTGGGATAGAGTGATTAAGTGATCAACATTGGAGATATTATATACACATGGATCATATATATCAAGCTAAATCTGGTAGCTAAAGAAACCTCTTTCTACACCTAATGTCCTAGATGTCCAAACCAAGGTGTCATCAAACAAATGATACTTCCATGAATTACATATAGATTCGTATATCTTAGTTGCAAAATGATCAATGCCATAATAATCACAAGAGTTGAAATGACAATCAAAATTTAAAACTATCCTCTAAAAATCATATAGAAAGTGGGGTAACAAGTCCTGTGACAACCAACCTACAATTTGTAATGGGAAATCCTCAAAAGTCTCTCTGAAGAAAATTTTCCCATTGAGGGGGTCAAGAAGATGTATGAGGCCCCACCAATTTGATATTTGAATACGTTTGAATCTTGGTTTGTAAATTTTGGCCCTAAGTAGGCAAGGCAACATAAAAGTAGGTGGCCTTGGAAGAGTTCAAAAGGGGAAGGCCACATAAGGCTTTATATAAAGATCTAAATCCAAGGACCTCCCTCATAAAAAGAGCTAGACATGTATTGAAATAATGTAGACAATGACCCATATAAATCTTGATAAAGAAAATAGAACATCCCTTAAATACCATAATAAATGGGGCATCTACAACTAAGGTGATCCTATATCTCTATTTCATGTATATGGAAAAGCTAGCTGATGTTATTGAGAAGCGGAACATCATGATGATTAGTTTCAACTTGACACTAATGTAAACCCACTTTGAACCCACCAAGGGGGTTCTAAAGGGAAAAATATAGTGCTCTTGTGTGTATGTCGGTTAAAAATTAAGCCCCCCTCTCATTTTCATGAAGTTTTCCTAGTACAAATCCATCTTAAAGTCAAGGACATGAAAATATGAGCTTCAGGTACATTTAATTTGTTGTCTATAAATAACCTCTTTTACAACCTAACACAAACATATGATGATGTCATTTACATTGGAGGTGTATGTCACTTGAATTGTGTTACAAATTTAATTTATCCCCCATAAAAATGTGTCATGAGTCGCTTGTGGTGATGCATCAACCCTAGTGGAGAACAACCTCACGAAGTAAAAGGAATTTAAACATTATGTAACTTTAATAGTTCCCAACATTCGCCCCCTGGCTCACCACTCATGGAAAATTTGAAGCTATTTCAAGCATTGATGTGGATAACATCATTTTATTTTCTCTTATGTACACTATTATACTTTGACACGACTGAGTTTTTTAACAAACAAAATATTTGTATCAAGGGTTAACTCCTTGTGCATAAGAAGTAGAGAGGCCTTGTAATTATGAGCGATCTATTCATTGCCAACTCCCTGTGTGGAAGAGTACTACAAGCTCCATCACACCATGAAGTGTAGATATTATAAGAAATTCTGATTGAGGTTTTGAAAATGATCCAATTTTTCTACATTTAGTATACATGGTAATAATGGTATTACCCACAAACACATACCCTAAAGACCAATACCTAGTTCTCTAAAAATCAAATGGTGCCAATATTTCTAGTTAGAGGTGAAGGATTCTTCTAGGAGGTTAGTTTTTTGGTTTGATGTGTTATTTTTAGCCTTGGAAGCTAAGTGGTTAGGAGCTTCAGGAGTTAAGGGTTAAGGGCCAAGGGCTTAGCGTCAAGGGATTTAAGGGCTACGTGCTTAAGAATTAGGGGATTTAGGTTTTGCGGGTTAAGGTTTAAAGGTCACCAGTTAAGAGGATAAGGGGTAAAGGCTTAGGGGGTGATGGATTCTAGGTTAGGAGTTAGTGGCTTAAGATTTAATGGGTAAATGGGTTGATGAGTTGTGTGTTATGAGTGTAGGGGTTAGAGGATTATGGCTTGGGGGTTAAGAAGATAGGGAATTTAGTATAAACTTCCTATTTACTTTTTCATAGAGATGATATGCTTTTGAGGTATTTGAGTACCCCGGGAAGATACACTTTCAACTGCTTGCACCAAGTTTGTTTCTCCTTTCCTTAGGAATCAAGGTATATTAGGTGGAACCAAAGATCTCAAGACACCTCACTAAAATAATGTGGCCATACCATATTTCATGAGTCTTGTTTTTTAGTGCATGAGATGGGCATTTGTTTTTAATATACACTACACATAGAACTACATCAACCTGGAACATCAACTTCACATTTTTTAAAAACATCATTAAACAAACCATATTTACGATTGTCATGTTCATTCTTTCAGCTACACCATTCTATTGAGGATTATAAGGCATAACAGTTTGAGGTTGGATCCCATGCTAGCAAAGATAGTTTTCAAATTCATTTGATGTATATTCTTTTCCATTATCAATACGAATAGAGCCAATATGCTATTATGTATCATTTTCAATCCATGCATGAAATATTTTTAAAGTTTCAAAAGATTCATATTTATTCTTCAACAAATATACCCAACACATTCTGGAGTAGTCATCAATAAAAGTCATCATATATTTATTTCCATTTGTAGAAGGAGTAGGCTTCGGTCCACAGAAGTCAAAAAGAATTAGTTCAAGATTTCTACATGCTTTAGAAATAGAATCATGAAATGGTTGTTTGTTATGTTTTCATAATATATAAGCATCACATTGCTTCAATTTCCTAGTAATGGTTGGCAAACTAGTAACACTGTTTCTCTTAAATAAACAAAGATTGTCATAGTTTAGATATCCAAATCTTGCATGCGATAAAATACTAGATGGAAATGTACCTTCATTATACTGAGAGTTGTATGCATAGTTCTTTGCACGAGAAGATATTTGGTGTAGCTTCAAGAATCTTCCTTCTTCTATTCCCATCATAACAAGTGAGTTGTCTGATGGTTTTCTCACTTCAATTTTTCTATCAAACATGTGAATGGAGTGTCCTTCCTATAGGATATGAACCAAGGAAAAAAAGTGTTTTTGCAACTATGGGAGATAGAGAACATCATGCAGATTAAAGTGAGGGAGTCTAGGTAGTTTGAACCAAATGGTAACAATTCTGAATGGCTTGACTTTTGACTTTTTGACATAGTAGATTGCTCAATCTACATTGTCACTAAAATTATTCAAAGGAATCTTTGTGAAAGGTAATGTTGTAGTTTGCACTTATATCAGGCAACGATGCATCTTTCCACAAATAAAATGAATTATTAAACATGTCTTCAGTCACTCTAATATTGCAATGTTCAACAATATAATGAGAAGAATCACGTGTTTTACCTTTCCTTGGATCTGGTGTTTTACCTTTCTCTTCATTTCCTTCTTGCTTGATTCTATCCCAAGAGATCTTGCATGTGGATGCATCATGCCCATTTCTATTATATATTATAAGTTATCAAACCATACATGCCTAACATAAATAAACTAAGGTGTTTTGGTTAAACATAAAAAAGTCAAATGGAGAATCACCTTTCTTCGAACAAGAGGTGATGTATACCCTGTAGCATGAATCAAAAGGATAAATTATTTGAAAGAGATGTTGAGGACCATGAAATGTGCAGGAAAATAGGAAAAGAAAAGAAATCAACCATGTATTCCATAACTAGAGAGTGATTATTGTCTACTATATTACAAAAGTTTCTTTTTGTATCTAAATTGAGGTAGATGAAAATTGTGTGTAGTACGTATGCAGAAGATGGTCTTCAAACTAGCAAGTTCATGAATCCATAAGACTTTAAGGTCAATGGCATCATCATAATAACTTTTGTCGGGAGGTATAAATGCAAGATTTACACCAACATTTAATTTTTCAATCCAGGTAAGTAAACTTAAAGGCGTAGCACAATATGCTAGAATACGCCCTCAAGGATCTGCCAAATGAAAACCAAGATTTTGCAATGAATTCAAAAGAAGCATAATTCAGGAAAAAGGAAAAAGACTCTTAAATAAACCAGCATTTGTAAAGCAACTTCATTCCACCTAATCTATGGAAATCATTGAATTATTTGAAAGAAATCTAAGTTATTTATACATTGTTTCTTTGGAAATGATACAATATTCAAGTTTAAGGAAAGTGTGCATTTGTCTTTGTTACAAGCTTTCATTCTTGGCTTAAATCATCATTCCTGTACTTTAAAAGCATGCCTGCATTGGAAGGTTGTGCCTGTACTGGAACGATGTGCTTGCACCAGAAGTATGACATGTTGCTACACTGAGTATATCGGCTTGAAGCATCAGTCAATTATGATGAAGGGATATAACTTTTTAACCTTAAATCATTCCAACAATTATTGTGAGCAATTCACTTTCGAATAAAACAATATGATAATTTTTCCTTATGTTGATCCTAGAATTTTCTTATTAACAGTGCAGGAATATATGTTTTTCTTTCAAAGTGCCAGAATCAGTTTCACATTTAAAATAATGATTTTAAGTCAATCATGAATGCTCAATGATACATGTTAAGTTGAATTAACCAGAACTCTTACTCAGCAGATGTTTCCTTCAACATAGTATCTTGATAATAAACTTTATTATGTAGCAATGAGACTAGAGAAAATCTTGTAATAATGAATAAGAGATGCAGTTAAAACATTCACTATTTACTTATGTTTAGCCTTGATAGAAATATATCCAAGAAACAACAATTAATGTTAAACTTAAATAATCAGAACAACAATAAAGAATTCATGGATTGAAGTTGAAAGTTAAATGGCTGAAAGAAAAATCTATGAAATGAAATTGCAGAATTATCTAAGATCACACTCACAACATGCAAACTAAAATGCGGCAAAGGAAAAATTAAGAGGCTTGGGGAAATAGATTCGATGGTGGGCCCAACCACCTAGCTCATTGCCCTTGCATCAATTTAATTCATTGTCTTAGAATATTATCGAGAAACAAAACTCATAATTGAATGCTAGAGAAATTAATTTCACAATAGAAACCAAATTCAAAATTAAATGCCAAATAGATTCATCGTGAAAACTCTTGTTACAAAGTCATTAAATAATGCGGTGTTGGGTCTAGTGGTCCCCTCCGGGATAATCCCACTAGGCACACAACTCCTCCTTCCCTGCACAATCAAAGTCGATCCTCCTCTTCTGCAAAAAATGTGATTCCCAAATAATAAAATGCCATCCTTTACACTTACACAACTTCTTCCTTTTATAATACTTCTACATGATAATTTTCTTGCCAAACAACATGGGGATTGAATCCCAACTGATCTTCATGAATAGAATGTTAGTACAACCATTGAATGAACTAAGATTTGACATGAATTTCCCAAATGTAGCCATTTTTTGAAATTTTGGAAAAAATGATATTTTTAACAAACGACCTCCAAAGAACTCTTCGTATCTCAACCATTACGGATTTGGGAAAGTTGTTTGGAGGAAACCTAGTGTGTTATGTTTAAAACAATAATCTTTCTCAAAATGTTCTGGTTTCAGCATGATTGCCTTGAAAATCATCCCCAAAACTAATTGTTTGAAATATGAGATCCTAAAATTATGGAAAAACAATATTTTTTTTATAAAACTGCCTCGAAGACCCTTATGTAACTTTTAGACCATTACAAATTTTAGAAATTTGTTTGGGACTTAGTCAATTTGCTATACTGGTACCAAAACTCGTGTTCCAAAATTTCTCTATTCGGTTTTGCCTACACGTAAAATGAGGAGGAAGTTCGCAGTCTAGAAATTGTTGCGAATTCAGGGCCGAGGCATTAATTATTCCCTAAATATGTGTCTGTACAACCTAGTTGTATCTTGACTTATGTGGAAGTGTTCAAACAAAATTTTGAACAAAAACCTCTTTCATATTTCCCGAGAAATGTGTCAATGTATGAAAGCCCCAATTGGTGCAGGCATGTTGGTGCGAGAATGTTGATAGAGGAATGCTGGTGTAGGCATAGCTAGTGCAGGAAAAACTGGTACAGGAACTGCTAGTACATGAATGTTAGCACCTACCATAAAAGAGCCTAACGTTAATGACATTTTCACATTAAATACCCTTCAAATTAACAAAACAAGAAGAGCTCATGGATCAACGACTCTCAGCTCTAAATGTCTCTAAATAATAACTTAATAATGTGTAAAAAGAATAATAATGACTATGACCAGCCAATACAGGTATAGAGTTATTCAGAAAAAAGTTATGAAAATCCAAACAAAATAGAGGCTCAACGCTCCCCCACACTGACCTTCTTGCATGTCCTCATGCAAGCCAAACCATAAGATTATAAAACCATGGAAGAAGGCACGGGGAATGTTTAAATTTCATACTATGCTTCCTGATAAAAATGTCAGCAAAAATATCAACAAGGAAATATTAATGCACTTGGTATGTCATCATTTTTAAAGAATTCATTAATTCTTCAACATAATTATCACAGTGCCAACTAAAACCATGTTACAGCCCTTATGAAAGTATCGAGTGCAAGAATGATAAAATTACAACAAGATTAGGTACAAGAAAGTAATGCTTTGTACCAAACATTATGGAAAAAGAGTATTGCACCATTATGGTAGACATCACATACCTGCTATTATGTTTCAAATGAACTCCCTACTTGTCATAGAGATCTTATTTCTTCCCAAAGTCTTATTAACATTCATGATAATAAAAAAATCAAATGTTTTCTGAAAATGTGCAATTTCAAGAAGACTACCACAAGATTCCTGCACCTACTATAATAATCCTATACCTAGGTCATGTAGTTCTTATTTAGAGGCAACCACAATCAACACACATTGTTGTCCATCAACACCTAGTGAGTAATCATCGCTGGGATATTCATGACTCTAAATACCATAAAGATTTGGAGTTATGATACCAGAAAAGGGAAATAAAAATAGAACAAGATGATACCTTCCTGGACCAATCAACAAACACTCTAAATTTTATTGTCATCCAGATGCAAAAGTAAGTTTCTTCTTAATCTATTACAAAGAATTACCTTCACATAGGGTACCACATCATTAAAGATTCCTAATTTTTGAAAGATAGAACTCAAAGAATCATGCTCAAATCATCTTAAAACCATTGTCTACGAATTAAAATGATGAGTTTCAAGGAAAGAGAAGGATAATCTAGTAAATCTTAGTATGAAATTAACTTTAATACCACAGAGGTGGCCCTGTTGCCCTCAGGTGTCTATAACCTCGGCAGGGATGTCTTTTAACGTAGTGAAATTCCTATGTCCCACTTACTAGATATAGATTCAGAGTTATCTTATTTAATTTTAAAAATTAGATGAAGGCTACTGTGCTGGGTTGGTAACCAGCTAATGGAAGTGCCACTCACAAGAACTAACATGGATGAATAGGTTGACTTGTGATAAGACCTCCCGTCTTTCAGATTTTTGGCTGAAATCCATTGCTTTGGCTTGGTGACCAGCACAGTAATGTCATGCATGTTAGGTCTCATGATCATGGTAGGTCGACTCATCATGAGACCTCCTATCCTCCCCTAAATCTTTTGTAAAATTTGGTTGTAGTTAACTTCAAAGGTTACTTAATAAGTGGGGAGATCAATCTACTCCTTAAGAGTACGGGATGGTGTGAAACATTTTTAATGAATAATCATTACTTGCTAGTTCCTCTACCCTAAAGACTTATTAAAAATATCCTAGATAATGATCGAAAGATTCTTTAAGTTAATAATGCTAGTTTTCTCATGAATAGCTTATTATGATCTTTACAAGAGTGGTTCACCATAGGGGGCTCTCCAATAGTACCTTCTAAGGGAAACAAAACATATATATCTTAGATGACAACTTCATTAGAGTGGTTAATCATGGTTACTTTTGCAAAATCATGAGGTATTAGAGTGAATCATACTCAACAAGATTTGTAACGGATGTGTGTGTTAACAACCAATGTAGATCAAAAGCAGTTTCATTGGCTATGCTCTAAAAGTCAAAACCCCAATTGCATTGTTGTAAAAAATTTATTCATGGCATTTCTTTATGCTTCTACTCTACTCTACCCTAAGAAGCGGACGAATCCCTTTTAAGTATAGGAGGACTTCCAGTGCAACCAAGTGTGCAACAAGAGGATAATCATATTCATGTTAAAATTTAGAAAGTATATGCAAGAAAATGCCAGAACATGAGGTACCAACTGCATTAACTAATGTGATGGTACAAATTGTTGAATGAAAATGGAGGGATGAATACTGAAAGTCATCTGAAACCAATATTCTATGGGATCCATATACTCTTGTTCATTTGATTCATTGGCAACATCTAGTGCATCATTCAAATCCTCCAATTTTCTTTGTTCATCCTCTAAAGTGCAGCCGGATCAGGTTGGTGTTCTTCAATCTCTGCTTCTTATGGCTTGTCCTCATCAAGCATGATCCATAGCTTCTCGGTCTCCCTAGGAACATCTTCTGGTTCTTCATGATTCTCTTCTTCTAGGGGAGTAGTCTGATTTCTAATTGATGCCAAGATGTGTTCTTTCTGTGAAGCAGAGACCTTAGCTCCTACCATAATTTGAGATAGTTGTTTGAACAACATCACACTTCTTGGAGTTTAACTACTAGCTAGAAAGTCTTTTCAGCACTTGAATTGAGAGTGGGGTGTTCTTTTAGCACTTGAAAAACTCAAAAGATAAATTGCAGTAAAAATAAAAAACCAAGATTATAACTAAAACACATGCGGAAATTAAATAACCTCTATTGCAGAAAAAAAGTAACACACTTTGCAGTAAATGAAATTGCTCATAAAAAAGTCAATTGTAGTAAATCAAGAACACACTTTGCAGAAAGAAAAATTATTCGTAAAAACTAAATTGCAGTAAAAGAAAAAAATTAGGCATCACACTTTGCAGTAAATGGAATCACTCATTTGCAGAGAGGAAAACCTGGCTTGTGAGATCTCTGGGAATGTCGACCAGTATGCTTCAGCAAGCAAGGGGAACCTCATTAATATAGAAATTAGATTGCGAAGGAAAGGGAAAAGCATGAAAATAGTTTATGCCTTATCCTACAGTGCCTGTTATGAAACCAGCTCAAGAAAAGATAGAAAAGATAGATCAACGCCTTAGAATTCAGCCTCATCGAGGGGGAAACCTCCTTTACATTACATAAATGAACAATTCTTAGATGATACAAATGAAAAGACCTCCTTTCTATATATAGGAGTCTAAGGGATCATGACATAATCAGAGCCGACATAACAATAATAATGTAGGGCACAATAATAACAATAGTGGGCTTCTATGGGGCACAATAGTAACAATATGGGAACTACATGGGTACATAAATATAATAAGTGGGTTATACTAATAACAATAAGGGGTTACACTAGTAGTATAGAGGCCTAACATGCCCCTCTCCTTCAAAAAGTGTTGTCCTCAACGCTTGAGTAGTTCTTGATGCTTCTGTATAAAATTCTTGTCCTCCCATGTGGAATATTCAGCGGGTAAGTTCTTCCACTTGATGAGATACTCTAAAATTGATCGATTTCGTAGCTGTCAGTTTCTTGTTTCTGTGACTGCTCTAGGTTCCAATATGATTTTTCCTTCCTCTTGAATTTCTGGCAATATTGTTTGAATTGGGATCTTTTGCAACTTTTGAATAAGTGGCCATACTTCTTTGTCCTTCATCCATTCATCCCTTGCTTCGTTTATCCAATCTGGTTGGATAATATAAATAGCACAAAACAATGCTTCCACATCCTCATCCTTGAAGAGTCTTCCCATTCGGTAAGGTTGCCATTTTTTAAGTGCATGTAGTATTGCCAACATTTCCTTCTCATAAATAGCTTGCTTGAGATGTAGCGGTAAAAATAACCAATCACCTACATCAAAACATTTTTCACTACGATGTTGATCTACATGTTGTTTCATTTGATTTTGCACCGAAGTGGTGTTATCCTTTAAAAGTTGGAGAACTTGTTGTTGATGCTTGATGTGATCTTTCACTACTTGAACCTTTTTCTTCTTGATATGTCCTTCCATCTCTAGAGGTTGAGGAGTGGTAATTTCTTCCAATCCTTTACAAGATATGGTCGGATTCATTTCTTGATGCTCGATGTGATCTTTCACTTCTTGAACATTTTTCTTCTTGATATTTCCTTCTATCTTGATAGTTTGAGGAGTGGTAATTTCGAACAATGAATTACAAGATATGGTTGGATTCATTTCTTCTTTCTCGATGTGATCTTTCACTTATTGCACCTTTTTCTTCTTGATATGTCCTTCTATCTTGAGAATTTTAGGAGTGGTAATTCTTGCCAATGCTTTACAAGATATGGTCTGATTCGTTTCTTCTTTCTCTGGGGTGGGGTCCTGGCGTACATCTTCTTCTTTTGATGTTTCTTGATCCTTTTCTTCCTCCTCTTCATACTCTATGTAAAATAATTTCTTCTCAGTACACTTATGACCTTTAGTGCATTTGCTATCACAATTGTAACAAAGCCCTTTTTCTCTTTTTTCTTCCAGTTGTTGTGGTGTAACCCTTGTAGGTTGTGGAAGGCTAGGAGAAACAACACTTCCATGTTTATAGTTGTGACGGGTACGCTTCCTGGTTTCCATAATTTTTCTTTCCACTATGTCACAAAGACCTTTTACTCTTTCCAATTGCTGTGGTGTTGCTCTAAAGAAGGTGTTGCTCTTTGTATCCTCATAATGTGCTATCATTTCCTCTGTGAAAATTGACCACGTAACAAGTTGTTTACGAGAACAAAGCCCTTTGTACCATAAAAATTGATCTGGTTCTAAATATGAAGATGCAATACATACCTTTTGTAATAGTTGTACACCATGTATATCAAAATATTGCTCCATCTGAAGTATCCAATTTACCGGATCCTTGCCATCAAACTTCCTCATCTTGCTTTTTCTTGATTTTAGGAGCTCGACCTTAAAACGGCTGTAACTATGTACTTTTCGGTCTTTAAGTTCTGAAATATCAACCTATAGTAGCCTTATGTTTCCTCTTTCCAATGCCACAAGTCTGACCCAAATTGGATTCTCCAAGGAAGAGTTATGCGAAATCTCCCACAGTGACTTGATTATAGACTAGTTCAGTAGAGCGAATTTGTAAGACGTGCCACGAGTCACTGTTTCGACCTTTGGATCTGAAAATCACCCACAAGAAACTATAGTCCATCCTCTTTCTATACCTTCTGACGAGAATTCAATCCGATCCCCAGAGAGAATGTTATGACGATTTTCCACAGGTCACCTGTTTTGAATGTAATTCAGGAGTCTGCAAAAAGACCAACTTCCTCAGATCATATCTCCTCAAATATCGCGCGAAAAGCTCTGAAATTCAGACCCAAGGTTCAGCACGATTTGTTCCCAAATGGGTTTTTTTTGTAACTTCTGAAACATCACAGAAAAAAATTTATAGTGAAAATTCCACAATGACCTGTTTGGAGCAACGAAACCCTAGAATCCAAAGCTCTGATACCAAATGTTATGAAACCAGCTCAAGAAAAGATAGAAAAGATAGATCAACGCCTTAGAATTCAGCCTCTTCGAGGGGGTAACCTCCTTTACATTACATAAATGAACAATTCTTAGATGATACAAATGAAAAGACCTCCTTTCTATATATAGGAGTCTATGGGGTCATGACATAATCAGAGCCGACATAACAATAATAATGTAGGGCACAATAATAACAATAGTGGGCTTTTATGGGGCACAATAGTAACAATATGGGAACTACATGGGTACATAAATATAATAAGTGGGTTATACTAATAACAATAAGGGGTTACACTAGTAGTATAGGGGCCTAACAGTGCCTCCCCCAAGAATGACACCAAAATGTCGGGCAATATAAATGCAAGATTTACATCAACATTTAATTTGTCAATCTAGGTAAGTAAACTTAGAGGAGTAGCATAATATATGCCAGTATACCACCTCAGGGATCTGTCAAATAAGAACCAATATTTTGCAACAAATTCAAAAGAAGCATCATTCAGGAAAATGAGCAAGACTCTTTAAAGAAAATTAAACAAACTTCGGGAATCTACTTCTGGTTCCTCTTCTGGATTCAGTTAATTCCTACAGTAAGTATTCTTCAGTTTTCTCGGGGACAAGGGAATGTAGGTCCCATTCAAAATAATTCGATTCAAGAAATAAAGAATGCAAAATTTCTTAAATATATTACTGCTATGTTGCAAAGATGAAAAACATGAAATAAACTAGCAATCATAAAGAAACTTCATTCCAACTAATCTAGAGAAATCATTGAATTATTTGAAAGAAATCTAAATTATTTATACACTGCTTCTCTGGAAATGATTTGGTCTTCAAGTTTAAGGAAAGTGTGCATTTGTCTTTGTTACCAGTTTTCCTTCTTGACTTGAATCATCATTCCTACACTGGAAGGTTGTGCCCGTACTGAAATGATGTGCCTGCACCGGAAGTATGTCTTGTTCCTGCACTGAGTATATCAGCCTGAAGAAGCAATCAATTATGATGAAGGGATATAACTTTTAACCTTAAAATCATTCCAAGAATTATTGTGAGAAATTCACTTGCCAATAAAACAATATGATAATCTTTCCTTATGTTAATCCTAGAATTTTCTTATTAAGATTGCAGGAATATATGTTTTTCTTTCAAAGTGCAGGAATCAGTTTCACATTTAAAATAATGATTTTAAGTCAATCATGAATGCTCAATGATACATGTTATGTTGAACTAACCAGAACTCTCACTACAAGAAAAAAGGACATTGGTGAGGGGCGAAAAATGCCACCATAAGCTCATTAGTGATGGTCAAAAGAGTGTTCGTCACCAAAAATTGAACGTCACCAAAGGTGGTGTCGCCATAAGTATAAATGTTGTGGTGACATTCAAAGTCCCTCACCAATAATGATTTATAATGATGGATAGAGATCGTCACCATTTCATATCAGCAATGGTGACGGATCATAGCCTCAGTCACCAAAAACTGAACGTCACCAAAGGTGGCATCACCAAAAGTATAGGTGTTGTGATGACATTCAAATTACGTCACCAATAATGATTTATAATGATGGATAATGACCATCATCGCTTCATATTAGCAATGGTGATGGATCATAGCCTCAATCACCAAAAACTGAACGTCGCCAAAAGTATAGGTGTTATGGTGATATTCAAGGTCTGTCACGAATATTTATTATAATGATGGATAGTGACCATCACCATTTCATATGAACTACAATGATTTATTGTGATGGATCTTTCATGTCTGTCACTAGTGGTGCATATATATGGTGATGTTTATTTACCGTCACAAAACGTCGCATTGTCAAAAGTGTAGGTGGTGTGGTGACATTCAAGGTCCGTCACAAATAATGACTACAATGATGGACAATGGCCGTCACCATTTCATATCAACAACAATGATTTATGGTTACAGACCTCTCATGGTTGTCACTATTGATGCGTATATATGGTGGCGTTCATTGACAGCCACCATTTCATATTTTGGTGAGGGTCAAAATATGTCACCATAAGCCCATTGGTGATGGTAAAAAGAGCCTTTGTCACCAAAAATTGATCGTCGTCATTCCATATGGATATCAGGGCACAATGGATTCGAACCACCAATCTCCTGCTTGTAAAGAAAATGCTCTTACATTGAGATAGTACCCTTGAAAGAATTATACTTTTAAAAATTAGACCTTTAAACTTCATAAATTGTAAATTCTACAACTTTCAATAAATTAAAGTCTCAGAAATCATTTACTAAACAAGCAAAGCAACATCGAAGTTGCAAGTCCCTACTTTATGGTTATGGAAGTTATGAAATGTGGGTGGAGGAAAAAATAATTATATATAAGAGAATCAATATGTTAAGTTGAATACTAAATTATAAGTGAAACTTTGAAGACATTTATAACCTATAAATGGCCTATAACTATCGAATGAACCAAATATTGGAAAAGAAATGTCATAAGTGGATAACATATGGAAGAAGAGCATTGATGAAGACAGATGCAATATGTTATAGGTTGAGTGAAATAAAAATCTCAATGTTGTTGTTGTTGGGTGTTTAGATATTTGAATGATATGTAAACTTCTGTGCAAATGTAACATGGATCTCCAGAAACCATGAACGATATATATATATATATATATATATATATATATATATATATATATATATATATATATATATATATATATATATATATATATATATATATATATATATATATATATTCCCCCTTCACATAAACTAACATGCAATTTGGAATTTCACAAGTCTGCACTCAAAACACAACAACAACCAACAAATAAAAAAATTGACTTGGACAAAAAGCAATAGCTTCACCTTCATTCTTAAGCTACTTATGTTTATTTGAATTTGACTTGTGACATTCTTTATCTAACAAGGAATCAAAATCATCACTAGTATTAAATTCATCCAACACGGACTTTGGAGATCCCACTGACATTTGCATATTTTTTACCATGCCTGGAAACCATGGAGATCCATGTCAATAGTAGAATAAGATGTGTGCATGTTGCTCAAGAACACATTCCTTATTAACCATTGTTACCTGACAGAAACCAAAGAGACAACACAATATCAGTGTACACAAAATCCCCTACCGAAATATAATCATAACTTAGCTAAGATGTCTAAAAGATGTTTTTAATTAATAAACTTTGTATTTGGAAATTATGTTTCTTTAGATTTAAAAAAGACTACGTTTTACAAAAATTTGGTCTATTTATCCAAGCAATTATATCATACGCGATAGCAATCTACAGTACCTAAAGTAAAAAGACAAATTTTCTCAAGATAATAGATTTAGAAAAGAGCTTTGAAAATTATATGTTTATCACCAAAGCTATAATTAGTTTGACAACAAACTAGTTGGAGTTTGAAAATCAAAAACATTTTATAGGAAATGAACAAGACAATGGCCAAAGTTGTTATTCATACAAATAAAGCTAGAGTCACTATTGCCATTGCAAATAACTGAAATTTGGGTAGTGGTCTAACAATTAGAGCTTATTTGCAGGGAAGACACGTCAATACCATCATTTTTTTCCTAGGGTTTGTTGTGTCTCTAGATCCAAAGCATATAGCTTTCTATTCTCAAGTTATACCTTTCAAGTATTGATTTCTGGCTCACCCCTTAAAACACAATTCTACCACTCCATTTGATTTTGTTTTTTCAAGAGAAATGGCAGGACCTTCCCATCCTCTATTTTACATCAATCAATAACCATCCATCAATGATATAAAGAATAACAAATACACAACAAAGGCCAAAGATGCGCTAGTTGTATACCTATGTTCTATGACTCATCTGACCTTACTGCTGCAAAGAGCCCACCTTGAAAAAGGAACATCCACGTGGAATTGACAAGACTTTTTAAAATCAAACTCCAAGTAAACCAATTAAAATATGAACATCATTTTAATCGATAAAATCTCTGACTTAAAATAAAAGTGGTCTAGAATTTAATGTTATATCAACCATGTCATGTAACTAACATCAGGTGAGAAATACAAGCCATGCATATTGGATTAGTGAAATAATTGATCTGATAAAGATCAAAATCAAACAGATGACTTACAGCTACGAAACAAAAATAAATGACTTACAGCTAAGACATGAGGTTGCCCTTTCAACCATGTCGTTAAATGACTCTGCTTTATGTCACAGACCATTAAACTTTTTCTGATACCGGGTGGAAGTGGTATTGTAACGTTAACCACTGATAAATTTTGTGCCCACGAATACCTCTCAAGATCCACTCCATTACCATCATTTTGGGCTAGATAAGATTCATGCAAAAACCATCAACAAGAAAAATGAAATCTACATCCTTGTAAAAAAATGGGAGGAAAAAAAATCCACAAATTGAAACAGATTATAAAATAACTCATTCCTGCAACATGATTATCTTGTCATGAACAATAAAAAAAGAAATCAGGAGAAATGTAATCTTTTCCACATTTTGACAATCATTTCCTTTTTCATATTCTATGAGAAATTGATGAAAAAAGTCAACTAAAGCTTGTCAACATCAGGATTATACTAAAACATAAAGGAACTGCTCCAACACATATATAATCCTAAACATAAGTATCTATACATATACGTATCTATTGACATCATTGTATTTTGTGAAAATATGGAAGTTAAATATTTGAATTAACACAATTTATGGTACCACTTCCTTATGAAGTCCATTCATTCTATTATTTATGAAGTCCACTCAAAAATTTCTTCAAGGTTCAAATTTCAAACAATTAACATGTAGCTTGAAAAAGCTCGGATTTGAAAAAGAGATAACCCAAAAATGTAGAGTATATATCTAACATTTATATATTCTAATTTCTAGACATTGAAATGACACTTTTTTAGGATACTATTGTGAATTCAACCTAAAATGCTAGAAAAAAATATTGATGGTTATTTTTGTTAAAAATGGAAACTAGGGCCAAATTCCACTCTGAACAACTCATTTGGGGCTAGATAATTGTGGCATTGAATTCCTCTTTTCGAGAGGACCAAAATCGATCTAAAGATCATCAAATTTGGATAACTAGAAGTGGAATTTTGAATTTATGTTTCTCTCATGTAAATTATTTAAGTTGGCCTCAACTATATGTTGGCTTAAGAAGATCAAAACTGACATCCCCTCAACTCCACTAAATTGTATATATAGAGGAGCATTCCCTCTCTTTTAGGACACATCAATCAAAAGAAAAATATATCTTTGTGGCAGCGCAGATTAAGGAGGATAAATTCAACTACAGGTCAAGGGGACCCAACAAACAACCACATAAGAAGGTACACTTATACGTAACATAAGTTTCATTTAGATTAAGGTGCATGAAACACTTTCAAGCTAAACAAACTTCAACAGGAAATCTCACAGGTGACATATTATGATTTGACAATTAGCAGTTGACATTGTTTCTTCAAGTCCATAACTGAATGATTAATCATTCAGAATTGGTTAAGGTGCAAAACTTACAAATTCACTTTAAGAATACTTGTTCGATTTAAAGATTCATAAAAGCTAAATTTAAATTTAAGATGTCACCAGCCAAAAAAAGTATTAAGCGCTTAATAATCCAACAATTGTAACACTTTCAAGACCTTTTAAATATTCATAACAGTGACAATCGTGAATCATTGGGATAGTGCATTCCATTAAATTATAACCTCAGTTGTGCAGATTATCTTTTGGCTCTATATAGAACTTTACAAGTCGAGTCAGTTTATTAATGACAAACCAGTTTCATCGACATTCAGAAAATGAAAATGAATATAGAAATGAATGAAAGGAGATATCTACCTTGCAGGATAGTTTAGAAACCAAAACGCAGAATTATAGAATTTGGACATAGAGTTAAGCACAACTTTGGGACTTTAGCTTCCCAAATAATTCACTTTCTTGTCATCAAAACCCTCTACAATGAGGGAAACTTTAATAACTGTCAAGTTTTAGAGTTAGAAAGCTTATGTGGAAGTTCCTGTAGATGGAGATCTTGCTCCCTTATTTCAATCACTTGGTAAAACTGCAAGTCACACATAAAAAAAGATCGATGTTATCGATGTGAGTATTTATTCCTTTAGGTATCATGAATTTTGTGCATGATACACACACAAATATATGTGTATCTGTAATTAAGCCTATAGGTTGCATGTAAGCCTTTCAATGCTCTTTATGCCAGATGTTTTCTTACAATGGTCAATGTCTCGTAGGTAAAACCATTGGATAACAAAAATCAATGTTGGATAAAGCGAATAAAAATACCAACTGCAGAATAGAAGATGACAGCCCCCAAAATTTTGCTACCAAATCTACATTTGCTAGTAGACCTTGGGATATAAATTAGTTGCAAATATTTGCATGTCATAGTTAGGATACAAAGAAAAAAAGAAAAATTACAAGTTGCCATCACTGATTGCATCAAAATGTTGATACGATTATCAACGCATAGTGATAATTGTTGTAAGGCGACAAGAAAAAATGCATATCTAACTCACAAATTGTACTTGTGTATGCTTCAAGACTGAACTCATAGGCCTGTAATTGAAATCTTACAGCCATCAAATTAATTCATGAACTATCAAGCAATATCATCAATGATATATTTCCTTATAAAAGATTATGCCTCATACCTTGAATTTGACCTAGAGTTTAATGCACATTCCAATCATAAGAAGTACTAATCCCAGATAAAATGGGCAAGTGAGTTAGGGACTAAGCTTTTCCACCTAGGCATAGATTGGGTAGCACTATGGTATTTCTTGCTAGCTAATCACCCCCCAGCCAGATTCCAGGGCATAAGGAGGTTGCTCAAGAATAAAAACAATCAGGAATCCAAAAAAATATCTACACCCCAGACTATCAAGGGGAAATGTTGAAAATGTAGTTGAACTCATCAACAAAAAGCTTGATTGGGATTTTGTGTCTTGGAATGCAATCATTTCAGCTTTTTCCCAGCAAGGCCATAATAAGTAGACTCTGTAGCTTTACTGTTAGATTAATCTTGCAAGTTTAAGTCCTGACCAATTTACATCGACAAGTGGTCTAAATCCATGTGCCAACTTGATGTGTCCGTAGTGTGGTGCGTAAGTTCAAGCTAAGGTAATCAAAGTGGGATTCGAATCAAATGCCTTTCTAGAGCTTGCTCTTATTGAAATCTATGTTAAGTGTGATAGAAAGGATGATGCAATTCATGTGTTTGATCACATCTGCATGCCTAATGCTTTCACATGGAATTCTTTGGTTGTCGGATATGCCCGTGACAGTAGGTTAGAGCGTGCAGCGTAATAGGTTGATATGATTCTTGAGAGGGATGTGGTCTCTTGGAGTAAATTGATTGGGATCTACACCGAACATGGGTATAGTGAGGAATCCATCCAACAGTTTCGTGAAATGCATAAGTGTAGAATGAGGTTGAATTATATTACCTTCAATAGTGCTCTCAATGCTTGTTACCTTACACTCCATTGAGCAAGGAAGACATCTACATGGCTTAATAATCATAAGTTAACTTGAATTGGATGTATTTTTAGGGAATTCCCTTGCAGCCATGTATACTAAATGTGTTGGAGTATAAATGATGCACACCTTCTATTTGATAAAATGGTTATGTGAGATTCCATTTCAGGGACATCAATCATTATGAGTTTGGCACCTTAGAAAGTGCACACCAATTATTTAATATAATACCTATAAGGAATGAAATTTCCTGGAATACAATGATGGCAACATATGCTCAAGTTGGGTATGGTGAGAAAACCGTACATATTTTTAAAGAAACGTTTTTGGCAAGAATGAAAACAGATTGGGTCAACTTTTTTAGTGTTTTAAGTTCATGTGCCCATTTAGAAACTTTGAAGTAGGGTAGGCAAGTCAATGTACACACTATCAGAAGTGAACTCAAATAAAAATAAGAAGCCACCTGACTTGAAGAATACCATGCACATCAAACTGGTCGGCCATGCAATCTGGCAAAAGCTAGCTAGTGTGGGGTTTGAACCTGCAACCTGCCAAGGACAACACCTACATATGAGTTTGCAATGGAAGTGGTATTCCTAGTGAGAGATTAGAGTTTGTAACGGAAGTGCTTGTTAAAATTCCACTAAGAATATGCATTGAGGCAGTACAAGTGGTCTCACTCTCAAGTTTTCTCCCCAAGTTTAACAAAGGGTGGATCAGCTGCGCAAGTGGCACCAAATGCCTCTATATTCAGACAATCAATTTTTTTCAAGCTACTCAAATCTCAAACATAACTTTGTTCTTATTAAATATCCACTTAAGACGTCATACGATTGTCGCATCTTATCAATTTACAATTTGGCACATAGCAGTTACCAAGAATGTTTACGGAGCTCCAAAATCATTGTAGTCTCTTCTAACTTTTTCGAAAAAAACATTCACCAATTTGGTAATATTTCTATTTCGACAAAAATGAAGACCCCCTCTTCAGGTCTATAATGTATTTTGTTATTGGAATGGTTCATGGCTATTGTCAAAGTGTTGCAAGATTTGTCGGATTGGTAAAAATTTGTGCAAAATAAATGTTTTATTGCACTGATTGCATAGATATGGACTTGAATTCCATAACTACTTCCTAGTTCTGGTGCAAACAAACATATTATTAGAGTAGCAGTTGAATTCTGGCACTTGTATCAAAGTGGTGGTTCCTTAATATTTTATATTGTGAATGGGTGACTGAAATATAGGACTCTTGACCCACATGCAAAAATATTTCATTTCAAGGATTCGATGTTATGCCCAATGTGTATATTGTAGACTAGGATGTATACACAGTAGTTGTTGAGATTCGACAATGAAGCACTAGTCATGTCTTCATGACCCAAATGCAAGAAGTTTGAACCCACATGTCCAAAATGTCATTTTCGGTATTTGGATAGTTATGTGGTATGTATATGTAGTAGGCTGAGTAAATATATATGACATATACTCGGTGGTTGTGGACATACAATGAAGTACTAATCAAGCACACTTTGAAAGACATGCTACTACAGTGTCTAAGCAATTATTCAACCTCTTGTCTTGTCGAGAACCAAGAAAAAGAAAAGTATGAACAAAGAAATTGAATTCATATATATTTTGAGCCATGATTGTCCTACTTTTGGGTTGACTTGATATGGACCATTGTAGACGTTGCAATCGAATGAAGTAGTGAAGTTGAAAGGTTAAGTTTAGATTAGATAATGAGCATAGGATGAACATTGCCATCATATCAAGGGCAAAATCTTGCCATAGCGGGCTTCAAAACCAGGTGGATATACAAAACATACATGGGTATTTTATTTGTTATTCTGGGAAGTATATATTGTCTTAGCATGCCTTAAAATGCTGTGGTAACTTTCAAGACAACTGAGTATTAACCTTTCCTATCTTGTTATTCTGGCCTTTTTGGGTTCATGGTTGCCTCAGGTATTCTTGATTAGAGTGTTTTCTAACATAGCCCAGGGCACAAGGAAATGCAGTGAAAGTTGTGGGAATGCCTCAATTCCATATCCTTTCTATATCAATTGAAGGCATTGTCAGCTGGATGGATTCAAATTGCAATTCTATAATAATATTGTGAGGATTTAAGTGAGAAACCTTTACTATAAGTTACTCATAAGATGGGATCATCATCAATCCTCCTCAATCTTCCTATCCTAAAAACATCAAGGGCTTCAATGTCAAAGGCATGAAGAATTATGCAATTTATCACAACAACTTTCTCCAATTATTTGACTGCAAGAACACTCTAGATTGTTTGTTGAAGTGCAATATTCCTTATATGTAGAGCTGCAATGAGCATTGCATGTTTGATAGGACATTTTTCTATCCCCTTCTGAATGAGACAATATGGCACCATGGAGATCATGACTTTGCTCACTTCTCCTAGTTTCAGTGCCAAAGTTTCATTAATTGGATACTCACACCCATATTGACCCATTTGGATGCAAAGTGCGGGCTAAGTGGGAATTGAGTGATATGGGCACTTTTTGATGATGTTCACTATGACCCCAATGTGGTCTATCAACATTCAGTAGATGTAACTGACAATGTGAGGCGTGCTTCTAAAGATTGCTATTAAGGAGATGAGTTACATCAAGGCACTAGATATGTAAGAGTATGCAAAAAGCATGGTGAGAAAGCATACGATAATGACTATCGAAGAGATGACAATGCAGCAAAGAGAATAGTCCTTGCGATTGGGCTTGTGGCTACATCAACACTTGTGGCAGAAAGTCTTATTGCACTTGCTTTACACATACAACATAAATAATCTAGTTTTTGAATTAGATAGTCCAGGGAGGAAGACAACTTGCAAACCTTCTACTTATGCACTCTGAAGAATTCAAACTTGATCTATTCTCTTATAAGATGTTGGAGAAGGCCACTAAAACCTTTGCTACTACAAAAAAAAAGTGTGGACATAGTGCTTGTGGGAGTATATATGTTGGG
Source organism: Pinus tabuliformis (assembly GCA_031772625.1). NCBI lineage: Eukaryota > Viridiplantae > Streptophyta > Pinopsida > Pinales > Pinaceae > Pinus > Pinus tabuliformis. The sequence goes on along the minus strand of CM062820.1, from coordinate 896,265,854 downwards.
AGACTTACTGATGGTCACCTTGTTGCTATAAAACAGATCCATTTTGGGAGTTCTCATGGAGTAGATAAACTATTAAATGAAATTAATATCTTCTCAACAATGAAACAAAATAAAACTTAATACAAATTCTTGGTTTTCTTTATTAATTGAATTTGTCTCTACTTGAACTGAGGGTTTATATATACTAATGTTGATGAAGTGATGATATAACTGCCTACATTGTTTACCTTGCTGTTAAAGTATGTTAGAATTCTAGAGCTAGGTCAATAAGAAGCAGAGTTCATCTTCGTTCTAAATGTGATTATCATATCAGGTTGAGTAATCCCTACTTACTGTCATTATTATGCTAGTATCAGATTCTGCAAATCAGTGTTCTAGAGATTAGATTATTGCATATAGGGTACAAGAGCTATGTCCCATCATTTGTAGAGCAATGCTTTCAAGAAAGATACATAAAGGGTTGTGAATGAGTTGAAGTGATCTGCTCATCGGGTAGTGAACAAATTGGATAAAAGAGATCAATAGCCAGATTCTCAGTTGGAGAACTCTAATGAAAACCATAATTCCCTAGACTCTATTTATTCTCAAGCATAACTACTGGATCAAATTCAAAGGTTGTACAAGATAAAATGAAAATTTTTATAGATCAGTGCAATTCCATTTTTTTGAGAAATCTCATCAGATAATTGGCATTCGATTTAAGTTTCAAGAACAGTAGTTTGATATGAAGAATATTGTGGATACTAGTATGTTTGATCTTCAAAAGTTCTATGTAAGATTAGGACAAGACATAAATTACATTCAAAAATTAACTTCACAGATATAAAATCAAATCACTGAAGTTGCTAGCAATATATCATCTCAATTAGACAATATTCAAAATAAAATAGATGACATTGGCAATGCAGTGACTTTGTCATTGGGTCAACAGAAACTATTACTGGATGACCAAAGTCTTGCTTTGCAAGGCCTTGATACTCTTACACAAACTCAAGCTAAAGCATTTGAATAAAGCAAGTATCAGTACAACAACTTGCTAATAATGCTTGCCAGCAGTAGCTTGAGTTCACTACTTACCAAGAAGAGGTTTAGCCAACTCATAATTTCCTAGCACAGATCTCCTCTGTGGTTTTGTCAACTCAGGAAGAATTTGAGTCAAAGAAATCCACTATGGTCATGGCTAAGAACAAGCTATCTTCATTGCAAAATGACATTATTATTCAATCTCAGGCTATTAATACCATCTTATTCTACTTGATTATGATGTGTGTGCTCTATATGTTGATAAAAAAAAAAGCAAATCAATAAGGTGAGATGTGTTCTGTACTCTGTACTTTGCATATCATTTGCCATTGAGTTCATCATAGCCCATTTTAAAGGCAATGTCTTTCACAACAAGGCTGGATTGCCTCAAAGACATTTGATGTAAGAACAACATTTTCATATACTCTTTCTCTCTTGGGAGTTCAATATTTTTGACTCATATACCGTCAACAATAATGGAACCCAAAAGACAACACATAAACTTTTTAATGTGCTAAATATTGAAAGGCGCTATTCCTAAATATTTTGTACTTCAATGGTGCCAAGTTAATATACATGTATATTACGAATATAACATCCCATGGGATCACCATCGTTGATGAATTAACACTCATGAAATTGAGCGATAAACTTTTCTTGGGAGTTCAATATTTTTTATTTGTATCCAAATAATGGAACCCGAAAGACAACACATCAATTGCTTTAATTACCGGAACCACAAAACATCACAATAATTTTGATTAATTAACAATATATGATAGGTTTAATATTCCAGTGTGATGGAATATATGGTTGTAGGTTCCCTGGAGAATTTACCAGTGTTCATCTTGAAGAGGAATCCAGTTGAGGATTCATAACATCAACCATTCTAGAAGATGAACACTAGTAACTTCTCCAGAAAAACCTATAACTAACAATAAATGCTTTGCTAATTCATCAAGAGGCATGATATAAACAAAGGGTAGAACATGACAGACTCAACACATATAGAATAATGGCATCACATGATTGAAAGGTTGCAGATTGATTAGCCAACCCACTGTATGTGAAGCATATCAAAGGCACAAAATCGAATTGCATACAACATACTATTTCAGGTTCTATATGTTTCACAACAACATTTCCTGTGTGAATCCTATGGAAGATACAGTCAACCCTATAGGAAAACTTGATGCCTAATTTCCCCACACAAGAATTCTTTCAAAATCTGTTAAAAATTTCAAAATGATATGCTGACTAGAATAGGGGCTAGATTTTGCTATAATGTGCCCATAACAAATCAAGGCACTAGTCTTCTTCCCTTGTTAATAAAAAAAAAAAATCCAAAATTCTTTAGTCTTTTACCCCATTTTGCTTCATTCTGCAATCTAGAATTTACCATAAAATTTTACTCGATATCAAAGTCTGTTTGAACCATAAAAAGCCGAAAAGATATATCATAAACTTAGCTCTACTTCCCTCAAGCAAATCATGTGAAATTGACCTAAAAATCCTAGGAAATTTTGCTTGTAGGGGCCCTTGAAGTGTGCTTCATTGAAAGATATTAATAGGGCAAAGATGGTAAAAGTTATAGACCATGAGGGTTACTCATCCACTAGGTGAATAAATATTCACTTATAAAAGTTCCCTACTTTTCAATAATCATAGAAAAAGACTTTACATTCTCAATGCCGATGAAAAGCTAATAACCATTGTGCAAATTTGGCTTCCATAAATGCTTGTTATCTCTTTTTAGTGATATGTTATATAATTATTTATGTTTGCTTGGAATTTTTGCATAATAGATTATAAGTGCCATACTATGGTTTGTTAATGTTCTGAACAAATTTTAAAGTAAAATGATTAAATTGGTTTAGATGTGCACTCCAACATGCACATGCAAAAAATATAACTAATTAGGTCACACATAAAGATAATGGCATTTATGAAGTCTTGCAAAACTAAAAATCAACGTGTATCTTAGGGTTTAGTAAAGAAAATTACCATAAGATGTGAAAAGAGCATCTAGGTCCACCATGCTTTGTCGTAAATCTCTATAGAGGAATCCCAAAAACTGTAAAACCAAGGTACAAATTATAAATTTCTTTGATCATAATCCAACAAAATTGAAATAAATTACATGAAACACCATTTAAAGAATTTGTATCCCAAACAAAATGGGTAACTACAAAGAATTATTTCTCATAAAATGTAATAAAGCATCTAACTTTCTGAAGTTTTGATTTCATATTGTCACTTTTCTTCAGGTTTTTATTTTTTAGTCTGAGAATGTTTTTGGTCATTGAATACAATGGACCTGCATGTTGTTAAATCTGATTTTAGTGCCAATGTGGACTGAGGATGGAATGTTATTCTTTGGTTTGGAAGAGGAACCTGCCTTTCATGATGGGAATGGATAGGGTATTGGTAGAAAATTGCTTATTCATTATGACATACATGTATTTTTTGATTGTCTGTGGGTATCATTCTAACAATTTTAAATTGAAACTATGGGGCATCACACTTGCTTCATTGCCAAACCTGAAAAGGTGCTTGTGTCTAGACAATTTATAAGTTCTAGAGAAAGCAAATTTTGTTGGGATGCAAAAAAAAAGTTATATGGTACTACAATTTCTTCCGTGAGGTCAAGAAGAGATTTGACAATAAGCTATTTGAAGCTCCATGCCCAAGATATTTGAAAGATGTATAAGTTTCAAATGCCACCATTCCAGAATTGGATGTACCAAAGGAATCTCAATTCTGAAAGCATTTCATTTTTGAAGAATTTCCATAGTGATAACAATAACATCCTATGAAAGATCCTAACATGCATCCCCACAAACAAATCATTCGAAAAGGAGATGTTAAGTGCTAGCATAATGCAAAATATTATGAGAGATGCTCCATAAATGGTTTTGATTTGCCATGTTATAGTTGATGTACCTTGGTAATAATCAAGTAGAAGTCAAGTGGAGGCTTTCTCAGGTTAACACTACTGAGTATTGGTATGAACTGTGTAAAAAGATTTAATCTGGCACATTTTTCTTGAAGAGTTCACTTCTTTGATGTTGAGTGAAATGTTAACTCGAAACAAGTTAGATTAAAACATCTTCACAATCCCAACTAAAAACTCAGATAAAAGTAGTGGTAGTTATATTAGTAATAGTTTTGATTACAATAATTAATCTTCATAAAGAGTTATAAAGTTATGACCCCTTCCTAAGATATACAAGAGAGCATAAATGCCTTGGCTCTCATTGCTAGTGACCCTCCATTAGTTGACCTATATGGATTAAGTAAATAAAAGTTTAAACTTTTGCTTGTTTTCCCATTGTATGGGACTTGCCAGTCTTGATGAAATGAGTGGTTGTAGACCTTGAAGGTACACAGTATAACAAAATTGTGGTTGTTATAAGTTCAAGGTATTTCAATTTGTTTTATTTGTGCAGATTTAATGCCATTGAATTTCAGGATGTAATTGAGTACATGCCGTGCATGTTAGCCAGGATGACTGAAATATATGCCTAGTAAAGAAAGACTAGACAAATACAGACTTGCCTGTTTCGCTAAACATGTAGGATGTGAATATGTAATAAAGGGTATTCTAATTAAATCTCAGGGACTGATTTGAATCATAGAAGGGCTTTATCTGCTTGCAACTGATGTTGCATGGAGCCAAAGTAATGGTCATTTTCTTCACAATTTTAATGTTGAAATTTTGTTAAAATTGTAAACTAGGGCCAAATTCCACTTTGGGCAGGTCTCTTGAAGGAGATAATCATGGTATTGAATTCAAATTTCTGAGAGGACCAAATTCAACCTAAATTTCATCGAATTTGGCTAAGGAAAAGTGTGTTTTTGAATTTATGTTTCTATCATATAAAATCATCAAGGTTGGCCTCACCTATATGTCGACTCAATATGCCTAAAAGTCATGTCTCTTCAACCCCATTGAATTGTATATAAAGAGGTGCCTTTCAATCTCATTTGACACAACTCAAGGGCTCTAATATATCTCTGAGGTAGCCGTAGCTTGAAGGAGCTAGGAGGACAATTATTGGGTATGTTTTCAGTGTGTTCTTCCTTCCATAGGTTCGATCTTGAAGTAGTATGGCAGCCGTGGGTCAGGTTAGAGAATTTTGGTGAGATTTATCCTCCTTTGAAGGATGCATCTTCTTGTAATCATTTCAGGATGGCCGCATGATTTGTGAGTCTTGGACAGGGGGCCAAAAGGCTATTCTAGGGAGTAGAACAGGTCACAGTACAAGTAGTCATGAAACCTTGATGGAGGTTCTTTGTAGCATAGCACCTTAGATCAGGTTTGCCTAAGGAAGGATTGCAGCAAGTGTCTCAAGATCTGGGCTAATCTACAAGCCCTTACTGTAGATCTTCAACCTCAGAACTCGTCAACTCTTTGACCAGGCTTCACTGCTCAATTTGGGGCTGTCTTGGCCTCTTTATAATCAACAAAGGAAGCCACTTGAAGAAAACAAGGACCGAGCTCATTTTGGAAGTTTGAAATCTATTGAGTTGCAACTTTGAATACTATTATCTACTAGTTAGGGCAATTCTCGTTTGCTATTATTTGAAAATGAAATTGCAAACTTGTCTGGGCTGTATATTTGGCACATTGTCAGTGGTTCTAGTCATAATTTTGACAAGTCAACCTTAACATTGGTTGTACTCCCTTTCTCTCTTTCTCTGCTGAACATTTGATATTGATAATAAGAATATTTGATCTGTTTTCCCCATCTTGGGTTTTTTCCCTAGCTTGTGAAAATTACTGTGTTCTCTTGTCTTGGCTTGTCTTTTGATTCGATCATATGTTCTTTCTTAAGTTTCTATCAATGTAATAATGATTTAGTGATAATGAAGGTGAAATGGACTAACAAATGGGCTAATATATAATTTGAAGTATATATCTTAAGCAAGAACATGTCATCCTAAATTCAATGTGGTATCAAAGCTCAAGTGAGGACAAGCCCAAGAAAGAGTGAAAGAGAAAGCATCACTAAGTGAAGTTTGTTGATCAACAACAGAAAGAAGGATGAATTCGTCGCTTTTAATAAAAAATCAAAGAAACCTTGTACCAGACCAAGTCTCCACAAGGTCTGATTTAGAGCTCCTTTCTCTTGAAGAATATGTATGGAAATAGCCATAGTTGAGGTTGCATATCTATGGTTTGTCAGAGTTTCAAAGAGGGCTGAAAAGAAGGTCAGTTTCATAGTAGCATACCTAGAACCAAGTTCCTATTTCAAGTCAAGATCCAAGTGCATTCTTTCAGTGCATTCTTTCAGAGCATTCTGATCAAAGTGAATGGTCCAAGACAGAGAATTTTATTATCTCTAAATATTTGTGGTCGTAGGATGCTAACACACAAAAAAAAAAAATTTCTTTTGTTTTTATTCTAGACCAAGGAGCTGTATATTTTGAAGACCTATATTTTGTTGAGGTGTATTCCTTTCTCTTGCTGGTAAAGAACCGAATTATTTTTAGGACATCCTATTGTATATCCCAGACTGAAAAATATCAGGCAGTCCAATTGGGATATGCTCATCCTTGAGGTAGAAGAAAGAAGTCTCATTGACAAGCCCCAATTAGCGTATCAATTGCAGAACACAACATTTTTCTTTATTTTGCAGACCTAAAGACCTAAGACACAACATAATTCTCTTGTTTATGGGAAATTATTCAGGAAGGTGAAGAATGAAGTTTGTGTCTAATCTCTGTGGGTTTGGATCTGAGAATATCCTACAAGCCTTGAATGATTGTTACAATTCTCTTAAGCTAAGTCTCATCTTCTGTAGGTTCAACGCAAGACTTTATATGACATAATTCTTATGTAGTTGTGAAGGATCTGTAACAATTCTTCTGTATTGTCTGGGTAGCAAAGAGTTTAGGGCACCGATTCAAAAAAGAGCTTGAAGGTTCAGGCCACTGAAAGGAATTCTCCAAGCTCGGTCTTCTTTGTAGAATTTTTTTATCGAGAATCATCGTGGAAAGTGATTATCTGCCTACAGAAAAGTAAGAGACATGTTAAAGTCATTCTCTTGAAACTTGAATAAACAATTCCTAAAGAAAGCTATAGTGCACTTTTGGAAAAAAGCAAAATTGAAGGCTCATCTCAATGATTGTATATGTATCCCTTATATGGCCTTTATAGTAAAGAGATTTAAAGGATAGTTGCAATATTATAGCTAAAAGGAATTCATCAATATTTGCAGTGTTACTACAACAGGTGAAGCATCCTTTCACATTAGTAAGGGAAGATCAAATTCATCATAGCCCTACAGCAAGAGCTTAAGAATATGAATTTTGTTAGAGCCTAGATTTGTCTCAGGCTGAAAAGACAAGCTTCTAGGTCCACATCAAACCACGCTCAGCCTCGTAGCTAGCCCTACGAGGACAGGAGAGGGCTCTCTCTGGATCAATCTCAGCAAAAGGTAATCAATGAGGCTCGAGATGACTACGTTTGCAACTGATCTTAGGCTAGGTATTAAGTGCAAAGGATTTGATTTGGTTTTTTGAGGGTTTTTTTTTTAAATGGGAAAGGCAAATTTGGGCTCGGGGATGAGGCACAATTTCTGTAGAGGTCTGATTGGGGCAAGGAAGGTAATCATTTTGATGCCTTAAAGCAAGTGAGATGGATAGATCAGATTGGTGAGGAGCTAAGGAGAGCAAGATAGTCCCAAGAATTCTCCTTAAACAGATTAAAACATGAAAATTTAAACAAATTCAAAGGCAGAGCATAACAATTATGGATTCTACCTTAATCACTCATTTGTTCAAATTCAGAAGAAGAAAGCTTTGAAAATGATATACATAACACTAATGAACTTACAAATACTTAGAGAAGCACACCATCAAAACATAAAGCCACATGGATCCCAAACAGTGCTGCAAAACCCTGGTCTTTCGTTAGCCAAAAATGCAAAAGTGAATGTACAATAGAGTGTCAAAATTTTCCCAAGAGTCCAACCATGAAAATGACTTAAAAAATTACATAATATAGACAATCCAAACCTATTCCCTTTCCTCTAGGGGTTGAGCTCATCATTCTAGGAGCTGTTTGAACTAATTCTAAACAAGGAACTGAAACCTAGGTAGTCAAACAACTTACCCCTATATGCAAGGAAACTGATTCATTCACTCACATTTCACCTTTTGGTGAATGAATCCTCTAGAACAAGTAACTAAGTGCCAAAATTACATCATGTTCACTCAACTACATCAAGATAACTCAAAAATTACATCACAAAGCAAAACTAGTCAAACTCGCCGATTTTCTGAGCTGGAAGGTGGAAAATTGGTCAAAAAACCTCTGTGCGCCGCGCCAATTTCTTTATGCATCGCGCCAATTTTCTGCTGATTTTTAGGCACTTTCTGAAGTCCAAATTGAGCCCAAGTTTTCTTGTTGGAAATCCCTGCCTGTCTACTTTCCAACCCAAGTAGAATTTCTGAATTTGGTGCCCATTTACCCCTCCAAAACCTCAATCTCCCAAGACTGCTTCATGTGTGTGAAATTAGGGGCAGAGAGGTCATTCTTACGGTGTTTTTGACCTCTCGAGGACTCAAAACTTGCCCAAACTTCTTGGCCATGCACCAACAGTCATGAGTTTTCATGAAAAATCCAAAACTATAATTTTTTTTGCGTTTGGAGCCTCCAATTGTAAGCGCGCACCACGTGGCGTGGCGCACAGGGAGAAAAACCTTGTTTTTTGTACAAAAATTTACAAAAACACCAAAAATAACCCAAATTTCTTGAAATCTGGGCTGGAGCTTCTTCATCAAGTGTTATGTTGGGCTAAAGAGTCTTCGGCCAACATCTATCAATCATGCTCTTTTTGCCTCTTTTTCCTTTTTGATGCCTTCTCTTTAAATTCCTTATTCGCGCTTTGCAAACATGGTTCCATGCCATGTAATGAAATGCCATGTGTCTCCACAACTTTTTATGCTTGTTGACCTTCTCCAACAATCAGACTCGTCTACTAACGTAAGGTCTTTCCACAACCAAAAATAAAAGTTGGAAAGTTGTAATGGAAAATACAACTAAAATATGTTTCCTCGAAGATTCAGATGTACAATAAGCACTAGCAATGATCCCGAGTGCCATTCTTCTTGCTAAATCTAACAATGTGTAAGAAATTCTGAGGATCCCAAAAGATTTTGAAGCATAGGTACAACCGCATCCTCTCCACCATTAGAAGTTAATATTCTATCCCTGCCATTTTTAGCCCTTACATTTTCTATCTGAGGTAGCATGACTTTAGATGGTCCTTGAAAATCCTCAAACAACAGACCAAATATAATTATAAATGATGATCTCAAATTACTCCTCAAGATCCATACTGATCTTTTGTTGGGTCCAATAAACATTTTAACTATGTTTTGATACCCATGATCTTTTTGAATTTCTTGATCAGCTTCCTTGTATTGCAAAAACACACCCATAATAATAGCAACTGAAATGACAACCAATGATGACAACAGAATAGCTGTGGGGATACCTAGCTGCAGGGCACCAATACTTATTGTAGCAATTGATCCATCTTTTATGAGAAATGTAGCTGCCTGGCACATACATGGCAGTGCAAGTATCAACAAAAGCATCTCAAATCTTGGTATAACCAGAGCACCAGATTTGGGCCTATCTGTTTTCCATATCCACTTTCTCAGTTGCAGAAGTAAAAGAATCAAGATGTGGACAAGCATCAAGCCACCTCCAATGACAATTAACGAGAATATGTTCCTCTTAAACTCCTTCCATCCATCAAAATTGCTTGCCTTCAGGGCAAAGTCTGCCACAGGTTTTATCCCCTCCCTTTCAAAAAATAATTTATACTCCATTGGAAGGCATGGTTGCCCAAACATGGAAGCATTTATTCCCAGTTTACATTCTCTTCTCTGCCTACCTTCTGAAAACAAGTCATTGCTGCAGTTGCCTAAAATCATTGATTTGTGTCTTGTCTTGTGCTACCAAGGGAAAGAGTGATATGTGGGACTGTGGAGGGTGGAAACAATTGGGGATTAGGGACTGTTAGGGTAGGGTTTAGTTAAGGAGATATGGGAGGGTTTGGGTGTTTATGTATAGGGTTAGGGTTTGGGGTTTTTACATTTGGAAATGTGTGGTAGGGAATTGGGAATAAGAGTTTAGTAATTTTTTAGGATAGGGAAAAACGAGATTAAGGAAAAATTGAATAAGGGAGAAGGGAATGATGGAAATAAGGGAAAAATGGAATGGAGGGGGAACCTTGGTACCAAAACAATGGATTTGCAACCCTAACCGCAATTGGCTTGAGGACTTTTAGAGGTAGGGTTTCAAGTTTTTGTTTCAATCATTATCACCAATAAACCACCATCACTCAGAACAAAAATGGATGAAACATTAAGATGTCAACCATACCTGGAAAATCCATGCAAATAAATGGAAATTTGGAGAAATTTCAATGAATTTTAGGCCTTTTATCCCAGTGTGCTGCGCCTCCCTAGTGCGTCGCACCAGTGTAAATTTACACTAGAAAATTTCCCCCAGTGCACTGCGCCTCCCCTGTGCGCCACGCCTTTTTCCAGATGACATTTGGAGGCCTTCCTGGTGTCCAAATTGGGTGCCGGATAGGTCGTTGGAAAGGTATTTGGGTCTAATTTCCAGCCCAACTATAATTTTTTAGTTTGGAGTTCATTTTACCTATAAAAAATCAAATCTCCCAAGACTGGTGAAAATGTTCCAAATGAGGCTGCCTAAAGGAAGAGTGTTGTTACAGGCAACTTTGGAATGCCTTCCTCAACTCCAAATTGACCTCATGATAGCTCATTGGAAATATAGTTGTGTCGGATTATCATTTGACTCATCAAGAAATTAATTTGGCCAACCAATCTAGGAGAAAAAATGATTTTCCCAAGGTCACTTCAGAGGTGCATCAATTCTCCTGAGGCGATTGTATTTTTGACATTTCTCTAAAACCATGACACTTGTGTAAAAATTGAAGGATATTCTTCTTCCTCGGCCTATTTTTGACACAAACCTCTCTCAGTTTTCAAAAATTCATCTTTTATTGCTCAGAAACATCATTTGAGTGAAACCTGTCCCGATGTGTGGAACATGGGATTTGTCAAAATGAAGCGAAATGAAGGGGATAGGGAGCTTCCAAATTCTTGAGAAAATTTTGGGAAGTATGGAGGGATGTAGGAAGTAGGGGAACATGGAATATCAGAGAATGAGTGAGGGGAAAGGGTCCAAAAGGGAAAAACACATGCCCAACTTAGAAAATTGTCAAGTTGTAGCAAGAAACTAGGGTTTGTGCGAAAATGAGGAATTTGAGGGATCTCAGTGACGAGAAGTGTTTAATAAGGTACATTAAGGATAGAGGAAGGTGTATGAGCATCAGGATACAAGTTTTGCTGATGGTTTGACAATCCAAGAGAAATTACCTCCAAAACCCTAGGAGAGGGAAATGGACCTTACCTAGGCATAACTGAAGCATGAAAAAGGTGTAAAATTACCCAGTGGAACTTGACATGATGAAGACAACCTTTGAATGATGGTACACTCAGCTGAATGGTGACATGGACCGACATTTGGAAAACTTTGAAAGGAGTGAAAGAAAACCATAGACCTAATGCATAGTGACCAAATTTTGCTTGAGGACTCACTGAAATGACAAAATTTGACCTTGACACTCTGAGACCACTTTGTAAGAGCATATTTGATCACTGGAGGAAGGCTGGAAAGATTGACACTAACATTGGCTCCAATGGGGATGGTAGCTCCTTGGAGGTGCCAAGAACGACAGATCTTTGGGAGAGCAGACTAGTGCCTTATCCATTGGGCAATGGAGTCAAAAACTCAAGCTGAAATGCATGACTGAAAACTGACGATTTGACAACACAAATTGACTCTCACTCAACTAAAAACTGACTCGATACTTAAACACAACCGACAAGCTGGAAAATATTCTCAAAATGGAGCTTATTCATCAAAACCTACTCTAACAGTTTCATTCATCACCTGATCAAGTGAAATGAAACAACCAATGTAGCCAAGTAAGTATTCCGGCTACTATTTGAACTCTCTGCAAGTGCTCGCTTATGAACAAGAGAGAACTACTAAAAGGAAACTCCCATGAAAACTTGCAAACAGATCCATTGAATACTATGGATTCTCTATCCACCTCCAAAAACATTGCATAAGGATCTCAAAATTCATGCACACTGGGACTTAGCTCATCTAATGGATTACTTCTCTTTTCCTCATACCATAAATGCAAACTTTCATCTGTGCTTTGTGACAAGACTCCTGCTAAAAATGACAAAGAAATTGGCTGTCGGATCAAGTTTATATCAAAACACGTCTCAAGCTCATAGGTAGCTAATGGATAAGGACTTTGACTACAGACCTCATCCAACACATTGGCTATTGGATTGTGAAAAACTTGAAAAGACTGCTGCAATGCATTTTCTATTGAAACCGTATGACATCCTACTGGCTGTTCATCTTTTTCTTTAGAGATGTTACGAATATTCTGCCTTATAAACTGAAATGCTTCAAAACAAAAGGGTACAGAATCCTCTTGCATCATTAAATCATGTATTTTGGCTGCCACACCTTCATCTATAATCTGACCTTCATCCTCAACATTAGAACCCAGAGATTGTTGATTTCCTACAGGCTGCTCATTTGAAGATTTACTATGCAATTTACCCTCCAAAAATTGAAATGATTCAAAACAGAAAGGTAGGGAATCTTCTTGTATCATTTGATCGTATATGTTAGCTTCCATGTATTCATGTGCAACTTGACAATCAATGGCATTTGGGGGTTGGAAATTTGAATATGAGAAGTCTTGAACAAGGTTTTTATTGCCCTCAAGATGGTTGAAATCAAGACTTGTTGACAGCTGATTTCTGATTGCATGAATGTTGTCTCTGATGAACTGAAATGAATCAAAACAAAAAGGCAAAGATCCTTCACTTACTTCAAAATTTTCTGCACTTTCCTCGTCATTGTCATAGCTGATATGCGTCGGTTGATCACTGTATTCGAGCTGCTAAAAGTGGACCTCTTCCTCCCATAAATTAGTTGTTGATTTGTCTGCAAGATTAGCTTCTGTTTGGAGAACATAATCATCATCATACTGATCAAACTAAGGAAAATCATCAGTATAAAACACATCATCAAGCATACATGTCATACCAACAGAAATCTCTTCTCCAAGATGATATATAAGATAATCATTATCAGATCTATGACAACTGGGATAAGAAAGAAGATGTTTTGGATCAGTAACTTGTTATTCTTAAATCAATGAGCCATGGGCTTGAACATCATAATCATTCCTTGCGGTGATCTTTTGCATCATCTCTTCCGCTTCACTTACCAAAATGTCAAGCTTTACCTCTAGAGATGTTGATTTCTCCGGATCTATGTTTTTCGTCTCTTCTTCCTTCAACCTTGCCCTTCGGATTAGCAAGTCAGCCTCTACATTTACTGCACTTCTCTATATCTCTTCAAGTGTCGCAACATTCCTTTCTCTCAACTGAAACTCCATTTCCAGATCAAAGGCACCTGGGTAGTGCAAGATAGCAGATTTAGGAGAAGGCCTAATCTCAACTGGCATTGAACAATAAACCTGGTTAAATCTGGCAGAAAACTACTGTGCTGTCTCCCCTGACAGTCTTTTCAGCTGGTTATACTCTTCTATAATAAGGTAAAGGTTTTTTCTGATCATCCACCTATCGAGGAAAACTTTGACGAACTGCTGGAAATCTGAGATGCTTGCATGAGGCAGGGTTTTGAACCAACTCTTGACTTTACCTTGCAAACAAAGAGAAAAAATCCTAATACTGACATCTTCTTCATCAACCTCAAAAATTTCTAGAAAAGACTCAAAATTCTGCACATGTTGCTCAGCGTTGACATTCTTACTTTCACCATCAAACCTAGGCAAGTATAGATCATAGTTTTTTTGGAAAGCATGAAGAATAGAAGGTAAAACAAGAGGTTTATACTGATCTGGAATTCTACAAGGTATATGGGTATGTATAGAAGGTATAGAATCAGTCTTGGTCTCTTGGGGCTCATCAATTTGAAGATGGTCATCACAAGATTCAGAGGAAGAGTCTTGATCAAGCTCAAAGGCATGCAAATCTTTGGTATTTACAATCTTCAAAGGGAAGGAATCAAATGCAGGTCAAGGATCTCTTCTCAAGTACAGTATACTTTGCAAAGAATTCTTGACATTCTCGGGAAAAGAGAAGAAATAATTTATAACAAAGAAAAAATGTCTTGGATGAAATTCCAACTTGAATACCTTATCTGTCCATATTGTCTTTTCATGTTTCTGCTCGCTAGGTTCATCATCCAGTGGAGTCTTTGGATTTGATCTCGAAAATGATTTGGAATCGCCGGGTGAATGATTTCAGCCATGTTGTGCCTGATCGTTTTCCACCGTCAAAAATTAGATCTGAACTTGATACATGTACTGGGGTGATCGTTTACATAAGATGTTCAGTCTATAAACTAGACCAGAGATTGACTGAAGTAGCATTTATCTACTTTTGCTAATGTAAAGAAAGAGCGTTTCAAAGGCTACCTAGCTAACTTCAGGCTCCATCTGTAGTCTAAAAAGCCAAACAATGAAAATAAACTTTCTTCCCCATCATGGTCGCCACTATGTTAGAGCCTAGATTTGTCTGAGGCTGAAAAAAGAAGGTTCTAGGTCCACATCAAACCACGCTCATCCTTGTAGCTAGCCCTACGAGGACAGGAGAGGGCTCTCTCCGGGTCAATCTCGGCAAAAGGTAACCAATGGGGCTCGAGATGACTAATTTTACAACTGATCTTAGGCTAGGTATTAAGTGCAAAGGATATGATTTGGTTTTTTGAGGGTTTTGTTGAAAAATGTGAAAGGCAAATTTGGGCTCGGGGATGAGGCACAATTTCTGCAAAGGTATGATTGGGGCAAGGAAGGCAATCATTTTGATGCTTTAAAGCAAGTGAAATGGATAGATCAAACTGGCGACGAGCTAAGGAGAGCAAGAGAGTCTCAATAATTCTCCTTAAACAGATGAAAACATGAAAATTTAAACAAATTCAAAGGCAGAGCATAACAGTTATGGATTCTACCTTAATCACTCATTTGTTCAAATTCAAAAGAAGAAAGCTTTCAAAATGATACACATAACACTAATGAACTTACAATTACTCAGAGAAGCACACCATCAAAACATAAAGCAACATGGATCCCAAAGAGTGCTGCAAAACCCTAGTCTTTCCTTAGCCAAAAATGCAGAAGTGAATGTACAATAGAGTGCCAAAATTTTCCCAAGAGTCCAACCATGAAGATGACTTAGAAATTACATAATATAGACAATACAAACCTATTCCCTTGCCTCTAAGGGTCGAGCTCATCATTCTAGGAGTTGTTTGAACTAATTCTAAACAAGGAACTTAAAACTAGGTAGTCAAACAACTTACCCCTATATGGTAGGAAATTGATTCATTCACTCACATTTCACCTTTTGGTGAATGAATCCTCTAGAACAAGTAACTAAGTGCCAAAATTACATCATGTTCACTCAATTACATCAAGATAAGTCAAAAATTACATCACAAAGAAAAACTAGTCAAATTGACCGAATTTCTGAGCTGGAAGGTGGAAAATTGATCAAAAAACCTTTGTGCATTGCGCCAATTTCTGTATTCGTCATGAAAATTTGCTGTTGATTTTGAGGCACTTGCTGAAGTCCAAATTGAGCCCAAGTGTGCTTGTGGGAAAGCCCTACCTGTCTACTTTCCATCCCAAGTGGAATTCTGAATTTGGTGCCCGTTTGCCCCTACAAAACCTCAATCTGCGACATCTTGTGTGTGAAATTAGGGGTAGATAGGTCATTTTTAGGGTGTTTTTGACCTCCCGAGGACTCAAAACTTGCCCAAACTTCTTGGCCATGCACCAACAGTCATGATTTTTCATGAAAAATCAAAAACTATAAATTTTTTTGCATTTGGAGTGTCCAATTGTAAGTGCGCGCCACGTGGCGGAATGCACAGGGAGAAAAACCCTGTTTTTTGTACAAAAATTTACAAAACACCAAAAATGCCCCAAATTTCTTGAAATTTGGGTTAGAGCTTCTTCATCAAGTGTTATGCTGGGCTAAATAGGCTTCGGCCAATATCTGAAGTTGATCATGCTCTTTTTGCCTCTTTTGCCTTTTTGATGCCTTCTCTTTAAATTCCTTATTCGCGCTTTGAAAACCTGGTTCCACACCATGTAATGAAATGCCATGTGTCTCCACAAGATTTTCTCCTTGTTGACCTTCTCCAACAATTGGACTCGTCTACTAACGTAAGGTCTTTCCACAACCAGAAATAAAAGTTGGAAAGTTGTAATGGAAAATACAACTAAAATCTATTTCCTCGAAGATTCAGATGTAAAATAAGCACCAGTAATGATCCCTAGTGCCATTCTTCTTTCTAAATCTAAGACTGTGTAATAAATTCTGAGGATCCCAAAATATTTTGAAGCATAGGTACAACCGCATCCTCTCCACCATTAGAAGTTAATATTCTATCCCTGCCATTTTTAGCCCTTACATTTTCTATCTGAGGTAACATGACTTTAGATGGTCCTTGCAAATCCTCAAACAACAGACCAAATCTAATTATAAATGATGATCTCAAATTACTCCTCAGGATCCATACTGCTCTTTTTTTGGGACCAATAAACATTTTAACTATGTTTTGATGCCCATGATCTTTTTGAATTTCTTGATCAACTTCCTTGTATTACGAAAACACACCCATAATAATAGAAACTGAAATGAAAACCAATGCTGACAACAGAATAGCTGTGGGGATACCTAACAGCAGGGCACCAATACTTATTGCAGCATTTGATCCATCTTTTATGAGAAATGTAGCTGCCTGGCACATACATGGCAGTGCAAGTATCAACAAAAACATCTCAAATCTTGGTATCACCAGAGCACCAGATTTGGGCCTATCTGTTTGCCATATCCACTTTCTCAATTGCAGAAGTAAAAGAATCAAGATGTGGACAAGCATCAAGCCACCTCCAATGACAATTAACCAGAATATGTTCCTCTTAAACTCCTTCCATCCATCAAAATTGCTTGCCTTCAGGGCAAA
Organism: Pinus tabuliformis; assembly: GCA_031772625.1. Lineage (NCBI taxonomy): Eukaryota > Viridiplantae > Streptophyta > Pinopsida > Pinales > Pinaceae > Pinus > Pinus tabuliformis. The sequence continues at coordinate 896,248,687 of CM062820.1, read as the reverse complement.
GTCTGCCACAGGTTTTATCCCCTGCCTTTCAAAAAACAATTTATACTCCATTGGAAGACATGGTTGCCCAAACATGGAAGCATTTATTCCCAGTTTAAGTTCTCTTCTCTGCCTACCTTCTGAAAACAAGTCTTTGCTGCAGTTGCCTAAAATCATTGGTTTCTGTCTTGTCTTGTGCTACCAAGGGAAACAGTGATATGTGGGACTGTGGAGGGTGGAAACAATGAGGGATTAGGGACTGTTAGGGTAGGGTTTAGTTAAGGAGATATGGGAGAGTTTGGGTGTTTATGTATAGGGCTAGGAACTTTTGTATAGGGTTAAGGCTTGGGGTTTTTACATTTGGAAATGTGTGGTAGGGAATTGTGAATAGGAGTTTACTGATTTTTTAGGATAGGGAAGAATGAGATTAAGGAAAAATGGAATAAGGGAGAAGGGAATGATGGAAAGAAGGGAAAAATGGAATGGATGGGGAACCTTTGTACAAAAAAAATGGGTATTCAACCCTAACATCAATTGGCTTGAGGACTTTCAGAGGTAGGGTTTCAAGTTTTTGTTTCAATCATTATCATCAATAAACCACCATCACTCAGCACAAAAATGGATGAAACATTAAGATGTCAACCCTACCTAGAAAATCCACGCAAATAAAGGGAAATTTGGAGAAATTTCATTGAATTTCAGCCATTTTAGCCCAGTGCGCCGCGCTAGTGTAAATTTACACTGGAAAATTTCTCCCAATGCGCCGCGCCTTCCCTGTGCGCCATGCATTTTTCCAGATGACTTTTGGAGGCCTTCCGGGTGTCCAAATTGGGCGCAGGATAGCTCGTTGGAAAGGTATCTGAGTCTAATTTCCAACCCAGCTATAATTTGTCAATTTGGAGTTCATTTTCGCTACAAAAAAATCAAATCTCCCAAGACTGGTAAAAATGTGCCAAATGAGGCCTCCTAAAGGCAGAGTGCTGTTACAGTCAACTTTTTAATGCCTTCCTCAACTCCAAATTGAACTCATGATAGTTCATTGCAAATATCTTTGTGTCTAGTTATCATTTGACTCATCAAGCAAGTCATTTGGCCAACCAATCTAGGAGAAAACTTGATTTGCCCAAGGTCACTTCAGAGGTGCATCAATTCTCCCGAGACGATTGTATTTTTGACATTTCTATAAAACCATGACACCTGTGTAAAAAGTGAAGGGGGTTTTCTCTATTGGCCTATTTTGGACAAAAACCTCTCTCAGTTTTCAAAAATTCATCTTTTATTGCTCAGTAACATCATTTGAGTAAAACCTATCTCGATGTGTGGAACATGGGATTTTTCGAAATGAAGCGAAATGAAATGGATAGGGAGCTTCAAAATTCTTGAGAAAATTTTGGGAAGTAGGGAGGGATGTTAGGAAGTAGGGGAAAGTGGAATCTCAGAGATTGAGTGAAGGGAAAGGGTCCAAAAGGGAAAAACACAAGCACAACCTAGAAAATTGTCAAGTTGTAGCAAGAAACTAGGGTTTGTGCGAAAATGAGGAATTTGAGGGATCTCAGTGACGGGAAGTGTTTAGTAAGGTACATTAAGGATAGGGGAAGGTGTATGAACATCAGGATGCAATTTTTGCTGATTATTTGACCATCCAAGAGAAATTACCTCCAAAACCCTAGGAGAGGGAAATGGACCTTACCTAGGCATAACTGAAGCACGAACAAGGTGTAAAATTATCCAGTGGAACTTGACATGATAATGAAAACCTCTAAATGATGGTACACTCAGCTGAATGGTGACATGGACCGACATTTGGAAAAATTTAAAAGGAGTGAAAGCAAACCCTAGACCTAATGCATAGTGACCAAATTTTGCTTGAAGACTCAGTGAAATGACCACTTTGTAAGAGCATATTTTATCACTGGAGGAAGGCTAAAAAGACTGACACTAACAAATTTGACACATCACCATTGTGATAGTAACCATTTGTATGACAGTAATCCTAAAGTTTTCATGATAGTCCACCTGTGGGTCTAACTGAAGAATACTTGTGACAAGGAAGTTCTGAAGATCACATTTTTTCACTAGCATAGAGATCTTCTAGAGTTTGCTGGCATGTTATTGAATGAGTGGTTTGTAAATCAAGACCATCAACCTGAAGGGATTAATAAAAGCATCAACCAGCCTAATCCTTGTGATGTACTATCGATAGCAAGATGCTTCAAGTACAAAACAAATCATTCCACTTGAGGTGTAATTATCATTAACACATACAGAACAAAGAATAGTAGGCAAGTTGTTTCAGATGCTTTTGATTAATAAATAATTCTAGACCAGAGCCTTTAAGTTTAGAGACGCTGGAGGCTCCATTGGGAATGTTCATGACAATAATCAAAAAGACAATATCTTTGACTTTAATGTCTATAAGAACTTGATGAGTTAAGCAATCAGCAAAATGTTTCTAAACGGAGAAGTGCGGGAGGAATGGACAAGAAATGAAAATAATCATTTAAAGCAATGATGGTGGTATTTGATGTAGTGAATTATAGCAATAACCGAAGGAGCAATGATGGTGTATGGAAGAAAACATTTACATCTTTATCTAGTAGTTGGAGGAATGGAAGTTTATGCAGCAACTTTATGTTGGTACCCTTGAGTGTCCTTGGAAGTCTAGTAGCTAGGACAAAAAGTGCATGGCACTTTTGGATATATTCCTTATAATAACCCTTATCAACATGAAAACATATCAAATCCTATGTCTTGAAAGCATGATAAGTAGATGGAACTGTAAGGACCCTTATCTTGACATCCTGATTATGTTATTGAGCTCCTTGATGCATTAAGCCAAGATCTTATGAAAGACAGACTTATGAATATGGATGTCTGGATATCATGCACTGGGTAATTTAATTCATTGGTCATCATCATCTAGCAAAGGAGGATAATGCAGCTATTTCCTCATTTTGGTTGAAGAAGGACCATAACGATTCTATAAGGCTTTATTTCTGTTCTGAGGTAAGCTTCTTAGAAGATTGTTGTTGTAGGTGCCTTATGGAAAGTCTCTCTCATAAAAATCTCATCCTGTAAGGATTTAGAACACCTGATAGTATATCCCGATGACTCTTCATGCCCGATGTTTGTTGACAAAGACAAGCCACGGCAGCAAATTATGGTTGATGACATTGTCACATGGACCTAAGGAAAAGAGTCAGGTTATAGATGGCTCAGTGGTTATGCTTTGGAATTGTCACTTTCCCTATATTCAGAGGGAGTTATGGACAAGCCATGTTGATTATAAAGATGCAACTATTGATGATGTTTGATTGATGACCCTCTCGTTTATCAATGTAAGAGGGAGTTGACCTTTAAAGTCAAGATGAAAGACCTAGCCATGTTGCACTATTTCCTGCACTTAAAGGTTTGATGAGTTGGAAATGTTGCAAGTTTTCTTATGTATATCTTGTGGGACCCTTGGTATTCTTGATAAACACCATATTAGTCATATGGTATGGTGATTTCAATGAGTATGTGAGACCTACTACCGTTAATTAAATAGATTTCTCCCTTAAAGAGACTTACTCATTTAAACTATTTTGAATACTAAATGGAATTAGAATAAAATATGTGTATGCAATCATATTGTAACTATTAACTATGCTTTTCATTTTTAAAGCCAAGTCCTATTGTAGATATGTGAAAATGTCTCATGGCAACAAGGGGACAAGGACATTTCTTGATCATGGGTCCCAATTACACTTATTGTCATTTGTTATCGCAATTTGTGTCAATATGTGGGCTCAACTACCATTGACTAAATATATTTCTCCCTAAGAAGAGACTCACTCATTTAAATTGTGAATACAAAATATAATTAGAATAGAATATGTGTATGCAATTCTATTTTATGTATTAACTAATCCTATAAAAGGTTAATCATATACATGTAGTTCATTACTGTAAAATAAAATAAAAAACTCATTATTCTTTGGCATAAAAACCACAATAATATATTCAATTAATATGAATAAAAATAAATTCCACATAAATTCACAACTAAATTATCATATTGAATCAAATGATTCTAACAATGAAAATAATTCAAAAAAATAATTAATAAGAATGATGTCTATGAATTTAGCTATTCCTTGTACTAAATATTAAAAAATAACTATTTAGTATCATATCCCAGCCAAAAGACATTAACCTCAGATCTTTTATTAAACTTGAGAAGAAAAAATACAGCTTTTCATTTTGGATCTCTTATAACTCGGCCTTTAACCTAAATTTGCTTGATAAAAATATACACGTGTGAATTACATATTTTCTATCCCTTAAAAAATTTAGGAATATACTTTTTCTTTTCCTAAACGTAATTTTTCAAACTATTAAAAAGAGTTACAAACTAAAATTATAGTTTTTAAGGATTATAAAAGGAAACTTATTGATGCGTATGATTTTATTTTCTTAGACATTAGAAGGAAAATAAAATAATAAAAATATCACTAATTTGATTCTTGATCCAGGTTTTCTTCAAAAGGAATATTTAGAACATGAACACAACTAAACCAATTATCCATATAAGCTAGATGCATACCGTAACCCTTGGATGTGTCTACTCTACTATTACTATTAGTCTCATTTACAACCTCCAATTTAGATCACTAAGTAACTAGTAATCCATAACAACGACTCAAAATGAGAAAAAAAATAGTTGGTTGCTTTTATCAATCATGCGTTCGTAAAATATTAATACAAGTATATGCTTCCAAATATTCAATTTTTCTCCCGGAATTATCACTATAGTCAACTAAGCTTCAAATCTCGTCATCTCAGGTCTTATTAAACAATGATCTTCTATCCTATGTATCCACGATCTTTATATCATTTTAATATAATACATACAGCTTTTCCTTCTGAAAAAAGATCTTCTATAAACTTCAACTACTATCTAGTGGAAAGTATTACTACGAATGAGGGGAAAGTATAACTACATTTTGACAAGGCTTTCCTCACGTGATTTGGCCTGCTTTTCCATTGCAATTTCCTGATTTGTTTTTAAGAAATTTATAGTTCTTTTCTTTGCATTTTATTGTCTTTTAACTTCGAAAGCTCATGCCCATTTTTCTGTCGTAATTATTTTCTGAAATTTTCTTCATAATCTTAGTGGTCAAAACCTTACTGGTCAATTTAATTAAATAATAAATATAAAAATAAGCACAAAAACAAATAAAATAAAGAAAATAAAAATCACAACCATGAAAGTAAATATATATGCAATGCAAATGTCAAAATCTTATTGGTCAATTTAATTAAATAATAAATATAAAAATAATCATAAAAACAAATAAAATAAAAAAAATAAAAAGCACAACCATGAAAGTAAATATATATGCCATGCAAATCTATATTAAATTAAATATAAAAAATACTATTTATTAGACCATTAATTTATTTTAAAAAGTGTCATTTAACTATAGATTTATAAATGAAATGTTTTTTTACTAAAATTTGATGACACAATTTCAAGCAAATTATAATTTTTTGTTATTTAAAATATATTTTCAAATACATAAATAATTTTAAATCTCCTATTATTTAAAATCTTATTAAACAAACAATAATCTTCTATAAACTTTCACTATTATCTACTAATGAGTAAAAACCATAGCTACATTTTGACAAGCCTTTCTTAAAATAATTTGGCCTTTTATTTCAATTGCAATTTCCTGATTTGATTTTTAAGAAGCTTATACTTTCTTTCTTCACATTTTATTGTCTTTTGATCCATAAAACTCATGGCCATTTTTAACTCATGGCGATTTTTCTATCGCAACTAATTTTCTGAAAACTTTCCTCATAATCTGAATAGTCAAAACCGTAGTGGTTAGTGCAATTAAATAATAAATAAATTAATAAACATAAAAATAATCGCAGAAACAAATAAAATAAAGAAAATAAAAGGCGCACTCGAAACCATGAAAGTAAATATGTAAGCAATGCAAATCCATATTAACTTAATTAAATAATTCTCCACAAGAAATGGATAAATGAAAGTAAATATATAAGAAATGCAAATCCAATAAGTAATTCTCCACAAGAAATGATTATCTATTACAACCTTAATTTATTTAAGAATAAATTAAGAAAGTGCATGCTAATTATAAATTTATAGATGATTTTTTTATTAAAATTTGGTGATATAATTTCGAGTAAATTATGATTTTTTTTTATTTATAATATATTTTCATAGTTCAAATAGGTCATTTTTTTTACAGAAAATAATATAAATTTCTTCAAGATTTGAGAAAATCTCTTGGAAATTTTAGAAATATTGGTTACAGTTGTCAAGCTTCAGGATTTTGGTTGCCTAGAGGATTTTTGATGATATTGATCTATTTTCGCAATAAAAAATAACCATTTAAACACTAGGAGGTTTGGATTCTTGAAGAATTTCATGCAAAGTTCTCTTGAGAAATTTATCTCCTAGAGGAAATTGTGGGCTCATTAGACTTAAACTCAAGCTTTTAAAACTCTGCTAGAGGAAATTGTGGGCTCATTAGACTTAAACTCAAGCTTTTAAAACTTTGTGTTAAAACTAACTCACGAAGAAAACCATTCCACCTATTATTTAGAATATGCATATTTAAAAATATATAAATTTCGAAAAATTAAAAAATATAAATATAAATTAAATAAAAAATAATAGATAAAATAATAATACTAAAGGAAAAAGATAAAATAACTCAACCACCATACTTTTTGGACTAAATCAATTATCACAATCACATTAATAAATGTGGTTTGGTATATCAATCACAGACAAAATTACATTAATAAATGTGGTTGGAAAACTGAGATAGACATTAATATTATAGATCGAATATTAATGACAATATAAATATTCGTAAATATATTATAATAATAATAATTAATTCTTATAATATTAATAAATAAAATATTAATAAATAATAGCATTATTAATAAATAAATATTAATAATTAATAACATTATTAATTAATAAATATTATTATTTAATAGTAATATTAATTAATAAATGTTATTATTTAATAGCATTATTAAGTAATAAATATTAATAAAAAAATCAATAGTAAAATATTTATTATTAATATTTGTCATTAATAAATATTAATATTAATAAAAAAATTATTTATATTACTTTCTAATTATTATTATTAAAAAAAATTAATTATTTTTTAATTAATTAATAAGTTAATTTATATTATTTATTGTTAATTAATTAAATTTAAGACATTTATATTTAACTCAAGGACTACTAGTATCAATCTTATCAATAACATTATACCCTATGAATATGAACCTTTAGATTAATAAACCCAAGGGATTGATATTATAAACCCAAGGAAATAATATGAAAACCAAGGGAGAAATATTATAAACTCAAGGTATATAAACCCAAAGATAAATATTATAAACCATAAAATAATCATGGTTGACCATGGTTACCATGATTGATTTTTATATGGAGACAATCTTTGTCACAATGTGACATTGTACCATGGTTGGCCATGATTGATTTTCATATGGAGACAATGTTTATAACAATGCAACGTTCGACTATGGTTGATTTTTATATTGAGAAAATATTTGTCAGAATGTGATGTTGGAATATGGTTGACTATGATTATAAACCTGACAGATTTATATTAAACCCAAAGATTAATATTATAAACCTTATGAATAATATTATAAACTAAGAATATGAACCCTTAGATATAATAGATTGATATTATAAACACAAGTGAATAATAAACCCAAGAGATTAATAGTAAAAATCCAAGGGAATACAAACCCAAAGGAATAATATTAAACCAAAACAATAAGTATTATAAACCGAACATATAAAAATCATAAGATAAATAATATAGACCCTAGAATAAACATGGTTGACCATGGTTTACCATGGTTGATTTTCATATTGAGAAAATGTGTCACAGTGTGACGTTGGACCATGGTTGACCTTGGTTGGCCATGATTATAAACCGAAGGCATTTATATTAAACCCAAGGATTTATATTACACCCTAAGAGAATGGACCCTTAGATTAACAAACCCAACAGATTACAATTATAAACGAAAGGGAATAATAAACTGAAAGGATTAATACGAGAAACCTAAGGGACTAATATTGTACCCAGGGGATAAACCCAGAGGCTGATATTATAAATCCTAGGTATATAAACCCTAAAATAAATATTATAAATTCTAAAATAAACATGGTTGACCATGTTTTACCATGGTTGATTTTCATTTTGAGGAAATCTCTGTCACAAATCAGTGTTTGTCCATGGTCAACCATGGTTGAATTTTATATTGAGACAATATTTGTCACAATGTAAGATTGGACCATGCTTGCTCATGGTTGAACATGATTATAAACTCAAGGATTTATATTAAACCCTAGGATTAATATTATAAACCTAATGAATAATATTATACCATAGGAAAATAAACCCTTAGATTGATAAACTCAAGGAATTGATATTATAAACTGAAGGAAATAATTCTAAAACGCCAAGGTATATAAACCCTAAGATAAATATTATAAACCCAAGGGATTAGGGGATTATAGACCTAAGAGAATAATATTAAATATAAGGGATTAATATTATAAACCCAAGGTATATAAAACATAAGATAAATATGATAAACCATTAAATAAGCATGGTTGACCACAATTTATTTTTATATTGACATAATCTTTGTCATAATGCAATGTTGGACTATAGTTGACCCTGATTGATTTTCATATTAAGACAACCTTTGTCACAATGTCACATTGGACAATGGTTGAACATGGTTTATTTTCATATTAAGACAATCTTTCTCATAACACGCCATTGGACCATGGTTTACCATGGATGACCATGTTTGTGAGAATGTGATATCGAACCAAGAGATAATGTATGTCACAATGTTACCATGATTGAAAATGGTTGATCATGATCGACCATGGTTTACCATGGATGGTTTTCATATTGCCACAATATTTTTTGCAATGCGATGTTGAAACATGGTTGACCATTGTTTATTTTCATACTGAGACAATCCTTGTCACAATGTGAGATTGGACCATAGATAACAACGATTGAGTTTAAAATCGAGACAAAATTAAATCATGATTAATTTTTACATCAAGACAATATATAAACCCTAAAATAAACATGGTTGAACAGTGCTGACCAATTATGATTTTCATATTGACACAACATTTATCACAATGTGATGTTGGACTATAGTTCACCATGACTGATTTTCATATCGGGACAACCTTTATCACAATGCAAGGTTGAACAATCATTGACCATGGTTGATTTTCATGTTAAAACAACCATTGTCACAAGGCGATGTTGGACCATGGTTGACCATCAATGACCATGGTTGTCACAATGTAATGTTGGACCAAGAGACAATCTTTGTTACAATGTCAGTGTGGTTATTGACCATGATTGACCATGATTGCAGGATTATCAACCCAAGGGAATAATATGTTAGCCTCTCTCATAAAACAATAATAAATCCAAAAATAAATAAATAAATTAAATATTACAAGTTAGGATTTGTGCCTAACTCTTGTTTTGTTCCTCTAAGATAGGAGTTAGTTTAGGTAACTCCTATATTGGTGTGTGTCAGGTGAGAAATTATCTCAACCAAAAGTGTCTAAGATAGAATGCACTATCTTGAGAACACTATCTCTCATCTAATTATTTGCAACACTATATTCAATTATTTTAATGAATGAGAATGAGTGAGAATATCTGAGGAAGCATGAGGCTTCAGACTTTTTACGCCAATATTTTGTGTCTGGTTTTTATGTGTGTTTTTCTGTAATCTGTTTGAGTTAATTTCATTTTCAATATGTGGTATCGGAGCTAGTGAGACTCGTGTGAGGCTACATACCTATATTGACTACTTGAGAGCTACAAGAGGCTACATTCAAAGCCTTCAATGGGAGCCTACAGTTGTGGAGGAACATATCCGCAGAGGACTCTCACTAGAAACAAGAGAAAATTCAGAGCGCACAAGGAAAGTGGCTCTGCGTTGAGCAACATTGATCATTTAATATGGCTGGGAGTGAAGAAGGGCCTGCAGTTGTGGAGGAACATATCCGCAGAGGACTGTCACTGGAAACAAGAGAAAATTCAGAGCGCACAAGGAAAATGGCTCTGCGTTGAGCAACATTGATCATTTAATATGGCTGGGAGTGAAGAAGGGCCTGCAGTTGTGGAGGAACATATCCGCAGAGGACTGTCACTGGAAACAAGAGAAAATTCAGAGCGCACAAGGAAAGTGGCTCTGCGTTGAGCAACATTGATCGTTTAATATGGCTGGGAGTGAAGAAGGGCCTGCAGTTGTAGATCATAGTGGCTTTGGGCACTTTGATTAACACGTGGTTTCTTCCACTTCCATGCTCGTTTAAAGGTCATTTTTATTCACGGTGAGAGCATAGACCGTGCACAAGGGCATTCATCTGAATTTTTTTCAGAAAAATTTCTGCGACTGCATATCTTGAGTTCAAGGATCAAAAAATTCCATAACAATTACGTCAACTTTATGTTTGCTGCCATGTTCGCGAAAAAAAAATGCGTGGCTTCTTGCATTTTTTTAAAAGAACAATTGAGTATCTTGTAATTTACAGGGACACATGTGAAGTGATTTTAGGAAGAACGGTTATCAGCATCATTTACAATACCAATCATAGAAGAATTCATTATTGAATTTTCGCTTAAAGACCGAGGTCTTTCACCAAGTTCTTCCATAAGGAGAAAATGGAGAAGAAATAAGAGTTTAAGGAGATGGATCATTTGCTGTTGTGCGGTGCCCAGTCTTCAAGAAAACAAAGAGCCGATGTTCGCAGAAAGCAAGCTGGAAGAGCTTTGTTCCGAGCCAGCTAGTGAGGAGGCCCAGAAAACTTTTTCGTGTGCTGTGTATAATCAAAATCAAGGAAGATAAAACTCGCTGTGATTAATACAGTTTTTAGAGAGAAGAGATGGAAATGATTTTGCAGGAGACACTTAGGCAGCTGTGTGACTAGAGTGGTTGGTGTTATGCTGTTTTCTGGAAGCTCAAGCGACGAAGTCAAATGTAAGTTTGCCGTATTTTCTGCGAAGTTGCGAATTCTACAAATTATGGCTTATATGTTTTATGCCCTGAATCGGTTTTGTTTGATTCTTTAACCTCTGGATCCGAATAGCCTGCAAATGTTTGGAAAAGATCTCAATTGAGTTCGTAGAAAATGATGGTTGCACCCAACAAATTTCATGTTTCTGTGGCTCTGCAACAACGTTTTGTTCTCGAAATTATTTTCTATTTGCCTTACAAGTGAGATTTCAACATTGCGGTGTTAAGTTTTGTGAAATCGGTTTCTGGCAATAAATTCAATGTAACAGTTTATGACTGATGTTCATGACCAAAGCTGTGAGAAAAGTTTCCGTTTAATTGCACTTTGAAGCCTGAAGGAATGTGTGAAGGACGTTGAAGAAAATTTGAGGCAGCCAGAGAGGAGGTCGAGTCAAGTCGAAGCGCTGGGCAATTCAAATAAGTTGCATTCTTTTCCATATTGCAGTTTCTTAGATCAGAAAAGAATTTTGATGTTTATTTTCCAGTGGCACTACTCGGACATGAAATTTCTTCATCTGCTACTCTTTGAAAACGCCAAAGAGAGGCAACCTGACCAACTATTGAGCCATTTTTTGCTCACTTCTGAGCTAAGCGCAGTTAAGAAACAAAGATTCTACCGAGATCTCAACCTAGAAAACGTGTTGTTATTAATAGCTGCCTACACAAATGAAGACCAAAGTTTCCACGTGCAATCTCAGATTCAAAGTGACTTAAAAAGGCGAATAGACGGTCCATACAGAAGACAAAACGATTAAAAGGTAAACACTCTCACTAGGTTGAAAAAGTAAATCGATTTACAAATGAGTGATTTAGCATTGTGAAAGTAGCCTTCGTTGGAGAATCTTTTGAGAAGACATGTATGGTTAACACTCCTTAAATTTTTATATGCGTAAAGGGAATGGCGCATACACTTTTACATACATAAGCAACGTGAATTCAAGTGATCTCATAAAGTTTTAATAACTATTTTAATGGGAAGTATGTAAAGGCACTTTTTAAAGAGTGATCATAAATTATTTTAATGGAGAGATAAGGTATGCTTTTTAAATTGTAAAATTATTTTGGAGTGATAAGTTTTTTGGAGTGAGAAGTAAGAAGTGTTTTGTAATTTTAAGAGAGATAAGGAGTGATGGAGAAATAAGGAGTATATTTTGTAATTTTTGGAGTTATAAGTATTTTGTATTTGGAGAGATAAGTGAATATTTTATTTCTAGAAGGTTGAGTTAGTGTTTTGAAGACATTTTTCTTTCAAAAGTTATAGAACTCGGATTCCATGAAGATGTTGTGAAGCTGAGCGATTATGTACTCCAAAATTTAATAAAGATATCATTTTTGTGGTGATTGTGTCCTAGATCTGCCTGAAATTGAATAAGGGGGTCTTAGGTACATGAAGAGTGTGTTGATGATGGTGCATGCTTCATGTTGTTGCACTTTTATTTGTGTCTAGTTTTGACACATAAATGATCTCATTTAACACACATAAAGTTCAATGCAAGCAAGCACAACACTTGTAACAAAATCGTTGCAATGAAGGATAATTAAGCTCAACACATGCATTTGTGTCACTACAACAAATAATCAAAGTTTTCAACATCGGCATTCTACCTCAACAAACAAAATCACTCAATACAATCAAGTTCATGAATATGCAAACTCCAACATTTCAAAGCACAATCTACATCAACATTATTGAACTTGTAATCAAACTCAAATTACATTGAATTGTAAGGGTGCATTCTCGGTTGAAACCGACACCCAAGTCTTGAATTGAGTCAAATTGAATTCATTGTAGTGAGTCATTAAATCATTAACCGTTTTTTGGGTGCATTTTCGACAGTGTTCGACACCCTTCCTTTAAGAAAAATGAGGTGAATGCACGAATTTTAACTTTAAAGCAAACAAGCAACAAGTTCACATCTCCTGCAAGCAAGCGTGAGTATTCATTCAAGCAATTTGCGTCAAAACAATACAAAGTTCAAAGCTTCAAGCGAGCCATAGTGAAGTTCATTGTAGCAACCATCAAAGCAACCAAACAAGTTCAACTCTAACACCAATCAAGCAAGTTGAGATCAACATCAAGCGAGCATGGCTATTCATTCAAGTGAGCGTGAAGTCATCAAGTAAGGCAAGTGAGCGTTCACACAAACGCGATTGTCATCAAGCGAGCGTGAATTCCCGAGTCTAAGTAAGAAAGTTCTACAACTCTAGCAAGTGTTCCCAGCAAGTGCAATAAAGAACAAATCAAGCGAGCGTGCCATTCAAGTCCCATAGCAAGCAAGCCTGTCATTCAAGTAACAAAATCAAGTGCAACAGTTCAAAGCACAACATCTACAACAAGAGAGCCTAATTTCAAGTGAGCAAGTTTAGATGGCGCAACATATTCAGTGGTTATACATTCTTCACAGTTTGATCATCTCCAGTGATAAAGACATGGTGCACATCAGCAAAGAAACTCTTGCTGATCTTTCATGGCATCTACAACAAACACATGAAACCATTGAGTTTCTTCAACTACAGTCGCAACTACAAAGAGATGAGTTGCAACAAAAGAGTGCTTCTTCCAAGTCATTCAACCATACAGATGAAGATAAAGATTTTGATTCCAAATCACTCATGCAAACAACTTCAAGTGTCGAAGTTGTTCATGATCAAATTCAAATTTCTTCCAAACCCATCATCAAGCCCTGGGAAGAGATTCAAAATAACAAGAATTGACGAGGCTTAGGCTATGTCACTGATGACACCAACTTACATATCCCAGATTATTCCAAGCCAATTAAGTTTGTCAGTGCAGGATTTCTTGCACAACTCCCCTTGGCAGGTTCTGAGAAAGTTGCAGACAAACATAATTGCACGCAACCTAAAGTTGAAGTCTAATCGAAGTGTTCTCATTGTCAAAGAATCGGTCATAAGGAAGATCAGTGTTTTGATCTCCATCCTTGTCGCCATCGTGGCAAGCCCAATCATTCCTCAGAAAAATGCCGCAACCAACAAAAATCAGCCAGATTGAAGATACTTTATGAATGGATCAATCCTTGGGAATGGTCATCCATAGTCAAAAGATTGTCTCAGTTCTACAACCGACTACAATCACACATAGTGCAGCCAAAAATGAACCGATGATGGTACTCTCATGCAGTTGAATGAGGGAGTACAACCGTGAAACTCTCCTACACCTAGGGGGGAGTTAAAATATATTTTGGAGAAGATTGTCCCTCCTTTCAGCTGACAAAGGGGGGAAAATGTTAATGAAATTGACAAGTGGTTGTTAGACTGAAAGTCTCGACAACATCAGCGAAGTAGCCAGTGGGCATCTTCATCAGCCAGTGGGCATTTGTCATCCGCAGTGAGCATCAGCAAACTCGCCAGTGGGTGATCGACAGCCAAAGCAACAGTGAGCAGCTTTCATCATAGCAAAAACAACATTGAGTTGTTTTTCGACATCTTCAGCCAGTGGGAAATCATCATTAGCAAACACGCCAGTGGGCATTCATCAAATTGTGTCAGTGGACACCGGATGTTGTTTTCAAAGAAAGGACAGTTGGATCCTTTTGCGGCTTGGCACGTGATGGAGTTGTCAAGCAACATTCAGAGATGAATCAAGCATGCAGCTGATTCATGTTCTCTTCAGATTTGAGTTTTTTCCAGCATCCAGTTTTGGCGGTTTTTTCAGGCAATGTTTTTGAGGATCAACATGAGAACTTGGAAGATGGTTCCTCGTTCTTATTTTCGATTTATCATTGAAGGGGGGAATGTTAGCCTCTCTCATAAAACAATAATAAATCCAATAATAAATTAATTAATTAAATATTACAAGTTAGGATTTTGTGCCTAACTCTTGGGTTGTTCCTCTAAGATAGGAGTTAGTTTAGGTAACTCCTATATTAGTGTGTGTCTGGTAAGAAATTATCTCAACCAAAAGTGTCTAAGATAGAATGCACTATCTTGAGAACACTATCTCTCATCTATTTATTTGTAACACTATATTCAATTATTTTAATGAATGAGAATGAGTGAGAATACGTGAGGAAGCATGAGGTTTCAGCCCTTTTCCGCCAATATTTTGTGTCTCGTTTTTATGTGTGTTTTTCAGTAATCTGTTTGAGTTAGTTTCATTTTCAATATAATATTAAACCCAAGGGATAAATCCAAGGGATTAATATTATAAACCCTATGTATGTAGACCCTAAGAAAAATACTATAAACCCTAAAAAAAATATGTTTCACTATGTTTTACCATGGTTGATTTTCATATTGAGACAATCCTTGTCACAACACCATGTTTGACTATGGTTGATTTTCCTATTGAGACAATTTTTGTCACAATGTGACATTGGAATATGGTTGTGCATGGTTGACCATGATTATAAACCCAAGGGTCCTATACTGAACTATAGGATTAATATTATAAACCATATGAATAATATTATAGTCTACAAATATGAACCCTTAGATTGATAAACCCAAGGGATTGATATTATAAACCAAAGTGAATAATTCTAAAACCCCAAGGTATTATAACGCCAAGGGAATAATATTAAACCCAAGGGATTAATATTATCAATGAAAGATATATAAACCTTAAGATATATATTATAAACCCAAGGGATTAATTCTAAAAACCTAAGGGATTATAAAGCCAAGGGAGTAATATTAAATATAAGAGAATAATGCTATAAACCCAAGGTATATAAAACCTAAGAAAAATATTATAAACTATTAAATAAACATGGTTGACCATGCTTGACCACAATTGATTTTTATATTGACACAATATTTATCACAATGCGACGTTGGACTATGGCTGACCATGATTTATTTTTATATTGAGACAACCTTTGTCAAAATGCGATGTTGTACAATGGCTAACCATGTTGACCTTGGTTGTTTTTCATATTGAGACAATCTTTGTCACAATGTGACATTGTACAATGGCTGACCATGGTTGACCATGGTTGTTTTTTGTATTGAGACAATCTTTGTCACAATGTGACGTTGGACCATGGTTGACCATGGATGACCATGTTTGTCATAACGTGACATTGGACCAAGGGACAATGTATGTCACAATGTGACCATTGTTAATGACCATGATTGAATATGGTTGATTTTCATATTGAGACAATTTTTGTTACAATGTGACATTGAAACATGGTTTACCATGGTTGATTTTCATACTGAGACAATCTTTGTCACAATGCAACATTGAACTATGGTTGACCATGATTGATTTTAACATCAAGACAATATTAAACCTAAAAGATTAATATGATAAACCGAGGATATATAAGCCCTTAGGAAAATATCTAAAATCCAATATAAAGTCATTAAAAAAATAATTCAATTTAATTTGATACAAATCCAAATCTTATTTTTAAGATAACTTGAATATCATCATCACATTAAATCCATGAAATAAGAAGTTTAGAATATATTAAATTTGGATATAAATTACATTAACTTTATTTATATTATTATTATTATTATTATTTAAATAAAAATGTAAAATAAATAAAAATTAAGTAAAAAATATTATTTAAATAAAATAGTTAAAATTATAAATAATTTAGTAATTTTAATTTTAAATATCAAAAATTAATATTGGAAATAATTTCACTAAACAAAGTATGACATTTTATATGAGACTTAATTATATAAATATATTACAATATGGAAAAAAATCAACCGACCAATTTAATTAAAAATACAAAACCAATATAACTATTATAAAATAAATTTTAACTTTTAATTTGTATGTATTGCTAAAACTATTCTAAAATATTATGTAAAACATAAATTCTATCATCCACTTATCCATTTTTAAAAAACAAATTAAAACTTTGTAAAATTCTATTACAAAAACATTTATGTGCTTAACAATAATATTACCCCAAATTATTTTACATCAAACTCAATTTAGATTTGAGAAATATATATACATCACTTAAATTGTCAAGCTGGAAGCGGTTGGGCATATGAGAGAGTAGAAAGGAGCTTCAGATTCACTATCTGACCAATCTTCTTACGGTGTGGGTTGGGGTGTGTGCCCTTGACCAACCGCACTTTGATGTTATGGGACTAGGTCGGGGCTTGGTTGCACTTTTTTTTAATACCGGGATTATTTTTTTTAAGGCAGAAGAATTGTTAGATACATCTTTTAATTTTATCACTGAAATTTCTTCTTAAGCTATGATACCTCTCACTAGTTTATGGTACCTCTCACTAGACTCCTCCTGGAAATCACATTGAAATCTAATTGTTCACAATAAATTTAATAAGCTTTAGAATACATAAAATAAAATCTATAAAAAAATTGAATACAAGAAAAAAAATCTATAAAGTAAAATTCTATTAAATTTTTTACAGGAAAGTAGAATTCGATAAACAAAAACAAAAAAATTATAGGCAAGAAATTAGAATATATACATTTTTATGAATTAGAGAAAAAAAAGAAAGCAAAAACCCACCAATTTGATTTTGTCTATGACACTTAGAGATGCTACACCGTTTTTCTATCTTCAACGTAAGTTTCAATTACGACAATTAGAGATGCTACACCGTTTTTCTGTCTTCAACGTAAGTTTCAATGATGGTTAGAAATTAAGAGAATTAGAGCAGAAAATGAACGAATGATAGCCATTCCCTGGAATATAAATATATCAAGTAGAAGACGTAGGACTGGAGCAAATATTCCAAAATAACACGGTGTAAGTTACATTGTTCATACTTATTGATTATTTACTACTATTTTTTTTTTTTATATTTGGCTGTGGAAATATCAAACAATATCAACTCTATCTCTTTTGTCTCAGTAGAGAAACTGCAAGATGTCCATAACTGGGACAAGCTTTTAGATCTTACAACATATCAAAAACCTTTTAGGTCTTTTTTCCTTAGATGAATTTGGAAAACATAAAACAATTAGTGATGACACCCTTTTAATGGCAAAGCTGGCAGGAAAATCTGCTATTGTTCATGCCAGTAGTTTACCTTCCAGAGTTGCACCTTTCTAGAATAATATAAAGCTGTAATTGACTATGAATTGTATCATCTTATATTCATTTGAGGTCGGATATAGTTAGGTCGGATAAGGGTAGCTATAGAAAAATTTAGTTTTCAGAGGCCATAGATATTATTTTTTATCCAATTTGATAAAATTGTAACCTTTCTTTTCTTCTTCGCGATACAATTTTCAGTGTGTATGAAGGATGCTCATGGGATGGTTTTGTTGGTGATTTTTTTCTTTGGGTTCATATCTTTATGGTTGCCACGGCTTGCAAAATATGCATGTAAAGCGTCCACGTACACAGGGATGTGAAGTGGGTCAAGTGCACCGAAAAATTTATAGTAATTATTCCAATCCATTCGTCCTACATCGAACTTCATCTATGTGACTAGAAAAGAGAAAATTAATGTGCAGAAGGGATTGGATTCGAGATCCGACGGGGTCAAGGAAATATGCCCTAAATAAATATTTAAATCTAAGACTTAAATGAAATTCTGGTTCTTGGTCATGACATGTTCTGGATCCAGGCCATTGGTATTCCATTTATAATCTGGATCCATACAGTATTTGTAACTTTTAAGGTTTCAAACCATAAACCTCGCAATCTCGCTATTTTATCTTATTTTCAGATCAAAGACGGGCCCGTACATTCATTTTTTCTCTCATGACAAACAAATCCAGCTAAAATAGACACTGAACTTTTCTTTGGACATAATATGAAGTCAAACATAATTTCAAAACCTTGTTCTCCATCAGGGCTACATATCAGAAAGTCCAGCACTTCAACATCTTCATCTGAGGCATACAGTAAGTGTAGGGTATCAAAACAAATAGAAACCCTACAATTAAAATTGAGAGACAAATTTCAATTGCCAAGGCCACACTCGTGAGATCGAATCGTCCTGGACAATACAAACAATAAATCAGAAATCAGGAATCATGGTTTCAGCTTCGATATTCGTGGATCTTATAGTGTAGCCGACAGATGTAAGTTTGAGGGCTTCTTCAGCCTTCATGTCATTCTTCTGCTGCATAATTTCATTGTCCTTGTAGCATGCCCAGTCTCCGTTACAACTGTAGTCCATTTTTTCAGAACAAATGCAATGGACAAAGGGTCACGACTGACTGATCGATATTGAAATTGCAGTTGTAGATTGATATTGCAATTGCCACCGGCTGAAGACATCACCACATGCCCCAGCGGGTATAACGTCCCCAACCTCCTCAAATCAGTTGCAGATGTTACCTCTTTCAGGGATGTTTGCAGATTGGATCTTCCAGTCTGTGGCTCCGATGATATGGATTGTGGGTTCTCTGAGTTCCTAAAATACAGTGCTCCATTTCAAAGTAATTCAAATGCATCCACAATCCAATCTTCTGAGCATAGCAATTTGAGCCATACCTTGCAGCAATCATGCTCTTGTGAGATCTGCAACCGTCACAACTATTCAGAGGTGAGGAATTTGATGTCCATTGCTTATGCAGTGGAAGAAAGCACCATG
Source organism: Pinus tabuliformis (assembly GCA_031772625.1). Lineage (NCBI taxonomy): Eukaryota > Viridiplantae > Streptophyta > Pinopsida > Pinales > Pinaceae > Pinus > Pinus tabuliformis. The sequence continues at coordinate 896,229,049 of CM062820.1, read as the reverse complement.
ATAACCATGACATAACCCGCGGTAACGCATTTTGCAACGTGGTGATTGGCTAGGCAAGAGGCTTGTCGATTCAAATTTGGCGGCAAGAGCGACCCGCCCAGGCAATTTCAATTAAAAAGATAACATATAACAGTTTTTTCCATCCTTTCACGCTCCCTCGAACCAGATATGTGACTCAGGCCATATTCTGGGTACATTCACTCCAGATTTAATCTCGCCCATCCAAATTATACTTGAAAAAAAGTCAACCACCCTCCTTCCACCTTAGAATGATAGGTTGATATGGAAATAGAAACGCCTTTGGCCAATTAATAGTATTTGTGTATAAATTCAAGCGAGTCATTGTTTATGTCATTAAATTAAGAACCGTAGTGCCATCACGAACCTCGTCTAACAAATACTTCTCAATGGTTAGGTAGTTTTTATGAGGTTTGTATGTAAAATCATCACAATGTTGTCTCTTCATGATATCCTCACCATAAAATTATAATAAATATTTTGAGAACAAAGACCATTCACCATAGCATATCCATTTGTTCAGCCTTCTTAATTTTTAATGTGGTATACTAGATGGCTCGTTAGATGCTTTCTCTCACACTTGAAATAAGTTGATTGATTTTTTGAGTATTACAAATCACTTAAATAAGATTACATTGGAAACATTACTAATAAATGAATTGAATGAAACTTGATTCAACTAGGCTAAGTAAAAGTGAAATATGAGACTTGGAGGGATGGTTGTAACACCCAAGTGGTTGGAATTAGATTCTCCCACATTCCCCCTTAATTACAATTACATAAAAATTCAATGAAGATACATCCTCATCCATGTCTAAGCGAGGCTTACAATTTAAAAAATTGTCTTCAACTAGATTTACTTTTCTTCTCCTCTTCTTCCAAATCATGCAGTATCTAAATTTTTTTTAGTTTTTTCTTTTTGTTGTATGCTACAAATTCCAGTTTCTCATTTCTTGGTGCAGGTCTTCCATTGTTCGAGATTGTCTAAGCAAGTCCTCGACTTCTTTAAAAAACGTATGTGGGTTGCTACCACATATTATCTTGTGTAGTTCACATCAATCTGATGCAAGGTGAGACCATAATACAATTTCATCTATTCAAGACTCTAATACTTGAAAATTTCATTAATTTCTTCATCATGCATGTTGTCTTCAACATTCATTTTTGCAGCTTTTATGTGGACCTCATATAGAGAGACCATAATACAATTTCATCTCTTCAAGACTCTAATACTTCAAAATTTCATTAATTTCTTCATCATGGATGCTGTCTTCAACATTCATTTTTCCAGCTTTTATGTGGACCTCATATAGACATGGTGTTGCGAGGGTGTTGCAAGCCAGGCTTCAAGGAAATTTAACTATCCTTCAAAATAATTCTGTGTACCTACACATTGGAAATCATTGGTAAGCTTAAAAACATTTGTACCACATTTCTTTTGTTCGTTTTACTCCACAACTTCTTCTCTCTTTGTTTTCTCTTTGTGGGCTTCATTCTTTGCCTCTACTTCTATCTCTATCTCTGCCTCTATCTTTGTCTCTTCCACCTGGTTTTCATATTCAAATGGGCTTATTTCACCAAATATCATCATGCCACTATGATGTTTTTGTTGCATCATTTGCAATCACTCATCATTAGTCAACAAATATTCATCAAACTTTACATCGACAATGTTAATTGTTGGATTCACCATAGCATTCACTGCTCCAATAGAAGCTTCATTGTCATCAAAAAGCTCTGTTATTGGAATCATCATATTGTCATTAGCAATCTCTATTCATGGATCACCAATTTTTTCTTCCACTTGTATGCATAGTGGGGTTCACAAGCATCTAGGTGCTCCTTCTCTACTACTTCTACAACTTCTTCTTCAGAGACATCATCCACTTGTGGCTGAGCACAGTGGGGTCCACGAGCATCTACATGCTCCTTCTCTGCTACTTCTTCACATATGTTATCCATTTATAGATGAGCATAGTGGGGTTCAACAAATTTTTCATTTCATTGTAGTTTTGCTGCTATAGATCCACCTTCATAGTCAACTTCAATTCTTCCCCTTACACCAAAACAACTCTCAAGGGTACCCCAAGCTTCCATGGTTGTCTTGCATCTAAAATCATGGGAAGAATACTATCATCCACATATTCTTTTATGGATTTCAATGCAAAGGCATCCTTTTTCTTCCTCACTTCCAAATCTAGAAAGATATCAAACATATCTTGTTGTCACTTTGACCTTCTTATCCTCCTGATTCTCCCCATTCTTTGAGTGTTGGCTCACTACAACTCTACAAGAAAATCAAACTACAGTAAAACCATCTTTTCATTGACTCCTTTGCTGCTCAACTTTGAAAAGAAATAAGCTTACAAATTTTAACAAAGGCAACCTTTCACAAAAGCTTTCACATGCCCTTCTAGAACACTTTGCAAATGTCTTTTTAAAGAAAATATATATATTTTTTAAAACGTCTCAAACATGAAAAATAATTTCTTTCTGAATAAACCTTGCCTCACAAAATCTCTTCAGCTTCTCACACAAGACGAAACCCTTTAAGAATTTTAATAGATTTGGATCCTTTCTTAAAAAAAAATTACATGAACACTTTTCCTAAATTCCATTTTTCACAATATAACATAAGATTTTTTTAGACAAAAATGAATGAGCTTTCTTTTAGAAAGCCTTTGAGACAATTTTTTTAAAGCAAAGGTGTTTTCCTTAGTAATAAAAATGCAAACTTACTTTGTTCCGACTTCATGCTCCAAATGAGTTTTAGTGACTCGTGCTCCCAATCGGATTCCATTATTTTCTCTTTTGTTAACTCTCTGGGTAATGAACAGTTGTTGTAGTGACGCTAACGCGAGTTATTAAGCTTTTTGAGTGCGTTAGTAACACTTAACATCTCCTACACTGTTGTTGTGTGTTAATAACGTAAATCCTGAACTATGGTTGTGCGTTACTCTGACTAAAAAAAATATATGTTGGAAAGCCTGCATCAGACTCTTTGAGAGAGTAGCATAAGTTTGAAGAAACCTCCTCGAAGAAGCCAGCTACAGCTAAGCCAACGAAGGCGAGGGTGAAACAGATTGAAGAAAGTTCAGCTCAAAGTCAAATTTTTTTTTTGTCAAAAAATTTGTGTGAGAGGCAGCTCTATTAATGCACCCAACAATCTTGAAGGCAGCATTATTAATGCCAACATAAGGCCACATAGTCACGTTAGCATTACTAATGCTCAAGGACATTGCAATAACACAATAAAAGATGAAAAATATCTTGGTCTTCTCTTTGGAACTAGCTTTCTCTTTGCTTCTTTTTCCCAAGAGGTTTCTTCAAACTTCTACTACTCTCTGAAAGAGTCTTAAGCAGGCTCGCCTCTTCTCTCTGCTGCTCTCACATCACTTACATTATTGCCCTCAGGGAGTTTTATGCAAATTAGCTCCTATTTTTTCTTCTGCTACTCTGAGGAGTCTCATGCAGGCCAAGCTCTCATACCATGACAAAAATTGAAGTGAACAAAACATAGAGAAAAAGATTGTTCTCCTCAGTATTACAAATCAATTAAATAAAGTTACATTGGAAACATCACTAATAAATGATTGGAGTGAAACTCACTGAACTAGACTAAGTGAAACTGGACTATGACACTTTGAGGGACAATTGTGACCCTAATATGGGGTTGGAATTAGATTTTCCAACATAGTAGAAATCAATGTATGTTCCAGAATAAGTTGAGGTCAACTTCGTCAAATGGTTGAAATCAACCCGACTAAATTCCTTGGCTATTGAGGTAATTTTACACAACTACCAAACTAACCAGAAAACGATTGGGTGAAATTCCAGATTCTCTTCTTGAAATTCTAGTTGACTTGTCAATATATACTGGGGTATTGCTAGACTCGTTTCAAGTTTGATTCAACTCCCCAAAATCAAATTTCTACTCCATGATATCGACTTTATGTCGAAACTCGAATTTCTTAATTCAAATTAATAATAATCGAGGCATAGGCCCTACAGATGGAGTCCTCTCCTCTCCTTATTAATTAGGAGCTCTAGAATGAGTTTCAAGAATCATGGAGTTTCACATGGCTCTATCAATTAATCACCAAGTTACACTAATTTGTTGGAGGAGAAGGAACCGAATTGAAGTGACGGAGGGTCCAGTATTATATATGATGAAACAAATTATTGGTCACACTTTTCAATAAAAAAATGAAGCACCAAATCCATTCCTTTTAATTCGCACCCACCCACCACCAAAAAAGATGTGATTTGATTGAAGGTCACCTTACGAAAATTTCTTTCAGGAGTAACAGTTCGCTTGTCTTAGGATAATACACCACAACAATTCTAATTTGGTTTTCGTCATACAAGAATATCAATCATACAGAGAGCACCGTCACCAACATCATCTGAAATGAGAAAATCAATTCCCGGTTTGCCACTAATGTCGAGATTTTTTGGCTTTTTTTTTTTCACCTCACATTTAGCTCTTGCACCGTTTGAAGCTTCAAATTTTCCTACATGTGCATGGTAAATAACTAAATCTACACTATCTTCAAAGATCTACACTATCTTCAAATTCTTTAATGTAGTTGTCCTTGTTCAGTTATAAAATTGTTGTAATCTTTTATACAGTTTTGTCCCAACTTCAAATCGATATGTTGTTCTCATTTACAAGTTTTGATGAACACTCTTCACTTTTATTTTGTCAATAGAGTAAATAATCAATCTTTAAATTGATACATTCTTGTTTATCGACCCAAATTTAGTTCCTTATTATGTATCATTTGAGTGGCTAGTTCAAACAAATCATCTATCTCTATCATCTGAGTCAACCCATTAGAGGTTCTTTCCATTGTTGTTAACCGAATCTTAAAAATTCCAACAGTCCACACACTTAGAAAAGTCAGATTTTACTTCAACAATTGATTGAAAGAAACCAGTAGTCTACCAGGTTTTCCAATTGACTAAGTCGACCAATTGACCAATTCGAATGATTCTTGATTAATATGAACATTTAGTTGAGTTGCCTCCTAGGGGATTATGAAGAAGACACCGTTAGACAAAAAAGAGAAATGGTTGAAATACACACGAAATTAATCAAGCCCCCATGGAAATACATCAAGTCTACTCTCTTGATTACATCGCCAAAAAAAATTCGCATAAAAATCCATAGCCTGACTTCATGAAAACATGCTGAGAATTTTCACAACAATGAACTCTTTTCTATAGAATTTCAAGATTTAATCTCAATGCCACGAGGAATAAATAATGTACTTGAAAACTTCAATGTCCTACAAAAAGTAGAAGTTTTTATTTCTTTTCTCATAGTATACGGTCCATCTAACCTTTTGTAGGCATATTAAACCTCTCCTCCTACACTTAATAATTTATTTTTTAAGCTTTAATAAGTTCTTAGGAAGGTTAGAGATTTTTGTCATACTTTTTGTGCTTAATGTGTTTATATGCAAGATATTAAGTATATTTTGCACAAATCATGAGGATATCCACTCAAAGATATTTATGGGACCTAGCACTTGCTACAAGATGACCAAACTGAACTTTCTTAAAGCACTTATTACTCTTCCATGTAGTTGCAAGGTAACTCAAGGAGAAAGATCCTATTTTCTAGGTCTTTTGGAGGGAAATCAATCCTCCTTTCAAGAAAAATGCCCCTCATCTATTTCAATAAATAGAGGGCTTGAGTATCCAATTATTTGTTGAATTTTTGAAGTATAAAGTCAATAGTAGTCTAGTGAGGGCATTAGCCTAGAACATATAGTTCCACAATTTCTCTTGTAAAAGAAAATTTTCCAATCATTAAAAGGCATTTTTGGCTCTAATATTTTTATCTCATTAGGGAACTAAGCCTTGTTGAGTTAGGGCCCACCCGAGGTTCTCAAGACCCCTCATTTTATTCTTATTTTTCATGCATTAGTGTAGTTAGCCATTTATGTGAGTTCGTTTCTAAACATTTTTTTTCTCTAGGGTTATTAAATTAGATTTCTTACAAGTCTTTTTATGAATGATGTTTTGGTATACCTAACAATAGTTGTTTTATGTAGTTAAAACTACTTTTCACACATTATTTTACCTTAGTTATTGTTCATAATTTTTATTCTTTCATTGTTTTATGTTATTACTACACAATTTCTTATTTTGCATAGCTACATGAAACACTACTATTCCTCATTCATTGAATAAATGTTTTCATTAGAGTCGTAAGGTCCTAAAATGATTTTTTAACCATTCTTTATCCTCCCTTTAGCTCATATATCCTTCAAACGCATTGGTGGCACATTTTTCTTGTCGCTGGACTCTCTCTTATAGCAAAACACGGACTCCCGTAACAACTCACATTTTGCATCAAAAACTCATGTAGATTTTCATCTAAAGCATGGTTACCATTCCTTGACATGTTACAATGTCACTAAGACCCCAAGGATAGAATTTTGATGCAAGATATCTCATAGATCCTTTGACCGAGTAGTTGTAGAAAAGTTTCCTTTCTATGTTAAACTAACGTTTGATTTTTATGCTTTATTTCAGATAGAAGTTTTTTTTCAATGGAACATAGAGTATATCTAATTTTATTTCAACATTATTGAATTGGTTTTCTTCCTTTTGCTAGAAATAGTATATATTTTCTTATTTTTCTTTATCTCCTACAATTTTGAATATTTCCTATAACATAGACAACATAATTGTCTCTTTGTAACTCAATTTATTATATGTTTCTTTTAACTTGCATAAGATCAACAAAATAAGAAAATAATACATGTCTCACACATAGTGTCGACCCTTATTAAGTTTGTATGAACCCCAAGTTAACAATTAAAGTCGAAACCATTAGGAGTTGTAGTTTTCTTGTTGCAATATTGAGGGTCCTCCCTTTTTGCCATCATTTCCAGGGAGGTGTTAAAGTATGCATTGTTTTCTTCACTAGTTGATTCACTTCTTTTACTCTCTACAAAAAAAAATGCATTAGGATTTTTTCTTTTCAACAGAGGAAAAAATACATTGCGTAAACTTTCTCATTCAAATCATTGAAAAAAAAGAAGCAAAAAGAAATATATATTTCTCTATATCTTGAGGAATCATGGGTAATACAAGGAATTTTTTACCAAAAAGCCCCACTTCCACGACCACACAACCTTATTTTTCCAATTGTGATCCTTGTACTCTGACCAAAGAGGATATTCAACCATTTTTAGGTGAGAAAGTGAGGATTTCTAAGGATCTTGCAAAATAAGAAGTACCTTCATCACCCACTAATACCATGGCTCGAAATAGGAAATTTGAAGGTTTTCTTAGTAAGGAGACAAATGGAGAAGAAAAAATGAAAAATATGAGTCCATTTTCTCTCTAACACTTCCATGGATTGGGCTACTTAAGACCCTCATGATTTCATGTTTGGATTTTCAATAGTTTATAGGATATATGATTATGTAGTAGATGAGTAAAAGCTCAAATTATCATGCTCTACTCTTAAGGAGGAAGCCCTTCATTAGTTCATGAGCCTATAAGGGGCTAACATCACTTCATGGGGATAGATACAACACACATTTAACACCAATTACATAGACTATTATAGAGAACTAGACACAAGGGATGATATATTCTAGATGACTCAAGGAGCAGACGAATTCCTAGAATATTTTGAGGAGAGGTTTCAGTTAACCTACAAGAGAGCGCACAACTAAACTTTGATCCAGATTCCTTGAAATTAGTCTTGTGGTATGGAGTTAGAAAATAACCAATGGAGACCATAAACATTCTATCCAATGGAGATATCAATCAACTCAATTATGAGGAGATCAAAACAATATTAAAAAATGATTGTAGAGCTACTAGAAAAAGAGGTAAGACAAGCAAGGGTTTGGTAAATCCCCCCTCCTCCACCATAATTACTACCAAGCAGATAGGATGAATGATATAGGATTAAAAAATGAATACCTTACACACCTTTTCTATGCATGTGGATACAATATAAATCAAGAAAAAATAAGAAAAGTTAAAAAGGACATTAACTATGTTTTTCCATAGATGCACCAAAAGGAATCCTAAGAATGAATGCCCCTTAGATGTCATAGAGACATGTTTTGTGTGTAAATAAAATCACTCGAAAGCAAAATTTCCATCTTTTCCAAGTTTGAAAGTTGTGTACCAATGATCAAAAGAGAGCATGGAGAAACTATACTTTGCCAACAAAAGTAGGCCACAAGGCCACAGGTAGTATCAATAAGGTATGAAATACCCCTCCTCTTTCAATACAAATTACAATGTGAATTTTCAACCCTAGTATCCACCTAAGAGGTTACCCTAGTATATGCCTACTCCATGGCCTTATCCTCCCAAAAATGTCATTCCTCCTTTTTAACAATATCAACACTAGCATCGTTAGGCTTCCCAACCACCTTCGTTAATTCATCCTCCTCCTCAACCATAATTACCCCAGATAATCCTCCGAAACAACCTCATATACATGCTCAACCAAACCTAAATCCAAACATATCATATATCATTCCAAAAAAATAAGCATATGCTGTGGTAAAATAATTTAAGGCTTTATGGGAATATGTACTGCATTCCAAAGTGATAACATATGTACATCAACAACATTGAAGGAAATTCTAACAAAACCTAGTAGTGATGGAAGACAAGGGAAATGGATAGAAAAACTCCAAGACTATGAGATGGAGATCAACCCTACAAAGATTGTGAAAGGTTAAGGCTTTACTAAGCTACTCATATATTTAAATCACGCAACACTTATTATGTGTACCAATGAAGTGATCTACAACATCTATAAAGAAGAGAATCCATAAGAACCTCCTTCTTTAGACAAAGATAATCCAAAAGAACCTCTTCTTCCTAGAAGAGAGAATCCACAAGAACCTCTTGTTATAGTAGGAAGGAATCCACAAAATCCCCATGAGAAGGAAGGAATTTATAGGATCCCTTCTTGAGGGACCTTTCAAAACTTAAGGATTCCATTTGATATTAGGACATAATATTCTTCTTGAAAAAATTAGATTGTCCTCCTAAGATGCCCAAAGTTAAATGTGAATATTCTAAATTGACAGTGATCTGGTATTGGATTTTAGATGGATGCCTACATTTGAAATATCTTATTAGTGTCCTTCTTACTTGTGTCATTGAAGATCAAACATAGAAAATCATTTCAAAATTCCACCATGGAGTATGTGGAGGTCATCAGGCATGGAAGGTCACAACATAGAAAATTTTAGGAGTTGGACATTACTATCCTTAGCTTTTCAGAAATAGAAATGCTACTCTCAATGCACGTCTAGAATGCCAAATGTATGCGGGAAAGTATAAATTGAAATATTACCATTGAAGTATATTAAAGTTCAAGCTCCATTATAGTAGTGTGGATTATACATCATTAGAGAGATACATACCAATTCAGGTGGTCAACACAAGTATATCCTTATGGCCACTGATTATTTCATTATGTGGGTGGTAGTCACCCCAACCTTGAAAGCTAATTAGAAGGTCATCATCAAATTCCTTGAAGTTTGCATTCTTTTGAGATTTGGGTGTCCTTCGAGGCTAGTTATAGATAATTCCCAGGCTTTCAAATCATTTAAGGTGACGTATTTTTCCAAGATTACAACATAGAATTGGCACATTCAAGAACTTATTGTCCTTAAGGAAATGAACTAGCATAATCCTCAAATAAAAAATTGATAAGAATCTTGGACAGAAATAAAAAGAGTTGCGATGCAAATCTCAAATATGCACTCAGGCAGATAAAATCAACGCTAAGAGATATATTGATGCCTCTTCTTATCAACTACTATATGACACAAATGTTATTTTTCCCATAAATGTCACCTTATCACTAATGAAGCTGATATAGGAGGAGGAAGCAGACACCAATTCCATGGAGAGAAATATCTATCAACTGATAGAATTCTAGTAACAAAGAGAAGAAGCTCTAAGAAAGATTGGGGCCTATCGTAAAAAGATGAAAGTTGTTTTTGACAAATGAGTGAATGAACAAAGTTTGCAAGTAGGATATTTTATGTTGAAATGGGACTCTATCCTAGAAACAAAATGAAAAGAATTGGAATTTTGATAATCTTTGGATCAGTCCTTTTCTAGTACACGAATTTTATGACAACAACACTTATCAGCTGGGAAATCTTGATGAAGATTTCCTTTGGAATCCTAGTAATGGAAGGTTCCTAAACAGAATATTCACTTAACTACTTCTTAGCCACAAAAAAGTAAAAAAAAAGAGAGAGAAAGAGAAGAAAAAGAAAATGATTTACTTTCAAGAATTTTATGTCCAAGAATTTTCCTGTAAATATTCTAGTTGTTAGTTTTCAGTAAAAAATACAAGGAAGGGAAATAAGTTTTTTGAATGAAGACTCCACAACCCAATGGACAAAGGCACTGAAACTATGATTCTCAATAGGCCACAAGGGGACCATTGTCCCTCATGGAGCCAATGTTGGTATTAGATTGCAACACCATTAAAAAATTGTCTTCAAGGCTTTTAGGGATCAAAGAAGGTGTTAGAATAATGGCTAATGTTTTTTCCTTGATGTCAAACTAGATGTAAAATTGTCTTAGTATTTCATCATGGTTTTGTCACACTATATCATAATGACCTTGTCACACTATGAAACTCTCAGTGAGCATGAAGAATTTTTGTGTATAGCTTAGCCATGAATGGACCATGACTCTTAATGACTGCAAAAGATTTTTAGGTGTTGCGATGATTACATAGGAGTTGTAAAAGGTTGCACAAGATCTCAGACAATTGTAGGAGGATGGAAAATGCTTGGAAGAGAAGAAAACTAAGGAGAAATTGGTGATTGATTGAAGAATGATTACTCATTTTATTAAGGTGTCATTGAAGCCTTTCCAAAGTTTAACAGTTCCCATAGGTGTTGAATAAGGCATGTTAGAAGTTGGAGAAAGTTTGACTGAAATTTAACTACTTTCAAGGCTTGGAGACATGGTAACGCACGCTATCTTTGTAGGAGGAGTGTTAATACCCAGGTTAACACATATTTTTGCATTCAAGAACAATTTTATAATGATCCTAAAAGAAGAGGAAGCATTGATGCCTATAAGTGTTGAAAATTAAAAAATCCTCAGCCTAAACCATGGATTTGCCCATGGTATTTGTGTGTGGATGGTCACGTAATTTCTATTTCATTCCATCAACAAACCAAATGAATTTTACTGTGGTATTAGTAAGGAAAATATCTATAATAGGATGAGGATATCGATCAACTGTGTGTGCATTCAACGAGTTATTGTTTTGTGATTTGATCTAGAACAAGTGTGCACCAAGGTGCAAGCTAGAAGAGGCTCAGATCTGAGAGATATGAAAAATTATTTAAGGGTTAATGGACATGCTTGTTTTATTTGCTAAATGAAAGTGTAATAGTTAAAAATTTAATCTATTGTTTAATGTTTTAAGCTTTCAATACCATGTGTAACAAATATGGGATCAAGGGTTACAATAGATATATGATTTGAAGGGTATTACCTAAGAGATATTTTTGTGCACTTTCTGTCATGTTTTGGATAGATGTGATCAAATTATTTTTACTAAAGTATTATGGAATTTTCCTTCTGTATTCGCACTTTAGAGGCAAAGATTTTATTTTATTCAAATATCAATGCATGTATAGGTTGGATTGACTTAAGGAAAATGTGTTAGAGAAGGGAAGATATTTTATTTTGTCACTACACGTAGAGATATAAATTATCTGAGGAGTTGATTGATATTTATTTCTTGGTTTGTCTCATTGTTGTTTAATAATATTGAGACTGAGTGCTTTGTTGACAAAGTTTTATGTATGGATAGATCTATAACGTAGTGTATGCAAATATTAGTGTGACAGAGATATAAAATGATAAAGGTTCATGTATGATTACCCACTAATGTTTTATTTTCTTGATAGACATGTTATATTTTGAGATCTATATGTAGAGGTATTATGTCTAAGCTTACTTGACTCTTCAGGGATTATATTGGTGATAAAGTGTGTGACTTTTATTCTTGATTTCTTTCCTAGAGGATTGGTGACAGTGAGACTCTCTATTGATTGAACTACAAGTTGGATCTATCCATGCTTTCTTGTTAAAATTATATGTAGAGTTTGTATGTGTCAAAAATTTGTATGAAAATAATGGTTTATGCTAGTAGTAACTTGATCTTTATTGCAAAGTTCTATGACTGATGAAGATTTGTAGACCTTCTTGTTTGAGTACAGTTCTAGTAGTATATGAAGGAGTCTACGTATGTGCACTAGTGACTCAGTGAATGCAGATTGGATGATTCTCATGGGATATGTATGGAAGATGGCTACTCATGTTAGGAATTTATGTTGTTGATTGTCATTGATAAATATGAGTCTATTGTTGACTTCATGATGATGTTGTTATGTGTCTAGTTGGAAAAGTTTGATGTTTTTAGTCTATTTCTATTGGTATTACATAGTGTCTCATGTCCATTGAGATGTATTGAACTATGGTTGCATTGAGTTAATGGTTGGATCTTATTGAATATTCAGAGATGGGATTTGGTGTAGAGAAGGCTTGGCATTATTAAGGGTTAATGACAAGTTTCTTTGATACATTAAAAGTGATGGATGATTAATGATGATGTATTTTTTTTTTTTTTATTGTCAAGGATGTCTTGTTGAGTGTTTCAATGGATGAGATTTTTTTTAACAAAGTATATGGCTTGGAATTTGATAGTGTTAAGGTTTTTTCATTGTTGTTGAGCAAAGATTTTGACTTTGTGGATGGGAAAATAGTTCGATTTGGTATTTAACAATTTGTGGCTTGATATTTGACAGTAATTATGAGCAAATAACTTTTACTTGGTCAGCGTTGTTGAGGTTTGGCTTGGTATTGATAGTGTTTATGAGTAAAGGGTTTGACTTGGTATTTGACAAGATTTGCTTTGGTATACTTATTTTACCAATAATTTTTTTCATAGAGGTTATTAGTATCTTAGCTTTTAGTTATTCAGTGATTGAGTATAATGGTTGATGTGGGTTTGATTGAAACATGACTTACATGATTTGTGGTCCATAGAGAGCCTGAGGATTGCAGACTTTAGTGAGGGAGTGGTAGCTTCCTTCTGGTAGTAGTTGGAAAACTTTATCAAGGAGTAGTAGCTTCCTTCCATTCGAAGCTAGAGAAACATGAGGAGGTGATAGCCTCTAGTAGGTAGGAGTCTTCTCACTGGTAAGTGTTTGTGGCAGTGAAAGATGTAATGAAATAGTTTATCATAATAAGAGGAATATAGAGATGACAACGACAGTGGTTTTCTTCCATTTGGGTTTCCACCTAAAAATCCATTGTCCCTATGTGTTGTGTTGATGATTTATTTCATTCTTATTGTTTATTTTGTCTTATATTTAATGTTCCTCATGGTTTACTAATACACCTAGATCTACAACAAATTGTGCTTATAATAAAATAATGAATTAGGTAAATTTAAAACTAAAAAGTATAATATAAGTAAATTTTGATAAGGCATGAAATATTGATTCACCCCCTATCAATATTTCTAATAAAAGGAGTTGTCAAGGTCACGGTGATGAAAAGGAAGGTTTCAATGTTCGATTGCAAAATTGTTAAAGGAACAAGCCTTATCTAGCAGGTGATGGTGGGTGAGATGTGACATGGTGTTGTTGTGTCGGTGCACGATAGGCCATAGGTGTTGAAGCGCCAGAGTGAAGAAGTTGCATGGTGCGTAGATCCGATAGTGGATGGATTGCTTGATCTGATGGCCCACAAGTCCCCACACTGTGGACGTGCATGAAATTTATTCAGTCAAAGAGGTGCATAGAGAGCCACCAGGATCCCTCTTGTGCCCCTTACACAAATAAAAGATTTTCTATGTCAAGTTCATGAGGGTAAAATACGTTACCACACAACCCTCCACATTTCCCTTAATGTCAATGTATGCCAACCATGAGGCCTTCCATGTGACCCACACCTACCACATAGGAATCCCACATTGGTCCCCATGTTGCATCAAGCTAGGTCCACTCAGCGTACCAAGTCATTCATCCCCCATGAATTTCTCTAGCACATAGCTCTCACCACATCAGCCTATGCACACGTCAACCCTTCAACATGGCATCGTCCACACTGTTCTAACATCATCTAACTTATGTGCCCAATACAACTTCCATGTGTTAGCGAATTTTTGTTTTCATAAAGAGGGCTTTGGGGGGGCATTTTGTCAATATTAATCATTTATTTACTCAATCATATGCCCAACGAGGAGGTAGTCAAGGCTAACATCAACATACACAAGTGGGTAGCGAGGGACAACTAGATGAAAAGAAAGCATAAATTGGTGACTTGGGTGGAGAATAATGAAAAATCAATGTCCAAGGAAGTGAAAGGTTTCAAAGATAAATGTGAAATATTAGACAAGAGAATATCCCCACCATTCTTTGATGGGAATGGGGATCTATTTTCCAAGGAATCCCTCATGAAGAGCCTCATTCAAACTGAAGAATCTTAGAAGGGATTTCAGGATGAGGATCGTCCACTGCAATGGAAGATATATTGTGAACTTACATGAAGATTATTTTGAAATTTTGTTCTTATTAAAGGGCATCGTGTGAGAGTAAGGAAAGGTGGACTATGAGATAGTCATAAATTTATAAAGGACCATTTTGGATGATCAAACATATGACATTCCTTGTGGAAAATAATGGAAAAGCATGATGGATTTATGTAAAATTGCCATTTAAAAGCGACAAGAACCCATGCCACAAATGTCACGAGCAGAGGCAGGCTCAAGTTTTAGGCCGCCACAATAGCATTAGACCCGACCTCAACCATCGACATTGGCATTGCTATCGACACAACCAAGTTCAGTAGCATCAACAACCCAGCGTAGGTGATGCGCACTCAATAGCTAGTTCCCAACCAAGAGAGAGAATACACCCAACACATGAGAAGGAAAGAGAGGGACAATCCACTACAGCCAAATAACATGGGACCCACCCTAAAACTATCATAAATTTCTAGAAACTTATAGAGGAAGTTAGTTATAATAACCATCAACTTGTAAAAGGTTCCTAGTGGTTTCTAAATACAACTAGTTGATTAGGGCTAGGGTATTGAGTCTTTAGGGCCTATATATATGCCCAATTTTGTTGTAATTGTGGGAGAAATTTTCTAGTGTAGGGGAAACTTTCTCAATTTTTTTCCAAAATCTGTTTGGTGTTTGAGGTTGTTGTAAGAGGGAATTTTGAAGTATCTTGTGGGATGTTAGTGATACTTTTTCATGTAATTCTAAAACATACCATGTAATTTGATTTTTGCACCATATTAAAAAAACTTACATATATTTTTCACGGTTGATTATCTTGCAAACCTTGTTTGGCATGAAATTGAAATGTGATTGTTAATTAAGGAAAAATATGAATCAGTATGATTTTTTTCTTTAATTGGTGTAGAATTTATCAATATTGTTGAAAGGGTGTCTTTATTATTTTTATGATTTTTTACATGGGATTTCAATGAAAATATAAAATTCAAATTATTATGTATTCCTACAGTTGAAATCTTAATTTCTTAGTTCTCCATTTGATTTTAGTAGGCCAAAGTGAATTCGTAATTGCTCATTTTAGCTTGTTAAAATATGTTCTTTATTTCTCTCTATTCTTTAAACCCCCTTTTTTTTATCTCAAACCCAAGACACATGTATGGTATAATTAGAAACTAATGGAAATTGTACCTAGAAAACCCTTGTAAACCATTGACATTTTCCCTTACCTAGATTCTCAAAAGAAATTAAAATTTTAAAATAGAAATATTTGATTTGAATGATTGAAAATGTCTCTTATGTTTCTTTACTCTGTGGAAAGGTTGTATGAAGGAACTAGAGTGGTTTAAATTTGTGTTTGAAACAATCTTAGAAATGATCACCAAAATTTAAAGAAACTTTACACATCCATTTGGCAGAAAAAACATTCATGTCCAACAAAAGTAATGGTTGATTTAATTTATTGTGATTTTCCCATTATGTATTTTTTTCTTGTTGAAACTTCACAGCAAGAGATTAAACACAAAACACTTAAAACATGAAAAAGCAGAAATAAACCTAGCCAAGTTAGACTAACTTAGGTGATTTGTACATAGATTTTTTAGTAGAAAACCAACTCATAATTGTTAGAAATGTAGATCACTATTGAGAGGGGGCAATGTATCAGTGGTAATGGCACATATAATTTTCACCCTTTTTTCCAAATAATTAAAATGCCATTCACATCATAACATCAATAGATAAATGCAACATAAAATCAACACATAAGATTCATCAAAAACATGATAACAAGCATGCACAAGCAGGCACACATATTTCTAGTGGAAACCATCAAGGGGAGAAAAACCACACAGTTGTTGTGCTACTTCTTGTTCTATTATTATTACCAATCAAATATTTTAGATCTTTTCAGCTAGCTACCATCAGTTAGGAGGTATCTACTCACATGAATTTGTAGGCCACCACCTGTTGGAAGCCACCAATCCTAATAATCCTTGCCCAGACACCACTCAATGGGGATGCTACTCCCAATATACTATTTTTTCAACCACCACCAGTAAGGAGCCAACACTTCTATCTTTTTCAGCCACTATTAAATGGAGGCAACTACCTCCTCAAACTCACAAATCCATGTTTTCACTCATTTTCAAACTAGACACCATGGAGAACTTCACATCTTAAAAAAAACACATCATTCCTCTACCAAATATAAAATCGATCAATACAAACAATGCATAAGATAATCTGATAAACACATAAGTAACAATTCTCTCTGTACTAGATAAATCTATTAAAAAACAAATGTTGCACACAAACAATAATTTTAAGAATGCACAAACAATAACTATATACACAATGATCCTTAATCATCCCTTACTCCATCTCCTCGGTCTCTACATGAAATGCTAGCTGAAACACACATTTTGTACTTGCTGCAACTTATACAAACCGCTTTAAATTTTCTAGATAATGTCCCTCACATATTGTAGACTCTTCTCCTCTTACTCGCTTAATCTATCAAGAAAATAACCAACCAAAACTCGTGAAAGAATTCTAATATAAATAATTCGTTAGAATGATTAAAACAATAATGTCCATCAGATTAATAGAGCGTCAATAATCTCTATTCACATGCTCTTTATTGCTCTAATATCTTGATATTTCTCCTCCTTGACTTGATATTGCCACTCACTTCACTTAATGAGAAATATTATTCACTTTAAACACCTTATAGAAGTTGATTAAACTTTCCCAACCTTTTTAATAGAGTTCCCAAACAAGAAACACTGGAAAATTGCAATAAAACACATAAGGTGCCTACTTAAGCTAGAGAAAATTGACCTACAATATTATATGGTAGGATGACTACTAGCTCCCAACAAATATAGTCTCTCCCTATACATTAGTCTCCCAGCAGTTGAGCCTACAACTACTCTGTGTATATCTCACTCCCAACAACTATGGCTAAACCTAAGAAAAACCTTAAATTCTATGCTTGTACTTGAATCTCTTCATTGGCATGCCTCCTTCACCATGTGTAGGACTTTTCCTAGCCTTGAAAAGTCACCAAAAAACTTCAACAACCTAAACACCTCGGTAATCTCTAAACTCTTTGGCACTAGACCAACCACCATCACCACAATAGGATCATAAGCTAAACTAGGTTGACATCATTGCCAACAAGATAACTATTACCATAAAGCCATAATTCCAACATTCTCCCACCTTGGCATTGATGGAAACACACTATAGACACCAATGCATCCACTTTTTTGTCTCCCCCATTGACATCAATGGAAAATGGAAATGCCAACACTAGTGCTAACAATGTGAGGAATGAGAGAAGTAAGCCCGTTGCCCAGCTAAACATCGTGTTGATACAAAGCTAGTAAAAACCGATGAACCAAGGACGTGTCTCCCACTAATTCGTTTTCTACTCTTTGAATGTTTCCTGTAGTCAATAGCCATATGGACAACCTTCCTTGCATTCTTAATTGATGATTCTTCTCCTTTGGCTACTTCTTTTGTTGAGATGATTTTATCACTTTCCTTCTATAATTTTCTACTATATGTCCAAATGTTTGGCAACTAAAATGATTGACACTTCTCATTATGGGAGCATTAGATATTATTGATGAATATACCTTTCCTGGCCCATTTTTTATCCCTTCTTAGATGTTGGTCTTACTGATGACTTTCCTTTTTCATGCTACTACTAGTTGCTCATGTATTTTTTGAATTGCTTGATGTTGCTTGAGCACTAGATACGACCCTCTCTAGTTCTTCTCTTGCAATATATGCTCTTGAAATTTCAGTGCTTCACATTTTTCTTTAACCCCCTTCATATGATTTCTCACTTCCTATTATGTTCTCCTTTCCTCTTGCATCCGGGTTTTCAAGCCAGAAATGTATTCTTTAAAGGCACACTCCTTTTCATCAAAAAATTGCAATAACTTTCACTAGTCTTTATTCTCAATTGTGATCCTTTGAATCTCTGCTTTTAGGGCCACTATATTTTATTTTTCATTCAACCTGTCCAACACTTCATTTTTTCCACTAACCTCCTCTTGTTGTTCCTTCAGATCAACACTTTATTCACCATTACTATCATTGGTGATTTCATCTTCCTCTTGTGAGCCATCGGTGCTTTCATATTATTCCTGTGAGGAGACTTGATTTTCCACTACTATAAGTGTAGAATCCTTTGAGTTTTTCTTCTTATCAACATGTGAGTGGAAATTTCCATCAACCTTCTTTCAGATCTACAATTTTTTTGAACAATACATGCTCTGCAACGTATCCAACATATCTTTTGTAGTCTCATGGTGTCTTACAAAAATATTGTCAGATGTTGAAAGCCCACACAAAATAAACTCTTTAGCCATATCATTAAATTCATATTTTATTCCATATTCTATTGACAACAAAATATTTTCATTAAGAGGCTACAAGTACATATCTAATTTCACCTTACATGTTGCAAATTTGCCTCTATGAAGAATTGGAACTCCTTGTTGATCCATTCTGGAAAAGAAAAGAAAAGAATCCTTTTTTTCTAGATTTGCCTAGATCTACTCTCCAACGATTAAGCTACAACGAAGAGCCCCTTTCAGATACAACTCATGATAGAAATGTGGATCACTACTAAGAGGTGGGGTGAATCAGTATTGTCCCCTCTCAGTAGTGATGACACATAATTTTTTCACTCTTTTTTTCCAAATCACTAAACTAATGAAAATAACAACATGAAATGCTAAATATAGAAGTGCTAAATTTAGTACTACTATAAATAGCATTTTGGGATACCTTCCTATTTTAGTTAGTCCCTGAACTAAAATAGAGAGGTAAAAGTTCGAATGTGATCTTAGCAGGTGTTTGTAAAATAATTAATTAATTCATCTTGAGTTAATTAGTTGTAGAAAATCAAACATGAAGTCTATGTGGGGACATGCAACAGTTTCTCCATTAATTGAGGAATTTATCCATCAGTTAAATAGATAAGGATGAGTTGTAATATTGAGTTGTAATTAGTTGGCTCCGTTAACTGAGTCAAGTCCAGTTATATTAATTCAAACAGTTTGTTGAATTAGTTGTGAGTTCGGTTAGTTAATGCTTGCATGCATGTAATTGTTTCTCTCCAGATAACTGGATATTCTCTCATAAATAACTCATGCATGTCAGTTCAGAGAGAGACCCAGTTGAGATCAGATGGAGGGACAATGTACTATTAGTTGCTAGAATATTCCATTATGAATATCTCTTGCATGCAGAAGGAATTCTTTCCTTTAGGATTGCGCAGTTACTTCTTCAGGTTTTGTGAGTGTGATGAGGCCAATTCACACATGTGGCATCACTGGACCCCAAGAAAAACTGCACAAGGAAATAGGAGGCTTGGAGCACTTGAGGAGTGTTAGGTAAACTTGACTAGGCATAGAGTCAAAGTTGACCAGGTTAAAAAGTGATGGTTTTGGGGCACATGGTATTGTGAACCCATAGTATTCTGCATGTGGTATTTATGTAATGGAGCTTATAAAAGGCTAGAAGGAGGACACATATAGTGTCTATTAGGTATGCGAGTTGTATTTTTTGATTGCAAAGAGAGCAGGATAACTTAAGAGCTGATTCTTTTTGTAACTCGAACATATTTCCACTTGTATAATAATACAGAGATTGGGGTTTTAGGCTGAGGCTTTCCCCGGGTAATTTCTTCTGTGTTATGTGTGATTGATTTCTCATTCTCGGTTATATGTGTTCTCATTGATCTTGCTCATATTCGATTAAGCTTCCGCAAATTTTGTTGTAGAAGTAGATCTTGTATTTTGCTTTAGTATATTGCATAATATGTTGATCTACAATGTGAATTTCTACATGGTATTAGAGAAAAAGTGATCAAGGCAAAGAACATATACAAGAAGGGAGAAGTTCGAAGTTTGAGGTTCCTGAATATAGAAATCGAGTTCTTATCACATCTCAATTTCACCAATGGCATTCAACGGTTTAAGACTCGAGTATGCCCTTGATGGCAGCTCGAATTACATAGCCTACAATGCTTGCATAGAAGAAGTATTAGAGGAGAATAGTCTAAAGTACTTCACTAATCAAGAAGTCCCCAAGTCGACTGATGCTACTCAATTGGCAAAATGGAAGAAATGTGTGGCTAGAGCAAGGAGAATCCTTTTAGAGGGAGATTGAGACCACATAGTCTCAAGTCTCCATGGGAAGGAGACATCGTTTTCAATGTGGAAAACATTGAAAGATGTATATCAGAATAGTAGTGATCAAAGGATGATGGCGCTGAAAGACATGCTTTGGAAAATCAAGTGTGAAAAGGGAGACACGATCTCTACATATCTGAACAAGCTCACCACCTGCAGGGATGAGCTTGGAAGTGTAGGGATCACGACTGCTGATGATGACATGGTGAGTCTTGCACTCCTCGATCTTCCTAAGAGCTAGCATAGCTACCAAGACTTGGCTAATGGAAGAGAAAAACTGCCAGATTGGGAATGACTTTGGTCAGATCTGATGCAGGAGGAAATAAGAAGAAGCATCAGAGATGGATCCTCATCAAAGAAATATTATGAGGAAAATATAGCCTTAGCAAGTAAGGTGAGGAAAGGGAAAGGGAAGGCATACCATCCGAAATTTGGTTCTTCCCATGGTGGGAAGAAGTTTGACAAATCGAAAGTGTGATGCTTTCATTTTCATGAAGTGGGCCATTATGCTACAAATTGTCCACAGGAGAAATCCAGGAAGGGTTCCTCGAAGGGATCTGATGGTGAGACACTGGCCTCACAGTTTGAGCTAGATTTCTCACTTATCGCATGCATGATTTCATCCATGGTGGGATATGTGTGGTACCTGGATAGTGGAGCTTCATTCCACATGTTAGGTGAGAAGAATCCTTTCAGTACCTTGGAGGAGAAGGGTCTCCAGATGCGGATCGAGATGAGCGATGATGGAAAGTACCATGTTCCAGGTGAAGGTACGGTTGTGTTTAAGAGGGAGCATGGAGCTTCCCTCACCCTGACTGATGTAAAGTATGTGCCAGGTATGAAAAAGAATCTTGTGTCTGTCACTATGCGAGAAGATAAAGGTTATGATGTAGTCTTTAGTAAAGCAAAGGTATTCCTCAGGCATATCGGTACTAGACAGACAAAGCGAATTGGGATTCGAGTAAAGAATATCTACAAGCCAGAGGTAGATGATTGTGTTGCATTGAGTTCCAAAACTGAGATTGTGCAGAGCCAAGATGTTGGTGAGCTATGGCATAGAAGATTGGCCACTTACACCAAGTAGCCCTGAAGATCCTGCAACAAATTTCTACCGGATTACCCAAGGGAAAACTTGAGCAGACGAATACATGCAAAGGTTGTACCTTGGGTAAGTATGAAAAATCTTCCTTTCCGAATCGAAATAGTAGAGCTGGAGAAATCCTAGAGCGAGTTCACTCAGATGTTTGTGGACCTATCTCTACAGCCTCCACTGCTAAACAAAGGTGCTATGCTATTTTTATTGATGATTTTTCTCGTAGATGCTGGATATACTTTATGCAAAAGAAGGATCAGCCCTTCTTTAGGTTTTGTGAGTTTAAAGCATTGGCAGAGAAAGAATCTAGAAAGAAAATAAAATCCTTGCGCAGCAACAATGGTGGAGAGTATGTCTCCCAATAGTTTAAAGACTTCTGTGCTACAGAAGGAACTAAATGGGAATTGATGGCACCCCATAACCCATAGCAGAATGGGGTGGCTGAAAGGAGAACAGGTCAATTGTGGGAGCATCTCGAGTGATGTTGCATGACCAAATCCTACCACTGCATTTGTGGGCTGAGGCATGTAATACAACAGTATACTTGCAGAATAGAAGCCCGCATCGTATATTGGGGATGAAGACACCTATGGAGGCCTTTTCTGAGAAGCGACCATATTTGAGTCACTTCTGAATATTTAGATCATCAGTTTAATATCATGTGACCAAAGATGCCTGGAAGAAGTTGGATCCAATAGCTGAGTTGGGATACTTTTGGGGTACATCGATACACCCCACAACTATCCGGTGTACTTGCCTACTAGTCAGAGGACAGTGGTACACAGGGATATGAAGTTCAACGAGCAGAAAACCATGCAATTATCACTTGAGAGGGAGCTCAATTTGCATGCAGAGGAGGAACTTTTTGTTCCTAAGGAGGAGGAGCCTCATATTCATGTGGAGCAACTGGATGTAGAGGATCCGGGAGTGGAGACATCCACTCAGGCTGAGATATCTAGAGATGGGCGTAAACACTCAAGGGAAGCTGACAGGTTGATGCTGGATACACAGGAGAATGTGGGACATCCATCTTCTCAGCACAGACGGAGGAGGTCACCCGAGCGATACACTAGGTACATGGACCTAGTTGGGGAGTGTGTAGATACCGAAACTTCTTCATTCGAGGATGTAGTGTATCAACCAGTCTGGTTTGATGCAATTTTTAGAGGAGTACGAGTCTATCATTTAGAAAAGTGTGTGGGATGTTGTCCCAAGACCTCAGGGTAAGTCAGTGGTGAGTTCCAGATGGCTTTACAAAGTAAAGCAGGCAACTGATGGTAGTGTTGAGAAACATAAGGCAAGTTTTGTTGCCTGAGGTTTCTCACAGGTCGAGTGTTGGAAATAATACTGAGAGGGGGGGGGGTGAATCATTATTATCACACTAATAAAACTTTTTCCATTTCGATAATCAGATTCATATATGCTACTTCCACAACTTTTTATGATTAAGTTAATTGATCTTCAATGAGTGCATTAGAACATTATCAATCATATTATCAATTAACATATGCAGTAACATGGAATAGATCATCACACATAAGGCACACACATGAACACCATGATATAAGGTGTAAACGCAATGCGGGAGAAAACCACCTGCTACAAGTCATCTCAATCTTCTTCTTAATAAGAAAATCCTTTTACAATGTTTGTACTGGTGCAGTCTTATACCAGTACGGGAGCTACAACCCCCTTTGCTCTTGTACTAGTCGATCCATTTACTAGTACGCAGGCTGCTACCTGCTACAATGCTCCAAATATTTCCTTTAGCTCTTGTACTAGCTTAGATACTAGTACGTAGGTGCTGACCTACAATCTTCTCTCCTCCAGGTACCACATTTCATCAATTTTTAGACTGGATACACTGAAGCACAACACATAATCTGAAAGGCCACATTTCATCCAATTTTCATACTGGACCCAACAACAACATAAACAAGATTTTGAATCATCCAAGCACTAGATCCATACATATACAAGTGAGTCATCAACCAGATCTAGTCCATCAGATCACATGAAGATAAGTCATTATGAACCCGATCCATTCATCTATCAAAACTGAAACATACTCTATCACTTCTCAGAATATTGTCATAATATCAGAAACCAGACATCACTTCAAAACCCAGAACACAGCAATGACAAACATGGACAGCTAAATATATTTCAAGAGAAGTACGTAGCTTCACCCATGTAATGCCTGCGTACAAGTATGCACTATTCTTCTGTGGCGCCGCGCACCTCCGCACTGCGCCTTCTGTGGCGCCGCGCACCTCCGCAGCTGCGCCTTCTGTGGCGTCGCGCACCTCCGCAGCTGCGCCTTCTGTGGTGCCGCGTACCTCCGCAGCTGCGCCTTCTGTGGCGCCGTGTACCTCTGCAGCTGCGCCTTCTGTCGCTCCGCGTACCTACGCAGCTGCGCCTTCTGTCGCGCCGCGTACCTCCGCAGCTGTGCCTTCTGTGGCACCGCGGACCTCCGCACCTGCAGCGCTTCTGCGCCGGCGTATCTCCATGCTTTTCTTTCATTGCACTTGCGTACCTACGGGTATAGATAATTTCAAGACTTCAAGAATAACCCAGACTGTCAGATCTACAGATCTGATCATGCGCCGAAGAGATCTCAACCCATCAGTAGATTCGCCTTATTTAGATCTAGACATTACTCCCAAGAGATCATAGTATTTCAGATCTAGCTCCCATAAGATGTTCAACCCAAAAGCATACTCAAGCCAAATGATCACCTTTGCTTTATATAGGCAATCTCTTCCTCAAATCATGGATCAATACCACGAGCCAAAACCATAATAACACAATACCGTCGGCTAAATACCAAGGGTTAAACATAAGAAACCCCACGTGTGCTTTTCTCTACCTTGAAGTAAGTGAACTGGGGGTACGCACCTCCTGAACGGGATAACTGCGGGTATGTACGCACTTTATGTAACACCGGCCTGCGTGTACGCACCTTCTGTAAGGTGTACCTGCGTACCCCTTATTTTCTTCAATATTTGATAGCTGATCATCAATATCTACTGCTGACTTGAAGTACTTTGATCTATCACCTAAATGGGTTGCCATCAAGGACAACACTTTAGCCATAATGCCAACAATCTCCCCCTTTGGACTTGATGGCAAATCTTACTTGTGAACTGTCATATGATCCCTTTGTGCTGTCCGGTAACCCATACACTCTGTCACATCTGATATTTCTTCTGTAGATTCATCTGAATGTATACAAGTGAGATGATCTTCTATGAGAGGGTTGCCATCAAGTACAACATATGCATCATAATGCCAACATCGAGGGGATCGACTATGATGAGAATTTTTATCCCATAGCAAGGTACTCATCGATTAGATCTATGTTGGCACTATCAGCTCAGATTGGGTGGAAGATCCACCAGATGGATATGAAGACAACATTCCTAAATGGGAAGATTCAGGAGGAGGTGTACATTGTGCAGCGAGAGAGTTTTGAGACCTTCGATCGTGATTTGCATGTGTGCCAACTCAAGAGGGCTTTGTATGGCTAAAGCAAGCACTCCGTGCTTGGTGCACCGGGATCAATAGCTATTTCACCGGGTTGGGCTTCACTAAGAGTGAAGCAGATGCAAACCTTTACCACATCATGGTAGAAGGTAAACCATCGATCATTGTTCTTTATGCCGATGATATTATTTTGACAGGTGATGATCAGTTGATACAGTCTTGCAAGGAGGACCTTGCGAGAGAGTTTGAGATGAAAGACATGGGTCTTATGCACTACTTTATAGGCATGGAGGTGTGGCAGAAAGATGGTGAAGTATTTGTATCTCAAGGAAAGTATTCCAATGAGATATTCAGGCGCTTTCACATGGAGAAGTGCAAGCCCATGCAGATTTCTCTAGCTAGGAAATGGAGGAAGGAGGATGCTACATCAGGTGAGGTAGTAGCTGCTATTATTTATCAACATTTGGTGGGTTCACTTATGTATCTGGTGAACACATGACCCGACTTATGCTTTGCGGTTAACCAATTGAGTCAAGCTATGGTTCAACCTACCAAGCTATTTTGGAAGGCAGCGAAGCATGTGCTGAGATACCTCAGAGGCACATCTCAGTTCTGATT
This sequence comes from Pinus tabuliformis, assembly GCA_031772625.1. NCBI lineage: Eukaryota > Viridiplantae > Streptophyta > Pinopsida > Pinales > Pinaceae > Pinus > Pinus tabuliformis. The sequence continues at coordinate 896,203,050 of CM062820.1, read as the reverse complement.
GTGGTACAAATGAACAGAGGGAGTGAAGCTTCAAGGATTCACAGATGCAGATTGGGTAGGGAGTCCATTAGACTAGAAGAGCACTTCTGGAGGAATCTTCAACCTTGGTTCAGCTGCAGTTTCCTGGTACAGTAGGAAACATAGGCCAATTACAATTAGCTCAGCAGAGGCTAAATACATGGCTGCTAGTCAGGCTGCATGTGAGGCCATTTGGATGTGAAAGATTCTAGTGAGATTGTTTGGTCAGAGGATGGATCCAACCGTGATCTACCGTGATAATCAGAGTTGTATCAAACTCTATAAGAATCTATCTTTTCATGGCAGGTCCAACCACATTGATATTTGGTATTACCATCTTCGAGACTATGTGATCAAGAGGATCATGTTGTTGTATGTTTCGACCAAGGAACATGATGTAGATATTTTGACTAAGGCAATGTCAAAATGCAAGTTCGAGTTCCACAGAGATAGGATTGGGGTTACTGATAATCCCTTTCTTGCTGAGAGGGAGTGTTGAAAATAGCAACAAGAAATGCTAAATATAGAAGTGATAAATTTAGTATTGCTATAAATAGCATTTTGGGATATCTTCCTATTTGAGTTAGTCCCTGAACTAAAATAGAGAAGTAAAATTCGAATTTGATCTTAACAGTTGTTTGTAAAATAATTAATTAATTCATCTTGAGCTAATTAGTTGTAGAAATCAAACATGAAGTCTATGTGGGGACATGCAACAATTTATCCATTAATTGAGGGATTTATCCATCAGTTAAAGAGATAAAGGTGAGTTGTAATATTGAGTTGTAATTAGTTGGCTCAGTTAACTGAGTCAAGTCTGGTTAGATTAATTAAAACAGTTTGTTGAATTAATTGTGAGTTTAGTTAGTTAATGCTTGCATGCATGTAACTATTCCTCTCCAGGTAACTGAATATTCTCTCATAAATAACTCATGCATGTTAGTTCTGACAGAGACCAAGTTGAGATCAGATGGAGGGATAGTGTACTATCAGTTGTTAGAATATTCCATTGTGAATATCTCTTGCATGCAGAAGGAATTATTTCCTTAAGGATTTCACAGTTACTTCTTTAGGTTTTGTGACTACAATGAGGCCAATTCACAAATGTGCCATCACTATACCCCAAGAAAAATTGTGCAAGGAAATAGGAGGCTTGGAGGGCTTGAGGGGGACATATACAATGTCTTTTCAGTCTGTGAGCTGTATTGTTTGATTGCAAAGAGAGCAGGATAGATTGAGAGCTGATTCTTTTTATAACTAGAACATATCTCCACTTGTATGATAATAGAGAGATTGGGGTTTTAGGCTAAGGCTTTCCGCAGGTTATTTCTTATATGTTATGTGTGATTGATTTCTTATTCTCAGTTATATGTGTTGTCATTGATCTTGCTCATATTTGATTAAGCTTCTGCAAAGTTTGTTGTAGAAGTAGATATTGTATTTTTCTTTAGTATATTGCATAATTTGTTGATCTAAAGTGAGATTTTCTACATAAACAACCACACGCATCATACCATCAATAAATAAATGCAACTTAAAATCGATACATAAGAGTCATGAAAAATACCATCACAAGCATGCACAAGGATACACAAGTATTTATGGTGGAAACTCTCATATTATTATCAATGAAATATTTTATATATTTTCATCTAGCCACCACTAGCTAGGAGCCATTAACCCTATGAACGTTATTTTTGGCCACCACTAGCTAGGAAGTGTCTACTTATCGGACTTTGTAGGCCACCACCTACTAGAAGGCACCACTCCCAATAAGCTTGTCCCAGCCACCACTCCTGTCTTGCTCAACCACTACTAAATGGAGGCCAAAACCTCCTCAAAATCATAGAGCCACACTTTCAATCATTTTCAAACTAGACTCCATGGAAAACCTCACAACTCAACAACAAAAAAATAGTCCTCTACCAAATGATAAAGTTGATCAATACAAACATTGCATAAGATAATTTGATAAAGACATCAACACCAATCCTCTCTATAATAGATAAATATGTTAAAAAAAATATGTTGCACACAAACAATAATCTGAAGAATTGAAAAATAGTAACCATGCACCAAATGATCCTCAATCATCCCTTAGTCCCTCTTCATTCTCTTTATATAAATACTAGTTGAAACACACTTATGCTACCTACTACATCTTCTACAAACATCTTTAGAATTTCTGCATAATGTCCCTCACAACTTTCACACTCTTCTCCTCTCACACACTTGCTCAATTGACAAAATAACCAACCAAAATTCCTCAAAGAATTTTCATGTAAACAATTTGTTGGAATGATTTAAACAATAATTTCCATAAGAGTAATGGAGATTTAATCATCTTTGTTCACATGCTCTTGATTGGTATCGTATCTTGATATTTCTTGCCCTTGACCTGATATTGCCACTAACCACACTTAATGAGAGGTATTCTTCACTTTAACCACCTTCTAGAAGTTGATTAAACTTTCCTAGCCTTTTTAACAAAAGTCGTAAAAAAAACTAGTGAAAAAGGTGAATTTAACACTTGAGGTGTGTGCATAATCTACAGAAATTTTACCTATACACATAGCCACTAGGACAACTACTAGCTCCCGACAAGTATGGTTTCTTCCTTTCCATTGGGCTCAAAGTAGTTTAGAGCCTATAATTGCTCTGTGTAGGTCTCACTCCCATCAATTGTGGAAAAACCTAGGAAAAGCCATAAACCTTCTTCTCAAACATGAATCTCTTCCTTTGCATGCCTCCTTCACGATATACAAGGTTTGGTCAAGCCTTGAAAAGTCACCAAAAAAACTTAAACAACCTAAACACCTCAGTTACCTCTCAACTCCTTCGCACTACACAAACCACCGTCACAACAATAAGGTCATAAGCTAAATCAGGTTGACATCAATGCAAACAAGACAAGTACAACTATAAATCAATAATTCCAACAATAACAACAAATTAAAACCATATTTAGATGTTCCTAGGATTTATACTATAGCACAACATAGTGTGACTTTGGGGTTGCAACCAATAGAGTTCCTTATTGTGAAAGAATGGAGTTACAAGAGATTTGTGGAATCGTGACAAAATTGTCATCAATTACATTCATAACAGTATGCATGGGAGTTAGCAAGCTCCTCCCAGCCTTGTGTAGGTGTGTGTGTGTGTGTAAACACCACATAGATAAATAATCAATATATTTATGTAATGCACTTTTTAACTTATATATTCATCTTTCTTTGAATAAGAATGTGTATATAATTAATAAGTCAATAAAATATATGTAATTTTTATGTTTTTATATTCATTACCATACTAATCAAACAAAATATTTCCACAAAGGAAATCATGGGAATAAAATTCAAATATCCATGAGACCATATACAAATTAATTTTCCTAGGGTATTAATCCTTGAGTTCATATAAATAAGAGGCTTGAATCAATGTAGAAATCTTCACTCTCTAGTTATTAATGTTAGATTTTTTTGAGGTTAGATACTTAGAATACATAAGAAGTTGGATTGTTTACATTCAAAAATGTGGAGAAAGGAAGTTATTTTTTTATTATTACTATATACATATTCATAATTATTTTGAGAATTTTGAGGAAATAAATTTTCATTAACATATATAAATAGTGTATAGTAGTATATGTTTAACATGCCATGAAAAAAAGAAGAAAAAATAACCATCATATAATTTTTTCTTTAAATTTTCACTGATATTCTATTAGATAATTTGCCACAACATTTTTCTCAAAATAAACCGAAATATATACTATGACATGTTAATTCCTTTTAGATTCCACACTTATTATTATTATTAAACTATTTATACATGCAATAAATAATATGAAGAAAATGGAAAATAGGTAAATACAATCATTCACAAACCACAAGGACCATTGATCCAAGTGTATGTTACTGGCCACCCACCTATCCCACTTGGACCCCCCACAACTGTCTCTTTCAGTTTTTCGGTTTCCTTAATTGTAGCACAATTTACTATTTTTAGCAGTTTTTCGGGTCCTGAACTTCCGGAGACGTTTCGAGGCCCTAAAGGGCATTTTTTTTGGGAAACTTGGGGAAAACATGGGTCTATGGACCGATGTTGATAATTCAAAAGTTTTAGTCCTCAGATATATCTTTCTAACGAGGTATTGTGCACATCAAATGAATATTGTATGCCAAAGTTACGACCTTGGGAAATTGATGTACCAATTTACCCAAAACAGGGCCTATAGTTTGGTGCTTCATCTCCTAGGGTTAGGTTTTTGGATGTTTAGGGTGTTCCGTTGTTTCTCAACAATAAATAGGACTTCGAGCCTCATTTTAAGATAGTTTAGAGGCATGTAGCCACCACATCTCTTCTTAGAGATAAGCTACCATCGCACGAGCTAGTTTATTTCCATTTTTGTTTGTAAGCATATTTCATTATTTTACATCAATGAAATGAAGTATTATTTGTGTTGCATCTATGTATTTATGGTCATATATGTAAATTTCTACGTTTTTATTTAAATCTGAATCAGTGGTATCAAAGCGGTCTTCTCTTTCTCTGTTTTTCTTTGCATGTCCCCAATAAGGTCATGATATAAGGAGTTAGGGCTTGAACTGGTCGAACCTTTACAAGAAAAGCCTTGTAAATGCTGATGGCCTCCCATGGCGGATGAAAAGAAATACAAGGGGACAGAAGATCCTATCACAATATTGCTCGAAGAGGCCCTCAAGTGACAAAGCAACACGATGATGGACAACTTTGCTCAGATCCTTCAGTGGCTACCCAGGGGTGACACATCTACTTCCAGTAGCAACTTTAGAAGAACCACACCCTTTAAGGTACAAGTTAAATTTGACATTCCCATATTTGAGGGTCAGATAGATGCGGACATTGTAGATACAATGTTAAATTTGTTAGAAAGGTATTTTTATGTCCATGATTTTTCCAGCTGGGAAAAGATCACTTTTTCACTTCTCAAAGCAGCCCCCCATGTCAAAGACTGGAGGGAAACTTACTACAAGTAGAAGGATAAAAGTACAGGCTCACTACTTTCAGTTGCACCCACTTGGAATTCATTCTAGGATGCCATCATGGAGCAGTAATACCCTGTCAAGAGCTATGAGGACAAATACATAAAGTGGACCACGCTGTGGTAGGGAAGGGTCCAATATGTGCCAGAGTTCAAAAATATTTTTCATACCCTTCGCACAAAGTTGGGTATCAAGGATTCTGAGCTACATTTGGTACTCAAATACCATGGCTGCCTACACAGGGACATCTAGGATGAGATGGAGTTCCTGAAAATCTCCTCGCTTGGCACGACATACCGCTACGCCATCAAGATCGAGTAGAAGTTTAAATAAAAGAAGCAGGACTTTGGATCTGCGAATTCGAAGAACAAAGGACAAAGCTAAGGTGGGGTGACCCAAAACAACCTGTCGAAGCCACAAGAAAAGAAGGACACGACGAAGTCAAATAAGGTCACAGGAAAGTGGTGTGAGTTCCATAAGGTCCCCACTCATAACACAACTGAGGGTCGGACCAGGTAGTCACTCGTGGCCGAGTTGAAGGCTTCAGAACCAGATGCATGTTTTGACCCTAAGTCAGAACTCGACAAGGGGAATGGAAAAGGGAGGCAAATAATTGATACAGAGCCCATCAAACTATTTCCATCGCCAAGGTCCTGAAGAAAGAGCCCGATGATCCAGAGGAGGGGGAGCATCTTTTCGACTCACAGATATGGGTGAAGGGTTTGCCGCTACAATTCATTGTTGACAGTGGGAGCCAAAAGAACCTCATTTTAGCAGAGGTCATGAAGCGTTTGGCACTACCAACCATACCACACCTGCAATCGTACAACACCAGGTGGCTTCACTAAGGATGAGATCTCCGAGTCTGCCAGTAGTGCCGCCTTCCCTACAACATGAAGCCCTTCACAAATGAGGTATTATGTGATGTTGCACCATTTGATGTTTTTGATGTATTATTAGGCCAACCATACTTGTGGAAGTGACATGCTGTGTATGATTCAAGGCCTCGCGATGTTATTATTTCTTTGTATAAATCATTATACACGATATCCAAGGTAGCCCCATGTATTGCAACTTCTTTGATCTATGCTAAGAAAGGTAGTAAGATCATCCCTCAGACTAGGAAATTTATTTTCTGTCTCGTTCGCTCTCAAATTAAGGGGAAGGTCATAGCCATATCCATGGCCCTCGGGATGGTTTCCTCCATGCAGCTGAAGCAAGTGGATACGGTCATGAAAGAAGAAAGGGACATATTATCCTCATCGACAGGGGTGCCATTGCACTATCAGGTCAAGCATTCATCTGATATGACTTCCGGAGCACCTCTACCCAACGGGCCAATCTATTGCCACTCCATTCTGGAAAATGACAAGTACAAGCAGCGTCATGATCAGCATCATGTGCCACACAAGTTTCAAGTGGGCAATAAAGTCTAGTTGCATCTACAGAAAGAACATCTTACAAGAGCCCATCCAAAACTCAGACCACTCCAATATGGTCCTTACACCATTACCAAGGCTGTGGGAAACAATGATTTGGAGCACACAATTCCCCCATTCCTTTGCTTGCATCGAGTGTTCAATATGGACTGCCTGTGACCATGCTTCCCACCATTACTAGACACATCAGAGGTTGCAGAACAACTCACCACTGACCAAGTTCAGTAGAAGTTTCCTCATCTCATGGAGGAACTCAATGCAATGGGGACCATTGCATCCTAAGGGGCAGGAATGATTCAGGTGGATGTTGGTGGCCACCCTCCTATCCTAGTTAGACGCCCCAAAACTGTCTCTTTCAGTTTTTCAATTTCCTTAATTTTAACAAGTTTACTATTTTTAGTAGTTTTTCAGGTCCTAAACTTCTGGATCCATTTTGAGGCCCTAAACGACGTTTTTTTGGAAACCTTGGACCAACATGGGTCAATGGTACAATTTTTCTCACTCAAAAATTGTTGTCCTATTGAAGCCTCGAAAATTGGGTCGACAACAAGGGGGATACCCGCCCGATCCGGACCTTGGTTGGCAGCACCTTATCCGTTTGGTATAGCGGGTCCGACTGGGGATAATGGAACCAGTTTCCTAATCTATGAGTGTGTGTGTGTAGAATTTGATGTTGGTGATCTAATCGTTCCTATTTAAGATATTCTAATTCAAACTTTAATCTAATTTTATGCTATTTTAATCTAATAAGCAGTAGCATCTAAGCCTATACTAACCCGAGATGTAGTTCTTCTATTATGCGATCTAGAGAGATTTCAAATAACAACTGGTAATAAAGATCATTCAACGATTATAAGAAAGAAAATCAATGAAGATGAACCACTTCGCATAAAAAGTTAGACGAAACAGTTGTGAAAAACATATCGCATAATGAGCTCTTCATACATTAAGCATAAATAAATAGCTATCACCGTACAAAAGTGCCAAATGATAACTCAGGCATTCAAGCAATAATACATAAACAACTAAAAACTGTATATCACTTTAACATATAAGCAGAAATGGTCAAGAGATAAAAGTACCATTTATGACTAGTCCTACTCATAAGCTTGAAGCAACAATCATTTATCTCTCCTTGCTCTAACATCCACTAAGAGTGCAGAAGTGCAACATCAATAGCAGATATCAAATGCAAACATCAACAAATCTTGATCCATTCATTCACCAAAACCTCCTTTGAGGGTGCAAAAGTGCATGTTCTGAGGACAAGTTTTTGATAAATTTATCGACCCTTCTCTAAATGCATGAGAAGGGTTTAAATGCTACTGACTAAATAACTTAATTACAAAGATTCAGGATACGGTTTAAATGACCGCCCTTTTTCTAAGCAAAACGATTTCTAAAAATTAAATCTAATATCTAACTATTTCTGCATTTGCTCCTTAATGTTGCAAGCATTCAGTATTGGCCTGGGTAGAGTCAGTTGATTGTCTTCCACTTTTGGTTGAGCTAAGCAAATAGAAATGGTAAGAGCTGGCACCATCTTTTCAGCAAAATCGATGATATACTCGAGAGTCATCTTCTGACCATGTGGTTTTACTGCGTAGGCCCAGTAATAATCCAAGTTCAACTTGGTTAACCTTTGAATTGCTTCTGCATTTTCTTTAGCTTTTTGTTTCTAGTTTGTTCTTTACCATTGCTTTCTTGCATTTTCTGGGCTCACAGATGACTGTGCAGTTAGAGGCTTTGCTTCTCGAACAATTCTCTCAGCGATGCGCAATTAGCACTATGCGCTAATCGCGCATCGGAAACTGCCTTCGTTCTTTGATCTGGGCTTTTCTGATGCCTTTTCTCCTTTAGCGCCTTTTTCTTCACTGGGTATTAAAGCTTCAAAATTTGTAAAAATATTGCTTTCGTGAGCTCATGACCTTGAGCACTAAACTGCCTATTGGTATCAGCATCATTCAATACTCATTCAACCATGGCTGTAAATGAAAGGTCTGTAATGGATGGCTCAACAGTGTTTTGTGAATCTGCGGCTCTGTTGCATGTGGGCATCTTTTCTCTGTCTTTGAACATTGGAGTTTTACCCTTTTTCCTCATAGCTTCCTACATATCGCTTTGTATAACTTCTATTTTTTGTTCCTGCGATTCAAAAATGAGGAAAGTGTAATGATAATAAAAATCGACAGGAAAGCTTTAAACTCTACGGATGTACAAAAACATGCCACCTGACGTGAGTTGACTCTTTGAAGAAAAAACCATATTCCTAACACCTGGCATATAATTCATTAATTATCATTAAAGCGCATATCCAGTTCTTGGTTTATGGGAAACTTTTCTTGAATATTGAGCCGAGAAAATTTGCGACGGGATGTTTCTGCAATTTGCATCGCAGTATCGCATTTCGCAGGGTCGCATTATCGCAATTTCATCGTGCTGTGCTACCGCAAGGTTGGTTTATCGCTCTGTCGCAAGATCACAGATCGCAAAATCGCAGTATCGCAGAACATAGTATCGCAGGATCGCAAAATCGTAGATCGCTGTGATCGTTAAATCGTAATGTGTTTTTCATGCAATTTTGCGATATGCGATATCGCATATCGGCGGTTTTTTAAGGTTTTCCAATGTGATTGTTTATCAAAGCATGCAATGCGATGGAGTTCGCATCGCAGTCTCGCAATTTATCATTTTTACTCATAAGGAAATGTCATATCCTTCTTCGCGCGATGCGATGTTTCTTAAGGAGCAAAATACATGAGTGCTAATTGATTTTTTGAATTTTTTACTAAGGTCCCCTCTTACCTAGTGTTATTGCTAATACTAGATAAAGAAGGGGGGTTGTTGGTGGCCAAAACAATTGGCGATTCACTTGGAAGAACCAGTTATCTCTGTTTTTCTATTGAATTTTCTAATCTTCCAAAACAAAAAATTTGTCAGAAAAATAAACTTTATTATGGAAAGATAAAGTACGTTATGCTCTAATCTGTCAATGATATTTCATTTCAACTATTTTCCACTTTGATTATTAGCTTCCTCAGGCTAGTCCTTGTATTTACATCAGTCATTACTTGGTCTTGTAAAGATAAAACAAAGTCTCCTCTATAAACCAGTTTTAAATATGCTCATTTGTCGTAGGTAGAGCCTCTGCTGCCAGCATGCGTTTATAGCCTCGACAGGGTTACCTGTTACCTAGCAATGATCCTGTATCCTACTTAAGGCAGCCTACAACTTTCAAAGAAAAATCCATATCCACACTTATTGCTTTGATTTTCTTTTTATTCTTAAAGAACAATGTCTTGGTTTGGTATCCAAATTATGACACAGTCATTCACTTGATTTATAACTTTGCTGAACAAGCTGGCTCGTGATGAGACCCCTTGTCTTTTGATTGCAACAATATTGAGTCATTGCCCTGTTGTGGTGTACAGTATTGGCAAAGTCAGCAAGTTATAATATCTGTGATAATGATAAGCTAGCTCGTGATGAGACCTATTATTCTTCAAGATAAAGTGTATCCTTGGGTTGTTCCTCTAAAAATTGTGATTTCCTTAGGAGGGAGGAAGTCATTGTTTCCTTAAGCTAGCTCTGGACGACAATAATAGAGTTTTTGGAAACAGTTGTTCTACAGAGAATCTTTATTTTGTTGTTGATACCTTTCGTTGTACTGAGATAAAACAATTCCTTCACTAAAGGTTGTTTTCATCAAACTTTTTGAAGTTGAAACTAGCATTATATCTAGGCTAGAGTCTTTAACTGTATCTATCAATAATAAAGATCTGTTTTCCAAAATATTTGCTATTTATACAAGCGAAAAGTTCAAAATCTGAAAGAGAATTGGTGTCCTTTTCGTAAATTCCTAATGTAATCACTCCCAACTGGTTTTATTATGAAAAAGAAAATCAACTACTCTACAAAAAATAGAAGAATAATCTTCTATGGAAAATATTTCTTGAGAATTTGTCCACTAACAGGCAAAGTATCCCTCTTACCTGCTAAATCCTGTAACACAAATGTTGATGGGCCTACGACTTCTACAATTTGAAAAGGACCAAGCCACATTCTTTGAAATTTTGTATGTTTGCCCTTTTCTTCATGAGCCTTGTCCCACTTTAAAACTAAATCTCCCATCTGAAATTTTTTTTTGGTCATTATGTTTGAATCGAAAGAGGATTTTACTAGTGCTTGATGATGAGCATGCATTTTCCTAGTCTGTTCTCGTTGTTCTTCTAATTTAATTATTTCCATTTGTCTCAGCTATAAGGAGGAAGTGGGTACTTCATCAATGTATTGAACTAAAGACAAAGAGGGAATTCCTAAGTGAGTCGGAAGAACCACTTCTTTCCCATAAACTAAATTAAAGGGAGAAGTGCTGATAGAAGCTTTTTGCATTATTCGGTCTGCACATAAAGCATGTATCAAAGCCTTGTGCCAGTTCTTATGATTTTGGTCAACTGTTCTTTTAATAATCCTGATTAGGTTTTTATTTGTTGACTCAGCTAACCCATTGCCTTGTGGGTAGTAATTGGTCGAATATTTAAGTTTGAATCCTCTTTTAAGTGCGAATTCAGTCATTGCATTTCCAGAAAAGTATGACGCATTATCAAACATTAAAGCGGATGGCAATCCAAATCTGGTGATTATAAATTGATCTATGAACTCAATGATATTTTCAGAATTAGCCATCTTGAGCGGAACTGCTTCTACCCACTTAGTAAAATAATCTGTTGTTGTGAGGATGTATCTATGCTGCTTAGAAGAGTGAGGAACGATCTCACCTATTATGTTCAATCCCCACTGACTGAAAGGTTGCTCAATGTTAACCGGCTGTAGTGGCAAGGATGGCTTCGTTTGTCTTCCAGTAGTAGTTTGGCAGACTTGACATCTCCTAACATAACTGTGCGAGTCTTTAAATAATGTGGGCCAGTAATATCCTGCACGCAAGATTTTATGTACAGTAGCATCTCCAGCATAGTGTCCGCCTACCGGCCCATCGTGGAGTTCCTGCAAAACTTTTTCAGCTTCAGATTTCTCAAGACACCTAAGAAGAAAAAAATCATAATTTATCCTAAAAATAATATCGTTTATGAGCTGATATTGTTTGGCTTTCAACCTTAGAGCTCTTTTCTTAGTATGATCGAGGTGTGAAGAGCATACCCGTTCTTAAGATAATAAATGATATCAACGTATAATGACTCTGCATCGTTTAGGCTTACCTCGCATATTTGTACCTCTTCAGTTGGAATTTCATAAATTTACGATGCTCCAGCAAGCATTTTGCAGAAGCCTTGACCTCTTACAATGTTTGCTGGTTTAATCTCAATGTCATATTCCTATAAGGCAGTAACCCAATTGGCCCTTTTCTCACCCACATCCTTCTGTACTAGAAGATTCCTTACTGCGAGAAATGACACTATAATATTAGTATGGGTTTTGAGTAAGAAAGGTCTGAAGTATTTGACCACTTTGAAAATGGCATAAGCCTATTTCTCCACGTCTGAATAATTTAGTTCAACACCCTGTAAATTTGAACTGAAAAACGCAATTGGAGCTTCCGCTTTTTCATGATTTTCTTGAGTTAATATCGCAGCATATGACTTATCTGAGGCAAATGTGTATAAAATAAAAGGCTTTGAAAAATTTGGAGTTGCTAAAGATGGAGCATTAATAATAGCTTGTTTGATCAGGTTGAATGCTTCATGTTCATCTTTGCCCCATTTAAAAGTTGAGTTCTTTTTAATCATGGCTTGCAAAGGAGACACGATCCGTGAAAAATCTGGAATGAATCTCTTTACAAAGTTGATCTGACCAAGGAAGGATTGCATGGCTTTTTTGTTATGAGGTAAGGATATTTCAGAAATTTCTTTGATTCTATCGGGATCAATGTGAATATCGGATTTTGACACTATGAATCCTAGAAGTTTCCCTTCACTTAGTGCGAAAAAAGATTTCTTTGGTTTAAGCGAAATTCCATACCTTAAACACCGTTGAAAGATTTGTTTGAAGTCTTTGAGATGGTCGCTTCGCTTCTTCGAATACACTATTATATCATCCAAATAAATTACTACAGGTTTATTGACTAAACCTTTGAATGCGATGTCCATGGCTCTCTTAAATGCGGCAGCAGCGTTAATCAAACCAAATGGAATTTTTCGATATGTGTATGTGCCCCATTTAGTTCTGAATGTGGTTTTCAATTGGTCATCAGGATGTACCAACACTTGATTGTATCCTGAAAATCCATCCAAGAAAGACATTAGTTCTGAACCCGCCACTACCTCCAATATCTGTTCCATAGGTGGTAAAGGAAAATTATCTTTTTGACAGGCTTTGTTAAGATTTTGAAAGTCAATGCAAATCCTAATATCTCCGTTTTTCTTTCTAACAGGTACCATATTGGAGACCCATTTGGAATGTCTGGCGGGAAAGATTATTCTGGCTTTCAATAACTTATTGAGTTCAGTTTTTATCTGGTTTTCTAAATTTGGGTGGATCTTTCTCAGATTCAGTTGGACAGGTTTTTCATTATCGATCATGGGAATAGTATGTTGGATGATAGAAGTGTCGTATGTTTTGAGCTCATCATAATTCCAGGAAAAAAAAAATTTATATTGTCTCAAAAGACGAATATATGCTAGTTTTTCCTCAGGGGTTAGGCCTAGGCCTATATTAATGTTTTGTGGTTTAGCATAGTTTCCTAGGTTTACTAATTCGTAGTTCAAGGTTGAACTTTGGAGTTTTGAATTGGTAGACCTCTTAAACTGATCTTTCAAATCGTACAAGTCTTCTAACTTGACCATCGACTTAGGTATAGCATTGTTAGCGCTATCTTGTTGTAATTGTCGATCGTGATGGTCTTCGTCAATTATTTGATGGGAGTAGGATCCTTCAGATGTGAGGAAATTTACAATATCAGGATCATCATTGAATACTCTCCAATTTGTGATGTTATCAGGAATGGATGGTCTAAAGATTAATTCTATTGAGAATCTATCTGGACTAAAATCTTCGGAAGGAATAAGCTTAGAAACTACATTAGCCAAAAGGTCTGCACTTGCGTTTTAGAGTCTGGGGATTGAAGAAATATTAAACGCTATGAAATTCTCAATCAGATCTTGAACTAAGGATTGATAATGTTTTAAATGAGCTGATAAGCAATGTATAGTGTTACGTACCTGTTTAACACAATCTCAAAGTCTCCGAAAACTTGAAGATACTTGACGTCTAACGCGATTGCTTTGTACAAGCCTTGGACCAAAGCCTCATATTTTGTTGTATTGTTAGTGCAATCAAATTTGAGTCTGCATGTGAGCATGATTTTATCTCCTTATGGACTAATCAAAACACATCATGCTCCTACTCCTTCGTTAGATCTAGAACCATCAAAAAATAATTTCCAAAACAAAAATTTATTTACAGGTTTATCTAAAAAATTGATACATTTCAAACTATCAGTTCGAGAAAAATTTTCAACTTGGGACGAAACAAAGTGTTCCAAATAGGGTGATGCATGAGCATTGAAATTGCCGAGGAAAGAATCTACCGAGTAATTGCCAATAATGCTGATCTTATATGCTACTGGTTCATTCTCCCCTTCTAGCTCCGTTACTATGTACTTCTGGTGTAACTGTCGTTCAACCTTTATTTGATTCGGTTTACCATTGTAGGGCAGCCACATGTGCGACCAGTCGATTGCGAATTATCCATGGAGTCTTTCTGACCAATCCCTGCTAAGAATTAAGCCATAGAATTCAGGAATGTCAGCAACTAAAATGTCAATAACTTGACATACCTTTGGGTTGGATGACAACCTAATGGTTAGTTGATTTAGTTCGCCGATCACTTCGACTTGAGATCGATCTAGCTGAACTATGCATAATGCAGATTTCTGTGGTTGAACATTTAACTTGGCACATATGGATTTGGGTAAAATATTCGATGAAGCACCAGAATCTACCAAACAATTGTGCACATTTTTATTGAAGATTTCATAAGTAAGGAGAAACGGGGGAGTGTGAGATCTTGATCTTCCTCCAATTAGAGCGATGTCATTTGGATCAATCTTATTGATCGCGTTAGTTGGAGGTCTTCCCATGTTATGGGAAGCTTGAGAAAGTACAGTAGTAGGCAAAGGTGCAACTGGCACGGCATGTAATTCTTTCATCATTATCTTCTGTTGATGCTTTAACTTGCTCAGTTCGTAAAGGGTGATGTTAGCCCTAGTCTTTTTCATGTCTTCTATAATATTGTACTCCATTTCATCCGACACTATCAATGTTTTAGATGGAGTTGTTTCATCTGTTTGGACTGGGCTGGTTTGAGTCGCTTTAGATGTCATTTTCTTTGTTGCAACTTTATCCTTTATTGTAGAGCTTGTGCTCTTCGGCTTAGGGGTAGTCTGGGGAGGATCATGCTGATTTTTGCTTCGTGTGCTAACTGGGAATACTTCTTGATCTTCTTCTTGTGGGAGGATGAAATCCCACATTCCATGTAATTCCACAACTTCTTCGTCATCAGTCTGCCCTTCAGTGGCAATTTCCTCTTCCTCTTCCTCGGATTCAGCATTTGAAATGGCATTGGGTGGCTTTGAATCCGTTGAAGGACCTCTTTTAAAAGCTCTATAGGGTTTTTTTGAAGAAGTTTCTGCTACTTGCTTTTTGATGTCGACCGTTTCATTGGACATGGTCTTTAGAACTTTCTGAAATCCTTCCAAGTCGAATGGATCTTTTTCTTGTTTCTTCTTGGAGTCTTCCTTGAAGTTGACTTTTTTGGATTTACGTTCCTCTATCACGGATTTATTTTCAAGGGCTATTATTCATTTCTCTACTGCTATTGCTTATTTCATGTTATCAGCTAAGGTTGTTTTATTGGCCCTGTCCACGAAGATTGCTATGTTTGATGGTAGAGCGGTGATATACCATTCACATCGTACTTCTTCACTGGGCTGGGAAGCAGTAGGAATTTTGTTGAAAATTTTGTTGAAACGTAAGTTGAAATCCTTGATAGGCTCTCTAATTTCGGCTCTAAGATTGGATAGGTCATTGATTAATGTTGCCGTAGACCTGTCATCACCAAACTTGGTTAGGAATTACTCCTGGAAGATGTCCCAACTTGTGATGGATCCGGAGGGTAATGAAAAATACCATGACCCGGTTGTTCCTTGCAGAGTATAAGGAAAAAGCCGAACAACAACATCTTCATTAGTAACCCCATTGAGATTAATGGATAGCATGAAGTTGTTTATGTGCTCTTCTACTAGCATGCCTGCCTCGGGATTAAATTTAGGCAGCCATTTCTCAGGATGGGTCGGTATTTGACTCAAGGGTGCAGGCATTAAGACTGCCCCAGGGTTATTCCATGGAGACCGGGCCATTGTTGAACTGCTAACAGAGGAAAGTGCAGAAGATGATCCCTGTGGCTGGGGGGAAGAGGATACTACAATTATAGATGATTGAGGAAGAGTTGTGGGGGTTCCAGTGGACAGATGGATGATGATCTGGAGTGGTGGCATGGATGGTTGACTTCGCGGTGAGGAAGTTGAGATGGATGATGTTGACGAAATAGTCTCGCTTTCGAACTCTTTAGGTGATTTCCTCTCTCTTCTCCTGGTGGGAAGAGGTAATTCGGCTAGCTAAACGCCAAAATTTTCACTCTTTAGCTTGGTCAGGGGATGAGCAGGGTTATACTGTGAAGTCACCCTTCCTTGGGATTTATCAGACCTTTCAGGAGAAATGGAAAATCACTGAAGTTTGTGAATCAGAGATTCGACTTCAGGAAATTCAACAGTAGATTGTTCTGAAATGTCAGGGTGTGTAGCAGCGGTTGATACTCGAGCGACTTCTAACTTTGGATTTAAGTGTAATGGAGAAGTCGGGGGATATGGTGAGGGTGACTTACTCTCAGAATGGTATTCAGATTTGGATTTACTTGCCATTCATAGTTCATGCCGTCCTTCTAGCGCCAAATATGTTGAAGCCCCAAAAATCGGGTCGAAAACAAGGGGGATACCTGCCCGGTCCGGACCTTGGTTGGTAGCTCCTTATCCATTTGGTATAGTCGGTCCGACTGGGGATAATGGGACCAGTATCCCAATCTATGAGTGTGTGTGTGTAGAATTCGATGTTGCTGATCTAATAGTTCCTATTTAAGGTATTCTAATTCAAACTTTAATCTAATTTTATGTTATTGTAATCTAATAAGCAGTAACATCTAAGCCTATACTAACCCGGGATGTAATTCTTCTATTATAAGATTTAGAGAGATTTCATATAACAACTGGTAATAAAGATCATTCAGTGATTATAAGAAATGAAATCAATGAAGATGAACCACTTCGCATAAAAAGTTAGACGAAACAGTTGTGAAAAGCATATCGCATAATGAGCTATTCATACATTAAGCATAAATAAATAGCTATCACTGTACAAAAGTGCTAAATGATAACTCAGGAATTCATGCAATAATACATAAACAACTAAAAACTGTATATCACTTTAACATATAAGCAGAAATGGTCAAGAGATAAAAGTACCATTTATGACTAGTCCTACTCATAAGCTTCAAGCAACAATGATTTATCTCTCCTTGCTCTAACATCCACTAAGAGTACAGAAGTGCAACATTAGTAGCAGATATCAAATGTAAAGATCAACAAATCTTGATCCATTCATTCACCAAAACCTCCTCTAAGGGTGCAAAAGTGCATGTTCTGAGGACATGTTTTTGATAAATTTCTGGACCCTTCTCTAAATGCATGAGAAGGGTTTAAATACTACTACCTAAATAACTTAATTACACAGATTCAGGATACGGTTTAAATTACCATCCTTTTTCTAAGAAAAACTATTTCTAAAAATTAAATCTAATATCTAACTATTTCTGCATTTGCTCCTTAATGTTGCAAGCATTCAGTATTGGCCTGAGTAGAGTCGGCTGACTGTCTTCCGCTTTTGGTTGAGCTAAGAAAACAAAAATGGTAAGATCTGGCACCATCTTTTCAGCAAAATCGATGATATACTCGAGAGTCATCTTCTAACCATGTGGTTTTACTGCGTAGGCCCAGTAATAATCCAAGTTCAACTTGGTTAACCTTTGAATTGCTTCTGCCTTTTCTTTAGCTTTCTGTTTCCAGTTTGTTCTTTACCATTGCTTTCTTGCATTTTTCGGGCTCACAGATGACTATGCAGTTAGAGGCATTGCTTCTCGAACAATTATCTCAGCGATGCGCGATTAGCGCTAGGCACTAATTGCGCATCGGAAACTGCCTCCGTTCTTTGATCTGGGCTTTTCTGATGCGTTTTCTCCTTTAGCGCCTTTTTCTTCACCCGGTATTAAAGCTTCAAAATTTGTAAAAATATTTCTTTCATGAGCTCGTGACCTTGAGCATTAAACTTCCTGTTGGTATCAGCATCATTCAATACTCATTCAACCATGGCTGTAGATGAAAGGTTTGTAATGGATGGCTGAGCAGTGTTCTATGAATTTGCAGCTCTATTGCATGTGGGCGTCTTTTCCCTGTCTTTTAACATTGGAGTTTTACCCTTTTTCCTCATAGATTCCTGCAGATCACTTTGTATAACTTTTGTTTTTCGTTCCTGTGGTTCAAAAATGAGGAAAGAGTAATGATAATAAAAATCAACAGGAAAGCTTTAAACTCTATGGATGTACAAAAACATGCCACCTAACGTGAACTGACTCTTCGAACAACACAAAACCATATTTCCTAACACCTGGCATATAATTCATTAATTATCATTAAAGTGCATATCCAGTTCTTGGTTTATGGGAAACTTTTCATGAATATTGAGTCGGGAAAATTTGCGACGAGATGTTTCTGCGATTTGCATCATAGTATCACATTTCGCAGGGTCGCATTATCGCAATTTCATCATGTTGTGCTATCGCAAGGTTGGTTTATCGCGCTGTCACAAGATCACGGATCGCAATATTTCAGTATCACGAAACGTAGTATCACAGGATCGCAAAGTTGCGGATCGCTGTGATCGTTAAATCATAATGTGTTTTTCATGCAATTTTGCGATATGCGATATCGCATATCGCATATCGACGATTTTTTAAGGTTTTCCAATGTGAGTGTTTATCAAAGCATGCGATGCGATGGAGTTCACGTCACAGTCTCGCAGTTTATCATTTTTACTCGTAAGGAAATGTCCTATCCTTCTTCGCGCGATGCGATGTTTATTAAGGAGCAAAATACATGAGTGCTAATTGATTTTTTGAATTTTTTACTAAGGGTCCCCTCTTACCTAGTGTTATTGCTAATACTAGATAAAGAAGGGGGGTTGTTGGTGGCCACAAAAAGTCCTCAGGTAGGTCTTTCTAACAAGGTAATGTGCGTGTCAAACAGAGATCATATACTAAAGTTATGACCCCAAGAAATTGATGTACCAATTTACCCAAAACGGGGCCCATAGTTTGGTGCTTCATCTCCTAGGGATAGGGTTTTGTATGTTTAGGGTTTTCCATTGTTTATCAACAATAAATAGGCCTTCGAGCCTAATTGTAAGATAGTTCAGAGGAATGTAGCCACCACATCTCTTCTCATAGATAAGTTACCATCGCCCCAGCTAGTTTATTTCCATTTCTGTTTGTAAGCATATTTCAGTATTTAACATCAATGAAATGAAGTATTATTTCTGTTGCATCTCTGTATTTGTGGTCATATTTGTAATTTGTTGCGGTCTTGTTTAAATCTAGATTATGGTATCATAGCGCTCTTCTCTTTCTCTATTTTTCTTTGCATGTGCCCAATGAGGACAGGATATAAGGAATTAGGGCTTGAACTGGTCAAACCTTTGCAAGACTAGCCTCGCAAATCCCGATAGCCTTCCATGGTGGATAAAGAGAATGACAAGGGGGCAGGAGATCCTATCACAATATTGCTTGAAGAGGCCCTCGAGCAATAGAGGAACATGATGATGGACAAAATTGTACAGATCCTTCAGCGACTACCTAGGGGTGACATATCTACTTCCAGTAGCTACTCTAGAAGCACCGGACCCTTTATGGTACAAGTTAACTTTAACATTCCCATATTTGAGGGTCAGATAGATGTAGACACTGTAGATAAATGGTTAAATTTGCTAGAAGGGTATTTTTTTGTCCATGATTTTTCCAGCCGGGAAGAGATCACTTTTGCACTCCTCAAAGTAGCCCCCCCACATCAAATATTGGTGGGAAACCTACTGCGAGTAGAAGGATGAAAGTATGGGCTCACTATTTTTAGCCACACGCACCTTGAATTCATTCTAGGATGCCATCAAGGAGCAATAGTACCTTGTCAAGAGCTATGAGGACAAATACGTAAAGTGGACCATGCTGTGGTAGGGAAGGGACCAAGATGTGCCAGAGTTCATTCCCTCTGCAGAAAGTTAGGTATTAGGGATTCTGAGCTACATTTGGTACTCAAAGACTGCGGCTACCTACACAGGTACATCTAGGACGAGATGGAGTTCCTGAACATCGTTTCGCTTGGCACGACATACTGATACACCGTTATGATCAAGCATAGTTTAAAAAAAATAAGCGAGAATTTGGATCTGTGAATCCAAAGAAAAAAGGACAAAGCCAAGGGAGGATGACCCAAGACAACCCATCCAAGGTGCAATAAAAGAACAACACCAGGAAGTCTGACCAAGCAATTGTTGGTGGCTGAGTTGAATGCTTCAGAATCAGATGCATGTTCTGACTCTTAGTCAAAACCCAACAAGGGGAATGGGAAAGGGAAGAAAATCAGTGATGCGAAGCCTAACACCACTATTGTCACTGCCAAGGTCCAAAAGAATGAGCCCAAAGATCCAGAGGAGGGGCAACATCTCTTCCACTCATAGATGTGGGTGAAGAGTTCGCCACTGCAATTGATTGTTGATAGTGGGAGCCAAAAGAACCTCATTTTAGCAGAGGTCATGAAGAGGCTGGGACTACAAACCATACCAAACCTGCAATCGTACAACATTGAGTGGCTTCACCAAGGAGGAGATCTCCAAGTCTACCAGCAGTGTCACCTTCCCTACAACATCAGCCATTCATAGATGAGGTATTGTGTGATGTTGCACCACTTGATGTTTGTGATGTATTATTAGGCCAACCATACTTAAGGAAGTGACATGCTATGTATGAGTCAAGGCCTTGCGCTGTTATTATTTGTTTTTGTAATACATTATATAAGATACCGGAGGTAGCCCCACCTACCGCCACTTCTTTGATCTCTACTAAGAAAGGCAGTAAGATCATCTCCTAGAATAGGAAATTTACTTTCTTTTTGGTTCTCTCTCAAAGTAATGGGAATACCATAGACAAATCCATGGCCCCCTGAGAAGGGATCCTCCACGTAGAAGAATCAGGTGGATACGATCATGAAGGAAGACAAGGACATCTTCTCCTCACCCATAAGGGTATTGTTGCACTGTTAGGTCAAGTGTTCGTCCAATCTGACTTCCGGAGCATCCCTACCCAACAGGTTGATCTATTGCCACCCCATTCTGGAAAATGCCAAGTACAAGAAGCGACATGATCAGCATTAGGTACCACACAAGTTTCGAGTGGTTGACAATGTCTATTTGCATCTACATAAAGAACGCCTTACAAGAGTCCATATGAAGCTCAAACTACTCCGATATGGTCCTTACACCATTACCAAGGTGTGGCTAATAATGATTTGAAGCATAGCATTCCCCCATTCCTTTGCTTGCAATAAGTGTTCAATATGGATCGCCCTCGACAATACTTCCCACCATTACTGGACACATAAGAGGTTGCAGAACAGCTCACCAAGGACCAAGTTCAACAGAAATTTCCTCAACTCATGGAGGAACTCAACGCAATGGGGACCATTGCTTCCTAAGGGGGGAGGAATCATCTAGGTGTATTTTTATGGCCACCTGCCTATCCCACTTGGACCCCCCACAACTGTCGCTTTCAATTTTTCATTTTTCTTAATTGTAGCATAGTTTACTATTATTAGCAGCTTTTTTAGGTCCTTAACTTCCAGAGTCATTTTGAGGCCCTATACAATGTTTTCTGGGAAACCTAGGAGCAGCATGGGGTCATGGACCAATGTTACTCACTCGAAAGTTGTATTCCTCATATAGATCTTTCTAATGAGCTATTGTGTGCGTCAAACGGAGATCATATGCCAAAGTTACGACCCCAGGAAATTGATGTACCAATTTACCCAAAACGGGGCCCATAATTTGGTGCTTCATCTCCTAGGGTTAGGGTTTTAGATGTTTAGGGTTTTCCATTATTTCTCAACAATAAATAGGCCTTAAAGCAACAATGTAATATTGTTCAGAGGCATGTAGCCGCAACATCTCTTCTCAGAGATAAGCTACCATCGCCCGAGCTAGTTTATTTCCATTTCTATTTGTAAGCATATTTCAGTATTTTACATCAATGAAATGAAGTATTATTTCAGTTGAATCTCTGTATTTATGGTCATATATGTAATTTTTTTCTTACCTGTTTAAATCTAAATCAAGCACAAATATATATTTTCGTCAAGTGCTTCAGGAGAAAATGTAATTGAAAGGTGAGGTTTTTATATTCTTTTTTTCTTGGAATGGATATGTTGCAAGTACAAAGGAAAAGGCTTTGTCTATGGAGTTTCCTAAGACTTGTGGCATGTATTTTTCTACAGACCATAATCCCCCTCAATTATGTTCTTTCTCTATTCATAGTGAACTAGTTTTCTCTAGTATACAATAAAATTCAAGAACATAGAATGGAACACAGTTTCCTCATAGTGGAATGATTATAAAACAACTTGATATCCAATTGGGAGTTAAATGTTACCCATTCAACACTCAACATGAAACATAATTATCAATCAAATGAGAACTATTACCTCAAAATGGGTACTCGAGCCCAAAAATCCCAAAAAAACATGAAAAAACACCTTCAAATCGAGAAGTGTTGATGTTGGAATAATGTTTTTTTTTGTTAGAGTAAATTTTCAATATTTTTTTTAAAATAAAAGTAAAAAACAATAAAATCCATTTTGTTTAGTGCAAAAATCACCTTGAAATCAAAATGTGTTGATGTGGGCATAACATTTTTTTAGGGTACATTTTCAACATTTTTTAGTAATGACGTTAAAAACAAAATATCGTGACTCTGAAAAACTTTAAATTTCCAATGATTTTCAAACATGGCATTAACGATAAAATATCACGTCTTTGAAAACCCTTAAAATTCCAATGAGTTTTAAGCATGACATTAATTTTAAAATATTACTTCTTTGAAAAACCTTAAAATTGCAACAATTTTCAAGCATGGTGCTAAGAAAAAATATTTATAATTGTTTTCAAGCATAACATTAAAGATAAAATATCATGACTTAGAAAAGTATTAAAAATGTTGACAATTTTTCACCAATGGAATTAAAACCAAAGATTATGACTACAAAACAATCTTAAATTTTCAAAATATTTCAAGCATGACATTATGGAAAATTTTTATAACTAAAAAACTTTAAAAATGAACACCTGAGAGAAAGAATTATTATACCAAGAGTAATTTTTTTAAATGCTAAATGTAGAGTGATTTTCAAATCTTAGCCTAAGACGATTTGATACATTGCAAAAAAAATTTAAAAATCAACTATCAAATTGACACACAGTGTAGGTGAGCTCAACCCATTGTATTGAAAACTTAAAGACCAACCATGAAATTAACACATTGTGGGGCAGGCTTGTTTCATTATAATGACAAATTTAGAATCAACTACCAAATCGCACATAATGGGATTGGGTTGGTAGACAAACATCAATACATACCCTACAAAAAAAATAGTATATATATATAAGAAAGATAAATAAGAAAACAAAAATTCAAATATTGAAAAAAGAAAAATTAATTACAAGTAATAAAACATAATAAAAACATGACAAAAAAATCAAATATAAAAAATACACAGTAATGAAAAAAAAAAAAACTATAAAACGTAAAAAAAATTAACCATATCATGTAGATTTAAAAAAGAACAAGAAAAAAGAACAAAAAAAAAAAAATAGAAATAAAATAAAAAACCAAATAAATAAATAAATTACAAAATAAAATACAACATTAAAAAAAAACTAAACTTAAAAAACAAAAATTCCGTGGCGACCTCAAGGCCCGACTGGCCAGTGGACGATTCATGAGAAAAAAATAAATTAAATTAAAAAAAAAAAAAAAAAACAACAACAACACACACACATAAAAGTGTAAAAAAAATCAAAATTAACTTGTAAAAATGAAAAATTTAAAGAAAAAATAAAAATAAATAAATATAAAATATAAAAAATAAACCCCATATATATATATATATATATATATATGAAAAGATAAATAAAATTTTTTAAAATGACATTTTTTGAGTTAAAAAAAAAAAAAACATCATTTAAAAAAATGTTAAATACTTATCAAAAAAATAAATAAGAAAAAAAGAAAAAAAAAGAAAAACAATTAAAAAAATAATTTTAAAATTAAAATTAAAATTAAAATTATATATATATATATATATATATATATATATATATATATATATATATATATATATATTAAAAAGAACATAAAAAATAAACAATTAAAAGAAAACAAACCAATTTAAAAATAAATAATTAAAAAAAAAAATTAAAATTAAATAAATAAATAAATAAAATCAATTAATTATTTTTTTAAAAACACATATGAAAAGGCATATTTAAAATTCAATTAAAAAAATATATTTTAATTGACCCAATCGACCCCCACCTCATCCCCCTCTCCCTGCCACCCCACACTCGCTTAGCCACCCGACCCCCACCCCACTGCGCTCCCCCTCTCGCCCCTGCACTCCCTCACCCAACTCCCCTCCACCTCCCTCCCTTCCCCCAGCCGACCCTCACCCCACTAAAATCAACATAAAAGCAATAACATCAAAAGAAAATTTCATACTTGATACATAAGAAAATTTAAAGTGCCAAAGATATGCTAGAAAAAGTGTATTCTCGCATCGCCACTTTTCTAAATCGGGTGATTTTTTGCTACCTCAAAAAAAGGGGTACCAATTCACTTTCTAGTTTGATCTGTAACTATGTTATGAACAAATATGCTCTTATAGAGTCTTTTTCATAGTACCCACATGACCAGCCCTATTTGCGAAAGTAATGGAAGATAATGTGGCGCCTCTCCAATTATTGTCATCAATAAGTGGTTTGTAAATTTGTATGGATATTCCAATGGATAGTTAGTCACAAAGAGTATGAAAACTTATACTTAAAAATATGAAATCTATACTATGAGGGTTTATTTCTTTTCAGATTTCTAAATTTGTAAATTAGTATTTATTGTGCATGCATGAAAATTATAATTGTACGTGCCCACAGGGCTTTGGATTGACGGTGAATGGGTGCACTGTTAAGGCACTCGTGATAGGTCACTGGTTCAAATCCCTCATGGGTGCTTACCTACAAAAAAAAAAATATAATTGTACATAAAATAGACAACAATGAAATGAAACTCAAAGCACAATTTGATACAATATATAACCTAGGAAACACTTTCAGGAGAAAACTTATCTAGAAGGTGAGGATGTTATGCTCTCTTTCTTTAAATAGAAAATGGAAGAGATTACAAAGAAATAAGGTTTGTGACATGTAGTATAATAAAATGAAATAACTTCTCTTTGTTTTCTCTCCCCATCCATT
The DNA here is from genome assembly GCA_031772625.1 of Pinus tabuliformis. NCBI lineage: Eukaryota > Viridiplantae > Streptophyta > Pinopsida > Pinales > Pinaceae > Pinus > Pinus tabuliformis. The sequence continues at coordinate 896,177,880 of CM062820.1, read as the reverse complement.
TCAGCTACTCTACTTATCTATGGAACAAAATGCACCTAAAAAGAATGTAACCCCATTTCATCCTAGTGGCCTCATTATAACACAACTTGATAGCCTATTAGTTTTTAGGTTTCAGTCCCTTATCTCTTAACTAGAGTTAAAATATACTCTTCTAGATTCTTCATCATTATGACCACATGGATAGCCCACTTTCCTTGAGTAATGGGGGATGACATGGAATCCTCCCAAATTATGGTGGTGAAATCAAGAATATCAAATTCTGAGTCACAATTTTTTTTCATACAAGCATTAGCTGAGGTGATTTGTGTACCATTAGAAATGTCTTTGTGTGTAGAATAGGAAATAAAGATGTTTAACTAAGGAAGAAACGTTTACCCCCCAAAAAACTTCATTTGATTCTTCAAAATTCTCCCAAAAGGTTTCAGACCCTAATTTTCCAAAATTGGTCTCACTGATACAAATGGTCCTATGAGCTTATTCCTATGCTTTTTCCACTATGAAATCATCTATATGGATGATAAACAATATAATCATTTAATATGAATCAATCGTAATAGGTTTCAGATCCTAATTTTCCAAACTTTCTCTCACTGATACAAATGGTCCTATGAGCTTATTCCTCTACTTTTTCCACTAGGAAAGCATCTATATGGATGATAAACAATATAATGATCCAATATGGATCAATCACAATAGGTCATCTTCTAGGAGTCATAACTTTTAATCCAAACTCTAATTAATGTAATTCTTACACCATTTGAAAGGTATTCATGTAAAGAGTAGAATAACATGGTTTGTGATTAAGAAGGGATGCTTAACCCCAAAATAACATCATTAGATTCCTAACACTGGACCTTGATGATTTCGAAACCCAATTCTCCAAACTACTTCCCATCGATAAAATTTCTCCTGGAAGCTAATTCCCTCAAATTTTCCACTCAAAAAGTATCAAAATGGATGAAAAATTATATAGTGATCCAATATAGATTGTACATCCCTATTTTCAAAGGATTTTGATCCCCAAAATATTTACGAAATAAGGTTAGGAAAAATTTTCTCTACCTTCTCCCTTAAGTACGATTTAGCTTTGAATGGAAATTGTCCTTTCAACCTAATCTACCAAAGGTCATACTACACCTTTCTTTTACTTATACACCCCTTCTAAAAAAAATATTCTCTATTAGTTTTTCTTGATCAATTGGTGTTAAATCCTCTATGAAATGTAGGTCCTCTTATTGATCAAACATCGAAGTCTCGTAGAATTTAATATTTTCTACATTCACCACTAACAAATATGCATATGTGGGGTTAGATTGAGTTTGTTGGCATCATATCCCCCCTTTTTTAGTATCTCAAAATGAACATATCACAAATCATTAGTTTTATTATGAATATATTGTAACCTCTCCTTATTCAATTATAAAAATATTTTTTTTCCCAGACTAATGACCACTCTATCCTATGTTGATAATTCCTAGCCTTGCTTTCTCTTGTAACTTCTTTAGAACCTCCGATACTTATCAATGGATATTGCCAATTTTATCGACAATATTTTATTCTCTTAAAGTATCCTCTATGATAACCCCCACATGAAAAGAAGAAGTTCGAAAATATATAAAGAAAGTCTCAAATTGTGACTTACTAATTGAAGTAGATTGCTCTATTGTAGAAGTGTTGTATATAACTATATTTCATCCTAGGTGTTCAGATGCTTTTAATTATAACCCCTCAAAAGTTATACCAAATTCATGTCGACTAATTTCTTTTCCCATTTATTTGTAAATGAAATGTTGTAGACCTCTCCAATTTTATGCCCATATTCTCCGACAACATAGTCAAAAATGCATTGAAAAATATGGTGTCCCTATTAGAAATTATGCTTGTTGATATATTAAAATGCACCCAGATATATTAAAAAAAAAGTTTGTTGTTTCTTTCCCTCTAATTTTCTTTTTACAAGGTATGAGAATTGACATCTTATTGAACCTATCAAATACCACAAATAAGTAGTCATGGCCCTTCCTTGATTTTGGTAAACCTACCAAAAATTCCATGGAACTTCTTTCCCAAGGATGAGTGGATATATGTAAGGGATGATAAATAACTTTTTCCTTGTCACTAGGTTTTCTAGTAAAACAAAGTATGCATTCTCGAATGAACCTAGATACATCCTTTTAAATCCTATTCTAGTACATATACCTCTACGAATTTCCAATTTTCTTCCCAACACTAAAATTCCTTGCAACCTTTAAGGTGTGAGCCTATTTAATTAGTTCTAGTCACTCACCTTTAGGAATGTGTAACTTTCTGTACCTATATAGTAGCTTATTTTGGAGATGATAGTCAATTTTTATGTTAGAATTTTCCACGTGACTTTGACCCTGTAGCTCTTGATATAACTCCACAAATTCCTCATTGTATGTATATTCTTTTTTGTAGGGATGATGGGTGAAAGCACCCATGTGCATCAGAGTTCCCAATGATATGATTTTTAATATGGGTGGCCTTGAAATCTTGTTGGATAACTTTTTTATACTACCCTTCTTGTACTTAATCACTAAATGAAAATATTGTAAGAATCCCATCCACTTGTAATTGCTAGCTTTTTGTAAGTTGCTCTAGGCCTATAAGTATTGTAGTAGTTGGTGATCGATGTGGATAATTGTATCCATTCCAATCATATTGAAATATTATAATAGGGCATATAGTTTCATGTCCTAGGTAGTGTATTTGATAACTACCCCATGAAAAACTTCATAATAGTAACATACATGCCTTGCTCCCTGCATCAATACCACTCCCATATTATAATAAATCACATCTATCTCAACTTAAAAGGACCATTGCACGTTTGGTAACAAAAAAATAGCGTTTTACCTACTTTCCTTTTATTATCTTAAAAGGAATTATGGAAACTCTTTCCACTCACCGTTATCGCATGGATTGGTTTGTTTATTACTAAAAATGAAGCTATGAATTTTTTTAGGTACTATGCAGCCCCAAAAAAAATTCCTAAACTCGAAATCATTCATAGGCACATGAAATTTAATTATGGCCTCCATCATGGTAGGATCTATCTTTAGCTCCCAGTTACCAATAACATAGCCAAAACAAACCAAAGACAATTTTACTAACTCACACTTTTTGATATTTTCTAGCCATTATTTCTTCTTCAATGTGTGTAGCACCTACATCCAATGTGAGATGTGCTCCTCCAAGTAGCAGTATATATTGGTATACTACCCAAACAAATAGTAGGAAATAAATATTAATATGGATGTAGTATATCATTCATTAATCTCATGAATATATTCAATGTAACGTATAAAGAAAATGAAATGACTAACTAGTCATACAAACCTTGTTTATTTTTGAAGGAATTCTTCTAGGTATCTTCTTCATTGACTCAAACCTAGTGATACTCTGATTTTTAGCCCATCTTGGTGAAGTATTTTACTTGTTACCACTCATTCAATAAGACACTAATCCTACATAGGGGTGTTTTCTCTTGATCATAATATTGTTTAACACCCTATAATCAATTAAAATTCAAAAAGTTCCATCCTTCTTTAGAATAATTGTTCTTTGTGACTCATGTGAAGATGTACTTGGTAGAATAACACCCTATTCCAAGATTTTTTACAATTACTTATTCACTTCATTCTATTATAGAATGAACTACTTGTACAACCCAATGTTTTGAAATGGAGATTCTATAAACAATTGGATCTCATGTTCTATTCCCTCTTGGATGGTAGCCGTTTAAGCTCCTAGAACACTCCCCTATATTCTTGTAGCATATATAATAGTTATTGTATTTTTTCCTTATTACACCCCTCGAAGGATTCCTTTGATTCATTGGCTCTTACATAAGATTATTTTCTCTTAAGAATAATAAAACATCATTTTTTCTAGAAATTATCAATCTCCTAGCTTGGTTAGAACCTACTAGTGAAACGTTTTTCTTTCCCTTGTGCATATTGGTTATAAATGATTTTTTTCCTTGATGAGGATGTACTGATTAGATCTCAATATAAGCATTGGGCCACTCATGTACATATATGGACTTCCAAGCATATCTCTACATATACCAAGTGAAAATATATCCAATTCCACTACATCAATATAATAAAAACTAATATAAGATTTCATTTTACACTATTTTGTTACCTTGATTTTTGCATCCTTGTTAACCCATCCAAGAATATATGGATTAGGATGATCATGAACCTCCAATTCTTGTTTTCTTTCCAACTCTATTGCAATGGGATTTTCCTATGAACCTGAGTGAAACAGAATATCAATCTGCGTCTTCCTGAATTGTACTTTTATATGGAAAAATTTGATCATCTCCTTGTCTTCCTATTCATGAAGACTACTTAGATTCACCACCTTTTTCACTAATTTAGGAGAGGGTCATCATCCACATCCAATTTGATTTGTGTTAATTTTTTGTAGGGCTATATTGTTATTTTCTTTCATTATTGCATTCCATTACTTACATATTAAGTTCACCCCACAACATCATAACATTATCCAGATTTACAAGATAACGTATGTAGATATATAGAAATAACAATATAATCATCAATGCAGTTGAACATAAATGAAAAATAGAAGAAAACTATTCAAACATAGAGACACCAGGATTGGTCGGAGACTAGCGAAAAACTCACTATGGTGAAAACCCTTTCAAATTCTTCTTCTTATTAGATTTTCATTGAATGATTCAGCAAAAGAGTGTACAATGGTGTATATCTTCAACCATAATCATATCTAGGAAAATAAAATAAACAAAATCCGTGGTATGAACCCAACACCACTAATAATCAAAACCCTGATTCAGAAGCTTACAAAAACTATCATTGTGTGTGGTCAACTACCAAAACTCTCCAGTCAATTGATGAAATTTGTGATCAACTGTAAAACTCAAACCCTAATTCCCAACTGCACACAAAAAGTGATGTGCATGCAACTGAGAACCTCCTACTGCACACATGAGCCTACATGCCTACCATTGCGACCAAAATTTTCTTGAAGCATGCCTATGACTAGAAACCAAAACCTTAAACACACGTGCAATATTCAGAACCTACGATCTCAGACTTGTACGAATCAATCTCCACGACCCATCCTTAGACATACATAAGACAAACCAAAGAAAGAATAATTATCATGATGATTTCCAAATGAGGGTCACTTCACCTCTATTTATAGCTATCCATGGGTGTCCAATTTCTCTTTAGGGTTGACTTGGCCTTTTGTGCATGTGGGATTTTCTTCAAAAATACACTTTCCCTTATTGAAATTCAGTGCCTCAATTGTTAAAATTGGTACTCTCAAAAAGAGGAATCTAGTCCCATGATTAAAATTTGTCACTGAGCTACCAAAAATTAACAATTTTCACCTGACTCCTCAAACTTGTGGTTATGATATTTTTCTTCTTTGTTTCATCTTTTTAATTCTTCATTAAGTTATGGATGTAATCTCTGGTACGTATCCTCTATGTGACTATTAATGTTACATTATTTGATAAGATATTTTCACTTATGTATAGTGGTTCTTATGTTCTTATCCTTCTCCCATGTTTTCTTCTTCTTATCCTCTATGTAATATTACTAATGTTCCCTCTAGTTTGAATAATTTGTCTTCCATTTCTTTTGGACTACTTTTTCTAAGTGTTCTGTCTATAGACAAGCCTAGTCATCCACCATTATAGTTTCAAATATCATAACTTTCTTTCAAATATTCAATTTATACCTAGAAGATACTTTAGGATTATGTTTTGGTTCCTCAAAGAGATACCCAACATTATTTCCATATTCTTAAATTCTTTGGTGTACTCCTATACACTCTAAAACATTCGACGCTGAAAGTAATGCGATTAGATTCATAGGTCATCCAATACTTAATAGGTCAGAATTGTGAATTTGTGAGAGTTCAAAATACTCCTAGTTAGTTACTATAGTACCCCCTCCAAAATTAGTGTTTCCATGAGTATTTCCCACCAAGTCAACAAATCGCCCTTTCATTTAAAATGAGGAAAAAAATTTATGTTCGTCCTCTAAATCTTGAACACTATAATAAACCTCTCATTGTTGCAACAATTGATTCAATTTAAAATAATATATATCACCTTGATGTGCTTTCATATCCACCTTTTCTTCCATCTTGAAGAGAGACTATGAATGTTTCACAATGCTCAACCTCAACTACTCTTTTCCAAATTTTCTAGACTGCTTTGGTTATTCTTGATCCCCTAATTTCCTCTTTGATATAAACATTATTTGCATCCTCCATCTTCCCCAAACAAATTCATATTATTGTCTAGTTCTCCATGACGAGGCTCACATTATGGTTTATATCTACTATTGTCAATTCTAACCACAAAAACCTTTCGTCTATAAGATCTCAACTGTTATCATAACATAATTCATTGACCATGGTTCGGGGTTTATGAATTTCTCCATCCATCAATCCAAACCCCTACAAATTCCCATAAAATACCTAAATAAGACTACTCTGACATGAATAAGTAGTACAAATTGTCATTGAATTTTCCATTGGATAGTTTGTCACAATAGGTCTATTAAAATAAACTAAAATCTATATTATGTTGGTTTAATTCTTTTAATATTCCAATTTTTTTATTATTGTGTTATTTATGAATTCAAGGGATCATATGTGAAAAATGGAGAACAAGTAAACAAAATCACTCACAAACGACAAGGAACATGAAGATATGATTTCGGAAACCCTTTTGGGAGAAAACCAAACTAGAAGGTGTAGCTCCTCTACTCTCTTTTGTTTGAGATGGAAATGATGAAAGTGTAAATGAGAAGGAACTTTGTATGGAGCTTCCTAAGTCCTATGGACTGTGGGCTACTAAAAAATAAAATCCACCCATTTTATGCTCTATATATCTATCCAAACTCAACTACCATGCTCTATAATGTAAAAAAATGTAAGAAATTAGTATATTAATCCATTTTACTCCTAGTGGCCCAATCATAACTTATCCCAATATCAAACTAGGAGTTCATTTTGACCCATTCAAACCTCAACATGACTTACAACATGGCCGTTCTAGAGTAGTATTCATGTTCCCCACATGGGTAGCCCCTTTATTCCATCCTCTTGAATTATGATAGTAAAGAGTAATATGTAAACTTATAGGAGGAATAAATTTTTCATTTGAACACTGATTGACGTGATTCTTTAACTATTGGGAAGGTATTCAATTGTAGAACATCATCATAGGGATGAATTCTTAAGAGGGAAAGTTTAACCCCACCTAAAAAAATTTGGTTACTTAAGATGGCCCCAACAATTCTCAAACCACAAATCACCAAATTGGGTCTTGCCAATAAAACTTCTCTTGTAAGATATTTCTTTCATTTTTTCCACTTTGAAAGCATTGCTATGGATGAAAAATTATATAGTGATCTAATATGGATCATAATTGCTTACTAACTAAGTTAATAAACATGGACCTTCGTTACATTGTCATTAATATTCAAATGTATATACATGTGGATAAAGAAATATAGTCATGTTTATGAAACCTTCCTCTTAACAATAAGTAGCTAGTCAACTAAAAGGAAAATGTGGTATAAGGAAAGCGGGTGATGGGTTGAAAATCATGTATGTTTTCATCATTTTTATTAAAAAAATATCTAGTAGATTATTTTAATACTAGAGCTCATGAATTATAATATGATTTTATATTTATAGAAATCACATTAGTAGAAATGTTATAAACCCTCATTCGAAGAGTTAAAAAAACCATTGTTGATAGATATGTTGTGAAAGTATCTACTATGAGTAGATTTCATTACTTGATGTATAAACTTGATTTATATATATTTTGTAGTTGTAGATGTATTTTTCTTTCTTATGTAGTCATTCCATTTTTTAAAAAATATACTAAAATCCCAAATACAATTTCCCTTTCTCCTATGAATTTGGAACATACCCCTTAAAGTCATAAATAAATTTTACAACACAAAGAAACAAGAAAAAGTAGGAGTAAGATAAGAATTGTGTAGATAGCATGAATTTTAATGACTTAGATACTCCAAATTTTGAATGAACAGCTAGAAATTGATCTTGATTCATTTCCTCAAGAACCACCCACAAGAAAGGAGGTAGTAGCATTGAAAATAGTGGCTAAATCAATTAATGTTATTTTATACAACACTAATCCAATATGGGACCCCATACTAGGGTACTAATTTTACATATAAGAAGTGAATGATCCATACTATATCCATGACTCTTACATTCTATTCATGGAGAATAAGAAATTAAAATAAAAAATTACATAAAACAATAAAATAAATTAGTAAAATAAGTTACACACAAGAATAAATTCAATGCCAAGGAAATGCATGGAATCTCGTCCATGTAAATTTACTCATCATATGTAGCATTCATAAAAACTATTAGGGAAGCATTCACGTTGTTCATATGTCATGGAATGCCATCCATGTCGATCCACTAATCACAAGTGTCACGGATGCATTCAAGTGATTAATATGATACCTAATATGGCAATACGATGAACCGGGAGGCCAAATATTTCACATATTTTGTAACTATTATGTGTTATTTTAAATTTCAATCAGAGAGCCAAGATTAGTGGTAGATCATCTGAACAATTAAGGGAATTATGTGGTGGTTTTTCTAGGTCATGGATGAAGAAAATTTTGTTGGTTACAAAACATTCCCACCCTAGTTCTAGATGGTCAAGGATATCATTGCACCAATGGTGGAGGATAGCTAGGTATATCATTTCCTTGGTGGTAAAAATAATGATGAAAATAAATAACACTCTTAACTACATTAACTGGTTCAATTTTCCCCTTTTTTCACCATGTTTATGTGCTAGTCTCCACTTCTCATGATTCTATCATTGGTTTATACATAAACTATTGGTTAGAAGTGAAAAAATTGATCCCTCCTTGGCACTAGTCAATAGGTATTTCTCATGGTTTTCACATACTTTTATCAAAGTGAAGCATAGAATTTCCATCAATGACCTTTCTTAGTGCTTAAAATTTCATAGAATCAAATCTCTCATTTCGACCACAATTGAATTATTCTACGATTCAAAACAAGAGACACAAATAGTGAATCCAATAGAAACATGGTAAGTAAAATAAAGACTTAAATGTATATATCAAATATTTTTTTTCCTTATACTAAAATCTTGAAATTATGTTTTCAATTTTGGAATAGGGCATATTATACTCTTTTTTTTGTATATAACATAGGATATGTGATATGGAAATAGTTAATAAAAACATGACATTGATATTAAAAGCACATGTGACATGGTAATTATGTGAATATATAAATTATTACTTATTTTCCTTTTAATTTCCCTACTACATGTGTAGTGAGGATATTTCCACTAGTGTTATTTGGTTGTGTGACATAGTTGGGGAAGTTTAGGGTGGAAGCAAATTTGGTCAAATTCTTTGTGATGTAGCCTCGAAGATAGGAATGAGGCTAATAATGTTGCATCCTTTGAACACTTCCCAATAAATTTTATTTCCTATGACATATTATCATCATTGAAGCTCAGATGACATGACAATGTTAGAGCAGGCTATGGAGATTACTAGAGGAACCCATTATCTAGATAATAATTCACTCACTAGAAAGAAGAACATAGGTGGTATTTTTAGTCTATTAATCATGATGATTTTGATTAATTTCATGTATGAGAACTAATTAAAACTTACGGGGCTAATTATTTGTACAATTAACTATTGATTTTTCAGAGACCATAAGGATGTACCCCCTATTTTTTACAAAATCAAACACACATTATAACAAATTTGAGAGGAGATATTCTCAAGGAAGTTCCAAATGTTGTTAGGACAATTTATCTTATTCCAATGTCAATACACGCCTATGATCCATTCTTCTAGAGTGTTTCTTCCATGTCCATCATATAAAGTTATCAATTTCTTTAATTTCCTTTTGTGTGGAGAAAGATTTTGTTTGTTACTTGGAAGAATTTACTTTAGGAATCTTAATCTTTTTTGCAATATTATAGTTGTTTTTCAACAACTAATAGGTTTGATACTAAGCAAGTTGGGGTCTTTAACAGACCCCACTTCCTTGCACTATAACACAACTAATCAATAGGAGTGATCCATATTTTCTTAGTAGCATTTCTTCCCTTAGTAGACCCAACATTAGCTTCAATAATCGCATAAGATCCACCCCTCATACTTTTGAAATTCTTAAAAAAATTACAAATTTTAATATTATAAGCTTTATACTCTTACATATATGAATGTGAAAATAAATATACTTGTTGCCATGGTTCCTCAAGGTAATTGTTTGATTTGGTTGACAATTTCTTTTCTCTATTGAAATTTACATTGATAATTCATCTATATCACTTTACACCTAAAATATGTTTTTCATGATTATGGTAGACGACAATAAGGGAAGGGCCTATCTACTCTTTGGGGGATTTAGAGATTAACTATTCATTTTTTTTTCATTCATGCCTAACTTGCGTTAGAAGCACATATCAACTATTATTCTGTAAGATTAAAGAAAATCAACAAATCAAATGCATAGATCCACATTCTCTTGGCGATGAACTTCAAGAGAAAAAATGAATGTATAATTTCTTATATGAATACGAATTGTGATATATAAAATTGACTACAATATGCATTAATGTATTATTTAAATTAGTACAAAAAATATCTGGTATTGCCCCATTTTTCACTTTGTGATGATTAAGAAAAATGTGTGTTTGGACCCTTCAATTTATCTTGTTATTGAAACTCCATACATGCTTAAAATATTTAGGAAAAGGATTTCAATATGATAAAAATTCAAAAATCTATGGGGATGCTTTTTAATATTCTCTAGTTGGACTTCTTTAGTGTCATCATCAGAGACAAAGCCTATCTGTACATCAACACATAATGTTATTTCTAATATTGTTGTTTTTTACCTAAATTCCAATGTTTGGAAATTTGGATGCAATATGTAAAATATACTTGTTTTCCTCTTCTAATAGGTATAAAATAAGAACTATATCAGTATTTATAAAAATATTCTTTACTACAATTATCATAATAGCTTATATATTGTTTGTCTCAACCTAAAAAGAAAAACAAATATAGATATTATTGATGGTGTGAAAAGTTTGAAAATGAACAATCACAATAGCTTCCCTGTTACTTATGGATATTATTAATGTTGTGTGGAATTAGAAAATGAAATAATTATTTATCAACTACATGAGAGTTTACATGAATATGTATTTAAATCTCCCAACAAGTTGTAGGTCATGCAAGGTGGGAATTATGCATATCTAAGTATGATTTCTTGTAAAATTGAAGAAAAAAAAAATATTATACAAGACTTGCATGGTTATGCTTTGCATTGAGAAAAATATTAGAGTAAACACATATGAGAATATATGGTAGAGGATAAGCTGGTGAACAATCAAGATGGAAAGGTAGTAAAAGTTTATAAAGGTGGAGAGAAGTAATATTAACATATCTAAATTTTTTTGACAAAGAACTTCAATAAATTTATAGTTAAAACTTAAAACATAGGTTATCTAAGAATGAAAATTAACCTTCTATTACAAATTTGCATAAAACTAATTAAAAGATATTGCACACAAAAAACTATTATACATATTTTTTTTCACACCATAGCATACATTATACATACATACATACATACATACATACATACATATATACATACATACATACATATATATATACATACATACATACATATATATATATACATATATATATATATATATATATATATATATATATAGCTAGGCTTAATATAAGTTGTTTATCTTAGAGATAAAATGTAATTAGTTGATATCTCTAACAAAACCAAACCAACTCTAAAGTAAGAATTAATTATAACACCCTCCCCTAATTCTTACATCATAAAAAAAATAAACAATATTAAAATAACATAAAAATATTTTTGGAATTAGATATTTGTCTAGTCTGGTTTGATTAACATTTCTATCCACTTCTAAACTCTCGTTGACTATGCTCCTTCTCGACACTTCACTCCTAGTTGTCACTTCATTTCTTCGGATCATCAATTTCACAATCGTAATGACCGATGATTCTTGATGTACTTCCATTTGTCAAAATACATAGCTCATTGTATTTTCCGAAAAAGCAGTCTAGATACTGAATCATTATATTTCCATACAGTTTGGATTCTAAATCATTCTATTGACATATGTCCATATGTCGAAGTACATGGTGCGTTGTATTCATGGTTATGTGGGTAAGCAGTCTAGACACTGAATGTATCCAACAATGAATCTTACATTGTGACCTTTTACAAACTCACAAACACACAAAGATTACATAACCAATAGTTTTTATTATTGGGTTATTGAATAGTCCAAGAACCACAATTTGTAATAGACTATATATGCAACCAAACTATTGATGTGTTATATGGAACTGCATACAATGAGAACCACCAACTTTATTATGTTACTATATTATATTAGAGGTTCTTAAATCATTTCACAAACCAAAATAAATATAACATTGTTATAATAATTCAAAAAATGATGTTTTACTAAAAAATTTAAGCAGACCATATATGGAAACACCTCAATCATCCTTTAAACACCTAAGATTACACATAAGTTGTTGAAATACATAGTAAAAATATTGTAGTAGATTAACTTATTTCCACTAAAATTTCTCCTAAGTTACTAAAAGCTATCATATTTTGGATAAACTTGATGACAAGGGTGATTTCCATGTTGAAATCTACATCGAAGGGGTAGAAGCCCATTATGAAGGTGTAGCCTTCCTCTAGTATTTTACTTGTAATTGCTTTTGTTAGACTAGAAACCACATTGAATTTAGCCAGTAATATGGAACTACAAAACACCAGGTTATAATGTATCACCTTCCATGTTGTTCTTTCCTCTAAGTATTCTATTTTTCTACAACACAGAAGAAACAACGATATAATACATGCAACTATATATTTCACTATCATGGTCCATACAAAATATTTGAATTTCAATGAAATTCCATTGGACAACTCCTTTTCCAAAACATAAATGACCTGCTCGAAATTGACACTGAGCACACTACCCAATAGAATATTGTAGGATTCTTTCCATTCACATGATGCGACGAGATCCCTTTCACGTAAAAAATGAGTAGCGATGCATTTATTAAATTATGCTCTTGAACAAGCCCCAACATGCATGTGTTAGAACCTAGGAAGATACTTAGAGGGGGAGGTGAATTAGTATCTTCTAATTTTCACAATTATTTACCCAATAAACCACATTCAACAATATAGAAATGTATTAATCACATAAATCACTTGACATAAAATATTTAAGTGGAAACCTATATGGGATAAAACTAAAATTAAATTTTTATTATGATGTAAAAACAAGCACCAACTTCTAATTACATCAGGTCTTGTAAGCACCAACCTACTGGAGGCTCTAATCAATTTTCTTTGTAAGCACCAACTCCCAGTATTTATGGGCACCAACACCCAAATATTGACAAGAACTAACATAAAGGAGACTCCAATCCACTGATCTTTATATGCACCCATCTAAAGGAGACTCCAATTCCTTGATCTACAAACACCTACTTACTTAGCCTCTTATATCCCTCATTTCATACATTTTCATACTTAGGCCCACAAGATCTATGGTCTCTTGTAAAAATGAAGAAATAAAAATTATTATACAGGAGTTGCATGGTTGTGATTTGCATCAAGAAAAATATTAGAGTAATCTCATATGAGGATATATGGGAGAGAACAAGGTGGTGAACAATCAAGGTGGATACGTAGTAAAAGTTTACAAAAGTGTAGATAAGTCATATTAGCATATTTAAAAAGTTTTGATAAAATATTCAATGAAGTTATAGTTAAAACTTAAAACGTAGGTTATCTAAGAATAAAAAATAACATTCTATTACAACTTTGCATAAAACTAATTAAACAATATTGCACACAAAACACTATTCTACATATTTTATTGCACATTGTATCATATATTGCATACATAAAACTAATCTTAAGGTAGGTTATCTATCTAAGCTATCAAATATAATTATTTTATATCTCTAACACAACAAAACCTACTGTAAAGTAAGAATTTATTGTAAGAGCCTCCCTTAATTCTTACATCATGAAAAAATAAGCAATACTAAAATCACACAAAATAATTTCAGAATTAGATCTTTGTCTAGTCTAGTTTGATCAACATTTCTATCCACTTCTAAACTCTCATAGATTATAATCCTTCACAACACTTCACTCTTACTTCTCACTTCATTCATTGAAGATACAATTGCTTCTGACCATCAATTTCATATTCGTAATGACCGAGGATTCTTGATGTACATCCATTTGTCAAAATACATAACTCATTGTATTTTCCAAAAATGAAGTCTAGATACTAAATCATTCTATGGACATACAATCTGGATACTAAATCATTCTATTGACATAATTCCATATGTTGAAGTACATAGTGCATTGTATTCACAGTTATGTGGGTAAGCAGTGTAGACACTAAATGTATCAAACAATGAATCTTGCAATGTGATATTTTACAAAATCACAAACACACAAAGGTTACATTACTAGTAGTTGTTATTATTGAGTTACCAAATACTCCAAGAACCACCAATTGTAATAGACTATATACACAATCAAACTAGTGATGTGTTCTATGAACACCATACAATGAGAACTACCATATTTATTATGTTACTATATGTTGACATCGTGAATGTTTGCTATACCAACAAGGGGAACTAACCCGATCGCGAGCCCCAATTAGGCTTGCTTTCATTTTGAATAGCTAGTTCCAACGGGTATTAAGGGACCACGTAAAATGTTAAATGCGTTAATAGATTGCTTTCGGGTGGAATACTTCAGTTAAATAAACAAAATGAAACAGCTAACCTCTATGTGTTAAATCCTATCTATACTGCTTCTAACTCCTCTAATATAGTCCTAGCCATCCTAATCTATCCTGCAGGAGCATAATACAGAGTTTTAAACATCATATATATGTTCAGCAGGAGTGTGATAAAGAAGATAAAACATCATGCATAGATTCAAGTCCAAATGAATCAATCACTGTCACAGCTAGATTAGACTGTATTAAAGTTAAATTTCAATCCAACCACTCATATAGGAATCCACATTCTTTTATAAAAATTAAAATTTGCAACTGATGTTTAACTTAGTTTCAAATCAGAGACCATTCACAAGTTAACCATGAAACTAAATCATGTTCAATTTAACAAGACTAATAGTGAACTGTAAGTCATCAATATGCATAAATACACATCACATTTACATTCATGCCAACAACCATACGCTGATCCAAAACCTATAAAAGAACAATCAAATAAGTTTGAAACTAAAGACTCATTCTTCCCTCAAAACAGTCCTACTCATTCATAATAAACTTAAACTGTTCTTCTCAAAAATCCAAAGCCCTTTCTCCTCTTCAGAGGTAATACTTATGCAAGCGCCCCTGACTCTAGGTCTACCCTGCCTCTTCATCTTCCCACTGTATCTGATATGCAAATCGAGTACACAGAGATAGGATCATCAGCTGACCACTGACATGTAGAAAGCATAACGACTTGATCGATTCATTTGCTGAGGAAGTGAAGAGATGTTGGTAAAAAGGGTGACTATATGTTGCCTTCCCATAATGAAGATTGGGATAGCTTTGCTTTCAGAATGTACAGGCAACGAGTGGGGCTCCGACCTGGAATGCTTGCGGCTAGATCTTTAAATGCAACACTTCTGCATACATGGCTCTTTAAATCCCCTTATACGTCCTTTACTCCTCACTTGTAGAGATAGCTATCATTGCCTTCATGATTGTGAACAATATAACAAAGATATTCACATAGAACAAAAGCACGACCTTCATTAAATTTTATAAACTACGGGAACAAGTGTGAAAAGGATTTACGCATAGAGCATAGTCAACAGACAATTTCCCGCTCAATCCATAGGCCTCACATGTTTTTTTGAGCGCTACTTTTAAATCGCAATTGGGTATTGGCCCCTCCGCGGGTCGCAGTACCCATGCCTTCCACTTCGCCGATGCGCAATTACATTATCAGGACTCCATAGGCCCACCTTTTACACTGAAAACCAGATCCCTTTTTTATTTTAGAAAATTTGGGAGACACATGAAAACACAGAAAATCCCACCCCAATCGCTCAAGCAAGACATCAAATGTTATATATTGGAGTCCATAAATATCATTGGGTCTGGCCTATCGCATACTGCAATATGCACAAGCCTGGGGCTCTGCTGATCGCGATATGCGATAGGGCTTCAAACCCAAAAATATATATATCGTATTTGATGGCTTGGTAGGTCTGCCATATCGTTACGTGTATTGTGTATAAGGCCTGGGCTCTGCCGATACGCGATATGTGATTGGGGGCCAGACTCGTTAATTATACAATGTGGTTCATAGTGACGTTGAGTTTGGAGGCGAGGGGCATGCCATATATATATAAACCTTGGAATTAGGCCGATTGCGATATGTGACGAGCTTTCAGACCCGACATATATGTATAGTGTGGTTTATAAATGCTGTTGGGTCTGGCCCTTATGGCCTGCGTTATGTGCCTAGATTGAGTGTGATAAGTGAAAGACGGATGGTTTATGTATTTTGCTAAGGGTTTCCTTTGTAAATGGATTATAATAGGACAATGATGCGATGAAGGGTTTTGGAAGCTAAACAAACCCCGATGAGCATATAAATGACGGGCTTAACAAGGTTATATGTGAGGGATTTGTTAAGGGGCTTTCACCATTTGTGAATGGAAGATTTGGCTCTTCATAAACTTAAAATCATTTGGATGAAAAAGATCATTTAGAGAGACGATAGATCAGACTAATAGGGGACCCATTCAAAATTAACTATCAAAGCATGTTTTAATAGGGTGGTTGTTGTGGCCACAACAAATGGCAAACCGTTGGGTGAACTAATTATCTCTGTTTCCAAATAACCTTCAGATCAATAAAACATCAGGATGTTAAGATAAACTTGAAATGCAAATTATATAGATCGACAAGCATGGGTTCCAGTTAAGCATTAACTCCTTTAGGAGGGATAAAGACAAATAGCTTCTACTTACTGATATGATTTTGACAAGAATTTTCCAAAGGCAGTATTATGGGGTTTATTGAACTTCCTTTACCTGTTTTCCATTTTCAAAAATCTCTTTGGGGCCGTCACTGGTCTGTCCATACCTGTTCAGGTGTATACCTCAGCTCTTTATTGCTCATCAAGCTTGATGTAGACCTATTTACCTTGCACTTTATATGAGAATTTTAGTGCAATATTTTCATTGATTGAATGGGGCGCAGTCATGGATCATGTCATATTTTTAAACCACTTAAGTAAGGTTGGTCTTACTATATCAACCGACACTCTGAGGCCAGCAATGGTCCTTACTCTAACCAGCATCCCAAACAACCTGTCCCTATAGATTGGCACAAGGGCTTGACATTTCATTTCTTTATATATAAGTCCTTCCAGTTTTAGGCACAAGGACTAGAGCACAATTAGATATTCCACAGGATATGAGATAGTGAGGTTAGCAATGAAAGGAGGTTTACTTGTGAGTAATAGGTATTGGACCATTTAGTGTGGTGGATGGGACCAATGGAGAATGACTATAAACCTTACAAGCAATTATAGGCTAGGTCTGAGTGGGATTTATTAAAATGCAGCGTTCCTCCATGCTAGTCCAGCTGTAGTTACACAATTTTGTTTTATAAAGATGCCCCTACATGCTCCAGATATCCAAGCTATCAACAGATCTCACATAGTTCCCAATAGATTCCAATGAGGGGTTTCATTTTGCATTCCACTATTGATTCTCAAGTGCTCATGGGCTGATAGAAAGTTTGTTTGATTTGCAGGGAAATGATGGATTCAGGAACAACAAAATCATCAGCAAGTTAATGAGGAAGGGAAAGGCCGAGAGTGGTGAGTGAGGGCAAATCTAAAAGGTAGAATGAGACTGAAGGACCACCATCAACTGGCTGAAAAGGAATGTAATTCAAACAATAGGAAAATAGACTTTGCAGAAAACAAAAAGAAAGGACAGAAATACAATTAAACTAACAACAAATTGAAATGAACTCTAACCTACTCAAGAGGTAAGCACCAATGTGGTGGCTACTAGAAGTATCTCTTCAGATGTTGGCCATTAACAGGGAGATTTTCAATCTCTTCCTATAACGTTTTCAACCTGTAAGTCCCTTGACCAATTTTTTCAACAACTTGGAATGGGCCGAGCCATAGGTGTTGGAATTTTGTGTGTTTACCCTTTGGCTCACTCAGCTTGTCCCATTTCAGGACTAACTTCCCTACTTGGAAATTTTTATCTCCTGCTAGATGATGATCAAACCATTCTTTTACAATCATTTGGTTATTTTTTAATTTAATTTTGGCTCTATCCCTTAATTCCTCCAACTTCATTAGTTGTTCGATCCTTTCTTGAAGCAAGGCTGAAGGGGTTCCTCTTGAAGCTTGGGAGATCTGTAAGGAGGGAAGGGTAACATTTGGGGGAAATATGGCTTTCTATCCATAGACAAGGAAGTATGGGGAGTTTCCTAAGGCCACTTTAGCGGTGACCCTATTGGCCCAAAGGGAATTTTTCAAGGTGTTGTGCTAGTTCCTTTGGTTATCAGCGACTGACATGCGGATTATGTAGATAAGGTTTTTATTAGAAGACTCGACAACGTCGTTTCCCTGGGGGTAATAGTTTGCTGCATACTTTATGTGGATTGGCTTCTGAATTGCAAACTCAATCAGTCTTAGAGACAAAAGGTAAGAAGCGTTATCGAAAATGAGAGTGTCAGGGATGCCATAACTATTGATAATGAATTTCTTAGTGAATGATATTACCTCATCTTCGTTCACCTTCGAGAGTGGGATGGATTCAGTCCATCTGGTGAAGTAATTAGTCACTGTAAGTATATACTTGTGCTTCTATGAGGAGTTTGGAGTGATCTCACCTATGACGTCGAGGCCCCATTATTGGAACACTCGATAAATCATAACGGGCATGAGGGGAAGAACGAGTTTTCTTTCTCGTCCTGTGGTGGTTTGGCATGCCTTTCATTTGCGAGCATAGGCATGCGAGTCTTTGAACACTACGGGCCAATAATATCTGGCTCTCAATATTTTATGAGTAGCAGTCTCTTTGCCATAGTGACCACTGGCTGGGCCGTTGTGCATTTCTCTCAGTACATAATTGGCGTCATCTTTCTCCAAACACCTCAGCGAGATTACATCATGATTTTTTTTGTATAATACGCTATTGGTCAAATGATATAGATTAGATTTCAATTTGAGCACTCTCCATTGTGATGCATCTAGGTGTTCAGGACATTATCCCTACACTAGATAGAAGCGTATGTCATAGTACCACGATTCAAGTTCCAAAAAGGCTTCCAATGCTTCTCGCTCATACATCAACGCTTCATTACTCCATAAGGGCTCTTCCCTAAGCTCCATCTGTGCATAATACATGCTTTCCATTCCTGATTCTTCAGATGCCTCCTTTTGGTCGACTAAGGCTTACGTCGCTAGCCTGCAAAGTCCCTGCCCTTGAGCTATTTGTGTCAGCTTTATCTCCAGGTCGAACTCTTGAAGGGCAGTTATCTAATTCCCTCTTTGTTCACCCATTTATTTCTTCATGAAGAGGGCTCTTATAGCAGGATGGGGCATGATGAATTTGGTCTTGGCCTTTGGTAAATAAGGGCAAAAATGTTTAACGACCTTGACAACTGCATAGCCCTATTTCTCCACGTCTGGGTAATTTAGTTCAACTCCTTAGAGATTTGAACTCATGTAGGAAATGGGGACTTCATTGCCATCATTATTTTTTTGAGTGAGAATTGTGACATATGAAAGGTCAGAAGCAAAGGTGTATAAGAAGAATCCTTTGTTGAAATCAGGGTTGACCAGTGCAGGAGCTTCAGCAATGGCTTCCTTGATTCGCCAAAATTCTTCCTTGGCTTCATCACTCCATTTATACACAATGTCTTTCTTCATCATCAGCTGCAAGTGGTGTAATATTTCTGCGAAGCCTGAGACAAATTTTGTAATGAAATTAGTCCTCCCGAAGAAATATTGCACGAAATTTTTTTATTGGCAAGGGGCTGTATTCTCATGATGTTTTGTATTCTTTTAGGATCAATCACAATCCCATCTTTAGAAAGTATATGACCTAGTAGTCTCCCCTCCATGACTGCAAAGATGCTCTTCTTGGGATTCAAAGAAATTCCATACCTTCAGCATCTTTCGAAAATCTGCCTTAGGTAATAAATATGATCCCTTCTGCGATACGAATACACAGTGATGTCATCCATTTACATGAATGCTGATCTATACATCAACGCTCAGAAATCTATGTCTATAGAATGTAGTACCTGCGTTAGTGAGCCCAAAAGGTATTTTACGATATGCGTAGGTGCCCCATTTGGTGTTGAAGGTTGTCTTGAGCTGATCCCCATGAGATACCAGTACTTGATTATATCCTGAGAACCCATCTAATAGGGACAACATTTTAGACCCGAAAACACACTAAAGGATGTGTTCCATAGAAGGGACAAGATAGTTATCCTTTTGAGAGGCTTGTTCAAGTTTATGAAGTCAATACACAGCTTGATGTCTCCATTTTTCTTTCTCATTGGCACGAGATTGGCTACCCAGTGGGTGTGTCTAACCTGGAAGATGATTTTAGCATCTAGAATCTTGTTCAGTTCTTTCTTCACCAATGGTCCTAGGCTTGGATGCATCTTACACAGTTTTTGTTGGTAGGGCTTGGCCTCCATTTCCAAAGGGATCACATGCTGCATAGCACTGGTACCAAAAGTCTTTAGGTCTTCATATGTCAATGCAAAGACATCCTTATAGTCTTTGAATAGCCTAACGAATGCAGCATTTTCTTGAGGAGAGCACCCAAGGCACAGATTGACATTTTTAGGGTCTTATTTGGTCCCAAGGTTGACCGTTTCATACTTCATGGATGAACTGTGTGTTTTACAGTTAGTCGGTTTCTTGAATTTATCATGCAAGTCATATAGGTGTTCCATCTTAACAACTGATTTTGGCATCACATTCGGCTGATCCTTTTCCTCATCTTCCCTCTCATTCACAAGCTTGTTATGCTCCTTTTCGTCAATAACTGTATTCTTGAATGTCTTCTCGTAGTGTAAGAGCTCAAGCATTTTCTCATCATCTTGAAACAACTACCAATTCGAGATGTTATTAGGCACAGATGGTCAGAAAAACAATTCAACTGAACATTTTTTTCTTCAATCTAAAATCAGGCAAACGTTTAGCAACCATATTAGCCATCAAATCAGCATCTTAGTTTTGGCCTCGAGTTATGTATGTAATATTGAAGGAATCAAAGCTGTCAATTAAGTCCCATACCTCATGTTGGTACCTCACTAGGTGTGGTGAATTGCAATGTATCCTTTTCCTTACCTGATCTATGATTATCTATGAGACACCAAAAACATTAAGATTTTTCACATTCATACCAATGGCTTTCTTCAGGCCTTGCAACAGGCCTTCATATTCTGTTGTGTTGTTGGTGCATGAAAACTCCAACTGACTGGCCATTAAATGTTGGTTCCATTGTGGGTCAATGAGAATACTTCCAGGACCTGCACCTTCAAGGCAATTAGAGCCATCAAAATAGAGTGTCCAGAATATAGCATCTAATGTTACATCAATTGAACTACTATCTAAGAAATTAGTCCTATCATCTACTATAATACATGATAGCTCATCAGTTGGATTATGGGAGAGAATTTCCAACTGTGTGTATGTCAAAGTTTCTTCAACTGTTTCTGCATGAAATTCTCCAAAGTAGGTTTTTGTAGCATAAACGTTGAAACTATAGTTCTCAAGGATGGAGTTGGTAAAAATTACAGGTTCATTGGGACCATTTAGCTCTGTTACTACATATTTCATGGATCTTTCCCTATCGACTCTCAACATATCACCTTTTCCCTTCTGAGGCAACAAGAGGTGGGACCAATCAGTCGAGAAGTATCCATTCAGTTTCGTTGACCAGTCCCTACTAAGCCACATTCCATAAGCCTTGAGTATATCGACTACCACTATATCAATGACTTTTGTGTATTGTGGTTTAGCAGCCATCCGAATCAACACATCTTTCTATTCTCCAATCACTTTCACATTTGTCCTATCTAATTGCATGATTCAAGTTCCAGTTTTTTTAGTTATGGTCTGAAGTCTTTTAGCAACAACATAAGGCATAACAGTGGATGAGGCACTGGAATCTACCAAGAAATTGTGGATGTTCATCTTGAAAATTTCAAACTTGATGAGGAATGGTGGAGTCATAGATTTTGATTTCCTCCCTATCATGGCTGTGTTGACATATTGGGGTTTTTGATTCATTTTAGATAACATGGCCTCCATAGCTGATGGTATTTGGGCTACACTAGTGGTACTAACAGGTTTGGACATTGGCCTTTTGGTTTGGGTGCTTGAGCTGTTGGGGGCTTTGCAGTTCCGCTCAATCATAGCTTTCAGCAACAAATCTCTTTGTTGCGTTAATTTTAACAAGTCAAAATATGTGATATTAGCGCTAGACTTATTGAGATCATCCACAATATTGTAATAAATGTTATAAACATGATAGGGTAGAGTAAACATACCTATTTTTCCATTCTTAGGTGGGATTTTACCATCTTAAGTAGCCTTTGTTGCAGTGGGAGATGCATTTTCTTTTTCTGGGTGACCTGCAATAGGGGTATTCTTGGATTGACTGCCAGGTCTACCCTTCTCGACAGGAGCTTTGGGAGCAGATGCTTTCATAGGGCGAACATCTTTCTTTGTTTGGTCTAAAGGATTTGTCGCACCTGGGAGTAGCCCTTTACTTCATGTGTGGATTTCATTAGCATTGTTTTCTGCAGTGTTATCTCCTTCGTCATCATTCTCATTACTATGGAAATCCCACAACACATTAATTTGGGTTTCCACATGTTATGTTATGAAACTAGCTCACAAAAAGATAGAAAAGGTAGATCAATGCCTTAGAATTTAGCCTCTTCGAGGGGGCAACCTCCTTTACATTACATAAATGAACAATTCTTGGATGATTCAAATGACGAAACCTCCTTTCTATATATAGGAGTCTAAGGGGTCACAATATAACCAAGCCGACCTATCAATAATAATATAAGGGCACAAAAATAACAATAGAGGGATTCTATGGGGCACAGTAATAACAATATGGGGACAATAGGGGCACAATAATATTAATAAGGGATACAACTACAATATTAATGGGGGCATCGCTAGTATTATAGGGACCTAACATGCCCCTTTCCTTCAAAAAAGTGTTGTCCTCAATGCTTGAGTAGTTCTGGATGCTTCTGTATAAAATTCTCATCCTCACATGTGGAATATTCAATGGATAAGTTCTTCCACTTGATGAGATACTCTGAAGTGGATCGATTTCATAGTTGTCAAGTTCTTGTTTCTATGACTGCTTCCGATTCCAATATAATTTTTCCTTCCTCGTAAAGTTCTAGAAATATTGTTTGAACTGGGAGCTTGTTGCCTATAACCTTCTTTAAACATGAAACATGGAAAACTGGGTGCACTCAAGAAGCTACAAGAAGCTCCAATTTGTATGCCATAGTACCAATCTTTTGCAACACCTTGTACGGACCAGAATACTTTGGTGACAATTTGTTATCCTTCTTAGCTTGCTTGAGGGACATTTGTTTATATGGTTGTAGTCGTAGGAATACCCAATCACCTACATCAAAACTTCTTTCACTGCGATGTTGATCTTCCTATTGTTTCATTCTATTCTGCGCCAACGCGAGGTTATCCTTTAAGAGTTGGAGAACTTGTTGTTGATGCTCGATGTGATGTTCCATTGCTTGAACCTTAGAATTTTCTCTTAAATACGATGTGATGGATGGTGGTTGATATCCATAAAGTGCCATAAATGGGGTCATTTTTGTTGTAGTATGGAAGGAAGTGTTATACCACCATTCAGCCAGAGGCAACCATTTGACCCATTGTGTATGTTTATCAGATACAAAGCAATGAAGATATCCTTCCAAACATTTGTTTACTATCTCTATTTTCCCATTAGATTGAGGATGATAAGATGAGCTATGAGCTAACTGAGTACCAAGACAAGAAAATAATTCTGTCCAAAAATTTCCTGTAAAAATGGGATCTCTGTCACTTACAATAATTTTTGGGTTTCCATTTAGCTTTTGAATTATTTCCATAAATGCCATAGAAACTGTACTGGATTTAAATGGTTGTGATAATGCACAAAAGTGTGCATACTTGGTAAGTTTGTCAACTACCACCATGATGACACTCTTTCCTTCAAACTTGGGTAAACCTGTGATAAAATCCATTGAAACCTCCTCCCAACATTGGCTTGGAATGGATAAAGGTTGTAATAGACCTGGTGTCTTAATTGTTTCAGCTTTATTTTGCTGGCATACCAAACATTTCACCAAAAACTTTTGAGTATCCGATTTAAGGCCATCTAGAAAGAATTCCTTCTTAACCCTGTGGTAAGTTTTTAAAAGTCCTGTGTGCCCTCCTAAGGGAGAAGCGTGCAACTCCAGAAGAATCTTTTGTTTGAGTTGGGAATTCTTATAGAGGTATAAGCAACCTTTGTACCATAACGAATCATTTTTCTAGCTAAATGTATCAGATATACTGGAATCTTGTTGTAACTTTCAAATAAGTTCCAACACTTCTTCATCATTCTTCCATTCCTCCCTTGCTTCGTTTATACAATCTGGTTGGATAATAGAAATGGCACACAACAATGCTTCCACATCCTCATCCTTTCTTGAGAGTGCATCTGCGACAACATTTTGCTTCCCTTTTCTGTATATGATTTCAAAGTCGTAACCAAACATCTTTGTGACCCATTTTTGTTGTTCTTCAAAGTATAATCTTTGTTCTAAAAAGTATTTAAGGCTATCATGATCCATTTTTTCCTTGAAGTGTCTTCCCATTAGGTAGGGTCGCCATTTCTTAAATGCATGTAGTATTGCCAACATTTCCTTCTCATAAATAGCTTTGTGTAAATACTTTCCCTTGATTGGATGAATTTTGAAAGTAATGGGTCTTTCATCTTGCATTAAAACAACACCAATTCCATTTCTAGAAGCATCACATTCCACAATAAAGGTTTTTGTGAAGTCTAGTGTAGCTAAGACCGGTGCTTGGCACATTTCCTCTTTAAGATCTTCGAAGACCTTTGTTGCTTCTGGAGTCCATGAAAATGCATCTTTCTTCAACAATGTTGTTAGAGGTGCTGCTATTTTCCCATAATTCTTAACAAACTTGCGATAATACCCTGTCAAACCGAGAAATCCTCACAAATGCTTTATGGATGTGGGGATTTCCCATTCCTTAATGGCTTTAATTTTGCTAGGGTCTACCTTAACTCCTTCATGAGATACAATATGACCCAGATATTCCACCTCTTGTACTCCAAAGAAATATTTGGATCTTTTTGCATATAATTGTTTCTCCTCCAATAGTTGTAGCACCCTATCAACGTGTTCAACATGATCCTTCCAAGAATTGTTGTAGATTAGTATATCATCAAAAAACACTAACACATATTTTCTAAGGAAGGGTTTGAAAATGGAATTCATCAAACCTTGAAATGTATAAGGTGCATTGGTAAGGCCAAAAGGCATGATGAAAAACTCATAGTGACCCTCATGAGTTCTAAATTCTATTTTCAAATGTCTTGAGTCTTCATTCTGATTTGATGATATCCTGAACGAAGATCTAACTTGGTGAAGTGAATTGATCCATGCAATGCATCCAATAATTCATCAATGATAGGAATGGTTAACTTATCTTTAATAGTGACCTAGTTGAGCTCCCTATAATCTGGACACATGCACCATGATCCATCCTTCTTGAGCACCAATACTACTGGAGCAGAGAAATAACTTTGGCTAGGTTGAATTATACCAGCCTCAAGGAATTATGCAATCATATGTTCAATTTCACTCTGTTGGGCATAGGGATATCTGTATGGCCTACTGTTTGGAGGAAACCTCCTTGGAATCAAATGAATAGCATGATCATGATCACGAATAGATGGGAGACATTTGGGAGTCTCAAATACCTTGGAATGATGTCCAAGAATTTTGGAGATCTAGAGCAATAGATGAATTCGATGTGGAAACATCTAGCGAACATAATTGTGCAATTACACCTTGTTGTTCCTTTTTTAGAAGATTTTTCATACCGTTAGAGCTTATTATCTTTCTTGGTTTCCCTGTAATACCCCTTAATTCAACTTCCTTTCCTTCCGCATAGATTTTCATGAAAGGTTCTTGAAAGTTAAAAGCTATTAAACCCAAGGATTGTAGCCATTGGACTCCTAGTACAACATCAGCACCTCTCATTTGAATGGAAAGCATTGGGCTTTTCAATACATATTCTTCCATGGATAGCTTGATATTATGGCACTTTCTAGAGCAATTTGTCATTCCTCCATTTGCAACCATCACTTGACACTCTGGTGCTGGATATAGGAAGCAATTCAATTCTTTTGCTATCTTACAATGAATAAAATTGTGGGTACTTCCTAAATCAATCAACACCATTACCTTTTTCTTCTTGATTTGTCCTTCTATCTTAATGGGTTGAGGAGTGGTAATTCCAGCCAATGTATTACAAGATATGGTCGGATTCATTTCTTCTTTATCTAGGCTTTTTTCCTGGAGTATATCCTCTTCTTTTGACCTTTCTTGCTCCTTTTCTTCTTCCTCTTCACAATCTATATAGAATAATTTCTTCTCAGAACACTTATGACCTTTGGTGTATTTTCTATCACAACTGTAACAAATCCATTTTGCTATTTTTTCTTCCAATTTTTGTGGTCTCAACCTTATAGGTTGTGGAAGGCTAGGGGCAACAACAATTCCATCTTTATAGTTGTGAATGGTATGCCTCCTGGTTGCCATAATTTTTCTTTCCATTTTCCTTGCTAACCTGAATGCCTTCTCTAATGAATCAGGTTCCCAAAGGTCAACATCTTGTTGGATATTATCCTTTAATGTCCCTGTGAACACATCAATCCTATGCTCCTTTGGAATATTTTTTACCCTTATGTTCAATTTTTGGAACTCCTCGATGTGCCCCATTATTAAACCCTTTTGTTTGAGACTTATTTGGTTCCATACAAACTGATTTGGTTCCAAATATAAAGTTGCAATACGTACCTTTTGTGCATTTTGCACATTATTGAGATCGAAAAATTGCTCCATCTGTAATATCCATGTTGCGGGATCCTTGCCATCAAACTTCCTCATATTGATTTTTGGAATATTGTGGGTCTTCGATCCAAAAATAGAGTATATGGAATCATGATTAACATTTTTTTTATTTTCATCATGAGTTTCCTTTACTACCCTTTCACCATTAGCGACCATTTCTTGTAGCAACTTATTCATATTTATCTTCAATTCTTCCATCTTATCATCCATGCCATCTAATTTAGCGTCCATGCCATTCATCTTAGTTGCCATCTATCTTAGCTTCTACGCCTTTCTTTAAACAATCCATCTTAGCTTCTACACCTTTCTTTAAACCATCCATCTTAGCTTCTACATCTTTCTTTAAACCATCCATCTTAGATTTTGTTACATTTTGTGCAAGTGACACTTGTTGCATTTGGTCTCGTAATTTTGATATATCATGTCGCATTTCTTCATCTTCTTCATGAGTCATGCTAGAGCTTTCAAGTTGCTTACTAGTTGTTTTCATTTTCTTTCCTCAGGGCATCAATTACCGATAATAATGCTTTACTATGCCCTTTGAATTCCTTCAAACTAATTTTTCAAACCAAGCTTATACAAAAATTTAAAGAAAACTACACACCTTTTTTCACTTTGTAGGAGCTTGATATTGAATCTGATGTATCTTTGTAATTTCGGATCATCCAGTTCTTAAATTATGATCTGTAGTAGCCCTCTGCGTCCTCTTTCAAATGCCACCAGTTTGATCCAAATTGGATTCTCCAAAGAAGAGTTATGTAAAATATCCCAAGATGACCTGATTATAGACCTTTCCAGAAGAGCGAACTTGTATGAAGTGCCACATGTCACTGTTTCGACCTTTGGCTCTGAAAAATATATACAAGAAACTACAATTCGTCCTATTTCTGTACCTTCTTACAAAATTTCAATCCGATGCTCAGAGAGAAAGTTATGACGATTTTCCCAGGTCACCCGTTTGGAATGTAATTCAGGAGTCTACAAAAAAGCCAACTTCCTCAGATCATATCTCTAGAAATATAGTAAGAAGAGCTCTAAAATTCGGACTCGAGGATCAGTGCAATTTTGTCTCAAATATGTTTTTTTTTACTTCTAAAACGTCGCAGAAAAAAAGTTATAGCAAAAATGCCATGATGACCTATTTGGAGCAGCGAAACCCTAGAATCCAAAGCTCTGATACCAAATGTTATGAAACCAACTCACAAAAAGATAGAAAGGATAGATCAACGCTTTAGAATTCAGCCTCTTCGAGGGGGCAACCTCCTTTACATTACATAAATGAACAATTCTTGGATGATTCAAATGACAAAACCTCATTTCTATATATAGGAGTCTAAGGGGTCACAATATAACCAAGTCGAGCTAACAATAATAATATAAGGGCACAAAAAAAACAATAGAGGGATTCTATGTGGCACATTAATAACAATATGGGGACAATAGGGGCACAACAATATTAATAAGGGATATAATTACAATATTAATGGGGGCATCACTAGTATTATAGGGAACTAATCACCAAAATAAGACCCTGATAGGCTGCTCATCAAGTCAATCTCAGTGTAACTATTTCAAACCAATCTTTTTGTAGAGGCTTAGCTTCCTCAGCCTGAGAGGGCTCTCTCAAGCGTTAATGATATTGATTAAAGATATAGATAGATGACTAACTCTATGGTTTGTGATTTTATATGTTTATAGGTTGAAAGGTGGAGACTTGCTACGATTGGGCTATGGAGTCAGTGATAGAAATAAAGATAACAAATATCTCTTCTTATAAAACTGAGGCTTGTATATACTTCAATGAAAGAGTAACACATCCAGGAAAGTCTCAATAAGTTGAAGTTCATAGAAGTCATAGCATGTGGGCATGAATTTTGAGTAATGATACATCAACGTATTGAAAAGGAAAGTATTAAAAGTGATTCATCAAAGTTTAATACTTAAAGGAACTCAAAGCATGAATAACCATGAATTCTGAGTAATAAGTATTAAAACATTGAAGAAAAACATCCAAAGATAGGACCCAAGAACTCAATTCACCATAGTTTAACACTTAAAGGAAGTTAGTGCATGTTCCTCCATGAATTTCAAGTAATAGGTGTTAAGACTATGGAAGTAAAACATATCAAAGATAAAAGATAAAGCTCACTGAAGTACACTAAGAATCTCAGCTTCATAAAAGTTAAACTCCCCCTATATATATCAGACCCTTCCTAGAATTTACATAAAAATGAAAAAAAATGTATAACTGCTTGAATTACAAATTAGAAAACATCTATTGGGCCATGGAGTGAAATTAGTCTTCAACAAAACATCATAATCAACTAAACATGGAAGTCAAGGCACTTGGAGTTTAGGTTTATAAGTGAAACAGTAACACGGTGAATAAACACAGTCTACAAGCATGTGAAGGAAGTTAGAGAATTTTCTAATGTATTCTAAGTAACACATGCTCATACCACTGAAAATAAGTAATTGGAAAAGGCCATAGAAACATCTAACACATAAACCCCTTGTGAATCTTGAGTAGTAGAACTGATCTCTGTATTAAGTTGAAAAAACACACAGTCTGCTTCCATAACACAACTTCTATTGCTAATACAAATGCCAACCATGAGGAATTCGACCTCATGCTTCATATAGAGTCTTTACAACCTTGGATTCTATGATCCATCCTTAGGAGAATTCAAATTTCTAAAAATTGACACCTATCTACTCATAAAACAAACTCTTAATTACAAGATGACATCTAACTATCTTTTAGGAGTCCTAATACAAATAGTAGCAAAGCTCCTAAAACATCTTTCAATAACCTTATTTAAGACTTAAATACATTCTTTGACAGCTGCTAATCCATGTCTTCAACCTTTATGATGCCTCCAACACTGTTACCAACCTTGTTGATCCATGACCTAACTATCCAGAAACTGTCTTTGAACAACATGTGTAAAACTAGAAAATTCTGATTTCTGAAAATAAGTCTCAAAGGAAACTTCAAATCTCGAAATTGGTAGCACTTGGGAGAAATTTGGAAGAGGTTTTTTTTCCCTGTTATGTTCTTAGAAAAAAACTTCAGATTTTTGAAACTCATCTTTATTTGCCTGCAAATTCCTTTTGAAACCAATAGCTCAAAACATTGGAAGAAACACACAAATCCACTTGCAGCTCCTGGTAGAAATACATGTAACTTATCTAGATGAAAGCTTGTGTGAAGCTGATGTCGTCCATGATCAGTTAAAGCTCTATAGGCTCCTATCCAAACACATAGCCTTCTTTTTATGCTTTCATCTTCATGGAAATTTCCCTTTATAACCCAAATTTCCCTCTTAAAAATATGACAGTTGTAAAGAACTATTTGGACAACAAGCTGTTTGTCATAAAGTTAACTTTTCAAAGGTGACAACTAACTAATGTTGTGTCATTTCTATAACTTCAGATATCTTTTCCTTTTTAGATTGAGGAGTCCCAAGAATAGCCATTGGTGCTTTACTCACTTGATCTTTCACCTACATTCTAGGTTTCAGCTTAACAAATCCTTTTGACCTCGTCATTACAGGCTTACTAATTTCTGTTGGTGCAGTTTCTTTAGCCTTAGGGTTAGTGATTGAATCTTGATTTTCCATTCCAAAACCACTTAGAAACAAAAATGAAGACCATGCTTTGTTCATCCTTTTGAGTTCATGTAAAACTATCAGTTTAATTAGACCCTGATGAAAAAGGGAGGTTTCATATCCTTGAGATTTCATTTTCACTTTATCTACCATCTTAGCTATACTTCGATACAGGAAGAAAGGAAAACCTAAAGAAATCATACCAGTAAAATGCAATAGGGATTTAAAATGATATGAATATACTTTATGATATCTTCCCTCATAGGTAAAAAAACGTTGAATGTTGAAGAGCAAGTTGGCATAGATGTCTTTGATGTAGTTCCTTGGAATTGCCTTGGTTAAGTCTGTTTCTGCAAACTCTGGCTTCTGAAACACTTTACTTGGTTCCATGTCTTATCTAAAGTTATTGAACCATCTATATTGCCCCCTTGGAATCTCTGTCACCAAATTTATGATCTTAGGAGTAATTTGCAAGTTTAGGATTCCAACCTTTGTGTTTGAACCAGTGAAATGTAGAGCAAACTTCTTTGTCACTTGAGTGTGTCCTCCCTGCAAATTTTCACAAAATTTCCAACATCCTGTTTTCTTGAAGGCTTCCATTACTAATTTATCTCTAGCTAAGACCTCGGTGCTTTTAGGCTCTGTTCTTAAACAATGACTGGACCTGTGATTTTTCCTTTCTTCTATCATCTTTGCCTCTAAATTCTTGTAACAAATTAGCCTCGCTGGCTTATGGTGGTCAACGTCACTTGAATCATAGATGAGAGAAGCTTTAGTAAGAGATTACCATAAGCTTATCATTCAAAAATGGTCTGTTTGAGTGTTTGCATGCAAACTACAATAAGAAATAAGCCAACCCTTTTGAATTTGAAATTACATATCATGATGACCCCTACATTTGAAATGATGGATTTGGATGGTTGCATGCTTAATAACTGACTCCTAGCTGATACCTAATAATGAAAAATTAATGGAGTTTGAACGAATTGATGTTTTGATAAGACAACCTACGAATCCGCGCTTTCGTAGTGCAAAGGAAAAGGTTCTACGAAAACAACAACCTTTTCGTAGCACAAAACAAACATTTTACACTCTCTGTGCTATCAAAACGTGGTTTCGGGGCTAATTCTAAAAAAAAAAAAAATTGGTTTAAGATATGAGTTCTAAATAGAATGTGAGACTTCGAAGACATGGAATAAGGTTGTTAAACTTTATTTGGATATGAAAATGATACTTTTGAGACTCTTACCCCATCACCTACCAACTAAAACATAAAATTACTTGTAGACCTCCTTAAAATAATGACCAAAAGCAGAGTTGACACAATGATGTTTTGAGAATTTTTGGGTGATAATAGTGGCTCCATTAGGGATAGTGTGCCCCAATGGTACACTAAGAAACGATAGCTCTAATGCTGCTATCCATCCTTTTAGAATAAAACTCTGAAATTATGTCCAATCTACTCCCCAAGATTTAATGATTTCTGCAAGAAGGACTCAAACTGCACCTACTAAAAATGCTTAGTAAACATACCTTGAGCTTATTTGCACATTCCTACCTACCCTATCAGCTGAAATTCCCACTTTAGGTCAGGCAACATGATATTTCCAATAATGCCAATCAATTGTCTTTTTTGATATTTGAGGCTCTTGACTGCATTCAACCTCAAAATAACCATGATAGTGAGATGACCAAATAAACTTATAATGTATTTGATCTTCATAATGCAAATGAAAATGAAATACTAGTGTGCAAAGCTTTACCATGTGTTCAGTTATAGGGTCAAAGAGGACATGGTTAGTTTGATGATCATCATAACATTCTATATCTTCAGACAACTGATTCTCTGCCACACAGGATTCCTTTGATATGCTATCCAACTGCTTTTCTGAATGATTACCATAAACAATGTAATTTTCCTCATTATTATGATCATTCTTTGATGTAAGTTGCTGCAAAGTATGACATAAAAAATCAACCTTTTCTTCTGCCTAAGGGTTATAAAAGCTACCTTCCAGTATTTCTTCTTGGTGTTTGCAGTGATTTTCATACTCTTTATGATCAAAAGACTGGCAAGTTTGCTGCATCTTTACATTAATCTCAGAGGATGTAACATAGTTTTCATAACTAAACCCTTGCTGATTTTCATGTTGCATTTTATGGGATGTTGTCTTTTCTTCTTGGTGTTGAAATGTATTGCTATGAAGAGCCTCTAAAATTCTTCATCCATGAATTGATCATCATCATAAAAATCCTCCAAATATTGAATAACACTCACAAAATGTTTACAACAATCTTTGACCAGCAATAAGGAGGGATGACACTTTTTATACATCTCATAGAATACATCATGGAAATCAACAAGAGAATATAATGAACCATTTTCCAAGCTTTTATACCAAGAACATGCTTTTCCTTCTAAAGTGGTCATAAACATCTTCATGAGACAATCTTTAGGGTATTGAACCTTAAGACTGTGTAAATGCATATGGAACCTAACCAAATGAAGAGCAACATTGTCTTTCTTTTCATCTTTGAATATTGGAATATCATCTAACCATTCGACCTTTGGCATAGGATTTGGAAAACCAGGGATATGAGGCCGATTCATAGGGGCATACCTAGCATTTATTATTGCAATGGCACTCATCTTGAAACTTCATCAAGCTACTGATCTTCTAGCAATGGAATCACCTTCCAATTTGTTATTTTATGTGTGGAGTTGCAAAGGTAGTTGCAACCTCGAACAACTTTTTGAGCTCCTGCTACCTTCAGCAGTTCAGCTTCTTGATTTCGGGAATGAGTAATCTTTAGGCTCACAGCAGATGCACCAAAATGTTATCACCAAAATAAGACCCTGATAGGCTTCTCATCAAGTCAATCTCAGCGTAACTATTTCAAACCAATCTTTTCGCAGAGGCTTAG
This sequence comes from Pinus tabuliformis, assembly GCA_031772625.1. Taxonomy (NCBI): domain Eukaryota; kingdom Viridiplantae; phylum Streptophyta; class Pinopsida; order Pinales; family Pinaceae; genus Pinus; species Pinus tabuliformis. The sequence goes on along the minus strand of CM062820.1, from coordinate 896,143,926 downwards.
CCTCCTCAGCCTGAGAGGGCTCTCTCAAGGGTTAATGATATTGATTAAAGATATTGATAGATGGCTAACTATATGGTTTGTGATTTTATATGTTTATAGGTTGAAATATGGAGACTTGCTACCATTGGGCTATGGAGTTAGTGATAGAGATAAAGATAACAAAAAGCTATTCTTATAAAACTGAGGCTTGTATATACTTTAATGAAAGAGTAACACATCTAGGAAAGTCTCAGTAACTTGAAGTTAATAGAAGTGAGAGCATGTGGGCATGAATTTTGAGTAATGATACATCAAGGTATTCAAAAGGAAAGTATTAAAAGTGACTCGTCAAAGTTTAATACTTAAATGAAGTCAGAGCATGAATAACCATGAATTCTGAGTAATAAGTATTAAAACATTGGAGAAAAACATCCAAATATAGGACCCAAGAACTCAATTCAACATAGTTTAATACTTAAAGGAAGTCATCCAATGTTCCTCCATGAATTCTAAGTAATAGGCGTTAAGGCTATGGAAGTAAAACATATCAAAGATAAAAGATAAAGGTCATTGAAGTACACTAAGAATCTCAGCTTCAGAAAAGTTAAACTGCCTTTGTATATATTAGTCCCTTACTAGAATTTACATAAAAATGGACAAAAATGTATAACTGGATGAATTACAGATTAGAAAACATCTATTGGGTCATGGAGTGAAAGTAGTCTTCAACAAAACATCATAATCAGCTAAACATGGAAGTCAAGGCACTTGGAGTTTAGGTTTATAAGTGAAACAGTAACATGATGAATAAACACAATATACAACTATGTGAAGGAAGTTAGAGCATTTTCCAATGAATTCTAAGTAACACATGCTCATACCACTACAAATAAGTAATTGGAAAAGTCCATAGAAACATCTAATGCATAAACCCCTTGTGAATCTTGAGTAGTAGAACTGATCTCTATGTTAAGTTGAAAAAACACACAGTCTGCTCCCATAACTCAGCTTCTTTTTCTAATACAAATTCCAAGAATGAGGAATTCGACCTCATGCTTCATATAGAGTATTTACAGCCTTGGATTCTATGATCCATCCCGAGGAGAATTCAAATTTCCAAAAATTGACACCTATCTACTCATAAAACAAACTCTTAATTACATGCTAATAGCTAACTATCTTTTAGGAGTCCTAATACAAATAGGAGTGAAACTCCTAAAACATGTTTCAACAACCTTATCTAAGACTTAAATACATTCTTTGACAGTTTCTAATCCATGTATTCGACCTTTATGATGCCTCCAACAATGTTACGAACCTTGCTGATCCGTGACCTAACTATCCAGAAACTGTCTTTGAACAACATTGTGTAACACTGGAAAATTCTGATTTTTGAAAATAGGTCTCAAAGGAAACTTCGAATTTGCAAATTGGTAGCACCTGGGAGAAATTTGAAAGAGGTTTTTGTTGCTTGTTATGTTGTGAGAAAAAAATTCCTTCATATTTTTGAAACTCATCTTTATTTGCCTGAAAATTCCTTTTGAAACCAACAGCTCAAAACAGTCCAAGAAACACACAAATCCCCTTGCAACTCCTGGTAGAAATACATGTAACCTATCTGGATGAAAGCTTGTTTCAAGCTGAGGTCATCCATGATCAGTTAAAGCTCTATAGGCTCCTATCCAAAAACATAGCCTTCTTTTTATGCTTTCATCTTCATGGAGATTTCTATTTATAACCCAAACTTCCCTCTTAAAAATATGACAGTTGTAAAGAACTATTTGGATAACAAGCTGTTTGTCATAAAGTTAACTTTTCAAAGGTGACAGCTGACAGATCTTGGTCATTTCTTTAACTTCAGCTACCTTTTCATTTCTAGATTGAGGAGTCGCACGAATAACCACTGATGCTTTACTCACTCTTTCACCTGCTTTCTAGGTTTTAACTTTACAAATCTTTTTGACCTGGTCATTATAGGCTTACTGATTTCTGCTAGTGGTGTTAGGTAAACTTGACTCAGGATAGAGTCAAAGTTGACCAGGTTAAACAATGATGGTTTTGGGGCACATGGTATTGTGCACGCATAGTATTCTTCCTGTGGTATTATATGTAATGGAGCTTATAAAAGAATGGAATGACTTCATTGTAATGCAAGACCTGGAGGTGAGCGGTGAAGGCTCACTTGGTCAGGTTGGCTAGGGTTTTAGCCAAGGATAATGAAATTTCATTATGGTTGGGTTTTTCCCTGGATTTGGGGTTTTCCCAGATAAAAATGTGTGTTTATGTGTTTATGGTTGTTGCTATTTATTTTTATATTTATTCCTCTCAGTAATTATTTATGTTATGCAGTAAATTTCTTAACAACTGGTGTTAGAGCCAGATATTGGCTTCAAAGGGATTCTTTTATACCAGGGGTTTATATTGCCTGATGAGATCAATGTAGCTTTTTTACAGATCTGGGTCTGAAAAATAATGGTGGAACAATCGTACCCAGAAGAACCTCAAGGAGAATGCACGAAAGATAGTGTCGTAACTTCCAGGGATTGCAGTGCATTTGCGATATTTACTGGTTAGGAACATGTTGAAAATTGTTCGGGATTCATGCGGCTTCGAAAATTGTTCATTTTCTACTACAAGGTTCTCATTGGGCTCTCAGTTGGAGTGGTTTGATAGAAGTTTTTGAGCAAATCAAAGTGAGAGAGGATGGATCAGAATGGCAGTAGCAATAAACAAAAAAAAATAATGAAGTCAAAATTATTGCATGTAAATGGGCATACTACTGTAAGACCTGGTAAGGCATGTGTACCTATCGATGATGACCGGTAAAGTCTGGGTTAGACCTAGGTGATAGGGGGGATGTCGGGTTAACAATACCCCGGGTAAAAACTCTGAGAGGGGTAAGAGCTAGAGTGAGCGGGATTGTCTCACTTAGGTTTGGCTAGAGTTAGTCAAGGAACCCCAAGTCAAGTTTAAGGGGGGAATTGTTAGGTAAACTTGACTCAGGATAGAGTCAAAGTTGACCAGGTTAAGCAATGATGGTTTTGGGGCACATGGTATTGTGTACCCATAGTATTCTACCCATGGTATTATATGTAATGGAGCTTATAAAGGACTGGAATGACTTCATTGTAATGCAAGACCTGGAGGTGAGCGGTGAAGGCTCACTTGGTCGGATTGGCCAGGGTTTTGGCCAAGGATAATGAAATTTCATTACGGTTGGGTTTTTCCCCGAATTTGGGGTTTTCCGAGATAAACATGTGTGTTTATGTGTTAATGGTTATTGCTGGTTATTTTTATATTTATTCCTCTCAGTAATTATTTATGTTATGAAGTAAATTTCTTAACAGGTGGAGTTTCTTCAGGCCTAGGGTTAATGCCTATATCTTTATTTTCCATTCCAAAACCACATAAAAACAAAAATGAAGACTATTCTCTGTTCATCCTTTTGAGTTCATGTAAAACTATCAGTTTAATTAGACCATGATGAAAAAGGGAGGTTTCATATCCTTGAGATTTCATTTGCACGTTATTTGCCATCTTAGCTATACTTCGATACAAGAAGAAAGGAAAATCTAAAGAAATCATACCAGTAAAATGCAACAGGAATTTAAGATTATATGAATATACTTTATGATATCTTCCCTCACAGGTAAAATACCGTTGAATGTTGAAGAGAAAGTTGGCATAGATGTCTTTGATGTAGTTCCTTGGAATTGCCTTGGTTAAGTCTATTTCTACAAACTCTGGCTTTAGAAACACTTTACATGGTTCCATGTCAAATCTAAAGATTTTTAACCATCTATCTTGCCCCCTAGGAATCTCTGTCACCAAAGTTATGATCTCAAGAGTAATTTGCAAGCTTAGGATTCCAACCTTTGTGTTTGAACCAATGAAATGTAGAGCAAATTTATTTGTCACCTCAGTGTGTCCTCCCTACAACTTTTCACAAAATTTCCAACATCCTGTTTTCTTGAATGCTTCCGTTACTGATTTATGTCTAGCTAAGACCTTGGTGCTTTCAAGCTCTATTCTTAAACAATTACTAGACTTGTGATTTTTCCTTTCTTCTATTAGCTTTACCTCTTAATCCCTGTAACAAATTAGCATCGCTTGAATTTCTGTTTATCAGCTTGACTTATGGTTGTCAGCCTCACTTGAATCATAGATGAGAGAAGCTTTGGTAAGAGATTACCATAAGCTTATCATTCGAAAATGGTCTATTTGAGTGTTTGCATGCAAACTGCAATAAGAAACCATCCAGCCCTTTTGAATTTGAAATCACCTATCATGATGACCCCTACATTTGAAATGATGGATTTGGATGGTGGCATGCTTAAGAACATACTCCTAGCTGATACCTAATAATGAAAAATTAATGCAGTTTGAATGAATTGATGTTTTGACAAGACTACCTACGAATCTGCGCTTTCGTAGTGCACAGGAAAAAGTGCTACGAAAAGAGCAGCGTTTTCGTAGCACAAAACAGACATTTTACACTGTCTATGCTACAAAAACGTGGCTTCAGGGCTAATTCTAAAAAAACAAAATTCAAAATGGTTTAATATATGAGTTCTAAATAGAATGTGAGGCTTTTAAGACATGGAATAAGGTTGTTAAAATTTATTTGGATATGAAAATGAGACCTTTGAGACTCTTACCCCATCACCTACCCATTAAAACATAAAATGACTTGAAGACCTCCTTGAAATCATGACCAAAAGCAGAGTTTACACAATTCTATTTTGAGAATTTTTGTGTGATAACACCTCATCAGAGGGTTCTTCCACTTGGTATTCATCCTCATCTCCTTGTTCTAGCTTGAGCTCCAGTATAGGTTCCTCTTTACTAAGGAGCGATCAAATAAGAGACAACTCTTCCGTGTTTAAAGCCGCTTGATTAGGTGGAGCAGGAAATGCAAGTTTACCATGACCACCTTCTATTTTTTTCGATAGAAAGGTTTGAAGGGTTTCTTGTTATTATAATCTCCCCCATTCCCACTTGTACTCTCTTTAGCATTTCTTTTCATATCAATGACTTTGTTTTTTAGTTTCTTAATGATCTGATGCGAACCTTCCACATTTGTGGCATCCTTTTCTTTTGTCTCAGCCACATTATTGCCACTCCTGCTACTCTTCTTGTATGATTGAGAGGCTTTCTTCCCTTCAGTTGTATAATGACATGCTGTGAGGCTGAAAATTTCATTTTCAACTTTCACCGCTTCATCGATAGCTCCTTATAAGGTTTGCACATTACTCCTTTTAACCCACATCGTTGTAGGGATAGGGAGAGCTGAGACATAGAACTCCATGAGCACTTCATTAGTAGGTTTAGCATTAGCTGGGATTCTGTTGAATAGAGTGTTGAATCGAATGTTAAAATCCTTGACTTTCTCGTTGGTTTCCATTTTCAGACGGGATAGTTCTAAAACTAAGGCCATAGGTGTTTTGTCATCACAAAACTTGTCTAAAAAGGCCTACTGAAAGGCATCCCAAGAGGTGATTGACCCTATTCTCAAACTGAAATACCATGTGGAGGCTATGCCAGTCAAAGTAAAAGAGAATAGGCGACACACCACATCTTCATCGATGACCCCCAACCTGCGCAAGGCTAGGATGAAAGAGAAAATATCGTTATCAGCAGTATCTCCCCGCTCAGGGTTGAAATTGGGTAACACTCTTTCCGTATTTTTTGGTAAGGGATGCTACTGCCGAGGTACCACTACAACATCCTGTGCAAGCCAGGGAGGGATTGCTCCCAGAGGAAGTGGGGGTTGATTCCCACCTAGAGGAGGAGGTGGAGACTGATTCCCACCTAGAGGAGCAACGTTGGCTATCTTATGGACAGGGAAGTTTTGGCTGGAGGTTTCTCCATTATGATTCCCAAAATCAAGTGAGGAGTTACCTTTAGAAGGGGAATACTCAAGAATTTCTTCTCAAGGGGTGTCGATACTTTGCAAGGATTCTAGCACAATATTTTCGAGAGAAGTGGCTGCAGATGTATCTTCACTCAGGGTAAAGATCCTTGGCTTTCTCTTAGTTGTCAGAGGTAAAGAGTGAAAGATGGGAAGCTGAGAGAGGGAATGAGCATAAGCCTGAGTAAATGTTCTAACTGGTTGTTCCTGAGTGATAGGATACTCCCACAGTCACTCTTCCTTGGGTGACCTAGAAACAAGACTTAGAGGGGTCTCCATTTCTTCAAAATGAGGATCTTTCAAATGGGTGGAGTGATCTTTTCGGCCTCTATGATCCATACATTAATCCTTTTGAATCCATGCGTGGCACTTATAGATGAAATTTTGAAAAGCTAGAGACGGCGGTTCATGCCCTCCTTATAACACCAATTTGTTGACATGGTGAATGTTCGCTATACCAACAAGGGGAACTAACCCAATCGCGAGCCCCAATTAGGGCTACTTTAATTTGGAATAGCTAGTTCCAACGAGTTTTAAGGGAACCCATAAATTGTTAAATGTGTTGATAGATTTCTTCCGGGTGGAAGACTTCAATTAAATCAAAAAAATAAAATAGCTAACCTCTATGTGTTAAATCCTATCTATACTACTTCTAACTACTCTAATCTAGTCCTAGCAGTCCTAATCTATCCTATAGGAGCATAATATGGAGGTTTAAACATCATATATATGTTCTGCAGGAGCGTGATAAATTAGATTAAACATGATGCATAGATTCAAGTCCAAATGAATCAATCACTAAATTCACAGCTGGACTAGATTGTATTAAAGCTAAATTGCAATCCAATCACTCATATAGGAATCCACATTCTTTTATGGAATTAAAATTTGCAATTGATGTTTAACATAGTTCCAAATCAGAGACCATTCACAAGCTAACCATGAAAGTGAATCATATTCAATTTAACAAGACTAATAGTGAACTGTAAGTCATCAATATGTATAAATACAAATCACATTTACATTCATGCCAGCAACCATACTCTAATCCAAAACCTATAAAAGAACAGTAAAATAAGTCTGAAACTAAACGTTCCTTCTTCCCTCAAAACATTCCTCCCCATTTATAATAAAGCCAAACTGTTCTTCTCGAAAATCCAAAGCCCTTTCTCCTCTTCGGAGGTAATACTTATGCAAGCGCCCATGACTCTAGGTCTACGCTACCTCTTCATCTTCCCACTGTATCTAGTATGCAAATCGTGTACATAGAGATATGATTGTCAATGTGACCGTTGACACGTAGAAAGCATAACGACCTGATCCATTCATTTCCTGAGGAAATGAAGAGATGTTGGTAAAAAGGGTGACTGTATGTTGCCTTCCCATAATGAAGTCTAGGACAGCTTTGCTTTCGGAATGTACATGCAATGCGTGGGGTTTTGACCCAGCTTGTGGCTAGACCTTTAAATGCAGTGCTTCTGTATACATGGCTCTTCAAATCCCCTCCTGCGTCCTTTAATCCTCACCTGCAGAGATAGCTATCGTTCGCTTCATGATTGTGAACAATATAACAGAGATATTCACATAGAACAGAAACGCTTCCTTCATTAACTTTTATAAACTACAGGAACAAGTGTGAAAATGGTTTATGCATAAGACACAGTAAACACATAATTTCCCACTCAATTAATAGGCTTGGCACAGTTTTTTGAGGGCTTCTTTTAAATCGCAATCGAGTATCTGCCCCTTCACGGGTCACATTACCCATGCCTTCCACTTCATCGATGCACAATTACACTATTGGAACTCCACAGGCCCGCCTTTTACACTGAAAACCCGATCCCTTTGTTATTTCAGAAAATTTAGGAGACACATTAAAACACAAGAAATCCCACCCCGATCGCTCAAGCCGGACCTCAAATGCTATATATTGGAGTCCATAAATATCGTTAGGTTCGACCTATCACATATTGCAATATGCACAAGCCTGGGGCTCCATCGATCATGATATGCGATAGGGCTTCGGACCCTAAAATATATATATCATATTTGATGGCTCGGCGGGTCCTCCATATCGCTGTGCATATTGTGTATTAGGCCTAAGCTCTACCGATACACAATATGCGATTGGGGACCAGACTTGATAATGTATACAATGTGGTCCATAGTGACGCTGGGTTTGGAGGCCAGGGGCATGCCATATATATATATATATATATATATATATATATATATATATATATATATATTATATATGAAACCAGCTCACAAAAAGATAGAAAAGAGAGATCCACGCCTTAGAATTCAGCCTCTTCGAGGGGGCAACCTCCTTTACATTACATAAATGAACAATTCTTGGATGATACAAATGACAAAACCTCCTTTCTATATATAGGAGTCTAAGGAGTCACAATATAATCCAGCCGACCTAACAATAATAATATAAAGCCACAAAAATAACAATAGAGGGATTCTATGGGGCACAGAAATAACAATATGGGGGTAATAGGGGCACAACAATATAAATAGGGGGCATAACTACAATAGTAATGGGGTAATCACTAGTATTATAGGGACCCAACATGCCCCTCTCCTTCAAAAAAGTGTTGTCCTCAACGCTTGAGTAGTTCTGGATACTTCTACATAAAATTCTCATCCTCCCATGTGGAATCTTCAGCGGATAAGTTCTTCCACTTGATAAGATACTCTGAAATTGATCGATTTCGTAGCTGTCGAGTTCTTGTTTCTGTGATTGCTTCTGGTTCCAATATAATTTTTCCTTCCTCGTCAAGTTCTGGCAATATTGTTTGAATTGGGAGCTTGTCACCTATAACCTTCTTTAAACATGAAACATGGAAAACTGGGTGCAATCGAGAAGCTGCAGGAAGCTCCAATTTGTATGCCATAGTACCAATCTTTTCCAACACCTTGTACGGACCATAATACTTTGGTGATAATTTATTATCCTTCTTAGCTTGCTTTAGGGACATTTTCTTATATGGTTGTAGCCGTAGGAATACCCAATCACCTACATCAAAACTTCTTTCACTGCGATGTTGATCTGCCTGTTGTTTCATTCTATTTTGTGCCAACACAAGGTTATCCTTTAAGAGTTGGAGGACTTGTTGTTGATGTTCGATGTGATGTTCCACTGCCTGAACCTTAGAATTTTCTCTTAAATATGATGTGATGGATGGTGGTTGATACCCATAAAGTGCCATAAATGGGGTCATTTTTGTTGCTGTATGGAAGGAAGTGTTATACCACCATTCAGCCAGAGGCAACCATTTGACCCATTGTGTCTGTTTATCAGATACAAAGCAACGAAGATATCCTTCCAAACATTTGTTTACTATCTCAGTTTTCCCATCAGATTGAGGATGATAAGATGAGCTATGAGCTAACTGAGTACCAAGACAAGAAAATAATTCTGTCCAAAAATTTCCAGTGAAAATGGGATCTCTGTCACTTACAATAATCTTTGGGTTTCCATGTAGCTTTTGAACTGTTTCCATAAATGCAGTAGAAACTGTACTGGCTTTAAATGGATGTGATAATGCACAAAAGTGTGCATACTTGGTAAGTCTGTCAACTACCACCATGATGACACTCTTTCCCTCAGACTTGGGTAAACCTGTGATAAAATCCATTGAAACCTCCTCCCAACGTTGGCTTGGAATGGATAAAGGTTGTAATAGACCTGGTGTCTTAATTGTTTCAACTTTATTTTGCTGGAAAACCAAACATTCCGCCACAAACTTTTGAATATCTGATTTAAGGCCATCCCAAAAAAATTCCTTCTTAACCCTGTGGTAAGTTTTTAAAAATCCTGAGTGCCCTCCTAAGGGAGAAGTGTGCAATTCCATAAGAATCTTTTGTTTTAGCTGGGAATTCTTACAGAGGTATAAGCGATCTTTGTACCATAACGAATCATTTTGCCAGCTAAATGTATCAGAAGTACTGGAATCTTGTTGTAGCTTTTGAATAAGTGCCCACACTTCTTCGTCATTCTTCCATTCCTCCCTTGCTTCGTTTATCCAATCTGGTTGGATAATAGAAATGGCACACAACAATGCTTCCACATCCTCATCCTTTCTTGAGAGTGCATCTGCCACCACATTTTGCTTCCCTTTTTTGTAGATGATTTCAAAGTCATAACCCAACATCTTTGTGACCCACTTTTGTTGCTCTTCAGAGGATAATCTTTGTTCTAAAAAGTATTTAAGGCTATCATGATCCGTTTTTACCTTGAAGTGTCTTCCCATTAGGTAGGGTCGCCATTTCTTAAGTGCATGGAGTATTGCCAACATTTCCTTCTCATAAATAGCTTTGCTTAAAAACTTTCCCTTGATTGGACGACTTTCAAAAGCAATGGGTCTTTCATCTTGCATTAGAACAGCACCAATTCCATTTCCTGAAGCATCACATTCCACAATAAAGGTTTTTGTGAAGTCCGGTGTAGCTAAGACCGGTGCTTGGCACATTGCCTCTTTAAGATGTTCAAAGGCCTTTGTTGCTTCCGAAGTCCATGAAAATGAATCTTTCTTCAATAATGTTGTTAGAGGTGCTGCTATTCTCCCATAATTCTTAACAAACTTGCGATAATACCCTGTCAACCCAAGAAATCCTCGCAGATGCTTTATGGATGTGGGGATTTTCCATTCCTTAATGGCTTTAATTTTGCTAGGGTCTACCTTAACTCCTTCATGAGATACAATATGACCCAAATATTCCACCTCCTGGACTCCAAAGAAACATTTGGATCTTTTTGCATATAATTGTTTCTCCTCCAATAGTTGTAACACCCTGTCAACATGTTCAACATGATCCTTCCAAGACTTGCTGTAGATTAGTATATCATCAAAAAATACTAACACAAATTTTCTAAGGAATGGTTTGAAAATTGAATTCATCAAACCTTGAAATGTTGAAGGTGCATTGGTAAGGCCAAAAG